>JARFJA010000021.1:2087500-3467862 GCA_036326145.1 Rhagophthalmus giganteus | reverse complement strand
TTCTGCAGGTAATCAAGGGGCGTCTACACGTTTCGAAAAAGTAGCGAAATAAATCGAAATAAGCGAAAAATTTGCTCATTTCGCGGGAAAAATGTTTGGAATTTGTCTGGTTTTTTTGACGTTAATAATATAATTAGCCTCTCCGAGGTTTATATCCTAATATAGGTCGACGTGTCGTCTATCTATCCCCACATTGTGTTTTAACCGCATGTACCTTGCAAAACTGCAAAAATGTCATCGAATAAATATACTTATTGAAAGGACAACCGAAAGTATAGGTAATTTTCAAAAACCTAGACAGATTTTTTTATAATTTAAACCAAAAACATTACCTACGCATTTTTCGATTTACGTACTTCCACCTTTAAACCAATTTGTGGGCACTTAAATGTGGCGTTTTCGAAAAACCAACTCTTAGACCATAAAATATAGATCATATACTACAAAAACTCTTTAATTTATTTTTTTTAAGTGCATTTTGCGAGCTACCATTTTTTAAGACCCGTTTGGGGTCAAATTGACCCCTTTGTGCGTTCGGCGGCACTGGTCGAGGTGTGCACGCGAAGAGGCAAGTTAGGTCGGGAAATTATTTTGAGATGACTTTCGGAAACTCTGTGGACGGACACCCTGTAATCCGGGTGTTTCCAACCTTTTTATACCCTAGAGAACATTTTAAAATATCCGTAGGGCTGTGGGCACCTAACCTAATCTTAAATTATTAGAAGAAATATAGAATAAGTGCTTATTTTTGAAACTAAATGTAAATAAAAACCTTTCTGGCGGTGAGCGGGCGTAGGTTTGAGAACCCCTGCCTCAATTCATCCGAAGGGATGAAATAAAATATAATGTGATTGTTGTACGATAATATTTAAAAATTTCCCAATGAACATCGATCGCAATCTATTGTCGCATATTATGTGCGACAACGTTTTCCAGATGATCGGATAAGATGAGGTCGGGACCGTTTAAAAATCGAAAATTACAAAAAAAAAAACTACTTACACAATTTATGTGAGTTTAGACGCTAGAATCGGCTTGCCGTGGAATTCGTTACGCAATCTTTTCTGAAAGATTAGGGCAGGGATTCCCAACCAAAAATCTAGTTTGTAAAATAATTTCTTTATAATCTTCCCCTTTTATGGTTTAATTTTACATGGGGCGTAATGCCGTAAACTAAAAAAAAATGACGATAATTTGTTCATAGTTGTCGCGCGCTTACGAGATTTTCATATTCTTATTGGAGGAGTTGCGGTAACACTAGGCCCCGGGGGCGCAGCGGTGCCGTTAAGACTTCAATAGCGCGATAGCGTCAGGTATAACAACTATTATGACGGCAACTCGAAAACCGAAGTCTACCAAAATTCGCTAGTCGATTTTGCGACGCTTTTCGTAAAAAAACCCATCGCCTCGTACGAAGACAAATCAGCGGGCTCGAAAAGGATTAATCGCGTTCTATGTACCAAGCGGGTCCTTATGTTTTTCTGTTGTTTTTTTTTAAGTTCGAACCACTCCCAAATCCGTGGTGGTAATTATGTACTTACTCGGGATATTAACGTATAAATTTTTAAACGAAATCCTTTGCAACAATATCCGGAGTTACATAACATGTTTTATAATAACATTTAGCTCGATAAATAAGTCAAAGGTCGAATATTAGCGACGAACATCGCCGATAAACCGATTTTTCTTTTGCGATGCCTAACTTTTTAACGAGATAAAAACTTTTCAAAGAAGACGGTTTGTGTTTCTTATTTGAAAGGACGCGAGCCGATATCGGCTTTTACAAATTAGAACGCGAGGGAGGCGCATGAGGTCAAAAAGTGACCCCGACACCAGGAAACCCGCACGAAGATATTTTTGGCGACGTTCAGAGTACGAAAATCGAAATCGATTTGAAAAAGTGACGCAACAACTCGAAAAAAAAGTTTAAATTTATTCGTTTTCGAACATCGAAATCAACTCACCATAACTTTCGAATTAACATAAAAACAAAGCAATAAACACCTTATCCGAGATAGCTTTTGAGTGATCACCAACGTCAGTTATCTCTCGAGATGCGATAATTCATCCCCACGATTCCCGGCGGAAAGAGGACGACAAACGTCTTATTTCCGGCTCGATTTAAATGCGAGAGAAAATTGACATTTAAATTCGTCGCGACTTTTAGGATTTTCTCTAGAAAATCGTCGTTTCATTTAACGCAATTCGAGCATAAAAAGGGGTGTTTTTCCGATAACCTCGGGCTCAGAAAATGTACTAAAGTCCGAAACTGATTTTCCATGTAACAACTTCTTGGGAAGAAATCGCGTCGAATAACTTCGTCGATTCCGGAAGAACACCAATTGCGGTTAATTTTAAATTCGCCACCGTATAGGCGAGGGATTTACAAGCGGCGGGGCAATGCAGTCGAACCCCTTTCCGCGAAAATCGCATGCAAATAACGCATTTACGCTGCCGCGTTCAGGTTATTAATATGGGACATGCCCAACTTTTTAATTAGCTTTTCAAAATAGCTTATAACCTAGTTTATTTATTGTTGTTTTGCCGATACGCTCTATTTAAAAGAGTAAACGAGCGCCGCGATCCCATTTTTCTAATGTTTGTTTTAATAATGTATCTACGGGAAAAACCGACCCGATTTTTCGATTCGAACGTGCGGCGGTCCCTGATGAAGGTGTACGATGAATAAACCGCACACAAATCACAAACAAACAAACAAACAATCGGAACCGCGATGTACAAGCAGTCGACACGACTTTTTCCATTTCATCCCCTAAACGGAAGTTATTGATCGTGCCGAACTTCGCGGGTCCCAAATATTATTATTTATTGGTCACGTTCCTTTCGACAATTTATGATCCTAGTTAGTGGACGCGGCTCGTCCCGTGTTACTTTTGACTTTTTTCGGCCTGAAAACGCACGCGAATTTCCCCCGATTAATTGCGCGCCATCGTCAGTTACTTAATTTTTTCGGATCTTTATTAAAACGAAGAGGATCGCGTGCACGTGAAGGAAGTTATCTAGCGGCAATTTTTTCGTGGAGCACGTGAAACGATTAACAATTGGATGTCGTGGAAGGCGCGCTGCACGTGACCAAACTGAAATTCACCTTCCCGATGTGCCGAAAACGTTCTCGTTTTCTCCAACGAGCGCGATAAAGACGGACCCACGCGTAAATTCTTATTAATCGTATTATCAGTCGAACTCGACGATCCGTATTTTTTTTTCATGTCGGCCCGTCGCTAGTCGGCGCATTTTTTAAAAGTTCAAGATGACGCGGCTCCGTTTTTTTTTTCGATCAGTCACTCGAACAATAATCCTCGATCAAACCGCGACAATAACAAATTAAGGCCCCCTTCATTCGACTCCCCAACGTAGTAAGGCACGGCCGCATTATTTTCCCAAGATTTTGTTGTAATACGGGGCCATTCCGTAGGCTAAACACGACAGTTGCGCTTTATTGCCGCAGTAAAAAAGTTGAAATTCGCAGCGCCATTTTTCAGAATACGGCAATTTAAATAACTCGCAACTGCTGTTGCCGCGAAGCATAAATTATGTTCTAATTATTGCGCTGTTCGTCGTAAATTGCAGGTGGGTACTGTCGCGTTCGAAAATGATGTCCCTGTGTCTTGGATTGGTACGTCGTCTCCGTTGAGACTTCAACTGACACGAATCAACGCAGGCGAAGCCGACGGATTGTTATTATGTCAAATTTTGGAATCATTTTGCTGCTCGACCCTCGTTATGAAAGAAAGCAATCCTCTTCGATCTCCTACGCAAGCATAACAACTAAAAAAACAACAATTTTTTTTGGCCTCGAACGTAGACCATTAGCCGCAAATTGTCGTATCGATATATTTTTGTTAGTGGGCCATTCACAAACATCCACGGTTGCAGCGAGATTCGAACTCGCGGCCGTGGTGACCTAGCGGGGCGATAAGTCTCTAGACCCTTTCGCAACCCTTTCCGATTGCATTGCGTCGATGATTGTCTTTTTTCTTGACAAATTTTCCTGTCGTGTTTGTTAAAATTTTAATTTTTACGTTAAATCAAAAGTCTCTTGATATTGATATCCAAGTAATTAAATACTCGTACAAACAACTTTGATTTAACGTAAAATTTGTATTTACAAAAACGCCAGAATAATAAGATGTCGACGGCATAAGTTCAAAAATATTGTTGTGCGGTTCAAAACACGCAAGAAAGGTATTTGTTTTTTCGTAAACGACGTATATTTTCGATCAAGACGTGACAAACAGTATGTGTCCTACGTGTTTGCGCCAGGATTCGAACCAGGGACATTATTTTCGATTGTGACCGCACCCACCTATATAAGTTTTAATTGAAGGTGAAAAAAGTTTCTCTTCGAGATTTAATTTTATCGGGTGACATTTTATATTTATACGCATACGCGAGCCGAATAATTTTTTAGTCGACCGGCCGTAGGTACTTATATTAAATGTTTACGTAATACGCCAATTAAACGAAAAATATGAGTAGTCGTAAATGGCGCAACGACGAGTTTATGTGTGTATGTGTGTGTGTGTTGCCATACCACGTACGCGAAATCCCCATTTTAAGTGTGAAAAGGTCGAGGTTTTTAAGAGGGTAGACGACAGGCCACGCTGCATCTGTTAATATCAACGTTAAAATGTTTGAAATTAACGAAAAGTTTTAAATTTCCGCCATTACAACTCGGAAACCTTGAACGGTATCGAAAAATAATAAAAACACAATCGATGGTCAACAATTGAAAAACAGCTAGTTCTCGACAGAACAGATAAAAATTAACCGATTCGGACAACTGGGCGCAAGGACAACGATAGTTTAAAAAATACTTATTTAATTGGATAACGGGTGGGACCTAAATTTAATTAAATCAAAGAGCACGTAAATATTCAATAATCTTCGAAAAGCATTTTAACGTATGTATACGTATATAGTATTTCAATTTGTTGCGCTTGAAAAATACTTGTTTATTTAGTTGATTGGTAAGATCATTTTCTATATGGCACGAACTATAGGCACGACAACACAACTTTTTATTTTCGTATCAAAAAAATTAATTTTTATTTCAAGAAGTCGCTGAGAACGGAATCGGCTTTTTAATTAATTTTAAGCTTACAAAGGATACTTTACAGCTGACCGCCCGCCGATTTCGATGATTTTTATTTATTTGAAAGAGAGGCAAAACGAGGACACGAGTGTCTCGTTATTTAATGTAATTCTTCTTATTTTCCGAGTAAACAAAAAAATGAGAAAGATTCGGCACGGCAGGTCATAATGATGGTACGCTAGATGGAACACCACTATTGCCACGAGCGATTTGAATTCAACGATTGACAGATTTTCTCTGATCGCGTCTTACAATCTGCAATCAGTCGACGAAACTGCATAATATTTGTTTTGATGGAGAAATGAAAAATTGGGACGTTTTTCCAATGCCAGCGTTTTCAAAATTTCGAGTTTTCTTATGGCGCGCAGCCGCCAGTTTCTATACGTTCAAAAAACGACGAACGACTTAAATCCGAGCAATTCGCAAAGACGCGACAGCGTGAGATGTTTGCAAAAGAAGAAAGCGCATCTGATAAAATAAATCAAACCATGGAGGCGAGCGTCGTGGGAGCTTAAATTCATCATTCAGAGATGCGGCCCATCGATGTGTTGGTGATGTAAAGCATCAATGAGTGTTTCACGAAGAATTAGTTTTGGTCCAAAATGTTGTGGAGATGCCTTTTTTCTGTCAACGCCCGCGCGCACATTTCTCGAGTTCTAAACTTGCCCATTGGATAATTTAAAATCTGTCCCGTGTTGTCCCATAGCAGCACGTAGTAAGCAAACGTCGTATTATAGCAGAACTTCTGTGGACGCGCCGTTTGCTTCGTAAACGTGAAAACCTAACCGATAGAAAATTTTGATCGATATATCGTGCTTGCACCAAGACACCGAAAAGAAATTAAGTAAGAAGACGAAAAATCGCGAGATGAGGAGAAAGAAGATGCGATTAAGGCGAACTAAAACGGATATTATAGATTTTTCGCGGTTCGAAGCGACTCCTGGGATGTATTGTTGGATTATTATCGGTGCCTCCAATCGAGTTTGGAAAAGTGGAGGGGGGATGTGAATGATACGTTGTCACGATGGTGGTTCGAATTAGTTGGATTGCCTGGCGTTGTTCGGTATCGCAATCAAACGGGTAGTCAAAATTTTCAATTAACAGGTGGATATGGTAATATTCACTTTCACTTCACTATTCGCCCGTTGGGCTGTGCCAGGTCCCGTTAGGTGTTTTTATTTCAATTTTATGCGTGGATAGTAGAGGATAAAACCATACTAATATTTTGACCAAGGAGATGACGTATTCATATGTGCCGAGTGACTCTGCAATTAATCTTTACTCTTCCATTGATTAGCAGAGTTGTGTGTAAAACCTGTTATTCATAAAACATATTTTGTACGATACAAGCCAGTAATAACTCTTTTGATTATTGTCTATAAACAATGGACTTGGATATACCGTGCATACTTGCAGTTGTGCGAGACATTAATAATTGTTCGTCGTCTGCATTTAACCGTCTACTACGATTAACGATCGGTTTGAGGACATTTGCTATTTTTGACAAAACAAATTTTACTCATGTGTTCTATTTAACGTAAAAGCTTCCTGATACTAAAAAAAAACTTATCTAAGTACTAGAATGAAATTTATTCTGTCTTTCTAAATTCTCTCGTCGCTAGGCTCATAACTGGAAAATAATAATCCACATGTTCAGATTTCTGTTGGAGCTCGTCTACGCTAAGGCTTTTGTCGGCAGATCACGTATCATCGGCTTTAAAAATGTAAAATTTATTCCGATGCACTTCATCAATAATAAAGTACTTAAAATTGACATGTCATCGATAATTTACGTGCACACGCAGTCATGGCAAAGGTAGACTATCACGCTAGGTGCCACCACAGTGTAAAACAACATCATCCACTAACTTTGTGGCGATAACGTGCGTTGGGATAAAATTTGAACGGTCTATACCTTACCGAGTTGGAATAACGCATTCCCAATCGAATCGGACATTCTGCGGAAGTATCGATGGAACGAAATCGACTTTTTTGGATTGAAGTCTCTACACTCCACTCTACCCGTGCAATATAACAATTAAATTGTGAAAGAGGATTTTTTTGAAGAGTGCAGAGGTGAAGAGTTGCAGAGTAGTAAGTTTTAAATAGGCCACAGGTCATTCAGAGCATTTAAGAGTCAATAAGGAACATAAACACATACCTATGTTAACTATATATATATATATACCAGTCGAGGCTCAACGGCCTCCCGTCTCCTTTCGTTGGCGTTCGCGCGAAGCCAACCACATAACCTGCTTCGCGACCTTAGAATCTTACCTAAGAGGGACTGGAGGATGTGGTTCAGTCGGTGGTCGTGCTCGTGCCCTTCGGGCACTTCTCACACTGATCAACTTCGCTAGAATGCCTACTAAGCGTTGCGGGCGGGTTACGTGGTGCCGCGTCTCAAATTCCGTCAATATCGGTACAATTTGGTATATAATGACGACTTTGGAAAAACAATTTTGAAACACCCTCTATATTTCGAATGTTCCGGAAGTAGTCCACTCGAGAGACCACTGTAAACCCTTCGACGGCGACATTAACATAAAAAAAACCGAAGTGCTACAAAAAAGGTACCTATCGATTTTTTCCCATCTCCGACCGTTCGCGAGATACACGCGATTAAACTGAGAAAAATGTGACGATCGCATATATCCTATGGAATTTCGAGAATCCGGATTTCGACGGGACGCGCACCGTCCCACATAAATACGTGAATAACTTCGGACCGACTGCAGCTAGAAAATTGAGAAACACGCAACGTGTGATCGCATCGTGTGATCGACGGTCGAAAATAGGTCCGAAAGAACCGCTTTTTTCGCGAGTTTCCCCTTCGAATATCGAAACGGAACCACCCCCCATAACGATAAATCGCGCCCTTTAACACGTTCACTGCTGACATGTAAAAAAATTTCCGCTCCCAGAAGCGGCTATAATTTTTTTTTTTAATTATTAGTAATTTGCTATATTTGTGATATGTAGACTGTGATGAAATACAAAATCGCATTTTTGGATGTAAAAAGGGTCTTGACGGATAAATCCGTCATGTGCACTTGATCACACTTACTCATCTTTATTTGTGCTGTTGACGGATTCGTCCTCTTAATTAAGGTAAAATTTAGCCAGGAAAGCTCAAACTAATGTATACTTGTTTTTATTTCGTAATAAAATATAAATAAAATACATGGAAAACAAAAAACGTAAACAGAATTTTCTTAAAATAAACAATCACAGAAAAATAAAATGATAAATTCCAAAGAACTAGAACATTATAATAAACACAAAATATTTTTTAAGAAACTAAAAAATATTATAATATTATAATAAGACAAATGACGGACCAGTCCGTCATGCGCATAGGCCATGAGATTATCATGACGGAAATTTCCGTCAGTCAGCAGCGAACGTGTTAACTCGCGAAAAAACGCGCCCCCACGTCCGTATGCTCTACCGATTCGACGCACAACCCGGTAGAAAAATACCTCCGAAAACCGCGCAAAACCCGCATTTTTACGGATCAAAAGTGCCAGTTTACATATTATATTATGAGCTAATGTATGTACCAGTCAAGTTCCTATGTTTTGCGCCGTAAGATGTGATCGCACAGTAACGAGCGACAAAAGAGGATCAAGAGGGATGAAGGATATCACGATAAAAAACTAACGCAGACGACGGGGCAAAACATACGTACTTGACTGTACATATGTACATATCAGGTTGGGGAAAAAGTTTCTTCGTATTTTCGCGGTAGATGGCTTTAAGATCGCATAACTCTGGTACTATTAATCGAATTTAGTAATATTTATATGCAAATGAAAGCTGACATTTCACAGAACAAATTAACCTAAAAAATTGTGATATTTATTCACTCAGTCAAAAGTTATTGCGTTTTGAAAATGAGTGAAAATAAAGAGGAAATTAGATACATTTTGAAATTTTATTATAAAAAAGGGAAGAATGCGACTCAGGCTGCTAAAAAAATTTGTGATATTTATGGACATGATGCAGTATCAGTACGCGTTGCACAAAGTTGGTTCAAGCGTTTTCAAGCTGGAAATTTTGTTATCAAAGATGCACCTCGCTGTGGTCGGCCAATCACTGAAAAAGTCGATGAAATCATGAGAAAAGTTGAGCAAGACCGGCATATTAGTAGTTATGATGTTAGCAAGGAACTAAAAATCGACCACAAAACAGTTTTAAACCATTTGCAAAAGGCCGGATATAAAAAAAACTCGATGTTTGGGTGCCACATGATTTGACAGTGAAAAATTTAATGGATCGAGTTTCCATCTGCGATTCATTGCTCAAACGGAACGAAATCGAACCATTTCTAAGACGGCTCATTACGGGCGATGAAAAATGGATCACGTACGATAATAATGTACGAAAAAGATCGTGGTCGAAGCAAAATGAAGCTCCGCAAACGGTGGTAAAACCAGGATTGACGCCAAGAAAAGTGATGTTGTGTGTGTGGTGGGATTACAAAGGAATACTTTATTACGAGCTGCTCCCACCCGGTCAAACAATTGATTCTAATCTCTATTGTCAACAACTGGAAAGATTACGTCAAGCAATCGGGAGAAAGCGACCAGAATTGATCAATAGGAAAGGCGTTGTCTTCCATCACGACAACACATCTTTTGCGACCCGTCAAAAATTGAGAGAGTTTGGCTGGGAAATTTTGATGCATCCGCCATATAGTCCTGATCTTGCACCATCAGATTTTAATTTATTTCGATCTCTACAGAACTCTCTTAATAGTGTAAAGTTGATTTCAAAAGAGGTCTGTGAAAATCACTTGTCGCAATTTTTCGCTAAAAAATTCCAGAAATTTTATAGTGATGGGATTATGATTTTATCTCAAAAGTGGCAAAAGGTGGTCGAACAAAATGGCACATATTTAGTTTAATAAACTTCATTTATAATATAAAAAAAACTTGTTTCATTTTCGTACTAAAATACGAAGAAACTTTTTCCCCAACCTAATATAAAGATTTTATTTCAAACGATGCTCTGGCGATCTAAAATTGAAGATGTCTTTAACGATAGAGATGAGAAGTGGGCGCCACAGGCCACGTAGATACACATAATAAATGCGAGAACGAAATTTTTCGAAACAAAAAAAAACCAAACAAAACAACCGCAGCCTTTTCACCTAAAAGCGTTTGAATGTTCGTCGTTCGACAATTTAACGATATCGCGTTATCTCCGGACTGGAATTTCATCAACCCCTCAAAAAAGATTTTGTCCCGCCAAACAACTTGTGCGATCCGACAACGGGGCCCCGAATCGAAAATTTTGCGCCGTCGATCGGTGGTCCGAATTTTCGACGCGCACTTGGGACGCTCTAATTATCAATCGTCGTAATATCGCGACGAGCGCGTCTAATTCTAATGTTCGGCAAACGTTATATCATAAGTACCTTACTATTATAATTTTTATCGGTACATGTCACGACGTTCGAGCGGTTTCGAGGCAAAGGTCGACATCCTCTAACACGCAACAGAACCCGGGGATAATCGGTGCCGTCTGGCCGCAATTTATAAATTATTTGCTGACGTTTTAAACACTGGAAATAAATATGGACCCGTTTTTTCGAGACGATGCCTTTTCTAAGTCATCGCGCTGACAAAGGTCTTTTGTGGGGGTCGTCAGTGTTCCCGTAATTAAATGAAACGAAAAGGTATCGCCGGCAACAATAATAACATATTCATCAGACAAAAGTAATAAAAAAAAAACGAAACTTAAGCCGACCAGTCTGACTAACCTACTGTCTGCGGTCATAACAGCATACAGCCCCAAAAAAAAAAACGATTACCACTGACTGAAATCGAGGTCGAATGCGTTCCGACGCTGATATTTCACTGATCTTCGTCAACGTGCATTTACATAATCGTGCTTAAAATTTGAGGTCAGCTTAATAAGGATTCCAGACTCCGATGCTGGGAACGAAGATACAGGAATTCAATGGACGAGGGAAAATGCCGACTTCCACGACATACCTCCCCTATACAAAACTGCATTGCGGTCCTTCGTTAATCCCGGACGGCCATCGGGAGTCCCGCAATTAAAACGCACTATCCTCAAAGGATTAAATGGGCGAACAGTTAATTTAGTTAGTGGAAAAACTTGTTAAGCCAACTTCGATCTTTTATTCGTTTTATTTTATACTTATTACATTTTAAAATACAACGACACCCCGGCTTTTGGTGCGGTGACATCGGAACCAGTTCTTGTAAATAGTTGGTGATGGACTTGCGCTACATGTTTTATTCATTATTGCGTTGTTGCTTTGTATAATAAGCGAGTGGTTTCTGACATCGAACGGTCGTCCTGAAAAACTCGCGAGGGATTTTTTTTTAATTTCCGGAAAAAATAAGTTGCTCAAAGTGGAACTCGAACTTGAAACGTTAACCTCCGTCAATCATCTTAACGCGACCGTAAACATTTTAATTCCCCCACGATCTAATTGAAAGTATTAGTCATAAATCTCGAGCTCCTCTTCGTTTCGATTAAAAAGAAAAACGAAAACTTGTCCACGGACACTCCTCGCTAATTAATTAAACAAGCAACGCAATCTGAATCATCATCATCGTCAGAAGTTACAATTTTAAATTTACGGGTCCTTACTCCTCGTAGAGCGCGGACCCATAACCTTCACTTTCGTAATCAGATTCACGCTCTCCAACTTGTGTTGGTCGCGGTATTAAATTTGTATGGTAATCGGTTATCGTTCCAATAAAATTGTAATTAAACGATTTCGATCGATCGCCGCACGGCGCGGCTAATTTGTATAGATATAAATACTTTTTACCCTTGTAAACAAACTAATAAACCCCATCAATAACAAGTTTTATAGCCCCTGTCATGTTCTGGAGCGGCGATGTCGTATTAAAACCAATTAAACACCCCCATGACAGCATGCAGCCCACAGACCCACTTTAGTTTTATCTAAACAATCGCAAGGGCGAGAACGAGCAGGATTTTTGAATTAAAGTGGGCGTTGGCAATATATGGGATAGTTAAAATCGATCCAAGGGTGTTCTACATTAACCTAACAGTCCCGTATAACATCCCTAAGCTGACGTTACCACGACATCGTCTTCAATATTGATCTTTTGTTTTCTTTCGCCCTTCGAATTGTTTGCGAACGTGAGTTACGTGTCGGATTCCTAACCTACATTAGGACGAAATTTGATACAGAAACGAAAAACACCTTCGAAGCCCTTTCGTCCAAATTCGCGCACGGAACGCAACCAAACAAGCCGGAATACTACACACGGCGACCTAAGAGTTATTTCAAGTATTTTAATTTGAAAGGAAACTTGTGCAACTGCCGGATTATGCCGCATTCCTCGGTGTTAACTTCCAAGTTTATTGGTCGGACATATCGTGGATATAGTAAATCAATTTTTACCCGCACATTGTAATTGAGACGAAAATAGCGCGCCGTCGCGCTTATAATTAGATCGGGAATCACTAAACCCATCGGTTTTCATATATTATTATTGTCTACGGAATTCAGCCATTCAACTTGTTTTTATGCGCACCGAAAATACACATCGCCTCACCTCACTGACATAAAATCTCGACATCAGATCGGCAAATAAATCCACTTCCTGTTGGGCGATGTCCAAAAAACGTACGCCGTTGGTCGAAAACAGCATTCGTCGTAATGCATTTCAATGTTTTTAAGATTGTAAACGGTTCTCTCACTTTTGTACTAACGTTAGCGTTACAACAAAAATTGGTCGAAAATCGGGAGCCCCACACGTTGGGTGCCAATTTGTCGTTCAATTACGGAACTAAAATTACTTATAAGGATCTGTCGACAAATTTCCAATTAGTGCCCCGGTTTGTTCGTGGAAGCAAGCAATACTTGTAATCTTAAATCAAATAGTAGCGGACTAAACCCACCACAAGTTGTAAATACCATGCGAGGAAAACAATCGAACAGTCAGCAGCATGAGTAAACCAAATAGTAGAAGTTCCAAAACCGTTCGCTAACCGACAAATCGCTGTAGATCAGACTAAAATTCGGTCCGCGTCGCGATGCTATAAGAAAAAGTAGAGAACGTTAGTTAATAATAGAAAGTGGCGGACAGGCCGTCAACGCCGTCGCGTGGGCTTTAGACGTCTGAAACGAGGTTCTATCGCGGTTTCATCCGCGGATTATTTTGATTCCACGGAAAAATCAAATCGCGGAATCACGATCTAATCAAATTTGCGAATCAAAACCGCGAAATGAATTAATTAATTAATCTAATTAAAACGCGGATCAAATTAATTATCCCAATTAAACCGCGAATAAAATTCAAGATGGCGCCGGAAGTTCCCGCATTCCACTGACTGAACTAAAAGTCGAGAAAAGGAAAATCTCGAAGAGAAAAAGCTCAAGACCACCTTCGCACGTTCGGACCCACAACAGCACGTCGGTTGCCTTCTTTCGCCAACAGGAAAGCCAACCGCGGAGCGATTCGCGTAGATGTCAAACGACTTGCCCGGAAAAATCTCGCAGTCTTTTAGAAATTATTTTGGCCTTTGGCCTATTTGACGGCGATTACGATCGCATTAGAAAAAAAAACGTCATAAAATCTCAATTATGTTATGATTATTCGAAACCAAAGGTTATCGTGTATTTCTTTAATTACATTCAGTAATTTATGAATTACTGCGCCACCATAAACGCATCATTTCCGTAAACGCAGTAAAATAAATACTTACATAAATACATAAATAATATGAAAGGCAAATAGCTGATGAAACTTAGAAGATAAGGAAAGGTAAACGTTGTTATCGTTTAGCTTCCACTGCATCCTTATCGGTGGGATTTTAGAATCGTATATATGTTTATTATTTTGCCCCGTTGTTTTTTCCCTCCGAAGATTGCCTATTCTCCATAGTCATCGCATCGATGGTGCGAAACCGATTTGCCTTGGGATTAAAAATAAACCGAAGACCATCGTTCGTTGCGTAACCTATAAATAAACGAATGAATGGCGCCCGATTATCAAAAAATGTACTACTTCGCGTTTATGAAAACTTCGCCGTTATCATAGTAGCGGCTGGTATTATCTCGGAGAAATTAAAAAGATACGGGGCGCCTAAGCAAACAGTTTATAATATCTGAGAATGTCTCTTCGAACGGTCGGTTGTCTGTTGCGGTGAACATACTGCGTAACTGTATAATATAGGGGAAGTCCATAATCTGCGGTTGTAGTGTCGCTGCCGGTTATACATAATTCGGCCATAATTATTCATACCCTCGCTCTAAACAATCCGTTGCCTATTATATTCAAATTTGTCGAATTAGAAGTCCGAATAGAAATTGGGGACCGCGCTTTTAGCAGACCGCAGCAGCTCTAAATATAGTGCGAAGCCAAATGCAATTTTTAGATGCTCTAATGAATCACAAAAATAGCCGCCAACTTTATTAGGCGGGCCTAACACTTCGTGCTTGCCGATTAGGTTACTAAATCAATTAACTGTCGAAGAAACTCGTGCTTTTGTGTTGTGCAAAAATTTTTCCCGTTCCGTCCGTATGAGTCACGGTTTGATTTTTTCCATCGTAAGGCGATATTAGTGTCGATTGCCGATATCGCGGATGATTCACCTCACTTTTTTTTTCGAGCGGACGAGAGAACGCTCGACGCAATCTAAATATTCAATAAATTAGTATGTGTAGTAAATAATAGTCCAACTATAGAGAATGACGTTCGGATTTCTCGATCTCGCAACCACGTCACCGCTATATTTATAAATGCAGCCACTCCGGCCTATTTCGAAATGCCGCCGCGTCCGCAAACGAAAACGTTCAGCAATTTTGTAAACTACGTCCGCCCACTCGGCCTCCGGATCTGCGAAAAAGTGGCACCGCCGCACGTATCGTCTTTGATCTAACAAAAATATAAAAATTGATTGTGGCGTCTTGGGGCGAAATTTCGAACTCGTCGGGGTTATTTTTAAATGCCGCATTCGTCTGTGTCGCGAAGATTCGAAATCACGACACGTTTCGGCTGGAATTTTTTTTTTAAATTCGAGCGAAATCGCCGAAATAAATAAATAAATCGCGAGCGTTATATATATATATATACACAAGTAAACGTTGAAGTTGATCGGTTTCAACGGGTTGGAAACAGTTGCTTTTCGAACGTCACGTTTTTATGATCGAATGACCGCCAATATGCTAACATATTATTTAACGCATTTGTTATTTTTGTCTTGCCTCTTTCCATCCGCAAATTATTATTTATTCATTTAATAATGTGTACTGGAAATGTGGATGCGCTCGCCCTTTTTACGGGAGAGCCTGGAGAAAGTGCATCCAAGAGATTGTGTCAAAATACGAATTTATTTGTAAATTAACCCTTTATTGTAAGTGTGGGGCGAATTTGACCCCCGTACATTGATATACAGGGTGTTTCAGAATAACCATTCCTACTTTTCAGACTTGATGGGGGGCTGCTAGTAATTAAACACTTTTTTGTAAATAAGTAATGTCCAAAACGCTTAATTTTCAGTTAAAACTTCTACGCCACTGGTTTGATTGCAAAATTGGCAGTATTTTTAGATTTTTTAGTGTGTTTTGCAAAAATAATATCAGTTGCACTCTTATCGTGCGACACATCGTTTTCGGGATAAACAACAAAATCGAATTTCATACCCATTTAAGCACGCGTCAGTAGAAAAATGTATTTCATAATACCGTTTCCAAACTTTGGGAAGCAACAGTAAACATCGATAAAAAAGCCCATACGAATTTAAGTTCGAAAATGCTTCGTTTTCGAGATATCACTATCTCTACAGTTCTCTTCGTAAATTGTAACGCCTGTATCTCGCAAACTAAGCGTTTCCGGACATTACTTTATTACCAAAAAAAAAATATGCTTACTTAGATGCCCTCCATCACATCTGAAAAGTAGGAATAGTTAGTCTGAAACAGTCTGTGTGTGTGTATATATATATATATGTGTGTGTATGTGTGTATGTATGTATATATATGTATATATGTATATATATATGTATATATATATGTATATGTATATATATATGTATATATATGTATATATATATGTATATATGTATATATGTATATATGTATATATGTATATATGTATATTATATATATATATATATATATATACAGGGTGAGTTAAGATAATAACACCTCCCCGTTAGTTCTCGTTGAATATTCGTATTAGAAAAGTATTTTCCTAACAAAAGACGTTCAGTGTTCTAATGAGATTTGAACTGTAATATGCGACTTTTTATTTTTAAACACCTATATATTTTATAGCAAATTATAGATAATACGTTGAAAAATAACATAATTATACATATAGGAAACGTGTTTTCTGAGTTTCAGCTCCCTGAAGACGACTCGTATGTCAGTCGAAACGTTTAGAGAAGAGACAACACAGTTCGATACTCCAAAAACAAGTTTTATACATTTGCGCGATTAGAATCAACATAATTTCAAAAATCATATTTCTGCCGATGCAAAACCAAAACTTAGAATTTCAAATAACACATGAAGTCAAAAAGCAATTAGGAATATATTGAACTTTATTATACTCCAAAATTTATATCTACAAATAACACAATACATAGAACAAAAGACATGTTTTGCCAAAAATAAATATATAATAAAACATTCTTTTACAAAACATCCCTATAAGTAAACAAACTAAAACTCATACCTAAACGAATCTCGATAAAATAAATAAGTCAATAAGCGACCCCCGTTCCCGGCATAATTAATCAAATCGCTTATTGACGACAGCCGTATCTCACGAAAGTTTCGTACTGTCGTCTATGGACCACGGCCGTAGTTAAAGGGTTAAAACTCTTAATCGAATCGATCTATCTAATTAAACCGCGGCAATTGAATTAAATTCCGGAAATTTCTGGGGTTTAATTAAAATCGGAATTTAATTCGGCGTTTAATTATGCGATTTTATTTTAATCATTGAGCGATTCGTGTTTTTTTTTAATTTAATTTTAATCCAATTCGTTAATTGGACGATTTTGATTTTAATTTTATTTCGGCATTTAATTGGTCGTTTTATTTTAATTACGCGATTTTGATATCAAAAGTGGCGGGGGAGAAGTGTCCGTCTTCTATTGTCATTTAAAAAGTCCTTGCATCTACCCTATTTAATTTGTAGGAAATCGCCTTGGCCAAATCTTACAACAATAAAAAATCACTACATATAAAAAACGATTTGTCAGTTGTCAATTTGATCGCATGGTGTTGTTACATAAAAAAAAAGTTGTAGGCCTAAGATGGCGTTAACACATTTGGTGACCCAAATTTCGTTTCGACGTCGAATTATTATAAAAAAAAAACCGACCCTGACATTTCAAAGTCGTTGTACGTGCATTTTCGACCGGTTAAAAATCGGCACTTTTTGGTAGCCGAAAATAATTCATTCATTTGACGTAGTAGTGGGTATACGTCGTCCAGGGAAACGTCTCCGGCAGCTGTCCGCACGATTTCGCACGGTGTGTTATTCACCTTGTCGCGATTTTTTTAATTTTAAGTGCCGTTTATATATAACGCATGCAGTCAAATCGTGCGCCCAGTAGTTGTCGTGGCCGACAATTTTTCTTTACAAACAAAAACGAAATGCAACCAAAAAAAAAACTCTCGCTCGCTTGGCGAAGGAAACGAATTCGGTTATCGCACTGTTAAAACATTATTTCGCAACGCGTCAATAATCAGTTTATATAACTCGTTGCACATAAATTATAGTACCTACGTACTATCCAATTTTAAAAATAGCGCAAATTAATTTCGACAAAGTTTCGGCGTGCGACGAAAATAAAGTTTCCAAAAAAACAACAAAATAAAAAAGCTTACCGGCAGACGACGTGAAGATCAAAACGGCCAGGAAATGCAGGAGCTTCATCGCAAAAACTGGCACCAAAAATAATATCAACAACCAAATAAGGCACTAAATCCGCTACTCCGATTATAAACGCGTCGTGTTCAATTCGGATCGACGAGAGAGAGCACTACGCGCGCCAAGAGAATTTCACCCGGTAGCATCAGTCGCAAAACTAACATAAAGACCCGTTCGCGCCGACAACGAGAAAGTATTTTTGAACCTCTGCGTGCGCACGCCTGCAAGACCAACAAGTACTTCGTCGTGGGCTCGCGTTGGCCTGTGGTCCCTACATGAATGAATCTTCCTTATACGTGACGGACTTTTATGTGTGTTTATGCGAGAGCGTTCATCAATTAATATTCACCGGTGACTACGAATTCGCGTATACGTCAACGAGCGAGTTGCGACCGCAACATTTAATCACCGGCTATTTCTGCTAATGACCGCCTCGAAGAACAACCGAAACAAATCGGTGTCGAATCGTCTACTTGTGTCGGAATAAATTCGACTCGAGGAAGCGGCCCCGTGAAGATTAACGAACGCGTCTCCTGCAAATCGAAAACATCTCGATTAAGTACCTAAGCTGCGAACGACAACGAAGGACGAATCGTTTACGGCAGTGCTAAAAGGCTTGTGTATCGAAGATAAGCTGCCCGTAAAAGTCGATGTTAAGCACGTTGAAATTGCCATTTACGTTGGTTGAAGGGTCGTTTCGTAACGCGATCGCGTCAAAATAAGAGGAAACTTACCTACTATAAAACTGCAAACATTTCGTGACCCCCCCTCCCCCGAAGAAACTACGGTTGTTGCTGCTAAAGTATCACGTAAAAAGACCGTCGACAAAAACGCCGTGAACAAAAATGCCGTTAGTGAAAAACGCTGTCAGGTCAAAACGCCGTCGTAATAAGGCCGTCAACAAAAACGCCGTCGACAAAAGCGCCGTGAGTCAAAACGCCGTGAACAAAAATGCCGTTAGTGAAAAACGCTGTCAGGTCAAAACGCCGTCGTAATAAGTCCGTCGACAAAAACGACGTAAAGAAAACGCCGTGGAGAAAACGATGTGAACAAAAATGCCGTTAGTGAAAAACACCGTCAGGTCAAAACGCCGTCGACAAAAGCGCCGTGAGTCAAAACGCCGTGAACAAAAATGCCGTTAGTGCAAAACGCTGTCAGGTCAAAACGCCGTCGTAATAAGGCCGTCGACAAAAACGACGTAAAGAAAACGCCGTGGAGAAAACGCTGTGAACAAAAATGCCGTTAGTGAAAAACACCGTCAGGTCAAAACGCCGTCGACAAAAGCGCCGTGAGTCAAATCGCCGTGAACAAAAATGCCGTTAGTGCAAAACGCCGTCAGGTCAAAACGCCGTCGTAATAAGGCCGTCGACAAAAACGCCGTGAACAAAAATGCCGTTAGTGAAAAACACCGTTAGGTCAAAACGCCGTCGAAAAAAGCCGTCGACAAAAACGCCGTGGAGAAAACGCCGTTAACAAAAATGCCGTTAGTAAAAAACGCCGTCAGGTCAAAACGCCGTCGTAATAAGGCCGTCGACAAAAACACCATGGAGAAAACGCCGTGAACAAAACTGCCGTTAGTAAAAAACACCGTCAGGTCAAAACGCCGTGAACGAAACTGCCGTTAGTGAAAAACACCGTCAGGTCAAAACGCCGTCGTAAAAAGGCCGTCGACAAAAACGCCGGGCGTCAAAAGGCCGTGAACAAAAATGCCGTTTACTCAAAACGCCGTCGACAAAATCGTTGTCAGTTTCAAAAGTCAAATTAAATCGGACCTATTATTATAAGCATTACTATATAGCAGTAATAGATATCTATTTAACTGTATTTGTATACAAGTCGAAATCAGTCAATTCCAGAATTTCAACAAACAGTGAGATGCGAAAATTTATTTTTAACCGATACCTACTTGCTTTTAAAGTAAGCCTAGTATAAATTCAGATTAATTATTGTTATATTTGACACATGTTGCATAATTATAAATATACAATGTGTATCATGAATAATATTTTAATCGTTTAAATCGTTGTATAAAAGCAGGCAACTTCTTTTTATGCTCGTTATTTTCAATTTTTCATTTTCTCTTATCATAAGAACGTTTACCATTAAAAAAGTTTGTATAAAGACAAAGAGTAGTTTTAATATTATTTTATTCCAACCATGTATCACGTAAATGTAGCATATACATATTATATTATATCTAGTATGTGCCAAATATAATAATAAGTAATCTGAATTTATACTTATGTACTTTAAAAGTAAGCAGGTATCTGTTAAGAATAAATTTTCGCATCTCACTGTTTGTTGAAATTCTGGAATTGTTAAATACAGTTAAATAGATACCTATTACTGCTATATAGTAATGCTTATAGTAATAGGTTCAATTTAATTTGACTTTTGAAATTGACGGCGTTTTGACCTGACGGCATTTTAGCTACGGCCTTTTGACGCACGGCATTTTTGTCGACGGCCTTTTTACGACGGCGTTTTGACCTGACGGCGTTTTTCACTAACGGCATTTTTGTTCACGGCGTTTTTGTTGACGTCCTTTTGACATGGAACAGTTGCTAATGCAAGTCCAAGTTCCGTTGATTTGCATAAAAGGACGAGACAACGGCGGCTGATTTTTTTAAGACACGCGAAGAATCGTCGAAGAGTCCAATTCGGCCATTTCGAGTGGCATTGAAGAAAAGCCGTCGTGGCTTCATTCGTTGTCTTCGAATTTTTGGAAACGCTCGAACTTCTCACGAAGCAACGATTTGAACTTCCATTTCGTCTGCAGATAATTCTTGATTGTGGTGGCGTTTGATGACAAACGTCAGTTCACTTCTGGCGTGGTGGAAGATTTTGAAAGCGGAAGTCTCCGTTTTGCTAGTCTACGATTGAAATTGCACGTTACATAAGTGTTCAACTGCGAGCGAACGATTCAGTTTTAAAGTTGGTTTGGATCTCGATTTCGATTGCAAATGACTCGTCAGTTGAATAAATTGAGATTGTTGAGTTCACGGTACATTTTTTTGCCGGAGCTACTATTTTGTCCTCGAAATTTTATTTAATGTCGCCCGGCAAAGAAAAATTAATAAAGGGTTCGTTTCGGACGTATTTTTTGTATTCGAGGCGATTCTAATTGAGGTCGCCGGATTTACTATACGCGAAAAACAAGCGTTACCACGGTGTCGTATAATTTTTTTTGCTCGCGTATCGGTTTCAGTTTTCACTTCAGAGTGTACGTGTCGTAAAGTGTTTCTAAAATTGCCCTAATTAGAAGAATTTTTGGTGCCATTATTTTTCCAATTGCGAGAGCCCTCGGACAATTTAACGTTCGTTTCGTTTACAAGCCGGTAATTTCGATTTTTTTTTAAACAAGGATTCGATCGAAACGTTCGGAATACGTTTTGGAAGAACGTTTGAAAAACTTTCGGAATATTTCTGTCTAAACAGTCGGGAGATTTAACCCCTCCGCGGAATCTCAAAAGTAACGCATATCTTCGCGTTCGTTCTTTTAAACCGGACTTTATATTCACCTCGTACGAAAGTACGTGCCTCGAATACTCGAGCGTTCGTGTCGTACCTTTATTAAGTGTGCGCGTTCGCGAAAATTCTGTAAAACTTAAATTAAAAATGCCGGATGCAAATAAAACGGGTATAAGCGTACTTACTTAAATATTTTCGTTTAAAAACATACAAATATGGAACGAGGACTTATATCCACATAATCTCCCGACTCCCGAAGTCCTATATTATCGCGTTGCCGGTAAGTACATTTTCTTGTATCGGAGACACAAGCGGAAAGAGCTTGCCGAGCGTCGCTTCCCTTTCATGAAAATTCGCAGAGAGCCAAGCTATTATTATCCAAACTTGAACGCTTATGAAATTACAGGAATAATTTGTTTAGCGCGGTTTTGAACGACGCGCGTTTTAGTGTAACGTGGTTTGATTATCCTTAATTTTTGTAATAAACCAATTAAATTGTGAAACCTTTACAAATAGACCTCGAATAACGCGGATTTTTACGATTCCTTAATTTAAAACTAAAATCTGGGAAAATTGCGTGACCGGCTCGACGAGGACGAACCGTAAACAAATTAATGAGAGTTGGGGGGGGGCACTGTTACTTCTAGTAAAACACCGATGCGTATTTACGCTATTGAAATCGTTCGAAGGTGAAGAGCTTTCTTGGCGAAGAACGTTCTTGATTTGTGGCTGGTTTGAACCTATGTTTTTAAAGCATTCTAGTGTCCGGTTAAATTATCAATAAGAATCGAAAATGCGATCTATCCCTACTTACTTAAATGTTTCATTCTCTCGCAGTTCGTAATTGCCTCGCGCATAGTGCGTTATTTATGTATTACGTTGTTCAACAATTGATAAATCTTTTCACGTGACAACTTCATTAATTCATATACACGTGTATTAGGTAAAAAATCAATACGGCCCACGGCACGAGCTAATCTAAAGCACAAAGCGTCCGGAAACCTTTTAACTTTTTCCAACAAAATGTCGTTTGAATCGCAAAGTATAAATGTAAACAATAAAGCGCATCTTCAAAGGAATTCCAACTCCGAAATCAGGTAAAATTTGCATTGTTTGTTTTGTTGGTCGTTTCTTTGTGACTGGTTCCACTTTGCCATATACTACATGTAGGTACGTATGCTCGCCACAGAAAAAAAACGGGACAGTAGAAGGATAGAATTTTAAAAATGTTTGGTTGTGAATCGGGTTTTAAATAAACTGTTTGCAAGTACATAAGGATTACTGTAAGCCATAAAAGCATTATTGTTACCTACATAGGTGAGGTTCTAAAGATGTTAGGTATCGGAAAGGTTGAAATAGCCTTTTGCATTTTAAGACGAGCCCTACCTTCCAGTAAGCTAACAAACTTCAATGTAAATCAAATGAAAATCCACATTTCGCTCTTTTTTATGTTTTAGAATAATTTTTTTTATATGATGTTTGGTACCAAAATCATCAGCACAAAAATAAATCATCCCAAATCGACGAAATTAATCGTAAGACGTCTAAATTATATCAAATATATGACATTTACTAATCCGTAGTAAAAGAATAGAAAAAGGTTACAAAGAGAACAATGTATTGAATTTACGGGTTCTACTTATTGTTGAACGAGAACAGGCAAACTTCACCCAACAAAGGTGCGAATTATGATTTTTTGGCATTTCTTTACTTATTTCTCTAAAGTTAAATTTAGAATGTGATCGTTATGAAAACAACTATGATTTCGATAATATTACTATTTATTATATCCTTGATATTTTGATGCTTTTACTATTTCCTTCTTCTACAATTATAATTACTGATGAAGTCTAAAAATACATTTCAAAATATTTGTTTCCAGTGAAAGATGTGTCCAGTATATCTGTCGATACTCCATTATACCGCTCTCGTCTAGAACCTGTAGATTTAATTCATTGTTCTGTTTGTAACCCTGTTTTATTATTAAATGTAATATTTTTGATATAATTTTGACGTCTTACGATAATTTCGTCGCTGTGGGATAATTTCCTTTTTTGTACTGATGATTTCGATACCGAATATCATTTAATTTTTTTTTTCTAAAATAAAAAGTGCGAAATCTTTAATTCCATTGAAGTTTATGAACTTACTGAAAGGTAGGGGATCGCCTTAAAATTAAAATTGGGACCGAATGCTTACTTTACTATACTTCTTTTAAAAATTGTGGTAATAAGCCAATATAAAAACTTGGAACAACTAACACCATATATGTATTTCGGCTCTGGTTGGAGTTATCTTTAGTGCTACAAATATATAAACAATGGAAACAATTAATCAATGTATAATATATTAATTCGGCCAAAAAATTGTATCTTTATTACTTTACTATACACACAAAGAATGATTACATACCTACTTACATAATTATTTTATTTATCGTTTCTTGTTCTTGGATATAAGGTTCGTAGGTTAAATAAGACATATAGTAATTAAGGATACATACAGGGTGTCCCGAGAGGAATCTGCCAAACGTTAGGGGCGCGTTTCTTAAGTAATTTTAAGCAAAAAAGTTGTAGCAATGCATAGGTCCGATTTGGAAAAGTTATGGCTTGTTAAAGAAAATTCACGGCAAAAAATCAAAAATGTGATTTATTAAGTTTAATTGAGGAAGCACTATTAACAAGACGAAATATTTTTCAAGCTGTATCAATTTTGTGTGTGTAAGTAATCATTTGTTTTTTATATTAATCTACATGTTATCGATCATACCGACGCAAATTTTCCAAAAGGGCGTAACCCACAAAAAGTAAATTTTACAATAGACCACATTTTATGTCGCCGCGTAGCTATAATAAGATACTTTTCGCGGAAATATAAATCGATTTTTCCGGTGGAAAAAATCGAAATATTGTTACTAGATTTTATAAGACGACGTCTTTGCTTTAAATGCGTAAGATAATCAGAATAACTCATTTTCACAAAAAGTGTGAGTTACGTCCTTTTGACAAAACGCCATCGATAAATTTTTAAATTTACAGAAAGCATAAACTAAACCTGCCTACTAATTGCTTCTAAAATATTTTGTTCTATTATTATCGGGAATCACAAGGAGTTGCCCACTTTGTTGAATAACAATGATGGTTTGTGGCTTACAATAATCCCTTTTAAAAATACAAGCATTTTACCTAAAACCCAATTCACAACCAAACATTTTTAAAATTCTATCCTTCAACTGTCCCGATTTTTTCCGTGGAAGTGTACTTAGGATAAATTACGGAGATTACAGAGGTGCCCATGTAATTTTCGCTATCAGTAATTTGCTTTATTTAAAACGAATAGATAATCAAACGAGGTTGTTTACTTTAATTAGAAACGTATAAATATCGCTAATCGAAATAAACACTCAATATGAAATAGCGTTAGTCGACCCAGTTTGATGCAATTTCCGTACATGCCCATTATTATCGCTGAAATTGTTTACGTGCTTTTCCTCGTTCTAATTTTATTCTATTCGAGGCTCGAAGAAATGAAATGTAGGTACGTGCTGTTTTATCGAAGTATGCAGTAACCCAGCGGTTTTTTTATATAAATAAATGCAAACTGCAGATAAAACCGCAAAATTATTATTCATAGAATATTTATTAAACAATCGAATCTATTTTTACTCGGTCAGGTGATGATATTATGAATAAAAGGATTTCCCGATAGTTCACAAACCGCACTAACCTACAATAAACAACTTATTGCAAAATCGCGACAAATGACAATAAGTCAAGATTTTCGAGGAAAATCGCTAAAATAGAACGGCGGAGATGATCTACTTTATTAATATAATTAATATTACGTAGTTTCCTTTTATACTACGTTCGGGTTTACGGCAAGTTTTCCGATTCCGTTCGCCTGTTGCGCCATTCGCGGTTGAAACGGTCGGGACGAGGATTTTCACCGATAAAGATATGGACGATAAAAATTTTCCGACTCCCCTCGACGTTGTTTATTTTAAATAAGTCTTTTTCTATTTGGGAAGCGTGATTTGTGTCGTTGTAAAGTAAATTGTGTACATTTGGAGACGACGCCGACGCACAGTGAAACAAGACGGTGATATTTTGGACATTGGCTTATAACCGAGTTTTTTTTATCGGATTTTCAAATTTTTTGTACTGCGAGTTGTTAGCATAGGCTTTTTAAAACGACGTTTTATTTTTTGATAACTGCATCAATTGTGATGATAGCTTACACAACAGCGGACGAAAGTCGAAGCATACAGTGGCCCGTAAGCACAAAACCAGGGTAGTAGAAATAATCGCCGAGATGAATACCCATCTCGAAGACCCCGTATCAACGATCAAACGGGAATTGCATGCAGACAACATCCATGTCAGAGGTCTTTAGGTACTTTTTGCTAATAGACGATGCACCCGGTCATCCCCGACCCCGATGTCAAAGTTGTGTTTCTACCACCCAATACGACGTCACTACTACAGACTTTTAAGACTTACTACACAAGGAGGTCGTTCGAAAAATTTTTAAATTCCATCGATTCTTTTCAAATTTTTAATATTATGATGGACTGCGCGACTGACGTAGCTGAAGCAGTAAAAGAAATTAAAAAGTCCGTATTAAAACCATCTAGAAAAAACTTCTTTCTCTTTGTTTAGATACCGATGATATTGCTAGATACTGCTTCCGTTTTATCGGAAGAAGTCCAACATACTGTGAGACTTGACCATGGCATCGGCGGTGAAGGCTTCGCTGATATAAGCGAAGACGTGGAAGAACCCATTACAGTTTGTTGAAAAAAATTCCTTCGTAAATAAATGATGATCAAGACAAAAACCCAGGAGACGAAACAACGAATACAATATGGACATTAAAAAATGCATTAGGTATATAATTTGTTAATGGACTAGACATTCGCGAAGAAAATTTGGAACGTATGTCTAACGAATGTTTAAAAGCTTGCTGTAATTTATTTATTATAAATGCAATACCAAAGAATATAAAAAATAATCGAAACGTGATAATTTCGCGACACTTGTAAATCAAACCGTTCATACGTACTTCAATTAATTTGATTATTAATTTAATCGACGATTCTTAAATACGAATTGTTCGTAGAAAAGTATTTTTAAAAGTATTTCGTAAGCCGAACGATTAATAAGAAATTAGATAAGTACAAGGCGAGTTTGATAACATGAGCCAAGGTGCTGTATCGCTTAATAATTATAATAATGATTTTTATTTCCACATATACACACGACACATTCAATACAAAAGAAATTATGCGCTTATATGGATAATATGACGGGCTGATGGCAATCAGATGACTTTCATTCGAAAATCGCTGCTCTGCCTTGCCACCGCTAAACAAAAGAGAAACAATAACGACGACAAAAATGCAAAAGAAATAAAATACCGTGAGCAACACATACGTACAACTGTGCGCACGTTACGAGGGGCGTTCGGGATGGTTGGAAACCGCGGTATGCCTCTTAACAAGGAGGAGAAAGGTTAAAATAGTTTCATTCGCCTAAAATGGGGTGGAAATTTTCCAAAACGTGAAGGGGGCCGTGGTGGCCTAGAGAGCTAGTCACTCGACTGGCCTTCTAGTGCACTCGCGGCCGCGAGTTCGAATACCTCCACAACCGTGGATGTTTGCGAATGTAATAGAAAAATGCAACGGCTAGGTATGCTACCATATCGGCACCGGCGTTAAACAGTTAGTACCCGGGAGCTATCCTCCTGGAGAACAACCACCACACAACGCATACCGGCCCCGTTGCTAAAACAACGTGAAGATATTGGGAGTCCCGCTGGGCTGCTCATTACCTTCAGCGTTGACGAGATCGATGCCGAACGTGTCTCTTGGCGCCTATGGCCCAGTCCATTATATGGTTGTATACGACTCAGAAACGACGGAAGATTTCGCACTCAAAAATCAACCGAGTTTCAATTTGAGGCTTGCCGATAAAGATTCAACCTTCCTTTCCTAATTAAGTCGAGAATTCCTCAAAAATGACGACCACGTGGAAACCGCGAAGAAAATAAAAGAATCGTTCTCGTTCCCAAATCTACATTTTGATTTTTACGATCAGCCAAGGTCATCGATCCGCTTTTCCAAACGAACCGAAAAACGTCTCGGAGATGACGCGGACCGCTAAAATTAAACGGAATCCACTACCACAAAAACCTTAAAAATCTTAAAATAATTTAATTTATAACGTGGATAATGATTTATCTTACTAACAAAAAGGTCGGCGATAACATTTTGCAGTACAATAAACTGCCCGGAACAGAGAAAATCGACCGTTTCCGGTTTGGCGGGATTTCAAATGTGAAACTTGCTAAAAATGCGTATTTTTTTACAGTTTCTTGTAAATTAGTATTCTTTCAAAAAATTGTCATAACATTACATTTACTTATATTAATTAGTTACTGTGAATTTTTGAATGTATAGGTACAATGTAAAACTGACAAATGAGATTGAAACCACCGCGAATTCGGATTGTCGAAACAAAACCAACTAAAATTCGCGCACTTATTACATTGTTGCACGGTCGTAAACGCTAATAACGTGACGTGTGGTGAGAGGGGTTACATTTTATGTGCATGTAGTTCCGAAGTTAAAGTTTACAATGGCCGTTGTTTAAATTTTATGAAGTAGTAAATGTCCGGGATTGTGTTTCGATTTTCGTTGCTGGTGGTGAATGGGTGTTAGGTTATCGTTAATGATTAAACAAAAGAGAACAGTTCTAGGAATTTTCCGTTAATTTCATAATACGGAGCTCGAATATCATCATCACGTTCTGCATTCGATGCGTTTATGATTTCATTTAAACGACCGACATCTAAAATGATATCATTGTTTTTAATCTGCAGTTTACAAAATAACGTTGGAATTTCCCGTTGAAGATGTAATGCTGACCATAAAGTCGATATTAATTAAACGTGACGTAATTAAGAGGTTTTTATTGTCGATCCTACAGACACGTGTCCGAATAAAACAAAGCCCTGCTCCGAAGGTAAACGTTAATTACTTCAAAGTATTTGACAATACCTTTGATGGATGAATAGAAAAATAACTAATTATGGGTGGCGTTTCGTCTTTTTTTTTCGGCTCCTTATTTTTGACTTTCAAATAAGAAGACGTAAACGAGCCTGATTTATTTACATACTATGTATGTGAAAAGGAATGTCTCGTTCTTCGACCATTGATGTGTTGGCATGGAGTGTTCGGCGGCTGGGCGGATTAAATGGCAGCCTGCCGGGCCGCGTTACAAAACGAAATTATAAATATTTCATTCGATTACCAAATAGTTGGACGTGAGGCAACACCCGCCACGACAAGTCGTTAACGTTAATTTTACGACGAAGAAAATTGAAAATGATTTTAAGTACTATACCTAACCAGAGAATCGTTTGTCGATGACCTAATCGTCGAAACCGTGTAGTTGTTCTTGACGATTTGAATATAAATTTCCCTAACGCCCGATGCAACGATGCCTTTTTTTCTGCGTGCGGGAAGACCAAGTACTACGAGTAGGGTTGGTGACCGTTCGATCAACGCCGTAACAAGGTATGGCGCGCCTGTGGCAAGTGCCCTTTTAATCCAAAAATAACCTCAAACCTCTTTCGTCTCTTTTACCACGCCCTCGTTACGGCGTTGCGTCAAATTTCTGATTGATACGTGTGCGTATTTAGGACTCACGCTCGATTCATGTTATCTGGGCTGCTTGGTTGGGAGTTTTAGGGTGCCTTTTTGTGAGAAGCGGACGGCCTGAGAACGCACAAGCCATCACGGGCACATACGCGCCACCTCTGGCCGCCCCACTATGGGGCGAACTAGCAAATATCATCTCAAAATTCAATATTGTCAAGTACGTTGTAGAAGTAAAAGAAAAATTAATTATAAATCATTGAAATCTATATTTTTTTGATCTGGGATTATATTTGTTGTAGGTCTTTCCGTTAATTTGTTATAAGGCCTCAAAGTTGAACATTTACAAACAACAGATCTATTGCTACATTTTACGCAAAACTTTGAACTCCTATCATAATGTGTTATAGGTTGAATCTAGATATTATTTTTGTTTTATTAGTTTAAAAGAATATCTATTTGCTATGTAAAGATCTAATTTGGGTTCTTTATATTTAATAACTGTTTCAAATGAAATTGAGAAGCACGACGATTTAATTGTCTACAATTATAAAATTGCATTAGACATTTAGTAACTAGCGCTTTTTGCCGATGTCTAGAAATTGCGATTTTTATATTCGTCGAAGTGTCTACTTTAAGAATTAGCAATAAAATCTTGCACCAACTTGCACCTTTTTAAAATATTAATATTACAGAGCGCTGCGTAATAAAATTTCAATAAGAACAATTAATTTCGAAAAATATTATTTTATCTGTGGTCGTGATGAGATTATAATTTGTATATTTGTCAATATACAAATACCGGTTTCTTTTTATATTTATCGTATCAAAACATATACAGGGTTGGGCAAAATGAGCGGAACACCCAATTTCTGGCTTTATTAGGACCTGGACCGAAAACTGACCTTAAGAAAAGTTTTTGTATATTTTATTTAATATTTAATGACGTTTAGAGATTTTCGTTATGTCATATTTTTCAAGCTACGATATCATTGGATGTTCAAAAAAAATGCCAAACTTATCCGAAAAATATTAATATCTTAGTAATTTTAAATACCAACATACATTTTTCTCAATTCTATTGCATTGTTCGTTCAAAGTTAGGGTCAGGTTGTATTTACTTCCCTATATCTAAATGTCATAGTTTTAGAGTTATTTTGGAAAATGTATTAACTCCCTCGAAATTTTATTTCATCCGGTATTATTTCGTTAAGTTAATGATTTATAATAAAAAATACTTACCTAAAATGTTAAATTTGTACATGCATAAATGTCTTTAAAATGTGGTTATTTGCAACACCCTGCAGCTATCAATTTTTTTTTACAAAACACGAAATAATTCCAAACGGGCTAATTTCAAAGGCAAAATTTATTGGAACAAAAAGTCGTACGATTATCTCGAAAATACAAATCAATAATAAAAATTAGGGTGTTGTTCCATTTAAAATAATAGCCGATGATATCGTAACTTGAAAAATATGATAGATAACGAAAATCTCTAAACGTCATTAAATATTAAATAAAATATACAAAAACTTTTTCTAGGTCAGTTTTCAGTCCAGCTCATAATAAAGTCAGAAATTGGATATTCCGCTCATTTTGCCCGACCCTGTATAAAAAAAATCAAATTCAATTTAGGTAGGTACATAATAATACCACTAGTAGATATACCGTTAAGTACTACTGCCAAACAATTGTCTATGCAATATAATTTCAAAATGAAAGAAAATTTAAATAGCGATTATTAAGAGAGCATTTTCCCTACGCTTATTGTTATATTTCTAATGTAATATTTAATAAACTCTGTATAAATTATAAAACTACATTTATTCAGTAGCATACATTCCAAATTTCACTTCGATATACGTTTTACTGTTAAAGTTATTAAATTTTGAGACGATATGTATCTGTTCGCCCCATAGTGCGCCCGCTTCATAGGACGCATTGCAGGATAATGCATCATTAAACGTAAAGTAGCGACGGCAAGGGTACCACTAATTTTGTCAGTAACCAAGAAAGATCGTGCTCGTTACGGGACTAGATACCTATTTATGCAGAAGTCGAGTGGAAGGGGGTTTGGGACAGGATCGGTCCCTTTCGAAGCTTTTGTAACAATATAGTAACATACACTGAACGCAACATTTCTGCAAGTTGTACGAATAGGTAATCAAAAAGCAATAATGGTCCATTGTGTAATGAACACGAGTGCCGAAGGCACTTCGTATACATCTAACCACATACCCATCTACTTATGAATAGTTCGCGGATCGATAACAATGGACGTTTACACGACACAAACGCCCAAAACAGATTATAAATAAAAATCAGCGTATTACATTATTAAGTATACATTCATAATAATTATACATAAACAAATCTTAGAAATGACCCACCGAAAACATACATAAAATACTTGTAAAATAAACAGTAGGTATCCACTCAAAATTCATTTAATATCGCACAAAAGAGCGACTCCTCTCAGAATCCAATGTTCGGGCGATTTCGCGGTCTGAAGCGACAACTGCGTAATAAAAGTCAAATCGGTACGTCTCGGCTTTTTATAAACAGGACACTATAAACCAATCGGTGTAGCGTGACAAATTAAAAATCGAAAGTCGTCCGAAATACTCACTTGGAAGAGGGCGGGATTTTTGGGGTCCGTCGAATTAATTGCGTAAATATGTATTACCGGCATCAGCGTGTACAGCACCTTATTAATCGCCTCGCTCAATCTAAAGTTTTTACGTTCCCATCCGGCGCCATCGATGTACAAACCGTACACGTATACCCCTTCCTAAATAAAAAAAAGTGAGACTAAAAAAAACAACGCCAACTCCTTAATTTCGGTCACTCACGATCGGTGACCCTTTGAGGTCCTCGCGAAAATATTTGGTCACGTCGTTATGGAGCGTCACCTGGTCCAAGGCCCAGCCCTTGTGCGCCCGCGTAACCTCTTGCCTCATCGCGGTCAAAAATCCTAAAAAAAAAAAAACGCGCGACTCGTAAGTAATTGCCCCGACATTGAAATCGGCTCAACCTTGCGGATTGAAGAAGCCGGTCATCCAAAATGCGGTCGGCCTGCCCGTGAAACACCAATTCCAAAATTGATTGGTCCGCTCAAGGAGCTCCGTAAACCAAAAGCCGATCGAGCTCGACATCCAGGAATCTCTACGCCAAACGTTGGGCACCATGGCGTCGTATATGTTATCGAGGGCATCTCTCAGCGCCTTTAAATCAAAAGGAATTAGAGGAGTACTAATTAATAAAGGCGCAAGACCGACCTCGTTCATGATGATGGTACCTTCGATGGCTAACAGTAGATCTCGTAATGTAATTCTGACCAACTCGATCACCTTTTGCATTCTATCCATTTCTTGTCGCAGGAAGATATTGAGCGGGTTCAGTATTCCCATCTCTTTCAATCTATTTAACTCGGCAAAATGGAAAAATTGTATTTTGCACGTGCTGATCGGTTTACCTCTCCTTGACTTCGTAAGGGTCGTAATCCGGCGGTACCTTATTTAACATTTCCAACGCTTGCCTAGCAACGACGGCCTCTCTGGTTTCGCCACTGCCGCCGCTAGATTGCTTGGGTTGAATGGACACGATTGTGTACAACATCTGGGTGGTGGTATTAGTTTGGTAACTGGAAAATATTGATTAATGCATTTTGTTCTGTAGCGAGTAAGCCTTCTGCTTACGCGATATCTGCGTTGGAATGCAACCCGTACGCTTGTGGCGGATCCGTAGGATTCATTTCGTTGATGATTGTAATGTAATCGGACAAACTTCTGAACTTCAAAATCTTGTACCCTTTGTAAAAGTTAAAGTCTTCGACGAACATGTCTTCGCCAAACCAAAACGAAGCGAACGTGTTCAGGAGGATTTTGTCGAAGTCGTCGGTTACTCTTCCGCCGTACTGTACTTCGCCTATCATGTAACTGAAAGCGATGTGTGTTAACCTACGTTGCTGCTATGTGGATTTGTTTGAAAAATGATACCGAACGGTGCTCCAACTGACGCCACGTGTAGAATCAAGATCGTCGAGATGATTTTGAATGAACATGCAACTAGCCAGCCAGTCGGCCGAATTAAATTCGTAGGGGATGTTCCAGCCCAACGGGCCAAATTTTCGACGCTCCTGTACGACAGTGTGCAAAAACGAGATGGCATAGATCAGCGGCAGGTAATGCGGTTCATCGCTGTAGTCCAACATATCCTGACCCATGGACGTATAGGTACGAAGCAATCCCGCTTTTATACCTAATTTGAAACATGCGCGTCACAAAAATTGAAATGAGTTAATCGGCACACCTTGAGGGGGTTCGTTAGTGAACTTGATGCAGATTTGTAGCAAACTGATCGGAAATTTCGGGTGCACTTCCGTGGTCAGCCACAATCTGAAATTCGGATTCACGTTGGCGCCCCCAGATCTCTCTAATTCCAAAAACAGCAACAAGACCTCGTCCATGTAGTCGAGACCCAAATGGCAGTTCTGTAGCAGCGTCCAATATCCCTAAATAGACGTGTTAAGTAGTAGAAAAACTGTTATTAACGAGTCTTAGTCTACATCGGCTATGGATTGAGAGATGAGTTTTCTCGCGTGCACTTCCTGACCTTGTCCCATCGATATGCATTTGCACCCGTTTTCCAATTTTTTCGCCAACGCTTCGATGGAAGCAGTGGGATCGGCTCCCGTTGTCAAGAAACAGATGATCGGCGTCAGCGGTCTACTTTCCAAATGCAACGTCTCCATGTTTAAAACCACCGGTTCGGCGAAACGTTGTCCCAACGACGATTCGATATATTTACGGCTTTGTGTTAGGGTGCGATCGGTGCACCATGCCCTATAGGTATAAAAATTGATAAGTTAGTGAAGTGGCAACTGGAAGAAATTGGACCCGAAGCCTTTTCTTCCAGGCCAAGTATTACACAAAACGATTCGCAATTAGTGAAATATTAACGCCCTAGCAGAACGAAAACAGTTTACTTATTAATCTAACTTTCATCTCGGAATGTCTTTAATTTTATAAATTAAACAATTATTTTTATAAAATGTGCCTAACAATGTTGGCCATAATGTTTAACTTGATGGGATTGTTGAATGTTGGAAACGTTGTCTGCATGGCAATACTAAAACAACTGTTAGGGAAAAATGCCTGTAGTACGGCAACTTTGCACCCAACGTTTTGCCAAACGAAGTTCCACATAATAATGTCCCGAACAATGTATGAATGGAAACAAGGCTTTACACCGCCAAATTCGTTGATCCACTATGATACCTGTGGACGATGCCTTGTGGAATTTTACTCAAACTTCGAAAGAACAAATTTGTCTTAAATAAGTAGAAAATTAAATTTTGAAGAAAATTTTGAATTTTTACCGATAAAATTGATCCTAATTTGTAGTCCAAAAATCCCAATAAGACGCGAACATTTTAAAATATTAAAATGTGTATGTAGGTAATTAATTTTAAAAATCACGGTTTTTTACGTATGTACTTAAGTAAAATTGTGTTTTTTTATGATGCGCTTATTATTGTAGGTACTACTACAATGCGAGACGTGGTGGAACTGATAAGAGAACGAAGCTCATGCGAATTACCTATCACGACTGGCATGGAACGTACGGTGATAAAGCAAACTTTAAAAGAAAAAAAAAAGCAAACAAAACTGTTTGGTATTGTTTCGTTATTTTATTTAGTTGTGCTTCACGTTCGAACTCGTGTAGATGGTTCCGTTAAAGACTTTTGGTACTTTTGTGTGTGCGTGTGTTCTGTGCACTTTATGGTTGTTAATGGAGGCCCATCTAAAACCAAGAATCGACCGTACAGCTGTTACACGTACAACAAAAAAGGTCAGGATTATTATTTTTTTTAATTATAAGGGCATATCTACGAATAAATATTCGAATTTTAATTTACTTCTGTTTGTTGCTTGTAAATTTGAAGGGGTGAAATTTTTAAGAAATTTCGTTTATTTTCGATTGTTATGAAAGATGAAATTTTACATTTTTATGTTCATTTACTAAACGCTAGTTTATCATTATTAATTTGAGGTCAAAATAAATTCCTATAATATACAGTCGGGTGCAAAATTAATGTCGCGAGTCGAGAGCATTGGACGGGCAATACAAGGCACTATATTTCCATCTAACACGGATTACAAGTATTTAATACACGGCACAATGAATAAATCTATGAAAAGTACTTACGACGGTTGAGACGAAAAGCAAATAATACAAAGTTGAACATCAAATATTGTGATCATAAGTCGTGTCGTGTGTCCGTGCAGCGCAAGCGATTAGCGACATTAATATTGCACCCGACTGTACGTTCCTGATGTAAATTAAAAAAAAAAAAACAGATCGACTTTCCGCGTTTCGCGCCGTATGTACCAAATATACAGGGTGTTAATTTAACTATACCGGGTGACAACGAAATCATTTTACAAGACGCCATCCAATAATTGTTGTTTAAGTAAAAAAATCGAAGATGTAACTTATCGAGACTCGTATTTTGCATTAAAAAACAATTGAGTATCACACCGATTTTTCCGGAAGTAGATCTAAGCAAGTTACCGATGGAGCTATCGTCAAAACAACTTGTTAAGATAACAAACAAAAGGCGTTTGAAAAAAATTGGCAACTTGCGACATGTCTTTAGAAAGGGAATTTCAAACTCTATATAACTGTGTGGCAAAATATGCGGGGTTCCCTTTAAAATTGTCGACTTCCTACTTCCGGGAAAACCTGAAGCGGTATTCAATTGTTTTTTAATGCAAAATTTTCATCTTAAATTTCGAATTTTTTACGTAAACGACAATTGGATGGCGTCTTGTAAAACGATTTTGTGGTCACTCGGTATATTACAACATTGCAATATATAACCAATTGCCAACGTTTTAGTTAAAAATGTTAAAGGCGTTTTCTGTACGACTATATAACATAATAATTTAATATACCTCGCGGTCAGGTGTGACGTGACGTTTAAGAATTTTATAATCTTATGCGTAGGTATTTATCTATAAAGTAAAAAAAAAGTAATATACAATACATTTAAATATGTATGTACTTGGTGTGTCGACAAGTATTTCTTCAAACGAAATGCCATGCATATTTTTTACAAATCGATAGATCTTTTTATGTTGATTTTAATTAATAATACGGCGCGTATATTATACGGAAGTTTTTCTCTTGTAAGACATTCCTCAAATTTTAAAGACATGTTATAAGATAAAAATATCCTAACGCGCTCTTACTACTTTGTTACGAAGCTGCGACTTTCAAAAGAGAGCGCCCATCAACAACTGCTTTGTCGATAATTTCGCCTACCATACAGGGTGTTTGAGAAAAACATGCCAATATTGCTGGGAATGATAGAACAGTAAAAAATGAACGAGATTTGTTTAATACACGTTTGTGGTGAGGTCGGACCTCCGTTTTTCATCGTAGTACTTTTTCCTCGACTGCATCAAAACTACAAGCGATATCGTATTGAAATTTGGTATGCGAATATTTTCGGGATAGCTGAAGCGATTGGAGATATAGGAGACTCTTGATAATCCAACAGATATGGGACCGGATGCTAAAAATTATGCGCAGTTGCCTAATAACGGATCGAGAGTGACTGCAGTATTGTAATTGATTCGTGTTGTGGCAGGAAAACAAACAATTCCTCGCCACTCCGACGTCGCCCGCACTTTATAATGGCAATATGCAAACTGGTTGGATTACCAAACGAGCCGAACTATCAAATGTCGGATTATCGATAGTCTCCTGTACTTCACGTTCCCGTATATGACACAGAGAGCGCTAATTACACAACGTTCACGTCCAATCTTCGTTCATCACTTTTTTGCGGTTCGACTTATAGGCATAATAATTTAAAAAGCTGAAAGACCATTCGATTTTACACGAAAAAATTACTCTCGGTAAACGTCGCCTAGACGCACCGTTTTCGAGATATTTCATGATTAATGATGTTGCGCTATCACAGGATATCACAACACGACACGCTCTATGCGTGTTTGGGTTGTAGTTGAAGACAACTAGTTAGGTCAATTACTTTTTTACCCTTTTTGATGGCGATGGAAAGCTGCAACAATTATTGCATATTGATACCAGGCCCGTATTTCGAAAACTGACAACTTTTGGGAAAAATGCGTATTCGGCAAACCTCATTTATTTTTGAAACGCCCTTTATAATAGCGAAACCTATACACTTAAATTTTGATTTGCGACAAAACATTTTCGTTAGAAATTCATTTAAAATGTAACACATCTTTACCAATTCGAACGGAGCGACGTTATTATTGAATTCGCGTGTAGTATTAGTTTATGTACCTTTGTTGTACATACCTTTGTGCCAGGTCGAAACCCAACCGAGGTCGACGAATTTTCAACGCGCAAAAAATAACGTTCGTAAACATACCGAATCATCAAAAGTTTTCTGAACGTGTCCAGTTCGTCGTAACCATCGGGAATAACCGAATCCTCCGGCGCGTCTTTGTCAAACCAAATTTTCCAGCCTTTTTCGTTACATTCAATCTACAACATCGGGAGTCAGTTTTAAAATCGACCGACCAATTATTATTAATCGTCTCGCCTGGTTCAAAATGTACTGAAAGTGTCTCAATTTGGATAATTCGACCAAATTGAGCCACGTCATGTCGGTTATCCATTTGGCGGATTTGGGCGGGCAAGCGTTTAAATCCAACGCGGCGCCACCTTTAATGAAGTACTGAAACTCTTCGTGCGTTACAAACTCCCGATTGATGTCGATATTTAGCGTCAGCAACAACACAAACATGTACTTGTCGATTTCATAAAGCCCCCTGGATTTATATGTGAATACTTCGAGCGTCATATACTCGATTATGTTTTCGATGCGCCTAAAATATGTAGGAGTAGAAGAATGTCACTTTGCCACTAATCAAATCTCTAATTAATTTAATTGATCCGATCAACCGACAGATTATTTCGCGACTTAATTCCAGGAATTTGATTTAATTAATGCTTTCAATACGGCCTATCCAAACCTATATGCAATTCACGTCATCAATAAAAAGTTACTATAGCTTATCCAAACCTATATGATATCACGTCATCGATACAAGGTTACTAGATGATGACGTCACCTCGTATCTCGTGTTTCTAATAACAGTTCTAATAAATTATAGTCTTTCTTTATATCATCTAATATGTGCGTAAGTAAATCATCTATAAAATATGTCACTTTCCAAACTTTAAACCGAATTACAAATAAACAATCTAGTAATTTTATTTTTGATGACGTGAATTGCATATAGGATTGGATAGGCCGTATTTAAATCATTAATCAAATCAAATTTCTGGAATTAAGCCGCGAAATAATCCGCGGGTTAATTGGGTCAATTAAATTAATTAGAGGTTTAATTAGTGGCTAATTAGTTAACATGTTTATCGATGATACTCGGCACCACACTAAACACCTACTTTTGCGTAATCGGTGTTTTATGCGATCTAGCCATCGATATGTCGAATCTCTCCAAAAACTGTTCCAACGAAGTTTGATACATACAGTTCACCATCGCCATGCTCGTTACCAAAAAGTACAATACGCTTCCTCGCGTTGCGACAGGTCTAAAACATTTCGTTAAATTAATAAACCCACAATTTAACCGTTCGCTAAATCTACCGAAACTCCTCACGAGCCGAGTTAATTTTGGTCTCGGTTTCTTTCGCGATCTCCAGTTTTTCCCTGACTTCCGCGGCCGTATTTCTGGTCGTGTTCAACACTTCCAGCACGGTATCGTCGTCCACCAACGATCCCTGCGTCATCGTCAGTTTGTACAAGAGATTCGCCTCCAGTTCCGACATTTTTCTCTTATTGATCGTCACGTCCTTTATCAAATTCGTGCGCTCGGCTTCCAGTTCTTTTTTTTCCGTTAAAATCACTCGCCCTAACAGTTGATCTTCTAAACCTGCGAGCAAACTGAATCGATAATGATTAAAATTGAAATACGTCATCTACCCTTCATCGTAACAGTGAAATCGATTACGGACGCGCGTGCATAAATTTCGGGCGTATAATTGGGATTCGCCATCTTAGTCGTGATGTAAAGTCTAAAACTGGGGTGGTAGTCCACCTCCTTGTCGCCAACTTTTACTTTGTAATTAGAGCCAATCTTGATGTGCTGTTTTTCCATGACGTTGTCCAAGACTGGATCGAGCTCCTCCATGACGTCTTGTATGAGCATTGGATATCCCAATGAAACAGAATCCTCTATGTGCATCCTTGAAACAAACATATTTATTATGGAGATCGGCGCTGTCAATACAAAACAGACCGGGAAATTTAGGAAAACTTAATGAAATTAAAAATGAACGATAAATTTAAACTTCATGAACGTTTCAATAGTTTTTGTTTGTCTGCATGAAGCATCTTTGTTTTTTAATAGGGTGTTACTAAAGAATATCCAAAATTGAAACATGAAGGCCAATGACACATGCATAACTTGCTACCAATACCGTACCACACCCTGGATCGGTTGCAACACAATCAATTTCAACTAGTCCGATCGTTCATTTAAACGTTCACTTAAAGTAAAACGCTTCTAACCTAAAATACTTATGAGCGAGAGAGGTCACAATCAAATGATTTTCCTTCTCCATATTATTAATCCAGTTCTTCCCCTGGTTTTGCGGATCGATTAGTAAAGGATATCTGGCGGCCTTCGTGACGATTATGCCGTTCTGAATCGACAGATCGTCAGTGGGCAATCCTTGCAAGTTCCAATCGCCAATCTGTAAACGTATCAACGTGGTACCTCGGACAACGTCAAATCACTTAAAATGTCTCACCGTTGCCGTATCGATCAAACTGTCCATTATGTTCAAATTGGCCGAAACCGGTATCCTTAAGCTCACCAAGATGTCCATCCACTGCTTTTGTTGAGCGACGCGAAACTCCTGATTGAAGGGACCCAAATAACCTAGAAACCCGACCAACATCAGCACGTTGCCAATCAACCTTTCGGTCTCCGCTTTAAACTGCGCGGACTGTTCGGTCCATCGGGTCTTCTCCCCGCTCAATCCGTCGATCAGGGCAGTAGCTTGGTCCATCTTATTTTTGCACTTTTGTGCGTCGTCGAAGACCTCCTGAAAATCGATACGATCAAAACTGTATCAAATTATTACGCCTCAGATCTTCACTTGTTTCAGTCGCATGGCCTCTTCGTACTGATTCTGACACTCTTTCACTTCCGCCTCCTTCTTCTGAAGCAGATCCATGGCGTTCAACAATTCCGTTTGAGCTTTCGCGAGTTTCGCTTGCTGTCGCGCCAAGTTCGCCTTTAAAGGCAGCACTTCTTTATTAACTTCGTAAAAAGACGCCATCGCAACAGTCCACGAAATTAAACCTGCGACGTTACCGCAGGCCGTCTTTGCATTTTCAAAAGTGTAGTTGGGGTATTCGAAATACGGAACCAGCAAGTCGAGAATCTCCGCGTTAATCGTATCTTTCGGGTAGTGCTGCAGATTGCTCAGAAACTTTGAATCCGACATCACCTAAATACGCAACGTTGTATAAGTTGAAAACGTAAATATACGCGTAAGTATGTAACCCGCCTTCAAGGATTCCTGCCAGGACGTTATCAGAAACATTCTTTCGGAATCGGCCTTCGTCGGTTCTAAATGTCGTTTGAAATATATTAGTACGGCGTCCATGATGACCATAATTAGGAACGGCGGCTTTCCTAGTTTTCGTACCGTGGAAATATCGGACGCCTTAATGGTCTAATAAGGAAAAAATTGCGACTATTTAAGGGTTGTTGTTAAAAAAAAAATTAAGGATTTTACTAGTAGTGCCGCCTCCGCTGCATCCAAAGCGGGTTTAGCGGCCAACAATTTCTTCTCGGCCGCCTTTTGATCCTTGCTAATTTTAGTTACGAGTATTTCGGCCCGCTCCTTTACAACGGACGCCTCCTCTTTAATTTTATTGGCTATTTCGGACGCTTCTACGACGATTATCAGCACCTGCAACATACGAGTTGATTAACTGACAATTTTAGGGTAGAATTGCAGGAGGGGTAATTTGTCATAGAAGTAAAATGTGAACGATAATGGAAGTCTGTGAAGAAGTTCTTTACTATGTATGTACAAAATTAAACGAAGAATTCCCCCGTAAAATTACCTTTTCGGCCGCATCGGTGGCCGCGACAATTTCCAGGTTTTTCAGTTCCAACTCCTTTTTCAACATGTCCACACTTTCCGCGGCCTCGATTAATTTCGTGAGACCAGTTTTCATTCTCATCGCTAAGATGTCAATATTCTCGTGTTTGTTCTTGTATAGTACCTTGTAGTTCGAGATAAACGAAAGGAACGTTTTGGGAGTAACATAAGTTTGGCGTCGATATCTGAAATTTCACGAAGATAGATCAAAGAGTATTTTATCTATTTTTCTTAAATAGACCTCTCGAAGTATGCGAAACAAATGTCTGTGACGTTTTCGTGAATTATGGCCATTACCGCTATCAGTTGCTTTTTAATGTCGGGAGTGGCAGTCATGGTAAATTTGCCCATAAAATGATCGGACACTTCCATAAGCGCATCGCGAGGCCAACGCGAGAACCAGTCCATGGTGCAACCCGATATAAGACCGGGAAATTTCATCGCTCTGCTCCTGAACTTTTCGCTAACCTAAAAAAATATTTTTGAACACTCTTATTTATTGGTCAATTTGTGGCCACGTGATCGTACGGGCGAGAAACACAAAACGATGTGTAAATTGGAACGGGCGCGCGAAATAAAGAAATCGTACAGGACGTCGTTGGTCGGAATTTTTTTGGGGGCCACCTTTTTCATAACGAGAACGAGTCCCGATTGAATTTCGTCCAGTTCGTCTTTTGCGAACAAGTTGGCGATCTCGCCCGAACTGAGTATGTTGTTTAACGATTCGAGGAACGTCTCTTCCTTAATGTCGTTGTCGGTGAATATGAAGCTGAGTGCGCGCCCATCGAATCCGGCCATCCTGTACAAGTACTTCATATCCTCCATGAAGTTGCTCAAGTTGTAGGCTCTAAAATTGAGGAGGTTAGAGCGAATTTTTTGCACACGTCCGGTTTTACTTGGTTATGGATATTTGAAAGTTTATGTAGCCGGCTATAAACGATGCAAGTTTGGTAAGAGACTGTTTGCCGGAACCTCCGACGCCCACCAATAAGGCATTACCTCTTGCAGTTCGTACAATTCGCGATATATTGTTTAGATGTACCATCGCGTCGAGGAAAAATACCATATCCATCGAAGCACCTCGCGTGGCTTCGTTGTAATTATCCATGAAAGCTAATTCATACATACGTAACGTCAATTAAATTATCACGCATCTAAACCATTAATTATTATTTATAATTCCTTTTGTGCAACATAATAATATAAATTTAGAATTCAATACACGTGCGCATATGATTACTTCATGCCGATTTATTATCGGGTTGTTAACAACGCGCTTAGAAAGTTATAGGTAATACAGTAACTTCCATTATATTAGGATTTATTCGTTCCACGTATTATATTCCGTTCGAAAGTCTTAGTTAAACTGAATAAAGAAGAAAAACGAAATCAAAATTTCACCGAAAATGGAAGATAACGAGTGGAGGTGTTTTAAAAATTTTCCGGCCCTCCCTATCAAAGTTTATTAGAAATGAACGAGCAAGAGGATACGGTAACGAACTTTCGAAATTGCGCCCTAAAAACTTATAATTCTCTTAAAAGATTAAATTCTCTAAATTTAATTTAATGTAAATTTTAAAACGTATTCGATGATAACTTGTCATCTTAAAATGGACCAAACTCGCATTCATCCACTAAGTACATAAATAGGTAAGGATCGTACAGAGAAGTTTTTCCTTAATGTACTGCCAACTGGGAATCTCCTCGTATACTTTCGGCGGATCGAAGCAAAAATCGTCTGGTTCGTCGCCGGTAGCTTCCGGCGCGTCTCGCAGGTAATCCACCCAATACGTTTCCTCCTCCGGAAATTCGGACGCGTACTCGTCCAGTTCCTCCAGAGCTTGTCTCTTCAAGTTATTTGCAAACCATTCGCGGTCTTCCGGATTGATGAACCTATTTATCGAGAGGCTAAATAACCCTAACATAACATTACACGCTCGATTAGCTACCTATCGGATATAACCCTGTGGCATTCGTGCTGCCAAAGTTTGAGCAACATGTTTACGGTTTGACACTCCGGATCTTGGACGGTCAAGATGCCTTGCCATATTCGCGACAAATCTCGCAAATTGAATACGTAATGGAATTTGGCGGGCGTCGGCAGCATTTTGACCTTCGTTTGCGCCCACACGTGTCGGGTGAGCGAAATCAGCCTCGGAAGAAACGTGACGATCAATTCGTTGAAGCGCGTCTCGCAAAAGTACCCTTCTCCAATTTGTCCTGAAACTAACGCTTGTAGAGGACATTTAATCGATCGACCAACGCTTACGAAAAATCATGTCCATCGATTGAGTACTGGGTAAAGTACAATTGAATACGCAAAATTGGCGCTTTAAACGATGAGGAATGTCGTTCCTTCCGCCTCCCGGATGAATCATGGCCGCCAGGAATTGTATGTCGAGGATCGTCGAAAAATCGCCTGGCCTGTCTAAACTGTAAACGCCTGAAACGATCGTGGTGAACTGACTGACATTAGATCAAACTTAATCGATTTACCATGCATCTCCATCAGCTGTCGAACGATTTCGTTGGTAATCTGATCGCCCCAATTGTTGATGACCGGCATGTTTATGTCGTCTATGAAAATAGTTAACGTTTTTCCCGCTGGCGGTCCGTACGTCGTGCCCACTCTTTTATCCACGTACGATTCGATAATGCGCTAAATTTTAACAAACAATTATTATACGAAGAATACAACAAGATTTCGTTTATACCTGAACCATATTAGGCGTGGTGGCCGAGGAGAAATTAAACGACTTACTGAGCTTATATTCCAAATCGAACGTATTCACGTACCCCTTTATCATGACCGTTTTGGCCGTTCCTTGTTCACCTAAACATAATCGTCATTACTCAAAATCGTTCACAAACCTCGAATTACCTATGAGCAAAACCGCCTTTTTCTGTCTGGCTATGATTTCGATTAAAAAAGCGGTTCGGGTATTATCCACGTTCGGAACTAAAATGCTAGTGTATTCCAACACCTGGTCGTCTGGATAAATAAACGGCTCAACCCTTTCTGACCAATGCTGCCAGTATCCATCATCCGCTACCACGTATTCAAAGATTGACTCGTTTTCTCCGCACTTGGGCCAATTCATTTTGGGCGCACTTTTAACAGCGTAGTTTTCCAACTTATTCCTGTCGTCCAATTCCAGAACGGCGCCCAACGACCACATAATCGCAAAAATGAAAAACCTCTCCAAATGTTTATCCGTGTATGTTCCTGAAACGTTCAAAAATTAAATCAACACAAAAGTTTATCAGAGTACGTTTCTAAAAGTGCATCGTGGTATAGCTTATCCAAACCTATATGATATTCACGTTATCAACAAAAAGTTACTAGATTGTTTATTTATAATTCGGATTAAAGTTTGGAAAGTAAGATGATTTATTTGCGCACATATTAGATGACAAAGAAAGACTACAATTTATTAGAACTGTCAAAATACGAGGTACGAAGTGACAGCACTGTTCTGGCCACGTCATCATCTAGTAACCTTGCATTGATGACGTGAACATCATATAGGTTTGGATAAGCTATAGTCACTCACTAAATCCGTACTCCTCGTTGTTGAGCAACCCATCCAACACGTCACAGCACTGTCGTATATATAGTGCTTCGCGTATTATCATTTTCGGTTTCAATTTAATCTGCACAAAATTGTGCAGATCGTTGTACACCTTGTTGAAGAACCCCCGAAGGACGTCGGATTCGCCAGGCGGTCGCTTTTTTAACCATGCCTGAAACGAAAACGTCGTGTCGTGAAAAGTTTATTTGTGTAAGTTGTGTTGTGCCATTTTCGACAGGTTCGACGTTTATAGTTTATCCAAACCTATAAGCAATTCACGTCATCAATAAAAGGCTACTAGATGATAACGTTTTACACAGTGCTGTCACTTTGTACCTCGTATTTTGACAGTTCTAATAAATTGTAGTCTTTCTTTATGTCATCTAATATGTACGCAAATAAATCATCTACAGAATATGTCATTTTTCAAACTTTAAACCGAATTACAAATAAACAATCTAATAACTTTTTATTGATGACGTGATTGCTTATAGGTTTGAATGGGCCGTATATGAACAAAAAATTATTTGTTAATTCAAAGTTTTTGCGGAAAAGAGAAGGAAACTCGGGTTTTCCTATCGTTCAAGCATAAACATCGACTTACAAGATACCAAGTTGATGAATCAGTCATATTACCAATACAGGCTATATCGATAGCCAAAAGGTAAAACTCTGCAGATATTGGATAATAACTATACGTTTTACCTCTAAAATGGGTGTCCAAGGTAAAACGGACGCGCTCATGAACACCATGCCCATCCTGGAAATGGTGGCCGGACTCGCGTTATCAACGTTATCCGGTTCGAAAACCAATTTCGAATTCGGAGCCATGACGATGCGGTCGCCATTAGCTAACGTCAACGTCTTATTGTCGTCCAACACCGAATTCAAATTTTCTATCCACACGGCGTCGACGGGCCCATCCAAAACCAACCTGTAACTTTAATTATTAAAAACAAAGATTGCGCTACCGTAACGCTCAGCCTCACCAGGTGAAGTCGGTTTTCTTGATCTTTAAAGTTCGTCTCCATAATGTGGAAAATATCCCGTCCGTCCAATCGTTGGTGGCCACATCTAGTCGTCCAAACATTTGGGGCGCGGTAATCGACTACACGTTCAAATACCAATTAAAATTTAATTAAAATTGATTAAGTTATTCAAATTACCTTGGGATTCATGCGCATCTCTTTCGTTGGTAAACCGCTCTCCGTCATCGATCCCATCAAACAATGCATGCACCTAGTTTTTCCCGCGCCAGTTGGACCTATGCACAATTAAATTATGACCACAAAAAATTTCAGATACTTATATTCGAACCTAAAACCATGAGCCCGTGACGAACCAGGTACGTTTCATATAACTGTACGACTTTCAAATTCCAACTGGGATAATTGATTATGCCCATTAGTTGCGTCTGATTATTAATCGACTTCTGCAGCTCCTTCCAGGAATGGACGGACAATTTAATTCCCGGAAACATGTCTTCGATTAGCGATAAAAAGAGCGGCTCGTCTTCGTCGACTAATTTACTTAAATTCATGTCTCTGAATCGATCGAAATTCATTGCGAGGGCCAGTTAATGTAAATCGATCGTACTCACCTTAAAACTCGCATGACAATTGTCTCTTCCGTGTCCATCAAGTACGCTCGCTTTTGCGCCCCTAAAGTTCGTAAGACGGACAAAATGTTGCGCAAACCAAAATCGTAGTGCACTTGTTTCGATAGTTGCTCTTCGCACAATTTGTACAACGTGTAAAATTTTCTCGCCAGTACGATGTTGTCCTTGAAACCGCAAGAAGCCAATTTCACCCGTATAATAATTTGTCGATCCGGTACCATCATCGCAACGGTACGAAACATGATCTTCAAATTTTCGGGCAATTCTTGTCGACCAGCGTATCCCGGATTCATAGTTAGAAAAATGCCGTATTCCATGTTCATCGATACTATGTCGCCGTCGCTGCAAAATTCTAGATAAAACCCACCGACCCGATCCATTCGCGGGCGCTGGCTTACCTAAACACGAAGAAAGACTTCTTTTCCTTGCGCGCAGACAAAACGATGTAAATTTGTTGCGCGGCCACCGACAGCACGGGCAACTCGATCCTGTTGAACTCGTCGAAGCAGCCCCAGGTGCCCGATTGAGCCAGTCCCTTTAATTTCAAAATGTACCTCCAAGTATAATAATAACCACCAAAATACTAATGTTTAGGAACCTTAAAAATGCGTCCTAGACCGCGAAAATCCATTTGATCCGAGCAGTTAAATACGACGACGAATTTGCCGAGCGCTCGGGCCATATCTTTCACTGTTTCGGTTTTTCCGGTACCCGCGGGACCTGCGGGGGCTCCTCCCATGTTCATCCCTGAAACCCAAACGTGAGTAGTACTACGTTTTCACGCGAAACCGAGACGTACAGATTGATTGGGCCAGTGTAATATAGCATCTGTCGGTCAAGGGCGTAATGGCCAGCCTCTCCGTGATGCCCAAGTATTCGTTCTGATAGAAGAATATCACGTCGGTTATTTTAACGAGGCAGTCGTCGGTCTCTTCGTCGTAATAGAATCGCACCTGCTTTTGCCATTCGAAATCTAACAACGATCTTATCCTGAGTTTTACTATATCGTCGAAAATATCTCTGAAATCGTATGAACTGTAAGTATCGCGAATCAAAAGGGTGGACGATGAACCTTTGATGGACGTGGATCGTTACCATGGTTTCATAACTGATTCGCTGCATCTTGGTCAGATTCTTTGACGTGAGATCGATTAGATCGTTCAACAGGTCCAAAAATCGCTGATTCGTTAATCTCATTATACTACGGTCTACTTTAGACTTTCTAATTGCAATCTCTGCTTCTTTGGTCCACAAAATTTGGACCCCGATCAGGCCCGCCTTAATATTTTACAATAAAAACGGGACCTTGAAAACGATTAATAAAAATAACAAATTACCTGTCCGCAAAAGCTCGCAAAACCTTGAATAAAATTATACTCGGGATTGTTGATGCACTGAGCCATGTTGATTACAATGTTCCCCACCGTATCGCGCACCGAAAATAACAATTTGTTCAGCCAGAGCTCGACGCCTCCGATGCAAGTGACTGGCTTTTCGAACGGTATCGTTTCGCCCAAAACCGACATCATCCCCACAATATCTTCGTATTTGTTCTCATCGAATATAACCTGCAAATCGTACAAATCGAATCGGAACGAAATCGAAACTGACATCGCAAACGGCTCACTCTATAAACGGCATCGAACAAGCTCAACAAATGAGGCTGAATAGACTGAGGATCCGAACTTTGTCCCAATATTTCCAACAGAACGGGATCGGAGATGAAAAAGAATCGCGGAAAACACAAACGCTTCGACTCTAAAACATTTCATATTAAAAGCGCGGCCAAGGTAGATACATACTACGTTATTCGTATTACCTAAATATCCGGTTAAGCTTTTCTGGCAGGTTTCGAGTTGTTCGAGGAGATGGGGTAAGAGCTGCGACATCGTTTCGTCACCGGTACAACATTCCACCACGTTCGGTATTTCGTGCGCCCTTAACATGATTTTTATCCAGGTCTTGTCGATCCCCTAAATCAAATGTTATCGCGACATAACGTGATTGGATTATATTCAGCTTACGCTGAATCGTTTCGCTTCGGCGGGCAGCTGTTTAGAAATGTCGCCCCCAACAAACACGGCTTCCAGATAAATCCACAAACTCTGAACTTGCATCCATTTCTCCAAAATTTCGGACGTCGTCACCAATTTATTCACCCAAATTTGAATATTCTTCTTGAAGGGCGCGTTGTATCTGCAATTGAAATGCTTTAATTATTCTCGTGGTATTGCCGTCGTGAAACGGTTAAACCTGTTGCTCAACAGGGAATTCAATATCATCAGGCTGTCCTCCAATAGCGTGATGGTATCTCCCATTTCTGCTCCTTTGAGTAAGAGTTCGCCTTTCGTCTTGAAGTTGGCGAACTGTAAACTGACGATGGCCCAATCTGCAATCACCTGTTTCAATTTCGCCTCGATATCCTTTTCCTTGACGGCGCTGATGCAAATATCCTGGAAACGCACGTAAATACGTACTCCGATCGAAATATTGTAGTTACTCTCGTACCTCAACGTCGTCCTTGAAGGCCAACAAAGGCGCCTCCATGACGTTACTTAAAGTGAAGGTGGGCGAATCTACCGCAAAATTGTAGTTTGTTGTCTTCGATATTCTGTCCCAGTGTCTTTCTTTCATAGCCTACAAAATCATGGTTAAATCGAAACGCGCAATTGAAAAAGAATCGCCCACTTTATTGGCCATCAACTCCAATAACGGACAAGTTTCGTTGAAGTCGTCGATTTTTTTCTTCAAGTCCAAGAATGCCGGCCAGTCCTTCATGGCCTTGGGTAATTTGCGACACCTGCAACGAAACGGCACGGTCCCCTTAAATATTAATTACGTTTATTTATATTTCTAAGCTTACCTATTTTGAAATTCTATCAGTTCGGCCAGAATGGCTTCGGTGTCGACGTTGCTCCACAACAAATCATAGTAGCCGTCGATCGTATTGTTAACCTGCAAGTACAATCCGTACAGCTTGTTCAAAAGATTGAACTCCTTCTTCCGTTGATACAAAACAGGGTAGTCGTTGACTTCGAGCCCGAACAGCGCCTCACCGCTCGAGTACGTTTCGAACTTCGCCCAAAGATCGTCGAAACGTGCTTGGTACACCAAAACGCGATCGCTCGCTTCGCGCGCCTGCAACCCCGGCACCATGGGACCGTTCACTTCGAAATCCACGTTGAAGCTCTCCACGGCATCCGCGAACAACACCACGTTGGTCGTCAATTCATTCTGGAGCGGTCCTTGAATTTTGCATATCTGCTCTTGAACCTCCTTGCTCTGAAAGGATAAAGAACTCAGGAACGTAACGTCGATCGATCCACTACGCCCTTACGTTTTGCACCATATGCGTGAAAGTGTACCGCAACGAGTCGATTCGTTCTATATCCTCTTGCGGCACCTCGATGTGATATTTGATGAAGGTACCATAAGCGTCCTCGATCAAGATCAAACCCAAATCCATCTCGATGAAATTCTCGCGTATTCTCTTCAAGCACGCCATCGCCAATCTATGTGTGAAATGAAGCAACGTAAATTGATTCAATGCACGGGATTAACTGTAATCAAACCTGCAGTCGTCGAGATCTCTTATCGGCCTCGAAAGTACTTTATTTTGCGCCTTAATGAAATCGACCATTTCGATTAGTTTCTCTTTATATTTGTTCGCCAAGTTTTTGCCCAGAAGGTGTTTCCAAGCGTCCGATTCGACGAGAAGAGCCAACTTCAAACGTTCTAAAAAAAACATTGTCGCGTCACGGAAATCGAAAACGCCGCGATCAGGTTACGCACCCATAATTATTTGGATGGCGCCGATGTTGTGTAACTCGGGAATATTACGGATCTCGTCCGAACGGCCCTCGTATTCCGCGAATTTCTCGCTGATCTCGATGGTGAGGTGGTCCTTTGCGCAAAACTTCAGAACCTGCTCCTCTCTATCTTCGGCCCACAGATAAGAGAACTTTAGATACTCCTAAATCAAAATAAATCAGACGCCAATTTGTCGGTCGCAAATGTGTTCGCTCACCTGCTGCAATCTTTGCAAGTCCGGTTCTACGAGATACATTGCCCCTTGCAAGCTCATACCAGCTCTAAGCACCTCTTTTTGGTCCGAAATCGATTTGTAATAGTTTACGAATTCTTCCGGATCGTCGCTTAGTTCTGCACGAAGATCGGGATGAACGTGTTTATAAATGAAACCATCAGATACGGAAAACGTTAAGGTCTAGGACATTCGTCATTTCCAAAAATTATGAAAATCGAATTAAGACCGGTTTTCGTATCTTGCTTAACTTTTAATAAACACATATCCATCTCCCCTATCCATGGATATGTGTTTAGAAGTTGACCAAGATACGAAAAACGATCTTAATTCGCTAATCATAATTTTTGGACGTAGCCATTTTTGAAAAAAAACGCTCCTCGTTTAGGTGCGGGCCGTTTGGGCGTAGCGACAAGTTGTGCATAACGCAAATGTCCTGTTCCGAAATAAAATGTTACCGTGTTCGTCGGAATTATTGATATCGGCCCCACCCCTTTGGCCCCACATCGGAATATCCTTGTAGATGGTGACGACGTTCTCCAAGAGTTGCCTAAAATTTTGCTGAATCTCGTCCAAGTTCGGATTAATGATCACCAGTGGAATATGAAGCTCCATGTACGTCTGCATCATCGGAACGCAAACTTCCGACGAATAGACACTAAAAGCACCACTTTAAATCGACACCGTTTAAAGGCACTATTTAACCGTTTGTTACGTCATCCTGGTGACTCGTTTCTTTAACAGATCCAGAGAGTACTTGGTGGCCTTTGCAAGGCAATCGATCACTTTCGCGTTGAAGTACGCGAACATCTCGATGCAGTCGGTGTGAAGCGTATTTATGTCGAATAGCGAATTCGGATCGATCTCTTTAAAACCTGAAAAGGAAAGCTGCTTTAACGCGGGAAATCCAAAAATCGATTTAGGGAAAGTACCGGCGTCGTCGCTGCCGAATAATTTCGACGACGAAGTAACCGGTTTCGCCGCCTTCGTCGGATCGAGCCACTTGTATTTTTCATTTTGTATTTTCGGATGCGTCCACTTTTCTAAGAACTTGTTGATCAGCGCGATGACCGATTTCTCGACGGTGTACAGTTTCAATTTGAGTTCTTTTGCTGAAACGATCGCGCGTGCGATTAAATATTCGACGGTTACTTATTAAAAAATCGTACTTTTTTCGGCCTTGAATTTCAGACAGGCTTTTAAAAGTTCGGGGGGCGCGAGCGGCTCAGTCGGAAGATACACCAACATCGTCGTCGCGATACCGTCCAGAATCTCATCGACTCGGGCATCCCTTATGTCTTGAACCTGACGAAGGACCTTTTTTTTTTACATCCCGCACATTTTACATTAAGATGGGCTTTACCTCTTTCACGAATAAATCGACAAAGTTCAGGACAACGCTAACTTCTTGACAAAATTCGGGAATTTGCATCGAGGTCCACGTGATGGTGGTCAGGCCGGGCATGAACACCCTCTCCATTTTTAACAGTTCGCCTTTAAGTAACGGGATAAATAGTTTAGGTATGCGATTTCTTATTTCCACGTTTTTTTCTGCCAGCTGCTTCACGATCTCGTACGCGTACAGGATTTGGTTCTTGCAAAACACGAGTATCTGGGCGAAATCGGGAACCTCTGCGAAAATCGAACGTTATTGGATCTAGACACGTATATATGGGAAGACGAAAGAGTTTTACTGACTTAAGTCGAGCTTGTACATGTATTCGGTTTCTCGTATCGTTTCGGAGATGTAAGGGTAGAAATTTACAATGTGTCTTCTAGTTTTTGGATGTATCAACAGTAAGGGGGCGCTAAGTCCGGTTCTAACCTGTTCGGAAATAATTCAATCGTTTCGAACGGCACGAGAGCGTAAACAACGTACCTGCGTGACGTGCCTGTACCAAGCTTGATGATATATTTGTTCGTAGTGGACGAAAACGCAAGCCAGCGAGTTGTAAAGTTGAATGCATTTTTGAGCTTTGCGGTGTCGCATGACCTAAAATAGGAGCGGCGTTTAGCTCGTTTTTCGACGTTAAAACGATAATATAACCCTGGTTTGTTTATTGAGAACGTTCATCGGATCCTCGATTCTCACGTACAGTTGCCGGATCCACATAATCCTTCCGCTCACTGGAGGGATGTTTCGCGGAAGTTGCGGATTCTGTCGTTCCTCGTTGTATTGGTCCCTCAAGTCCTCGATTTCGTCCTGGAACATCTCGAGAACTTCCAGGTACCGTTCCTCTAAATGTAGACAATCCAAGTTCAATTTTTCGAACCTATAAATAAAATTAGACAGTTTTTAATTTCAATTAGAGGTTGATTATGCAACCTGTATAACAAATTGAAGACAGATATTATAACAGATGATATGCAATGCCGTCAAAGAGACGCCTGTCACGTGCGAAACTAGGTTTGTGATTATTTTTGGGTTGGGGGCGAGGGGGCGCAAGTTAGACACTTGCCACAGACGCTTAGCCACGGACGCTTCGTACCTTCGTTACGACGTCGACGACATGTAGTATTCCATGTTTATTAAATATTATTAATTTACTTTTATGCGTGAAAATACGAATTTATACGAGCGCGTTTAGAAAATTTATTTATTAATTTTTACGTTATTAGTTAGTTTTAATTCGATGATGAAGAGCTATCGTGTCCAGGTATAAATGAATATATAACTAATCGAAGGGCAAAGGTTACGTTTTGGTAATATACTGTGATACTATTACACTTTCCGCTACGAAGATTAAATAAATTCTACTGCTCGTCACGTCGTGATTGACATTGTTTTTGACAAAAACGAGATAGTTACCGGTAGGCGTTCGTTCAATAAGATTTGTCGCCGGTAGACTCGTTAGAAATAGGTCGAAAGCGTTTCAACGTTATAACACACGAACGAATCAAGAACCATCGCGCTAGCACCCGGTCGTATTTAGTTCCAATAGAAAGATAAGCCAAATAATTAAAATTCGCCACCGTGATGGCTCAACGTGCACTTTCAAAATTTTTAGACAGATTCACGGTCCCGGCCCCAATATTCGACTCAATTCAATTAGAAAATGATAAAAGCATAAAATGGTCGTCGATTAAACGCCAGTCTAAATCTCCTCTTTACCTTTTCAGTAATCTAACAACGTTGTCGACGTTGGTCATCTTCTCCAAAGAGTTACCAACGAACTCCTCGAGCTCCCATTCGGTGTCCGAGACGCACTTCTTGTACACCTCGTAGTCCTGATGAAACATCTCCTGTCTGTGATTCAGCGCGTCATACTTTTTCGACGAGATCTTCGCGTAGAAATCCTGAAACTTATTGGCGAATTCGTCGATGCCCTCTATGGTGCTAGATTGCAAAATCGAATAATTCATCATTGTCCTCAGAACGTCCAAAATCTAAAGAAGAACTAGCAAAGTTTTAGCATATAGGGACTTAGATTTATTTGTCGGTTACCTCTTCGAGGCGTTTCTTGAATGTTTCGAATTTCCCGAAAACGTACGTCTCGGAGCAATCGAACGGCGGTTCGCCCGACTTCTTCATTTTCTCCTGGTTCGTTTTGAAACACTGGTAGTACTTCAAGTATAAGTCTAAACACACCTAAAAGTCGTCGATTAAAAATAAAATTCGTAAACGACGTCGTCGCACCTTTATTTTATCCAAAACAATCTTCTTCGGTTGAACCCAAATCGTTTTCGTTCCGTTACAATTAATGTAACTGCGACACATGATGATCATCTGATTTGAAACCTTGACCAGAATCGCGGTGACGCTCGCAGTGTTATTGTAGAACCTCGACGTGGTAAAGACCATGCGAATCGCATTTAGTAAGGTGGGTAGATGATTCGAAATTTTCGTTGGGTCGCATCTGTACAAGTGGCTCCCAGTAACTTTCCAACGAGTATAAATACTTAACGTTGTCTTGGCATTCGTTTCGAGCGCTCCTAACTTCACAGATTTGAATCTTCCAAAACTACAAAAACATCAGATTACCTAACCTAGCCGTGGTATAAAAAGTTTTGACGCCGCCGGCACCTTCATATATCGCGATTTGACCTTGATCAAGAAACGTAAATATGCGGTACAGGCGTCCGTTTTGGTAAACTGGACGACGCTAGTAAATTTGGCCATCTGTCTTCGCCAATATTCGATTTCCACGTAGGGACCGACGAATTCGTCTTCCCGTCGCAATTGCTGGAATTGCGTCAGAGCCTGTCAAAAAGATGTGTAGCCGTGAGGAAAAATCGATCGAGGAAAAAAACCGGTAGATTTACCTTCTCGACCTGCTTCAACCATCCCCTGGCGACAATTTCGACTTTTTTCACAATGTCCGGGTCCCTCGTGGCTTTTGCGACCTCTTCAGAGTTTTCCAAAACATCTTTTAAAATGTCTTTGTTGTAAATGAACGTGATGATTTCGTCGACGTCCATTTTTGTTTCTAGAAAAAAAAAAGTTACGCGATAACACCCACGTTTGATCGAACGAAATTGCTATCTATACTTTCCACGAAATTGGAAAAAGCCTTATAGTCGCTCAAGAAATTGTGTTTTGCTAAAAGGCCGGCGTCGTTTTTCAAAAGGTCGCCCCACTCCTTGGTAACAGTTAATGATGGCGTCACAAGTTTTTCTAATACGTCGTACATGCCGCCGACGACGTTTCCGTTGAATTCTTTTACGTTAGTTTGCGCAAAGAACACGTCCTCATTTAAAATTCTCGCGTCCATATCTTTTGCGTTACTTCCTCTGTAAACTAGCACAACTTGATCGGTCATCGGAACCGTAGTTCCATCGGTGACGTATATTCTTCTAATTAATGTATCTTCGGGCGCGGTTTGATCGTGCCGTCCGGTTGCTAAAGAGGAACATGAAATGAAATTAAACGATTTGATTGACGTTCGACTTACAAATCTCGTATTGCGGCCCGTCTTGGCGTAAGAAAACGATGCCTAGCCGTCCGTTCGCCGATACGAAACTTTTAAACGCGTTAACTTGCTCATCCGAATCTATTGCTCCTTCTATAACGTCGCCAACATCTATATCCCAGTACATCGCGACCATTTCGCAGATGTAGCGATGTGTCGTTTGTAAGCTCATGAGACGGTTCGAGCGTTGTTCGCTCGCAGTTTTCTGAATTGACGATGCGATTGGATTATGTGTTAGTAAAGCCGCCACTATCGATGCTTACCAATTTATCCTTGAAAGTTTCGGCTTTTGTAATTCGACGACCCTTCTTCTTTGATATCGTACTAGCTACATGTTGAACAACACCGACCAGCATCGCCAAATCTTTTGCTTCTTCCGTGGATTCGCTGCGCTCGTCGGCCATTCCTGACGATTGAATAAAATACACTCGTTAAAATTGTTTTGACGTTTTGGTTTATACGCTTGATTATACGGTTACCATGGATCGCTGGTTTTTTCACTAAAAACAAATAATAATATTGGGTATAGCTCATCCAAACCTATATGATGTTCAGGTCATCAACAAAAAGTTGCTAGATTGTTTATTTGTAATTCGGTTTAAAGTTTGGAAATTGACATATTCTATAGATGATTTACTTGCACACATATTAGATGGTATAAAGAAAGACTATAATTTATTAGAACTGTCAAAATACGAGGTACGACGTGACAGCACTGTGTGAAACGTCATCATCTAGTAACCTTTTATTGATGACGTGTGATTGCATATAGGTTTGTACGAAGTATATATGTCCGATAATTTTTGACGCTTCTAGAATCATGAGGGCTAGGCAACTTATTAAGCATTCAAACTCCAAAGTTTTTTATTTTAAAAATGCGAAATTTAAACAGGCTCGTCGTAGCCACAAGCTTATTGACATGACATTTCGAAGGCAACGCTCACCGAGAAATCTGTCTACTACACATAATGGGAAACTGATTTCACTGGTGATAAAACTTAATAAGCAGCGTCTTCACGGTAAACATGTTTGTTAAACTTGTTTAACAAACTTCTCAAAAAATGGTTTGCCGTGTGGATAATAGATAAAACATGTTTTATGAAACATGACATTTGTTTGTCGCGAAAGTACTGTTATCTATTGAAATTTAAGTTTGTACTTCACATACAAGAACCTGCTGTATAAAATAATAAAAATTGATAATTGACAATTTGCATTTTTTATATAACAAGTTCATACTAAACAGGAATGCTCTTTAAGTCAGTTTTTTATTGGCCTTGGACTACCGAATTAGCCAGTCTAATTTTTGGTGTGGCTTTCTAGATTTTGTTTGTATTAGGAATCACATACGTCCATGGTTGCAGCGGGATTCGAACCCGCAGTCCTGAAGTACGCTAGAAGGTCAGTCGAAAGGCTGACCATCTAGGCCACAAAGCCCCTATAGTCAGTTAAGATTGTTGTGTTTTCTGCGTTCCAGTGCATATGCACATTTATTACTGATTTTTTGCAAATGTAATTTAATTAATCAAAATACAATTATTATCCTTCGATAAAATGATTATTCATGAGCACACATTGACATTTATCTACTATGTAGGTTGCGAACGATTTAAATGGAACAATTTATGAAAAAAGTCAGAAATATCACGTGATTATATCTGTTTTTTAACAGATTTTAGCGAATTTTCATAGAAAATAAAACTATTGCAGCCTGTCTGATCATAGGACCCAGACGTGTTCATTTGGCTTTTCTCCGATCTCGACCACTACATCACGAAAATATAGGTCATTCATTTTGGGTCGGTCATATATATAATCAATTTCTTGTGGACACGATCCCGGTTGCAATTTTGACCGTAGGAGGCTGAAATTTGGACAGCGTATTGTTTTTACGAAAACGAAGGACGAGTTCGTTAACCAGCCAAATCGACCGACCCGTTTCAAAATAGCGGTCGTTCAAAAAAAAAATTTAATTCTAATCTCAGTTATTACTCATCGGATCGATAATGTGAAATATGTTTTGGAATCGGCATTAAATTCTTTACCGATTATATTTCTTTATAATTTTCGATAGCATACACCATTTTCGAAGTAATCGAAAAAAAAATGATATATATTTTTTAATTCTTATAAATTCCTCTCGTAAATATTATTTTTCAAAAAATGTATTTCTTTCGAGAAAAATTAAAAAAAAAGGAGTTTTTTGACATGCGACGTGAAAATTGGATACCGAGGCTCGCGCGCGGTCGACTTTTTGAATAAGTAGGTAATCAGGAAATTAACCTAACCGTATCTTTACCGCCACACGTTGCCTTTTACTTTGTTAGTAAAATAACTACAACAATTGCATTAAAGTATTATAATAGTCAGTAAAAAAAGGAAGAAATTTAGAACAAGGAAAATTAAAAGATAACCACGAAAAAACTGGAATTATTAGAATATTTTTTTTAAGTGAAAAGGGGGCAAAATAAAAAGTTAATCGATCAAATTTTGTCTCTTATCAGCCTAAATTGTTTAAAAGTTGTTGGGACAATCAAAGCTTTGAATTTCGTTTTTTATCCGTAAACGAATGCATTAAAAAGGTAAAATCTCTCAAAATAAGAGAAATTTAAAAAAATCAAAAAACATAAAAAAAAATAAAATCCTGCAATATATATATATTTTTTTAAACTTACGTAAAATGCAAACTAATACTGCTGCTGCTGGAACTGCCACTTGTCTGCAAAATACTATAAAAAAAAATTATAAACTTCTAAATTTTTCTTTGTATTTTTTATCTTTTTCTCATCATCGTTTTCCCTCTATCACCAATTTTGAGATAAATTCTTCCGTTGACTGCGTACTTGCATTATTACGTATTTACCTATACCTACGCTTCATATTTCACTGTAATTACGAAAACGCGCGTAAGATAAAATTTCGTTCGCGAAATTGGACCGTCGAATGTTTAAGGGGAGCCCTAACCAAGACCCTAATCTAGTTCCTATCCAAGAGCCTAACCAAGCTCAACTTTCAAAGAATTTGTGTTAGAGCTTAAAGGTCCATGTATTTACACTGTATAGATTCATAGAGAGTTGGTCGACAAAGAAAGATCCTACCTTCCTCGTCGTATTAATCCTTTTTGTTTGTAATCCTTTTAGAGAACACAACACAATATTCAACACTCGCGCACTCACATGCAAAAAGACCTTATAAACCGAACGAGTACTTCTCGCACACGCGAAAAATACGACACCGTAATTTAAAATTTCTAACTACGAAAACAAGCGCTACCGCTCTGTACCACTGACGCGAAAAATCTGAAACGATTTTGCCAGAAATCTATATATAAATGTATTGGATACTATGACATCCCACTTTTATTTAAAAAAAATAAAGTTGTTTGTTCTCACTCCGATAAGTTATCACATGCAAGTTTTTGCACATGTTTTATTAGTTGCTTTGTATTATCGGTCGCATAAAAATGCGATTAAACTTTTATCTGGTTTATGGTTTGTAATAGGAAAATTTTCAATGTTGAGGTCACACGAATAGTTTTTAAATTAAATATAGAGTAAATTTATAATTCTGCGGTATAAAGGCAGTAGTTAGTGATTATCCAGATAATTTTAAACTGGTAAGTATTAGTGAATTTTCATAGAAAACAAAGCTATTGCAGCTTGTTTGATGACGGGACTCAGACGTGTCCTTTTGGCTTTTCTTCGACCTCGACCTCTAGATCACGAAAATACAGGTCGTTCATTTTGGGTCGGTCATATATAAATAATCAATTTTTTGTGGACACGATTCCGGTCGCAATTATGATCGTAGGAGGCTGAAATTTGGACAGCGTATTGTCTTTACCAAAACGTAGGACGAATTCGTTAACCAACTAAATCGACCGATCCATTCCTAAAATTTAATTCTAATCTCCATTATTACTTACCGGATCGCTAATATGAAATATGTTTTGGAATTGGCATAAAATTCTCTACCGATTATGTCTCTTTATAATTTTCGGTAGAATGCACCGTTTCCGAAATAATCGAAAAAAGTGTTAATTTTTTTTAAATTTATTAGTATATAGCAGTAATAGGTATCTATTTAACTGTATTTGCATATAAATCGAAATCAGTCAATTCCAGAATTTCAACAAACAGTGAGATGCGAAAATTTATTTTTAGCAGATACCTACTTGCTTTTAAAGTAAGCCTAGTATAAATTCAGATTAATTATTGTTATATTTGACATGTTGCATAATTATAAATATACAATGTGTATCATGAATAATATTTTAATCGTTTAAATCGTTGTATAAAAGCAGACAACTTCTTTTTATGCTCGTTATTTTCAATTTTTCATTTTCTCTTATCATAAGAACGTTTACCATTAAGAAAGTTTGTATAAAGACAAAGAGTAGTTTTAATATTATTTTATCCCAACCATGTATCACGTAAATGTAGTATATACATATTATATTATATCTAGCATGTGCCAAAAATAATAATAAGTAATTTGAATTTATACTTATGTACTTTAAAAGTAAGCAGGTATCTGTTAAGAATAAATTTTCGCATCTCACTGTTTGTTGAAATTCTGGAATTGACTGATTTCGATTTATATGCAAATACAGTTAAATAGATACCTAGATATCTAGATACCTAGATACCATACAGTTACCTATTAGATATTATAGTAATGCTTATAATAATAGGTTCAATTTCATTTGACTTTTGAAACTGACGGCCTTTTTACGACGGCGTTTTGACCTGAGGTCGTTTTTCACTAACGGCATTTCATTCACGGCGTTTTCTCCACGACATTTTGACTCACGGTGTTTTTATCGACGACCTTTTGCATGGAACCGATTTTCTCACTTTTTAGCGTCGTTTACGAACGATTAACAGTAATTACTAACAATATAACGATAATAATGGGTCCCGCTTGTAGTGCGACAGTTTTCGAAATCAAATTTACCGCATAAAACAATTCGAATTATATCCGATAGATGTTACCGTGCGACTTCTTCAAAAAGACAAAGCTATTATATTCATCTCGAGCATAAAAATAACCAACCGAATCGATTTTACAAATCGAAATTTCGTTTATCGCTCGACCAACTTCAAAAAAAAACCGTTGACCGTCCAAAGTAATTAGAAGTACTTCTATGGAACCTCGTAGTGCGACAGTTTTCGAAATCAAATTTGCCGCGCAAAACAGTTCGAATTATATCCGATAAATGTCGCCGTGCGAATTGCGCGACTTCATCAAAAAACCGTTACGTTCGTCTCTAGAGTAAAAATAAACTAACCGAATCGATTTTACAAATCGAAATTTCGTTTATCGCTCGACCAACTTTAAAAAGACGTGTCGACGGAATCGATCTGCGCCAGTATTCTGGAATTTTTTAGGCGGCGCCACGTACGACGACCTTCATTTGTTTGTTCGTTGCCATAAATCATTAACGCCGGTCGTATAAATTTACGGGTTTTTTCAGTTAAAGTATTGCGAATTTGTTGCTCATCTCAAATTAATTCCGACACTATGGCTTGGCTACCTTTAGAATCTAATCCGGATGTGAGTATATATTTTGCCTTGTAATTTTTTTATCAATTAACCTCACTTCCTTCTGGATTTTTCAGGTAATGAATAAGGTACGTATTAGGAGAGATTGTTGTTTGGTTTTTTATTTGTAAGGACAAATGTATGATTTGGACACGTTATAGTTTCTGCAAAATTGGGCGTGTCCGACAAGTGGAACATTGTCGATGTGTACGGTTTAGATTCCGACACCTTAGCTTGGGTGCCTCGACCAGTTTTAGCTGTAATACTCCTTGCTCCTTGCAGCGAACAAGTAAGTCGACGTTCCACGATCGTCCGGCAATTTAAACAGTCACTTTCAGTACAACAAATACTCCGAGGAAAAATGTAACGAGATCAAGGAACAAGGGCAAGTAACAATGCCCGATCTATATCACCTCAAACAGATCGTTTCCAATGCTTGTGGAACTATAGCGCTTGTACATAGCGTTGCCAATAACGACGATAAGTAAGTTGCCAAATTCATACCGTTTTTTAATATTAAATAAGTTGTTCGTCGTTAGGATTACAATCACGGGACCATTTAAGAAGTTGTTAGACGAAAGCCGCAACTTATCTCCTGTAGAAAGGGGCGAATTACTACAAAAGTCCGCCGAAGATATTATGAACGTGCATCAGGAACTCGCGCTCGAAGGCCAGACCGAGGTTTGTTTGCCGTTGGTCTAAAACGATTTTCAATTTGTTTCGTTTTAGGTAAATCCAAATGAGCCGGCCAACTATCATTTTCTCGCCTTCGTCCACAAGGGCGGTTATTTGTTCGAGTTGGACGGTCGTAAAGATTTTCCGATCAATCACGGCGCCAGTACACCGGAAACTCTTCTCGAGGTAAGATCCCAGATTGGTGGTCGTTTGTCAACTTGAAGTTGCCTTTTTCTTTTTTAGGATGCGGCTAAAGTATGCCGCGATTATATCCAGCGAGAACCGAACGACGTCAATTTTACTGTTATGGCACTGTCGGCGGTCGACAAGTAAATTGTGATTCGACTGAGAAAAAAAACATACGAAGATGAATTCAAACGCGCATCTTACAGCTTGGTATATCGGTTAAATTTTTTTTAGGTAGGTTTACAACTTCCACCAGCAATACACATATATTATTTATTTCAATGTTGAATTATTGAATTTGAAAATTATAAGACGTGATGTATGTGGCACAATGGCTTTGTATGCTTAATTGACATACGGCTTAGCTTTCTATGTGCCTTGGAACATATACCTGGTAATTGTGTACGCTTTTTTTTTTAAAACGTGGAAATTTTGTTGCCAAAATAAAATATAAAATACGTACACATATATTTTATGTATTTAAAATAAGCTTGTGTAGTTGCCTACAAATAAACATGTGATCATTTAAAAAAAAAACTGATTTTTGGTGGGGAAGGTGACCGTTATTTTATCATTGTTCGTTTTGGTTTAAAATCGTAATGTTGAAATTTGTAGTGTATGATTTTTATTTAAATTTTAATTACGCAATATTTCTGAATCTATTCTGTGTTACTTAATAACAGGACAGATGTGCCATCGACAAATATAAGTAAATTATCCCCGTTTGCTTATCGAAAACAATCTTGCACATTTATTATTAGTGAATATTTATTTATTTAGTGAATATTTACGGCCAAGTTACAGGATGTTAATATTCGTACGATATTTTACATAAACTGCATATATTTACAAAGTTCAAATTGTTTTATACTTGTCGGTTTCTAAATTACTCATATTTCTTATTAAATAAATAATAAAACAAATTGGATTTAGTACGACGAGCTACGTTAACCAATCACCAAGGCGTTTTCTCCACGACATTTTGACTCACGGTGTTTTTATCGACGACCTTTTGCATGGAACCGATTTTCTCACTTTTTAGCGTCGTTTACGAACGATTAACAGTAATTACTAACAATATAACGATAATAATGGGTCCCGCTTGTAGTGCGACAGTTTTCGAAATCAAATTTACCGCATAAAACAATTCGAATTATATCCGATAGATGTTACCGTGCGACTTCTTCAAAAGACAAAGCTATTATATTCATCTCGAGCATAAAATAACCAACCGAATCGATTTTACAAATCGAAATTTCGTTTATCGCTCGACCAACTTCAAAAAAAAACCGTTGACCGTCCAAAGTAATTAGAAGTACTTCTATGGAACCTCGTAGTGCGACAGTTTTCGAAATCAAATTTGCCGCGCAAAACAGTTCGAATTATATCCGATAAATGTCGCCGTGCGAATTGCGCGACTTCATCAAAAAACCGTTACGTTCGTCTCTAGAGTAAAAATAAACTAACCGAATCGATTTTACAAATCGAAATTTCGTTTATCGCTCGACCAACTTTAAAAAGACGTGTCGACGGAATCGATCTGCGCCAGTATTCTGGAATTTTTTAGGCGGCGCCACGTACGACGACCTTCATTTGTTTGTTCGTTGCCATAAATCATTAACGCCGGTCGTATAAATTTACGGGTTTTTTCAGTTAAAGTATTGCGAATTTGTTGCTCATCTCAAATTAATTCCGACACTATGGCTTGGCTACCTTTAGAATCTAATCCGGATGTGAGTATATATTTTGCCTTGTAATTTTTTTATCAATTAACCTCACTTCCTTCTGGATTTTTCAGGTAATGAATAAGGTACGTATTAGGAGAGATTGTTGTTTGGTTTTTTATTTGTAAGGACAAATGTATGATTTGGACACGTTATAGTTTCTGCAAAAATTGGGCGTGTCCGACAAGTGGAACATTGTCGATGTGTACGGTTTAGATTCCGACACCTTAGCTTGGGTGCCTCGACCAGTTTTAGCTGTAATACTCCTTGCTCCTTGCAGCGAACAAGTAAGTCGACGTTCCACGATCGTCCGGCAATTTAAACAGTCACTTTCAGTACAACAAATACTCCGAGGAAAAATGTAACGAGATCAAGGAACAAGGGCAAGTAACAATGCCCGATCTATATCACCTCAAACAGATCGTTTCCAATGCTTGTGGAACTATAGCGCTCGTACATAGCGTTGCCAATAACGACGATAAGTAAGTTGCCAAATTCATACCGTTTTTTAATATTAAATAAGTTGTTCGTCGTTAGGATTACAATCACGGGACCATTTAAGAAGTTGTTAGACGAAAGCCGCAACTTATCGCCTGTAGAAAGGGGCGAATTACTGCAAAAGTCCGCCGAAGATATTATGAACGTGCATCAGGAACTCGCGCTCGAAGGCCAGACCGAGGTTTGTTTGCCGTTGGTCTAAAACGATTTTCAATTTGTTTCGTTTTAGGTAAATCCAAATGAGCCGGCCAACTATCATTTTCTCGCCTTCGTCCACAAGGGCGGTTATTTGTTCGAGTTGGACGGTCGTAAAGATTTTCCGATCAATCACGGCGCCAGTACACCGGAAACTCTTCTCGAGGTAAGATCCCAGATTGGTGGTCGTTTGTCAACTTGAAGTTGCCTTTTTCTTTTTTAGGATGCGGCTAAAGTATGCCGCGATTATATCCAGCGAGAACCGAACGACGTCAATTTTACTGTTATGGCACTGTCGGCGGTCGACAAGTAAATTGTGATTCGACTGAGAAAAAAAACATACGAAGATGAATTCAAACGCGCATCTTACAGCTTGGTATATCGGTTAAATTTTTTTTAGGTAGGTTTACAACTTCCACCAGCAATACACATATATTATTTATTTCAATGTTGAATTATTGAATTTGAAAATTATAAGACGTGATGTATGTGGCACAATGGCTTTGTATGCTTAATTGACATACGGCTTAGCTTTCTATGTGCCTTGGAACATATACCTGGTAATTGTGTACGCTTTTTTTTTTAAAACGTGGAAATTTTGTTGCCAAAATAAAATATAAAATACGTACACATATATTTTATGTATTTAAAATAAGCTTGTGTAGTTGCCTACAAATAAACATGTGATCATTTAAAAAAAAAACTGATTTTTGGTGGGGAAGGTGACCGTTATTTTATCATTGTTCGTTTTGGTTTAAAATCGTAATGTTGAAATTTGTAGTGTATGATTTTTATTTAAATTTTAATTACGCAATATTTCTGAATCTATTCTGTGTTGCTTAATAACAGGACAGATGTGCCATCGACAAATATAAGTAAATTATCCCCGTTTGCTTATCGAAAACAATCTTGCACATTTATTATTAGTGAATATTTATTTATTTAGTGAATATTTACGGCCAAGTTACAGGATGTTAATATTCGTACGATATTTTACATAAACTGCATATATTTACAAAGTTCAAATTGTTTTATACTTGTCGGTTTCTAAATTACTCATATTTCTTATTAAATAAATAATAAAACAAATTGGATTTAGTACGACGAGCTACGTTAACCAATCACCAAGGTGTTTTCGTCCGGATACTCGTGCTCCGGCACTTCCAAATTCAATGGTGCTGGTCCTTTCCTGATGCGTCCGGAGGCGTCGTAATGGGAGCCGTGGCAAGGGCAATAGTAGCCGCCGTAATCGCCAGCGTTCGCGATGGGCACGCATCCTAAATGGGTGCAGACGCCCAATACCACCAAAAATTCGGGACGCTGTACTCGTTCGTTGTCGTGCTGCGGATCCCTCAAACTTCCGACGGCGACTGCTTGTTCGGCGGAAATCTCTTCGGCCGTCCTATGCCTAATGAACACGGGCCTGCCTCTCCATTTGAAGGTCACGGATTTGCCTTCGGGTATGTCTCCAAGTTTAATTTCGATTTTGGCTAAGGCGAGCACATCGGCCGATGCGCTCATCGTCATTATAAACTTGGTTACAACCGCTTTGGCGGTATACGCTCCACATAAAATTCCAGTTCCCGCGACCATATAAGTGAAGCTCCTGCGAGCGTCCACGGAATCGCTGCTTTTCACGTTCGGAGACAGCACCTCTGTCCGTCTATAATCAGACCAGTCAGGTACCTTTATGTCGGTATGTGCCATTCGAATTTGTGTCGAAACCGCTGGTCCCGATACGATCGCAACATTTGTTTTAGGATGTAGCTTTTCCAAACTGTAACTGGTGAGCGGGGTCTTGGGTGTTGGAATTACGGTTTTCTTTGGTATAATCGCCACTGGGCCTGGTTGTTTCAAATTATTGCTTACCACTTGATTCGCGACTCGCACGTAAGCCGATAAATTCGACGTTTTCAACATTTTCTGGGCGCTTTCGTTGGACGTCGGATTATTTTTCTAACAATTATGCAACTACCTGACGTTTGCCATGTAACCAAACTTTTTGGATAAGCGACATGGTGTCGTCAGATTTAAAATGGAATTCCCTAAACATTTCGGGCGAAGTTAGGAATGCGAGGTCGAAAAACTATCGGTTAAGCGTTTTCTCAAAATCGCGAAGCGTTTAGGGTTGGATTTACTACTTTCATTTTGTTTGAGCATTTTGCTGGTGGAAATACTTGTAAATTGTCGGACACGTCTTGCTTTTACGAGTTTTGATTTGGCAGCCGGATGCACGATCGACCGATTACGCTTTGTTTTATTGCATATCTGTTTATACGTGTCGTTCAAATTTAATTATCGTGGAAACTTGACCGGGATCGGGTTTAATTAAATTCGAGGGGGGGGGCTTTAAATCGTCGAAATTGGTGGCACGTTTTTTAAAACTAATTGTAATACAAAATGACCGCGAAATATCCGAGCCAATTCACGAAATACAAATTTCGCACCATGAAAATCCACCTTTATGTCCACTTAACTAAAGTATATTTCTTTATATATATTATTTCTATAAATCACCTTTATATAGTTAGAATAGTTATCTAAATAGAAAATATATTTTTATTTTCAGATACAAAACGAAGACAATCGACCGCTTTCGAAAGTGACATCCCGGTTCCACTACCGCGACTAACTTCACACGGGAACGTTGTCATCTGTTACAAAAGTGACGTTCGATTGCATGGCCCATTACGTTATTCGGTTCGAGAACGATGGCAGAAAATAATGACGATTTACTTAAAGGCTTTGTGAGATTGGGTTTAAGTAAACAAAAGGCCAAGGAAACGTTGAAAAATGCGGCCGTTACGAAAACGTTGGGCGCAATTTTGAACGAGGCACGGACAACGTAACCTAAATGTTAAGTGTGTCGGTTTAAACGTTTTGATTTTGCTGCAGGTACGCGGTGTAGTGTTAAAAGACGGTACCGGGATGCTGCTCTATCATCTTGGCACGAAGATTAAGCCCCAAATAAACGAGCATCTGCCTTTCATCACGAAATATATCATATTGAATAAGTTAGATTCCACACTACGAGTGGATAAGGCAATCGAATACCTACTCTCCAACATTGACAACGTGAACGTCGACAATTTCGATAACTATTGCGGCGTAGGCATTACCGTCAGTCCCGAAGAAATCGAAAGGGCGGTCGAGAAGTGTCTTAATAAAAATAAGAGGGAGTTGCTTGAGAAACGGTACAGATTTAACGTGGGACAAGTGATGCAACAAGTGCGAACCGAACTGCCGTGGGCCGATGGGAAGGCCGTCAAGAGCGAAATTGACGTGCAGGTACGTGTGGACATGTTTTGCCTGTTTTCGGTTTATTTGATTTTGCTTGTTCCAGATATTCGATTTGTTGGGCCCGAAGAACGAGGCCGATTTAACTCCTGCACCAAAGAACGATAAGAAATCGGTTAAGCCGGTCAAAGGTGATAGTAAATCCAAAGTTGTCGACAATAAGGGACAAAAAAGTGATCAAGGTAGAACGATTCGATTTACTGCTGGTCACGATGCAAGGTTTTTGTGGTTTTGCAGGTCAAATTAGCAACGGCTACTTAACAATAATCGATGTGATGAAGAAGGTCAGTTTTCACGCGCCCGGCGAAAATTACAAAACTGACGGCTATGTCGTCACTGAAAATACTCGTAGACTTTTACAGGAACACTTGAAGTATACCGAGGCTAAGGTAAAGTTAATGTTAAGGTGTTAATTTCGTACAAGTCCGAGAGTCTGCTGTATTTGTATTTATTATTATCGAGTTACAAAATTTAAGTTACGTTCAGTACATAGTACCGACAACAAAATTAACGTTTATCTTGTTCCGAATGGAACATTCCATGTTACAATATAAACCTAAATCTAGTACAATAATGACATAGATAAATTAAATGAGATTCTCCGTTTCCAAATCCTCCGAACTGCCAGGCGAGGAAATTGGCGACAGCTCGTTCGAGTGATTGTTAATTTCCAACTCGGGCAAGTAAGACGGGGCAGTGGCAGTGCTTTGAAAATGTGAGGACTTCGACGTGCCGGGCTCGAAATATCCGTGATCGGCGCTAAAGATAATATTACTTATTTCGTGCTGTACGGCGCTTCTCGTGTGGGGCGTGTACTTGAACAATTTTGTCGCCACAAAATTGCCAAAAAATTGACACTCATTCATTGTTGCTTGGGTAATAATATCAGACTCGTTTCTTTTCTCCTTACAGAACTTCTGTTTTTTTTGCGGCGACGCCGCGTAGGGTGGCGAAAAGGGATAGTCTTGTGGGACGTTGTTCGTGGTCGTGTGGTGTGTACTAGGAGAAGCGTCAGTTTCCTGCATTAGTTGATTGACGTATTTTTCTTGTGCGTTGTCCGGCGTCTGAAATTAGAACGAGTAGATCAGATGCGATTTATGAATCGACTTTAAATTGTTGCGACGCTCACCCTAGTGTTTCCGTGACGTCCCTCTTTCGTTAATAAAAAGTGCAGATTTTTGAATGCAAACCACGAAGACTGATATGCTTGCCCTGTAATAAATAATAATTGGCCGATGTAATCTGTTCGGATAAAATAATCGATTGTGCTATTTGTTTAAATTTTACAGGCTGTCCATGTGGACTTATTGCATATTAAAAGTTGTTCCGAATCGAAATAAAGGCCTTGTCGCGCATAATTGGCAAAGGGATTGTTTCTACATTTTACATGTATTTGAGAAATAATGAGGGGGTCGAAAATTGGGAAAATGAATTTTGCCTCGATTTCTTCCCGAGACGGGATTAAAAATCTTCACGACTTCTTGAAGAGATATTGCGGAAAAATGTGAAGATATTGTGGCAACACACATTGTAGCGCGTTCGGCAATTTTTCCACCACAAAAATCGACAAATACGATTCGAACATCCTGTATATCGTTATGGACGTTAGAAATATAAAATTGCAAAAAGCCCCGTAAGCGCGCGTAAATGCCCGCTTAATACTTACCTTTCCCATTTCCGCGGCCCTTCCTGATCTTTGCTCTTTCGCGTCGCAACGACGACAGCACGCTGTTCATCTTTTTTTGGCACTCGTCTACGGTTATCGCCATGTCGGACGCTATTTCTTTCCAAGCGTTAAACCTTGCGCTTTTATTGTAATGATTCGTGTGTTTCGTGTTCCATAGTAATTCCTGCATTCGGTACAGTTCGATTAAGTACAACGTTTTTTCGTTGGGCCATTCCAGCGACATTTTAAAAACGAACAAGTCCAAGCTTTATAGTTACCGCGATTAGAACGAATCGAACGACGATCACAACAGCGTTCTCCGTATCTACAAATATGTTCCCGTGCACGTTGCACACGCGTTCGTCCACGAACGTTCCCGAAGTTGAGTAGGGGCGTGACATCTACGTTGCGTTACATGTTCGCCGGTCGTTGGATGATGAGACTATTGAACTGTGTACGAAAGGCTGTACAGTAAAACCTGCCCGTGTTGACCACCCGCTGTCGGTTCCCTTCAAATATAGGGCGCGTCTTCATATCCTTCAATTACCGTGTAGCCGCCGAGCCCGCGATCGGATGAGCTATCGCGGGCCCTACATATGCGCCACCTCGGGCCGCCCGCTTCCCACGACGCGTTGGCGCGGCCCTCGAAACTACGGACTGTGGGAATGCACCATAAGGAAGCTGTTGAATGGCAGATACACATTGGTGTGTGTTTACACGTACTCGGTTTGGATGCAAAAGCTCTTATAAATAATGGTTTCTTCGTTATTCTAGGTTCGAACCCGATTCCCCCCAGAACCCAATGGTATTCTGCACATAGGGCACGCGAAGGCGATCAACATAAACTTCGGCTATGCGGCCGCCCACGACGGCATCTGTTTTCTCAGATACGACGACACGAATCCCGAGAAGGAGGAGGAGAAATTCTTCGCCGGCATCAAGGACATGGTGGAGTGGCTTGGCTACGTGCCCACAAAAATAACGCATTCGTCCGATTACTTCGATCGGCTATACGAGTGGGCCGTGCAATTGATTAAAAGCGGTTTAGCCTACGTTTGTCACCAGAGCGCCGACGAGATGAAGGGGTTCAATCCGCAACCTTCGCCGTGGAGGGATCGTCCTGCAGTTGAAAGTTTGCAGTTATTCGAGGTAATTGTTTCGCGCTATTTAGGTCGAGTAAATATCGTATTTTTGCGATAGGACATGAAAAATGGAAAGATCGACGAGGGAGCCGCGACTTTGAGAATGAAAATTACCTTGGAGGAAGGCAAGTTGGACCCCGTCGCTTATCGTGTACGGTTTACGCCTCACCATCGTACTGGAAGTCCGAGAGTCTGCTGTATTTGTATTTATTATTATCGAGTTACAAAATTTAAGTTACGTTCAGTACATAGTACCGACAACAAAATTAACGTTTATCTTGTTCCGAATGGAACATTCCATGTTACAATATAAACCTAAATCTAGTACAATAATGACATAGATAAATTAAATGAGATTCTCCGTTTCCAAATCCTCCGAACTGCCAGGCGAGGAAATTGGCGACAGCTCGTTCGAGTGATTGTTAATTTCCAACTCGGGCAAGTAAGACGGGGCAGTGGCAGTGCTTTGAAAATGTGAGGACTTCGACGTGCCGGGCTCGAAATATCCGTGATCGGCGCTAAAGATAATATTACTTATTTCGTGCTGTACGGCGCTTCTCGTGTGGGGCGTGTACTTGAACAATTTTGTCGCCACAAAATTGCCAAAAAATTGACACTCATTCATTGTTGCTTGGGTAATAATATCAGACTCGTTTCTTTTCTCCTTACAGAACTTCTGTTTTTTTTGCGGCGACGCCGCGTAGGGTGGCGAAAAGGGATAGTCTTGTGGGACGTTGTTCGCGGTCGTGTGGTGTGTACTAGGAGAAGCGTCAGTTTCCTGCATTAGTTGATTGACGTATTTTTCTTGTGCGTTGTCCGGCGTCTGAAATTAGAACGAGTAGATCAGATGCGATTTATGAATCGACTTTAAATTGTTGCGACGCTCACCCTAGTGTTTCCGTGACGTCCCTCTTTCGTTAATAAAAAGTGCAGATTTTTGAATGCAAACCACGAAGACTGATATGCTTGCCCTGTAATAAATAATAATTGGCCGATGTAATCTGTTCGGATAAAATAATCGATTGTGCTATTTGTTTAAATTTTACAGGCTGTCCATGTGGACTTATTGCATATTAAAAGTTGTTCCGAATCGAAATAAAGGCCTTGTCGCGCATAATTGGCAAAGGGATTGTTTCTACATTTTACATGTATTTGAGAAATAATGAGGGGGTCGAAAATTGGGAAAATGAATTTTGCCTCGATTTCTTCCCGAGACGGGATTAAAAATCTTCACGACTTCTTGAAGAGATATCGCGGAAAAATGTGAAGATATTGTGGCAACACACATTGTAGCGCGTTCGGCAATTTTTCCACCACAAAAATCGACAAATACGATTCGAACATCCTGTATATCGTTATGGACGTTAGAAATATAAAATTGCAAAAAGCCCCGTAAGCGCGCGTAAATACCCGCTTAATGCTTACCTTTCCCATTTCCGCGGCCCTTCCTGATCTTTGCTCTTTCGCGTCGCAACGACGACAGCACGCTGTTCATCTTTTTTTGGCACTCGTCTACGGTTATCGCCATGTCGGACGCTATTTCTTTCCAAGCGTTAAACCTTGCGCTTTTATTGTAATGATTCGTGTGTTTCGTGTTCCATAGTAATTCCTGCATTCGGTACAGTTCGATTAAGTACAACGTTTTTTCGTTGGGCCATTCCAGCGACATTTTAAAAACGAACAAGTCCAAGCTTTATAGTTACCGCGATTAGAACGAATCGAACGACGATCACAACAGCGTTCTCCGTATCTACAAATATGTTCCCGTGCACGTTGCACACGCGTTCGTCCACGAACGTTCCCGAAGTTGAGTAGGGGCGTGACATCTACGTTGCGTTACATGTTCGCCGGTCGTTGGATGATGAGACTATTGAACTGTGTACGAAAGGCTGTACAGTAAAACCTGCCCGTGTTGACCACCCGCTGTCGGTTCCCTTCAAATATAGGGCGCGTCTTCGTATCCTTCAATTATCGTGTAGCCGCCGAGCCCGCGATCGGATGAGCTATATGCGCCACCTCGGGCCGCCCGCTTCCCACGACGCGTTGGCGCGGCCCTCGAAACTACGGACTGTGGGAATGCACCATAAGGAAGCTGTTGAATGGCAGATACACATTGGTGTGTGTTTACACGTACTCGGTTTGGATGCAAAAGCTCTTATAAATAATGATTTCTTCGTTATTCTAGGTTCGAACCCGATTCCCCCCAGAACCCAATGGTATTCTGCACATAGGGCACGCGAAGGCGATCAACATAAACTTCGGCTATGCGGCCGCCCACGACGGCATCTGTTTTCTCAGATACGACGACACGAATCCCGAGAAGGAGGAGGAGAAATTCTTCGCCGGCATCAAGGACATGGTGGAGTGGCTTGGCTACGTGCCCACAAAAATAACGCACTCGTCCGATTACTTCGATCGGCTATACGAGTGGGCCGTGCAATTGATTAAAAGCGGTTTAGCCTACGTTTGTCACCAGAGCGCCGACGAGATGAAGGGGTTCAATCCGCAACCTTCGCCGTGGAGGGATCGTCCTGCAGTCGAAAGTTTGCAGTTATTCGAGGTAATTGTTTCGCGCTATTTAGGTCGAGTAAATATCGTATTTTTGCGATAGGACATGAAAAATGGAAAGATCGACGAGGGAGCCGCGACTTTGAGAATGAAAATTACCTTGGAGGAAGGCAAGTTGGACCCCGTCGCTTATCGTGTACGGTTTACGCCTCACCATCGTACCGGCGATAAGTGGTGCATTTATCCCACGTACGATTATACTCATTGTCTTTGCGATAGCATAGAAAATATCACGCACTCGCTGTGCACGAAAGAATTTCAGTCGAGGTAAGAAGAACTTGCGTAAATACTTTCAAAGTCAGTCGAGTTTATTGAGCTTATTGTTAGACATGAGATGCGCAAGCGTCAAATTGGCGTCCATTGGAAGATCAATCTAAACGTTTTTTTAGGAATGATAAAAAAAATAAATACGAAGTAAATGTTTAGCAATAACTACTTGCATAAACTGCTCATGAAATAATTAATAACGACGTCGTTTAGGCAACTTATTACACAAGCGCTTAATAAGTTGCCTATCGCGCAGTCGAAACACCATACGCGATCGGTTTTAAACTTTATTATTGCCTAACTTTAAACAATTGCATGGCTCTGCGATGAAAAAGTGCCCAAACTTAAAAATTTTGTCAACAATGTATCGCATATTGTTTTATAAATATTATGAAATAGATATTAAAAGTGAAATTCGCTCGTTAATTGACCGATTGTAATAAAAAGCTACGCCAACGTTTTCCTCTAGTCGTTTAAAAATTGAAAACGATTGGTTTTTATAGTTTATTGTTTCGTTCGACCATACGAGTCATTTGTCACGAGTATTGATTTGTCATTTTGGTTTTGTAATGTAAATAACCGGGGGGGCTCGCTCGACTGTTTATTGTACAATTTAATAATTAGCATAGTTTTTAACAGTATTTTGCACATTAAACGTGTTGGTATCTCCATGTCGAATACGCCTCAACTCTATATTTAATAAATAAACAGGCCCGAACTATTAACACTAAAAAAAAACTATTATTTATAATAATAAATAAGTTAATAAACCTATACCGTAATATAAATATAAAACAATTTTACAGGAGGTCCAGCTATTATTGGCTTTGTAACGCTCTTAACATCTATTGTCCGGTGCAGTGGGAGTATGGCCGCCTAAACGTAAATTACACAGTCGTCTCGAAGAGGAAAATAGCCAAACTAATTGAGGAAAGAATCGTCAAAGGTACATAAACTTACCATAATATTAGATAATGTCATGGGTCCCGATCATCCTATATTGTGCCAATATTCCTATATTTCCTACAAATTTTAAATTTTTATTAGTGAATTTCTATAAGAAATAAACCTATTTTTAATAACTATGATTAATTAAATGAAGATTCATAGATGATATTGATGATAAGAATGATAATATAATTTTTAAATCTCTCTAATCAAATTTTTAATTTTTAATTTTTTTTTTAAGATGTGCTATAAAGACCTGTTCCGCAAATTTTAACGTTTGAGCACGTTTGAGCATTTTTGCGACTTATTTTTAGTTTGAGAATTTTACTTAAAGATAAATATCGATCCGCTTCGGGTCGGTCATAAGATCGGTAGGTACATTGCAGATGGATCTACAAAATGTTTTTGCTGCAGATTCGATTTCTTTCGGCACGCAAAATGTGACGGTAAACAGTAATTAGAAAGGAGCATTTCGGTTACTGGTTAAATAAAATTAATAATAAAGCTACAGGTAGCTGACAATGAGATTAAGGATCGGTTTATTCATCTCCCAATAAATTTACTTGACAAATTTTTACCATGGAAACAATTGTTTGAACAAACGTTTTTATGGTAAATATGTGTCAATTAAATTAAATGGAAGATGAAAAGATCGGCCCTAATACAAATAAAAAACTCGAGTAACATTTTTTAATTTGATGAACATGTTTAATTTTGAGAGAGGAGAATTAAACGGACAGCTTCTCTTTAAAATTCAGCAAGTGCCATCGCGTCTAATTGTAAGAAAGAACCGTTATCTCTGTTGGCATTTCAGATTACTATGGTATCTATGGTAATCGGATAAATACTCAAAATGTTAATAACTCATAAATGAAAATAACTATTACAATCGCACAATCGATACCCTCACACAACGGAGGCCATAAATTACAGATACACCAGTTAGGGCGTTAGGCCATTTTCACCTTCCGAGTTCTTAAAAGTCTTGAAAAGGAATAAACTTGAGTAAGGCGATTATTAAATTAATAATCGCAATAACTCGTAAATTATTTACTTTATTTATTTATTTAATTTTATGATGCTTTAATAGCTAAGATCATACCGTCTTATTTTTACATATATAATATTACATATTATCTAATTTCAGATATTTCATTTTTATTTTATATTTTGTCGGTTAGTCCTGTCTCTTTTATGTATAGTAGTATTTTGTCTGTTTCAGTCTAGTTGTTGGTCAGGATTTCTTTTATTATGTTTTTAGTTCATGTTTATTTCTTAGGTCCTTGTATTTTGTGTAGTGTATTAGTATGTACGTTATTGTTAGAGGTAGTTTGCATAAGTCACAAAGTGGTGGTGTTTTTTTTTAGGAAAATGTACTCGTGTGTTGTTTTGTTCTTAGTCTAGTTAAGATTATTTCGTGTCTTGAGTGTGTTTTGTTTTATTGTGTTTCATTTGTTATAGTCATTTTTAATTTCTTTGAGTTTGTTTTGTTTCCTTTTTTGGTCTTGTATTTTGTATAGGTGTTGCCTGTATATATGTTTTTTATATACAGGGTGTTAGCGAATTAACGTCGCGGAAGAAAGGTACATGCACTTGAGATTAATACAAACAAAAAATCTTAGTAACATTTTATGATTTGAGCAAATTTACTTTTGAGGGGGGGAGGGTGTTTTTGTCCGAGAAATTAAACTAGTAGTTCCTCTTTAAACTTCAACAAGTGACATTGGTGGGTTCTCAAAAGTACCGTTATCTCAGCTGGCATTCCATTAGGTTACTACGATAGTAAACAGAAACGATTGGGGTTGAAGTCGTAAATATCTTTTGCGGTCATTGACATGTTGTAATGTAGCAAATACTCAAAATGTTTCCTCATTTAAGTAGATATCTAAGTAACTATTTGTTATTCATTTTATTTTAATCTTTTACATCTGCATGTGTTGTTCTAATAAAATTTCTAATTAACTTTTGTGAAATAAAAATCAATTTCGATAACGGCACTTGATAAATGTACGGAAAAACTCGAAATAACACTGAAAGTTACTAACACTCATTCGTCCATTATGGAATGATTAATTTTTAAATTTTGCTTTTAGTCCTTATGTTTGGTAAAAAACCAAAAAATAAAGTACCTACTTGCCTATTTACATTTAATTATACTTTAAAAGCCCTTCGAAATTTCTCAATTTCTCAAAATCATAAAACTAGTACCGGCACCCCATTTAGTTCAAGCCTCTCAATATTAAACGAACTGTTCCAAAAACAGGCATGTTATTAATTATGTTAAATAAAGTAAACTAACTTTTACGTGTAAACCGAAAATAGGAATTGCATTCATAAATGAAAATATCCACAACAATGGGCACTCTCCTACAATGGGGGCCATAAATTAAAGAGTACAACAGATGTTTTAGCTGCTGACCCAACAGTCAGTTTCACTTTCCGAGTTCTTAAAAATCTTTAAAGGGAATATACTCGAGTAAAACGATTATCAAATTAATAATAGCAATAACTCGAAAGTTATTGATTTTAGGAAAAATTTTTATTTAGGTTTTTTGTTTGTTTTAATCTTACCTACCCGTGGTTTTTTTCCGCGATGTTAATTCACTAACACCCTGTATAAGTGGTTTATGGTCTGTAGCGTCGTTTTCATATCTTGTGTTTTTTTGGCTGCTTTGTCTGCTTCTTCATTATCCTTTATATTGCAGTGGCTTGATACCTATATGTATTCGATTTCGATGTTGTTTGTTTTTGCCTTTATGTCTTGTATAATTTTTATAATAAGTAGAATGGTACTTTTTTATTTACATAGAGCCATTATGGCACTTAATAAGTCCGTTATTATTACAGCTGCTTTTTTCCCCATCTTTCTTATCATTTCTATTGCATGTTTGATTGCGGTTGCTTCTGCTGTGAAAATGCTGCTTACTTGATTTAGCTTAAATATCTGTGTTGGTCATTGATTACTGCACATGTGCTCGAGTTGCCTTTTTTGGAGCTGTCCGTGTAGTATATATCTTTGTGATTATTTGCTCTAGTAGTATTTTTTTATATATTGTGTTGTTTGTTTCTGTTTTTTTGTATTTTGTTAGTTCTTTGTTTATTTTAATTTTATGGTATTTCCGTAGTGGATTTATTTACTTTAGAAAAAACATTTATTGTATTTAGATTTTTTGTTCCTTTTGATCACATTTATTTCTAGTATTTTTCTGTGGAATTAATTCAAAAACATAATAATTGAAAAACAAAGTAACAGTTTGTTCAACTTTTATTTTATACATAAGTATCTATTGTAAATAAAACTATAGGGAATGTAAAATAAACACATTTAAATATATTTTCGATAAACTTAACATGATTATAAGAATCAACTTTATTTATTCTAATTACTCTGATGATAGTCGCAATTTGTGTGCCGAAAGAAATTGAATTAACATCAAAAACAGTTTATACATTTCTCTGTAATCTACCTACCGACCCGAAGCAGACCAGCATTATAGCTTTAAAGCAAAACAATCAAACTAAAAATAAGTTTTAAAAATTGTGGTGGGAGAAACTAGAAAAGTATGTTCACCGGCCACTGCGAAATGAGTCGCACAAAATAGTACTATTACGGTCAACAAATTTTCAATACTTTAATTAACGTGTCTGGTTTTCTAAAAATTGCCTTATTAATGTAAAGTGGGATTTTCTTGTCAAATTTGACTGCTAAAATAAAAATAATTTTTTGTTTTATTTTAATTATGAATTAAATTTTAATGACAATCCCTCCTCTAATTTGGCTATTAGAAAATCTATTTTCTAAAAGGTGATTAGGCATTTTTAAGGAAATTAAATGTAATAAATTTTTGACAGTCTTTATAATGTTGTTTTGTAATAGTTAAACTTAAATTTTTGTTAGAATTAGTCACTTGCTAAAATCATATTTACAACAGGAAAATTCAGCGTTGAATTTTTTTTTGTCTGCAATAGTACTATTTGATATTTTCACCAATATTAAACTATTCTTTACCAGTAACATTAAGGCAATAAGTACAAGTACCTAAGTATGTATTAAGTACAACAAGGCTTGTTAAGAAACAAAAGTTACCTAAAAGTCATTACATTTTCTGATTTCAATATGGCTAAATCGGTTAAGTTATTATGTGTGTGTTTCGTTTGTTTAAGACTGGGACGATCCGCGCCTGTTCACTTTAACCGCGTTAAGGAGACGCGGATTTCCACCTCAGGCCATCAATAATTTCTGTGCCCAATTGGGCGTCACCGGGGCCCAAATGACATTGGACCCGTCGAATTTGGACGCCTACGTCAGGGATTATTTGAACAATGCGGCGCCAAGGTAACAAATTTGTCAATTTATAATGACTATGTGAAAAGTCTCTAAAATTTTAGAACGATGGTGGTGCTGGATCCGTTAAAGGTCGTGATAGCAAATTATCCTCATAATGAAGCGGTCGACGTAGCCGTGCCCGATTATCCAACCAAACCAGAATTAGGATCTCATAATGTTACTTTAGATAAGGTTATTTATATTGAACGTAGCGACTTTTATGGAGGTACGGCGTAGTTGGTGATAATTGGTCAGATGTTGCAAAATCGATGTGTAGGTTGCAGATAAGGGTTATAGACGGCTAACTCCTAATCAAGCCGTGGGCCTAAGACATGCAGGTTTGGTTATAGAAGTCGAAACCGTGGAAAAGGATCAGGATGGAAACATTATGCGACTGGTGTGCACCTGTATGGAAGTGGAAAAAGTCGTCAATAAACCGAAGGCGTTCATACATTGGGTCGCCGATCCGTTCGAGATTGAGGTGCGATTGTACAATTCGTTGTAAGTATTTTGTTTGCATTGGTGCTAAATTTTTCCATGTGTTGCAACAATTTCTCTTGGTTTTTCGAAGGAGTGTCGATTTTTATAAATCATGCATTGTATTATTCCAGTCTATGGTGTTATACAAATACAGCGCCATCTCGTTTCATCAACTGGAACTTGGTCGCTTTATTTAATACTTGTACGTTTTCGTGGAGAAGCGATGAACCTTCTCTTTACTACTGCTTAATTTATAAACGAAAGTTCTTTGAAATGTCCTGAAAAACAATCAACTTAATTGTTAATTGACACATGAAAGGTTTGGTGCATTTGAGGTCAGAACGATCAAAATCGAAATTGTAACTTAAAAGGATCGTCCTCCTTTCCAGGTTCAAGCACAAAAATCCCGAAGATCCGGCCGAAGTGCCTGGCGGCTTCTTGAGCGACTGCAACTTGAACTCTCTCGAGGTCTTGCATGGCTATGCCGACAATTCGTTGAAGACTAAGGCGAAAGTTTACGACAAGTACCAATTCGAGCGCATCGGATTTTTCTCGGTCGATCCGGACACCAACTCCAGTCGAGGTACAAAATGGTTGGGAAATAGTTTTTTCAAATTTTAATGTTTTTCGATCTTTTGTTACAGTTGGTGTTTAATCAAACTGTCGGTTTGAAGGAGGATTCGGGGAAGTGAGTTGCTGTTTGTTGATGAGTCGTTTGTTTCAATAAAGGCATTTTTATTAATCGGCTGCATCAATCGATAATATTTATTTAAATCCAATTCCTACGTTATCTGGCCTTTAACAAGTGTATATACGCGTCTTAGAGTGTTGCTCGGCGTCGTACAAAAAAATGGATTGAAAAACTCCTTACGGAACGACCAATATCATGTATATTTATACAAGCAAAATTAACATAATGCTGCTATACTATTGCAGAATATCTACCAGTTATCCTTTGTCTTTAATCCGTGCGACAGTTTTCAAAGGATACTTAGATGTACAAGATGTCGTAGATTTTAAGGACTCTTGGGTGTGATGCAACACATTTATAAAAAAAGAATAAAGTAAGTGGCACAGAAGATTCTACCATAAACAATGATAAGTTGTTTTAAGGTAAACGAAATTAATTTCGTTTTTGGGTTTTATAGTCCTTGTAATTTGTAGATATTTTATCGATTACTCAAGATATTTTATAATTTAGGGGTAAATTATTTGTTTACGTTGATGGGCTGAAGTGTAGGGCGCGATCTTATTTGTTTTGTAGATTGTTACTCGGTTGTTTTTACTTGCTCATTTTGCTTGTAATGTTTCTAAAATATGTGTTTAGATGATGTGTTTTTAAATTAATTTTGTTTCTTGTATAGGCAACCCATAAATATGGTATATTTGTATTTTTATTGCATTACGGGCGCAAAATTTATTATTCATTATTCACTGATGTTTTTTTTTGTATACACAATAGTTTACTGTAAAGATTCGCCATATTTTTTGGTAGTACATCATTTAACCTATTGTACTAGTTTAAATAATTAGTAATTAAGTAACAATGCAAGCAGAGATATAAGTGGAATTATTTCCCATATAATTTTTTGTGTAGTCATAAAACAAAGCTTAACAAAGATAGCTGGTGTACAAAGATTTAAGTTTGTTGCCATATGCATTGCCGAAAACATGGCGCAAGGTCAACGAAAATTGAGTCTATATTATCAAGAGCATCGTCTGCGTTGACTCTTTATGTCAAGGTCAGTGCAATCCATTTAAAATTACAAGTAGAGGCGCTTGCATCGAGAACTAATGAAATCTATTATGTATGGTTTATAACTTTAATATTTGTTGAAACTTTTTAAAATTGAAAAATAAAGTTGTATTTTCGCTTTACAACTGTTAAAATTACAATATGTACTTTTCGTAAAGTAAACAAGAAATTATTCTGAAAATATTTAATATTTTATACGTAATATCAGAGGGGAATTTATATTTTATTTCTATTTATTTGTGTGCAATTAGGCACACAACAACGTTTTAGTTTCATATTATTTACTGTAAATTCCACACTTCAAATGAAAATCTTAGTTGCAAATGTACAGTTACCATTAATTCCTGACGCGAGCGACATCTGTTATTTCTTTAAGGATGTAGGTCGACAGTTTTATTCGTTTGCACAGACCTGATATAAGTGTTTCTGACAATAATCAACGCAGACAACGATCAAGAGAGTGTGTCGCTGCTGTCTTAATTATATAATATATAGTATGTACGTGTTTTCTGTGTTCAATAATTCAAAATTCAGTATGTGTATACGAAGAATACCCTCCCCTACTTAATGCAATTATTACGTATCACTCTATACATTATTTTTAAGTCACTGTCGCCAACATCCAGTAATTTTTCCATTTTGGTGTTTTTTGTTTTGTCAATATTTTTTCAGAAAACGTATGAGTCATTTGTCGATTATCTTGCACTTTAATACTTTACGTGGTGCAATCTCTAATTGTAACCGGCACTAAAGTTGTGTTAGTTTATTTGTCCATTTATGTTATACGTTCAATCGATCGACGATGAGTTTACAGTGGACTTTAATTGCCGGTTTCTTGTACATCGAAATTGCGATAGTGTTGCTGTTGGTTCTTCCCGTGGCTAGTCCGAAACGATGGAATGCCTTCTTCAAATCCCGCTTCTTACAATGTATCCAACAGCAAGCGGGAATTTACTTTGTTATGTTACTCGCGGTCCTCGTTCTATTCTTGCTGGACGCGATTCGTGAAATAAGGAAGTATTCCAACATCGGTAAGTCGTCACATTCTAACATTACTTATTTGATTATAATTGACTATTTTTTTTTTATAGACACTTCCGATCATCAACATCAACATTTGGATTCCGAGATGCAGGGAAACATGAGATTGTTCCGTGCGCAACGCAATTTCTATATAGCCGGCTTCGCCCTTTTCTTGTGGTTGGTAATTCGCCGTTTAGTTACTTTGATTTCTTCGCAGGCCGCCCTGTTGGCGCAATCGGAGGCGGCTCTGAAACAAGCCGAAGGTGCTGCTAAAGCGGCAAGGAGTTACCTGGCAAAAGGCAGCGAAGTAGCTGAAAATGTAAGCAACGAGGTGGTCACAGCCTTAAAGAATACAATCGACGAATTGGAGGACAAATTGAAGTACGAGGTTACAGATAAATTGGCCATGAAGCAACAGGCCGAGAACCTTAGCAAGCAGTACGACAGTTTGGCCGAAGAGCACAGCAAATTGCAGAAGAAGTTGACCGCTAGCGGAGATAGCGACAACAAGAAAGACGATTAATTTGGGAATTCCAACAGGAACGTTTTACTGTTTAGCACGCAAATATGTGCTTTTTTTCATTTATGTAGCATAATTGTTTTGTTTGTTTGGTTTTTTTTTAATGGTCATAGTAAGTTAATTATAATCTAATGAATGGACTGATAATTTGTTGTGAAGGTCATTTGTTGTATACTTACAAAATGTCTGTGTGATAACACTATAGTATTAAAGTTTTTTCTTAACTCTTTATTGTCCTCATTTGCACATTCACATAGTCATTTACAAGTTGACAAATTTTAAAACCTAATAAAACATATTATTGCCACCAAAAACTAACAGAAAAACTTTTATCTAATGCAGTAACATGATGCCACCACTTAAGTGGAATGTACAGCATTTCTCCAGGCTCCAATAGGCACTTGTAAGCGTTTGCGCGTTCGAATTTAGGGTACTTCTCGAAATCAGGTCGATATGGGTCCACTCGAGCGGTATTAAATAGTAGTTTATCGTCGTGCGGGTACAAATTATCGGTGTCGCACGTAGAATATAATAATATCTGCTTGGTACCAAACACCTAAAAAAATAAACGAACACTAATGGGTTTGTAGTCAATATTTAATTAATTCAATACTTGTGCTAATAAATTATCTTTCGGATCGAAATGTAAAGGTGACACGGTCCCTTGTGGGCCGAACCAGGCGTTGATATCCGGCTCGCGATAATCGTCGTAGTTCCTACTCAAACAACAATACTCTGGCGAGCAAATGTCATTTTTTAATTCTGGAATCTGTGCACGTCTTATGTGTAATTCGAAATGCTTGCGCGCTGCGTCCCCTTACCTGATCGAATAAATTGTGTTGCGCTAAATAACCGATGTTCTCGGAATCGCCCAAATAATGTCTAGTAATGAACTCTTTTAAACTCATCAATTTCTGCGTCCACTTCTCGTCGGCGTAATGCAAACCGACCTCGATCCGGCACCGTTCTGTTGCCGGCAATTTCCAGCAAGTAATTGACGTCCAGCCACTTGGTGCACGCGGGCCAGTGCGACATGCAATCTAAAAATTAACGTCCACAGTTACCCCCGGGGTTATAATGTCGTCCGTAGCTCACCCTGCAATTTAATAGGCACCTGCTGCAAAAAATTGTCCCTATTGAAATGCTCGACGGAGGGACATTGCAAGACAACGATTTCTCTGGCTTTAAAGCTCGCATATGTTGATCGGTCGTTTTCGCAGGCCTTTCGCTTTTTAGTTGCCATCAACTCGTTCGGGGTTAATGCATTTAACTCCACAGATAAAATCGAAGCGGCCTCGGTTAAGAGATCGTAGTTTTCGACTAACGGTGCACCTAAAAGGAGACCCATGTCGGTACATTTTAAGCCGTCTTTAAGATTGCTCATGCGATCATCGCTGCAATTCAAAGTAAGGACCGTCTAGAAATGCAAAATTAGTTTCGACGACATTCGGATTGGGAACGTTACCTTAACAAAGCTGACTGCACTGAAGGCTCGTCTAGTGGACTGAGAGATTTCGCTCCAATGACCCGTATTCAGTTCGTCGTGCAGGAAGTCGAGGATCGAATCGATTTTCAAATTAAACATCGAATCGCAATTTTGATTTGGATTTAAGCATGCCTCGTAACATTCTTGAAAGGTTTGTTTTATATCGGGATTTACGTCTTGCAAGCATTTCGCCAATTCTGTTTTGTTCCGGATTATTTTCAACAATTTGTTTTGCAACATAAATTTCTTGTTGTAGTTTAAAGTTTCTCACAACAGATGACAGAAAAGTTCCATTATTTACTTTTTTGCAGCAGCACGAGGTCTTTGAACTCTAGAAGATTTGGAGTGACGTGTTGTTGGATAAACGATCTCGCAATGTACCCCAAAATTCGTTTGCTAGTAGGTGTGTGTTTTACATTTTTACGATCGGCTATGTAACAATCGCGTCAATTTTAGAGATTAGGAATACAATAACAAAACGTAAAGCAACTGCAGCCAATCCTCAAGAAGTATAACTACACCGCTCCGATTTATTGAAGTAATCGTGGTAAAGATGCCGATGTACTTGAACTAATAGAAGAATGTTGTTTGAAAATCGAAGAATTCCAAATCAAGGTTTCTATAATTATTAGCGCGGTAAATAAACAATGTTTAATCAGGTGTAAAGCGGACTTCTTGATGGTTAATAGTATTTTCAGATAGTGTTTGAGTATTTGACTCGATGTGCTTTTAAAATGTTCAACGTGCAATGGGATTTAACCTAGACTCGAGCATTAAAACTGTGCGAGCGATATTTTAATGTAGGTAATTAAAGTAATTAATGATGTAATTAATTAATGTTCCACACGATATGGAAAAAGGCATAAACCAATACAGACAGTAGTTTTATGATGACCATTTTGTTTAGGCATTTTTGTTAGTTTCCATCAGGTTTAATAATAAGAGAACTATTTATATGCGATAAAACACCTGTTAGATATATAAGTTTATATTAGGCAAATGACAAAGTGGATTAAAACTAAAAGTCGCATTAGTTGTTTCTGTCGTGTAGCAATATTTATTGCCCTATCGAAATCGTAGTTTTGAATTGCTGCCATGGCCGAATGAAATTAATGCTCTGGTTGTTTTGTGTCTTACAGGACAATGTTTTGCAATTCATTTAAAGTAATTTATTTGTTTTAAGTGTTTATTTGTGAACTATGGTGGAGTCGGTACTTACATACAGATGCCAGGTGTAGACAATGAAGGAAGACGACAAAAGATGAATAACAGCAGTTGAGATGGATTATTTAAGAAGAAGTTCTAGAATATCAAGATTGGAAAGAGTCAGAAATGAAGAGATAAGAAATATAATGGATGTGGTAGAAACAATTATTGACCAAATTGAGAAAAGAAGTCTGATATGGTTTGGTCATGTGCTTCGTATGGAGGGTTCGAGGTGGCCCAAACGAGTATTTTGATGGCAACTCCAGGGGAAAAATAGAAGAGGGTATCCTCGCCGGTCATGGAATGAGGGGATCACTCGAGCAATGAGGAATCAGGGTCATGAATGAGGATATGGCAAACGATCGTGTGGCGTGGAGACTGGGAATAGGAATGCAGCAACCAGTTGTTTAATTAATGTAAATAATATAATTATTACGTATTAATGTATTAATTAACCCAAATATATAATATATTATATATATATAATTTGTTTTGTTCTAGATTAAAATTCGAAAACTTATGAATTATGTCTTGGCCAGGCACAGTTTTAAATATTTTGAGTTGGATTGACGTTTTGCGAAAATACAATGGAATATAAATTCATTGTTTTTATCAGCATTTTGTCAAAAATCGAACTTCAACGAGGAAACGTGCAATACATCATTTTAGTTGGCCTTTTTAGGTAGGAGTTGACTGTCTTACGCCTGTATTCACCAAGGTATTTGACAAACCACTAAATTTTAACTGACTGTTAAGTAACTAACCAGTATTCGCCAAGCTTTAAATGACTGTTAAACAGAGAGTTACCAATGAATAACAATTAAATTCAACAATCTGAGTTTACTTAGCAGACGGTTAGTTATTCGATTGTTAACTTACAAATTGTGAGTATAGGAATTAGTAGTTTAGAACCTAATCTAGATTTTATAATAATTATATATTTATATTATTATTGCGCAAATGTAAAATTTGTGAAACGTGTATTAATTACATTATTTTTTGCTTTGTTATACATAAAAAAATGTTTCTGGATCAATTCTGAACGTTTCAAGTTGGGTCAAAACTTTGCATAAGGTTTTTTTTCGAGATTTCGCGAAAATCTTAAATTGATTTAAACGCATGTATTTTGTCATTTATTGCTTTGTTATAAACGCAATAACTTAATAAATGTCAATCAATAATCAATTATTAATTGTATATTAAAATGACTATTATGTTGACTATTGACATTAGTTTAATTTTTAGTTAATTAATTACACTAGTCAATGGTCATTTTGCAACTGTATTAAAAGTTGTTTTTTTTTTAATTAATTTGGGCGTGCTGAACACGAAAATGAAGTTAAAAAACTTCTAAAACATAAGATTTTTGATTTATGTTGTTATTAAAGAGTCATTTTGCGCAAAATCGGCCAATGTTAATATAAAATTTTTCTCGATTATTATTGTTTATTAAACTTTTCTTGTACATGAGAGATTGTTATTTTTGTAATATCTTATCAATTATAATTATATATGTAATTCTTTTGGCTCGTCTATTGTGACTCTGCACCTCTTCTGCTCTATAAAGGCAAAAGAGGCGCTAGTCGAATTGCGCTTCAACAATTATTTTGGATTTCTTTGAAATTTTTAAGTAGGTACCATAGGTAGTTCCATTAGTGAGCACTCTAAAACAGTAAAAAAATTTTTTTTTAGCTATTAACGTTTTGAATCTAGACCTATTTCTATTGATCCACTGTGCATTTTTAGTGCTTGTAAAGTACCTAAGTACCTACAATTTTTTTTTCTGGTAAATATATCTAATGTAATAATGTAGTTTTTTTTTAAATTTATATTGTAAAAAACCAAGAGACCATTCGAAATATGAACAAAATGCCTAAAAATATGTTATTTTATATGATTAAAACGGGTTTAAGTTGACAAAATTACCAAAATCGACATGTCCATAATTTCTTTTTCTTATGTTTTTTTTTGGACCCATAGAATTTAAGAAAAATAAAAAAAATTAGTTTTCATGGTTAAATTTCATTAAAGGAGACAGCACAACATTTTCGATCTTAGCATTTAGTAGTTCTATACTTACTATTACCTATAATTTACGGTCTGTGAGTTTTATTTTGAGTTTCAAGGGCATTAAAAAGTTACAAGCTCTACAAAATCTACATGGAATCTAGCAATTAAATGATAAGAGAATATTGTTGGTTCGTAATGAGAGAATGCCACGAGGATTATAAGGGGAAAATCGATTTTTGTGACAAAATCATCAGCTGCAAATTTGCCGTAAACGTATTTTTATATATAGTTTAGCATTTAAAATAATTTGTCATTTTTAGGTAATTTTATTTGTAAATAATGTTATAATGTAAATAAACCTGTTAAAAGTAAGTAAAAATCCTTATGTGATGGGAAATTTTGTATGTTAAATTTGTAATCAGATTACTTAATATACTCCAACGCGGTTACACTTCATTATATATCACAAAAACTTTTAAAAATTTGTTTACTAGTCTTACTTTATTAGAGAAATTATAAATTCAATATACCTATGTAGTAAAAAATAGGTAAATAATTTCAAATTACAGAAAATTTCAGATTTCGCAAAAATTTTAAATCGCCGGAAACGCGATTAGATTGTCATTTCTTGCATTGTTAATCTCGAAAAACTACTTTTCAACTAATTCCAGACCTGTTCTATGAGTATCAGGTAGTGTCATTTTATCGAGATTATGCAAAAATTATAATTTATTTAAACGCCGGCAGTTCGTTATCTATTGTTATCTATTATTTCGTAATACCTGAAATACGAGTTTTCTAATCGTTTTCGAGTTGTTCTGAACGTTACGGTTCAAAACCTTGCAGTCAAAATTTTGCCAAAATAAAAAAGCTGAACTATACTAAGAGATTTTTTCGAGATTTCGTAAAAATTTTAAATCGCCGCAAACGTGCTTAGATTGTCATTTCTTGCATTGTTATTCTCGAAAAACTACTTTTATAGTAATTCCGGACCTGTTGTATTCGTATGAGGTTGTGGCGTTTTATCGAGATTATGCCAAAATTATAATCTATTTAAGAGGGGGGTTCCATAAGTGAGAATCAACAGATGTCGCTATGGTAGATTCACTTCAGGAAACGATACTAAAAAACTTAAATTTTATTAAAAAAATTTAATTGATAATAAATACTAATTCAATTACCTAGTTGCTCCTTATATTTTTATCCTAAAAAAGTTAAAGGAATAGTTTTGCTAAGTTGTACACATGCTTCCGAATACTTCAAATTATAAGATATTTAGCTACTATATGACTAAAATATTATAAGGAGCAACTAGAAGAAGGTTCAGTGAATACGTATACAAAAGTACAGGGTGTAATTGTTGCTAGAATTCGTAAAGCGTTTCTTGAAAAATCATCATTTTCAAGTATAAAACTATCCTACAGATAGCTACTTGATTTCGTAGAATCTGTCTAACAAAATTATCCAACTATTATTGAATAGATGGTGCTGTAAAAAATAGAGTGGTATTTTTTTTAATTTGCCGGCTGATTCGTGGACATTAATCTCGCGTATGATAAACAAACATCAAACTGCATAGGCGGCATATTTCGGTATATAAAGGTTTTTCGAGGCCATTTTTAGCAGACATTAGCGTTTTCAATTTGCTTAGAAAACATAATAAAGTACCTAAACAATTAAAACCTTTTATTTAATTACTTTCACATACAGAACAATGACGTAAAGCGGCGTGCACGGCTCGACATATAAACAGCTTCTGTTAAAAAAATACGACAATAAAATAGTTCGAATATTATCATTTTAAGGAGCTTTCTTATATACATTGAAACATTCATTTTTTTTCCCAGAAAGAAAATACATTTATCCGATATTTAGTATATAAACCTTTTTACATATTTAACAAGTCACAAACATTCTTTTCTGATTACGGATGGATGCGGGAACAGTTTTCGAAAGAACTCTGTCGCCTAGTCTTTATATATTACGAGACCTCGATGCCTCGCGTCGGTCGTCTGATATCGGTTGCGATGGTGAACTATTTGAAAATTTTGGCTTACGATATGTTCCGAAGTATGCGAATACATAAAAACTAGGCTTAATCTACGAATTATTTGTTAGTATATATATATATACGACAGTCTAAGCAGCCCACTACTAAATGCAACAATTCGCCAAAGCAGTGGGAGAATCCTGTATTAATCAACAATAATAATGGTTAAAATTATTGGTAAACTTTGGAGTTCTAATTTAGGTTTATCAAAGGCAGAGTGATAGTAGTGCATTGGATATTTGCGATAACGATTATCCCAAATACTCCAACATGTAGACATCACATTTCTATTACGCACGAAACGAATTTTACAGTGCAATTTAGAAATTTCGCTCGGTTCCTCACAAGATTTGTGTAATAACTTATAATTTATTTATGCTTACTTAATTTTGCAAACAAGCGACGACTAAATGGCACTTGAGGCCATAAACTGGCAGTGTTCGTACAGTACGTCCCTTACATTGTCGCACTTTTAGAAATCGACTCGACCGTACCCTTTACAACATATACATAGGTGTAGTACCGGAATCTAATCTAAATGCCTGGCATAGCTGAAATAATGTCGGTAATTTAATTTAAAGTGTCGCCCACTCCTTTCTGCTGGTACTTTTAAGTCCTAATTTAATACACAGTAACTAATCGAAAAACGCACGTTATACAAACTTAAAAAATAATCAGGTAACTAAGTAATTTAAACTATGCATAGAAATTTAACGAGTAGACCTAAAAGCGTCCCGACTGCTACGGACACGGAAGGATCGGTTCCTGTTGTGGCGACGTTGCAAAACGACGTCTTGCAGGCGCAATACATTACTTGGACGTTGTGGGTGCCGGTCCTCCTCACGCACTCCTGGTCGTCCCTTTTGTCGGATATGTAGCCACATCCGCGAATTACTCTTACTACGCCATCGACTGCAACACAAAAGATTGGATGTTATTAGTTTGTTCTGTTATATCAAAGAGAATATAATAAACAAGAGGCGCAACGCTACGGCCACTTTAAAACTAAAGTAAAATGGGTTGCATAACTAATTTTTGACAAAATCACCAATATCCATCTTACAATGCTTCGAAACGTGATCTCTCTTACCGACTTTGAGAGTAACTTGAATATTGATTTTTCTACTACTAAGCAATGTTGTCAATTGTAAGTTTGATTTAGAATAGGACGTTTGCAAATTATAACTTTTAATGGAAACCAGGTCGCAGTCGGTTAATGGAATAATAACTCATCTATGACCATTAAGAACAAAGAATTGATTATAAAACTCACTTTATGAATAAATTAAGCGTATATTATAAAATTGGTTAAATGGTAAATAAATATAAGCTGTGTGTATAAAAAATTATAAACCCGGCGCATATTAAAATAAGTACTCCTATATAATATCATGTACATTCGGTCTCGTACAAAAATAAAATAACTGTTGTGCACATGAAAGTTGTGAAATTACAAAAGCAAAAAATAAAATAGGTGCCGCATCTGGTTACTATTTTTTGTATTTTGTAATCTGAATCTATTTTACAACCGCAGATGTCTTTACCTGAAATACGCAGATTTGTACTATTATACCCGCAATTCCGAAAAATATATTTTCTGTAAGGCAGTAAATATTTTCGAAGCTAGCTTAAGATTCGTCAAAAGGGAAGTAAACAGCATTCGGGGGTTACAAAAATATACGTTAAAACCGAATGTTTGTTCTAACAGAATTCGTGCTAAATGCAGTTATTTATTAAGATTTAAATAAGTTTTTGCCGGGACCTCCCGTATATGTTCGTTCTAACTGAATGTTCGCTATAGCAGGTATTCGCTATAATGGACTTTAACTGTATTGATTAGGCAATTTCCAGGAAAAGGATAATTCCAATTTGATAACAGACACTTGTCATTATTTTATAAAAAAATATTAAATAAATACTCTTTATCCAAACCTATAACCAATTCACGTCATCAATAAAACATTACTGGATGATGACGTTTCGCATGGTACTGTCACCTCGTACCTCGTATTTTTACAGATCTAATAAATTGTAATCTTTCTTTATACCATCTAATATGTGCACAGGTAAATCATCTATAAACTTATATAAACTTTTCAAACTTTAAACCGAATTGCAAATAAACAATCTAGTAACTTTTTATTGATAACGTGAATTGCATATAGATTTGAATAAGCTATAGTAAAGGGTGATTGTTTAGAACTGACCGACCAAATGGCAACGTGGTTAGTAACTTTAGTAATTTTAATGTTTTAAAGATTTTAAGTTTTACAAACCATCATTGCCGTCGCTTGTGCTTTTTGCTTAGCTTATTTGTTTTCCGTTTGTTCTATTTAATTACGTTTTCGTGTGCTTTCAAACAATCAGTTCTTTTGAGAACTTTTCATTATGATTGGTTATCAATTTAAGTCGTTGCAATCGATGACAAATTGTTTCTGCGGGTCGTACATTTTTTTACGATTTACAGGTGAAATAAGATCTAAAAAATAAAAAATAATTGAAGAATTAAATAATAAAATCTTACCATTTTTGAAAGGTTATAATAAATGTGATGTTTACAACCAATGTACGTAGGTTATTAGTATGCAGAATAATTATAAAAGTTTGTAAAAATGTGTTATTTACTATTTTGCGCTCCAAATGTAACAATTTATAATTTCGTTTATTATCGATGTAAAATTTATTTCCGACACCAATGAAATGTCAACATATGATGAAACAACGTCGTTGCCAAATTTCTTGCAAGCGGTGTTGTCATTTGGTCGGTCAGTTCTAAACAATCACCCTTTATATTGTTTAACGAGTGACGGAAATTACATTTTTTGAAGCGAAATAGAATGCTTGCTAGTTTCAAAAAATGATTTTCGACGAATGAAATACTGGACTTTTTCTACGACTCCGCTATACTAACGATAAAGTGGAAAAAAACGCAATGTGAACAAATACTGACAGGTTCGAATGTGAGCGAATAATACACAATAAAGTTAAACTTTAAATAAACAAGTGACACCAAGCAATTAGACGTGGGCCATTTTTCTAAATTAAAAAGTAAAAAAGATCTTCCTGGAAGTTTTTAGAATTACTTTCTTACAAAACTGCATTAAACCTTTTGTACAAAAATATTTTTATTGCTTTCTGCATGTTTTTCATTAAAACTAGCAAAACAAGTGTTTGCCTACCTGCCCGTCTGTAATATTTGTCTTGCATTTTACTACTTGCATAGAACGGCAGCCAGATTACCTATTTGCCTTTTTAAATACCCGTGATAGGGTTTAAAATTATCAAATACGACAGGCGTATTATAGACATTTAATCATTTACGACATAGAACGTATTATCATGCTTTTTTTATTATATCTGTATCATGACTTGAGAAATAGATAAAGTTTGAAATGAAAATAATATCAAAATCAATTTTCTTAAATTTTAATACATTTTATGAATTAGGCCATCTGAAATTCTTACATACTGTTGATACGGAGATAGTAATTTTTGTTTATACGATTGTTTGACAGTTCATTTAATTAATTTTAAAATTTATTCAAATACAGTTTCGTTTATTTTATTCTACACTTTGATGTAATTTAGATAAATAAAAGTTGAACTTACTGAAGTTGTTACTTATTGTTTATGTAGTAACCTTTAAAATACGGCGTGGTTGGGTTTTACCGCGTTTTTTAGTTGTTTAGACAAAAATTATGATGCAGGTATAATAAAATATTTTATCATTCGACATGACAACAGTGTCAATCAGAAATTCAGGTTTATGTAAATAATTCAACCAATTCTAAACAGTGATCTGTGAGTGGTTTATAACCAAGCTAAATAATAAGTCGAGTTTCCGACACCAGAGCAAACGATCTTGGTATTGGTAGCGGACGGGAACATTTTAGTGAACAGAAAAATTGTACAGTGTTACGCCTCTTATTACTATATTCTCTTTGGTTATATATATATATATTTCGTTTGAAACAATAGAACAACTATCGGCGCAAATTTTCAAAATAGTCGATCATCTTTAAAACTATTCGCGGCTGTCAACGTTGCTTCGCCAGCGCTCGACGTCGGCGAAACAGCGAAGCAGTTAATCGCGAATTATCCCCTCTCCCCCAAAGACGATTGAAAATTCGAAATAAAAAAGTGGACGGACGCGAATTTTTGGCACTACTTTTCGGATTTTTTCAGTCGAACTTTTCATTTTTAGGTCATTAAAAGTTTTAGGTTTTCGAAATATATCTCTAATTTTTGTAGCAACAGAGAAAAAACCAGCACCGCGCGGAATTCGTTCCCTCGTGTTTTATGTATTTTTTTACCTAATTAAAAAATAAACTAAAATCGAACTCGTTTATCATCATGATAAATTCTAATGGAATATGTTTTGAAAAAACCAGAAATCTCGCGTCTAATCGCCAAGAGCGTCAATTGTTTTACGTAATAAGGGCGCTGAGAAGCCAATTGTCAACGGAAGGCGTCGTTGTTTGCGTTAATGAGCTTAGAGGGCACGTGGACTGCGGAAGTGGGTAGGTACGTGTTGTATACGTGCATTGTCCGCAGAGACGTATCGATTGAGAACGTTCGACTAAATAATGAAAGAAAAGTTTAATTTAGCTTTTTAATTAGCTATAAAATATTTAATTAGGTAATGGCGGCGACGCAAAATTTACACTTTAATCTGTTCTTTTCTAATCTTTTCGGTTTCCAAAATTTCACGTCGAATCGAATCAGTGGAATATTGCGCGTGTAACAGAATCACGGCACCCCTATTTTGTTATTTGTTAAGATAAAATTGTCAAACTTGTTACATAATACCTAATGTACAGTCAAGTTCATATGTTTTGTCCTGCGAGATGGCACGCAGGCCAACGAGCGACGAGAGAGGATCAAAAGGGATGAAGGGTAGCAGTTGTTTTTGGAATTGTAAAAAGGGACGCTTCAGATAATAAATAAAAACAGGCGGCAATCTTTTTTTTTAAATCTTTTATGATAAAAACTAACGCAGGCGACGGGATAAAATACATGAACTTGACTGTACTCATCAAACGTCACTTTTTGACATGAACTGTGTTTCTCCCACTTCGTCAATTTTCGATTTTCAAATAGTATATTTAATAAGTGGCATTTCAACTGTTTAAAATAATTTTGGGACTCATCTTAATTTTCAAAGTAGAGTGCCATAACGCCCTCCCCCGCCCCCCGGATTAATGTTAATCGATCACGTCGACACAACGAAAAATAAAATCACGCCAAAAACATGCAACTGTTTGTAAGTACCTATCATCTGATAAAGTTACTCCAATCTTTGTATCGAAACATAATTTTAGCGAATTTTTATAGAAAATAAAGCTATTGTAGCCTTTTTGACGACGGCATCCAGATGTGCCCATTTGGATGGATTTGGATTTTCTCGATCTCGACCCCCTCCGCTATTGTCTTTACGAAAACGAAGGACGGATTCGTTAACCAGCCGAATCGACGGAGCCGTTTCGAAATGGTAGCCGTTCAAAAAACAAAATTAAAAAAATTCTAATCTCCGTTATGAGATTCTTATCTCCATCGGATCTGTAATGCGTGCTTCCAGTGATTTACTTTTATTTACTTTTTTTTATTTATTCACGAATCTGAGAAAAGAGTAGACTGTGTGCAGGAGGTCCTTTTCTCGGTGATTTGGTTTCTGGTGTTTGATTTTTTAGTGATTCGCGAGCATTATCACATGTATGAACGTGTTTAACTGCTGTTGTATCTTGTTATGATCACTTAGTATTTCATATATTAAATTAGAAAAACGTGTAGTTCGTCATTTCTTTGTTTGTTATATTTGAAAAACTACTTTTCAAGTAATTCTGGACCTGTTCTATGCGTATCAGGTAGTGTCATTTTATCGAGATTATGCAAAAATTATAATCTATTTAAACGCCCGTAGTTCGTCATTTTTTATTTTGTTATACCAGAAATACGAGTTTTTTAGTCGTTTGCGACTTGTACTGAACGTTGCGTCGCAAAACGTTCGGGTAATAATTTTGCCAAAAAAAAACGTGATTTTTTCGAGATTTCGCAAAAATTTTAAATCGCCGGAAACGCGCTTAGTTCGTCATTTATTGGTTTGTTATCCTAGAAAAACTACTTTTCAAGTAATTCCGGATATGTTCTATGCGTATCAGGTAGTGTCATTTTATCGAAATTCTATAAAAATTATAATCTATTTAAACGCCGGCAGTTCGTTATCTATTGCTTCGTATCACCAGAAATACGAGTTTTCTAATCGTATTCGACTTGTTCTGAACGTTACGGCTCAAAACCTTGCGGTCAAAATTTTGCCAAAAAAAAATCTGAACAGCTGAAAAGCTAAGGGATTTTTTCGAGATATCGCAAAAATTTTAAATCGATTTAAAAATGAGTAGTTTGTCATTTCTTTATTTGTTATATTCAGTGTTTCCAGTGATTTACTTTTATTTACTTTTTTTACGGATTTACTTTTATTTACTTTAAGTTTGTGAAATATTTAGTTTATTTACTTTTTTTAATGGGGTGTGTCGCTGGAAGCCCTGGGTAATGTGAAATATGTTTTAGAATCATGTTCCTTTATAATTTTCGATAGAATGGGCCGTTTTCAAAATAATCGAGGAGAATTGTATGTGCGCTCGGCTCCAGCCGGGCGAGTCGTGCAGACGCGATCGGTCTATTGCACGAGTCGGCCGTATTCATCAATGTACGGCATCAATTATTAGCGAATTTTCATAGAAAATAAAGCTATTGTACCCTTTCTGATGATGGCACCCAGATGTGTCCTTTTGGATTTTTTCCGATCTCGGCCCCTTCGGTATCTCCGTTATTAATCAACGCATCGATAATGTGAAATATGTTTTGGAATAGGCATAAAATTCACTACCGATCATGTCTCTTTATAATTTTCGAAATATTATTTTATTTTATTATTAAATATTATTTTTCTAAAAATGTATTTCTTTCGAGCAAAATTTTTAAAAAAGGAGTTTTGCGACACCATTTATGAAAATTCAGTGCCGCGGTTTGCGCGCGGTCGGATCTTTTAAAATAGTACCGTGGCACCACGAATGTATCCACGTGTGCGCTTTGTTCCTGAGATTAATACAACCGAATTTACAGGTGGATAAAATAAACTAGGGAGATGTACTACCATGATTCTGTTACGCACGGCATGTCACCGATACATTTTATTGCGACCGAATTTTCTTGTCAAAGTGTTACAATATTGTAATATAGTTCCACTGAATTATCTATTGAACTTGGTGAAATTTAACGTTTCACATTTTTACACTGTAACAAATCTTGGTCTCGACTCGTTCGCTTACAAAGCGTATACGAACATGACGTCATAACAATGGATTTCTATAGAAATCTATTTGTTTTGACGTCATTTGTCGCAGCCATTTTGTAAGCGAACGAGTCGAGAACAAGGCACCCGGACGTGTTGTATCCTTAATCAAGAAAGCAGCTTAATTTTTAAAAAAATGCGAAAATGAAAAGCTTACCCAAAATAAATGTTACTATAACATTTGATGATGACTGAACACCTAACAAAAACGTGCACATTTAACGTCGTAAGAAATGACGTGCAAAATTGTAACTAAATTATTAAGAGATAGAAAACCCGAAGGTGCCCATCAAAAACCACTCGTTATCGACATCGTCCGCGATTTGTTCAAGCCACCCTCCACAACTACTTACAAAATATATAATTTCGCGGTGTCCATTTCAAAATTTCATAACGCGAGCCCCAACGTTTTTATTATTAACGAGACTATCAAAATATCGATTTTTTTCAATTACATGCGCGTAGTACACGAAGTCCCTGGAATAGGATTACATGCACTGCCACTAGTGAGAATTTCCAGATTAATTAAATTACAACAGAAACGGCACGCAGTTGTATGTGCTCTTCGTATAATTTGCCACAAATATCCGGAAACGGACCGAATGGTCCGCCGAATTCGAAGAAAACTGAAAACAATTTTTTCCCGCTATTATTAAAAAGTTATACCGATAAAAAGAAAAACTTTCCAAGTCCACTATACTAGTTTTCGGAAACGCGATCGTTATAACACGCGAACAGGTGCCTTATTATAGTTTTTTTCTAAATATTGCACGACGACACGCGCGGCGCTCTCGTTTTGATCCCGCCTATTGTTTATAGAAAAACTTTACCAAAGATTATCGTTTCTTTTTTTTCCCGATTTTCCCCACTTTAATTTTTATCTTGGAAAGCGGTAAGTAACTGCGGTCGGTATACCTAATCGTGTTTTTGTCTAAAAACTGTTTTATTCGGGGAGAGAAAAGAAAACTCTTCTTTCGCGAGAATAAAAGTTTTTTGATGAAAACATTTATCGTATCTTTTTAGATTGATTCGTGCCATTTACGCCGAAGTAACTATATACAGGGAACTTGAAGTGGAGGTTACAATATGGGACACCTTACAGCCGACTAACACCCCTCGATTTCGATGTTGTTTTTTTTTAATGAAAGACATACACATATTTCGACATTTAATCAAATGACAATTTCGGAGTAAAAAGTGATAAAAAAAATCATGCTCGGCACGGCACGGCAGGAAAGTGCGCAAAGTGTACATTTTTTAATTACATTTAAATCCGCCGATTTCGATGATTTATTTAATTGAAAAAACAATATAAGGACATACGTGTCCCGGCATTTAATCAAATGCTTCATATTTTCCAGATTAGGCTCTACACGGCACGTTATAATGCGCAAAGTACATTTAATTGAAGCACTTATTATTAAAAGGGACTAAGTCACTTTTTGGTCATTTTGAGATGTACCTGCGTTGTCTCTTTACTAAACCGGAATAGACGAATCGTTTGGTGATAAAAATGAACCACATGCCACTATTCCATATGTAATATTTGGAAAGTTTTTTTTCCGTTTAGTTTTAAAAGGGACCAAGTCGGCTCGACTTACAATTAGCACCTTTTCGAATTATCTCTGATTTTCAATGAGAGTTAACCTAAACTGCAAATTATACCTAGTTAAACCGAAAGTTTTTATGGTTTATTGTAACTTAAAATATAATATTTGTTCATGTTTAAAGATATTTAATAAAGATAATGTGGAAAATATCTATAAGCTTTTATTGTTGTTTATTATTAAATGGATGTAAGCGTAGAATACCACCAACACCTGTCGCCGTCTTGACCATGACTTGATGTTTTTTTTAACGATTTTATAAAATAAGCGTACGTTATTCCGGGGCGCAGCGATTATTCCGAATCGTTGTCGTGCAACAGAGATCCCGGCATTGACTCATTTAAAATGTACCCCAGCAACAAAAACATTGCGTTACGATGCGATCCGTTGCGCCCCGGCATAATGTACGCTTACCTTTAAAGAGAAATCAGCGAAGGCGCCATTTTGTCTTCTATCTAACGATGTTGTTAACCTTCACCGTGATCATAATTACCGCGGTATTCTAGATGCATGAATAAAATTGTTTACAAAATTCAAGTAGGTTATGAAAATTTTTCAAAATGATGTAATCGATAGAGGATTCCACCCGGTATACAACATAATTGTAATTTGTAAACGTGATTTAATGTACTTCGTGCATTTGTGCTTGCCGTGGCGAGCCTGATTTTCTTTTTTTTAATTTGGAAAATGAGAGGCGTTAGATTAAATAACGAAACACGTATGTCCTCGTTTTGTTTCTACTTTCATTTAAATAAAAAATCATCGAAATCGGCTGGCGGTCATCTGCAAGGTCCCCTTGTCAACCGAAATTTGCGCCTTTTCTCCATTTATACGACTTCTCACAGCAATCTAACCTAACTTAAACTCGATAACGTTATGCTGAATTGCTTCGAGCAGTTTGCGAACACTTTTCGAGCTCGCGAGGAGTTTTGCCTCGAAAATTTGAGTTCGAATCGCTCGTCGTTGCCTTTCTGACTCGCGCAAACAATCGAAAGGAAACTCGAAGCGAAGCTTCGTCGAATTTCGCACCTTTTACGACAGTTTCTAATGACAATCTAACCTAATTTAAACTTGAGAACGTGACGCCGAATTGCGCCGAGCAGTTATTAGAGCTGGCGAGGAGTTTCTCCTCAAAAATTTCAGTTGGAGTCGATTGTCGTTGCTTTTTCGACACGCGCAAACAATCAAATGGAAACTCGAAGCGAAGTTTTGTCGAAGTTCGCGCTTTTTTACACGACCTTTCGCGGATTCTAACGACGATCTAACCTAACTTAAATTCGAGAACGTTACGCCGAATTGTTTCGAGCAGTTTACGCACATTTTTGCGAGCTCGCGATGAGTCGTGCCTCGAAAATTTGAGTTCGAGTTCATTTTCGACTCGCACAAACTCGAAGCAAAGCTTCGTCGAAATCCGACCAGTTCGAAAATAATGCCATTCGGACAACAAAGATCCGGTCGTGTTTCGAAACGCGAAACAAAAACGACTTATAGCCAAAAAATTATTATACATACGAGGTTCTTCGCGAGGGAAACCGACGTCTCATTATTTTACAAATAATATAGAAAATCGACTTACCTTTCTGAGCGGTTTTTCTGCAAAGTATCGGTTTCAAGGTGCTGTTTAGGTGTTTCGGCAGCGTCTTTAGATTGCAATCGACGTATCCGAGGGAGTAAGGATCGAAGGGGTCGGCGCATCGTGGGTCGTACAAAGAATTACATTCGTAACAAATGAACTTTTCGGGCTTCTTTTCTTCATGTTTCTGCCATTTTGTGCCCGCATCACCTGTGAACGAATTAGAACGTCATAAATAAAGTTTTCGTGGGCGGGTGGATAATTGTTTTGCAAACGCGCCGTATTACATCGACGATGTTCAACTTTTTCATCGATACGCCTCTATTTAAAGTTAATTTGAAATGTTGGCGATCGCTTTGTGAGAACTTTAATGCGTTAGCAAGGTCGGATTAAGGAGGTTTTAGAGCTTATATTAAATTCCAAAGGTCGCGCCTACAAAGATTAGGCTTTAGGGGTTCAACGACATGGGGCTTAAGAGGGCGCGCGAGGGTAACAAGACACGTGAAAGTTCAGATGGAGGGTGAAAGAGAATGTAGGTTTTTTTGTCGACGAACTTGTAAAGTTCGAAATTATCCTCGATCGTAATCGTTTGTTTTTCTTATTTACCCACACATCTCGCAACGCTTTTAAATTATGAAGGAGGATCCGTGACTTCGAGCATCCGTGACATCAAAATGAAAAGTCGATAGCGTCGTCGGAACATTTAAATTGCTAAGAATATTGTAACCCTGACCTGCAATCAAAATAAGGGCAAACAAACACAATCGATTTTAGAAATAAGTTCTTTGTTCGAATAAATTTCGGTCGATTTCAGTATTTTCCTTATCGAAGGACCAGGAAATTGTCGCTCAGGTCGACGTTTGTTCGCTTCTATTTTCCAAATATCGGAAATACGTGTTTGATAGAAACAACCGCAAGTCGATGATAACTGTTATCGATGCAGGTAGTTAAATTATCAAGGGTTTCGAGCTGGCCGCCAATAAATTGGCAATTAATTAATTCGGGGACCATTTTAATATAAAAAAAAACAGCAAAAACGGCGCTTTTTATCGAAAATTGCATGGGCAGATACTCGACAGAGAATTTTATGACGATTCTGAACCAAATTTGATATAATTATTTAATTATTTATTCTATTTAAACTGGTTTTTTATTGCTATACGCTAATTGTGGTAATTTTTTAACTTTATATAATGCCAATGCGCTTATTAAGAGCAAACATTTATTGACGTATAATCAAATGCCAACCTCACCTTTACGTCGACATTTTATCATTTCATTATTTTACCCTTTTGTTTAACCTCATTTGTTGAGGTTACGTAAATATTAAATATATGTATACGCGATATAGTACACGAGACGTGTGAAACGTTTCACGTTGTGAAAATATTAGTCAATACCCTGTACATCGATTTGTTTATGTAAACTGTTCACGTTTATTTCTTATTGCTGTTATAACGTTAATAGTTTTTTATTTCCATAAAACGCGCGAAACCAATAATAAATGTTGATAATCTTTTGTTAACGTCGTTTATCATTTTATTTCACAAACAAATGGCCCAAAATTCATTATGTTCTGTATAAACAGATTTGTTTCACTTCCTACATTATATTTATCAATGCATCTTTATCCGTTATCCGTCACGCACGTTAATCGCTCGATTTACATTAGCTTAACGGCAATTTAATGGTCGTTTTGTTAAAACACATCGCTTACGTTAGTATTAGGAGACTATCGGCATCAATTTTCAGTTGTTAACCTGTCTCATTATCGATTTACTGTATAAGTTAACGTGGCAAAGACCTCATCAACGATCAAAATTATGTATAAGTTAACGTGGCAAAGACCTCATCAACGATCAAAATTATATGTATAAATGGAATATTGATGTTGTAGGTTCGAAGGACCAATTAAAATTAAACGTGTCGTGAAAAGACGACATTTGTGCGACCTCTAATCGAAATAGCATTGTAGAAAAGTCGACTAATCTATACGGACGTTTTGGCAAAAGACTATCTATTCCGTACATAAAATAGTGATTTTGGCAATTGAACGGCCGCGTTACCTAACGTTGAAATACATTTATTTATTTAGATATTTATTATACATTTAGACGTTCAATTTTTGTCATCGAAAATAACGAATGTGTTAGAGAAACTTTTTGAGCAGTAAACGTGTTCGCTGATAATGTTGGTCGCATGTATTGGTCCAATTACCTAGATTCCTAAATAGACATGGGGCCGTGCGGGAAACGAATTAAATGGATTCGAATGGACTTAGAAAAAAACGTCGAGTACGAACAAAGCTCGTGGAAAAAGTTCCTTTTTTTTAGACAAATTTCCACAATTACTGTTTGCGGGCACCATGGAGACGTTTTGAAATAATTGGGCCGGCGGGGCGGCTAAGAAAAAGTTCAGGGTCGAAATGGTCGGTGGTAGGTTGAAAATATCGCGGAAACATTCAAACGAAATCGATGCGGAACGAAGGAAAAAAGGACTCGACACCTTTACTTGATAACAAATCCATCCGCGAATTCTCTTAAATATTATGTTAACGCGATTGCTTGTTATTGATCAAACCCACCGTTTCCGAATTGAATCGATTACATAAAAAAAGTTTCGGATTGGCCGTTTCAATAATAATGCGATTATATAAGTATACGAACTAAATCGACGTCCGTACAAGTATCGTAGGTATATAATTAACACTAATTATGTACTTACTTCCGGTCAAAATAAATCCTAGGATCAATAGCGACGGCCAAACAATAACACGCGTGCATCGTTTCATTATCGGGAAAAAAGTCGTTTTGTCCAAGTCATGCACCGAACCGTCACTTACTGCACTCGCCGGAGTCAAATCAGCGATATCGACGCCTTCTTGTCCGCTCGACGTCTAACGACGCTCTATACAACCGTGACGTCATTACGTGGCACAGTAGCGCCCCTGCAACCCAGAGCGTGACGTCACCGCCGCCGTTTTACCGAAAATCGATCTCAACCCCGTTTCATTGCGACTCGATCTCTATTTGTAACAGTAGGTTAGCGGAGCGACATTGTCGCGAAAATCATCTTGTGACCTAAATCGGGCGAACGATTTTTTTGGGGGGAAATAAAAACGACCGGTTACGTTAAAAAAAAAATCTAAACCGAACTAAAAAGGTCGTCGGGAATTTTCGCGGCTCCCCCGGGGGGGATTATTATACATATCGACGCAGTTTTTCCAGAAGGGCGGGACCCACAAAAAGTTAATTTTGCTGGAGAGCACATTTTCTTGGGTTGCGTAGCTATAAGAAGATACGTTTTGCGGAAATACAAATCGATTTTTCCGGTGGAAAAAATCGGAATATTGTTACTAGATTTTAACAGATCATACCCTTGCATTAGATAGTCAGAATAACTCATTTTCACAAAAAGTGTAGATTACGCCCTTTTGACAAAACGCCATCGATATTATGGAAGTGCCGGTACGAGGTTTTCAATTTCTAAAAGCGCGTTTTTTCGAAACGACTGCATTTGCCGTATTCCGTCTAAAGATGTTTAATTTTTTTTTTATAAATAAATTAACACGTTAATTTCGCTTCGAAATGCGACACGAATTCGTAATAGTAAAGTACGGGCACTTTAATCGCGATTCGCGTTTTAATTAAATTAATCCGAGGATTATTTCAATGGGTTGATTACCATATTACGCTCGATTCCGTGAATTAACTCGCGGTCTGGTCGAATCGCGGAATCAAAATAATCCGCGGATCAAAACTGCGAGTTAATTCGCAGAATCACGCGTAATACGGCAATCGAATCCGCGAATTACATTACTTAGATCAATTAAACAGCGAATTTCGATCAAAGCGTCCGTACTCTACTAGCAATTAAAATTTCGAATCAGTTCTACACACGACGCAAATTTACACATAAAAAACTAATTAATTAAATGATTGAAATTAACCTACCTTCAGTTTCTGAAGCCGAACGATGTCCATCGCATGGGTTTTTCGATGGGACGGGACAAAGGCACGTACTTGATAAGTTTCCGACCTAAAAAAAAATATTACAAAGTCGATAGGGCTCAAGGTCTCATTCTCCCTGTTTACACGCAAATGAAGGTTTATGTTGGTCGTAATTTCCTAATAATTGTTTTTAAGATACCCACCGATGCACACAACGTAATGGTTTTGTGCTCCACTACCCACCTTAGACCGATCTGAATCGAACTACATATAAATTCAACGTCCTAAAGACGTAAAAGTCGCGAATTTGTTATTATTTAAACTTAACGCGTGTTATATTTCCTTTATATTGAAGTAAAATACGCTTTCGTAAAAATACGAATTCGCTTTTATTCGAAATTTCCGACTTTTAGATTTTTAAGGGTCGTATTCCCCGCACTTACCGCCGATTTCGGCATGTACTGCCATCTATCGGCTTTATATTTAAGTACGACTCGCATTAAATTTTTAATTACTTTTACAACGCCCCATACATAAAATGTTACTAGAAACTAAACTAGGAACCGTCAACGTTTGAACGTTGGTATTAACAGGTTCCTCTTGTTTTATTTTTTTATGACAAATTAGAACACTGTGAAAACAGTCATTTTGTTTTTTTTGTGCGTGTTTATTATCGTAGAATGATCTACGATGGATTTGGAAAGTCTAATGCAATCGTTGTCTCTACATACCTCAGATGATCACGCGATAAAAAACTTCAATATTTTCGCAGTGCAGATCAGCGAAAATCACACAGACATAGTGTTCGGCGAATTCACGAACAAGTGCATGCTAATCGCGACCCAATACGGAAACGTCGGTAGTTTACTTCGCGTGGACAAGCTTTCGAGTTCCGAGGAGATCGAGCCGGTTTACTCTATAAGTATAGTGTTCGGTTGCGACAAAGAAGATCAGCAGGCCGCCGCCAGATTCATCGCCGAGAGCCTGAACATCTGCAAACCCCTGCTGTTGTTCTTGTGCCTCAAAGATTACCAGATCGAAACGGTCAAATCGCTCGTGGAAGCCCTCCTCACCATCCCTAACATAAAACATTAACGATGGCTTTAGCTAAACCTACAAAAACTGCACAAACCTTATTTGGACAATTAGTGATAGGGCCGCCGGGTGCGGGTAAAACGACATACTGTGCCAAAATTTACGACTTTTATACAGACAAATTGAATCGTAAGTGTGACGTCATTAATCTCGATCCGGCCAACGAGAACATGTTGTACAAGCCGACCGTCGACGTGATGGAATTGATTTCGGTCGAGGAAGTTATGAATAGTTTGGCGCTCGGTCCTAACGGCGCACTGATGTTCTGCATGGAATATCTGGAGGTAAATTATGATTGGCTACTGATCAAGTTGCATTCGCTCAAGGATAGTTACCTAATATTCGACATGCCGGGCCAAGTCGAACTGTACACCCATCACAAATCGATCAAGAACATATTTGCGAAGCTGGAAGAAATCGGTTATCGTCTCTGTGTCGTGCACATGGTCGATTCCCATCATTGCTCGGATCCCAGCAAGTTCATATCCACTCTTCTATTGTCATTGTCGACGATGCTGCAAATTGGGCTGCCGCACGTCAACGTTTTAAGCAAAGTAATTGTTAATATTAATGCTGTACGTGAATGTTGATGAACGATCGTTTCAGGCCGATCAGTTGAGGAAGTATTCGTCCCGTCTGGATTTCGGCATGGACTTCTACACGGAAGTTCTCGATCTGGAGTATTTGCTGGGAATGTTGGACGACGGGCCATTCACTTCGATGTTCAAGAAGTTGAACAGCGCGATCGTCGGTCTGGTCGAGGACTATGGTTTGGTGGCTTTCGTGCCGTTGGACGTTTCATCCGATAGGAGTTTGTTGACGTTGAAAAGTGCCGTCGATAAGGTGAGATCGGAGCACGAACTGCCTAACGGTGCAACCGACCGAATTTTGTATTTGCAGGCGAACGGGTACGTCTACGGCAGCGGCGAGGAACGGACCATACAGACGTTGCTGTCGTGTGCCGTCGGTGCCCGAACTGAAAACGAACAATTTGATTCGGATTATATATGAAGTACGTCTCGACTTTGGAAACATCGGACTGCACAATGCTTTTCAATTTAATTCATAAATAAACTTTTGTTAGGATTATGTTTCGTCCCAAAATTTAGTAAATTTCTGCGAGCAATAAAAGTTATTGAAGTTTTAAAATTTTCGTTTTTCGCAAGTAAAATTGTACTTTCGTTTTGGGCACATTCGCACGGGAACGTGGTGTCAAATTTTTTGCCCTTAACCGCCGACGTTAAGCCACGAATTTTAATTTAACATCGGCAGTTTTAAATTAGTGTTGATTTATTTAACGTCGATTCATTTGTTTTTCAGAATAATCAAAACACCGAAACATTTTTTTTTTTATTTTCGAAATGCGAAAACTTAATCGTGTTTGCAATTTTATGTGTTTTTCATGTGTGGGTAGCTCCACCAAAAAGTTTATCTTATAAAATAGAAAAAAGTCGGAAGAATGTATAAACACAATAAATATGAATATTTAAATACCGATATGTTAGCTAATTATTTTACTTTTAATGATGTTTGTTTCGAAAAATTATTTTCAAAGTAACTGATAAATGAGTTACGCGTGTTGCCACAAATTTGTACCAAATAAATATTTTTTAAATTAAAATAGGGGGTCGTTCCATGTCAGATCAACCAATGCCCTGAACCTTGATTGTCTCAGAAATTCATCATATTTGACACAACGGTAGTACCAATAAAGTTGATAAAAATAGTAAAATTTCAAATTTTTTTGGCTCGTAGTTTTTAAGCTAGACTTTAAAAGAATCGAAAATGGCAACATCTTCAACTCTTTAAAGAGCTATAACTCCAAAACTATTTAATCTAGAGAGCTTAATTTGATGCTATTTTCCTTTATTTTTAATGGACTTTTACTTGAAATGCAACATGACTATGATATTTCAATTTTGTAATGTTTGAACACCTTTAGAAAAACTTTTTTGTTTAAAATCTCAAAAATGCCCCTTTTAATTTTTTTTTCTTTGATTATTTGTGTGTCAAATTTCATAATGGGTTCCTATCGAAATTAATTTTTTAATAAAAAGTAGTTCCTAAAAAGTGTTTGTTTTCGAAAATTTCCCATTAAAAGCAGAAGAGAACGACATCAAAGTGAATTTTGCAGGATCAAACAGCGTTTGAGTTAGTTTTTTAAAGAGTTAAAGAAGTTGTGGTTTTTGTGCGATTTTTGCTCCTTTCAAAATTAATAATTCAAAAAACTGCATGTCCAAAAAATTTGAAATTTTGGGTTTTTAGTCTTCTTGATAGGTACAATGAATACCTATTACCCTAGCGCCATAGAAAATTTCAATGTGCACATTCCAGGGTAGAATCCATGCGTGTGCGATTCTCAATGCAAGATCGAAAATCTAAATCCCTTTAAAAATACAAAAAGCATCGAAACCTCAATGAAAATGAAGTGAACGTCAACAAAATTCACAATAAAAACTTCTTCACTAACCTCTACGCGAAAGATCGTAAGCCGGCCCACTTGTAATTAAGACGTATCGGTCGTGCTTTTCAAAACAACACAAATACTTGAGACATCTTCAGTAGAACTGCCTGTCCCATTGTTTGGTTGAAATCTTCCGGCGTAAATTCGTTTTGGTCCTATTTCGGTTCCTTCTTAAGTTCCCTTTTGGCAGTTTCGTTTCGTTTACAAGTTGAAATTTTGTAAAAAAAACGATTTTAGAAATACCTACGGACTAAGACCGATCGGCTTATTTTATGGAAAAGATCAAAGTGCGCCGGAATTAATTTGCAAGATACACAGAAACAATGGATGTAATTTTAACCGTTTTAATACTGCCCGAGAGTTTCGTCGACACGAGCGAAATGGTAGGCAGTTTTCTCGAACTTTTAAAAATGGTTATTATTGGGACAGAAGTTTGAAAGCATATCGGTAGAGAAATAAGAAATACAATTTTATACGAACGGGCGATCCTTAACATGTTGCGAACCCGGAGACGTCCTTTTACCAGTTCGCTGTTATGTACACATTAAATCTCGTCCGATACGAAATTGTACTTTTATTTCTTCACATTATAAAACAATAATATTACATATACCTAATACTTTAATGTCAATCTTACACTGCCTTCGCGATACTCCTGTTGCGGAGTCTGTCAATGAAATCTTGCACGTTTGCCAAATGTATCCTGCTACTACTAAAATTCAAACCTCGTCCATTTTCAGGTTGACACGTTCATTTTTAACTGCAAAATGGCTCGTGATCTGTTCTAATTCCCATTTTGTCTTCTTCGAGCATCTCAAAGTCGACGGATTTCCGTTCGTGTGCTTGTTTATGTGTTTGATTAGGGCCGATTTGTCTTTGAACTTGAACTCGCACTTCGGGCACGCGTACGGCCTCTCGCCAGTGTGCGTGCGAATGTGAATCGTCAGCTGCGACTTCCGTTTTGCCCTGTAGGTGCAGTGCGGACATTTGAACGGTCGCTTGCCGGTGTGCACGCGAATGTGCGTGATCAGGTCCGATTTTTGATTGGTCGTAAACGTGCATTGCAGACACGCCAGGGATTTTTTTTTCGAATGGACACGGATGTGCTCTAGGAAGGTTATCTTGTCGTTGGTTTTATATTTGCACTTCGAGCATCCAAACGATTTCTTAACAGAATGATTGAGCAAATGTTGCTTCAGATACGACTTGTTGATCGTGATATACTTGCAGCGTGGGCACTTGAACGATTTTTCTGCTTGGTGTGTGCGCAGGTGGCTGTTTAAAATCCAATGGTTCATTGCCAAGTACCCGCACCGAGAACATGGAAAGAATCCTTTTTGCGTGCTGTTTGAGATCGGGCCCGCGTTTATGGATATGTCCGAGTTGTCTTCCTCCGAGGCGATTTCTTCCTGTTTAATCGTTACATTTTCGGGCTTTATAACTGCGTTTTCGTTTACGAAAGTTGCAGAACGAACGACGTTGTGCATTTTATAATAACTATTGATTTTCTTTTCGGTTTCGTGGCATTTGAGTTTAAATGTATAGGCAGTATTGAGGGCATCATAACAATCCTTACAAATCCTAGTATCGCGGGGTGTCGTCCATAAATTCTGAAAAGACGCAAATTATAACTTGCCAATGTATTAAACGAAATAAATGTGTGTGCTTACTATTTCCGGAACGCAGGTCAAAAGTTTTTCCTTAACACCGTTCAGCTCGTACGCAGTGGTTATTTGTTGGAGACACGTTCTACACGTGTTGTTCATATTTGCTTTTTAATCGCTATCTGTACTAAAACCACCTAAAACACTGGTTAAGAGTTAAAGCGAATTTAAGGTTAGAAATCCATATTTGTTTAATCGAGGACGTGTCTATTGACGCGTCAGAATGCTAGAAGTTGTACGGTTCGTTAAAACTAATTGTTTTTCGCTTTTAACCTCTCGAAAGGCATTCACGATTGTCAGTATGTTCGAAATTATCGCGTCAATATTTTTAAATTGTCGTTTAAGTGCGATTTATTTCAAAAATAAATTGCGAAGTGGACGTGGTTAATGTACCTCTACCGGGAATGTTGGGGAAGAAACTACATTGGCCGTTGGCAATCAAGAGAACGGCACTAGATCGGCAATTCGACAAAATTTCCGTAGTTCCATCTCTTTCTTATTAAATAATGAGTCTATTAATCTTAAAAAAATCGCAAACGTCACGTCAACGGGAAATTCCAATGTATTACCTTCTTTTTTATTATTTGTTTTTCTGATGCCGCAACAACTATAGATCGATTGTATAACGATTTCTTAATATAATTAATAACTTCTAATTAATCTGACGTAACCTTTATTCGATATTGGACCAATTTTGTGGGTATTGCGATGTGCGAACACGGTTTATTTTTATGAATTGAACAGTGTAAAATTCTTTGGAAACCCTGCTATTATCATTAAAAAAATGTTCACAGTCAACGTTTTCTTATTTTATCATGACCGTGACGAATTGTTAATTACCTATTACAAATTTTTGAAGCCTTATAATAATTATATAACATTTTTTTTTTAAATAAAATTAGAGCTATAGAGCTAAAATCCGACGGCGCGCAAGCCTCGGTATCGAATTTTAATGTCGCATGTCAAAAACTTTTTTTTAAATTTTTCTCGAAAGAAATTCCTTTTTTTGAAAAATAGTATTACGAGAGACTTTTCGTAAAAACAATACGCTGTCCAAATTTCAGTCTCCTATCGTCAAAATTGCGATCGGAATCGTGTCTACAAGAAATTGATTATATGACTGACCCAAAATGAACGACATATATTTTCGTGATCTAGAGGTCGAGGTCGGAGAAAATCCAAAAGGACACGTCTGGGTGCCGTCATCAGACAGGCTGCAATAGCTTTATTTTCTGCGAAAATTCTCTAATAAATCGTCCTGTATAAGTACACGAAACAAAATTAACAATCAATTAGACTGTGTTTAATTTATTAAAATCATAATTTAATTGAGCGACTAACAATAATACATAAAAATGCTTTTGGAATTTTATTTCTAGTTTGCATCGAAGACGAAGACCTAATTAATTAAAAAAAAATGACCGTGACATCGGCGTAGTTAAATTTCATTTATAAGCTTTGAGCACCGCCTTAATGGCAGCTGAATATTAAAAATGTAGACAAAGGATATTATGCAAACTGCACGTCCATTCTTTAACGTATCAGATATGTTATCCAAGTTATGTAGCAGATACATATATTTCTGTATATCGATGGCGTTTTGTCAAAAGGGCGTAACTCACAAAAAGTAAATTTTACGGGAGCGCACGTTGTGTGTCGTCACGTAGCTATAAGAAGGTACACTATATCATTAGTAAAATGTTACTAGATTGTTTATTTGTAATTCGGTTTAAAATTTGGAAAGTGACATATTCAATAGATGATTTACTTGTGCACACATTAGATGGTATAAAGAAAGACTACAGTTTATTAGAACTGCAAAATACGAGGTACGAGGTGACAGCACTGTGTGAAACGTCATCATCTAGTAACCTTTTATTGATGACGTGAATCGCTTATACGCTTGGATAGGTCATACGTTTCGCGAAAATATAAATCGATATTTTCAGTGGAAAAAATTTGAATACTGTTACCAGATTTTAACAGATAACGTCTTTGCCCTAGATGCACAAGATAGTCAGAATGACTCATTTTTGCAAAAAGTGTGGGTTACGCTCTTTTGGTAAAATGCCATCGATAGTACCAAAATTGCTATCTCCGATATATCTGTACTGCAACAAATGTTTATTATTTAATATCCGCGCGAATGCGGTAATTTATAGTTTCGACTTTAAATTGAGTGGAAACTATCGCTTGTATGGAAAAATTGACAAGCGCCACTTTAGTAGAGAATTTTTCCATCTTCAAGTTCGTATATTACCTTCGTCGACGTAAAATAATCACGAACGGAGATAACAACAAAACTTCCACTTTCAAGTACTGTAAAACATTTCAATCAGTGCGACTTAAAAAATCGGCACCTATACCTATTTGGTTTGCTCAAAATTTTTGTGCAGAAAAACATAAAGTTACTGTGGACTAATATTAAATAAATATTGCTAAAACTAAAAAGCTAAATAATACCTAATTGTTTATCTACATTTATTTACCTACTTATCCAGAAAATGTAAAATTTAATATGTAATTTTGAGCACGAGACCATCATTTATCAATAATTACCTATGTTAAGGTTTAATTCAATAATATTTAATATGTAGATGTATTGTAAAACAATTAAAAACTCACCGTTTACGTCTAATTCCGTATTAAAACAGAAAAATTCTACCTGCAATAAATGAAATAAATTATAGTTTACGTATTTTACGTTATAATTATCTAAATAGGCTGTACCTTAATTCCTCGACGTACGCCAATGAAACAACATGAAAAGAAATCGTCATCCTAAACTTAGAGTGAACAACCTATATAGGTATCATATTAATTATTTTAACCTAAGATTAAACTTTAATTCTACCTTTTTCTCAATTAAAAATCGTTGTGAACATTAAACAAACACGAGAGGAAACAATGGCCTCCAAGACAATTCGCCTTCATTTTATTAATTGTCCCTTATACCAACGCCGTAACAAGACGCACATTGCGAAATACCTGTGGCAAGTGTCTAACTCAAAAATAGTCTTAAATATAGCCCGAAACTTAGCTGCGTTCGTGACGTGCGCTTCTTCTGCTACCCACTCGTTACGCCGTAGTCTTATACAATATACGTATAAAATCCATGCATAGCATGTTTACATGCTTATCTGTATTTCTTAATTAAATTAAAAAATATATATATACTAGGTTATCCACTTATTAAAATTATTTAATTATAATTTTTATTGTTATATTGCTAAAGTCATCTAGTTCTGCACTGATGGGATTGGGGGTGGGGGAAATAATAAATAGGAAACGACACAAATGTTAAAGCGCATATCGTTCTTATACCAACGAACACACGAACAAACATGAATTCTTAAGATTGTTCTAAACTTTACGCGCACAAGCACACATATTGTACATATACAGGGTGGCCCATAGCAACGGGCTTTTTTAAAAAACGAAACAAAAATCCAAATCGTAACGTAAATTAAAATGATTGGGTAGGTAGGTACCTACCTAATTGTCCGTTACATTCTGGCCTCTCGCGTTCTCACAAAAATTACGGGCCTACGATTCCCCACTTTGCGATGACTGTCCGAACGGCGACTTTTGACTATCGGAGCGGTTTCTGACGTTTAAATCGGCGACGCCGTAACGAGGGCGTGGCAAAAGAAGCGCCCGCCGCGGGCGCGACTAGGTTTGAGACTATTTTTGGACTAGGAAGACGCAAGTTAGACACTTGCCACAGGCGCTTCGCCGCAAGAGCTTCCTTCGTTACGGCGAACAGCGAGTACATACGAACGATTTGACAAAAGGCACGCCGTTTCCCGTTGTCCATATATCGTTTCCGTTATCTGGCGCCTCCCTCGTTCCTTTGCCGCATCCCGTTACTGGATTAAAAAAAGCTCGTTATCACGGGTCACGATTTGAAAATTCAAATTTTTCTAGCACAAATCGTTCGCGGCAACGACTATAAATAAATAAATTAATTAAATGAAATAAATTAAGTAAGTTAAGTAATAAAACAAAAATGTGTATTCAAATTTCTGGCCGCGGCGAAATAAAAGAATACGTAACGTAACTAGTCATCGTGTTAAATTGATAGGTGCCGTTTAACAACTCGAACTGAATTTTACAAATAACAAGTTTTGCGATAAAAACTCGACTGCATTCACCTTCGATCAGTAATAACGAAACATTTGTTAATACGGATTAAGATAACTCTCGCATCAATTGTACAGTCAAGTTCATATGTTTTGTCCCCCGAGGTGTGATCGCAGTCCAACGAACGACGAGAGAGAATCAAGAAGGATGATGAAGGGTAGCAGTTGTTTTAGAATTGCAAAAAGGAACGCGTCAGATAATGAACAAAAATGGACAGTAATTTTTTTTTTGAGCCTTTTACGATAAAAACTAACGCAGGCGACGGGGAAAAACATATGAACTTGACTGTACATATTGTTTAATAGATGTTACCTATTTTTTAGCGAATTTTCATAGAAAATATAGTTATTACAGTCTATCTGATGACGGGACCCATAGGTGCCGTTTTCGATTTTCTCCGATCTAGATTTCAATAGATCATTTTGAGTTTCGGCACGACTCCGATCGCAATTTTGATCGTGGGAGGCCGAAATTTCGACAGCGTATTGTCTTTACGAAAACGAAGGACGAGTTCGTTAACCAGCCAAATCGACCGACCCGTTTCAAAATGGCGGTCGTTCAAAAACAAATTAAAAAAATTCTAATCTCCGTTATTACTCATCGGATTTGTAATGTCAAATATGTTTTGGAATCGGCATAAAATTCGTCATCGATTATATTTCTTTATAATTTTCGATAGATTGCACCATTTTCGAAATAATCGAAAAAAACTGATATATATTTTTTAAATTTTTATAAATTTCTCTCGTAAATATTATTATTCAAAAAATGTATTTATTTCGAGAAAAATTAACAAAAAAGGAGTTTTTTGACATGCGACATGAAAATTTGATACCGAATTTGCTTGTGTGCGGTCGACTTCTTGAGTAAGTAGGTAATCAGCAAACCCCCATACTTCCATACATTGCCTTATTTTCACTTGGTAAGTAAAATAACTACAACAATTGCATTAAAGTATTATAAGTCAGTAAAAAAAGAAGAAATTTAGAACAAAGAGAATTAAAAGATTGCCACGAAAAAACTGAAATTATTAGAATATTTTTTTTTAAGTAAAGAGGTGGTAAAATAAAAAGTTAATTGATCAAAGTTTGTCTCCATGTCTCCATGTTGGAACAATCAAATCTTTTAATTTCGTTTTTATCCGTAAACGAATGCATTGAAAAGGTAAAAATCTTTGAAAACAAGAGAAATTTAAAAAAGTGAAAAAACAAAAAATTAAAATCCTGAAATATATTTTTTAACTTACATAAAATGCAAACTAATACTACTGCCACTGTGACTGCCACTTGTCTGTAACATACTATAAGAAAAAATTAGAAACTTCTAAATTTTTCTTTGTATTTCCTACCTTTTTCTCGTTATCGTTTTCCCTCTGTCGCCAATTTCGAGCGTAGATTCTTCCGTTGACTGCGTACTTGCATTACTACGTACCTATACGTAGGCTTCATATTTCACTGTATTTCACCAACCATTGTAATTGCGAAAACGCGCGTAATATAAAATTTCGTTCGCGAAATTGGACCGTCGAATGTTTAAGGGAAGCCTAACCAAGCTCAATTTTCAGAGAATCTGTGTTAGAGCTTAACGGTCCATGTATTTACACTTTATAAATACTTTATAAAGAAAGAACCTACCTTTCCTCGTCGTATTAATCCTTTTTGTTTGTAATCCTTTTAAACAACACAACACTCGCGCACTCACACGCAAAAAGGTATTATAAACCAAACGAGCACTCCTCGTACACGCGAATAATACGACGCCGTAATTTAAAATTTGAACTACTGAAACAAGCACTGCCGTTTTGTACCACTGACGCGAAGATCTGAAACGATTTTGCCAGAATTCTATATATAAATACATTGAATACTAGGAAATCCCACTTTTATTTTAAAAACATTCGGTTACTTGTTAGCACTCTGATAAGTTATCACGGGAAAGTAGGTGGCGCACATGTTTTATTAACGTTGCTTTGTATTTTATCGGTCGCATAAAAATGCGATTAAACTTTTATCTGGTTTATGGTTTGTAATGGGGAAATTTTCAATGTCGAGGGACGCACGAATAGTTTTTAAATTAAAAATATGGTAAATTTATTATTCTGCAGTATAAAGATAGTAGATAGTGATTATCCAAATAATTTTAAACTGGTAAGTATTAACGAATTTTCATAGAAAATAAAGTTATTGTAGCCTGTTCGATGACGGGACTCAGACGTGTCCTTTTGGTTTTTCTCCGATCTCGATCCCTCGATCACGAAAATATAGGTCATTCATTTTGGGTCGGTCATATGTATATATAATGAATTTCTTGTGGACACGATTCAAGTCGCAATTTTGATCGTAGGAGGTTAAAATTTGGACAGTGTCCAAATGTGGACAATGGTATTGTCGTTACGAAAACGATCGACGAATTCGCTAACCAACCCATTTGAAAATGGCGACCGTTTAAAAAAAAATTTTTTTAAATTAAATCTCCGCTGTTACTAATCGGATCGGTAATGTGAAATATGTTATGGAATCGGCATAAAATTCTCTACCGATCGTGTCTCTATTTTCGATACAATTCACAATGCGAAAAGTGATAATTTTTTTTTTTAATTCTTATAAATTTCTCTCGTAAATATTATTTCTCAAAAAATAATTTGGCCCAGCCTGATCCTATTTTAAAGCATGAATTGACTGTGTAAATTGAATATCAATAAGTAAATATGAATGTGTAATTTAAAACTACTTTAATTTAAAACATTAAATTGGTGTGTATATCGAATATTGTTGTTCTAGTTGGGTAATATTTCTTAAAACGTAATCAAAGGCTTTATCTACGAAATATCATAATGTTGTCTTTTATTTCGTTAATCGAGCCATTTTTTTTTACGTTATTTAGGCGTGCGATAGCCGTCAGCCGTCGCGCGATCGAGGTAATTAATAATTTAATGGCGACGCCCCATAAAATACGAACCATCAGAAGACTAATTGAAATAATAAATTTTTATGCAAATACCGCGAACGCTCAAGAGCTAAACGAATACAGTGCGATGGTATTGTAAATTAACTTTTTCATTGGGTCCTCCGTTAAATTCGTAGCCCGGGCACCTGTTATGCTTTTTATGGCGCATGCACCGCTTTGAAGTAGCGCGGTCTGCAGGTGTATGGCGCTATTGATAGCAGTCGGTGGCGGTAGTCCGCTCTGAACGTTTGTCGTGAAAGCACCATTGGTGGCCACCGTCAGATAAACTCGAAAACGCGACACGAGGTTGGCATATATAATAAAATTTTTACCGATTTCCAATTTGTAAATTTTACGCAACGTCGACGTACGTATTTAAGGTTTGATTTTCCCGTTTTTCTTTTTTCTTTTTTTTTTTTTAATAAAAAATTAACTTTCGACTTTCACGCTTAAAAATTGCCAAAAAAAAATCGGGTGAAATTTTTATAAATGCCTTTACGTTCGTATTTTTAAATTTAAAGGTTCGATCATCGCGCTGGAAATGTCGCTATTTATAACGAAACTACTAACTTAACGAAATATTTTAAAAATAGAACGGAGAGAGAGACGAATCAGAACTTTGCAAATAAAAGTCGCAAAGCGCGTTTGCAGTTTAAATTAAGAGACGGTTCACTATTGAAATTAAACTTCAATAATAGTGCGGATAATGAACGTTGCTCGTTTACGCGAAAGTGCCAAAAGAATTAATTTCCACCGACGTCTTTAATAAAACGATAAACGGAAAATGGGTGACGGAAAAGGCCGTCGTCGTCTTTCGTCGATGGTACCACGATGGCTTCTGCCCGTTTGCTTCGTTTTATTGGCGGCCAGCGCTAAAAATACCGGTAAGTCGAAAAGCTACTCTATTTTTTTTTCCCGCCCCCATAACAAGCCTTCGTCGTCGGAATTCTCAATTTTTCGGATATAGGCGCCGTTTCGTTTGGATCCGGTCCAAAAGTTGCAGCGGGTCTGCAACGACGAAAACGGGCTAAAATTCATTTCTCGAATTTTCGCATAAAAATCGAATTTACGTAGGGTAATTCGCGCCGAAGAAGTCGCCGTCGATTTAAAATTTGCGCACAAGAACAAAAAAAAAAGTCGAACCGACAGAACGAGTTTTTGTGGGAAAATTTTTGTTGACGACGGAGCCGTGACTAATGCCCACCGATCTCGAATAACGTCGCCGCGTACTCACCTGCCTATAACGCGAAACGATTTTTTGCCCGTACATAATTTTCGTTAATGAAGTGGAAGATATTCTGAAATGGAACGGATTTAAAATAATAAAATGCACCCTCCGTTTTTTTTTCGAGTGCGGACGAGCGCGAGCGCGCGCCCTCCTTTATTTTTTCCGCCACGGCGATCTTTCGAAGACTTAATAAACTCCTCGCTTGTAACTCCAAATAAAATTAGGAAAATTATTATGAGGGTATTATTTGTATTAGTTGCGCCACTACATACGTGGTTGTCCGTCGGGCGCGAGGGATGTTACATTAAACCAAGGGGGCCAATTTTAATTTCGCCTCGTCTCGCTCGGATGGCCCCCCCTTATAATATGTTTTCGACTTGAAGCAGTCTGTCGTTGTTATTCTAGAGCAACTTGAAATATGTACTTAAATACAACAGCTGCCCATTCGTCGTTAATACAACTTAATTGCCCTTTCTCTGTATAAAATCCGATCGCGCGCGAGCCTCGGTGTCGAATTTTCGTGTCGCCTGTCAAAAACTCCTTTTTTATTAAATGTTTCTCGAAAGAAATATATTTTTTGAAAAATAATATTTACAAGAGAAATCTATAAGAATTAAAAAAAAATTATCACTTTTTTCTCGATTATTTCAAAAACGGTGCATTGTATCGAAAATTATAAAGAGACATTATCGGTAGAAAATGTTAAGCTAATTCCAAAACGTATTTCACATTATCAATTCAATGATTAATAACGGAGATTAGTGATTTTTGAACGGTCGCCATTTTGAAATGGGTCGGTCGATTTGGCTGGTTAACGTACTCGTCCTTCGTTTTCGTAAATAAAATACGCTGTCCAAATTTCAGCCTCCTACGATCAAAATTGCGACCGGAATCGTGTACACAAGAAATTGATTATATACATATAATCGACCCAAAATAAACGACCTATATTTTCGCGATATATATTTTCGAAAACAACGAACCGTGTACGCATTTTTATCAATTTCCGGTCAATTTTATCAATTAACTATCTACGTACTATATTAAAACGTCCAAATTTGCATATAAATAACGCGTTCGTCGATTTAAATTTTTCCCCCCCGCCGTGAGATCGATGGCTTTTAATTTAAGTGTCTGTTCGGCAGCGATGTCGACGTTAAAAAACATTTTATTAAACTCCTAATTGAGCTCGTTTTGAGGAAATACGCCGAACTGTTAGGTACATTTCACGTGGGTATATATCCGTCCATCAATTAACCGACGAACTTCAAAAAATAAACCCAAGTATTTACTTATTTGAACGCTTTCGTGACGTTCAATTAATCGTTTTTTTTTTTTGGCCAATCGATGGTTGCTGACGACTCGATTGCGCTTTTTTATCGACAACGTTTGACAGGAGAACGCGATGTTCCTAAGCGGTTGTCCGTTCAAACACTGACCGCACCCAATATCGCTTAACTTCGGCGGTCACTAGCGCCTACGTCGTCAATTTAATTAATCTAAACTCGGAATCGTACACTTTTTAAATGCAGAATGTGTGCAAAAACAATCGACGAACTCAATTAATATTTGTACGTCCACTTCGGAGAAACTTCAGGAGTCGATAAACCAATCGAACACTTTTTCAAAAAAAATGCCCAATTTTCAAAATATGTTTCTCTCGACATGAGGTCGAAATTTCAAAAAAAAAAGTTTCAAACTTTGCAAGATCGTGGTACTAGTCGACCCTAATCAAGAACGGCAATCTATTCATACCGATACGCCGTCTAATAGGGCGAAAGCCACTGTTGAAATACCCAAGGAAAACTTTTTTCCGTTTTGCCGATTACTTATCGCTGGAACAACAAGAACAGTCGCCCACAAAATTTTGTAAATGGCGGTTTAAGACGATGCCGAAATACTAAGGGGTTTCGTCCCCCCCTCCGATCTCCAATTATTTCTTATATTTTTGCCATCTGCGCCATCACAACGAATTTACATATTGGACTGTTGCAACTTTCACAACTTGTATATGGTTGACGTAGGGAAAAAATCACATACGGTTTTTTTCGTAGGCCGTCATTGTGGAATTTGTGGCGCCACGGCGCCGGCGTCGCCCTAAAAACGTTTAAAAAAAAGGACGATTCTACGAATTTACGTATTGGACCGTCGCAACCTTCACAGCTTGAACGCAGTTGACGTAGGGAAAAATAAATCATTTGCCTACGGCTTTTTTCTAGGCCGCCATTGTGGAATTTGTGGCGCTACCGACGTCTGCGTCGCCTTAAAAACGTTTAAAGAGAAAATCGACGATTTTGATGATTGTTTGCAATTTTGGGTATATCTTCTAGTTGAATCGAAAGACGGGTTTTTCCGTTTAGGACGTCGTCTTCCTATGACTTTTGCGAATCGATTGCGACGTCCGTATGACGCTCGAAGTGCCGCCGGAGACTGTTTTTAGGTTGAAAAGTGCGGCGTGGATCGGAACTTTCGATTGTTTTTGGGGTAAGTGAGGGGGGGGGTGGATATTTTTCCGAGTGCCCCTCTGCCGATTTCGGGCAAAAAATCGCGGAAAAAATTGTTTCGATTTCCTCGAAATTTTTCGTCGTGTTTTGTAATTGTAAAGAATGAAACGTCGCAGATCGGGGCCGTTTACGAAAATTTTGGCACGAAATTTTAGCCGCTTGTAGAGTTACCGGACGTGCCACGAACTCGTAAGGAAACGGTCGAAAATTCGCGCCGACGGGTATCTTTCGGGCGTTGAAAAAAATCGCAATTTTTGGGAACCGCTCTTCGTCTTTGAGGACCCACAGTCCCCGAACGGTCGAAGATAAGCAATTAATTTTTCCTCGAGCGTCTTCTCAGAAGTTTTGGAAAAAGATTGGTGTTTTTGTTGGGTTTGTAGCTAAACGCGGAACGGAGTTATTCCCGTTTCTAGATCGAAAAGTGCGTATCGACGTCGGCGTCGAAGGAATATCGCGGTCGTTACATTTTTGCCCCTTTAAACGTGCATATCTGGCAAAGGGTTGGAGATGGAAAAAATATTAAGAGATCTTTTTGTAGTCCACGAACGCTTCTATCCGTTTGCGAGCGGTTAGTGGCGTTAACGATGGCGGTGCGCGGCGTCGCTGTCGGTTAGCTTAAAAAACCGAGTTTTTCGATTGTTTTAGCGCACGAGGGAGGAACCGTGAACAAACCCGAGGGTTTTTCGCTCGAGTTTTTCAAAAAAAAAAACAATTCCTTAAATATGGGTTTTCGCTCGAAATGGAGGTCGTGCACGGAAGTTTTGTTCAACAAGAATGGGACGCGTCTCGAAAAAGTTTCGGAACCGTTGTTCTACAGGACCGACCGACGGTAAATTCGTCGCCGTTATCGGCTCACGACTCGACGGCCGTTGCAAAAACATCTAAGCGAAACAAAATTTCGCGGAGACGACTTATTCCGAAAAAAAATTAAACTAGGCGCGGGCGCGAAAAGTGTTCCTAGATATGCAAATCATCTCGACGAAAATTAAGTGCTAAAAGCATAGCCGAAGCAGATAACGAGTTATCAGTTGAAACATCGGCGCTATACGAGCAGACCGTACTTGTGAATAATTCGTATAGCCTCGTGCAGGTGTTTACGTGCGTTAAAAAAATCCCGATCGTTTCCTCGGTCACTTGTGTGTACGTTATGTTTGTCGACTTCCGTTTTATTATAATCGTCGTCCGCGCGCGATTTTGTTTTATGCGCCGATCGCGCGTTATCCGACGTTAGCGGGTTGTTGGAAAATTGTTATTTATTATGTTTGTCGCTCTCTGGACGGAAAACGCGTATCGACGCGCGTATCCTGTTCGGGGTTAGTTTAGATGCACGTTTTTGTTTTCGTCGAACCTTTTCGACCGTGCCGCGTAAACGGTTTTATTCGATAACCGGGGTTTTGTTAATTAAAGGAAGTCCGAAAATTACTGCGGGAGGTCATTATAACGAAATCCGATATGAATTGCCGTTGAGTTCGCGAAGCGAATAAGAGGCACGCGCCGTACTTATGTATTCGCATGCCTTTAATTTTGCTTTTGATCAATTAAATCAATTATACGCGCGCTCATCAAATTTATTTTACGTCGAACATAGTTGAGTACGAGACGACGTTAATTAGGTAAATTTTTCCGACGCAGTTTTTTTTTTAATCGTATTTAGTAACAAGTTGGGTTTTCACGCGCCGGACGTATAAATTGTCTCGTAACTTCTGCCTTACGAACTGAAGAAGTATAACAATCGATTTATGCTGTATTCTAAGATAAATCGAACAATCGATTTTAAAGATAAAGTTTGAAAAAATCGACTTGAGAAATATGTCTTCCCGCTTTGTAACGAGCAAATTAAGGCGCGACTCGTTTTCGTAGAGCTAGTCGTATATGTAGATTTACGTCGTAATCGATGATTCGCGGTTCGCTTTAAGGTAGTTACTAAAACTTTTTGGAATTCTCACTTAATTAAATCGCGTCGGATTTTCGAAGATATTCTGCTATTCGAACTTATATAAACAGCCGGTAACGGCTCAGTTTCAGTTAGTTGACGGTCTTAACATGTTGCGATAGATAAAGTGGCGACTATCGACTTGCGAAATAAAAATTCGCGCTCACAATTGTCCCGTCTAGCGATAATATAATTAATTGTAGGTATTGTGTTTAAGTGGCGGTCTCGACAATCTCGTTATAACCGAGTTTGACTGTCAATCATTATTCAATTCGATACGAAAGCTCGACGGGTTAGCTTCTGCGACTCGCGTTCGCCCGGTTGTTTATATAAAACGCTTTAAGGGGCGACTAAAAGTCTATTCACCTGTTTGGCGGGAAGGAGGGGGTTCAAGTAATTTGTAAAGCCCGATCGTCGAATTGACGTCAAATTTAATTTACAAACGTTAAAGTTGTCGAAATGTCTTTGCGGGGAAATGTTATCGCGTCGAAATGGCGACGTGGCGCGGTTTTATTCGCCTTTGTCGACGATTTCGGTAAACGTAAAGCGCTTCGGCGAGTTTTTAAATTATCGAAACTCGGGAGTCTTTAACTTCGGCACTTCAAATTCCCCTTTATTGAACAAATTTCACGTACCTACTGTCGAAACGGCAATTTCTGTACTCCGTTCGACTATAGAACCGCTAATTAGGATTTTACGTGCTGTCGAAAGTGGTCGCGTTTTATACCGTGGAAAACGTCTTCATTATAATTACATCGATAGGTACGTACGTACTGTTGTGTAATATTAATTGTGCGCGTTTACAGTTTTCAGGACGTTTTTCTCACGAAACAATACGTTTTTGGCCGCATATGTTTAGTCGAATTGTGCGGAATCTAGCCTAAATGGGTTTATAATTTTAAATGTTAATTTTGCGCTCGTATCATCGCGTTTAAATAAATCGCGCTCCCGCCACGACGCGTTACCCGACACGCTTACCCCGTACTACATCGATTCGGATAAACGGACGATAATATAACCGATTGGTCGGATATAAAATACCGCAAGCAATTTCGTAAACGCCAACAGTTCTATTTCAATAAACAATTGCGCCAGGGAACGCCAGATGCTTCGTGTAATTATTATTAAAGAACTCGTACCGCAGACAGGCGCGAAAATATTTTAATGGCGGCATCCTCAATTTGCCGAAATAAATGGAGTGCCGCGCTCCCCTCGCGAACGGGGTCGACCCGTACCGGCGATTAATTATGTCAATTTCTGCTAATAAGATTGATTAGTGGAGCGTAACAAAAATTTTTCATTTCGGCACTACCGCATCAATTTTGTTGTTTTATTATTTATGGCGAAACGTGTGGGGCGGGGTGGGATGGGAGGAGGGGAGGGCACTTGTTTCTAAACAAGTTTCTTTGCAATTTGAGTTCGCTGAAACAAGGCCGAAGAGATGGTCAAAATTTCAACGGCAATCGATTGCCCCAAAAATTTTGCCCAAATTTCACTTTTCCTCGTCTCGTAATAATGAAAAGTTTGCCCGCGCAGCGATACAGAACATTTCTACCGTGTATGTGTTATGGGTTGAACCCATCGTTGTTGATGGACAATAGTAGAATAAGGGCACTTTTATTTAATTCGCGGTTTAATTAAAGTGCCCCAATTAAAACGATTCGCGGTTTAATCCGCGGATTGACTGCCGTGTTACGTGCGATTCCGCGGGTTGCATCGTGTTTTCACGGTTTGATTACCGTGTTACGCAATTATTTCGCGATTCGGCGGGTTAATTCGCGGTTCCGCGATTTGATTGATCTAATTAATCGGCGGAACGTGAATTAACCCGCTGAATCGCGCGTAACACGGTAACCAAACCCGCGAAATCGCGAAATAATTGCGTAACGCGGTAATGAAACCGCGAAAACACGGCGTAACCCGCGGAATCGGGCGTAACACGGCAGTCAATCCGCGGATTAAACCGCGAATCATTTTAATTGGGGCACTTTAATTAAATTGCGAATTAAATAAAAGTGCCCTTATTCTACTGACAATGGTTCAGTTTAATGTGAGTCAACAAGTCGTGGAAGATGTCATCGACAACTATTATTGTTTAGAACGTTGCGCGGTTTTAAACGGGCTATGTCGATAATGGGCAGAACTGCGCTATGTTGTTTCTGTCTAAAAGAACCTCAGTCTTTGATTTGTAGTGTACCGATTATCGAAACGGCACAATTATTAACACGACCAGTTCGTACGACTCGCCGCTGCGCCACGTCGTTTTCAATTAATTACAATGTTTGTTAACAAAATAACAGTCCGTACGTGGTCTATCCCGATGTTAGTCATCATTGCGATCGTGTTAAATATAATTTTATGTTTAGATAGGTAATACGCGTCAAAATTGTTTATTTTTAAAGCTTATCTAAAGCGTCGTTTGCATTGGTTAAGTTACTTGTACCAGTTACATATTATGCCAGTAGTGACCCAGCTAGTCAACTTTCCCAGACAATTAAAATACGCGTAGTGGGGGGGATAGTTAGTAGGTGAGTAAATAGTTCCGGTGCTTGTTCGTAACGTGCTTGCCCGTTCCGTTTACATCGGAATAGTAGCTGTCTTGCAAGTTTTGGAGCCAATGTAAACGTCGTCGTCGTGGATTGGGGAACCGAGCGGTTGTGGGTTCGAATCATGCCGAAAGGTCAAATAATAATGAAAAAACTACCCAACTGCAATAAACATAAACAAAATCAAAAACTGACTACTACGATTTATCTTTTTTTACACGTCACCCGCTACGCGTTGATTAAAAAAAAAGGGCTTATGTGGCAGTACACACGACCGAAGCGAAACTTCTTACGCGTGCGACAGAGAGCGAGCGATGACGTTACACGCTTAGTTCGTTGGTAAAATAATAGGCGATAAGACGGCGAGATGTCGGAAGAATTCATTGTAAAACAACGACCAAGGCAAAGTCATCGCTATTATTTACAATCCTTTTTAATTTAGCGAATGAAATAATTTCGAGGGAAATTGGTACCTACCTATAATAACTAATGGCTTAATATATGACAGTAGTACGTAGACGATATGGTACTAATGGTAAGATATAGGAAAACAATATAAAATACATTTAAATTGCTGGAACGAAGAGCAAGAGAATATGATTTAACAACCAATCAGAAAAGACAAAGTGTATGGTAATAAGAGACGATGACGGAGGTCATACGAACTTAGACATCGTCTGTGCAGGTAATAAAAAGTAGGTGCAATAGAAGAAGGGGAACAAATCGAATAACCAGGAACAACGTTAGCATGAGTAAAGCGAACAAAGAGCAGGTTTGCAGGTGAAGCCGTAGATATGTTAACAAACATTTTAAAGGCGGGGGATGTGGCAAGGGCCATAAAAAAAGAAAAGAATAAGCTCGACGTTTAGATGAAGAATTAAGAGTTCGAAAAAACGATGTCAAATGGTTAGGTATATATGTAGATACGATGACGGTGGGAAGATGGGTAGATAAATAGAATTTTAATTGGCGGAAAACGAGGAAAGGCAAGAAATGACTGGAAGGAGTTAAGAAGGATCTCAGAATCAGAGAGGTGGGTGTAACGGACTGCACAGATCGGAGAGCCAGACGGACGGCGGAGGAACGACGGGCGAAGAGAATTTTAATTGGAGATCAAGGAGGAAAGAGAAGACGAGGACGGCGCAGGAAGAAATGGTTGGATTCTTCCAGGTTGAGAAGGATCTCAAAATTTATTGGAAAGAATAGACTATAGACATGAGAAAGTGGCAAAGGAAAGCGAAATAACTTGAAACCAAGGGCCACTAAGACCGGTAGTGCTGATATTATACCAATGACAACGCTTAATTCGCTTAAAATCAGTACTGCGATTAATAATAACGTACAAAACACTTCTCGTATACATTTTGGGGACGAAATTTGCATAGGTTTCAAAATACAGGTAACCTTCGGTTTACGCCGATTCACAATAACGCCGTTTCGCCATGTAATTCCGATTTTCGTTTCAGTGTTGACGTATTTTACTGAGCCGCAACGTTGTACATTCGTTAAAAAAAAGATTTTTATTGAATATATTTATTTTCTTTTTGTTTAATATTGTTGGGTATGTATACGTTTACATTAAATCAATATTAAAATAAATAAAAATATTAAAATAATTGTTTAGGAACCCACGTATACTGGAAAATGGACAAACACGCCCTAACGTTTATAGATCTTTAAACTTACCTACATCAACTGTTACTACAATTATGAAAAATGCAGATAAAATTAAACATTTTGCCTAACAGTGAATTACAGTAGAGATAAAATTTTTGAAAAAATGGAAAAATTGTTATTGTTATGGACGGATGATGCAAATCAAACAGGAAAACTTTCCCTTGACTCAAACCACTATAATTGAAAAAGCAAAATCAATTTTTGAAACTTTTTTGGGAAGCAAGGGTCGGTTTATGAATTTTAAATCCCGAAATGCAGATGTTGCGGCGGCGTCGGCAGTGGCTGCTTTTCCTAAGGAATTTCGGGGTTATGTAGAACAAGGCAACTATTCTCCAGACCTAATCTTCAACGTTGGTGAGGCTGGACTTTTGTTGGGAGCCAATGTTTCGGGAACTTTGAAACTTAAACCGATGTTAGTGTATCATTCACAGACACCGCGTGCTTTAAAGGGACTAAATAAAGACACCTTGCCAGTTTATTGGAAATGGAACAAGAACACTTGGATCACACAAGATGTTTTCACAGATTGGTACACAAGTTATTTTTGCCCTACTGTGCTTCGCTTTTGTGAAGAAAATAAATTATCACCCGAGGCACTTTTTTTCTTGGACAATGTTCCAGGTCATCCTCGAAATCTCGATGAAATAATAATATCATTGGATGTCAAGGTTGTAATAAATTCATGGAAATGATGAGAGTTTTAGACACTTCAGATAAAACAGTTAAAGACTATTGGCGGTCTTTCGATATTTTGAAAGGCATTAAAAACATCAAGTCGGCTTGGGATGAAGTTTCAGTAAAATGCTTAAATGGAATTTTAGAAGCTCACGATCAACCATTCTCGAATGAAGATTTAGAAGAATTATACAAAGGATTAGATCGTGAACAGTCGGAGAAGAAAGAAAACGAAGAAGAAACTCCAAGAGTTATGAAAACGGCTGATCTGAAGCGTATCCTTTCAACTACGGAAAGTTGGAGCATCATTCGACCATATTCCGAAATTTTTGATGAAAGAAAACAAAAATCTAAGCAATTAAAGTTGGATACTTTTTTCCGCAAAATGTAAGAAATTCGAAACTTTGAAATTTGATTTGTTTTTCTTAAGATTTTTTTTAATAAAAACATTTCACTTTATTTTATCATAAAATACATTTTTAAAAATTAAATTTATAATATATGTATTTGTATTATATTGTATTAATAAACAAAATTATTTGCTTATTTTTCACTTATGTAGAATCTAACCCTATACCTCATTGCAAATATGGATTCATTTTACGCCGATTCTATTTGCGCCGGCTTTTGTAAGAACGAAACTGCACGTAAACTGAGGGCTATCTGTATTATAATTGGACGAATATTTCGGCACATATAAACATTGTTATCTCAGGGGGGACTTGGACCATGTCTCCCTTTACATTAACATTTATTTTGGCGATAAGTAAATGAATTTTTAATACACAAGTCGGCCCTTCGACTATTTTCCCAAAGAAATTGCAGAAAAAATAATAACAAACCAACTGCAATGAACTTTAAAATTGTTAACGTATTGTTGCATTAGTATTTCGGCGACACCCTGTATAGGCGAATGACTGTTTTTTTGAAAAATCCGTAAATTCTTCGATTATGGGGACGCACTATATGGCGAACTGGCAAATATCATCTCAAAATTCAATATTGTCAAGTATGTTGTAGAAGTAAATGAAAAATTAATTATAAATCATTGAAAACTATATTTTTTGATCTGTGATCATATTTGTTGTAGGTCTTTCCGTTAATTTGTTATAAGGCCTCAAAGTTGAACATTTACAAACAACAGATCTATTGCGACATTTTACGCGAAACTTTGAACTCCTATCATAATGTGTTATAGGTTGAATCTAGATATTATTTTTGTTTTATTAGCTTAAAAGAATATCTATTTGCTATGTAAAGGCCTAATTTGGGTTCTTTATATTTAATAACTGTTTCAAATGAAATTGAAAAGCACAAAGATTTAATTGACTACAATTATAAACTTGCATTTGACATTTTTGCCGATGTCTAGAAATTGCGATTTTTATATTCGTTAAAGTGTCTACTTTAAGAATCAGCGATAAAATCTTGCACTAATCTAATTTGCACTAATCTTGTTTCTAACAGAGCGCTGCGTAACACGGAACACCCAATTTCTGGCTTTATTAGGAGCTGGACTGAAAACTGACCTTAAGAAAAGTTTTTGTATATTTTATTTAATATTTAACGACGTTTAGAGATTTTCGTTATCAGTCATATTTTTCAAGCTATGATATCATTGGTTATTATTTTAAATGGGACACCCTAATTTTTATTATTGATTTGTATTCCCGAGCCGACCGTACGACCTTTTGTTCCAATAAAGATTATCTCTAAAATTAGCTCGTTTGGAAAAAAATTGACAGCTGCAGGTTATTACAAATACCTATATTTCTAAGACATTTATGCATGTACAAATTTAATATTTTAGGTAAGTATTTTAGAAAGTATGCTGCATCGAATGATGTATTATAATCTTAACAAAATAATATTGGATGTTAAAAAAAAAATGCCAAACTTGTTATCCGAAAAATATTAATATCTTAGTAATTTTAAATATCAACCTACATTTTTCTCAATTCTATTGCATTGTACGTTCAAAGTTAGGGTCAGGTTGTATTTACTTCCCTATATCTAAATGTCATAGTTTTAGAGTTATTTTAGAAAATGTATTAACTCCCTCGAAATTTTATTTCATCCGGTATTATTTTGATAAGTTAATGATTGATCATTCGATGCAGCATACTTTCTAAAATACTTACCTAAAATTTTAAATTTTTACATGCATAAATGTCTTAAAAATGTGGATATTTGTAACACCCTGCAGCTATCAATTTTTTTTTACAAAACACGAAATAATTTCAAACGGGCCAATTTCAGAGGCAATATTTATTGGAACAAAAAGTCGTACGATTATCTCGGAAATACAAATCAATAATAAAAATTAGGGTGTTGTTCAATTTAAAATAATAGCCGATGATATCATAACTTGAAACATATGACACAACGAAAATCTCTAAACGTCATTAAATATTAAATAAAATTTAATATTATTAAATTTATTAAATTCAAATTCAATCTAGGTAGGTACATAATAATACCACTAGTAGATATACCATTAAGTACTACTGTCAAACAATTGTCTGTGCAATATAATTTCAAAGTGAAAGAAAATTCAAATAGAGAGCATTTTCCCTACGCTTATTGTTATATTTCTAATGTAATATTTAATAAACTCTGTATAAATTATAAAACTACATTTATCCGGTAGTACACATTCCAAATTTCACTTCGATATACGTTTTACTGTTAAAGTTATTAAATTTTGCGATGATATGTACCTGTTCGCCCCATAGTGCGGCGCTCGGATAATTTCGAACGCCCTGTAGGTATTCGATTCGAGTTCCAAGTTTGTTCAAAATTACCGAAGAATCAACTTAAAACATTTTTGAAATATAGCGCAGTTTATAATTAAAATTAATAAATAATGTTTTCAGGCCGAATAGTATATTGTATCAATTCGCTAACAATATGTGTTTTGTAAAGTGTCCTTGTAGGCCCGTCTGGAATTATTGGTGCAGCAGCTGCGGTTGCAACGCGAAAACAATCAGTCTTATATCGGAAGCAGTGTTGAACGCGTCGTTCTTTCTTCGGTGTCGGATCAATGAAAATCTAAATACAATTAACTTCGCAAACCCATCGTGTTATTAATCGACAACATTTCTCGTTACTGCGGACGTTAATCGTGATTTTAAAACCGATCGGGGGGGCGGCTATTTCCTACAACAATTAAAGTTAGTAGTGCTCGATTGGAAGGGAAACTTTCCGTTGCCGTTACCGAAAACGGCAACGTTTTCCAATTTAAAAACCGTCGATCGCCTGATATTCGTCTAGGTTTTCGATTATCGCGGACACTAATCATGACTAATGCCAATCGGGGGTTAATTTTGAAATATTATATCCGTAGTGCGCGCGTGTAGAACATTTTGGAAGTGTGGCTCGTTCACAAACTTGCACTTTCGAAACTGCTACCAACGCCATACGTTGCCTGCCGACCCGGTTGATTGGGTAGTATAGCTTATCCAAACCTATATGATGTTCACGTCATCAACAAAAAGTTACTAGATTGTTTATTTGTAATTCGGTTTCAAGTTTAGAAAGTGACATATTCTATAGATTATTTACTTGCGCACATATTAGATGGTATAAAGAAAAACTACAATTTATTAGAACTGTTAAAATACGAGGTACGAGGTGACGGTACTATGTGAAACGTCATCATCTAGTAACCTTGTATTGATGACGTGAACATCATATAGGTTTGGATAAGCTATAGATGTAATTTTATCGTTAGTTTACTGTGACTTAAAAAACTAATCGGGTGGTGTTCGATTTCGTAGTGCCGTGCGTGTGATATTTTACGAACGTTTTCGTGTTGGTAGAAATGGCTGGCATTGAACTTTCCCGTGGTTGCACGTCGGCATCGTCGTTCCGGCGAACAGGTGTTGAGGTGCGTTTTTCACCCCTTTGGGGCACGTTGTCGTCGTCGTAGCAAATTTTCGCCGTTAAAAAGGTACTAGAAAAATCTGATGAATACATGAATGATTTATTTATTTGTGTTAGTCAAAATGTTAAAAACGTTTTATATTTTTCAAGAAGAGATACAATTTTATTGTAATTATATCGACGCAGTTTTTCCAGAAGGGCGTAACCCACAAAAAGTAAATTTTACAGGAGAGCACATTTTATATCGTCGCGTAACTATAAGAAGATACGATTCGCGGAAATACAAATCGATTTTTCCGGTGGAAAAAATCGGAATATCGTTACCAGAATTTAACAGATGATGCCTTTCGTTTAAATGCATAAGATAGTCAGAATAACTCGTTTTCACAAAAAGCGTGGGTTACGCCCTTTTGGCAAAACGCCATCGAATGGTTTTAAATCGCGATCGTTTTACGTTAACCTTGCGAGTTACTACTACGCCCGATTATAGTAGGTTCCCAGGCGGCACACTGTCGTCATAATGTCGTCAATTATTGGTAATTATTCGTCGGCGACGCCGTGGACCCAATAAGTGGCGTACGCACGACTACACTTTCACGACGAACATTTGACGTCATTAAAGAACGTCGTCGAGACATCTTTTTTTGGTCGTTCCAAAGTCCTAAATCCTTACTGGAAAAGTGAAGATAAAGACGTTTTGAAGCGTTAATTTAAAGCGTAAAATATTCGTAATTGTTTTTAACATTTAATCCAAAATTTTAACTAAAAAAATAGATCAATCTATTTTGTAATTATGCACTATCGCGTCAATGCGATTAATAGTAATAGTTCTATACGTTATAAATACAGTAGTATACAACTAAACAAGTAAGTAAAGTCACATCCAGTTATTTATTCTAATTGTTTACGTCAATGGCTAGTACTAGTTCCTTTAAAATGTCACGCCACTGTATATACTGATCATAGTTTGGTTTACTACCAGCGGTTTTGTTAGGTTAGTGGTTTTACTTTGCAGTGAGTTCTACGTTGTAAATTTTGATATAATTTCTTAATGGTAAGTGAAGAATTAATCAGCCTATCGTCACTTAAAGTTAAAACGAATAATTTTAAATAATTAAAAAACTGGAAGAAATATTTTTTACAATAATTATACAAATCATGGCATTACAAGAAACAGACAAATTCTACTTATTTCTATAGGTTTTAACCTCTAGGTGACTAGGTTATCTTTGTGGCGTGAGAGACCCCCATTTCATTATTAATTTATTTAGATGTCTTTTGTTGGAGCGAAATTTTACATTGTGCGACTCACACAACCGGAAAGCTTTTATCTATTCTATTTTTATCTATTCTATTTTATCTATTCGTTTCTTTCTATTTTTCTTAGTTTAGGCTCTATCAAATGATCCCAGAACTCGTGGACACACTGTATATCTTATATTATATTTACCGCTTACATCTTATCTTAAACATATTATTGTATTACTCGTATATAATAATAATAACGATATTTGGTTATTAAGTAGGTAAATCCAAATAATTTTGCGTTCCTTCTTTGATATATTAACATACTTTGTTTAATTTCTTAGATTTAGGTTCTTTGTTTCTACCTTCATTTTTGTAATAAAGTAATAATTATTTGAATGTATTTGTATTTTTTTCACCTTTAGATGCGTCATTAATGCCTTAGGATTACGTCAATAGGACGTCAAATAGACGTATCATATCATATATACGTCATTTACAACGTCCCCATTGGGCCCCAAATGGCCAATAGTTGACGACATAATAACGTCAGTGTGCCGCCTGGGTTATCAAAAAATTACCTACATCTGAATAATTGTAAAATAACTTCCGGGTACCTAATAAAAAAAAACAACGACAACGTAAAAATATATCGTTTTAACTTTAATTAAACTTAAAAAAAATATCCGTTTGATTCGTTTTTTCGAACCTTTTTTCGTTTAATTGTTTCGTTGTGACTGGCCGTCAGTTTTCACTAGGCAGTATACAGTGTGCGACAACGAAAAGTTTCCACCACGACTTTGTTTGAGAACCCGACGACTGTTTTTTTTTAAAACACCCGAGCAGGTCGATCATGTTCGTTTTGAGAGGTCAGCTCATATTTAATATATTAGTAAGGGGCGATAGCGGTCCCATAAAAATCCTAATAGAGGAATGTTGGTCTTCATTCATTGTCTTTCTTATCTTATTATTACGACACTCGTCTTCGACTTGTGCATTAATAATCCTTCTAAATAAGAAGCATCTTACATAAAATGGAAATATGTTTTTAACTAAAAAATGAATCAGCGCAAAGCTCGGGTTTTTTTAGACCGGACTCGCCAATAGGGCACTTCATATTTTTTAAAAATTTTAAACCAGCCCGCTTAAAAATAACGGCGGAGAATCTCCTGTTACTTCGCGTTACTATTAAGTAAGGTGAGATTCTCCTTTATTTTTAGGTGGGCTGGTTTTCATTTTGGGAAAATGTAGAGTGCTCTATTGGTGAACCTGGTCTAATAAAGGGCCCGAGGTTTGTGCTGATTAGTTTTTCGAAAAACAATTTTGAATCGTAACGCTCGCTACGCGTCAGGTAATACGATTTCTCCGTTATTTTTATGTGGGCTGATTTTAAATCTTGGGAAAATGTAGAGTGTCCTTTTGGCGAGTTTGATCTATAAATTCCCGAGTTTTGTGCTGATAAACAATTTTTAATCGTAACGCTCTCGGCGCTTCAAGTAACACGAGATTCTCGGTTGTTTTTAAGTGGGCTGGGGTTAAAATTTGGGAAAATGTAAAGTGCCCTATTGGCGAGCTTGTCCTAAAGGACCCCAGTTTTGTGCTGATTAGTTTTTTTGGAAAATAAATTTTAATCGTAACGCTCGCGATACGTCAAGTGGCGCGAATTTCTCCGTCATTGGCTCCGTCAGTGGGCTGGTTTCAAATTTTGGAAAAATTTATAGTGCCTTATTGACAAGCTCGGTCTAAGGGCCCGAGTTTTGTGCTGATTAGTATTCGAAAAAACAATTTTTAATCGTAACGCTTGCGACGCGTCAAGTAGCACGAATTACTCCGTCATTTTTAAGTGGGCTGGTTTCAAATTTTGGTAAAAAATGCAGAGTGCCCCGTTAGCAAGCTTGTGCTAAAGGGCCTGAGTTTTGTGCTGATTAGTTTTTCGATTAACAATTTTTATTCGTAATTCTCCTAACGCATCAAGTATCACGAGTTTCTCCTTTATGTTTATGTGGGCTGCTTTCAAATTTTGGGTAAATGTAGAGTGCGCTATTGGCGAGCACGGTCTGAAGGGCCCGAGTCTTGCGCTGATTATTTTTTCGAAAAAAAAATTTAATCGTAACGCTTGCGACGCGTCAAGTAACACGGGTTCTTCCGTTATGTTTAAGTGGGCTGGTTTCAAATTTTGGAAAAATGTATAGTGCCTTATTGACAAACTTGGCTTAATGGGCTGGAGTTTTATGCCGATTCGTTTTTTGGAAATACTTTCTAATCGTAATGCTCTCGACGCTTCGAGTAACACGCGTTTCTCCCTTATTTGTAAGTGGGCTGGCATTCAAATTTTGGGGCAATCTACATTCAGCCGACGCAGAGCCGTCAGTCTCACTCCCGGCGCCTGACGGTCAAACACCATGGAGTGAATAGGCATCATGGTATTGGTCGAGACTCGACGCGACTGACGTGTGTGAATAGATGCATGTTTTCGCGTTTTTTTTTTAATTGACTTTTGCGGTTTAATTGCCGGAATTTAATTTAATTACCTAGGTATAGGTTTAATTAGATCGATTTGATTTTTATTCACATTTTAATTCCAGTAATTGCAACGGGTTTAATTTGATACGTGCTCACGTGATCTACGACGTGTTACGCGCCTTGCCCATCTCCTCCAAATTCGATCGGCACCCGTATTTTCGCGAGGCGACCCCGTATATATCGCGACAAAATCATTTTATGGCGGCGCGGCGGCGTAAGGTTTCTCCAAACCGTAACGTTTATTTTTCGCATCGCCTAAAGATTAAGTAAATACGTACGTACCTATATTGTATATCCTCGTAATTGCAAAATGGCTTTCATTTGTTGCGCCGGCAGCGAAAATTAGAGCGAACCCGCAATCCGTAGGTAGAGGTAATTCGCGAAATTAACCCGGACGAGAATTGAAGAAATTTTCCGACGATGACTTCGTCTAGCTTTATTTATACAATTCTATACTCGAAGCAACCTTTCCCAACGTTATTATTCATCGGGTAATTTCTGCGGATGAGGCGATACGTTACGTTTAGTATTTTTAGTGCTCGTCACGAGCGATGAATTTTCTAAAGGCTCGAGTGCAGCTTTATACTCCTACAAATTAACTTCAAATGAGTATTTTGTTTTTAAAATGCGGTTCTCGACGTTTGCAAATGGGGATGAGTGCCTACGCTCAAGTTCATATATAGGTACTTTTATCGTTAGGAATTGCTGTAATTACGCTTTTAATGGGAAGGGATAAAATGCGCCTGGATTGCATTAGCAATTTTATTAATGCATAAAGCCGTTCTCGGCATTACCTTCAAATTCGTTAGAATCACGTCCTAATTTCCTTTAAACGATCGAATTTTAGTAATAATACGCCGCTCATTAGGTCACACGTATTTAAATGGTTTTCGTTTTAATATAATTACTTTATTCGGTAGTAATGGCAATTATGATTGTCCCTAAAGAGCAATGGTCGACAACGTAGGTACATTTAAACCAAAAATTCGTACAGCCAAAGATGATTATCGCCGACAAATTAGTACATTTGTTGTTCGTAAACGAAACGTTTGCATCGTTTCTAACTACTTACAGTCAAAACTCTCTAATGTAAGTCTACTAAATACGTTCGACTTAAGGAGAGTTTAAGCATTTTGTATCGCAAATATCGAAAGAAAATGTTCCAGTTATAGAACTTTCGACTTAGAAGGGGTGGTATTTTAATTTAAATCTCGTTCTAAATGCGACAATGAAATGATTCGAGTTAGTGAGAAATTCGACTGTATTATTAACTGGACCCAACACTAGAAATAAATAGCTTACCACTTGTGTATGAGGGATAGAATCGATAAACGACTGCAGAAGTAACTTTCGAAGTTTACTCATGGTTTCGTCTTTATTGGATCAACGTAAAGATGAGCAGAAAACATGCTTAAAGCGAAATTCTGCCAATAAAACGTCGAATCCGATGTCGCGAATAGTTTCGATTTTTTTCCCTCAGATGCCCGTATTCACTATCGGCACCGACTTCGCGAGGCAGATTATTACATATTGTGTTCTCGCCGTTGCAATTTCGGATTTTATCAATATTGAGCGAGTTTTTATGCGACCGCGACCGCGCGCAATGCGTTCGACTTTGAATTTCGGTCGCTTCTTCGTATCGGGGCCCAATTCTCGAATCATTCGCTAACATAATGTATGCGAAAATGACGGGTTTTTTATAGAAATCTGTTTGTTGTGACGTCATTTTCGCGTACGTTATGTTAGCGAATGATTCGAGAATTGGGCCCTCGATTCGGTTTAGGTGATCGCGAAAAATTTGAAAACGCAACTACACGTATTTGGGCGTAATTTCCGCCGTTTGGGCGGAAGGGGGAGGGTGTTGTTGTGCAACTGATGATACATTATGTGGCCATCATTCACCGGACACCTATAATAATGTACTAGCTTGAATCTGGTATATTGTCAGAACGACGTTCAAGTTTCGAGTTGTCACGTTCACAGCGGCCCAATTCTCGAACCGTTCGCTTACATAACGTATGCGAAAACGACGTCACAACAAACAGATTTTTATAGAAACTCATTGTTACCACGGTCAATTTCGCGTACGTCATGTAAGCGAATGGTTCGAGGTTTGAATTTGCCCGTTTTTCATTTATAAAAATTGTCAGATTGCCGGGCAAAAACAAATAAGACAACGCGAGTCCGGTCGGTTGCCTTCGCGCAAAATTTAAGGGGCGACCACGCCCATCTCGATTTGTGTCCAGGGGTTCGATTTTCGAACCGTTCGCTTACATAACGTATGCGAAAACGACGTCACAACAAACAGATTTCTATAGAAACTCATTGTTACGACGGTCAATTTCGCGTACGTCATGTAAGCGAATGGTTCGAGGTTTGAATTTGCCCATTTTTCATTTATAAAAATTGTCGGATTGTTGGGCAAAAATAAATAAGACAACGCGAGTCCGGTCGGTTGCCTACGCGCAAAATTTAAGGGGCGACTACGCCCATCTCGATTTCTGTCCAGGGGTTCGATTTTCGAATCGTTCGCTATCGTAACGTATGCGAAAACGACGTCACAACAAACAGATTTCTATAGAAACCCATCTTAAGACGTCATCTTCGCATACGTTATGATAGCGAACGGTTCTAGAATCGGGCCCCAGGTGTCGTTATCGTTTTTGTTTTCGATCGCGCGTTACGTCGGCGTCGCGACGTAAGACTTTTTAACGCGCGGGCGTTTGTGGTCGATTTAAAAAGTTTAGCAAAACATATTCGCGACGCGGCGGGCGTCCCCGTTATCTAAATTATTAAAAATGCGTCGAAACCGATTTGCCAACGATGGCCGTAAATTATTGAGGGCAAACGAGCGGGGAGATCGATATACGGCGCGATTACTTCTGAAGCTTTCCATCGTTTACCGAATTATTTATTTGCAGCTTGTTGCAGCAGTGCGTTCTAGGTAATCGGACAATTATCAGCGGCCGACGCGACAGGAAGATTCATGGCCGCCCCTTTTCGCGAACCGAGCTAGGCGAACTTTCGGCGGCAGAATTTATTTAATTTACCGATAATCCGGCGAAATAAGATTATGAAAGGCGGCATCCTCGTACTTAATCACGGAATATTCGTCTTCCGCCTGCGGATTTTTCTGAGGTGCGGAGTTTTTTTTTGTATAAGTAAGTGCGACAAAAGGCGTTTTGCTCGCGAGGGTTCGAAAAGAAATTGAATTTTTTGTTGTCTCTTTGATCCGTCCTCTCGGCAGATAAATACAAGGGGTATCATTTAAAAGTGGGAACATTTATCAAAAATAAAATTTGGGCGAGATTTTTGTTTACGAAACCGACGCGAGTGCGCCTGATGTACGAAGCGAATTCGATGTAGGCATTTCGTAATTCGAGGCCATACAATGGAGACAATTGAGACAATTATTAAAATTTCTAACCAGTTTTAAACTTCTTGTGCTGCATTAATTTTCATTTCAAACGGTCGGTCGCGAACTGTATTCTCTTAGAAGTATTAAGTAATTTCTCGCTGTCGTCCACACGGGGAATATTACTTTCGGTTAAAAACGATTGTTAACAGACAGCAATAATTAATTATACGCGTAAGTGGATTTAAAGAAAAAAAAAAAACGAAAACGAACATTTTTGGTGAACTAAAACGTTTACGGACGACTAGCGCCTTCGTGTAAAATCTTAATTTGCAACCTCTCGTGAAATATGCATCTCCATTTCATCCACCTACTAATGAAATTACAAGTAAAACATTTTACGGACATTAACTATGCATAGCATATTATAGGAACGCTTATTCTTAACTCGGTTATACGAATTATTAGCGTCTTCGTCGATCCCGTGGCCGTTTAACGAACTAAAGTAAGACGGAAAGTGCGTGGAGCTTTTAAATAAATTGCTACAATATTCTATTACGAACGTAAGCACTTTTGACTAATCTAATTCTGTTAAATATTGTAAATTGTCAAAGCAGCTTTTGCAAAACGAAGCGCTGGGGGAGAACTTAATGTATTCGGAGGTGTCGAAACGTGCGTCGCAGAAACTACTTTGATGTTCGATAACGTGTTCAATTTTCCGTGGACGTAAAAATAATATATTATTATTATTTTTTTAGAGAAAGATCGCGCGCGCGCGCGAACGTCGCGTCGCCCGATTTGCTCGGATCGCGCGCGAGGTATGGAAATCGACATCGCCTTAAAATTAAACTAAAACGCTCGCGAAATTATTTTCCGAATCATTATCCCCGGTTTTCGGCAGGTTTGTTTTTTACCGAGCACGTCAAAATAAATTTCGCTTTTAAATCAGTTCCGTTACATTAGTCCTCGGCAAAATTACATAAATTCAATTTCTTGCGCGCCCATTTCGGGGCTAGGTCCGATTTGAATGATTTGCATACTTCCATTCGAACTCGCGAAATTATGCTTTCGACGGAAAGATTTTTCGGCGGAACGCGTCGACGTTATATGGATATCGGTGTGTAATTCGGCATAAATGGCGCAATCGGGGGTAACTTGCCGCCCCTAATTTCTTATATTGTTGTCGAAACGATACTTTTTCGAAATCGCATTTACTTAATTAAAGCGATTCCGTTACCGTCGTCCTCGACGCGCGGGAATTCCCGGAAAAGCTCTCGCCGAATGTAACGATAATTAGGTATTATATACGGCATCGGCGGGTCGGACTTCTTGACCCGATCGACTTGCAAGTTTCTCCGCTTCTCGTGATTGCTCTTAATCAACGGAACTAACTATTCCAAGCAGGCGCCCTTTTTTATAAATTCGCCATGGGTCGTTAGAATTGGCGAAAATGGCATTTCTTCGGGCGCGATCCGGTTCGAATTTTACAATATTCAAGTGCCGACATTAAAGAGCAATTATTTTACCTTTGAAGTGCTTCTTCGGGCTGCGACTCGTTTCTATAAATTATTCATCGTACGAGTCGCACGTGATGCGAGCGACGAATCGCGTAATCGAATGCTCGGGATATTCCAGAATTGTGACATAATCGACGTCATCGCCTTAAAGTCAAACATCGTTTTTCATTAAAAGACCTATCCTGTGGAAAACAACGGTTCTGGATGTTATGTAACGCCACGACTGCCAGTGAATTTGGCCGAAAATGAAATTAAAAGAATAACAAATTCGCGTAAACATTTTTTTTTTGGTTTCGTATTTCAAAAATATAGTAATGTTGAACTTTCCACGTGTGCCATAATATAGAAGGCCATGGACGACGTCAGATTATATGTATATGATTGTCGACCCTTATTCGGCCGAGTAACCATCGCAAGCGCGCGTTTTGTTATTAACAAACACTGCCCACAAATTTTCTTTACAACTGACGTATCAAATTGAACTCCTTTAACAGATCAACCAAGGCTCTGAAACAGCCGTGAGTATGCGGCAGTGGCACATTTGTTGCTCGATTATGAGTACGTAGTACGTTGTTTTAGTGGATTGCTGCAAATTTTCTTAATTTCTTGTATTTTCTAGGACGTATTAAAGCTACAGAAATGCGAATTTAATAAATTACAGCTATATAACAATAGAAGGGCTGTACTTGGATTTTGTTCGCGGGTTAATTAGATTAATCCGCGGATTGATTTGATTAGATCGTGATTCCGCAAATTAATTCGCGGTTCGAATCCGCGCATTATTTTTATTTCTCGACTTGATCCGTGGATTAATTCGCGGAATCACGCGTAATTCGGCAATCAATCCCGCGAATTAATTCGTGGATTAATCCAATTAAAACGCGAATTAAATTAATTAATCCAATTAAACCGAGAATAAATAAATTAATTCAATTTAACCGAGAATAAATTCCAAGATGGCGTCGGAAGTGTAGTCCTTCTACTTCGCATTGGGTTGTGCACATTACGAGTGATGGTAAAAAGTGTATATTACGTGAATTTTTTATAAATTAATCGAATGGTTAGCAATTTGACAGATTACATAATTTTTACTCGGAGTACTTCAAATTAGTTTAACGTCAACAATCGGTTACATTTTAGAAAACTGACCCTTGAAGATTTCCTATCGATAACCACCCGAGGGATAAACGACAAATCGCTTCAAATGTTGCAAGTAGGGGGGATGACACCTAGCCCTCTCCCCTACTTTTTTAACATTAAACCGCGGATTAAGTTGATTCGCGGTTGAATTGCATTCAATTAATTTGATTATTGCGCAATTCGGCGTTTAATTAGATCGATTAATTTAATTAGAGTTTTAATTACGCGACATCGTGGAAAAATCTGCTAAAACAAACGTCGAATTAGGCAATTATCAAATTAATTAACCCAATTAATCCATGAATTAATTTAATGCGCGGTTTGATGTAAAAAACGGTGGGAGCTAGATGTCATCTCTCTACTGCTGCAGCTTATATTTGGCGATCGACCCAATAAATCGAAATACTAGTGTTCGATCACGATATTTTTAAACCGATGGGTGCTGTGCAGATCTAACGATTCCAAAAATTTTTCTAATTCATTTGTGTTTGTTTGAAAAGCGCAAGCGCGTGTTTTACTTATTAGGATGCCAAGAAAATCAAGCGCAAAGCTGGTATTAATGTTGCAAATTATTTATTAAGCCAAGAAAACCTTATTTCAAAGGTTGGGCATCAGTAAAAACAGTTTTTTAGCATAGCCTAATACGAAAATGCGAAAACAAAGAAAACAATTATTCGGTATACAAATACATACAAATAATAACAACGCCCAAATAACTTCAACGAAAACACGAAACAAACGATAATAATAATAATAACCAAAACGGTACAACAAGTTTAATGTAGTGCATAGACGACATTTTCTAAAAAATTGTAAATTGTCAATATTGTTGAGTGTTCTCCTCGACAATACAATACAATGGGCGTCGAGAATTTTATTCCCTATAAATCCCGTGAAAAATTATTACAAAGGGCCGCCTGAAGACGCATTGTCGCGACTCGCCCGGAGGCGTTAATTGAGAAGAGGATTTACTAGCACGTGTAACAACGGTTTTCCCGCGTTTCTTTCTTTATTGACGCGTCCATAAAGAATTAATAAAATGAGACGCGAACGTAAAATAGGCCAACAAGTTTAACGGGAGGAGGAGGGGCCGTTGGTGAATATTTAGACGCGAATTAAGTAGGTATCTATAAGTAGAGTAATATAGGAGACGTATTGTCGGTTAGACCAACGATGTGCCGATATAGTGTGCAATGTGTGCGACGCACACATGCGCAGAACGTTATTTGTGCGTGCCCGCCACTGTTCGGCCACGACAAAAACGTTCTTCTTTAAATTTAATTTCACAAATAGTACTCGTTTTGCTTGCATTTCTTCTAAAAGTTTTAATGAAGAAATTTAAAGTTGTATTAAATTAGTTGCTGTTAGTTAGTGCTGTAGGGTATAAAAAGGTTGGGAACCCCTGCTATACTCGACTCGTCGAACAGATGCGAGTACGAAAAATGCGCGATATGAACACGAGCGTTTCTATTGGTTGGTAAGAACTCGCGACAAGTTCAGAACCAACGCGGAGTTGCGCGTGCACCACGCGTGATCGTCGCGTGAACAGAGTATAGATTAGATATGATTTTAATCGCAATTTTTATGCATTTTCGAAAGGCTCGATTAATTTATGTAAAAATGTAGAATTTGGCTCACAGATAGTAATTATTATATTATAATTATTCCAAAGTCTCATTCGGTTGTTAGCCGTCTCCTCGGCCCTTCCTGTTGATGTACGGCTCGAAAAAATAAATAAATAGAGACACCAACGCGTTAATAAATTATGTAATTTAAATGATCGCTTGCGCGTATTTAAACGGATTGTTATGCGTAAATTGACGTGCCCTCCGCGCACCTAATATAAATGACCCGTCGAAAATTTTTCCTTATGGGATTTATGCGCTACCAACGTCCAATTTACATTGTTTAACTTATGGGCGTACAATGCGAACATCGTTCGAGAACGATTGGATTGCGGGGGCGCGCATGCAAACCAATAAATATCGTTCGGTATAATTTAGGGGGGATTTTTACAAAGTTTGCGAACTATCGGCCTAAACGATTTTTTTTTGTTTTTTGGTAGTAGACGTGGTGGTTCTTCTATATGACGTCGAAGATTGCTCTCCGACGAATTCTAGTTTAAGCGACAAACCGTAAAATTAATAATAATATAAATGAAAGTGGACAGCGAGCGTAGGGATAACGTTTAGAAAATCCGTTTTTTTAGAAAATCTTGGCGCAATTATTGCAATTAATTAGCTAATTAGGTTCAATTAAATTAGTATTTTGATAAATCAAGTTGGTCCGAAAATATGACGTATTTCGTTGTTTATTGTTCGTGAAGAGGCGCCCGCCACGGGCGCAACTAGGTTTGTGGCCATATTTGGGGTTATTTTTTGGGGTTAGCGCCCCGCTAAACGAACTTGCGCCCCGCAAGTTGGACGCTTGTCACGGGCGCTTCGTATTCTCGTTGCGGCGTTGTCAGAAAAAATAATTAAAAAAGAAATTAATGAGAAATAACGTCTATTTGACGTATCCATAAAAACAACAACAATGATAAAGGACTTAATACATGGCCGTTCGTCAGACATGTTGCCAAATTTATCGTTCAATTTTTTTGCGAATAACTACAAAAATATAATTACCAGAGAGAATTTTTTTATTATTTTTTCTAGGCTCCGTTAACAGTCTCTTACAACGCACTGCGCACCGGGTTGCAGTGCTTTCGGTGATTTACTTTTATTTACTTTATTTGCTTTTTTTACGGATTTACTTTTACTTACTTTTTAGTCTAGATATTTACTTTATTTATTTTTTTAAAATTTACTCACGAATCTGAGAAAAGAGTAGACTGTGCAGGAGGTCCTTTTCTCGGTGATTTGGTTCCTGGTAAAGTTGTAATATGTGTTTGGTTTTTTAGTGATACATGGACATTATCAGATGTATGAATGTGTTTAACTGCTGTTTACTGATGTTAACTGATCACTTAGTATTTCATATATTAAATATTATAAAAATGTGTAGTTTGTCATTTCCTTGTTTGTTATATTTGAAAAACTACTTTTCAAGTAATTCCGGACCTGTTTTATGCGTATCAGGTAGTGTCATTTTATCTAGATTATGCAAAAATTATAATCTATTTAAACGTCCGCAGTTCGTCATTCTTTGCTTTGTTATACCAGAAATACGAGTTTTCTAGTCGTTTACGACTTGTTCTGAACGTTGCGTCGCAAAACGTTCTGATAAAAATTTTGCAAAAAAAATACGTGAATTATACTAAGGGATTTTTTCGAGATTTCGCAAAAATTTTAAATCGATTTAAAAATGTGTAGTTTGTCATTTATTTGTTTGGTATATTCAGTGTTTCCAGTGATTTACTTTTATTTACTTTTTTTTTGACTTTTATTTACTTTAAGTTTGAGAAATATTTACTTTTTTAATGCGGTGTGTCGCCGGAAGCCCTGGGGTTTGGTGCGCCAATTTGTGATTAAACATTTCGATTTCGACGATAACGAAACAGAAGCTTGAAACTGTTTTGTTTTAATAAATACTGTTTTAATTGGGTATTTGAACATGTTTTCGTAATACGTTCTAATACTTTTTTTTTAACAAAAAACGTATCTAATTGTTTTCGTCGTCGCTTTTTATGTTAAATATTTACGGGAATTTATTGTGGGCGAGTCTATTGTTTTTATTACTTTTCGTGTTAATCGAAAAACAGTTGAAACTAATTTTTGTTCTAGTATACTTTTTCGCTCTCTTTTTTTGCTCGGTCCATTTTTATCTCGGGCACATTTTCATTTAATTTGGATAGGTTCGTATAAGTACCTACGTAAAAGAGATCTTTTAAGATTAACAATATACTGATGGTGTTTTTTATAGGGGGAACTGTGCGAGGGTGCGACGTTCGTCTGAATCTTTAAATTGATTTCTCTTGTATAGTTTGAATCAATAATATTACATTAGATTTAAAAAGTGTATATATGTGACTTATTTGCTTTTCTCTCGAGATTTTATTGTCTTGGTTTAGATTTTATTTTAAACGAGGCTTCTTGTTAAGTAAGTACCTATATATCGAAATTGCGTAGTGTTTGTTTTTACTTTTCTCCCCAGTAAAAATAAACCAAATTAAAGAATTCGTTCAATTTTTAAAATTCCTTTTATCTTTAAATCTTATGCTCGTTTTGGTGCTTATTGTTTTGTTTTCGATAGGGTTGATGTTTACGTTAAACAATTAATTGCAAACGATGCGAGTTTCATCAGTTCGCATCTTTTTCGGTGCAGTTTTAAAAATACCGCCTTTGTTATATGTATATTCTGATAGTAAGTATGTACTATTATGTGCGGATCAACTCCTTAGTGGTCGATGAACATTGTTTTCTAGTTTCTCCTACCAAAGCTTTTGCGACTTATTTTTAGTTTGAGAGTTTTACTTAAAGTTGAATATCGATTCGCTTCGGATCGATCATAAGATTGGTCGGTAGGATGCAGAGGGATGTATAAAATGTTTTTGCTCTAAATTCGATTTCTTTCGGCGAGCAAAATGCGTCGATCAGACTAGAGTCACGCACATCGGTTTCGGTCGTACGTTTTATGTCGCATTGACTGGAATAACATATCACATTTGCTATTCTACCACTCAATGAGACATGAAATGCACGACCGAAACCGATGTGCGTGTCTCTAGCCTCAAACAGTAATTGGAAAGAAGCATTTTAATTAATGTTTAAATAAAATTGATTTTTAATCACGTTAAGTTCAACGAAAATTAATTTGGGAGTCCGCTGTACAACAAATATTTCAGTATCAGATCGGTACCTACCGACAAAGAGAGAAAAGTGTGGATAACAATGATGTAGAGATTCGCAAACAGCAGTCGTATCAAATGATGCAGAAAAATAATAATTGATCGTTTAATCGTCGAAGGAAACCAAAACAATTGTACCGCAAATATCCGGCTCCTAAGTAAAAGTCAAATGTATGCATGTAACTATCTCAAACAAAAGGCGTTCTATTTTCGGATTATAAATCGACATTTTTCGACGCTTACTTCAAGGCCACAATTAATACCTACTTGTATATATCTAAACATTTAAAAAAAAAACATTAATCATCATCTTCTATAATTTCTGTTGCATATCATAAGGCCAAAAAAATGCTACAAAATGGCACTTGTCTCGCCTGTCTAGCTTAATTAGGAGAGCTGCTACGGAAATTTAAAAATATGTCGATGTGCAATTTTTAGATTTTTTTTAGAAATTTTACATATAGGTAGTTGTATTTTCAAAACGGGTTGATATATTTTAATAAAATTTTATATTTTTCTTAGTGTAAGTATTTATATGAAGGCTACCTCTGTGCCAAATTTGATTAAAATGTGAGTTGGTGAGGTGAAATTTTTATTAAAAGTGTGTCGAGTTGACATGGAATCATCCAAACGTAGAAAAGTTTGATATTTATCAAATATTGAAAAATAAGTTAGGGAAAATCTAATCCTGTCGATTACACTTATTTTTTCCTCACAAATTATACGTTATCATCGTATGTTTGAGAAAGTAGACTTTAAATAACAAGTTAATTGGTGACTTTTCCAAGTTTACGTGTTATAAATGACCGTTTCGGATAAGTAGACAAATTCACCGGACGGGTAAGATGACGAACACTTTGAAAAATAAACAAGACGAGAAAGAGAACAAAAATTATGGGCTAGGTTGTCCGATCCAGGATGCAGCGTAATCACCCGTCCCAAACGCCATCGAGTTAGCGGCGAGTTCGAGTCGGTTCCTTGGTTAGCAGTCCATTTTGTATGCTGCAACCAACAAAGAAGGAAGATGCAAAAAAGGAATAAAGGGAGAAAACAGAAATAACATGTTAGACGACTGTTTTTTAATAACTAGGTATGCTTGTTCGTTTTGTCGAAGGCCGGCTTAGATATAAGCCCACGTCACTACGTGTCGCAAGTCACGACATCCCCACCTTTTCTCTACTGGAAAACATGGGAAAGTCGGGGAATTTAACAATTTTGAAATAACCGACATCGATAGCGAAGCGATTGCACGCCCGCTTTGCGATCGAATCGTCCCGTGTTCGATTCCAGCTACGAGTTGTAATTTTAAAAATTATTTAATCTCGTACAGCGTCGGCAATGGTAATATTTATTAAGCGACATTAGAGAATTTTTCGGATTGTCGACCGACACGTCAATTTAACGGCGGATTCGCGCGTTTAACGTCTTCTTCCCGTCCCGTCGCGGTTAATTAGTTTTAAAAAACCCATCGATCGCCTTTTAGTGCCCGAACTGCCGCTACTCCTCCAATTTTGCGCGTGTTATTGTTCTAAATATTCCTTTTTATTGCGGCCGAATTAAAATAAATGCTCGGGAATCTGGCAGAATAAATTGTTATTGTGGTACGCATTTCGCATTCAACCCACTCGAAAAATATTTCCGTATATATTCGGATATGCATTACAAATGATGTGAAATGAAAACAATTCCGTATCTGTGCCGGAATGTATACTTAAATATTGATTATGAATAAACAAATAAGCACAGCGTAAATAATTTCCCGGCACAAAGGTAGGTATATTTGGAAATGTTTTTTGGTCGGCATTTCCCTCGAATAATGCAATGTAAAGAAACCCGTTCCCCTCGAAGGTTTTTACGATTCGCGGACCCGTCTAATTAAAACGTCTACTAAAAATTGCAAATTTTTGCGAGGCAGTTTCGTTCTAGTCGTAAACGTTGCCGAGCAACAAGTATTTTTTCGAAATTATTTCGTCTAATAAAATCGGAAGGTGGCGTGGGTATTTTGTTAACCTTTTCGGTGGCTTACCTATACAGTTATTAACCGGAGTAAATTGGAAGTCGACCTTTTAGTTCACGTTTCATAATCCTCTCGCCTCGGGCATGCAAAGCGAACATTAATTTTTCTATTTAAAACGTTTCGGTTAACGATTCGGCCAGACTATAGTTCCCGTCGTAACGCGCTTCCGACGCGAATTTCACAAAATCAACGCGATTTTAAAATTTAAAACCGCCCTAAGACGTTTATGTTAAGAAAGGTGGATAGCGGGCGTACGTAAAGGGAGCAACCGGCCTACAATATCACCTTCTTGCAAATTTAAAATAGGAAATAAAAAAACATCAAGCCACCAGCCTCGAATATTTTACCTTTCATACGTATCACCGAGCTCGACAAGAATATAAAGCCGAGAGAAATACACACCTTGCGACCTATAACATTACTGTAACGGACATTTCTAACCCCTTTTCCCATCCGTATCTGACATCTTTCACCTACCTACATCACTTTGTCTTTTTTCAGCTTCCTCCGAACAGGTGCTCTACCTGTTTCGTGCGTCCCTTTTCGGCCTGAGGAATTGAAGGGGGCCTTTTGATTATATGTATAAGCTCTTTGTCTGGCAGCCTTTGTGCAGTCGTATTTCCTGTGCCGCGAAGTCAGCGAAGGATGCTTCCGGTCAGGGATGACAGCGCCGCGCATTCTTACGCTGACCCTTTCGACGTTCTCGTTCTTTATCGAATTTCATTCAAAACACTGTTTAGTTATTAACATTTTTATAAAGTGCGGCTCGTTTGCGAAATTACAATCGTCGCGATCGCATTCAGTTTTCCGAAATTAATTGCGACCATTCGTTACGATCGTTTGGGGGGGCTTAAACCCAAATGTAAATGAAATCGATATTATTTTTAGTTACAAAGCTGCGCTAAGCGAAATTGCCTAATAAATTACGGGTTTACGCACAATAGTCAAATCAATTGTTCCCGACATCGAATCTCGTTCAAAAGATAAAATATACCCACCTACTACCTATACAATTCCCATCAGTCTTGTTATTTCAAGTCGAGTCGTCAAACTTCGGTTCGACGAAAACTTTTATCGATACGAACGTGCGTGGGCCCAATTAAAATTAAAATAACACGTCGCGACGTTACCTAAACACTTAAGCCGATATGCGTCGGAAACTTTCGAAACGATTTATCAACATTGTTAGCGCACATTAGTGGGTTACTAAAACGCAATTACCTTAGTTTACCTTTAGGTAGGTATTCGTTTTAATTCGCGACTGTTCATTTTTAGTAACGCCGTAGGTCGCCTACGTAATAGGCGAGTGTCACGAATTCAAAAAGAAATTGAATAACTCAATTTATATTTATTTCGGACCATTTTTGTTCGTTAATTGAAAATTGTAATTAATTTTATAAACTCGTGGTGTGACTGACGGTGTGTTCTGCGTCGTCTCAGTTCAGTTTCAAGGCCCATCACGCGTGTCAGTCACGTCACGTATCGGTTTCGTTAAATCTCGGTCATAAAAAATAGTCTTTCTGGTATTTGTAGTATTTTAGTTGACCCATTTACCTACTGTCGGCCGGCGCAGGTTCGCCTCTCGGCACCTGACAGTCAAACACCACGTGTGTGGATAGACAATCATGGATCCCAGGCGACATACTGACGTTATAATGTCGTCAACTATTGGCCATCGGGGACGTCGTAAATGACGTATATATGACGTCAATATGACGGGTTAATGTCACAGCCCAACGACGTCAAATTATGACCAATCTAGTACGTTACTTGAGACGTTTAATTTCCTTAAGTGGGACGTTCATTTGACGTCCCATTGACGTAATCCCAAAGCATTAATGACGCATCTAAAGATGAAAAAAACACAAATGCATTCAATATAATAATTATTTTATTTCGAAAATGAAGGTACAAACAAAGAACTTAAATCTAAGAAATTAAACAAAGTATGTTAATATATCAAAGAATGAACACAAAATTATTTGGATTTACCTACTTAATAATCAAATATTGATATTATTATTATATACGAGTAATATAATAATATGTTTAAGATAAGATGTAAGCGGTAAATATAATATAAGATATACAGTGTGTCCACGAATTCTGGGATCCTTTGATAAAGCCTAAACTAAGCACAATAGAGAAAACTATTTTAGATAAAAGCTTGCTGGTTGTAAGAGTCGCACAATGTAAAATTTCACACCAACAAAAGACATCTAAATAAATTAATAATAAAATGGGGGTCACTCACGCCACAAAGATAACCTAGTTACCTCTCTAGGTGAAAACTTATAGAAATAAGTAGAATTTGTCTGTTTCTTGTAAAACCACGATTTGTATAATTATTGTAAAAAATATTTCTTCCAGTTTTTAATTATTTAAAATTATTCGTTTTAACTTTAGGTGGCGATAGGCTGATTAATTCTTCACTTACCATTAAGAAATTATATCAAAATTTACAATGTACAAATTTACAACGTAGAACTCACTGCAAAGTAAAACCACTAACCTAACAAAACCGCTGGTAGTAAACCAAAGCGTGATCAGTATACACAGTGGCGTGACACTTTAAAGGAACTAGTACTAGCCATTGACGTACACAATTAGAATAAATAACTGATTGTGACTTTACTTACTTGTTTAGTTGTACACTACTGTATTTATAATGTATTAACTATTTAACTATTACTATTAATCGCATAGACGCGATAGTGCATAATTCCAAAATAGATTGATATATTTTTTTAGTTAAAATCTTAGATTAAAACATAAACATGTTAGAAAAAATTACGAATATTTTACGGTTTAAATTAACCCTTTAAAATGTCTTTATCTTCACTTTTCCAGTAAGGATTCAGGACTTTGGAACGACCAAAAAAAGACGTCTTGACGACGTTCTTTAATGACGTCAAATGTTCGTCGTGCGTACGTCACTTATTGGGTCCACGACGTTGCCGACGAATAATTATCAATAATTGAAGACATTATGACGGCAGTGTGCCGCCTGGAATATGATTGAGACTGAACTGACAACTGAGTATGCCCCCTCGCCGATTCGAATGAAATTTGACATACCGATAGATCACAGTAAGAAATGTTATTGGTCAAAATTTTAAGGTTCGCTTCTCAAACATTTTCGGGTAGGTAATTGATTTTTGAAAATTGATATAGTTCCTACGGTACATACCCACCTACCGATTGTAGAGTGCGCTATCATCGCGCGCAGTCACGGGTTCGATTTCCTAGCACTTGCTTTTTTTATTTTGAGTATGATTTTAATTATATTTAATAGAATTGTTTTTTTTCCGATATTGGGTGGAGCATGTTTGGTAATTCGCTGTTGCGCGCGTAAAAGGGGACAAGTCAACAGTTCGTGAAAATTGAGTTATATCATATTAAATGTATTTATTAAATTTATCTAAACGAATTGTACAATCGTATTATTTCCACATAGGTAAGTCAGAATCTGCTTAGTAATATCAACAAATTTGCCCTCGTTGTCAGTTTGCTCATTTTTGACTTGCCCCCTTTTACGCGCGCAGTAGCGAATTGTAAAACCGTTTTTTTACATAGACGTGCATTTTAAATAGATATTTTTTTACCATATACGTAGCGTTCATAGTGTCGATTACAAAATAATATTTCCAATTTTTTTCAATAAAGTTACAATAAATTTTGAAATCACCTAATAAACTATTACTTACCTAATAAATTTTGAAAAATTAATTATATTTTTTAACGTAATACCGGTTAGTACCGGTCATAAGTGGAGTGGTGCGGAGCGGCTTGCGCGAACCGCTGGCCCGTCTGGCGCAGTTTTCCAAAATGGATGGTTGGTAGCGTGGTTTGCCTTTGCAAATATGACCTCGTTGTGGAAATACTATAGCGTCCTGCTGATCGTGCGTAGAATTTTGTCGTAGAAGCTGTTGAAAGCTTTTAGCGAGATAGGTGCCCCATAATTCCTTCGCACCGCCTCACATTATCTCGCACTGCCCCTCGTTTGTACATTAAAATGGCCCAGTGAAAAGCCCTTCGGCTTTTTACGCTTTTGCTAGGTTTCGCAGAGCGACAGAAAGCTCCTTCATAAAGCCTCCAACCGCCAAAACCTTTGATGGTTCGTTCGGAATGGTCAAAATTCCGGTTTCAACTGATAAATCAAAGAATTTTCCAACCCTTTGCTCGAGCCGATAAAGTTAATAATATTATGGATGTGTTTCGAGAAAACTATACGTTCGGTCCTTTTCAGCTGTTTGTCTGGCTTTGCTGAATGTACGATTGATGCCATCTCTTTCTGCCAGTTTTTCTGTTGCTCCTATAACTCTAATGGAGTTAGTGATCTTCTTGCCGAACTTTTTCGACTTTGTCCTTCCGAGTCGATTGAAGATACATCGAAAGCTTTCCATGCTTTTCTCCTCGAGAACGTCTTTTATCGCACTTGACATACTTTTCCCGAGACCAACTTTGCCTGGTCGTCTTCCGCTATATGTATTATATGAAAATAGAACCATCGTTTTGACAAAAATACTTCTGTGGCGTAGTGTTTTTTGTTTTGTTTTAAAGGCTCTCCGAGCCCGTTTCGGTTTCGCTGCAAAAAAACAAGGACGCCCACAATTTTCGGGACGCTCCAGATCCAACGTATTTACGTACGTGCAATGCGAAGCGGAAGCTCGTGACCTAAATCTTCTTCGAGTGCGGACATTTTTTCGATCGAGTCTCGGCAACTTTTCTTTGTTGTTGCTTTTTTTACGTTTAATTTGGCGTTGGGCTGCTATCCAAGCGCCCGATTCTCGCGACTTCTTTCGTTTTTGTTTTCATTTTCGCCGACACTCCGGGACTTGGCTTGCGCGAAATTCGAAACGATCGTGGGCCCAATTTTTGAATGTACCACCTATATACGGAAGATTTTTCGTTCGCTAGGCTAGGCGACATAGTTTCGGTTTGCGAACAACGGACGGCCGCCTTCGTTTTGTCTACGCGACGAGCGAGAAAAGCTAAAACGTCGAAAGATAGAGGAGCGTTCCGAGATGGTCTAAAAATATCCCGATGAACGCTACTGACCCGCATAGTTATGAAACGGGTCGCCAACTGAAACACGCGAAATTTAGAAATTCAAAGCACGAACCGACATTCGACGAGTTCGATAAAGAAAAAATTGGAAAACACGTATTATTAACAAATAAGTGACGGCGCGGCGCGGCGCGGCGGGGTAAGATGTTATTGGAAAGGTTTTCATCATTATCTCTTTATAACTTGTCGTTATCATTTTATATTATTTTTTTATAGGCAGGTAGTTATAAAACGATTTGATTCACTCCCTATGGCGTTGTAAAAAAAGAGTTTCGTCATATTTTCGGGCTCGTAAAACGAAATAGTAGTAGATAAATTTTGTTCTAGATCCTCGAATAATAATTCATTTTTAAATAAAACGTAATACATTGTAAATAATTGAAGTTTAACTAAGGCCCCGGTTTATTGCAAACATTAGATGATGACGATTTACGGACGGAAATGACTCGAATTCGTCTATGATTCAAAAAGCGACGTAATTTACTGTGTCTCGTCGTATAAACCACGAAACATTTTAAATTTAAATTTTGCAAGTAGATCCAATAATAGAATATTTGTATTATCTTATGCAGTAGGTACCTACTAAAGCAGTGTATGTTTAAATATAAAATGTTATAAAGTCGAAATTTGAACATTTCGATTTATTTGCACAGGCCAATGCAGGTGTGAATAATAAAATTACTTCCATACCGACTGATGCTTTCTTTGCGTCGCGAATACAAAAATAGGACTACCATTAATCTAGGACGCGCACGAGTTTATCGGGAGAGATTTTATAAAATAACCTTTAGAAAATTGCGTCTCCGTAATCCATGTAAAAACGGTATCGGAGAAAAGCAAACACTCGTACGAAGGTAACCGTATCAAAGGCGAAGTAGTAAACTTCTCATATCGTGCGTAAATATTGTACATCCTTCTTCGCGTTTATTTTGAATTTTATTAAGGCCTTCGGAAAACTGTTATAAACGAAAGATGAAATGATAAAGGAGCTGCTGCTGCTGTGTGTGTGTGTGTGTGTGTGTGTGTGTGTGTATAAAGCGAGTTTCACCTATAGGTAATATAAACTTCGCTTCGTATTTTATTCATCCTGACGAGTGGATAGGCTCTGCGTTCGAGCTCTTCCCGAGGATTTTTCTCTTGTTTTAGATTTAAAACGGTCAACCTTAATTTCGGAAAAATACATAAAACATTTTTAGGCGGCGGCCGCTGCGGTATCTTCCGAAGTGGCCGTCCGGGATAATAAAACTTAGGTACCTACCCACTTACTAAACAACGAAACTATATCGCCGCACCGTCGATCGATACTTACGTCTAAAATTAATATTGCAACGACGGGAAAGTGAAAAATTAATTAGGTTACCTCGAAAGCGTTTACCTGTTAAATGCACCGATGATAATGATCAAAAAGGCGTCCATTAGAGGACGCGGTCGATAATTTCATTGCTTTGATGTTGTATAATGAACTTATCGGTGTCATTTATATATATATATAAAGGGTGTTACAATAAGACGGATCGATGTTAAACGTTAATTAAAAATCAGTGGTGTACAAAATTGAAGATTTCTTTAATGAAACATGTTATTTGATTCATTACAATTAAGTGTGAAAGATAATGTCCGCCAAATGTTCGCCACGGCTCCGGCGGCACACGTTGATCCGCTGATCGAAATTTTTTATAACATCTCGGCATAATTGCTCCTCAATCTCATCAGTGTGCCGTGAAATCTCGTGTTTGAGTTGCCGGATGGTGGTTGGCTTGTTGGCATAGACTTTACTCTTCAGATGGCCCCAAAGAAAGAAGTCTAACGGTGTCAAATCGCAAGATCTCGGTGGCCAATTGACTTCGCTGTATCGGGAGATTATGCGCCCGGGAAACTTCTCATTGTGGCGTGGGCTGTGTGGCATGTGGCGCCATCTTGTCGAAACCACATGTCATCGATGTCATAATCATCCAATATTGGCCACACAACGTTGTTTAACATTGCGCGGTAGCGCTCGCCATTCACCGTGACCTAATTCCCAGCACTATTTTCAAAGAAAAATGGTCCAATGATTCCTCCAGCACAAAAAGCACACCACACAGTGACTTTTTGTGGATGCATTGGTGTTTCGACAATTGCCCTTGGATTTCCATCAGCCCATATTCTGCAATTCTGCTTGTTGACGTAGCCATCGAGATGGAAATGGGCTTCGTCGCTGAAGAAGATTTTGGTGGAAAATTCGTTATTCGCTTGTCTTTGTTCGTGTATCCAATCGGCAAATGTACGACGCTCGAAATGGTCCGTCGTTTTAAGTTCTTGCGTTAATTGAATTTTGTACGCGCGCAACGACAGATCTTTCGTCAATATCCGAAGCAAAGTGGCCGTGGACAAGTGCAATTCCTGTGCTCGATGTCGAATAGAGGTGTTTGGGCTTTCGACCACATTCTCGTCCTGCACGAGCACGTACTGGCTTCTTAACATCTGCCACAGACCCAGTTTCTTGGAATTTCTTCACAATTTTGCCAATAGCACTCTCGGTATGCGGGCCGAAAAAATCACGAAGAGCGCGAAATGCACTTTTGTTTGAACGTCCATTTTCGTAATAGGCTTCAATAACTTTAACACGTTCTTCAATGCTCAACTTTTCCACGATTCAATTTGTAAACGACTGAAGATGTCAAAACAAAAAACTAACCTCAAAAAACAATTGACGTTTAAGCTCCATTCACATTTAACATCTGTCCAAACTATTGTAACACCCTTTATATATATTAGGTGTACAACTTTGATTCCGCCGTTTTTTTCCGAAATTCGAGGCTTTATTGTAATAAACTGGTTATACATTTATGATTCAAAGTATTGTCCATCGCTGGCCACTACTTTCTCCCATCTTTCGGGTAGCGTACGAATCCCGCGTTGAAAAAACTGGTCATCTTTTGAAGCGATCCACGAATCGATCCAATTTTTACTTCTTCATAAGACCGGAAGTGCTGGTCATCCAGGCCGTGTGCCATTGATCGAAACAAGTGATAGTCCGAGGGAGCAACGTCTGGAGAATACGGCGGGTGGGGTAGGACTTCCCATTTCAACGTTTCCAAGTATGTCTTGACCACTTTCGCAACATGGGGTCGAGCATTGTCATGCTGTAAGATTACTTTATCTTGTCTCTCGTTGTATTGCGGCCGTTTGTCTTTCAATGCTCGGCTCAAACGCATTAATTGCGTTCGATAACGATCGCCTGTGATTGTTTCAGTCGGGTTTAACAACTCATAATACACTACGCCGAGCTGGTCCCACCAAATACAGAGCATGACTTTCGAACCGTGAATATTCCGTTTGGCCGTCGACGTGGAAGCATGGCCGGGATATCCCCATGATTTTCTGCGCTTGGGATTATCGTAATGAACCCATTTTTCGTCCCCAGTCACAATGCGATGCAGAAATCCCTTCCGTCTTTGCCTTGCAAGCAGCTGTTCACAAGCAAACAAACGCCGTTCAACATCTCTGGGCTTCAACTCGTACGGCACCCAATGTCCTTGTTTCTGAATCATTCCCATGTCTTTCAGGCGTTTTGAAATGGCTTGTTGCATCACTCCCACAAATCCTGCCACTTCTTGTTGCGTTTGACACGAGTCTTGCTCAAGTAATGGCTCCAATTCTGCATCTTCGAAAACCTTCTCTCTTCCACCGCCATGCCGGTCTTCGACGTCAAAATCACCGTTCTTGAAGCGTTGAAACCACTCTCGGCACGTTCTTTCACTAATAGCGGCCTCACCGTAGGTATTTGAGAGCATTCGATGAGCCTCAGCCGCAGATTTCTTCATATTAAAACAGAAAATTAAAACCTCCCGCAAATGACGAGAATTTGGCTCGTAAGCTGACATGTTTAATCGAGAATAACTTTATGATGCAGACACAAATCGACTAATATTTCGATGGCGTTATATTTACAAATACCTAACCTTATTGTATGACAGCTACGATCTATTTATTTCGACTACCACTTACCGCTACAGCCATCTATTGCAAAACGGCGGAAGCAAAGTTGTACACCTAATATATAAAAGGTGGCGCAAAAGTCATCACCCTATCGGAAGATGCATAATTTTTGCAAATGTCGTCTTATGTCATCGCGACTTTGACATTTGTGAAGTAAACAGAAGTAGAATACACGTAGACAAACCATGCATCGCCATACTCTTCAAGAACGCGGAATACTTTTATCAACGTTTTTGACAGATAATCGGTCGGTGAATTTGGCCCAACGTGAATTTCGTCGTCAATTCTCTGGTCGTGTAGTACCAACTGGGCAAACACTGCGGCGTTTAGCCGCTCACGTCGTGGATACTGGCTCAACACGAGATAGTAGCAAACGTGGTCGGCCCCGGAGCAGCCGTTCGGTCGAGAATATCGCTATTGTGGCTGCAGATGTCCAAGACGACCCTCAAATATCAACCAGACGACGGACCACGCAATTGGGCATCAGTAGACGGTCTTTACAACGAATTTTGGTGAAAGACTGGAAGATGTTCCCGTACAAAGTGCATCAGCTATTGCCTTCAGACCGCCAATCGCATGTAAATTACAGCGAAGTCCTCATTAAATTTGACCGCGATGAAGATGATTTTCCATTGAAAATCATCACAACCGACGAAGCGCATGCGGATACGTGAATAAGCAAAATTATCGCTTCTGGGGTTCTAAAAATCCGCGTGTAATACACGAAAAGCCATTACGTCATCTCAATGTCACTGTTTGGTGCGGCGTTTACGGAGGACAGGTGATTGGTCCATATTTTTTCGACGACGGCGTCGGCAACACTGTTACCGTGACTGGTGAGCGCTACAGAACCATGATCAACGACTTGCCGCAAATTGACGAATTGGGTTTGGAGAACATGTGATTTCAGCAGGACGGTGCAACCGCACACGCAGCACGAGCAACAGTAGACATTCTGAAACAAGCATTTTGCGGCCGTTTAATTTCTCGTTTTGGCGATTTGCACTGGTCCGCAAGATCCCCCAATTTGATCGTTTCAGACTTCTTTCTTTGGGATTTTTTGAAGTCACGAGTCTATAGGAACAAGCCACAGACCTTGGCCGCCCTAAAGGAGAACATCCGACGAGAAGTGAAGAATTTGTCGCCAGAAATTTTGAGAAAAGTCATGGAAAATGCTGTGAAACGACCCCGGATGTGCATCAACTCTGGCGGCGACCACTTAACCGATATTATCTTCGCGACTTAATGGAAAATAATTTAAACCTCTAAATAAACATAATCAACAAACAGAACCAATTATTTTTATTTACAAACAAAGTTACTGCCTTAGGAAATCGAGTGAGGACTTTTGCACCACCTTGTATAAAAGCGACGTTAGGCATAATGCCGAAAAGTTAACGACAATCGCGCGTTTCCCGTAATCGACTTTTTACAGTCCGTCCGAAACGGGGAGCGGTGTTTTATTTTTTTGAAACGAGACGTTGCGGATCGATTTGTCCGGATTTATTAGTCCAGGTACCCAATTCTCAAACACGATAGAAATCTGTTTGTTGTGACGTCATTTTCGCATACGTTATGTAAGCGAATGATTCGAGTATTAGGCCCCAGGGGTCTGCATTTTGTGATACAAGCATAACATGTTAGGGGCGTGTATTCTATTTACCATTTCTAACCACAATAACCGTCAGAGCGATTTCGGGGTCACCCCCCCCTAATTCAAAATAACCCCATTTTAATACTCGGCACACGTTATAATACAGGGCGTCTAGAAAATGATGAGAAATCTTCCGGGGGAGACGTATAGAACACGTCAAAATAAAACTTTAAGTTTCGACAAGCTTTTTTCTTACGACGTTCCCTTGCCGAGATATTCACCCTCAAAGTTGAAAGGGACAAATCAATTTGCATAAAAATAACAGTTATTTTTTTTTAAACAAAAATTTAACGATGTTTGCTTAGATTCCTAATAAATGAAGTGTTTCAAGACAATTTTTTAGACTTTTGATACCACTTTATTAGGGGGAGCAATGATATATACCTACTACCCCTAACATTCCTAATTACATTTTCTATCGCGGGAATAATTTAAAAAAAAGAACTTTCTAGTCGGATCTCCAAACAATTTAGAATAAAAAAGTTACCCTTGCTCACTTTTCATAAAACGAGCCCTATTCGAGAAAATCACCCTTAAAGAGAAATAGATGAGGAACTTATTTCATTCTAAACGACGAAAGCCGTGATTGCGAGGTGGATCAAGTGAGTTGTCTTAAAATATTTACGAAGTAACGAAGTACAGAGGCGTACTACTACGTTTTATGATAATAATTCTGATAGTAACAATTAAAATTGTATTGCTTGTGGTCTACGCCACTGAAAAGAGTAGTAGTGAAGGGCGGAGTTATTAGTGAAAGTGACTACCTTTTTGTGTGACGATTTAGAACGACATAAGCTCTATATACTGTTTCGGTTACGTACACCGCGTACTAAACAGGGGAATTATTTTGAATTAGTGACTAATTTCCAAAGGACTCTGACGTTTATTGTGGTTAGTACAGGGTGTAAAATATACCCCTAAAATATCATGCTTGTATCACAAAGTAAGTACAAGGTTTTTATTCACTCAGAATATTAGAACATAAAGTTCTAAACTAACGCCGCACCTGTTAACTGCCCTTTTAGCGCGATTTTCTCGTATATGACTTATTTTATGAGAAGCGAACAAGAGTACATTTTTTATTATAAAATGTTTGGGGAGTTCGGAAATTAAGTTAATTTTTTTTAAATTAAAGTTCCATGAAAATTGCTCGAACGGAGAATTTCTCAAATTATGTTGATATAGTGCAGTGAACATTTTATTTACACTTCGGGAGCGTAAATTACGTTCTGTTTGAGAGGTAACGAATAAAAATTCGTAAATAATTGTGTTTTAGGACAATTTACCATGTTAAACTAATAACCGAACATTTTTTTGTCCTATTTCATGTACATTAACTTATACCTCTACACCTCATCTACACTAGTCTAAACTCACCTCATCTGCACTACTCTAAATATATCTCATCAATTTTTTTATCAAAGAGGAGAATCTTTTAAAGACACCCAGCATTAGCCGGATGGTGTCGGATTCGAACCCCCGCAATGGCAGAGTGTCCTTTACAGTAGAAGATACCTCATCTATACTAACCTAAGCTTACTGACTTACCCCCTCTTATTTAACCTTCTCCCCCACTTTTAAAAATGGACGTATCCGGTGAAACGAATGTTTACCTACAAATAGAGTGTAAATAAAATGTTCACTACTATATATATATATATATATATATATATATATATATATATATATATATATATATAATATATTCAAGATAATTCATTAATATACTATATTTTTTTCGATACATATTTTCAATAGCTCATATATATTCACTATATAATATTCATGATATTATATCATCAAAGTACAAATGCATTATTTTTACGTTCAATATATGCTTATGAGATATTGATAGTCATTTTTGGAGCGTATTAAAAGCTCAGTCGCCAATTATATATATTATTATATCGAAAATTTCGAAAAGTGCGAACAGACAAATTAAACTTTATGTTTATCGTCGAAATAATTCCGAGTGGGCATAACGGCATATATATAAAATAAACGTTATGCGTCCTTTATACTAATACTTCTGACAAATTTCCATTATTTTTTATGCTGGAATAAAAGCGACCAAAACGTCCAAAATTATTATGGTCGAATGGGTATCTGTTTTATTTGAAGGGCTACAATGCGTTTTAGAGAACCGTCATTAGCTCCGACGCGTTTACAAGCGTTACCGTCGCAATATGACTGTTATGACCGAAAATTTAAACGTGCGTATAGTACTAAATGCAACGTTTAATTTTATTAAATTAATTACGGCGGCTCGACGTGCCGATAAAGATAAACTATGTCTGTATACTACTACATTGAAGGGATTCGGATGGCGTTTAATAATAATAACACAGAAACTCCAAATTTTGCTTTATTAAGTAAAATGAACGTTTTGAAGAAGTATACGCGCGCAAAGCGAGTAACGTAAAAATTTCATATATCTGGCGCAAAAAATTCCAAGCAGTATCCATATTTTTATTAAATTAAGTTACGGTCGGTACGTGCTCGAGAACGTAAACAATTTACTACTATTTTTAAGGTCCGGAGCGGCGTCAAAAATAATAAAAAACTCCTCACTTTCCCATCACGAACATACGTCAGTTTGAGTAGAAGACGCGTAATCGAGACGGAAAATTTGCAAAATCAGGCTTTATTATTTCGTTGTCAAGAATATTTTATCCGGAGCGGGCATAAATAATAACCCCCTCCCTTCCCACACGAACATCGTCAGTTAGTAAAGATAATCGCGGAAATCTGGAACGGTCATTGGAAGCTGCGGGGGAGGGGAAGCCCCCCGGATTGCGTAATTTCTTACCGGCTTACATGTATATAGGTCAAAAATAACTTTTGGCACAGGTCGGGGGCCTCTTGTTCCTCTCGTACGGTCGGTCGCCGCCGCCCACACTTTTCTCTTAGGCTTATTCATGCAAATTTTATGTACATATTTACACTTTTATTTATCCCTCTTTATTATTCCGTTACAAATTCAACGTAACCCTTATTATAACTGTTATTATAGTTGTATTTATGCGGGGGCATGCGTTATTGCCGATTAAATTTGCAGTCGACATTTTAATTTGTTTTGGCAATTTCGTATGAAAAAGATGAAATCTTTAGATTGCGCGCAAGTCGTGCAGCCATCGGCCGCCCCACGTTGTTTCGTAACACTCGAACGGCCCTTGAATAAAAACGTAAGTTGTAGTCGATACGAGATGTGCGATACGATAAGCGCGATTAAAAATTAAAGGGGGGAAACAGGTATAAATGTGCGTGTATTAATTTTAGCACTGTTTTCGCGCGATTTGCATAAAATGTTAATTTGTCGGTAGGTATCAGTGATATGAGTAATTGCGAGAAAGCGAGCACCGTGCAGAGACTTTGACGTGATTACGACTAATATTAAATCGTTATTAACAATTCCTCGCCCTTTAAAGTTGTTTTAGATCGATTTCTACGATTTGCTTTGAAGATGAAGAGACATTTCGAAGTTGAAATTTTATTAGTTTTTAGGATTATCGTCTTCAATTTAATTTAATGAATCGATAAACCCTCAGGAATTTAGATGGCATTAACTTCTTCAACTTCCGCTTTTATTATTATCGTTATTGCAATTTTCGCTTTTGTAAGTGTTTGTAAATAAAAAATAACTGTTTTAAACGTCTTTATTTTCGTTGATTAGCGTTCGGGGTACTATATCTTGTGCCGTTTGCAAGCCCCGCGGCGGCGGGAGGGGGTGGGGGCGCCCGTTAATTTCGTCGGGCGATTTTAATATGGAATGTATTCTATTAGACTGCCAGCCAGATAACTTAGGTAGGTACAACGTGGATGCGAGCTGTAATTGGAGGTTTCCAGGTCGGAGGTTTTGTTGCGGAAGAGTTTCTGTCGGGTTCGGACAGCGTAATTACTAAAAAGAGACCGCTTCCGGTTCCAAGAATTTCCATCAAAAGCAGAAGCTCCGCGTCAACCGTTCGTTGTACGGAAGTTTCGCCGGAATCGTCCTATTAAAATACCTCCTTAAGTAAGTATTACGTGAAAAATGAGTAACGCACCTGGACCACCTGGAACTCTTCAAAACAACCGCAAAAGATCCACCGGTAGGTCGAAAAAATCGTGCGATTTACGAGAAAACGAGATCGACAACTAAATTTGGAGTCGCGTGCGATGCCTCGTCGGAACCTTTTATCAACAATAATTAAGTCGTATATCGCCGGAATTGATTGTCAATTTAAATGCGCGCCAAACCGCGTACCACCCACTTTCCGTTTCGTTCCCCTCGAGCTTTCGACGTAGCGAATAAAATCGTGGTCCGTACGAACAAATCTTTATAGAAAGAAACACTTTGACGAGTTAATTACCTGACGGTATCCGTGCACTAAAAACAACTGTGTTTGTGACACAAAAATCAATTGGCCACGACGCGACGCCACGCCGGTCCTCGCCGGTCGAGGAAACTCGCACTCGTACACCGTGTATAAATGAGAAAATCACGCGGGAAGAAATCATTTCATCGGGGAGCGTTTGAGGCGTCGCACAGCCGTCGATTTTTTAATTTTATTATTGAGAAACCTAGTGTTTATTTGATGATTTTCGATTGGTAATCGTTCGATTAATAAACTTGTTCGAGACGCAATTTTGTCGTTTTTCTTTTTTGACTCGCGGTTTCATTAATATAGCCACCTAAAGAGGTGCGTGCAATAAACAATGGGTGGGGGGGTAATTACGGTAAGGGTCCGCTAATCTTCCTTAGAAGCAATAAGTAATGATAAGTTCGCATGTCCGAAGCTACGGGCCCGCCCATCTAAATTATCGAGAGCAAAAAAAATCGATAGTAGGTACCTTTAAATGGTAAACGATTTTTCGATCCGAAAAAAATTATGCAGTCTCCGTGCTTTTTATTTATTTATTTATTTTTTTCGAAACGACTCCGACGATTTCGCGGGAACGAAACGCGCGGCGCGCGACTGTCGAACAAAATCCAGAATAAATTTTATGAAAACATACTGCGGCGAGACGCCATTTCCGATGACGGGCACGTGCGTTTGAAATTATTTAGGAGAAAAGTTTGCTATAGACACGAGATCGATAAATTATTTTTGTATGCGTTTGGGGCACGGTTATCCTGAATGTTCTATGTTTTGTTTCTGTTTCGGTATTGACCGACTAACTAGCTTTAACTAATTTTATCGAGACAGTGTAACGTTTAATTTAAAGTTGTACTAATTAATTAATAAAGAATATTTCAGTTCGGGGATGGCTTGACGAGGCGTTACCGGCTATTTATACATATAACTTCGTAGCCGAAGTTATCCGATTAGTGACTCATCTCCAACACATCGAATATTTGAGAATTTCGAGGATTCTAGTATTGATAAATTATCTTATCGCGAACTATGAGTCATCGATTACGACGCATCTAGGATAAAATAAACAACTTATGACTTCGGGAACGGGTCGCGCTTTAATTTGCTCGTTACAGTCAGATAATAAATTAGTGGGGACGCGAAAACAATTGTCTACCTACAGAATTTCTTTTCGGCGATTATAGACATGTAGGAGGTTTTATTAAAAAAAATCTGGGCCGACGCGATGCACTTTAAAACTTGTTTTTGTTTCTAAAACGAATCGAACCACGAACTGAGCACCGTCGGGGCCCAATCAAATTCGACAAAATACAAGTCTGTAGGTTCACTTTCGCATTTTAATCTACGAAATACGTCCTCGACGTGCGCACCACAGACTCGTGATTGAGGAAGACGTCTAACGAATCGTGTCGGACGAGTCATTTTATTTTGTACATTTTTTAAAATTAAAATAGTTAATTTTTAGTTAATAGTTAGTATAGTAGTAGTAGTAAAGATCATATTATGCCAGGCGGCACACTGACGTTATAATGTCGTCAACTATTGGCTATTGGGGGACCAATGGGGACGTCCTAAATGACGTATATATGACGTCAATATGACGGGTTAATGTCACAGCCCAACGACGTCAAATTATGACCAATCTAGTACGTTACTTGAGACGTCTAATTTCTTTAAATGGGACGTCGATTTGACGTCCCATTGACGTAATCCCAAGGCATTAATGACGCATCTAAAGATGAAAAAAATACAAATGCATTCAATATAATTATTTTATTACAAAAATGAAGGTACAAACAAAGAACCTAAATCTAAGAAATTAAACAAAGCATGTTAATATATCAAAGGATGAACACAAAATTATTTGGATTTACCTACTTAATAACCAAATATCGATATTATTATTATATACGAGTAATACAATAATCTTAAGGGGACCGGAAAGTAATGTCGCTTTCTTACATTAAATTCAAACGAATAAATTTTTAATAAGTCTTTATTTTTAATCAATAATATAATCACCCTCGTTATCAACAACCTTTTGCCATCTAGTGTGCAAATTTTCAATCCCGGATTGATAAAAATCAATTGGTTTTTGAGTAAAATATCTCGAGATGGCATTTTGGACATCATCCAAATTTTCAAATTTTTTGCCACTAAGAAAATGTTGTAGGGATCGAAATAAATGGAAATCCGAGGGTGCGATATCGGGCGAATATGGTGGGTGAGGCAGTACCTCCCACCCCAATTCATTAATTTTTTCCAGTGTTCGCCTTGCACGGTGCGGTCTTGCATTGTCGTGTTGCAGAATGACGCCCTTTCTGTTGACAATCGCCGGATACTTTTCGATTAAAGATTGGTTCACTCGATCCAATTGTTCACAATAAAGGTCTGCATTAACATTTTGTCCAGGTTTCAGTACTTCAAAGTGAACAATTCCGTGAATACTCGACCAAACACACAGAAGTGCCTTTTTGGGATGTAAACCCGGCTTCGCAGTACTTCGTGGTGATTCATTTGGAAAGAGCCACTGCCTTTTGCGTTTTGGATTATCATATAGGACCCATTTTTCGTCTTCAGTGATCAAACGATCAAAAAACGGTTCTATGTGGTGCCGTTGAAGCAATATGTTGCATGTGATGAATCGGTTGGCTTTGTTCTCTTCGGACAGATTATGGGGGACCCAAACACCTGCTCTGCTTATTTTTCCAATCTGCTGTAAATGTTCCTGGATGGTCGACCAAGGTTGGTTAAGGATGTTTGACAGTTCCTCGATTGTTTGACATGGATTTGCTTCCACTTCTGCCCTTAGCATGTCGTTGTCTAATGTTGTTGATCTTCTTGATCGATAGGAGTCAGAGAGATCAAAATTACCGGATCTGAACTTGGAAAACCATCTTTGGCATTTACGAACGTCTAATGCACTTGGATAAACATCGCAAACGTTTTTGTTCGCAACTCTTGCGTTACTACCCTTGCGAAACTTAAAAAGCATACAATGCCGGATATGCTCTTCTGGTATTTGGCTGGCCATTTCACCCCAAATTAAAAAAAAAAGTTTAATATTGAATTATTTAGAAGTGAACAAGTCACAATAACCTTAAAATGACTTTGGCACGCCTTCGAGATACACAATGAGCTGACAAATGACAATCAAATATCGATATGCGCAGAAACGACATTACTTTCCGGTCCCCCTAATATGTTTAAGATAAGATGCAAGCGGTAAATATAATATAAAATATACAGTGTGTCCAGGAGTTCTGGGATCCTTTGTTAGAGCCTAAACTAAGCAAAATAGAAAAAACTATTTTAGATAAAAGCTTGTTGGTTGTAAGGGTTGCACAATGTAAAATTTCACACCAACAAAAGACATCTAAATAAATTAATAAGGAAATTGGAGGTCACTCACGCCATAAAGATAATCTAGTCACCTAAAAGTTAAAACCGATAGAAATAAGTAGAATTTGTCTATTTCTTGTTAAGCCATGATTTGTAAAATTATTGTAAAAAATATTTCTTTCAGTTGTTTAAATATTTAAAATTATTCGTTTTAACTTTAGGTGGTGATAATAGACTATCGCATAGTCGCGATAGTGCATAATTCCAAAATAAATTCATATATTTTTTAGTTAAAATTTTGGATTTAAAACATAAACATGTTAGAAAAAATTACGAATATTTTACGCTTCAAAACGTCTTTATCTTCACTTTTCCAGTAAGGATTCAGGACTTTGAAATGACCAAAAAAACACGTCTCGACGACGTTATTTAATGACGTCAAATGTTCGTCGTGCGTACGTCACTTATTGGGCCCACGACGTCGCCAACGAATAATTACCGATAATTGACGGCATTATGATGGCAGTGTGCCGCCTGGGATCATAAAAACGCAACGTCTCCGGTTTTAAAGTTAGCCGATTGCATAATTAAAAACCGCCGCATCGAATCGTCTCGTCGTCCCTCCAACGTCCAAATTGTTTTTTTTAAAACTCTAATTCGTTTTTTCTTTTGTTTCAGGTAAGTGCCTCGCTTCGCACCTACGACGTCAGAGCCAGAGTGAGTTGTTTTTTCTTTCCTTCGACTTTCGCGTTTATTAGGGGCGCATACGTACGCAGTAAAATTTTTATTCGCAATTAAACGAAATATAAACCGCAACGTCGACTCGAAAGGGTTTTCGAGAGCACCCCGAGCGTGTATATTAGTCGTATTTCGGGACGTGAGATGCGGTTGACCGCTCAAATGTGACTTAGTAAACTTGAGAAGTTTGTGTTCTCACGCACCGAACTATGCGAAGCATGGCTTGTTGCTCATGCAATTTCTAACAAGGTGTCTGTGCCGTCGCGTTCGTTTTCAATAATACATACGAATTTAGGCATTTTACGCGATAAAATCGCGGATGTCGAGGGTTAACCTGTGGGTAGGAACGTTATGCAGAACAATTCGATTCGAAAATATAACATTAATTCAATTGCCGTCTTGAGCGCGAGGCGACGTTTTCAACTTTCATTAGTCGTCTTTTACACGGTCCGGCGAGGCGCGCGGCGGCAGTGTCGCGAAAAACTCCTTTCGGTAAAAAAAATCACGAGTTTCGGAATTTCGAAGGAAGCTTATGATGAAACGATCGGACAGATGTGAATTTTAGGATTCTCTCTGATCGAGCGCGAAATAAGAGTCGACGTTATAAAGGCATCGCAGGCTAAATAAAAGTAAAACGAATATATTCGCGCCCCCGAACGGTGTATTGAGCGAATAGTTTCGCACAAAGTGAGCGTGTCAGACAAGTGTTTTACGTATATACATGTGTGTGTCTAATGTAATTGTCGTCAGATGTGTGACGGAAACATCGCCATCGACGGGCATACCGACAGGTTAGTGATACACGCATCCACCCTTATTGTCGCTTAAAACTTATTTTAACGTCTCCTTCGACGGCAATTAAACCGTTATCAAAATCATGCCCCCGTCGATATACCTACCTAACATAAATATTTTATCAACTATTCGGCGGCGGTTCAATTTCACAAATGTGTCTTAATAAAATGGGAAACGAGCATCATTTAATATTTAATGATTACTTTTTACTTATTATAGTACACGGTCACGATAAACTTCGCGTGCCCGTAGATTATTTGTAGGAAAATAAAAGAATGTGTTTTAAGATAATTTCGAATTTCACTTGCTTATTGAAATTAAGAGGTTTTGTGCGTGTTTTGTTTAAAAGACAGTATCTGAACTCCCCCTCTGCCACCTCCGTTATCTCTTCGCGCATTAATTTTCGATTTCTAGATCGGCGCGTTTCGACTACTTCGGCGAGAGCGCGTCTCTAATGATATTTTTGGCCCCGTTAAGGCCTGTTTCAGACGAGGATACGCGTATGCGATTCACGTATCGCGTACAAAATTCTCTTGCGATACTTTTCCGATTAGGCTTTTTCTCGCCAGTTCTTGTAGTTAGACAGAATCGGTAGTATATAGCGCAGGGGTGGCCAAGCTCCTTGATAGTCCGAGCTATTTTTCAACATTTGAAAATTTTCGCGAGCCGCAATTAAATACGTATTTAAAAGGTATGCAAAAAAGGTATTAAAAAAAATTTTTTTACAGAAATTATATTTATTAAATATATTAGCACAAAAATGAAAAGGGAACTCGGGTACATTTATCGAGAGCCACAAATAATCCTTTAAAGAGCCGCATGTGGCTCGCGAGCTGCATGTTGCCCCCCCCCTGATATAGCAGTTCGTTGTTTATAGTAGAGTGTTCGAAACTCCGCAAAATGACCTTCGAGGGGCTGACGGGGTTACAAGATGAAACCTCGACAAATCGAAAGGGTGTATTTGTTTATTTAAAAAGCCAAAAGCCTTCAAAAATCGTCCAGTTAAAAAGGGCACCGAAAGAGTTATTCAGCGTACGTATAGAAGGAAACGTGAACTTTCTTTTGGCGTAAAATTCGTAATTGGTTTTGTGGAATTAATCGTTTAAAATTAAAAAAAAAAATGCAAAATACACGGGCTCTTATGGAGAAAAATAACTTTTGGGACCGATATCTCGGTTCGAACAGCTACAAAGTTCACTTCAATTTCGCGTTTTTTACCGTTTATACTGTCATAACTACAAAATAGTACGACATATCGAAAAATGTTATTCTTTAAAAAAGTTTGGTTCGTCCTTGTAGCATCCGACGATAGAAGAATTATATTTTTGTGGGGCTTCATAATTAAGATAAATAATTAAAAGTGAAAACATGCGAAAATTGCATTTTCGAGAGTCGCACTCTCAACTGGTTGCAGTATATCTCCCATTTCACTTTTTCCCGTAGCTCCCTCTCATTCTATACGTAATTCTAAAATAAGCCAACATACTATTATTATTATTGTAAATACACTTTATCCGTTATTTTAATAATTAAGTACATAATACAAGAAGCGTTTTGTATTAAGTAAATTTACGAGAAGCTCCTATTTCATACGAAAATTACAGCGACTTTACCATTTAATGTCTCTTTTTGTTGATTCATAAATTTCGTTTCATCATATTTTTTACATTTCAGCAGCAAAATGTGAAAAAAGTAGCAAAAATCGAATGAGTTGCATTGGTTCCTGTAAATGTATGGGACAAAAATGTACCAATGCAGTGACAATTCGAAATGTGTCAATGTACGATGAATAAGATGAGTGTTAAAGTATTAAAAGGGATAAAGTATTATCAGGGCTGCTAATTTAACCTGCTAAAAGTACAATTTTTAACGTAGGTAATACCGAATTTTCATCATCTAATTTTAGTTTCTTCTACATATTCAAAATAGTTTGCTTTTCAGCAGAAAACTAATGCCCCAAATGGGGGCGTTTTGTTTGCGGTGACACTGCAGATGCAATACTTGCTCTTGGATTTGAATTTATTACAAAATGATCAGTTTAATTCTGAAAAGAACTATTTTTCATATTCGTAATATACAAGAAATGACTTTAAAACACTTTAAAGTCGATACCCATCAACTGTTACACATGTAGGAAAACATAAATTACCGGAGATTTAATAGCGCGTACGGCAAATTACCCAGCGTAAACTAATCTCGCAAGTAGCCAATCGGTGAGTGCGGTTTTTAGGTGGAAATTTTAATTTACTCCTTCTAATTAAGAAACAGAGTATAGCATATTGTATGTTTCTAAAGAAACAGAGTATAGCATTTTGCTGTCGCTTGGCGGCCGACGTTCGCGAGATATTCAAATTTAGTATGCGACGCTGTATGAAGCGAGTATCGCCGTCTGAAAGATCCCACATATTGTAATGTTAGTTCTGTATCCATCACATACAAAGAGGTTTCGTATTTTCCGACTGACACCGATCCTACAGTCGACGAGGTCTGAATTTTCTAGATTTTTGAAGTACGATACTGCAATACCGTATGAAAGCTGTATAGAGCGTCTGCAAGCTTACATTTGCTATAATGTTAATTCTGTATCAAGCATACGAGAATCGCATACACGTATCGTCCGTCTGAAAACAGCCTAACGGTTCTGAGGCGCTATTGATTTTTTTTACATTTTTTTTTTCGTTATTTGCTCCGAAAGGATTCGGGAAGAGCGCGCGCGCACGCGTGCGCGAAACTTGCGAATTAAATTAATTAACAAGGCGATCGCCGAAAAGTGGGGCGGCTAAAAAAAAGGGGGTTGCGAATTAGCGGGCGTCCGCGAACGCGGCTTTGTTATTTTCTTGGGCCGCGCGTAACGTTTCGGACTGTTTTTTTTTTACGGTAGCAATACGATTAGCAAAATTGGTCCCGAAACTATTAATGTCGCGCGAGGGGGAGCTTTCGGCCCGTTTTCAAATTCAGTCGCGAGCTTCGTTTTGTCGAAATCAACACGTGGTCGCATTCGAACCCGACGATAAATAATAAATTAACGAGCGCGTAATTAGTTTATCGTCTCGTTTAGCGCGTGTGCACGCCATTCCTTGATTTTTATACAACTCCACAATTAAATATTTAAATATCTCGAACGGCCAAATCGCTATTTAGGTACTTTTTTTTGGAATGCGTCAGCAAATATCGACATACATTTTGCGACCTTGTTTTGGACGAAGAACGATTAAAACGTTCGATTGGTACTTAGGTCGGCATTATTCATAAAGATAAACAGATTTATTGGGTCGTTGTCCTGTTACATAATTAAGGTGCGTCCTTAATCTCCTTTGATAGGTATTTTTACGATAGTTGGGTTTTGCGTGTAAGCAACTTGCAACATTAGACCTTGATACACTACCTTCTGGCACACACCCTGTTGTTTGAGATAAGGCGATGTCTGTTATTACTGGAATCTAAATGCAAAACCATCTGCTTATGAAGGTCCTTCTCGCAGTCGGTTGCGACGTGTCCCACTTAGTTTTAAAAGAAACGGCGACATCGGCGAAACGGAAAATGACGCTTTTGATCCCGAGAACTCGCGTTCGAGCGCTTGGTCGATCGAAGTTTGTTGAAAAAGTCTGTTCCGATTCCGTGCGAAGAAAGCAAATTGGAGAAGTATATCGATGGAAACATAGTTGAAAACTAAATTGTGGTCTTTAAGTCGCCAGTTTTTAAGGATAGAGGAGATGGGTCGACAGATTGCACGGAACGGTAAACTGTTCATGTTTCAAAAGGGCACCAATGTCCGGAAATGCGTGGTTTAGGCGTTTAAGGTTGTTCAGATTTTGTTCGAGGCACTCGACTGCGAAGGGTATAATGTACGTGATTATCGGCGCAGCGACTGAAATATTAAGCACACACGTACGTCTTTGCCCATGTGCGCCAATCTTGGCACCACCGATATAATCAAGTTGGAGATCTACTTTTGTTGGGCTAGCGAAGAGGTTTGACGAACTGTGGAACGCATGCCCATCACAACACCTATCCGAAGCGTTGTCATACTTTGATGCCCCGCGACGCCCAAACCGTGCGTTTCTGGACGTGATGGGACCTCTCTTACAAAACGATTAGTTTGCCGTCTTACACGACATGCTAAGCGTTGTCGGTGTAGGTATTTTAAATCGCCCCGAATGACGTACCTTAGTTTAGCAGCGCACGAAGAAAGCATGGGCAGTTTCAATTCCTATGCAACGTTGCGCATATATTAACCTTGTAGACCCCCATGGTTTGTTGTGCGATCTTTGCCTATTCCTTTCCGCTTCTGGTTTTGTTTCAGTCTATAATCTGCAACTGCTATAGATCATCTTCTTTTGTGGACCAAATTCTAGCTGAAATTCGTTCTTTGCCCGTTACCATAACGTGCCCTAACCATCTTTGGCCATCAACTTCTACTACCTATATTTGTATCCTCATAAATATCTCTTATTTTGTGGTTTGTCCTTCTTTCGTTGTTGCCTCGTCGCCGCTCGGACGCTTCTAAATTTGTTCTGTAACGAATGTCATCTAGAAACGAAACAATTGGGCGGCGATTCTACGTGCAGACGAAGATGTTAAAATATGAACGTCTCAAGATCCAAAAGACTTTAAAATCCATAGACAATAAGTCCTTCAAGTCGCGGATTTTTTTTTTGGGATAAACGAATATATGACGCGGCCGTTATTATTATTATGTATTTACAGGTTCGTAACCTGTCGTCCGATCGAGCCATCGAATTGAATCACACACGGTCGGCGCCGAAAAAACTGTTGGCAACAGTTTTCATATAGTTTATTCCCCCCGCATCGCCTACATTTTGTCTAGTGTTTTTCCACTTTTCGAGCGCGGTCGCTTACGTTTTAATGTAACAATCGAAAGGAAACGAAGTCGTCTTTTTTTTTGGTCGATGCTCCGTTATTAAAATTCCCACGATCCCTCACAAAAGATGTATTAGTATACATATATGATATGACAAAAAGTTTATCGGATGATAAAAATTATTTTTTCGTTAATAAATTATAGTTTTCTACAAGAAAGTAACATTTGTTTTACATATACCTAATACACCGATAGGTGTTATATTCAAGCTCTTATTCATCTTATAACATTTTAAACGTTTCAATTTAAAAATTTCAACTTAATTTTGAGGATAAGACTAATTAAACACTTAAAAAATAAATACAGAAACAAAATCAGTTTAATAACAAAAAACTTAATTTTTAACACTTTTTAGCATTAAATTAAATTGAATTCGATAAATAATATTTTAAATAACAAAATTAATTGTTCTTCTAAACTGAACTAACGAATACACATCTCGAGATAATTAAATACTTGTATAATAGCCTCCTGATAAGCTATTTCGTAATTATCTCCAATTCCAAGGAGAGCAAAGGGTGTATTAGTATTTAAAGTTAACGTGACAATACTAGGAAATTTTTGAATTTCTTCTACCGAAAAATGTAGTTTAAACTTAGATAAAAATTCTTTCAAACTGTCTTCATTTAACGTTTCATTAAAATACTAAAAAAAAAAATAATTATTGCAACATCAACTTCAATTAAAGAATTTAATAAAATACTCACCTTTTCGAATTCGCTCATTTCAAATCCTTTCTTTATCATCAACTTTTTCAAGTTCTTATTATAATCTTCGATTTTTATAGACAAATTTAGTTTCGGTTTATTAAAAGGCGATGAGGAATTATACATTTTGACAGCCGTATTTTTATCCAAAATGGCTTGTTTTTAACTTATTATATAATATATAAATTGACACTCTTGATCCGTAAAGTGAGCGTTTTTTACTTGTTTTCGGGACGACGCACATAGATGGCGCCTAGGCGAGAGAGCTTTCGGACCCGAGGTGGCGTTTTTTGGCGAGTTAAAGGACGCGCGATCTGAATTTAATTGGCGTGGTCCCGTTTCGATATTCGAAGGGGAAATGTACAAAAAAAAGTAATTCTTTCAGACGTATTTTCGAAAATTTGCAGATGAATTCATTTTGACGTTTCTCCAGGTTTGAAATCGCGTTCGATTAAAATGCCGTTTTTGTGGCATTAGAAGATGTTCGCGTTAAAACGCCGAAAAATGCAAATTTCCGAGGGTCTACAAAGTGACATTTCGATTGTTTTTCGGTCGACGTTCACGTCGCCTCGAATTTGCGAAATTCCCGATTTGCGGCGTTTTTTTTTTCGGGGCGAAATCGCTCCCGGAAATTCTTAGGGAAGGGCAGAGACCCGATGCACGAGTTTCCCGGTCCGAAACGGCGTTTTTTCGGAGAAAAGTCCATTTTTGTCGGAAGCGCAGGCTTATATATATCGACGCAGCTTTTCCAGAAGGGCGTAACCGACAAAAAGTAAATTTTACAAGAGATACCATTTTCTGTCGTCACGTAGCTATAAAAAGATACGTTTCGCGGAAAAACAAATCAATTTTTCCGGTAGAAAAAATCGAAATATTGTTACTAGATTTTAACAGATGATGGCCCTTGCTTTAGACGCATAAGATACACTTCGTCCAAACCTATATGCAATCACGTCATCAATAAAAGGTTACTAGATGATGACGTTTCACACAGTGCTGTCACCTCGCACCTCGTATTTTTTACAGTTCTAATAAATTGTAATCTTTCTTTATGCCGTCTAATATGTGCGCAAGTAAATCATCTGTAGAATACGTCACTTTCCAAACTTTAAACCGAATTACAAATAAACAATCTAGTAACTTTTTTTTTGATGACGTGAATTGCATATAGCTTTGGATAGGCCATAGTCAGAATAACTCATTTCACAAAAAGTGTGGATTACGTCCTTTTGGCAAAACGCCATCGATATATATATATATATATATATATATATATATATATATATATATAACGTACTCGTTTCCGTATCTACTGAGCGTTTTCAGATTTCTCTCCACCATCATTAACAAATAATAAAATTGTAAATCGAATAAACACCTGCTCGTCCTTTTTATTTAAAAAAAAGAAGAAAATGTTAATAAATAACTCAAATTTCTCGATCATAGAACTGTGCACAAGTGGATAGGGGTAGGATGCAGAGATGGATATCGAGAAAAATATGGGAGAAAATCGTTCCCTCGCGCTATTTATCGGTTTTCGCGTGTACGTGCGTATGTGTGCCGGTTTAGCGGCGCGTGAAGAAATTATGAAAAATTGCAAACATAAAGAAATTGAATTTTCCGAAATACATATCATAGACAGTTTCAATTTTTATGCACGTGTTGTCTCTGTAAAGACGGATCCGCGCAGGAGGCATTGTTGAATACTAAACATGTCGGATTTAAATGCGAATAAAATTCAGTCTGGCGCATCATTTCCTTTTGTTTGTTCGCACAGGTATTAATTCCGATTTGCATAGAAAAATAAATGGAGCGCCCTTCGAATCCATGGACGCGCAAAAATCATTTTACTAAATAAATTATTTAAATAAAACGATGATTTTGTTTTTCCGCATTTTTGCCAAAACGAAATTTGCCGCGAAATTCCCAAAGATCGCCGCAATTTCGTTTGTTTATTTTTTCCCCCCTTCGATCTTTGTATTTAATTTCGAAGCGAGAAACGCGGCCCGAATTTCCCAGCGTTCCACGTAGGACAAGAAAAAAAGTTGAATAACAAATGTGTAGCATTTAGCCGAGCGGAACGTTTTAATAACATCCTTTTGTATAAATATTTCTCAGGTTATAATAGTTCGGTTTTTGCGCACGCCACGTTTCCCACGACATTTCTATATCCACGAAAGTTCCATATTTACCGCGTTTGCAATAATTTCCGGATTTTAATGACCGGACCGACTTCGTTAGCTCAAAACAATGATTCGTATAACTCAATTATTGTTGAATGCTTTGTCAACGAATGTAAATTGGAAATTGGGTCTGTTCTGCGAGCCCCGAATCGCAAGACCGGCCATCGGTCGCGAATCGAGTTTTCCATCAGTCGAAGTTGCCATTTCGTAATGATTATTTTAAAGAAGCTGTTATCGTTGTATGGTATGTAGGTATATTACGATGGAAATCGTTAATTCGCGTACGCGGTGGGAACCACAGGTTGTTTCTATGCATAATTTAAAATCTTTAGTGTGACTTGGAATCTAACATAATAATATGTAGATAGTGCACACTTTAAAAATTGACCTCCGAATTATTCATGACGGGCGTGCGACTACATGATACCACGGTTTACTTCCAGTCGACTTCATTAAATATAATTTGTCGATCGATCGATCGACAAATAAATATTTTATTAGGAAAACTATTTTCCAACATTCGTTTTCTTAATTAACGCCGTTTTTCATTGTCTCGGGGCGAAAGTGCGCCGAAACAATACGACGTCGAGTTAGTCACGGTTAGGTTTGTTGTCGAAATTCGTTGAAAATTAAATGAAACGCGCGCGAGCGGTGAATATTTGAAATTCCCGATCCGGTATGTACACGCAAACCAGCGTCGCGTCGGTACGTATGTATTTATTCGATTTGAGCTGGATTTTCACTTAACCGACTGCGCCGCGACCGTGTCGTATATGACATCTATGTACCTAACCGGCAGGTGATGTGGTCGGCAACATATCGTCGGCCGACGCGAATTACGCGAGATGACGGCGCCCCCGACCCGGCTATGTGGAAATATTTCCACTCGGCCTGTCGTGTCGCGCGGTCATGTCGTGTAGTAATTCGAGTCGGCCAGCGATATGTTGCTTTAGTCACTCTAAAGGAGATAGAAGACAGTTTGCACCCAAGGCAGGTTGAGTTCAGAAAAAGGAAGGTCCACAGGGATAACGCGTATGCGGACGATTTGGCCGTACTGGTGCATGAGAAGGACATAAATGAGCTGGTGAGAAGGCCAACATCACATAAAAAACTGAAATTGGCGCCGCAACAAACGGAGTGGATTTTACTAACAGGACGAAGAAGACTCGCGCCAGTAAAGATCACTTGTGGATGGGGGCGATCATTGACTCCAAAAGTCCAGGTCGGTCAGGTATTTAGGGGTCGTCTTGAATAAAGAACCTGTTGTACAGTCACATAGCGTTTAACTGTCACGATTGCGAGGCTTATGCCCAAAGGCGGCCAAAAGACGTGTAATATCCCAGACGGCACACTGACGTCATAATGTCTTCAATTATTGGTAATTATTCGTCGGCGACGTCGTGGATCCAATAAGTGACGTACGCACGACGACACTTTCACGACGTACATTTGACGTCATTAAAGAACGTCGTTGAGACGTCTTTGCTGGAAAAACTGAAATTTTCAAGTTACGTTAATTGAATTTGAGAAAATAAAGACGTTTTGAAGCGTTAATTTAAAGCGTAAAATATTCGTAATTTTTTCTAACATATTTATGTTTTAAACTAAAATTTTAACTAAAAAATATATAAATCTATTTTGGAATTTTGCTATATCACGTCTATGCGATTAATAGTAATAGTTGTATACGTTAAAAATACGCTAGTATACAATGAAGCTAGTAAGGAAACTCGCATTCGGTTATTTATTCTAATTGTGTAGGTCAATGGGTAGAACTAGTTCCTTTAAAGTGTCACGCCACTGTGCATACTGATCGCGCTTTGGTTTACCGTCAGCAGTTTTGTTAGGTTAGTGGTTTTACTTTGCAGTGAGTTCTACGTTATAAATTTGTAAATTGTAAATTTTGATACAATTTCTTAACGGTGAATGAAAAATTAATCAGCCTATCGCCACCTAAAGTTAAAACGAATAATTTTAAATATTTAAACAACTGGAAGAAATATTTTTTACAATAATTTTACAAATCACGACTTAACAAGAAACAGACAAACTGTACTTATTTCTATAGGTTTTAACCTTTAGGTGACTAGGTTATCTTTGTGGCGTGAGCGACCCCCATTTTATTATTAATTTATTTAGATGTCTTTTGTTGGTGTGAAATTTTACATTGTGCGACTCGTACAACCGGAAAGCTTTTATCTAAAATAGTTTCTTTCTGTTTTGCTTAGTTTAGGCTTTATCAAATGATCCCAGAACTCGTGGATACACTGTATATCTTATATTATTTTTACCGCTTACATCTTATTTTAAACATATTATTGTATTACTCGTATATAATAATAATAACGATATTTGGTTATTAAGTAGGTAAATCCAAATAATTTTGTATTCCTTCTTTGATATATTAACATACTTTGTTTAATTTCTTAGATTTAGGTTCTTTGTTTCTACCTTCATTTTTGTAATAAAGTAATAATTATATTATATTTGTATTTTTTTCACCTTTAGATGCGTCATTAATGCCTTAGGATTACGTCAATAGGACGTCAAATGGACGTCCCATTTAAGGACATTAGGCGTCAATTAGACGTCTCAAGTAACGTACTAGATTGGTCATAATTTGACGTCGTTGGACTGTGACATTAACCCGTCATATTGACGTCATATATACGTCATTTACGATGTCCCCATTGGGCCCCAAACGGCCAATAATTGAAGACATTATAACGACAGTGTGCCGCCTGGGATACTTGTCGGTCACCTTGAAGTCACGTCGAAGGGCTATACAAATTGATCCTAGATGCTATACCATAGACAAGTTGAAAACATGGGGATATGGGGTTTCGTGTGACTCGGATAACTCGCGGCGACGGATAATTGCGGCTCCTGTGCTCCTCGGAGTTTCGAATGTGGCGTCTGGCGAGAGGAGGCTCGTGGATGACCCGTGAGGGCAGAAACCGCGAAACCGGTAATCTTGGAAAGTGCAGAGAGTTGGCGGTAAAGAAACACCGGGGACAAATCTTTAAAATGCGCGAGCGGGTTACGAATAACCATCGTGGAGCCTCATCCGAGATAATGTCGCCAGGTAAGGCGAACCGGGAGTTTTCCCCTCCATCTAAAAAAAAGCGATATGTAGCTGACCACATCGCCTGCCATGCAGGTTGCGTATAATATATACGTGGGCGATTCTAAACGTCGGGACACGGTCGCGGCGCAGTCGGTTAAGTGGAAAACCAGCCTCCAATTTGGTCTACTCCTGCACGTAATCTAAAGCAGCTTCGAAGCAAGTTGGTAACAATTCCCGCGACGGCGACATTACACCGTCCTTAATATCCGAATACTTTGGCCCTTATTGCTTGCCAAATTTACGAAATCGCGTTTTACGGCAAAGTAGCGATTTTCGGGAAATTTTAAGGGAAATAAGTTATTTTACGAACGATATAAAATCGTAAAAGTGAAAATGTTTATATATTATATTATAGGCGAAAAGTAAATAAAGTCGTAAGACTAGAGGGTGGATGTTTTTATGTCGTAAGATAAGATATCGATAAACTTTGATATTTTTTTTTTAATATCGCGCCTAAAAGGACGGATGTACGCAAAACTTTGGGGGCCGGTCGTCCGGACGCGACGCGACGGTATTAGGTACCTATAAATATATTATATGCGTGCGTAAATTTCGATCTTATTCGTCGGTTAACAGTCGAATAAAACGCGCGATTTTTTTTCGGTTTACATGAGATTTATAAAATAAAGGGCGGCCGGCTCGCGTACTTAACTTAAATAATGGTCCGTAATTAAGAGTTCTCGATCGATGCGCGTTGCAATGGCGGGCATGGATCTGTGGGCACGAAAGGGATGAGGCCATGAAATTGTGTGTAAAACTTTAACGGACTTCATTAATTACGCGATTAAGCAGTGTTTCCTAAACTTTTTATATTTACGGCTTATTGATGAGGCCAAATTCGATGCATCGATGTCGTCCCGTTGGCGAACATTAATCCGATAAGTTAATCTTTCGGAATTCCTCGATTTAATTTTACCTGGATGCGTAATAGAAATTTTGCCTCGATTCGGCACTAGGTACCTATGTTAACGAGAACGTTTCGTTTAACGATTAGTTGTGTGGAAAAATTTCGATTATCGTTAGGTTAAAAAATAATGCTTTTCATTGCATAGGTAGACCGAAATTTTCCATTTTTAATATTGTAATACGTAGTTTAATTTGAAAATGCGCCTACTTATTATTTTATAATTTTACGCGAGGGACTTACCACTTATCACCAGCTGAGACCGACCGCGCTCATGTTTTTACGCGGTTACCTTGATCGTTTTAAGTTATGCGGCTTAAAAAGCCAGATATACTTATCGTTTTAATGTTTTTTGTCTTTTTGAACTTTGCCTTTTGTGCCTTGTCGTGTCGTTTTCTTTAAAAATTGTTTATTTACGGCGTCAGATGTGTTCGAGCTGACAGTTGGTAATTCCTTCTAGTTTCCACGACCGTCGTTTCCTCGAACAGTCTCGATTTTTAATTTCTACGAGATCTGTTTTAGTACTAATTTCCTCATCCAATTGATACCCAAAGTCTTCAAAATCGTCGACAACTTCTGGACGTTGTTTTTTCCGAAACACTTCGTTTCCGTTTAATCCAAAGCACTTTAAGATATACGAGTAGCAAGGAAATTGCATTAGGGTCATTCTACGTCGATTTATCGAACAGAAAAATTGAATTTCGACGTTTGCCCGTTTAGGATTTTCATAAAAACAAATGTAGGACAACATTTTATCACAGCCTTCGAGTTACAGGGGTGTAAAAAATTATTAAAATTCATTTTCCCAGCCTCCTCGTTTGAACACTGCACTGTATATTGTAAAAATTTGTAATTCGATGATTACCCAATTACATTGTAAATGTTTGCAAGAGTATAAAGAAACTGAAAAAAAAAGATTTCGTTGCTCCGGCCCTTCTATAAGCCCCATAAAAAATTAATTACTATCCATTAACGGACGAGCTAGTGCACTGTTTGGTTTTTAAAATTAAAACCTCAAGGGGCGTTCTAATGGACTGTCAAAGAAAAATCGTGACATTTTGATCAGTTGTGGCAGTAAAAACAAGTTAAAGTAGCGAAGGTTTTGCTGTCGCGAGATTTTTTTATTAATTTAATCTCGATTTTACTAAAGAAATTATATACAAGTATGTATACTACAGTGCTTCCAGTGATTTACTTTTTTTTACGGATTTACTTTTATTTACTTTTTAGTCTAGATGTTTACTTTATTTACTTTTTTTAATTTATTCACAAATCTGATAAAAGAGTAGACTGTGTGCAGGAGTTCCTTTTCTCGGTGATTTGGTTCCTGGTGAAGTTGTAATATGTGTTTGATTTTTTAGTGATACGCGGACATTATCAGATGTATGAATGTGTTTAACTGCTGTTGTATCTTGGTATCCACTTAGTATTTCACGTATTAAATTATAAAAACGTGTAGTTTGTCATTTCTTTGTTTGTTATATTTGAAAAACTACTTTTGAAGTAATTCTGGACCTGTTCTATGCGTATCAGGTAGTGTCATTTTATCGAGATTATGCAAAAATTATAATCTATTTAAACGCCCGCCGTTCGTCATTTTTTGTTTTGTTATACCAGAAATACGAGTTTTCTAGTCGTTTGCGATTTGTTCTGAACGTTGCGTCGCAAAACGTTCGGGTAAAAATTTTGTCAAAAAAAAGTGAACTAAGGGATTTTTTGAGATTTCGCAAAAATTTTAAATCGCCGGAAACGCGCTTAGTTCATCATTTATTGGTTTATTATTCTAGAAAAATTACTTTTCAAGTAATTCCGGATCTGTTCTATGCGTATCAGGTAGTGTCATTTTATCGAGATTATGCAAAAATTATAATTTATTTAAACGCCCGCAGTTGTCATTTCTCGCTTTGTTATACTAGAAAAGCGAGTTTTTTAGTCGTTCCGGACTTGTTTTGAACGTTCTGTCTCTAAACGTTCGAGTTAAAATTTTGTCAAAAAAAAATCGTGAATGTACTAAGGGATTTTTTCGAGATTTCGCAAAAATTTTAAATCGCCGGAAATTCGCTTAGTTCGACATTTATTTGTTTGCTATTCTAGAAAAACTACTATTCGAGTAATTCCGAACCTATGCGTATCAGGTAGTGTCATTTTATCGAGATTATGCAAAACTTGTAATTTATTTAAACGCCCGCAGTTCGTCATTTTTTGCTTTGTTATACCAGAAATTCAAGTTTTCTAGTCGTTTCCGACTTGTTGTGAACGTTGCGTCTCAAAACGTTACGGTCAAAATTTTGCCACAAAAAATCTGAACTAGAGATTCGTAAAAATTTTAAATCGATTTAAAAACGTGTAGTTTTTCATTTCTTTATTTGGTATATTCAATGCTTTCAGTGATTTACTTTATTTACATTTTTTACGGATTTACTTTTATTTACTTTTTTTTGGCTTTTATTTGCTTTTATTTACTTTAAGTTTGTGAAATATTTACTTTATTTACTTTTTTAATGGGATGTGTCGCTGGAAGCCCTGATACTACATATCGCGTACAGGGTGTTCTTCGGGCAATTGTGTTATCCTATATTTTTTGAACGAACAAGCTAAGAACAAAATTTGTCTCCGAAGATCAGTTTTTGCTCACAAGTCCAAAAAGAAAAATGATCTTGGCAACGTGTCATTTCCTGTTTAACCCGGCCTCGAACACAAATCGACGGTTTGCAAGGTCCTGCGACCTTTCCGACCTCTCTTTTTTAAAAATTTACCTTTGAATCGCCCTGTATATGAATGATTGAACTCGTTTTCACTATAACGCCGTTTGAGGACAAGCACGGAGCTAAATCCGGAATATCAAAATTCAATTCGAACATTTTTGGCCAGTTACACTGTATGTATACCAAAAGAAAAACAATGAGGATGAATATCTCGACAGGGGTGAAAAAAGTTTGTAAGAATTTATGGTACTGTTCTGGTTTAGTCTGTACACCTTCGAGAGATTGCCCACCGTTTTCTCGATGTTTCCCGAAGGTATCGAGGCGCGCCCAACAACATCGAAAGCGGTACAGTTTAATAATAACCAATAACTTGCAGAAAAGTTTTAGACGTGACCGACTAAATATACAATGCACGCCAAAAGTGGAGCCTCGGAAAGTGAATTTCAATCATCACCCTGCAACTCGAAAACCGTTCGAGATACCTTTCTAGAACATAATTCAAGAAGTAAGTAGGTACTTATTAGACAAAATTTGAATCTCCAGGACGACCAGGAGTCTCGATGGTACCAACTGGGTGTCTCAGTTTATAGTGTGGTTTCGCCGCGACAGGCCTGTCGACCGTGTTTTCACTCTGCGTGCGTACAATTTAACAGCTCGTCTATTATTTTTCCAGCGATAAAGCATCGTAAAATCTAATTTTAACTAACAAAAGTTGTAACGTGTCCTAGTTATGGCTATTATAAATGTCTGTTTAAAAACATCGTAAACTGTTAACGTTTGTTTTGCGAAACGAACTTTTAGGCGTCTATTGATTTATACGGTTTCTCTTCTTTTTGTTTTTTGTTAATAACACGAGAAGTTAATATTTAAGAAAAATATTTTGGATGGTCTTTTAGTACGGGAGTGCCAAAAAGGGCCGAAGCACCTGGAGGCGGTACCGTCCACATATCCGTGTAATAAAATAATTTTTAATTAGGGGGACGTGGAAGGAGGCGAGACGAAAACGTTAGGAAGGTCAAGAAGGCGGAATTGAGGAGGATGCGCGAAGGGTAGGTAATGGCGAAACGAATGGAAATGCACAATTGGTTGATCTAGAAACGACATCCCCCTCCCCCTGTCATCCTCTTTAAAAGGTTTCAATTTTTGGAACCGTTTAAGCCTTGAGAAGGCCTTGGGGGTAGTCGAATTGAATTTTTGTTTTGTTAAATTTGTTACAACTCGATGAAAATCGACAATTATTGTTAGATGTAAATTTTTTGAATGACAAAAATTGTTAAAAATCGTGCAAGGGTAAAGTTACGAGGACCATGAGAGGTGGAAGGAAAATGGAGACGATGGGGGTAGGTGCTGTTGGAAAAATACTACCTTAACGGTGGAACGGCGGAGGAGGAGCATGAACGGGAATTGGGGGAAGAGGAAGACGTTAAGGAATCTGCTGGTAGATGATTAAAGAATGGGAAGGCGTCGGGGTCGGCTGAGATAATTGATTGGAGAACGGGCGGGGGCGTCGGGAAACGAGCTACGCATCAAATTCCGATCGATGGTGCAACTACCACGCTATCACCACGTTCTTGGTCCGTGATGGTGATCCGTGGCGTTTCTTCAGCTGTGCTAAATCCGACCGAACCGCGTGCGACCCGTGCAAAAAAAAACCATCCGCCAGCAACGGACGTTACCGCCGGTTGCCGTCTCGTCGCAAGGTTTACTAAACGCGGCATGGTTAGGATTTTTCACAATTTCAGTCCGTAACGAACGAGAGTCTAGGGTACATACGTATATTGTTAGTTTGTCACTTAGTTTTCGAACAGTTAACGTTCGAGGATGTAGAAAATGAAGTTTCGGACTTATCGATTGCTGTTGTATTTAAAGGGGATTCTTAATTGGAAGTAGTGGCACTTTAACGAAAGCCCCCCCACCCTTTCTCTCTCTCTCTCTCTCCCGCCTTCGCCCCAATCCGCGCGTATTTTCACGAAACGCAGCCCAATCTGTAAATTTACCGAAGCCCGCGGCGTTTTCCGTTCCTTAATTTCTTCATGTAGGTAAGTAATTATCGCTCGAGCAACTGAAACGCCAAAAGACCATTTTACGGCAATCGTTGTAATTTGCAAATCTCTTCCGCGAATCCTCGTGATATATAAAGGGTAGGTATTACATATTTTATGCGTTCGGTTGGCTGGCACATCATGACGAACATAAAATAGAAGGGTAGACCTTCCGTCCATTAGAGAGCATCGCTCTAAAAAGTTAACAAGGTATCTCTATGCTTTTCCATAACTAAACGTGGGGCGATAATAGGGTTAGTGTGCTCTAACAAAGAGAGTAGAGCGACATGATGTAAAGACACGTGGTGTGAGTTAATTAAATAACCCTTGTATTTAATTTCTACATCAGCGGCGGTTGTCGTCGGTGTCAACCTCGTTGTGCAAACAATAAAAAGGGAAATGTATTCGTTAATAACTACACTTCCGCCTAGGAAGAAAACGCGCGTCATTTAAATTTAGTATACATATATACATAAGCCGCCCCATTCTGTCGACTATAAAATCCAACTTCGATGAATGAAATATGAACGCTCCGGCAACGAACGGTGTTGTAAAAGCGTTATTTATTTTGTTATTTCGAAACTTGCACGCTTATTTCGGCCCGAACAATCTGTTTATCGAAGATTAACCTAATCTAATTTTTAATGGAACGGCGTCCCGCGTTCCCCTTTTCCCCGTCGAATGCGGGACGTTTAAAATTTCGTAATTAACAAGTTGGGCACCTGTTCGTGTAAAAGTTTTAGGAAAGCCTGGCAGGACAAACGTTGCGCCGCAATATTTCAAAACTTCATAAATATTTTAATGCCTCCTAAACCAATGATCCTATAATAATTGTAAATAAGTTGCGAGAGTTTCCCGCTAGGGAACGCGGGCGTACTTTAAACAACTCCCAACTTAACCTGGAGATATCTTAATTATTAATTGGGGCTAATTTTGTTTTTAGAATATTAAGTTTATGGCTTTCTACGTTGCGAGCTTTTTTTGGTCGTCGTCGCGTTCGTTTTGTGCGCCCTTTCGTTTCGTGTCTGCGTAAGAAAAACGGTTCCGCCGGTAATTTTCGTTTGCGTCCATATTTATCCGTCGATAGTTGCCGTTTAATTATTCATTATTAATTTAACCGATTGTTTTACGAATCAATTCCCTGGACCAAGTAATGTGGCTCACGTCGCGAGAGCGAACACCTTCATCGGGGGAACTTGATTTAATAATTTATTTAAGCAGCGAAATGATACGTTGTTCGATTTTAAAATCCGAACGAATCAAATATTTGCTTACGCGCACGGGAAAATGACCTCCGGGCACGGTAACCGATCCCATCGACAAATTTCTAAACAAAACGGTTCACGTTACTACTATGTAATTTAGGACAAAAAGGATCCGTTGTAAAATTTACGAAATGAACCGTACTACGGAAAATGCACGTATCCAATTATCGAGCCATATCGCTTTGCGTTACATTAAAACAATGCGAAATCGGAACGCGTACCATTAAAATAGCCCTAAGCACACATAATAGCTTCATAATAACCGGGTTTAATAAAATTGCGGAATATAACTAACAATAAACTGTGATTTATTTGTACTATATGTCCAAGAAGTTTTGTTTCCTGTTCGAGCCGCGAAAGGCAGACAACCGGTCGAACTTCAACGAATTCGTGATTGCGCGAAGTCTGCAAAATCGGAAATCGTCACCAATTATTTTCCGATTCACCGAAGATATTTTAGTTGTCGTTTTTTGCCTGCGGCGGTGTGCGACGTTCGTTTTTTTTTTTAACCATCTCGTCTCTTCGCCTATCAAGTCCGGTCCCGATGGAATAACCGCTTTAAGACTTTCATTTTAATTTAATCGTAAAGGGCGTCCGGACTTATTTCATAACGTCACGTTTAATAAAAAATATATTGCCGGAAAAACCGCGAGGTCAAGAGAAGTTATCTCGTTGTATTTTTAAGGTTAAAATGCGAATCGAAGTTCTTAATATAAAACCGCCTTTATCGACACGACAATATACTACCGAAATGACGACCGAATACGTATTAAGTGGCGTTTGTTTCGGAATTAAAATTGAAACGTCGTCGTCTTCGGCCGTGTCGACGACGTCAACGATTATTATTTTTGAAAAAACCTATAGCGAACGCGGAAAATGTAAAATTACGTTTGTCGGAATTCCTGCGCGGGAATGCACTCGATGCCAGTACAGACTCCGGGACAACATTAACCCTCCGCTAACGACCTATTGATTAAAAACGAGTTTAGAAAACTGTATAAGATTCTCGTTGTTTTGAACGTGCGGAGATTCGAACCCGGGTCTTCGGATTCGGACACGTAAATCGGACGCCTCGCGTCGAAACTAATAAATCGACTTACGGATCGGTCTAGCGTCCTAGTAATTTATTTAAATATTTTTTTCTCTCGGTCGACTCGTTTTAATAAAAATAACGGCTTAACGTCCGACATTAACACACCTTTGGAACGGGCGGAACGTTAAGCGCCGAATATAAACTTTATGGCTTCAACTAATATAAAAGCGAGCAAGTTTGTTTTAGTTGGGCCGCAAATTTGCGATGGTAATGAGTCCTGTCTTCGTGGGTTTACCTACATCACCTTCAGACGCCGTGCCTGCGGGCCCGTTTGCCCCTTTTACACGCTTGCCGCGCCGTGGCCTCGCTTTTAATTTCCACTGAAAATGTCGGCTTGTCGTATATTTTTAATTTCCAAAACGTGCGTTCGTCGGCAGTTTTAAGTCTCCAATTTAAAACGTTTACATCTGACTCGATTATTTTGATCCCGCCGTCATTATTTCTGAGAGTCTTCTCGTAATTAAAAAAAACAAACAAACAAACAACAAACAAATAAATAAACGTTAAGGTAAAGTTGCACTGCACGTCTTCGAAAGTCTCGAAATTTTTTTTTGAGTCGCCGCTCCGCTTAATTGCGGAGCTTTGATAAGTAATTAGAAAAGTTTGGTGGGGAAATTAAGATGTTCATTAACAAATTAGACTATTTTCGAGAGGCGGCTAGAGACTTTAATAGCCAATTTAAAATCGTAAATTGAATATAAATGGAAGGGAAGAATGCGTAACCATTTTTTAGACGATTGCTGAAGGAGATTCACCTGCCTCCGAGGCAATATATAGTGTACGCCCCTTTTAACTCGATATCCTTCGATTTCGCTGATTTTAGGGAAATTTGGCGAGGAAATTAAACGTTAAATTGACGTGTCTCGTTTCTGATTCGTCGAGAAAGACGCGATTCCATTGGCATTTTCAACTTTCAAGATCCGAGGGGTTCGAATATTACTACTAAATTTGGCGAGGGTGTTTTGAAAGTATATTATTATGCCCGTTAAAGCCCCAGAGTGGTTTAGGAACATGTAAATTTGAAACGGATTTGTGTTTATTATTTTGATGTTTATTTTAAGGTACCTAAACAACTACCTCGATATTCGAAAGGAACGGTTCAAATTCGACGTCAGACAAGTAGATGTATGTATGTATAACCGGGGGCTTTTTCGTTTCTGTATTCGTCGAATGCTCAGTTGACGTCTTGTTTGTTTTACATCTACCGTTGAGTAACGTGATTATTTACGGTAGAAGCGAACGTTAGCTTCGAACGAAAGAAAACGAAATTGTCGAAATGTCATATACCAATTTACAAAATCGTCTTTGGCGAAAGGCGACGAGAGCGGGAAACGTTTGGTACATTTCGTACCCCTTTGTATTTCCGGAAATTTAAAGCCAAAATCTGATTAGGAAAAATTTCAGTGTTTGTCGCCGGATATTGTGCATTAACTTCGTAAGCCGGGAACTGTCGCGCGCTGTCTGTCGTAAATAGTTTTCCTGTGCGACGAGTCGTAGACGGGGGACTCCGTTTTCATTATTATGGAAAACGGAATCTTCTACAGTTTTCTAAACTCGTTTTTAATCAATAGGTCGTTAGCGGAGGGTTAATGTTGTCCCGGAGTCTGTACTGGCATCGAGTGCATGTGCTAAAGTACGGGTCAATTCCGCCCGGGTTTAGTGCTCATGTTACATTCATGAAGTGAGCGAATGCATGACATAACCTCGTTCCTCCTCTTCATAATATTACCTACAAACCCGACAACGCATTAACGATGTACTCTAGAATGCGATCGCGTTGTTATTATACGTAGCCAAAATGAACAACGTAATTAAGGAACGAGAGAACCATTTGACGACGTTATATTAACCATCATAATCCTTCGCATAAAAATTGATAGAATAAGCGACGTCGAAATTACATTTACAACGAATTAAAAATAAATACGCGGTAATCAAAAGAAAAAAATTAATTATACTACTCGCTCCGTAATTTATATGCACCACTTTTCGTGTTCGTCGTCGTTAATTTTTCTTGCACTTATACGGTCCGTCAAATAAAGGAACCGAAACCAACATAACAAACCGAACGTAATCCATCCAAATCCGCAAAAAAAACAACGCCCGCGACACTGACGGATTTCGCTTTAACTCGGGAACGGCTCACGAGACGCGGCATATAATTCATAATTCCGCGATAATCAAGTAGGTACGTGAGCGTTGATTTATTATCGCGTCGAGCATGTGCCCAAATTACCCACCTAAAGGCGATTAAATCGAGACAATTTTTCCGCCGCACATTTTCCATCTCGCCCACTAAATCTTTCATTGGTCGGCTAAGTAAATATAAGAGCCGGACTTAAAAGACAATTTATAAAGGTCTCGCTGTATAATTCGGGATCCCTTGTCTAGTTGAATGATTACTCTCATTTTATTTATTTAGGACCCTTTTCATTTACTTTATGAGAACACGTTATTGATGAAATCCTGAAATGCCAACGTTTAGCGATACCACGTATTAAGAATGGCCTCGAGTTACCGCTCAGATTATTCTTTGGGGAAACTTTTAGTATATAAGTAATTCACTGCCAACGTTAACATGGCTTTTAAAAACAACGTTACCAACATTACCAGCTGTTCCACATTTTGACATGGGATCGTAGCCGCGAACCTTGAGGCCGCGACTTAATTAATTCCTTTGAAGAAGAAGAAAAAGACACGTTTCGTCGTAGGTACCTACTTACCTGCAAAAAATGTAAAAAAGTAATTTTTAAATATTTACGCGGACCAGAAAGAAAACAAGTCTTATATTTGATGCGAGAGAACGCCAAAAAAACAATTTTTTTTTCGGAAGGAATTTTCCGATTTCGAATATCTTATTCGTTTTACCTGCACCTTCGCGTTCTCGGGCCCCGGTAAAATTGCGAATGCGAGATTCGAGATATATTTACCCTATTTAATTTTTAATTTGCCGGCATCTAATATTAATGGATAATCAGCGGGCGTATTTAACTCGAAAATTAAATTTCCCTTACCTACTTGAGAGTTTTGTTTTCGAACTCCGTGCAAATTTATTTAGGCCGTCCGACAGAACGCGACGCCCACCTCGAAGGAAGAAGGGCTTTATTGAACTCGAGGTGCCCGTTTAATCGACCGATCGGTTAAAAAACGGTTTATAAAATGCAGATGATGGAAGCCGTTTAACCAAGAACGTGCGTGTCCGTGGACAGAAGGGTTGATTACGAATATACTTACGCAGAAAAAAAATAAACGTCTAAAGGGGACGAATTTTTTATAGCGTGCATTGTAAAAATCCGTCTTCCATAAATTTATTACCGATTCGTGGGTCGCTCGCGCATTTTTGATCGAGGTCGGCGTATCTTTTTAAGGCCGTTTCGAAAGCGACTAACGGCCAAAAGTTTGTAGCAATCGGGCGTCACTTTAACAACACAAAAGGATCCGTCTGCGCGCGAGCCTCGGTATCGAATTTTTATGTTATATGTTGTTTCGAAACCCTTTTCTTTTTAATTTTTCCCGAAAGTTACGCATCTTGTGAAAAATCACATCTAGTTATTAGAGAAACATTCTCGCGAGTATTTTTACATTAATTAAATTGTAAGAGTTAAAGCATTTGTATCCGCTTTTTTCCAGTTTATCTTGAAAACCGCGATTTTCCATCGAAAATTACAAAGATAGATGTTTGATAGAGAACTGCACGATGATTCTAAAACATACGCGTCGTATTACCGATCCGATGATTAATAACGAAGATAATTCGGTTCGAAATGTTTATCGATCGGTCGCCATTTTGAAACGGGTCGGTGGATTTTATGTTCGTAACAATCGGACGTTACTTCGACAACACAAAAAGTATAAAAATGTTCCTACTTTTTTTTCGAGAGTTAACGCTGCGTTGGGCGAATTAAGAGGTAAAATTACCTTTAATATACCTAAAGGGTTTTTCCGCGATCGTCGGAATTTTTTTTTCTTGGTTTTGTCGACTGGTAACACCTGTTTCGCGGTTAACCTTTGATGTTGTCTATATGACGACACGTTTATAGGGCGTTCAGTGTCGATTATGCTTATCGACGTTTATATTTATTTACACAGTTAATTACTTATTATTTAATGTCTTTTGTCAATATAAACAGTCTTGTATTTTACTTTAAACGTATATTTCGATCTTTTTCTGAGGCCTTTTTCAGTGAATAAACTGATAAAAAGAACCTCAACAGCTAATTACTTAATTAAAGCGGTTTAATGTATATTTCACTGCCTATAAAGCGTTCTGCACATTAATTAATTGACACCGCAAACCTTCATATTTACGAATTTATGAAAAAAACCATTAATTTATACCTACTTGATAATTTACATCGGAAAGTCGTCGAAAGTTCACATTACCGATGGCGTCATAATGCTAAAATTTAACGAAACTTCCATTACGCGATTCAACTATCACTGTGCCTACCTATCTATCCTTCAAGTTAATGGGGTGCTGACGTTTAGGAATTGACGATAAAACCGGAGGTGTCTGGAATTTTTCCTTATTTTGCAATCACCACATCAACACCACGACGGTTTTCTTTTACCTACGACGCGACAGCTTCAAGCGAAAGATTCGGTCCCTCGATTTTTTTTCCATTTTCCAAATTCGCCGCCAAAGTCCAATCGATTTCACATTTCTCGAAATACCTGCACTTAAACATCAGTTCTTCATTTGAGCTAAAGTCTTCGAAAAAAATGTCGCCCGATTTGAATAACGCAATAAGAAATTTTCGCACCCAAAAAAATCGAGATGAAATTGATGCGACATTGTTTTTTCGCGAAAAACTTGAACTTTTAATTATTTTTTTTGTCGAACACGAACTTCGACTACGATTTCGTTCGCGGGTGTTGCCCAGAATTTTGGAAAGGCGCGTGGCTGCGATTCATCTGCGATTGCTACGTTTTATCTTTCACTATTACGTACAGTCGGGTGCAAAATTAATGTCGCCGATCGCGAGCATCGCGAACAAATTAATTATGAACGGAATATTTAAAATTCAACTTTGTATTTGTAATAAATAATTCGCGCCACTCGTGAATAAGCAAGTAACTAAGTACATTTCGTAGATTGCTCGTGATTCGCAACATTAATTTTGCATCCGACTGTTCTTTTTTAGATCTTATAACACAACAACGACGGTCAGGGTCGCTATATTTTACCGACGATATATTTCGTCGTTATGTTTTATAATACGACGAATGCAAATCGATTATTTATTTCGCTATCGCTGGGTTTTACGAAATATTCATGCAAATAACTATACTTAAGTACGCGCGAATACTAGTGTCGTCGGCGCACGACTTCACCGATAATGGTGCTGTTGGGTCGCTAGCGGCCAACGCTCACTGGTAGTCACTGATTAGCCTACACACCGTTTCCCGCGCATATATCCGCTCAAATACGGACATAGACTACTCCACTCCGTTCGGGCAAAATCGCGCACTTTTTTTTATACATTCACGTGTTTACGAAAAGTGCAATGCCAGGAAAGAAACGAAATTTAATGCACTAGTTATTAATAGCGATTCAAACAACATTGCTGGTACAAAAGCAGTATTTTACAAAGCCGCCACGAGTTGCAATCGCAGCAAAAAGGTCTTGGATGTTTTCTTGGGAAATAATCTACCAAGGCGACTTCGATTCGAGTCCGCAGGTCATCGGTATTGGCTTGCTTCGAAGAAGGCCTGGACATTTCGGGCGTTGTCCTGTCGGAATATATCACTCGAAGTGTGCTGAAGGAACGGTACAATTTCCGCCTCCACCACGTTCCTGAGGTAGTGGTTGCTGTTGAGGGTGTCCACAATCATTAGCAGCCGAGATCGTCTATAATATCCAATAGGTCCTCAAATCATCATAATCATCGTTTTGGCAGTACGGGACGCTGAACAATGCATGCTACCAAACGGCGCTCACCTTGATATCGTCGAACGCGTATACGACCATCATTTGTACTCGCATTTCATGATCCAACTGCCGGCATATTTCGACTCGTTCGTTCACTGCTGCCACACTCGCGTCACTGTCGTACGAGTAGCAGTTCACGCAAGTCGCACCCGTCACGTGGGTGTGCAGCGCTCTTTGACGTCGACGAGACTACTTGACTTCCTGATCACTGACGGCAGACCAATCGCCATCGCTACTGCCGTCGGAGACCTTGCGCTATCACTGTAATTAAAGTCATGCAAGTTTCCTTCCTGGTATTGTAATATTTATAAACAGCTTCTGATTAGGCTTTCAGGAGGGTACTAATCGTGTTTACTAGGTGTTTAACACCGGTGCTAATATAGTAGCATACCTAGCCGTGGTTGTGGCGGGATTCGAACCCGCAGCCGTTTGTGCACTGGAAGGCTAGTGGAGCGATTAGCTCTTTAGGCCACCACGACCCCTCGCGCACTTTGTAGGTACTTATAATTAAACATCTCAGTTTATATACAGGATGGCTAAAATAATGTCGCATTACACAAAATCTTAATTGGTTTCTCTTTGATCGTGTAATATTAGCGAACATATCAACTCGGTCTGTGACACGTTTCCGGGCTCATATTCGCTAGTTGAGATCTCCGAGAACCATTATTATAACTAATGATTTTTACCAAATTCCTCGGTTCACCTTTACGATTATAGCGCCCACGTCCGTCGGCGTTTCGTCGTTCGGTTCACAGGAGGTGAGACATCGGCCTTCACTTTGCAAATTTCCGCGACTAATGGTTTTCTTCGTTCCGATGGATGGAGTCAGTGCCATGGCAACCACTCGCGTGTCCCCCATCAAATTAATTAAAGAGCGACGCCCCTAAAAACATCTTCAATTACGAACTTAAATGTCGAATATCGTTTAATTGTACCCTTTTACTTATACACAAACAAACGAACGGATAACGTCTAGTTGTCCTGTCGGTCGTAATAATGAGTCACACTTGACCAATTTCATAAGCAGGTGCATCACCGCGAGGTCGAGCGTATAATTCTTCGAAAAAGAACTTAATTAATATTTAAAAAAAAAGTACGAGATAGATATCTCGACGTAGACATCATTCTAAGGAAATAATTACGCATTTAAATCACGAAATGAAAAATAAAGTGTCTCGCGACGGATAAAGTTGCCGCCGTTACAAGAGAACTTTACATCGCAGCTTTCGTTCGGGAATTATTAAAATTGCAAATAAACTTAAAAAGATAGGCACCTATAGCTAACTTTTCTTTCGCGACATTCGAATGCGAAATTTTTGCTTAAATTCCCATCATAAAACGTCACGAATCTAATTTGAAACGCAATTAAAGTCGCCTAATTGCAATTCCCGAGTCGTCGAAGAGGAATTATCGAACGATGTTCCGGTCCGGCCGGCCGAAGCATTAATCATTTGAAATAAGTAGTATCGGAACGTCTGTACCTAAATAACGAAGAAAGGCAATAGAGCGGTTTGTAATAAATATAAAAATTCTCTGCCAGTACACATTTTCCGCACGTTCGACTAAGAGATGGTGCTTTTTCATTTCCTATATTATTTCTGTATTTATTTATAGGACCTCGCTTATCGAATACAGAATCCAATCTGCCTCTCTAAAGCAAATATGAAATATTCTTTGTTTGGATGGGAGACGAGGGACCGGGACGAGCCGGCATGCCTTTCGTTTTTCACGGAGTTTTCTATTTCGATCGCGTAATTACCGGACATTTCCTTTTATAACGAATTTAATACGTCTCCGAGGAACGGACGGCGCCGCACTCGCATCAGGGACACCTTTTATCTTTTATTTTTCATCAAGATATTCCGAGAAAGCCGTTGCGAGATTACTTCGGGCATCTCTTATCTTTTTAGAAAGACGATCCCGCGGATCCAATTACTTAATTAAACAGTTTTAAAATCATAATATTTTTCGCTTCTTGCTCCCGAGAACGCGCTGAACTTCGTGGGGTTCACGATAAGGGGGCGTGCAATTTATTTATTAGAATTTGACTTATTACGGTAAACACCGTAAGGTCGGTGATGTTAATACAGATAGGTCTTATTTCGACTTCATTTTACTAGCTCGTTAATTTCGTTAATTTAAAAGCAACTGCGAAGGGTTAACTTAGTTTTGCGAACTGAAAACTAATACCTAATTAGGTAGAAACATTTTCCGCGCGCGTGTTTTTTCGGCAAATTATTGTTTAGTTAACTACCTACGTAGGTCTCGTATATCGGAACGCAGTTGGAGATTTTCTTAATATCATCTATCAATGTACCCACTACGCCAATACATTCGTGTTTCGTTATTTTCCTCTTTTTTTTCTGAATGCTTACGTAATGGAACGCATATAAATCAATTTTTTATCGTGATTCTCCATTCGTTCTGCTTTAAAATTGAACGTTATCCTGAAGAAAAAATATTAATACGACGATAATACAAATCTCTTGGCATGTTTACGGGGCGCGACGTTTGTCGTTGCGCCGCGAACGTAAACAAGCGAAGTTTTCGGTCGGTCCTTCGATGTCGGGCACGCGGTTGCGGTCTGTTGCAGCGAAATACGCTCAACTCGTTTGTTGTTGTTTTTTTTTTACACGGCAGATACGTTCTTCGAGAAACCGTGTAAAATAAAAGAGAGTGTTTTTTGGGACTGCGCATCCACCGTTGTCCACCTGGGTCGTCTATGTCCGCAACTAATTTTTTTTGATTTTCCGTTCTCGGTCAACGAAAATTCCGAAAACATTCTGGAATAGGTACTCGTCGATGTCGTCTCCATTTTAAATATACAATCGTTGTTGCGAGTCGAATATTTAAAGGACTAACATAAGTAGCAAAAATGAAAATTCGAATGGAAGTTCGAGAAAAATGAAATTTTGCTCCGCACAAAAATATCGATTCGTTTTTCTCGAACGTTCTTCTGTATTTTCATTTCCGCCACTTTAATCGTTTAAATCGTGAACTCGTGACTGCACAGCCCACAAACTCCACACTAGATACAGTTTTTTTATTTTTATTTTTAGAGGTACTGGTTAAGCACACTAGGGCTGTTCACAGCATTGATAAATAAGATTACATTAACCTTTAGACATATGGACATTAGCACTTCACTAAGCGTATCGGTTATTCTAGTAGTTCACTATCAAACACTTTTAATCACTATCGGAGAGTAGGATATCTTGTGGGAGCCGCGGTTTCAGCCGCGTTGTTGTTGATTTGAGTCCTAGTTTATAATAAGCTGACGCTGGACAATTATGGAGGTTATTAAAGAACTTCTTAGCTGAGTTTTTAATAAAGTCCTTTATGCTTGGCATGTTTAGTTCGCGATGAAGTTGGGAATTTCGGATGTACCAATCGGCATTCGTAGCAAGTCTTAAGACCTTATCTTGAAGCGTCTGTAGCTTTTTAATGTTTGTTTTACTTGTAGTTCCCCATACTACACAGGCATACATTATGACGGGTCTTATGATGCCTTGATACAACATTTTAGAACATTCTATTTTTAAACATGTTCTTTTATTTAATATGGGATAAAACATTGCAATTCTCGCATAGCCTTCTTGTAGCTTTTTATTAACATGTAAGCTCCAAGTGAGTCGTCTGTCTAAATGCACCCCAAGATATTTGACGGAGTTGTGTGATGGGTAGATACAGTTCTCAATGTAGGACTCATCCAACTCGTCTCTTGTTGCTTTGGACTTATGTTTGTTAAACATGAAAAATCATCTTTCGCTATTTGGAATTTCTTTTTTCGTTAATGTTTGATAGGCGTGCTCGTCCGTATTTCTGACCTTTATAATTTTCTTCTTCGGATCTCCTTTTCTCGTATTTCATAAGGGCCCATGTTGTGAAGTGTTTTCGAAGCGAATGTGTCGGTCTTCTTAGGGATGGTCACGATTTGACCTGGCGGAGACTTCTGGAACGAGTTCGGCTCTGCCTCGAAATATTTTTCGATGGGCCCAAAAACGCAGATTTCGAGCGGGTCCCATATTATGGGTTGTGCGCGGGGCAAAGGGCACGTTATTTGCACCTGCTTATTCGAGGGCCGGATAATATTTGTGGCTCTCATTGTTATCAACGAGTAGCACAACTTTCTGGTCTTCTGTGGGTCGTGTTTGTGCAACGAAAAACCGAAGCCAGTTTCGGTTCAAGCCGTCTATGCGATTCAACCGATTGCAGTGCATGGTTGTCTTAGACTTAGGGACACACGCATCGGTTTCGGGCGTGCGTTTCATGTCTCATTGAGTTGTAGAATACCAAGTGTAATATGCTATTTTGCTATTCCATGAGACACGAAACGTACGACCGACATCGGTGTGTGTATCGCTAGTCTTAATCACAATCAGTCAGGACGAAGTCGACGAAAACGCAGAGGACAAACGCAACGCATACAACCGGAAACGCATCGTTTGTTGTTAAGTCGACTTGATAAAGTGCTCGGGGTGCATTTTCACTACGTTACGCATTGCGGTATTTTTATAACAATTTTCACTGTTGTTCGACGACGTCCGTCGCGGCGCGTCGTGGGAATCGTTGTAAACGTTTGAACGTGTTCAGCGCCGTCAACTTTGGAGAGGAGCTACAAGAAATTGTTATTAATTAACTTTTGAAAGCTCGACGTTAATTAAGTAAAGTCCACAGGTTGAGTTTTCCAAAAGTAAATGTTTGAGTTGGCGGATTGAATCGGTGCACCTCGATTAATTTTCTCTCAAATTTACATGCGAGGGGCACGCGTGCGGTCGCTAACGAAATTCGTGCCGGCCATAAGTTGGAAGTTGTTGCCGTTATCAGTTTTCGGAAAATTGACGCCCCGTCACGTCGCGTCGGGGCTCAATTTCGGCCGCCTGGAGAGTTTTCCCCGTACTTACATTTGTGCGGTTATTAATGTTAGTAAATAAATATGGCGTACAATTTGCTAGGCATCCGCCGAGCCGTATCTTCATTTATTTACGTTTAAGCGACGTCATCCATCGTAAGTGTCGCGACGGTTTGGTTGTCTCCAACTATCCGGCGATTTCTGAAGTTACGTAAAATTATGCAAGTAGCGAATCTGTCGCGTGGATATTAAAAAGATTACGATCTTTTAAAAAATAATTATCGATTTGTTCGTGCGGTAACTTTCTGATGCTTCTAAATTACATTACCTACGGACGCTTTCAAACTTGTTTTCGTACTAATGTATAAATTCAATGGTATTATATCTCTTTGTGTTTCACTGTTTTTTACAGTTTATAAAAGAATCTTTAATTGGTTATGGGCCCAGAACAACGCCGAACATTACAACGACAAGCAGTTCTTACAGTTACGGATGTAAGAGTAGTCCTAGAAAAGTTGCCAAGTTGAACCAGCAGACTTAGATGGACGAGGCAAGTGGAACTGCTTCTAAAGTATCACGAGGTGTACAAACGACTTGTTGTAATCTTCAGAACCGTAACAAATTAAAGACTCACTGAGGAAAACAGTTTATTCTACGAACATTATAGGATAAACAAGACAATCGACAAGTGTAAACAAACAACACATCGCATTTGACATATAAGTATGTTAAAAAGTTAAAAAAATTTCAACTTTTACTACTAAAATCCCACATTCATGTGTTTATTTTATTTATATTAGGTACTTAATAACAAAATGAAAAGTTGTCGTAAACGAAATAGGTAATACTTATATATGTACAGTCATGGTCATAATTAATGTCGTCGACAACGCTCAATAAATTAATACCTAAACGTAGCATAAATATTATAAGTGATTATATATATGATATAATATATAGACGCATATATGTATACATATAAAGTACGTGCCCGACGACGACATTAATTATGTCCACGACTGCGCCTACCGTTTTAATGTTTTCGAAAGAAATTTCAATTTTTAAATGTTTCGCCGGTAGATCTTTAAAGAAGCCCGTCGCGCCTCTTTAAAACGGACTTGCAGTTCGACTGTTGGAACTTCTCTCGAACACGTTCGAGAGCCTCGTCCTCGACGACCTTACGAGAAACAATAGCGCGAGACGCGTCACTTCACTTATTTATAAAGGAAGACAAGCGATTCACACTTTAAGATCTAAATTTATCGCGTGAATTAAGACGAGAGAAAATAATATCGCGAACACTTAGATAGTTAGCGATCTTTATCTAAACATAGTTTCGTCGGCGCGCATTTAAAATTAGCGCGTTATTCACGGAACATTGCCGGTTTAAATGCGACGCCGCACGTTAATAACTAGGTGTCCGCGGAGAACTTCGGCAAAATGATGCGGTAACGAAGGAATGTTAAATTGGGGGCTTCTTCTACTCACGCACAATATCTCGTTAAGTTGGGCCAAAAATTTTGTACGAGTGGCCGTTTCGGCGCGGTTTGGTGAATATTGTGCATTGTCGCCGATCGCGCGTCGTAAGCGGTACGTAGGCAACTTATTGTGCACGCGAACTTTGCGGACGGACGGACGCACGCGACGCATTCGGGCCATTTTATTTTTTACATTTTACAAGACCGATCGCAGTCGATTTGTTGGGGGTGGGAGGGATGGGGGGACCTCGAACTCGTAGTGCAGGAGCGCGCGCACGAATTGTTTTTTGAACACTTAAATATAGAGCCTGTCTGCTCAGAAAGTACGGTTTCTATGGTTTTCTATGTACGTCCTATGACGATTCCGGTGTCTTCCGTCGGCGAGTTGTTTCAAAAATTGTTTGCGTTTAAAGCTTTCGTAGTATTTGAAGGCCGCCTTAGTATTTTGTTGCATCGCGGATTTTCGGGGAGATTAAGATCGAATGTCCCCACGTTGGGCGCCAATTATTGCGCAATCGATTTCGTTGAAAAAGTGGAGTAATATTGGAACTGAAGTTCGTCTTTGGCGTGGCCAGGGGCTATAAAAGAAAGATGCAAATAAATACATCAGTGGATGCGCGATATAACGAACAACGGTTACCCCGATACAATGAATCGTAGCACACGTGCGATTGCGAGTGTTCGTATTTCACACGTTTTGAACGTGCGCAGGTTTTATTTTATTTAAGCCGTGTACCTACATATACAACGAACGAACCTGAACGAGCGCAGCCGAACCACGGGTGTTTCAAAGGTTATAAGGTATGTCAAACAGTTAAAAATACATTTGATTAGATCTAAAATTGAATGTTTAATATTGTTATAACCTTTGCGCAACTTTGGATTAGTCAAGTTTTTTTCAGTACATTCAGTTGTAGGTCTAACTAAAAGATTTTGTTTTTGACTGTTTGACATGTTTACAACGTTTGCACGTCCCTAGTTCGGTTCTGTTCGTTCAGGTTTGTTTGTTATGTGTGTGGGCGGCTTTATCGCGCTTGTAAACGTTTACAGAGACGCAATTTTTGGTGTATTGTGCAGAGTAATAAAGGTTATCGATATTTATTTGAAATGTCTCATCAATTACATTTAATATATTGGATAAATATTGGATTAGAAGCCTTAAATTTCATTTATCCATTCATTTGTTCGTTCAATCGTTCGTTTATTCGTTCATGCGTTGATTCGTTCGTTTGTTCATTCAAATTTTGGAGGAAAACGAACAACTCCGAAAAAGTGAAAGACCTTTGCCACAATTGGTTCACTACATCGCGACTCCACTGTACCAACAAATATGAACTAAAAAAAATATATAAAACAATCAAATAGGCAAAATTGAACTAAAAAAATATAGAACAGGAATTTAAAAAGAATCACATCGCAAACAAAAGAAAAAGAAATTCAGGTTCAGGTCCCCCCACATGAACGGGTTACTTGTTAGTGCTTGTCATCTAATCTAACGTGTCTGAAAACGCAGCCTTCTATCTCTGATACGAGGACGGGTCGAAAAGTTTGCGGAAACGGGCTGTTTCGGGGGGTCTGACTTGCCTGAGACTTGTAAGAGCCATCCTTACCGTTAGCTCAGACCTGCCTTTCTGCGATCATTGTTATATTCGCGAAAATAAAGAAATCGTTTCGAGGGAGGAAATTTTCCACCGATGAAGAAGTCGAGTCGGCGATCGAAGCCCATTTTGAAGCCAAGGACGAATCATTTTTTTGGAGGTTTCGCGTAAGTGATTGGAATTTTAAATGTTTAACTGTTGATGTAAAATAAAGGGAGGAACACCGAAATTTAGAGCGCCTTCGTTTGTTAATCGGAATTTTATTTACAATCGTTATGTGCATTTAACTTCTTTAATATATAATAAATAAATAGGTAACCAGACATGCCAGTGGTTGTGCTCGCGCCTTTCGGGCGCTTCGCACTCTGAAAGACGGTTCAACCTCGTACCTAACTCGTGTGCAATTCGTACCACCACTCGTACCATTTTTGATTTGTTAATATATAATAAATAAATAGGAAACATCACTGGATATAGCCTCGTTGACTGGATATGTACCCCTATTTATGATTGTGCTACTTATTCAAAAAATGACAAGTTGCACCAAATTATGTCAAACGCCTTGAACTGGCCGATTCATCTTAAAGATTTATAACGATAAAAATGTGAATTTTTGTTTGGATGGATAGCGGTGTCGAACTGAGTTTGAGTGTCATCGCCTATTACGCGGGCCCATTTCCTTGTTCACTAACTGCGAAACGGTATGTCAGAGTTTTTTTTTGTGGGGTTTTTCTCTGGCCTCTGAAACAAACGTTTTACCGTTGTAACATCGCAAATTACGGATGTTAGCTACTTGATATTGCCAAAATGATATTTAGATTATGTTTTTAACACTTATGCGTACATTTCATATCGACGCAGTTTTTCCAAAAGGGCGTAACCCACAAAAAGTAAATTTTACAGAAGAGCACATTTCATATCGTCGCGTAGCTATAAGAAAATACGTTTCGCGGAAATACAAATCGATTTTTTCGGTGGAAAAAATCTGAATATTGTTATCAGATTTTAACAGATGATGCCTTTCATTTAAATGCATAAGATAATCAGAATTAATAATAATTTTCACGAAAAGTGTGGGTTACGCCCTTTTGGCAAAACGCCATTGATATGAGTATATAGCTTCTTTAATTCTGACACTTCGTTCGAGACGGTATAGATACGTAACTGCGATAGGGTGACACCCTTGCCGATTCGAGCGCGGAGTGTCATTAATTTAGGAGTCCACTGTACACATACATTCGTGAGTAGATCCGACCCTGTCTAACATGTTGTTATCCTAAGGCGACATCTTGATCACGCGTTCTCCGCATGCATTTGTGAATATTTACTGCATAGGTTGGATGAATAGACTATAGTTGGGTTGCGTCGCGTCGTGTCGAATAAATATTCGTGCGTTGCTTTATAATAATTATTAAGTACCTACATACGGGACTCGGCGTTTTATGTGCATTTTCCGAATTCAAGAAATTGAAGGGTTGGTTTTTATACGATCGAGTTTGGTAAATGACTAGGTCGGTCGCCTCGAAAATTTCGAATGACTGATTGGATGACATCTTCATCTGGGTCGACGTTCCGCCAGCTACACAAGCTGAATTGTTGATGTTTGTTGTCTATTCGTGAGGGGTTGCGCTCTCGTATGGATCGGACTACTTTGAATCTTTACCTTGCGAAAAGTAAACGGTCGGGGGTCCCCTGATTATTATCGTCGACGAAAACCGCATTGCGTACGTAGTACCTCGACGCACTTTTAGTTAGTATAAGCAGATTATGGGGGGTTGCGTAACAAATGAACACAAAAATTGCACCTAAACCTGCGACAACGCGTTATATTTAAGCAATTTGCGCTCGTCTGGCGAAATCGTCGAAAATTTAAACGCGCCAAGATGATTACGTTCGCGAGCGTAACGAAACGTTTTCTTTCGCGATTGCAATGCGCGAAAGAGCTTTTTATGGAAATAAAATCGGCGTTTTTATTTGAGCACGTCACTTATCTTCTATGGCGTGCAATGCGCGCGATAAAGCGGCGACAGGTTTCTTCGGGGTGTTTAGTTGCGTTTTCGCTCCAAGCGCCGTTGTACGAGGGTCAGTCAGAAAGTAAGTTTAAGGGTGGCAGCGCTCCGCGTGGTGAAAAGATAAACTAACGAAATTTTAGGAGGTTGTTCTCTCATCTATTCTAACCAGTTTGACGCATCGCCGAGCCCGATAAGTCTATTTTTGTGTGTTTTACGACGATTTAAAATGGAGACGCCGATAGAAGTAGCGTCCAAATGTGAACCGCGAAGTGTGATACGTTTTTTGACCGCAAAAAAATTATCAGCTAGTGAAATTTATAGAGAATTATCGTCTGTATACGGTGAGCAGTGTATGAGCCTTCAAATGGTTACACGTTAGCGCACAGCGTACCTAAATGGAAGAAAAGAACTCCACGACAAAGCGCGCCAAGTCAATGAAATGGGTACCAGAAGGTGGCCGACCGCCGAAAAAATGCAAAACAACTTTCTCCGCATGCAAAGTGTTAGCGACTGTGTTTTGGGATTATCGGGGTATTCTTTTGATTGATTACCTCGACAAAGGCAAGACTGTCAACGCGGAGTACTACTGTGGTGTTTTGGATCGTTTACGAAAAGCAATCAAAAATAAACGGCCAGGTTTGTTGAGTAGCAAAGTGTTTTTCATTCACGATAATGCTCGTCCGCATTCTGCTCGTTTAACCCAAGAAAAATTGGCCTCATTTAAATGGGACGTTTTGAGCATCCGCCTTATTCCCCGATTTGGCCCCAAGTGATTTTCACCTGTTCCCGGCGATGAAAACAGCGTTTGGCGGCATACGATTCGATACAACAGCTGACATCACTGAAGCGGTCACAGCATACTTCAAAAAACTGGACGGAAATCATTTCAACGTCGGAATTTCAAAATTAGTTACTAGGTATCAAAAATGTATTGATAGAAGTGGCGATTTTGTAGAAAAATAAAAAAATGTCTGAATTTTCCGAAAATGACCTTATTTTTTTGTTTTGACCACTCCTTCCCCTCGTAATCGGACCCTTAAACTTACTTTCTGACTGACCTACGTATAAATACGCGCGCGAGTTTCCCGATAAAAAAATTGCTAATAACATTAATAACTGCATCTTTTTTCTTTAGGTAAGTCGCCACCCTACCCGCGGATGCGCCTCACCTCCAACCGTGCCCGAACAGGGACGAGTCGTGTATTTCCTTCAACTAACAATAGTTCGAATTGTCGCGTTTGTAATCGGAGCCGATTATTAAAAAGTCGCGACGCTAATTAAAGCCGCCCTTTAATTACATAAATCAGTAATGCCACAATGGACGTTAAGAAAATTTAGGAGGCACAACTGACGTGAGATTCGTTAACGTGTTAACCTGACTGTGAGATAGGTCATCTCGTTAGCGTTCTTGCGATTATGTTTGGACCCCGGCGGATTATTATATTATCTTGCGGTATTACATTAGCACCCTTTTGAAAACGACTAGCATTAATTAGCGATATTGATTATTCTAAATTTAACTTAGCGGATAGCGCTGCGGTTTTTTTGCTATTTTAATTAAAAATTGACGCCGAAAATGATTTACGTAGATTGCCATTTTGAAGATAAATTGAATTATATGCCGATAATGAACGCCTCGTTAATGATATCAATTTATAGCGTTCGTTTATTGTTTTATATTTACAACGGACGGCGATGGTCGGTGGAGCGGCGCGGCTTTGTAGATTACGGTTCTATGTATATTTAGTTTTTCCCTTGGAGGTAATAATACAGTGTTGTCGGTGGTTAGCGTTTTAGATTTACATGTAAAACTTTTATTGCCTCAATAATGCTCGAGTCGGAAGAACGAGTCCACAACAATTGCTCGGCTACCTCTAGTATTCGATGCGATCAAAAGTCGCCGGTTTTCAATTCGATCGACAGCAATTTCTCGGGAATTATAGGGTTAATTCGTGACGTGGTCGCCGTTAGTGAATTGTTACCGTTTGAGGAATTGGACGTTTAAACCGTAAGTCGGAAAATTAAAGTGCAATAATATATACAGGATGGTCCTATACGAACGAAACAAAAAACAGTTTTTACAGAATCGAGGGCTCGCACATCGCCGGCCCAACTGAAACCATATAAATTAAATAACACGAACGTCGACAAATCGCAAACATTTACTTAAACGATGACTGACAATGATAACTCTGACTGACGGTCAGAGTTATCTGGCGATTGAAAAACCGACCCTAAAGCAAGTTACCGAATGCCAGTCGTTTCGATCGATTCGAAAAAATTAACATCTTTAGAGAACGTCCCGTAATTTGTTGCTCATTTGTCGTGTTCTTTATCAACGTTGCCGTTGACTTCTTTCGACGGTTGAATATGCTCGTCATATGCATTTTGCAATATTGGTGTCGCTTACGAAAATCGTTTCTATTTACGAACCTTGTTTTCTGCCGGACATTTGAAAAGCGATAAAGTCCAGTTCTGGTTTTATGAAAAATTTTCCAAAAGTTAAGTTCCACCGACGATGATAACGCTTTTTTTTTGGTATCGCGATTATCTATCGTTATTCTCATCAAGGCTGGCCACACGTCGAAATTAGTAATAAATTGTTCGTTTTTGAATTCGGGCGTTCGAGATACATAATTACAAATCGAAATTTTGATCGCATCAACACAAATACAGGCTCTATTTCCAAGTTGAAAATAAATTTGTATTTATGAGCTTGTCGTTGCGGTACTTATACTCGGTTTCGATCTAATTTTGCGGGCGACCTTCGCAGTTTTTGTTTGTTTTGGAGATGAGCGTCCACGTGCTCGTGAAACAAGTTTCGAATGACATGCACTTTCCAATATTGTACACGTTTACGCATAAAAAAAAACATTCCAAGGCTGCGCGAGCTCACCCGCCAAATTCGATGAAATCTGTACGCGTACAGGACCAAAATTACAGCACAATTAAGCATTTCCGATTATTTTCGGACCACCCTGTATCCTAAGCGTGGTCGGGCAGTTCTCGGATTACGATCAAACTATCGATTCGAATTTGTTTCCGACGTTGTTTACGATCACAATATCACAAAAGCTCGCGCTTCCCAAAACACAATATCGAGGTCATTTTGTATTCATACCTTTTTTACAGGAAAACCTACATCGTTTTACACGTGAAACGGTTTTCTGCGCGTATATATTTTCTCTTGGAAAACAGCTGCAAGGTTTGATTTCGAATAAGGACTTAGGTATATTCAGCGTGATCGTGAAGGTAATAACGGATCTGTGTTCTGAGGGGCGGGGGGGATTTAGAAAGCTTTCTAGAGCCAGTTCTCAATTAAGCCTATATTTTGTGGACGCGCGGCACGAAACGGTTTCTAGATTTTTTTTTAGGCGGAACAGTAAATTCTCGCGGGGTGAGGTGTAAAAGATTTCGGAGGTAGTATTCAGCCAAATAGTTGTAATTACTTTTGTCCAGATTATTTAACGAAACCGGTCGAACTTATTTTGGGGACTGTTAAGGTACCTATAAACAAAGGGCATCCCAAAATTCAAATATAAGGTGAACAAAAACGACAAATGGTAATTTAAGGTAAGGACTAAGGACTAAGTTTTGCATATATTTATTTGTCGAAACCGGTCGGGATTAAAATGCCGCACAAATCTAACATTTTCTTTTGGGGGGGATTTAGGTATATGTACAGTCTGTTCGATAAGAAAGGAAGCGCGGTATTTCGAAGAGCTCACAATCCTTACACCCCCCGAAGTCAACATGGAAAAACGTATGAGTTGCAACTCTTCACCCTGCACTCTTCAAAGGAAATTCTTTTTCACAATTCGACCATCAAATTTTGGAGGTTATACAGAACTTTGCGAATTAATGGAAGAGTAGAGACTAATTACAGAGTTGGGTAAATTGTCGATGGAACAAGTTGACTTTGCACTCTGCCCAAGAACGACGAGTGAAGAGTTGATGTGTAGTATGGATGAATACACCCCTGCTCTGCCGAAAAAATCAATCGTGATTGATCGAATGTCGTGGTGTCTGATGAAGCAACTTTTTGCTTACAATTAGTCTGTCCATGTACACATTTCGTTTCACAAACGCAGCTTCGGGCTTCTAAAAGAATTTGAACGCAGAGAAGACGGTCAAAATTTACAAGCGTCGACTTGCAAAATCGGCCGAAAGAGATGTTCGGACCGAGCAACGCCAGTTCGGGTCTTACAAGAAATGGCATCAAAGCGATGAATTGGACCTTTCAATTTCAACTCGCGAGGAAACTTGTCTACAATCTCGAACGGCGGTCGCGGGCTATTCGGACGATATGACGTTCCCTTGGCCGCGACTGAATACGCGGAAAGCATGTTCGGAAGATGTCAAGGTAATTTCACTGTTTATTATTTGACGGCGATGTGACATTTTTGATGTATAAACGAGTTAGAGATCTTTTGTACTTTTCGAAAAATCGCGCTTCCTTTCTTCTTGAACGGACAACATATTCCCTGAAGTTCAGTTTCGAAAATGTAAAACGTAATCGGCATGGAGGTTAGGGGGAAGTGGGTATGGGGGGGGGTAACGTAAAGGAGAATTTTCGCACATCGAACGGCATTTAATCTCCCAATAATGTATCTACTTACAAGGTAGGTGGGAAATTCAGAAAAATTTGAAACTTTGCAGGATAGTAGTACTAGTCAACCCTAATCAAGAGCCGTATTCCGTTCGTGCCCTTATTCGGTTTAAGAGGGTGAAATCCACCCTTGAAAATTGGAACTTTTTTCGATTTTGCTTATTATCTCTCGAACACCAAGAGCTATCGCTTTTTTTGTAAATGGCTATTCAAGACCTACATTATGATGCAAAAATTAGGGATGAAAATTCTAAGGGGTGCCATCCCTGCCCCCAACCCTAAATTATTTTCAGTATTTTTTTGTACGCTGCAAATTAATTGATAGATTATTAAAAGAGTTATTCATTAAAGTGTATCACCTTACATTTATTTATCTGTATTTGTGCAACTGCACCCTTTGGTAATAATATCCGAAGCCGCGTATCTCTTAAAAAATAAGAAATATCACCAATAAATTATATATTTTTGTAAATAACTGTCAAAGACCTACATTATAATACAAAAATTAGGGATAAAACGCCTAAGGGGTTTCATCCTTACCCCCAACCATGTTTAATATTTTTGTGTACGGTGCAATGTATTTTTATAACTTATCGGCATAATTATTCATTAAAATGTATCACCTTAAATTAATTGATTTGTATTTGATCAAAATCACCCTTTGTTAATATCTAATATCCAAAGTAACATTTCACCGAAACTTATCTCTTGAACAATAAGAAATTTGTGTTTTTCAAGTTTGTGTATTTGTGTAACTAGTTTGTCATGAACTACATAGTATTAATAATAGAAAGGTCAAGCAAAAATTCGGGTAATTTCACCAGCAAGGAAGTGGAAAGGTGTACTAATTATTATTATAGTACTGAAATCTAAATAGTGTAGATATGCTATTTTGTATTCCTGTAATTTAGTTTAGAACTGTTAATATATACATAATATGTACATATAAATAAAAATACTAGAGAATAATTACCTACCTACTGACGTATGAAATATATAGATATGCATAGCTCATCCAAACTTATATGATGTTCACGTCATCAATAAAAGGTTACTAGATGATGACGTTTCACACAGTGCTGTCACCTCGTACCTCGCATTTTGACAGTTCTAATAAATTGTAGTCTTTCTTTATACCATCTAATATGTGCGCAGGTAAATCATCTATAAAATATGTTACTTTCCAAACTTTAAACCGAATTACAAAAAAACAATCTAGTAACTTTTGTTGATGACGTGAATATCATATAGGTTTGGATAAGCTATAAATAAACAACATATGCAACAAAATATCCTTATTATAATAAGCCCTAAAGTGTGCGAATAATTAGTAGGAATAATGAATTTTTCCTAAACCGACAAAGAGACGTGAGATGGTGAATGTAACAGTTAGTTAATAAATATTATTTGCTGTATTTATGTATATATTTAATTGTATTTTATTTATCCATATTATTATTGTAACAGCGGTTAATTACACACTACGACACCGTGAGTGTGCGATATTTCTTATTGTTCAAGAGATAAGTTTCGGTGAAATGTTACTTTGATTATTAGATATTAACAAAGGGTGGTTTTGATCAAATACAAATCAATTAATTTAAGGTGATACATTTTAATGAATAATTATGCCGATAAGTTATAAAAATGCATTGCAGCGTACACAAAAATATTAAACATAATTGGGGGTTGGGGGTTGGGATGAAACCCCTTAGGCGTCTTATCCCTAATCTTTGTATCATGATGTAGGTCTGGGAGAGTTATTTACAATAATATATAATCTGTTTCTTATTGTTTAAGAGATACGCGGCTTCGGATATTATTACCAAAGGGTGCAATTGCACAAATACAAATAAATAAATGTAAGGTGATACACTTTAATGAATAACTCTTTTAATAATCTATCAATTAATTGCAGCGTACAAAAAAAATACTGAAAATAATTGAGGGTTGGGGGCAGGGATGGCACCCCTTAGAATTTTCATCCCTAATTTTTGCATCATAATGTAGGTCTTGAATAGCCATTTACAAAAATATATAGTTTATTGGCGATAGCTCTTGCTGTTCGAGAGATAATAAGCAAAATCGAAAAAAGTTCCAATTTTCAAGGGTGGATTTCACCCTCTTAAACCGAATAAGGGCACGAACGGAATACGGCTCTCGATTAGGGTTGACTAGTACTACAATCCTGCAAAGTTTCAAATTTTTCTGAATTTCCCACCTACCTAACCTTCCTTGTTAGTTTTATTTTAATTTTCCTACGAGATCGTCAAAAATTTCAAATTGCTTTCGCGCGGCGTTTACGTGACGATGCTCCGTATAACGTTGGAGATTCCGAACTTGCCGGGGACGGTCCCTTAAATTATGGTTTAGGTATGCAGAAAAGGTGAATTTAGAAATTCCGCACAATTTCGCCCTTTAATTACGCAAGCGGAATAATTATGGCGTTACCGCGTGCCGTTTCGTTGTCCCTCTTATTAATTCGCGTATCCAGACGAAATGCGTTAGTATTAACCACTTACTTATATTTTGGGCGTGCATCGAGTATTATTGGGCGACTAATTCCGTCAAGGAGAGCGGCGGCTCAACGGCGCGCGATTCTATCAAAAAAAAAAATAAAATAAGATAACGGCGCACCTCATTGAAATTTAAAAGCACCTCGTAACCCTCTTTCGCCCGCAAAAGAAAAAGCCATTCGCCCATTAAATTTTTAATAAAGTTGTTAAAATAACCGCGGCAGCTCAATTTACAGGACGGGTTCGGTTTTTAACACTCGACCCCGCGTCGTATTGCGTCTCCGTTTAAAGAATTTCCTTATGCAAGTGAAAACGGAGGACAAAGTACGGGCGTACGTAAACGACATTCAGAGTAAAGTAAAACGGCTTAGTGTAATGTTCGTCTTTCCACTAGACTTTGGAAGATGATCCTACTTAAATACAAAATCGTATAGAAGTTTGCCAGTTAGCTAAACCCTTTATCCCGTTTTACGGTAAATGAAGTTAGTAAATTGAAGGAGGACGCAGGGAGTGCGCGGCCTCGCAAACGTTCCGCGGAAAATATGAATTTGGTTTAGCAACTTAAACTAATCCCCGCGGCTTTTTACGATACTCCCCAGATAATTTTATATTGGCCTTTTTAAACATTAAACTTAACCACATTAAAAAGTTTCGTCCCCGACGAAAGAAAAATCGACAGTATTTTTACAACGCGCGCGCGCCTCGTTCGGTATCCAATTTTCAATTTGTCTTCGAGGGTCGCGCGTTTAAAAACGGCCTCGTCGTAGGTGCCCACGATAACGAAATCGGTTTTCTATTTGTTCGAAAATTTGAAAATTCACGCGCGCCCCGAACGATTTCGCGAAGTTCGTCCATAAAATTCTCTGTAGGTACCTATGTAAGTGGTATATTTTTAATGCGCTCGTCGCGTCGTAAGGCGATTGTGCGGTAAACTTTTATGTACGCTTACTAAATTTTAATATATTCCGGATTCGAGTTACGCGACGGCGCGCGCAGGTGCGCCGCTGCATTTATTCGCGATAATGAGATATTAATTTTTCATCGTTGTTATTTTTATGGACGTGGACGTATTAAAACGGGAGTTTCGTTGTTTATGAGGAAGAATAAGTTGTTGATGAAACGAGCATTTTAAGCAACCCGAATGGCACGCCAAGAGGATATTAAAATTTATCGAAATGAACCGGAATCCCGTCCGTATTTCTGCGCGGCTTTGTAATTATTTAGGGATTTCATTTTTTTAAAGGCACGTAGGTAATATCGTCGAATCCGGGCCATATCCAATACGGTTTAATAAAGTGTAATGGGATATCTGTGCGCGGCAACTCGCAATAGATTGCGAATTTAAATGGCGTTTGCGTTGGAGGAGGTCGAACGAGTTAGGCGGTCAGTTGACAGTTAAATTGGCCACCAACGCCTGCTTTCTAGTTGTTGCAAGTACAAGGTTGTGTGTGATTAGGATTAAATTCAGCTAAAGATCGTTTAAAAGCGGACAAATTAGACATTTAGTGGCGCGGTGTCTAAGCCAGGCCCGGGCCAGGTGAAATTCGAATACTTTTAACACATAGACATCTGTACCAAAGTACTATTTGGATATACAGCGGAATGATATCCTTTTATGAAACGCGTTTCAAAAGGTATCTAGAAAGAATTCGGATTCTATGTTGGGCACCAACAAATAGAGAAATTTCAAGGTAGAACAATCGGTTCTTATTATTAAGGGCCTTGTCTTGTTCCGTTCAAGGCCTTAAGTGGGGTCGAAAAGTTTAACGAAAATATTAACTGCTCCTAGTACTCTTATTGTTAGTACCACCAGTGGTGGTACGCGATGGGATTTACTATACAGATGGCACGCGAAAGATAAACTATGTTTGAAAAACTATATCTAAATAATTTATTCAAATATTGTTTTTGCAATGTTATTATTTTAACGGCGACGTGGTGCGGAGAAATTTTCAACCGCCGGCGTCGCTCTAGAGCATCATCATTGGCTTTTAAATCAGATTTCATATATCAGTATTTCATATATTAAATTAGAAAAACGTGTAGTTTGTCATTTCTTTGTTTGTTATATTTGAAAAACTACTTTTCAAGTAATTCCGGACCTGTTTTATGCGTATCAGGTAATGTCATTTTATCGAGATTATGTAAAAACAATAATCTATTTAAACGTCCGCAGTTCGTCATTTTTTGCTTTGTTATGCCAGAATTACGAGTTTTCTAGTCGTTTGTAACTTGTTCTGAATGTTGCGTCGCAAACCGTTCGGGTAAAAATTTTGTCAAAAAAAATATGTGAATTATATTAAGGGATTTTTTCGAGTTTTCGCAAAAATTTTAAATCGCCGGAAACGCGCTTAGTTAGTTCATCATTTATTGATTTGGTTTGTTATTCTAGAAAAACTACTTTGCAAGTAATTTCGGACCTGTTCTATGCGTATTAGGTAGTGTCATTTTATCGAAATTATGCAAAAACAATAATCTATTTAAACGCCCGCAGTTCGTCATTTTTTGCTTTGTTATGCCCGAATTACGAGTTTTCTAGTCGTTTGCGACTTGTTCTGAACGTTGTGTCGCAAAACGTTCTGATAAAAATTTGCAAAAAAAAAAAATACGTGAATTATACTAAGGGATTTTTTCGAGATTTCGCAAAAATTTTAAATCGATTTAAAAACGTGTAGTTTGTCATTTCTTTGTTTGGTATATAATATACCAAACAAAGAAATGGCTTGGTTTTTGGCTTTTATTTACTTTAAGTTTGAGAAATATTTACTTTATTTACTTTTTTTAATGGGGTGTGTCGCTGGAAGCCCTGAAATCTTTAAAAACCAATTTTTAATAAATTAACTCAATTATTTTTTGAACGAAATTTCTTACATCTAGAAGGCCATCCGTTAAAATATTCGAGCGCGCATAGGTGAGAACTGGGGAATTTCCAAGGTTACGTTTTAAAAACTGTTCGTTACAATGGGTTTTATCAAAGGTTGCGTAATTTTACGGAATTATGGAAGTATTTTCTCGTTGAAAATTTTTGATCGCGCACGCCCGTTTTTATAAGCAACGTACTCGGCTTTACCGGCAAAACTTAATTATATACAAGGTGTTCAGAAAAACGTGGGAAATCTAACGCGGGTGTCGCGTACGGAACACGCCAAGTTGCTGTTAATTTTTTTCTACGACGTCCTCTACCGTGATATTCATCTCCGAAATTTGGAAACGAAGATCAGTTTTTTTAAAATAAAAATTTAGCTAATTTTTGATTCACATTCGTATGGTAAATGTGTAAGGCAGTGTAATAATAATTTTTTTTTGATCGAACACGATTTTGGTTGCTTTTAACCAATGTTGTAACGAGGACGTTGGTGGACATTACAGGCGCAACTAGGTTCGAAGTTAAATTTAAGGATGTTTTTGGGTTGAGGGAGAGGGAAAGTCACAAGATAGACAGTTGCCACAGGCGCTACGGTATTGCTTTTAAGGAACGGTTTCTTGTGGCTAAAGGGCACATGGATCAAGGTCAAACGCTTTTTTTTTTTGGTATAGGTAAGCTCCGCGGAATTCGGGGTGCGCCACCTTTGGCTTTCTCAAAAAAAATTATTTCAAAGAATCGATTTTTAAAATTTTTGATAACGACATGGTCGCTTTCGCCTTTCGACGAACTGGAGGTGCGGTGTTTTTGTTTTGGCCGTGACTGAGCCAATTGGCCAAAAACACATGCAAGGAGGGGGAAAGTGCCTACGACGACCAGGTTTTCGTCGAACTGGAGGTGCAATGTACACCTGCAAGTTGGTATTGTTCCAGCGTTAGTTTCGAAGATAGCGAAAAACGAAAATTTCGCTTAAATGTGCAAAAAATTTAAACAATGCACAACCTAATTCGTAAATTCGCCGCAGAATTTCGTGATCGTTTCATATTTCTGTGCAAAACTGGATTGATTCTGTCAACGAGAATGCTTTTTGGACGGCACATTGTTTGAATCACAAAACAAAATGGTATAAATCTAATGGGTTTAGATCAGTATGACGAGACGGCCACGAAGTGCGTACTCTTCTACCTATCGAACGATTTTTCACGATTTAAGCAACGAGAAAATAGTAGTAACGAGGCGAACGACGTTAATTCCCAAGACTGCTTTGTTTCCCCATTTACGAAAGCGATAAATGACAAACGGTAGGTAAGTCATAATAACGCCTTATAGAGGATTAAGTTGTAATCCTGCTATACCTGATCGGATTTCCTTTTTCGTGGAGTTTGGAAAAAGTTTTCGCGTTCCTCTAAAAGCCTCTCATTACCCACCGTTTAACTGTTGTCGTTGCAACTAATGTAGATCGATGGAAAATGGAAAAGAACTCGGCGACGCGGTGCGGCGTGGCGTCTTTTTAACCATTAATTTTCCCCAATAAGTACCGGGCTCGTGAGATTTTACGAAATTAAACTTCGCCGTAAGTCCTTATTCGCACGAATTCCAATTCGTGCGATACTTGACGCGTTATGGAATTGTAATAGTTTCGTCACAATAGACTATATTATGCATGCATACCGAACTAACCGGAATAATAAGACCGACACGTAATACACTAAACTCCTGCAGCTAAAATTATGTACTCAAATGGCGATCCGATTCGACGACGACGGCGAGGATCCGGTGCACGCGCGATACATTTTAAGCGGTGTCGCATTTTAATTAAATCGTCGCGAGGGTTTTGCGTGCGAAATATGAGGGTTAACCTCGTTAACGAGCCTATAGCGCGCCTGTAACGCGCGCTCGTTACGCGATTTTTACGCCTCCGTCGTAATTTCCGATTTCGCCGTCGTCGCAATAAATGTAGGTGTCGTCGTGGTGCCAACTGAAAAACAAAAAAAAAAAACAAACACAAATGCCCCGTCATTTAAAATTAAAATAACGGCCCCGAAAAGCCGAACCCGCGGGGCGATTTAAAATTTAAATCTAAATAACGCCCTCGATTTCATATCTAACCAGAAATTATTGCGTGCAATAATCCGGACGTAAATAAACAAACGCGACCACGGAAATGTCCTAATTTATTTACGAAAAGCAAGAACGGTAATCGAATGCGTGTTCGGCTCTATGGTAAGACGGACGTTTAAAGCGGGATCGGCTAAAGTGCGGCGCACGAACGTCCGTTTCCTTTTCTCTCTCTCTCCCCCCCCCCCATACCCGACGTCGTTTTATAAACATTTTCATTCGGTACCCACCCGAGTACCTAACCTAGTAAATTAAGCATCTTTTGACCGTGATTATCGAAGCAAAAATGTACGTCGTAGGCACGCAAGTGCGCAACTATTTGTAGATTCAAGTTCGAAAAGAAAATAGCCAGAATAAAAGATATCTCTTATACATTATTTACAAGGGCTCTGTTGACTTATGTAGTTGGGCCATCTGAGCGCCGGCACAGACTTATAAAATTAAGAAATCTGACCTCGCGCGTATGTCTGCCTGATTGTGCTCAGGTCGGCATCTTATTGTTTGTCTTTCGTTCGTTCGGTTATCAGTTTCCTTGGAAATTTTCTCTGCCGTTTCGATGGTCAGCGTGTTTATAGTTGTACGTCATGGTGACGAACGATCTGGATAAGGTCACGTAAATAATGAATGATTTTGCGAACGTTTGTCCCTCGCAGCGAACTCATATAAGTGGGATCTGTGGGGCCATGCATTTCTCAATAATAGATATTTAGGGGGTAGTCGGGGTCGTTTAACCCATCCTTCTTGGCACGTATACGTTGTAACATTACTATAAATGACTGTATGTGTCCCCTGTTATTATTCTATGGTCGCCGAACCGCTCGCTGGCTGTATAACGTAATTGATTTTGAGCGATTACGATGGAAACGTAACAAACCGATTTTATGATTAATTCAGAAACGGTCATACAATTAAATAGTTTAACGGCCACCGTTTGATATGTAATTTAATCGCTCGAATCGTTTAATGCGCGGTTCAAAGGCTTGTGGGTTGTTATTTACATGCATATTAGTACACATTACTTTTGCGACGTAACCGCAATTTATCGCGATACCACAATCGAGACGTCGACGTCAAATGCCGGTGCCATCCATGTTCGGACGCAGCTCGACGATTCGACCTAATTTCCAAGCACTTCGAAGGTTCGGTCGCGCAGAAGCCTGGGATTTGTTCATCTAGTACGTTAAAGAACCGCTATTAGCGACATTTTTGTCTGTCGAATTCGCCCTGCGATCGCTTACTGTGAGCGCTCGAAGGGTGGGTCGTCGCGCGGCTTCTTTAAAAGGCAAGCGGTGTCGATTATTTTTTTGTTCGTTGCGTGACAATTAATTACTGTTCATTTGTACACCTATGCCGATCGATAATGACGTTTGCACGGCACTAGATTTGGACGTCACTTGGTGCAAATTGAAAATAATGCAACTAGTTTGCGAATGCCGCGTTGCAATAAGCTTTTTTGCGTTACCTACTTTTTTTTAAATAACTTTCCAGACCGGGTGTGACCCTCTTCTTATCACGATATAATATAATGCCAATTAAATTGAAAAGTCGTTCATTTCGTTTGAAAATTATTTTTTTATTAATCGATAAAAGTCCTGAATTGTCGCGAAATTCGACGAAATAATTTACTTTTTAATGATCGCGCCCTTTTTGTCGTTAGTTTATTACCTGTTGATAAGCCAAAATTAGTGGAAGACCATGCTAATGTGAACGAAAATAAATTAGAAAAAAATAATACAGAGGTCAAATGAAAAATGTTTCTTTTGACGTAATTTTGTAGGTCGATTCACATTATCAGACGTTCGACGTGACAGACACGTTGGTATAATATGGTAAACTTGTAGTTTACAGCAAACTAAAAACTTTATATTCGCTACTCGCTATTTCGTTACAGGAGAAATTTCGGTTAATTCGAAAATCTGATGATCCGAACAGGTTTCGGTCCCAAATAATTCGAATTAACGGGACTAAACTATGTATAAAAACTAACGATAGCCGTGTTTTAATGGAGCATTTTGTTTTACGTTTTAGACATGAAAAGAAGGGAGTTGTTTATGACTTAATCTTTTATAGGTAAAGGGTTTTCCATTAAGAGGTTTCGTTTTAAATGAATAAAAAACGAATTTGTTTTTGGAAAAGTCATCATATTTTTATTCTAATCCAAAGTACAAACAGTGCGATTAAACATGGAACACAATATCACCTAAATGGCCACCTCGACTTTTCTTGCAAGTGGTCATTCTTTTGAGGAAATTTTTCATTACGTTTTCGCATAATTGCGGCTCAATTTCGCCAATTACATTTTCGAATATTGTTTTTGAGCGCTTCGACCGTCTGTGGAGCATTGACGTAAACCTTATCCTTCGTATAACCTCAAAGGAAGAAGTCCAGCGGTATCGAATCGCACGATCTAAGTGGCCAATTGAAGTCTCCATTACGCGAAATGTCACGTCCAGGAAATTTCTCACGCAATAACGCGATTGTTTCACGACTTATATGGCGCGTAGCCCCATCTTGCTGAAAATAAACATCGTCCAGGTCTAATTCTTTAAGTTCAGCTCAAAAAAAAAGGTTAGCATTTTCAGCCACAGCAGCAACGTTATCGTTTGATCTGGGTGGCCGAGCACGGGTTCGGTTCTTAACATCACTAACCTGACCGAGACGTTCAAATTTATCGATGAAATTTACAATTGCTGTACGAGAAGGCGCATCTTTGCGACCGAAACCGGTACTGATTTTGCGAACTGTCTCCGTGAAATTTCCACCATGTATGTAGTGAGTGTGAGTGTTCATTGCTATTAACCGCATAGTTTTTACTCGACAATTGTAAAGTATGACAACTCCATCTGTAATAGATAAAAAATGCCGCGAAATTTAAAATTAAACCTCTTAATGGAAGACCCTGTATAATATATGAAAATGTAACGTGATTGACGCCCAGTCTAAACCACTGGTCCTAAAAACAAGAGATTTGGAGAATATGTTCCTTTTATGATGTAGGCCTTATTAAAAAAATGGTTTTTCGAAATTCCACTTCTATAGGAGTTGAAGGGGAGGAAAGCGTGTTTTTTTTTAATTCGATAAATTAACGTGCAACCTCAACCACAGGTCTTAGAAAAGTGTGATTTGGAGGATATGTTCTTTTTATTATGTAGGCCTCTACTAAGAAAGGATTTTTCGAAATTCCACCCTCAAGGACATGAAACTGGGAAAGTATGTTTTTTAAAAATTTGATTAGCTTTTACGTACTTACGACCTTTCAATTATAAAATTAAAAATTTGTCGGATACGTTCCTTCGATTATTACAATCATCCCTCGCAAACGAAGTCGCGCGTTAAAACTATTACTGTATAGTGAGCGATAGAGACGCGGTAATTTGCGGATTGTAAGGCATTTTGATAAAAAAGCGTAAAACTTAAATAAGAGAAGTCTCCGGTAAACGAGTCGTACGCGCAACAAGAGTTGTATCGTGTAGGTTAGCAATCGAACGTTGGAAAACACTTCACCATTATCTCTAGGACATCAAATTATTACCGTCAATCGCATTTATTTTCATCGATGTCTATCGAATGCATTGTGTACATGACTCGTATGATGAATCGTACTTGATGATGACTAGGCGTCACTTACTAGAAGATCGTTCTTCAAAAAAGCGTTAAAACAACCCCCGAATATTTCAATGTAGCAAAATCACCTGAGATAATCTTACGAAACGAAACATCTGTTTGTGTCCCCGTGAAGAATCGCCGTTTGAGATTTTCGCTTTGCAATTCTTGCTTGTGCCGCCGGTAAACAAACATCTTTTGTGAATTATCGCGTATTCGCAAATGAAAACGAACAACCGAGACGTTTAATAAAATAATCCAAGTTTTCTTGAAAAATAAGAGCGTCAGGTAGAACGTTACGATAAGAATTTCCGTTTAGTGCCGTTTCGGTGCGAGCGTCGGCGTCGTCGTGGACGTCCTCCTCAAAGGAGCTGTAAATGCTACAGTGCGTAACGCGCGAAGGTGTCCCATTGTCTGGGTTTTACCGCGCGCTTTGTAAAATTCGTCGATTTTTGTAGTACGCATGTATTGTATACGTATGTGATCCGATGTCGTAGAATAAATTACAAAGACCGCGGCGAGGTTCACCCAAAGAAAAATATTTGTCGCAGCTTTCGTATTAATTTCGAATGGGCAACGTTTACGCGGCCGTAACGTGACATCAACATCAAATAAAAGTATTGTTTGTTTTGCATTCGTAGGTCGTCTTGTGGTTTTTCCTATTGTTTTTATTAAACCGGGTTTTGCTTTTGTTGTCGTTAGGCGAATTGAAATTTATGAAAGCCGGAGGGATTTCGTTACAAGATTTTTAGACGGCGTCTTTTAATTTAAAAAAGCCGCATTATTCTTAAGACTTTCAATTTTCTTCTTTTCGCGTTTTTTTTTATTTTTATTTTAAAGGAATGTTTTCTTTTTAATTGTCGAAAGGGTCGTTAGGGGCACGTGGGCGGTTTTACGGCTTAATATGTGCCATTAACGGGAAATTGTGTCGCGGAATGCGGGCGAGCCGTCGAAGGGTGACCATAATAATATCAGTATTTGTCGTCCGCGGCATTTCTAACTATGTTTCTCGCCAGTTGCTTTCGTGGGTGTTTTGTTTTGGCAGTCTCGGATTATTGTTTTATTTTCAGTTGGTCGTTTCTGGCGTTGTCTTTTTTCGAAGCGTCGGATCAGCAATTTCGTCGACAATAGCTCCACTTATTGCATCTCGATTATTTAATTCACGAATTTACTACGGCACGTAATTAAAAATAACTCGTACGTTTTATCCACTACTTAAGTATTTTATGATCACCACATATCAATTAAATGCCATCGAATCGTACTGTAATAGTGATAATGGGGGAATTTTTAACACTCAAGGAAAATAGATGGGTTTAGGTCAGTTTTAACGTCGTCCATTTTAACGTAAGACTTTTCGACGTGAACCCATTTCGACACGATAGCGTTGCAACGCAAAACCTTTCGACGCGAAGTCATTTCGGCGTCAAATTTTTTTTAAAATATACATTGTGTAACAAATGTGTTGACTGACCGAGAGGGTAACATTAACCTATTCACGTGATGAATTTCATCTTTCTCGGTACCTATTAATTATTGATTTTTACATGTTATTAACGGCGACAATGTCTGAACCCAAGTCTAAACTTGCCTCATCTACACTAAGCTAAACTAACCTCGTCTGCACTAGAGTTTAATCTGTACTAAGGTTACCGCAATTGGATAGCATATTTTCCATTTTTCTAATATCCTTAGTGTCGAAGTGACTGCGTCGAAACGTCCAATTCTTAAAACACATGAATTGTAATCATGGTTTTAACCAGTATCATATTGTTTTATATTATTTTTTAAATTAAAATAAAGCGGTATAAACGGGGCGGGGGGCGTTTTTTTGTTTTAATAGAAGTGATTGATGTAGATCGAACCGTGCGAACCATACAGAGTGTTTAGAAATGCGTGCATACGGAAAGTAGGATGATATTATACAACAAAAACTGAATAAAAAGTTCGTTTGCGATTTTTTCGATCAGACCGATACTTTTCTAGTTATGATTTAAAAAAAAAATCGAAAACAGTCTTTATTTTCAATTTTAAACGTACGATTCAAGTAATTAAAATCAATCGATAACAAATTTTTAAAAAGAAAAGAAAATACAAGTTAAATTTATGAAAAAAATGTACCTACATTTGTTCAAAATATTCATCGTTTATTGCTAAACGATAATACGACCAATGCAATGCTGTCGAAACGTGTTACGTATCGTCGCCGGTGTTATTTCCTACACGACATTAAATTAAATTTATACATTTAAAATTCAAAATAAACAAAATTTTACCTATTTTCGAAATGTTTAAAGTCACGATAACTAGAAAAGTATTGATCAAATCGAAAAATCGTAGTAAATGAACTTTGTATTCAATTTTTATTGTGTAATATCGTCCCACTTTCCGTATGCGCGCATTTCGAAACACCATGTATATCATCCTACGTAAGGGTTCGCTTCTAGAACCCGACCAGAATTCGGGATTTAGTTAAACTAATTGTACTAAGTAATGATTTTGGCGTGCGATTTTGGCGGAAACTCGGAGTCAGTTTTCATCGTTAAGCTGTATTTCCACTTGATCTACCGTACTCCGGTCGGGCGCAGATTCTGTCGCGAATTTAGACTCGACCAGCGATACGTTGTTTATCACGACACTTGCCGTGTGCGTGTCAGCGACGTGTGTGAAATAGACTTTAAGGGCCGGTTTTTCGATCGCCGACCGATTCTAAACCATCAGTCAATCGCCTTAGAAGCAATTATTGTTTCAATAGTCATTTCTATAGTGATGATCACTGGTGATTGAAAAACCGGCCCTTAGTGTAATTAAATTAAATTATATTATGTAACTTTGGCGCATTTATTAGGGTTGTTGAGGGTTTTTAGAACGATTTACTTTATCGACTTTTGAGTTAATTTTATCGATACCTATACCGATCCAATCTTGTTGTATTTGATTTGAATTTTATTTTGGATTGTATTAGTCCGAAGACGGCCCTCTCGGCGGGTTGAAACATGTAGCTGTTTCGTCCTTTACTATATTTTTAAATCTTAATGAGTAGATAAGGTTTCGTTTTTCAATGACCAGTCAACTCTTATTGGTCGATCACCATCTTAGTTAGTCGCGTTGGCCAACTGTTGACGGATTGATCGTCGATTAAAAAACTGGTCCTTCGGGCCGCCTTTCTTTTTTTACTCGAGTAGTTTTCGGCGAATTCGATTTTTTTTTGTAATTAGATCGAAATAACCAGAACTTGAGTATACGAGGAGATGTGTTTCGATCCGCTTTGTAAACGAGAACGTTTTAAATTCGACCGATTCGCGACGCTCCAGCTTTATCGAGGCATGACCTGTATTGATCTTTTCCCGATTTCTGTGACGCGCTGCGTAACTGGTGCGAACTGAAATGTTCATCACAATGCAGTTCGTCACAGACGAACGTATAATCGCGATCATGTAACTGTTATTGTAGCAGAAAACTTTAATGAATATTCGATGTAAAACGATGTATTCTTATACGGAACACAATGATGTTAGGTAACCACCGAGCGTACATCGGAATATCAACTTGCTTTTCCGACCGAACATATTTTCACTTGATTTGTGTAACATACGTATTACGATGTTTCCTCGAGGAAGAGTAGGTGCTCGGGAGTTGTTTAATGATGCCGGTACATGCACAGAAACGGTCGTTTCGCGTTGTTCTTCCAAGATTTACGTCCGTCGTCGCGCTAATCTCGGAGAAAACCGCCCGAAAAAGAATTTTAATCCGTCGCCGTCGTGTCGCGTTTTTTTTTTAAAAAAAAAAACAAAAAAAAACGAACTTAAACGTATTATCAACTAATAATTAATTAAAGTTAAATACTGTGAAACGTGATAAGAAGAGTGTTTGCTCTAGTACATGAAGTTTGCCGACTGCAAATGAATGTTTAATTTACATCATCCGGTCTGTTTCGAAACTTTTAAGTAAAAACTTTGCACGAGATACGTCCTTAAATAATTTATGAAGTTGTCTTGTTAAACAATTTCCAGATACGTTGCTGATGGTCGAATTTCGACACCGATTCACAATAAGCGAGACCGCCGCGCCGTCCTACGCGTTCTTATATTAAATTCTGGCCGCTTCTTCTTCTAACAATAAGTGAAAGTTTCAATTTTAATAAGTGAGCAGATAAAGATAAAAGTTCGAGGCCCGAGTTCTTTTTTTTTCGCTTGGGAAGTTGTTCTCCGCGATTACGTAAGCATAGCATTTTCTAAAAAAAAAAGCCCTAATGACAAGGTTATTATGGCGCAGGAAAAGTCGGCCGCGCAAGTTCCGCACAAAAAATTGGGTCGGTCGGCCGGTCTGGTTTGTCTCGAGAGTTGCGCGCATCGACGAAGTTTCCTTTAAGTCGAACAATCTGCACAATTTTTCGAATTCGCCGAAGACTCGTAACGCCCTCGAGGTAGTAACAATTTTATGGTTTCAATTAATTACGATTCAGGTGTAGTGATGAATGATATTTTAGCGAATTTTCATAGAAAATAAAGCTATTGCAGCCTGTCCGCTGTCGGGACCCAGACGTGCCCTTTTGGCTTTTCTCCGATCTCGACCTCTAGATCAGGAAAATATAGGTCGTTCATTTTGGGTCGGTCATATAATCAATTTCTTGTGGACACGATTTCGGTCGCAATTTTTGGACGGCGTATTGTCTTTACGAAAACGAAGGACGAGTTCGTTAACCAGCCGAATCGACGGAACCGTTTCAAAATGGCGGTCGTTCAAAAATTTAAAAAAATTCTAATCTTCGTTATTACTCATCGGATCGATAATGTCAAGTATGTTTTGGAATCGTCATAACATTGTCTACCGATCGTGTCTCTTTACAATTTTCGATAGAATGCGCGGTTTTCGAAATAATCGAGGATAATTGTATTTGCGCTCGCTCCTGCCGGGCGAGTGTGCGGACGAGATCGGTCTACCGCACGATCGGCCGTATTCATCATCAATGTACGGCACCAATTATTAGCGAATTTTCATAGAAAGTAAAGCTATTGTAGCCTGTAGCCCGATGACGGTACCCAGATGTGTCCTTTTGGATTTTCTCCGATCTCGACCCCTCCGTTATCTTCGTTATTAATCAAAGCGATCGATAATGTGAAATATGTTTTGGAATCGGCATAAAATTCACTACCGATCATGTCTCTTTATAATTTTCGAAATATTAAATAGTATTTTTCAAAAAATGTATTTCTTTCGAGCAAAATGTTTAAAAAAAGAGTTTTGCGACACCATTTATGAAAATTCGGTGCCGCGACTTGCGCGCGGCCGGATCTTTATTACTAAGCTATGCTATTTACATATAACGACAGAAATTATATGAATGAAAAAATATAAGAACAACAATCTCCCCTACGAATTCGGGACTAACCTTTAAACAACTGCTCGGGAAGTTATCGGCTCGTGAGGTATTTGTAGATTTCGCCTTCCTCCGGATTTCTGGGACCTCTTTGCACCGACACCCGGCCACTCTTGGTCGTCTTGACGCTCACTCTCCTGTCCGACAACTTCCCTTACTTTTTATATGTTTTCGTGTTGCCGAATTTACGCATCGCGTTGCGGTCATTTTTTTGGGGTAACGACACGATGGGATTTAGGTACGTTTTCAATTGCAACTTTGCCGAATTACCGTTGCAATCGTCGGCGTCTGTATTGCAACTTGATTCCTTTCGTCCTATCATGTAGTTACGGGTCGTTACAAAATTTAGGTAACCAGATTGACGTCTAACACGTTGTTTGTTATCGGGTTTTCGAGGAGGCTTCGTGTTCCGGATTAGCATGTAAAGTATCACCGTGCTCTTGTGTTCTTAAGGAAATCAGGTTCTTAGGGTTTAATTATTATTTAATTAATTCGAAAACTATCAAAGGAAGAGGCCGCGCGATTCCGGCATAGGTAATTCGAAATATCCTCTTTGAAGTATCCTTTGTAGACGCGCACACCGACCCACCTATGTGGGTTATCTAAAGTGTGGAAACAGGTGAACGCCGGGCACTTTATTCGAATATCGAGCTCGCTTTTATGATCCCCGGAGTTAGTGTAGTCGATCATGTTGCCGGTCGTGTCACTCTATAAACCGACAGAGCGCTTCGTACCTCCAGGACGGCGACGGCGACGGCGACAACGACGACGACGACGACGGCTCTAACCGTCTCGGGATATTTGAAACATAATATCCCTGTTGGATTACCGTGTATACAACCTACGCTCGCATCCGTTCGGCAAATCTGAAGGTGATTTTTTTTTATATTATCCCTACCAATAAATTTATTTCCCTTTGATCCGTTTAAAGCGGCGCGGCGTTCGGTTCTGAAAGGAAACGGTTTGTTTTCAAAACCACTTTTGTCGAGGAAACCCTTTAATCCCGTCGTGATCCGCGAAGTAAGAATATTTTTCTGCCAGTTTAAGCCTCGCGAGAGTTACACGGGAAAAAGCAATTGCATAAAGCGCAAAGTATAAACATAAGCTTTACGTACATAGGGTACAGGTTCGGCGGAAGCGAGGCGCGTCTCGCGAGAGCTCAAAAGAAATCCACGGATCGCCGAGATTTACCATTTTACAAACTGCCATAGACGAACGGTTACTTTACGTTCGAATATTAGCGAGAAGCGTCACTTAATAATGCTTTCAAGCGACGACGCAACTCTTTTTTTTTCCGTCCGCCACAATCGAGCGTCGCTTCGACAAGCTTCAGCCCACAAATTAGGGTTTGTTAGTAGGGGGATTCTGTAGTTTGAAACTTACTTCGGCTCTCTATTAAACTGTTTGATTTAATGTTCGGTAGGTGGTTTCTAACTTTTAACTGTGTCCTAGAATAATACACAACAATGGCCATTATGAGCCGAGTTGCGAGAATATAATTCCGCCAGCCAAACAATGTGAATTCGGGATCTCCGCCGTAGACGAAGGTGCGACTGAATGCGAGAGAGCGCCGTTCGCTTCCCGTATTCCTGTTTAATACAAAATAAATATGGACACCCGATCGTATTCATTTTCCGTTTAAACGGCCATAGGTGCGCGCCCCTAATTTTAATTAAACGTCGGGGCTAATGCGGGGCGGGATAGTCGAGCGGCGCGGTCAAGGTGAAACTTTAATTTGAAAACGTAAAGCCGGTCTCGGTAAATTAAGGACCGATTTATTAACAGTTGCGCGACAATTTTGAGGGAGACGAGCGTTGGGCGCCAAAAGATAACTTGATCGATACTGTATCGTTTTCGTACCTAATTGTCGATACGACTGATATAAACATATAAATTTATCTAGGTACGTAACAAAGTGACTTTAAAACAGACCACATTAGTCGTAGATAAAGCGGCTGTTTCTAGAATGTGGATGAAATTCATAAACGATACTTAAGTATAACTTATTTTTTAACAAGGTATTTGTTCGTGAATCTCAAAACGAGCAATAAGAATGAGATACCGTCGAGGGGGGAGGAGGGTACTTGAGACAATTTTACCAATTTTTGCTTGTTCCTTTGGCTGCCATTTGATGAGTTTCTGACCAATCAGCTTGAAAGTTTCCTTAAATATAAAGAAAAGGTTGTAGTTTATGTGTACAAAATCACAGCAACACAGCTATAATAGAAAAAAAAGTTAAAAAAAACCACTATCTCAAGTAGCCCCACCTGCGAGGCTAAAAAAATAATTATGTTTATTTCTTATTGTCGCCATTTTAACAATCTAAGGGGTTACATGGAATAAAAACATCATTTTTGGCTGATCCACCAAACATTACAGAAATTGCTGACTTTGTGCTATTTTTATCCTGTCAACGTATTTGGTCCCCTGATGTGATATTACCATCTTCCTGTCTGGATCATCAACTAAGTTTGTCTCATCATAATTGTAAATATTCTACCAGCCAAACTTTCTTGTAAATTAGTGAAATATTCTTGGATTTTCTCTGGACCAACATCGGCACGTGAGCGTTTTATGTTATTTGCCAATCTTATGCTCAATTTATTAGCATTTCTTTTCATAAATCCTTCGGCCCAGTCTCGACCAGGATAATTGTCCGTGAAATCAGGCAAAGCCACTCCTTTTCTATCCAAATAATCTTTTAGAAAAACACACAAATCTCGTTTAGTCATAGGAAAGCCCCAGTTGGCAACACAGGTAATACATTCACAGATTTTTGTTTCTTCTTCAACCGATAAAGCTGTCTGATGACCGGGTTTGCCCATACACAAATTGTGCAATTTTCTCTGCAATGTACTTTTAGGAACACCATATGCAAATTCTGCTTCTTTTACCGACATTCCATCTCTGCATGCTTGTATAGCATCAGTCAATCCCAAATCCTTGTACTTTCTAGCACCAGCTTTACGCTTGTATGTACGGATAATAATGAAAAATTTAGTAAATCTGTATGGATGTCCTAAGTAGCCCCATTTTTTACGCGGATAAGGGGACTATTTGGGACACAAAACATTTTGTTTGTGAAGTTGAACATTGTCGCGACAAAAAAAACATGTACAGTAACCGCTAATTAGTACTCTACATGGCATTACTGGATTTTCATCAAACCATACCACTTCTCCGAAAAAAGCAAAGTTTAGCACTCTTAAAAATTTAAAAAAATGAATAGCATGCTCAGAAACAACCTAAAATAACTCCTAAAATAATAAATGGCACCACCAAATAGAGTACTTTTCATATGCCAAGTCGAAATCCATTTTGTTTTTATAATTTTCACAGGGAACCTGAAAAACAAACTTTTTTTGTCCCAAGTAGCCCTTTCTGTCCCAAGTACTCCCCCCTCGACGGTACGTAAATGTTAAGCTCAAACATTGACTCTTAACTTTGACACATATACTCATTTTCAAGTGAAAATAAAATGACATACAAGTCACACATAAGTTTCGTTTACGAATTCGACCATAAGTTGTAAGTATGACGTATAGGCAATTAATAAACCGAATGTTCCGATAAAAATCCTCTCCGACGCGCAGCGCAACGAACCCGCGGTTCGTTATAAAATTGGCGCCCAACGTGGGGCCAAATTTGAATGCCGTTTAATCGAACTCTGCTTGGCGCGCATTTCTCGTTTCGGATACGGGTACGAATTCCTGACATTTTTCAAACGGTCGAAGTCGTAAGTACTGTAGAATTGCAACGTTTTTAGATTCTGATTAACGAAAGCGGATACGTTGCTACCAAATTATCGGAACCCAAAAGTGAGATTTTTACTTTAAAGGACGCCAAGCAAAAAGTTATGATAAGTATCGACGATCACCTGCACCTGAATATACCCCAGGAGCTCTATTACCGCTAGGAACTAGTACTAAGAGCAACGAAAAGAAATAATCACCAGAAAGTTTAACCCCAAACGCGATGGGCCTGATAAAATTTTGAAAGACTTACGGAATTGTTTATAGTGCTAAACCCTAAATGGAAAGTACCATGTTTCGAAGCCAACGACAATTAAACTGAAACGGAAGACTCAATAGACTTATGCTTGCCCATGCACCACGTTACCTATACACGGACAAGAGGGGGGATTATGTAACAAAATGCCATTAAAAACAATCCCGTTAGTAATAAATAGCGGCTGTTTCTAGCATAAGTTCTAAGTTTAACAATATAATTAATAAACCGAATATTAAGATAAAAAATCGGTTATACGGCGCGGCGCGCGGCGCAACGAAACCGAGACGATTCGTTCCCTCGAAAATAATTCAAGCTGTACGCATTTAAGGTCGCCGTAAACTTTCCCATCGTATTCCGTCACCGGTTAAATATTTAATCGCGTTTATTGTGTGGCCGATAAAATGCAGAGCAACTAATAGAACGCGTGCGCACCTTCTTTCGTAATCTATTGAAATTCGAACAGAGAATAGAAACTTTCTAAATTAAAAGTGAGTTTTTTTTTAGTCGTCGTAAAATAACTTGAATGTATTTATAAACGTAATTCCGGCAAAATGTAAATTCAGTAGATACTGTACCTACGTAAATAGTTTAAATTTTAGCGTGACGATCGTGATGTAGTTTTCTTAGGTTCCTCTCGGTGTTGAGGCAGGATTACCTAGAAAAGGGAATTTATACGACGACGAGGTACAGTCGGCCAAAAAAGTACGGCGTGCGCCCGAGGCAATGGGTGAGCGTCACAACATGAGGTTACTTGTAATCCTTTCATTGTTAACAAGCCAAAATTACCACGTTTGAACATTTAAATTATGGTATTTTTAAATGTTACACATTCAAAAAATATCGAAACAATTCAAAGCATTGCACTGCCTATATTTATCGTTAAAAGAAATTCTAACTCAATGAGGAAACCGGTTACTTCAACTATTCCTACAAGAGTCTTGTTAACAATGAAAGGATTACAAAGGATCTCGTGCTGTGTCGTTCGCCAATCGTCACGGGCGCACGCATTACTTTTTTGGCCGACCGTACATACAATGAAGAAAGGTAGGACTTTTGAAAATTATAATGTACAAATATATGATCTTCGGTTCTAATACATTTTCTCCATCGAAATGGGCAGCTTCTCTATTCCCTCGTCGAAAGAAAGATAGTAGACGGACACGTGAACGGCCGATTGTGCGCGTGAAGTGTCGTACCTTTCTTCTCCCAACGCCTTCAGTGGTCCGAGCATGTGGAATCACTGATCTAGGGGCGTCCAGCGAATTTCACCTAACTGATCGGGACGCCTCGTACCTACTACGTTGCCGTGTATGTTGAAATGAATGCTTAAATGGAGACGGCGGTGGACCAGCGAATCCGACCACTCTTCCAGTAAACTAACGATTAGGGGTTCGAATCCTCTCGAAATCGTGGATGTTTGTGATCGTCTTACTAACTTAACTTGTTGCTGCTTAACGGTCGATCACCAAGGTCATTTAATTAAAAAACTTAAATTTAGTGTTTTTATTAACACGTTACGTCGTATGTTGAACAAGGGAAGCTGGACCAATTTCGACTCGCTGGTACGGCCACTTTGTTGATCGCTGTTTTAGATCAATTAAAATCGTTGGATTTCGCGGAATTATCCGGTTCGAAGGACCATATGTTGGGGATAATAAAGGTCGTGTCGTGAGGTACTGCACTTTCACCGACGTGTTAGGATGACACAACGATGAGCGACTCTATTATCGCATCGACTCACCGTCACAAACTCTTACCGATGTACTGTTGTATCTGACAGTTTAACACACTCTTCGCCACCTTGACGGGGTGTCGCGTTTCTTGGTGGACCGTCCCCCACTTTCCCTTGTTTGTCTTACGACGTGACAGTCGCATTCAAGTTTTCCATTCAATAATCTCTCCCATCTGAATAATTGAAAGTAGATAGATCAGATTTTTCGTCGACACTTCAGTTGATAAGTTCCGTTATCGACTTTTGAAAGAAAGGTTTTACGACTCGCACCGTCTCCCGCGTCTTGCATCGCGTTTACATTCTCGTCCTTTCTCTTTCATTTTTTTTTGGTAACAACATCACTCGCACGCGTTATAAATCGAAAACAATTGCGTGCGTATTATATCTATCGCGTAAGTACTTGTTTGATGCTCAAATCGATTTTCCGTCCGTCAAACGACTAATTCAACTACAGTTAATTGTTTATTAATTATTATCAAGATCGCCGGGATTGCGTGCACGTCTCCCTTAATCATAACAAACGATCCGCTTCTCGCGCACAGTTCCCGCAAGCGACACCAGACTTCATAAGTTTTACATTAATTATTGTAAACGCGAAATTTACACAACTAATTCGCGACCTACATTCGCCATAAGGCGCGGCGAAGGGGCACGTTCAGACGCAGTTAAGGACTAATTTAAGGAAGTGTCTCGGAGAAACGGCAAAAGATGCCCGTATTCTCCCCGTGTTATTATTGCTCATTAAGCTGTCAGCGAAGGTGTTCTATTAAACTTGGGGGAAAGTTATATTTGCAATTGCAATAAATTATACCGGCGGGGCATACATGGTAAGTGTGTATAAGGTATAAAATGAAGCGCGAAGTGTGCGCGTATCGAGGACGAGGCGCTGCACGGCCCGACACACATAGCTGTTAGTAAAGCCATAAAGGGGGTTAGTAATGCAGGATGGTACAGCCCCATCGGGACGTGTGCATGCACAAGTTGGTAAAGTCGGTTAAGCCCGTTCGGAGCGGCGCGCATCTCGTAAAAAACTTACTGCAAATTACTTTATCACGGTTAACGCGGCGTAATCTGAATATTTAAGCAGGTAGTCGTAAACATACGTGGGCGAAGGGGGTTATTTATCAAAAAGACGAGTCGTCGCTAAGAAGGGATTTCATAAAATACCTATTACAAGTACCTACGTAATATTTGAGCCAAGGTAAACATTTAGGTCTGGTATGAGATTAAAACAGCTTATTAAGTAAAGTTTTAGTGCTCATTTCACGGAGGAGAGCAGAATCTCGAGGTTTAGGGGGGCATTAATATCGCTATAGCGGGATAAGGGTAAGGAATTTCCTTTAATGTGCTTAACTCGGAACCGAAATTGTCTTAAACGGAATTTATTACGTTTCGGCGCGATTTATTTTTCAAATTTTTCGACCCGACTTATCGTCATCGTCAGTTTAAAACCACCGCGCGGGCCCTGTTGTTATTCTATGTAACTAGTGGTGGCGGCCACGTTTCGGTCATAATACATAAATGTAGCGAATGCATAGGTGGAATAGGAAATCTATGTATTCATATGCAGCGCAAGTACACGTTATTTTCAGATAAAACCCCGGACATTTGACGTTCGGGCGTCGCAGGTGCGTCGTTCGCGTGTTTCTCGAAAGCGAACGGAGACGCCGCGCCGCGCCGCGCCGCACCGCGCGCGGCTCGATGGATTTTCGCCGAAACCGAATTTAATTTAGTTTGATAACGTTAAATAGGTTCATTAGTGAAAGGCAACGTCCGCGCGGACCGCTCGCTGCCTCTTTTAAGAAATTCATGAGAATCATGGGGCCAAGATGAAATGAAAGTCACACGTCCACAAAGACAACCATTACATTGATTGAATTAAAGGGTTCGAGAGCTTTTACGAGACATCGAACAGACAGCCAAAACAATTGAAAACGAAAGCCCGGCTCGATTTCGACGAAATTTAAATCGGCACGTTTTTCGTTTTTAAACTTCGCATGCATTTATAGTACCGAGTTGACGTTTTTTCGTTGCGCACCTACGTACGTACACCTAATTATCGCGGATTTGGCGTTCTTCGGGTCGGGCCGCGCCGGCCCCACCAAGGGATCCTAGCGAGCCGGAACGGAATGCATCTCTGGAGGTTTCTCTTTAACGATTTACTGGTTCCGTGGACGCGTGCGGTATCCAAAATTTGAATTTATGGTTGCTATTTTTCGATTTGTTTCATTTATCGAGTCGGGCGGGGCGGCGTAGCGCGGCCCACATAAATCGATTGCAAATAGTATTTAAATCGGAACAAGTGTGAGCTCACTATTTAGTATTAACCGTGCGCGTTCAAGTGTGTACGCGCTTTTATCTCGCGTTAATCGTCCTTTAGAATAACCGCCGTTATTCAGACACTCAATTATAAGTTAAAAGATCCGACCGTGCGCAAACCTCGGTATCGAATTTTCATGTTATATGTTTCAAAATAATCGAAAGAAATGCGTCCTTTTTAAAAATTACATTTACTAGCGAAGTATTCTCGAGAGTACTTTTATAAGAATTAAAATATATATATATATATATATATATCACTTTCTCCTAGATTATCTCGAAAACGACGGATTCTATCGAAAATTATAAAGAAAGATGTTTGATAGAGAATTGCACGACGATTCTAAAACATATTTGACATTACCGATCCTATAGTAAATAACGGAGATAACTCGGTTTAAAATTTTTGATCGACCACCATTTTGAAACGGGCCGTACGATTTGGCCTGGTTAACTAACTCGTCCTTCGTATTCGTAAAGACAATACATCGTCCAAATTTCAGCCTCCTACGATCAAAATCGCGACCGTAATCGTGCGTCTACAAGATTTTATTATACCTATATACAGGGTGTACTAACTAAAATAACCCTAAAGCTCTTAAGGGGCGAAAAGGTAGTATACGAAATGGCCATTAATCGAAATGATAAACGTCTTTTAACAATTTCGGTGCAAATTTATATCAAATAATGTTAGATATATAAATACGGATGTGCTTTATTTTTAAAGAATGTGATTATTCGCTAGGTTCGCACAAACGACGATACAGCACGACGAGCAATTATCGGCTGGTCTTTTACAAAACAAATTTAAACATTGCAACTTTCTACAATAAAATAAATTAAACGTGCCGATACCATGTTGTCGACAATAATCGTAACAATTAATATCAGATTGCTGTCCCGCATGTAGTACGCGTTTACTTTGAAAATGAGTAATTTCTGCACTTTATCCGCTTTTTTTGGCATCATGAATTTAATTTCGATCGAGCAAGGACAGGGTCGTACTTAAAATTTGAAATAAGTACAACATGTTGATAAGGAAACTATGTTTTAAATCATTACAGTTACTCAGTCATTAAAGGCCGGTTTTACAATTACCAAATCAATATTAGATACCTAAGTCATTCCTCGAATAAAATGTTTCCGTAACAACTTATCTGACGTTTATACGGTAATTGTAAAATCGGCCCTAAGAGGTTTAGACTTATTTTAGTTACTCCTTGTATATACAGCGTGTTCCCGGATTGACTTTGCGCTAGGTGTAGATGAAATGTGATTGAAGTGTTTTGAAATGATACTTGGTCGAAAACTAAGATGCACCTACTATGAAAAAAGTCGAAATAACTATACAGGGTGTTTTATTAAAAAATATTCAATAAAGGGCCATTAATATTGAAGATACGATAAAATGTCATTAAAATAAATTTTTCAAAAGTAAGAGCTATGGCCATTGCACAAAGTTAATAAACTCAATTTTGATATAAACACGTTGAAATAGTTGGAGCAACAAAATCGATTATGTGACCGACCCAAAATGAACGACGTATATTTTCGTGATCTAGGGACCGAAATCGGTGAAAATCCAAAATGGACATCCCTTTGTCTCGTTATCAGACGGGCCGCAATAGCTTTATTTTCTCTATATAAAAATTCGTCAAAAGAGAAACGTATAAACGGTTTATGAATCCGGAAGATAAATCAATTTGACATCTAAACGCCTGCAACTGCGCTGCACTTTTATTACATTTTAATCTCGAACGTTCCCGTAACGTTTGAAAATGACGTTAATGCTATCTTTGTCGGAACGGTCCCTGGAAGGAAAACTATTAAAATTGCTTCAAAGGCAGAACTTCGTTAGTGCGAAGAAGTTACGCGCGATACGAGAGCCGTTTAAAATGAATTCGATCGTCGTTTCGTTTTCAAACAGAGCACGGAGGTATCTTAAAGCTTCAGTTTTAGGACATCGTCGAGCGGTCTATAATTTTCTGAATGCACCTCGTACTCGTAATTATACAGGGCGATTTCAAAACGGCGCATTTACGTTGTAGGGGACCGTTAATCGAGCCCTAAGATGTATATTTAAAAAAATTCACCGAGAAATGAAGAGTTAACACTTCGAGGAAGGCTTTCCACTAGTTTACGACAAGTATATGTTTTAAGTGTGTAGTGGGTGCAGTTCGGTCCGGCTCCCAAATATGTTCAAGCGGGTTCAGATCAGGGCCCTGGGTCGGCCGGTCCACCCAAACCGCCGTGTTATATTGCTCCGACTTTACGAGCTGGTGAATTATCGTGTTGAACAAATTGTCGTCACAGTCTTAACTGAAATCATGTTGTCATAGCGATAAAATCACTTAAACCAAGACAGGGCTTTATCTTTCCATCGCCAACCGAGACCGAAAGACTTTTTCAACAACCATTATTTGTCATTTTAGATGTCAATTTGTCTATTTGACGTTTTAATTTATTTTTATAATTGGTTTCCACAGAAGCAATAATAATGAACGTCGTCTGCGTTGATTCGTGTCAGTTGACACTTCTATCGGGTCTGTGCAATCGATTCAAAATTACAACTAAAGGCGCTCGCATCAGGAACTAATGAAATCTATTGTTTATGATTTAGAACTTTACTAACTATTTACTGAAACTTTTTTTTAATTAAAAAAAAAATAAAGTAACTTTAAATATAAAATTAATTAATCGTCTTGAAATATCATAGTTTTTGGCCGCCACCGGAGATTCTGGCGGACATTACCGTAATTGAATTTTCATTTGTATTTTTTAATGGCCGCCCCTTGTCGTTCTGAGCTACAATTTCGATAGGTCTCGAAAATATTACTCTATTAATTATTACTGACAAATTTCCCATGTTATCAATCGATGATTGTACTACATTAAAAACAACTCGGATATTTCAAACTTTCTTACGCAAGCAAATTGTATGTCTAGTACTAATTTTGTTGTTTGCAATTATTTTAAGGAAACACGACCATATTGTTTGTAGCGACGCTTTTCAATATTCGAATCGTTCCCTTCGCAGACGGAGACGTCCGAACTTTCGGAAGTTTTAATAAAAATTTTCGAGACACGTCCTTAAAAATGTCGTTAATTTTGCGGAACATGTTTGATACGGAGTTGCGAAATTTCGTCGTCCCCGAGGACTTTCGTCCGCGTGCCGTCTTTAAATCTTACAATATTAGTTTATGCGACCGTCGACGTGTTTATCATTTTATTACGTCTTATTGCCTTATTACCTTATTACAACATTATTTGGGAACAATACGAGGCGCGAATAAAAATTACGCGCACCGATTTCACCAAAAATCTACTACTAATTGTACTTATTTCGGAACGGGTTCGTGCGATATCATTAATTAGCGTCAAAGCTATTTTCCCGACAGAAAATTTTAAGGTCTATTTATGTCGAGGTTGTAAAACCTCGTGAACGATTCCGGTGGTCATTTCTTCACAATTTGTCAGTTTATTTTACTACTAAACGCCTCGCACGTACGTAATTCGTTCCCGAAGCTCGATAATATTATAAACGATGTATGTGGTTGACCTTAGAAAAGATGACGTTTCCTAGTGTTCGATTACGTGATTCATATCTCTATCGCGCACGACTCATTCGGGAAATTATCATTATTAAGTGCCTACGTCGACCACTTTTTAGTAAATGAGCTGCAACTTCGGAACACCTAATAACTAAACATCGAGATTTTGGAATTACGATCAATGGTGACTCGCAGCGTGACTCGGAACACGACTACGGCACTTTTCTTGAATCGCGGCAACAAATTCGCAACTTAATCAAGCTTATTGGCAATGATTGAACTACAAAATCGACGTTGATCGTGCATAATTTATATTTGCACGCTGTTATTCGAATTTCAGTCGCAAATGCGAGCGAGCATCGTAGCGGTTTTGACCGTCTTTCCATAAAGTTGAACATTAAATTTCTTATATCGTCGACGTCTTCCAATTTTATTACTTGGAGTATGAGTAATGCATAATAAATTTATGGGTTCTAAAAAAAGTATAGTTATGTTTCCTTTCAAATTTTGATGGATAAACTGGCCTCGCGATGAGTTACACATTGTTGTCGTTTAGGAAGAACAAAACCGTCGACGTCGTGCTCTAACGACAATGCGAAAATCCTTCATTGTAAATTCGTTTTTTGTCGCGTCGTAGTTTAATAAAATATGGCACTACATGTTAAATGGGATGCCGTATAGCGCCGGGGATGGAACGGACGGATCAAGTTAACTTTCAAACGAGCGATTTAGAACAACGGCTCGCCGTTAGAACAATAAATCACAAACTCAAGTTATAATAAGCGAATAAACTGTCGGACAAAAACGGACTCGCAGATAACCATTTAGTTTATAACGAAACGTGCGATCTACCGAAGCAAATTATCGTTTAAAAAACATTGTCGGAAGCAAAGCGTTATTTGGTAGCAACGTTAAACTGATAGAAGACCAGACCGGATGATGTTTTCCCCATCGAGCATATTCAGGTAGGGATTGCGGAGTAATGAGTTGCAGATTGGTTCCTGGGGCGTGGAACCGTAAATAAATCTGTTTGTGCGGTGCAGTTCGCTTCCGCAAATATATTAAACACGTTATACGGGGAGAAAATCGTTCATTTACAGGACACGCCTCAGCTACGCGACTTTTAATTTTTAGCGGAAAGGGGGGGCAAAAGTGCGGGGCGCGATCGTCCGTCGACGGCGCCGGCGGAGCGAAACAATTCCGGAGGCTAGCGACGTTTCGCGCGAATAAATCAAAAAAAAAAGACGAGCGCGCGCGGGAAATCGAGTTATTCCTGGCCTCGGTGCGGCGGTGCGGTACGGTACGGCTTAATCGTCGGCGCTAATTATGTGAAGTGGCCCGGACTAGATCCTATTAAAGGCGAATAATCGCTTTAAAATGCTGGTCTTGATTTCTGTACCTTCGTCGACATGTAGTCACGGATCGAGGACGAGACTTCGAATGCGCCATTTGTTGACACCGAGGCGTCCGTGCATGCACGGAATTCAATTTTCCCGGGACGCTTCGAACTCGACGAGTTTGTTGTGGAAGACGTGCAATTGCACGCCGCCGGGGTTTGGTTTACGATCATTTAACGTCCGACGGCGACGTCGCGTCGGCGGGACGACTGCGATCGAGACAAATTTTTGGGATCTCATCAGAACCGCTCGTGTTCGATTGTGTTAGGGGCGGTTAGTGACGAGTTTAATCGTTTTCGATTGGTATAGGCTGAAATTTCGCCCTTGGTTGGGGGAAGGGGGATAGGGAGTCTATAATGGAAAAGATAATTTTGAAGACGGCTTTTAGTAACGAGGCTCACGCGTAGAAGTTTAATGAAAATCAGTTTCGGCATTGGACCGATAATTTATCATGCACGTGTGCAGTTTCGACTACGTGAGGGAACCACGTAGTCGGCGACGTTGCAATTTGTTTACCATCAGTCGTAGGTGTCGAATTGTATGACCAATGGACAACGGCGACAGGCAAGGCAGGCCCCCACAACGTTTCATGTTCCCATAGCGCCCTCCCGATTCGCGATTTCAGGCCTCGCGTCCTCGAGCCTTGGCATCCAGAAATCTTAACCAGTCTATTGTCGACCTATTTCTTCGAAAGATGAGGTCAGTTGAGATTAGTGCATACGAGACGAGCTTAGATTAATGTAGATGAGGTGAACTTATGGGGTTGCTGGGGTTGTCGCTGCCGGAAGGGGCGCGCATCCTGGTGTTCGTGATGGTCGTCTGGACACCCGAAGGTTAAATACAGCTAAGGCGATCCTGCTCGTTAGAAGGAGACGATGTCCTCCTGTGCGGTTTAAGGCGGGAGATTCGGTCGTGATCCTTGGCAACGAGACGAGATACCTTGGAGTGGTGATGGACAAGGGTCTCGGCAAGGTGCATGCAGCATATTAAGAAGAGGTTGTATTGACAACCTCTTGGCTATTGAGCCATAGGTAGACTAATGCCTAATGTGGGGGATCCACTTCTCAATGTTGTATGCGGCACCCGTATGGTTTGGTTCACTTATACGAGATACGAGGCAGCATTGGTGGTGGTGACTATGATTCCAGTGAAGCTGCTGGCGAGGAAAAGGCAAAAAAATCAAATAGCAGACACGACAAGTACGGCCAGAAAGAGAGAGAAGAAACTGTGGCTGAGTGGGTGGATCAATGGCGGAGTCAAGTGAGCTACCATGTAACACAAGTGTCACGATGGGCCATGGAGAATTTAATTCCTACCGGCGTGCCATCGGGATGGCCTCCTTTTCGGAATGCAGGTGCCGTGGAAATGAGTATGACAGTGTGGAGTGTATTCGCAGTACGCACTAGTCGAGAGAATACATTAACGCAAGCGTAGGGAAAGCGATAACGCCTGATAACGTGGCGGAAAATATGATCGGTAGTGAGGAACGGTGGAGGGTTATTATACAGTACTGTACGGAAGGGGTGTATTGGAGGGAGATGAACGAAAGGAATCAGTAAGATTAGGAAGAACATCAGATTGGAGCCCTTAGCGAAGTAATGCCCGACGATAGTTCTCTAGGGATAGTAGCACTGTCACAAAAAAAAGATGAGGTGAGGTGAGGTTAGGTTAGCGAAGATGAAGTGAGTTTAGACTAATCTTTCGAGTGCAGGGAACGCGGGTTTTAGGAGAGCAGCGGCGAAGGATAGGCTCCTCGTCGAATGGCAGAGAATGGACTTCGTATCCCAGATGTGGGAGTGCGGAAGGGTACGGCGAAGTAGACTTCTATCTCAGTCAGGCCTTGAGTGAACATGGGTGTTTTGGGATCTACCTAAAGAAGTATACGGGGAGGGTGTGCTCGCGTTGCTTTTTCTTCGACGACGCTGAGCACATCCTTTTCTTCTGCAGGAGGTTCGCCGGTGGTCGCCTCGAGCTCTGCTGATTAGTGAGGTGGAAACTGGAGGAGGACAACTTGGTCGAGGCGATATTGGAGAGCGACGACAACTGGGCGGTCATCTCCCGCTATATCGCGGGGGTTATGCGTGCCAAAGAGGATAGAGAAAGAGCAGAACAGGCGGGCCAGTCGGTGTAATCTCGTGCTTATACAGGGATTTCGTTGATTTCAAGGAGTCTCCATAAAAAAACGAAGTGAGCTTAGGTTAGTGTTTTTTACTAATGGTGTTATAAATTTTAATTGATTATTTATCGGTGATAAAATAATTTAGGATTTAAATTTCCGGCGATGAACTGGTGACGTTGAATTGTCTTAGAGCCCTTGGGCCTTTCTTAGCTGGCTTATTATAGTGAGAATTGCGACTCATAAACACATGATTTAAGACAGAAAGGGTGGTACGTTGTTAAATAATTTTAGGGGAACATCCTCGACGTCTTTATTAATTATTTCAATATTAAATTCGAGATTAATAAAATCGGAGCGCTATACCTTAACATTTTGGTGGAAAATCCACGTACGCACTCCTACGATGGTTAATCGACCGTTTAAAGAACAAAGGAACAATAAAATTTAGATTTCGATGGTGCCGTTACTGTCGCTGATGAAGAATGTTCCAAGCAGTGAACTAAATGTACATATGTATCTACCTATATTTAATTTTTTTAAACAAAAAAATCGACGTTCCGAATAAGAGAAATGTAACCAAATGCAAGTCCTTCGAATGCAAACAAGTTAAAAATTCACACCTCTCTGATATCGTTGATGTTTAAATAAAAAGGCGAATTATTTCGACACTGATGACGATCAACTTCACACTTAAACGAGCGGCCATAGATATTAAGAAAAAAATGTGACGCTGAACTTGGACGAAACTTGCACAACGACGATGGCGATCCCGGATCATCATTAAGATCACTCCCGATAGGAGAAAATATTTTTCTAAACAATTTTTTCACATACGTTGCGTAAGAATAGGGCAAAGAAAACTACGTTCCATTAGCGAAAGGAAACGACCACTTAATAACGGTCCGAAAGACGCGTTTCTTTGTTTATAAAGTAAGATGCCTCCAGTTCAATAAAAGGGATATCTCGGACGGGAGCGCCATTAAAACGTGCGCGCTTAGGCTGCTCCAGGGAAAAAAAACAATAAACTGGCTGGCAATCGAAACATCAAAGTCGAGGGGTTTCGATGGACGAAATAAACTTTAAAATTTGTGCTCGCGAGGATAACGAGGGCGCCTTTTCTGTTACGGTCGCACATACAGAAAATGCGACGCGACAGGGTACGAGGAAGAAACGACGGAGCTAAAGTGTTAATTCAACGTTATAATCGCAACCGGAATACGTATTTTATTTAATAACGCGCGAGATACTCTTCGATAAACATCAAGGTAACGTTGGTTGCCGTTTATCGTACAGCTTCTACGCGCCCGGCCAGTGCAGCGGTTTTCGATTGATCAAGCAAACTACGATCGAAATAGGACGCCGTTGCTCGCCGACGAGTTCGTTTATAATATGAATTAAATTAATTTTATACGCTTTCCCGCTTAAGACTCGCTTTCCGTGCGGTCTAAAACAGGTAAACGACGGCGTTGGCGATCGTTAGTTTATTGCACCGATACCTTTCGAGCGATCTAGTTCTCTTAGCGAAACAGCCGAAGAAAAAAACAACGATGCGCCCTATATCGTTACGATGGAAAATAGGGAGCGCAACGCACACACGTCCGGGCGGCGATGGCGCGATGCGCGCGCACGGACACAAAAAACAATTAAAAACCAATTATAGCGATCGATATTTGTTTTGTTGTTGTTTTTTTTTATTTATAACGTTTCACTCCGCGACTATTAAAACGAACTTGAGCGTCGTCATTTTTTTTATGGCGTCGTTTTAAAAGACACGGCCATTCCTTCTTGTAAGTAATTACACTGAAAGCTTTTCCCGTTCTCGATTTTAAAGCTTCAGCTTTATTGTTTTATTGTCATTATTTAATTACTCTTCGTTATTTTGTACTTTGTAATATTTTACGAAAACAAATTGGGTCTATTCGTTAGCTCGAAAATGTAAGCAACGCCATACGCCGCCGCCGCCGCTCGCGACCCATTTAACTCTCGTTTCGTAAAAAGTTTACAATGGATATAAAAATGACGAGTAGTTTATAAAAGGATTACGCGAAGTCAAAGATAACGCCACCTGCTCTCGAAGTTTCCTTTTCCGTTCGAAAGATTGAATTTTCTTATTATCTCAATTTAAAATGTTCCAAATTTTAATACAACTTTCGATGTTCGAGGGGGGGCAACATAATTGCGTACCAAATTTATTTATAGAATAAATAAGCTTCGCAAATGTTATTAGAACCGGCCGGCTCTCACCCTACATTCCGTCGATGTTGCTGACGTAATCTAATGCTCTTCTTTTCTTTTTAGGTAAGCATATTCTCGACGACGAAAGTCAAAGGGGTTGGTTGGTTACCTGCCCTCCTCTCGTGAAAGGTGAGCCGATTATTTTTAGGTCGTTTCGCGATGGAATCCTTGTTTACAAACTTTCTGGTTAACGCAAGTTCTTTAATTCAATTAAAGGCATCTAAATACTAATTAATTTACACAATAGGAGGGTTTATATTGCTTCTTTAAAGGCTGCATTGCGCGTCCTCTTTCAATTTGTATAATGCCATCATTACTGCTCGGTTCGGTCGGATTTACTTTCGGAAATAATTTGTTTATATTTATTTTGCGAAATTTAATCGCGCCCATTGCGGCGTCGGTCGTCGTCGTCGTCACGAGGATTTTGCGTCATAAAATTACGGACGATATCGGTTCGAAAAAGGTTTCCTTTAGTAATAGTAAGTAGTACATTTCGTAAACAGAGAGCGCATTGTATTAAAGTTATTATTATTTTCATGATACGTCGCGTCGGCTCCCAGATGTTACCAACTTTTGCAACGACGCGTCCTGGCTGTAAAGTATCTTTAATATATTGTTTCACTTTAGAAATGAATTCTAAAATGATTACGGAAGTTACTGTATTTCGTTTTGACTAAATTAGGCACGCATAACTTGGTTTGAATTCGTCTGGGCTATTCGTCGACGAATTCATTTCGGACGACCGCGACCGCAAAAATACCAACGACCCGAGCCGGTTGTTGTCGCGAATATCACGTTTCGCGTTATCGTATCGAGTAACAGCGTTAAATCAAATATGCGCATGTTGTTGATTCGCTTAATTAATTAAGGGTGTTTATTCGAATGCCGGTTCACGAACTAGCGGGAACACAAGGAAAATGTGCCGGAAGCCAAGCTTTGTTGTCACACGAGAATGTGTTATACAAATTAAACCTATACGTTCTCGTCGGGTTCATATCATGTAATTTCGTAGAACATTTTCATAAACTTCACGTCTACTCACTTGCGTAGTTAGACGCCAACAAAGGACGCCCCCTCCCGTCTCTCGCGGGCGCCTCTCCACCCCCACCACCCTCCGCCCGATTAGTTTTGCGGAGGAATTGTTGCGGCTCTCGCGCCCGCACGCGCAAATTTTCTGCACGCGCCTCGTAGACGACGAGATCCGTTACATTTCCTTAGGAGGAACTTGCCTTCTTAAAGAGTTTACCCCGCGGCTTATCTCATTAGTCTACCCTTCACGATTTCTCCTTCGTTTTACTTAGAGAATTTGGCGATAAGGTGGGGCTCTGTTCGGCGATACGTTGTAATTTCCGAACCTCGACCCTAAAGCCGTTGTTGTTTCTCGAATACATACTGTAATGATTATTATTGCCGCGCGGCTTTTTTTCGTTTGCGATAAGGAGCCACCGATAGCGATATAGACGATATTTGTCTTATTGGCAAAAAGTTAATCGTCGGGTTTGTTAAAAGCTTGATGGAGTTCGCTTATTAGGTACTAACTCGCGATACGAAAAGAAAAATTGTAAAAATACGAACTTGAGTTGTAAATTAAGAATGCCGGGATGAGATGATTGAAAATCTTAAAGGAAATGATTACCAGATCGATGCCGTTTAATATCTTGCAATAACCTAAACTTGCATATTTACACAGCACACAACGATGGACTGTTCGAACTATAAAAAAGTTGACTGTCCCCATCCTTTATATTGACTGTATGGAATCTCCCATTGTTTCTTCAAACATCTATTTCTCCTCTCGCCTTTCCGTCTTTATTTTTATCCCGTTTTTATCTTCATATCACGTTCGTCTCTATCATGTATCGATTTTTGTAGTTAATCCCTTACCCACTGTATTTTTACCACCTCGGGATTTCCTTCCAGACTTTTCGCATTTTTCTTATCACCTACCCCGAAAACCAATTTCGGACTTAGATCTTGAGGACCGATGATTTTTCCCGATGTCCGCGCGTTCGCAGCCGAAGAAAATATCAAGGCAAGAAGAACAGCGAACCCAGACGGCGCTAAAATGTATCGGGAAAGAAGACACGTCGATGTCGCCGCCAACCGCGTCCCCAAGGGGCGAAAGAATCTTCCCATTTGTACTCTGCAACCAAACGAACTACCGGGTAGTTCTGTGGAATGCCTAACGCTAATTCGACCATCAAATCAACCGAGCCTTTAACACGCAATGAATGTTCTTCTTTTTCGCCTTCTTCATCACCAAGCACATGCTGAATTTGAAAATGATCTATATTTTCGTGATGTAGGGGTTGAGATCGGAGAGGATTCAAAACGGCACCTCCGGGTCCCGTCATCAAACGGGCTGCAATAACTATATTTTCTATGAAAATTCGCTAAATGTGCCTACAATAAAACATTAAATTGTTGGGGAGTTTTCCACTTATTAAAATATTGACCTTCACGACGCAACTTAGTGTTACTTGTTTACAATTCTCGAACTTATTATATTTTATTATGTAGGTGCATAATAGGCACACGGCCTGTTCTTCTTCGTCCAACTATTGTATGGAGCGAGTTTACTAAGGCCTTTTAGGGCTCCACCAACCCCTTCTGTGTCTTCGTTTCTTCCCGAATGCCTTATTTACATCAACTAGCACCGCAACATCCCAGTCATTGATGCGTCTTTTTTGAAGATCAATTTCCAAAAGAAATCCATCTTATATCTGATTTAACTTGAATTAAGGCTAGCTTAACAATAAATCGTAAGACTAATGATCAACTTGCATCAATTAAACACTTACTACAGTTTTGGCGGCAAGTTCCGGATTTTTCCTTATTTTCGAGTAGGTAGATAATTAGGAAATTAACCGCACCGTATCTTTACCCTCACACAGTTGCCTTATTTTCTTTTTGTTAGTAAAATGACTACAACAATTGCATGAAAGTATTAAATTTAGTAAAAAAAGGGAGAAATTTAGAACAAGGACTATTAAAAGAATGCCACGAAGAAACTGAATTTATTACAATATTTTTTTTAAGTAAAGAGGTGAAAAAATAAAATGTTAATCGTGGTCTATACTTATGCTTCATATTTCATTATGTTTTATCAACCAATGCGATTGCGAAAACGCGCGTAAAATAAAATTTCGTTCGCGAAATTGGACCGTCGAATGTTTGAGGGGAGCCCTAAACGAGTCTCTATCCAAGAGCCTAACCAAACTCGATTTTCAGAGAATTTGCGTTAAACTTAAAGACCCATGTATTTACACTTTATAAATTCATGGAGAGTTAGTAGACAAAGAAAGATTCTACCTTTCCTCGTCGTATTAATCTTTTTGTTTATAATACTTTTAGAGAACACAACACAACACTCGCGCACTCACACGCAAAAAGGCCTTATTAACCGAACGAGCACTCTCGCACCCGCGGATAATATGACGTCGTAATTTAAAATTCGAACTGCACAAGCGCTACCGCACTGTACGACTAACGCGAAAGATCTGAAACAGTTTCGCCGGAATTCTATATATAAATGCATTCGAGTTTTTACGCGAATACTAGGAAATCCCGCTTTTATTTTAAAAACATTCTTTGTTCGCGCTCCGATAAGTTATGAAAGTGGGTGGCGCACATGTTTTATTGGTTGCTTTGTATTTTATCGGTCGCATAAAAATGCGATTAAACTTTTATTTGGTTTATGGTTTGTAATAGGGAAATTTTCAGTGCTTAAGGTCAATACGAATAGTTTTTAAATTAAAAAAAATTCCTAAAAAGTACATGTTTTAAAAATTTTCGGTCACTGTTTGTATATTTTTTTAACGAACTCTACTACGACCCTTGAGAAAGGTTGGAGGTAATGTATCGTCGCTCCTCCTAAAGTGGTGTCAAAAAATCTATGAAAATGTTCACCGAACAAGATTAAATTTTAATAAAAATCAAAAGGGCTTTTTAAACAAATTGATTTTTAGGGGTGAATATACCAGCATTAGGGGCGTCGTAGGAAAAATGTTTTTTTGTAGGAACTTAATTTTTATTTTGACGTGTTCTCTGTGTATACGTCCTCTGAAGACTTTCCATTTCCTAGATACCTTGTACTTTAGGAGAATTAAGGGGTAATTTTGAAACGGGTCTGACGTTTATTGTTGTTAGTATTGGATATAGAAATAGTCCTAAAATTTCCTGTTTGTATTGCACAAAGTGCAGAATTCGGCATTATTTTCACAGACTATAGTAATATGTATAATAAAATATTATCTTTCGGGGCGCGATATCAACCGATTAACAGTCAAGCGTAAAGAGAAAGTGTCCTTACAAACGTTCTCGGTGTGGTCACGATGACGTAGCGTTTAAGGCTCGACAAGTCAGTCTAGTGTTGCCGGTCGTGGAACGCGTTTTCTTATATCGTACTCTGGTGTTAATTTATTGCAACTAAAATTTGAACTTCGTAAAGCCGTTTTGGTTGTGCGATATTTGTTTCTCGCGATCGCGGATTGTACTGATTGTGTTTTTAGGACCGATTGAACGGTTAAATTAGGTGTAATAATTAAAGTTGGCGTGGAATCGCGAGTGGAGTTTTCGGATAGTGGAAAACGTCGACTTCTTCCGCTTTAAAATCGTGGACTGTGTTTCGTTATCGTGCATATTAATAAATTGTTTTTAAAACTACCGAGCCGTGTATTTTGCGTAATTTTTAATGATTATTTAGAAGGCGTTAAAGTTACATGTTGCAATTCGATAAGTTATGAAAGTGGATGGCGTACATGTTTTATTGGTTGCTTTGTATTTTATCGGTCGCATAAAAATGCGATTAAACTTTTATCTGGTTTATGGTTTGTAATTGGGAAATTGCCGAAATTTTTATAAGGGCGGTGATTCGAAATTTTTTTGATATTTTTTGGGTGGTACGCGTAACCCACAAAATTGAGAGCCACTGCAATAGAATCTTATCGAAAAAGAGTCACTGACAAAAAAACAATACACGAGGTGTTAAAGGTAAATTTTTATACGTAAGACTAAATAATACCAAAAGACAACAACAAATGTTAGCTCGATTATCTCGAAAATGGTGCATTATGTTGAAAATTAGAAAGAGATGTGGTTGGTAGAGAATTTTATACCGATTTCAAAACATATTTTATATTACCGATTCGATAATCGATAACGGAGATAACTTACAAACAACTGTTTGTTGTGATCAATAAGTCACGTGATACCGTAATGGTGTGTGGCGTAAATTTGTTATAATTAAACGAAGAATTATAGAATGTGAATTTTGTTCTCGAAATTCCCCGAAAACAGCTTTGCTTTCCGAATTTTGTTATTCTCGATATTGTAGAATACTTATCCGAGCGTTCGAAAGTGAATTTTGACTCGCCCTGTATAATATATTATGTTTTTGTTTCTTATGACACTTATTTCTAATAATATAATATTTTCAAATTTACAAAGTTTTCAAAGTAGTTTCTTATTACGTATTTCTATTGATAATGAAAAAATACATCATTTTAGGACAAAATTTCCTAAAAAGTACATATTTTAAAAATTTTCGGTCAATATATTTGCTTTTTTTTTTATCAAACTAAAGCCAGAAGACCAGCGCAAAAAATTAATTGCGTTCCTCGTATGGAATAAATGTGCGTGGATAGTAAAGTTGTAATGTTGGTTGCTGAACCAACAACGGTGCAACGTTGATTGCGCGATCATTTGTTTTACATATATAGGGTGTCCCCGGATCAGGTTTACGGACCAGAAACTTCATAAAATCCTCGTATGGAAAGTTAGATAAATGTCCATTGATAGCGAAGAACCAATAACGGCGCGACATCGATTGTGCGGCCATTTGTTTTACATATACAGGGTGTCCCCTTGGATCAGATAACGGACCAAAAACTTCATAAGATCTTCTGCTTGTCCCGAAAACAAAGTTTTTCGAATAAAAATTAGATTTATTATACAGGATGCTTAAGAAAACTGATGTTACTAAAGTTTTTTTTTTACAAATAAACTGTTAAATTGACAATTAGTTACAATAGCGAGCAACGAACGTTCAACGTGATGGCGCGTTGTCATCGTATAGAGGTGCGAACGAGACCGATGGCGAAATTAATTGCCAACGCGCGGCTGCGAGTCGCCCGAAATTAAAATCTGCGTCTATGGGTAAATGAAAACATCGAACGGATTTCGTCGGCGCGAAATTATTCTTTTCCATCGAAAAACGTTCAATTCGGGATAAGTAGAAATTGGAGCGCAGGTGGTTTTAGCGACGCCTCTATTATTTTCCGTTTTCCTAAAAACGCTCCACCTGAAATTACAGTATGTGTGCGGCGCTTCGCGGCGCGGCGCGACCGGGCGGCCAAGTCGGTCGCTCCCTCGCAAGACATAAACCGCCCCCTTTCGTTATCAAAATATGAAAAATAAAGCGCCCGCGAATGCCCACGTAGGCACATAAACGTGGAAAGGAAAACCGAAAGATGAAGTGGTCTGGGAAATAGCTTCGCATCGGTCTAATATTTAATTCGCAGACGTGAACCACCACCACCTACCTACCTACCCTCTCTAGTTATTATTTAGGGTCTCCGATGGAGGACTACGTGCGCCGAAACGAGGTCGTCCCCGGTTCGAAATTTTAAACGAACGCCGAAAGTGATTACGCGAAACATTTCCGAGGAACGCGGGATATGTCCGAGCACGACGACGATAACGCGAAGTTCCATTATTAAAGCTGTTAGTGGCCCTTTCCTTTATATATATACGGAAATACCCTCCTAACGGCGGGGCATTGAAAAAATTCTCTCGTATTCAGAAAATTCGTATAAGAAGTTCCTCGAGTTGGGCAGATACATGCGTCATAATAATGCGAGGACTACAAGAAGGTCTCACAATAGAACGTTCGCCGTCGGCAATACAAATATTCCATCGTATCCGGATGTCTTTGGAAGAGTATATCTGAGGCCTTCACCGGCAGGCCGCTGCCTCAGGATGTGTTTTACACAACACCTCTTTGTCCGCGAGCTTTTCAGCCGTTCCAAGAACCTTCACAGACGCGGATTATGCTCTCGACTAAACCATTTCAGTATGTATGTTTTGTTAGGGCGAAGTTAGGTGTATAGAACTAGAAATGCCTAGACGGGAGATAAGAGGAAAGTTATTCGCAAATCTGCTTACAAAGGGATGGAAATTATGTATACACACACACACACACATATATATATATATACATATAGTGCGGGACCGCCCGTAATTTGTGTCGCTTTCAACGCGACGGCGACGCCGACAACGCATTTTGCACTCCCTTATTGCGCGCATTAAAATAGTTCGATCGTGTCGCCGCGCCGACCGCGAATTTTACGTTATTTTACAAGTAGCGGAAGAAAGGAGGTGTAAGTAAATTACGCTTAATCCGATGTCGGTAACTATATGGACTAAGTCGCGAACTCGGAAATATCGCCCGCATTTAGGCGTTTTGTCGGGAGTTTTCATTGAAATTTGTTTTTATCCCCAAAGAAAACCTATTTCGGATATTAAGGGATTACTTTGTCGGTGCAAATGGGATTTGAGCGAATTTAATAAGGATTTAAGTTTGTAGTTTAAACTTTAAAGGTCGACGAAATTCCATCCCGCATTTCGCGGAATTATTTTCTAACGGCATAAGTAGGTAATACGATTTTAAAAAGCCGATTTCGAAAGTACACTCCGCCCATGAAGTAATGTACACGCGGGGGCTCTTTCGTAATTCGTTCGGATTTTATTGACGATTACGACTATTTACGAGGGTGGCATTAAATGTGGATAACGGGTAATTTGTCATTTTTTGTGATGGTTATTATACGAGCTGCAATTTGTATTATGTACAGTCATGTTCAAAATTAATGTCCGGTCGCCCGTCTGGATATACAACACATTTACCGAAAGTTTAAAGACCGCTGGTTCAATAACCTTGTCACGTAAGTCAGATAAGGACACTTATCGAGCAGAATTGCTTTAAACCAAAAAGTTTTTGTTTTACCGCAAACCGACAAGGCCAAATATAAATGTAATTTATAGTGTGTAGTTAAATAAATAAGTTGACGTGTACAACTATAATTCTTGCTTATCGACGTGTGGAATTGAGTTTCCATTGACATATAATCGGTGTTTATTAAACATCGGTAAAATAATTGTCTTATTAGCAAGTTGGAAATAATTAGATTAACTATTCGATTAACTAACTATTCACTTTCTTGAATTAGAAGTCATATACCTACAAAAAAAAATTAAAACGGGTACACCTTCTTCCAACTTTTAATTACCTAAAAAAACATTTAATAACTAATAACTTTTTAATTTAATAACATTTAGTACATTAGTACTCTACAATTGATCCTTTATGAAGTAAAATAGGACGATAAAATTCCTTCATTTAATGCAAACGAAATTATAAATTACAATTACTATTTGTTCACGTCATTCATAAAATCCTATGGCGACTTATTATAATTAATAGTATGTATATAAGTTACAAAACCACAAGGTGGCAACATAATAAAGTGTGACTCACTAAAACGAGGGGCCATAACGGTACAACATTTGCCACTAATAAAATTATAAAATTATTCGGTTGATTTATTGTGATAATTGAACAATTGACAAACTAGAGATACTGCGTAGAATCTTAAATATAAATATGCAAATCTCAAACAATTTACTAAATTATACCTATTTAATAGAATATCTTTGAGTTTAATCGTTCTAGGTGTTTTATAAGCAGATAAACCCCGACTCTTAACTCAAAATCAGCGGTCTTCAAACTTTCGGCGTCAGGCTGTTGGTAAATGTGTTGCATATCCAGTCGGGCGACTGCACATTAATTTTGAACATGACTACATAGGTACTTACTTACATTTTTTGCCGACTTCGCATCATATTAACACAAATTGTTAAAAACAAGCACCATATCAGCACCTATCGGCCATACAAATACTTCAAACATTACTCGTTATCTCCGTTCGTTTTTGGAATCGCCAATTCTGACCAGTCGCGCAAACAAATGACGTAAGAGCGCGCGGACATTACTTTCTAGATAAAGTGTACGAAGCCATTATTCGTATTAAACGACCAGCGATTCAATGGAGTCGCGATCCAAAGTTTTCCGAAACGAAACGAATTCGGGACAACCCCAACAAACTTGTATAGATTCCTAATTCTCAAATCTATAATTTAATGATTCAAAAATTAGAAATTCGTCTCGAACGCGCGAAATCGCGTTTAAATTTCGGCGCCCCAGAGGAAGGTTTGTTTATCGCTTGTTTAGAGGTCACGTTGTCTCGATTTTACGGACAAAAAAATCGAATAAAATAATAATACGGTGGAGTCGCGCTAATCCGACAGTTACAGAACCGAGGGCGTGCCCTGGATTATCGAAAATAAACGGTAAGCTGTTTAATAAGCAATAAATGTGAATATATCGCGACCTCTCTTGCACGCGTTAAACGTGCTCTTCTCGAGCGGGCGCGTCCGGACCAACGAGCGTCAAGTTGGCGCGAGTCTACTGTATTTATTTTTGTCGCCGCGGTTCGTGAAATCGAGGTTTTGTCGTAATTTGAAAGGTACCGCTCGAGCGATTTTACCGATAGACGGCCATCACTGTGGTCCGTGAAATCGAGGTTTCGCTGTAAAGTGAACCGCTCTCTTAAGGCGTCTGGTTAAATTATTGTTTTCAAATTGAAATACTTAAATTTTCATTGAAAATGCTCGTTCGTTTGCCTATTAAATCAATGGGTTGATTTTCGTTCTATTTTTCTTTAATTAACATAACTCGTGTAATTTTTTAAAATTTTTTGACTTTTCCGTTTTCGGGTTCAAACCTCAAACCGATTTTCATTTCGCCTAGAAGTAAATGGAAATTTTGCCTGAAAATAATTATTAAGAGTGACGAATAGTTTTTCGTTTCCATGTTTTCATTTCGGGATTTCGTTAGGTTTTGATGTTTTTCCATGTATTATGCTCGTCTTCGTCAACGAAACATTTTGGTTTTATAAGTTTTTTAGGAGCGATAGATGCCCGTTGTTGAAAAAAGCAACTCGATGACCGTGGATTGTTTAGTTTTTTCAGATTCGAACCGATCGGTTTTCATTAACTTTTGTCTCTGCAATTCGTCCGGTTTTTGTGCGTATAAAATGTATTACACTTTTGCAATATTTTGGCTACTAATTCCAGATATTTTTTTTTAATTTTTCGAAATTTTCCGAAAACCATTACGAGACAAATCGTACAGTTTCGACAGTTTTTTGGGTCGATTGCGATGAGCTGGTGAGGTGTTTTTTCGACGGCCGCCTCGTTGTCGGTTATTTTTGGTTACAATTCTTTTTTGCGAAATTTAATGTGTTTTCGTTGTGAAATTATTAGACAGGCACGTTGTCAAGAAAATGTGGTTTTAATTTGATTAAAAAAACAATTCGACGGTGACGTTTAATTAATATTCAGGTTCAAATCTGAAGGTTTTCGTTATTTATCCGTTCGAAATTTTGGCGTTCGTTTATGTAAAAGTCTTAAATGATTAGGGAAAAATTCTGTAATTTCACTTTATTGAATTTAAATTCGTGGAAAACACATTTTCCATCTACTTGATCTATTATGAAAGCGGTTCTCGATCTTTTGTTGTTTCGAGAGGTTTTATTTTTGATTGTTTATGTGCGGGTTAAATCGAGATCGTTTTGTTAGTTATTTGGCTTTTATTTAAACGTAAGCTACTACGGTCAGCAAACGTTCGTCAACTTTTCCTTTTTCTTTTGTCACGACGACGCTAATTGGGGATTTTGTATGGAAATTCCGATTTTTATAACGGTAAAAGTCGTCTTATTAATTTTTAGAAGCACAAATCAAATCACTATTTACTAATAGGTACCTATATTGTATGTGTGTATATCGACCGAGACAACTAAAACGGTATTCGTGCAACAATTGCCTACAAAGTGTAACCGATTAAGCCGTTAATCCGCTGTCTTGATTTCGCTTTAATTTGTGTACCCACGTTAAAGTTTTGGATGCGATTCAAAGAGGTTTCCACTTTTAAATTCCGGCAGCGCTTTTTATCCAATTAATTTGATAATTAGCGCGCGGCGATCCTCAAAGTGCGCCTTTATTAGCAGATTTTTTTTTATATTGATTCAAAAGTGCCCCATTGATAATAATTGAAAGAAATTGTTAACCCGAATACGGGCTAAGCGCATACATTTTATTTCGAAATATATATATAAGTATAAGAATAATAAATAAAATTTCGGTTAACAGTTGGCGAAACTCCAATCATTTCAAGCTTAAAATTACCGAAATTTATTAGTCCCGAACTTGCTTCGTAAGTTCGTTCAGTTTCGAAAGGAAACTATCTCGAAATTTTAGTTAAAAGTTCGGGAAAGTACGATAATAAGGTCACGAAGCCGACGAGCCGGACAAAAACTAATAATAATAATACGAGGACGGGCGCATCCATTATTATTATTAATCGGCTTTTTATTTAATTCCGAAATAAATGTTTTGTAGCTAATAATAAGTCGTTGAAACAATTAGCGTTTGTCGATTGCACGTCACGAGAAAGCACTCGCGGAAAATTGCGTTCGCGCGCCTCAATTAGTTCTTAATTTAAATTTTAAGCAACGGGCCCGCGTTATTTTTGTTAAAAAGTGGTTCTCCCCGTTCGGGTTCGGGAATTTATTGACGACGGGCGAAGGGGGAGCCGCAGAAATCTTTTGATGTTTCGGTCGGTAATTGATTAATAAATTAAAACGCACGTGGCGGTAAGCGAGACGCGTACGAGAAATTCTTGTACATATCCGAATCGTTTCAGAGAACGGAACATTTTTAGAACCCTCCATATATTACGTCTCATTTTAACGTTGTCTATTATCGTACCGTTGGTATTATTATTATTAAGAACATTTTAAACCGCATTATCTTCGTTATTCATTATCGTATCGTTAATACGAAATGTGTTTTAGAATCGTCGTAAAGATTTCTAAGGCACGTCTCTCTTTGCGATTTTCGATTAAATGCGCCGTTTTCGAGAAAATCGGTAAAAAAGCGATTCGCGCACGTTATCGTGGCTTATCGAGTATTTCGAAACCTATTCAATCAAAATTATAGTAGTACTTATAACTAAAAACATTCGCGAACATTCTTTGAGCCAATTGAGATTCGAGCCCGCGTAGTTTTGGCGAGTTTAGAAACGAAAGCTACCCGCGGAAATACGCGCGCGCCGTTTGTTGGTCTTTAAGCGGCCAGAGCCAAATCTTCCGTTGTTCTTCATCCTAGATTTCTTAATTATTTTAAGTCGACCCTCGCAATCGGAGATAAATGGTGGCGCGAATTTTCGAACGTCGAATTTCGCGAAATCGCGCACGCTGAACGGGTACGGGAGCGCGTTTATTAAAGGTCGAATAAAAGAGGAAGAACGTAAAAGTTAAAATACAGATTTGGCATATAAGCCGAGGAAGTAAACAAACTTTTACTTGCGAAAAAACTGGAAATAAAAAAGTTCTCCAGATTGTTCGGGACCGCAATTTGCGGAAAACATTCGCGACGTTGTAAAAATCTGAAGTAGGCAGAGGTCGTCGGCGATTTTAATATGTCGCGCGGGTTCCGTTTTTTTTTTTAGTTTTTTTTTAAACTATCCGGGAATTTTGGCCGTGGCAATTATGGGGAATTTGGCAGGAGCGCTCGGGCGGCCTGGCAAAAAAAGAGGAGATTTCCACGAATCTCGCGTCAAGTTTTCCTTTTAATTTTCTTGCGTCTATAGAGCAAGTTGTTAAAAGTTTAGTTTAGTTTTGTTTTTCGCAAGAAGATAAGAGATCTAGTTTTTGTAATCCTTTGGGGTTAATTTGAGAAAATTAATTACTTGCGGGCGCGCATCCGGAGATTATTTCCAGGAAATACCAAAGGAATAAAACTTCTTACGTGAACGGGGCACGTACGGCTCGTTAACGTTGTTAAATGAAATACAACAACTAAACTACGCCACACTCGTCTTTTGCATGTTGTCATAATTGTAATTTATTGGTCGCGGAGCTTTGGAAAAGACGGCGCGACGCGCACGCGCGCGCGCGCACTTCGAAAACGAAACTTCCAAGTAAAAAGTTTGAGCAAAGACAAAAACGCGAATAAATCCGAAATAATAAAAAATAAGACGTAACAGGCCACTTATTTTTACGCAACAGTAATTTGTGGGCATGAAGGGCGGCTTTCGGGTATATTGGCCCTTATCCGATATCGCCGTAACGGCGCGCGCCCGCTTTATTATAATCCACGAACCGGAAATGAAATTTGTGGCTCGAATAATTCGACTAGAAATGCGAACACATGGCCCTGATACTGAACACCGAACATTCTAATATACAAGGCGAAATTTATTGCAACTTTAAATAAAATATGGGGACCGCAAATTTCGGATTTTTCCCCGTCGCAGACACGAAATCGCCGGTTTCTCTTGACGATTCTTATTATAGAGGCGTCTATCTTATACGCCTTCTTTGTTTCATCTTTAGGTCTTCTTCCCGTTCGAACTCGAAGCAACCGGTGTAATATCGGAAACTTGAACTTATTAAGTTTCATTCGTCTTGAACTTTCTCTAATATAAATTACACGGGATTTTTAATAAAAGGGAAACGGATATTCGTTTAGAATTTATATATAGATATACTCATACCTATACTTTTTTATGGACGTAGTGCTCGTACTAAACTCAAAATCGACAAAAAATACGGTTGGAAATCTGATATCGTAAATGCCGAACCGGTGATTGAATTACTGCAGATGCCGGACAACCCGATCTACTTTCGAAGTTTAACAATAAATGGGTAACTAGTTGAAGTTCGGCTTTGTTAACCATAGTTCAACATTTTGTCTTTTAAAAGGAAAAACGACGTAACGTCGTACAAAAAGCGGACTCCGCGACATTCCTCGTCGTTTCTTTAAAGCGAACTTCGACCGTCTGCACAGATTTGATAATCAATTTTGGAACTAGATCTTCGCAAATAGTTTCTTTGTTTACGAAAGAAGCCGTTCGTTCTCGGCCCGTTAATTACTTCAGCGAGAGATAATTAAAATATCGACAGGGAAACCGTAAACGTTTTCGATTTGTTTTTCTTTGGATGCGCGATAAAGCTCTTACGGAAACGGTAGATTAAAAAGCGTATAAAATAATCATTTATGTAATTATTTAGGACCTTAGAAAATATTGGTTCTATTTAAATTGTAATCAACAAAAAGTTACTAGATTCCGTTACTTCGGTTTAAAGTTTGGAAAGTGACATATTCTATAGATGATTTACTTGCGCACATATTAGATGGCATAAAGAACTGTCAAAATACGAGGTACGAGGTGACAGCACCGTGTGAAACGTCATCATCTAGTAACCTTCTATTGATGACGTGAACATCATATAGGTTTGGATAAGCTATAGGTACTTTTTTTTAATCTAAAAAAATAAATACCTATATTACAACAACCCACATTGCAAGGTGACGCATAAAATACGTTTGAAATTAGTTTAAACATCTTTTTGATGTCTTCTGATAATATTCGTTTTTTATTTGTTTTAAAATAAACATATTGTAAAATTTATATTTCATAAAATACATTAAAATGAAACGCTTTGTGCAAAATTGTATTAGATATACCTGCGTAAAATCTATAAGTAGTTAAACAGCGATAGTGATTCCAAGAACGGCAAAGGGTTAACGACAAGCAAAGGAGATAACCTTTTTTTACCTGCGTATTTTTTGCTAGCTTTATGCAATTGCGCAATTTCAAAGATTCAGCTTCGCCGGAGTTTCAACCGTCCACGCAAGAGAGGCGCTAAGTGCAACACTAGCAAGTGAAGTATACGCGCAAACTATTTAAAGATCGCCACCGTCAAACGTACTTCCTGTAAGACATTTCACTAGTCGAAGCGAGCTTGTTAATAACGAGACCACCTACGTCATCAAGCAGCGTGGTTAAGATTTTGTTTTGAAGTATTTCAAACTTTGAATATTGTTCCTGTATTTTTATAATAAAGGATACATAAGTGTATTAACCAACAACGTAGATAACCCTTAAAGTAGTCCGGTAGCGATCAAGTTAACAACTATAATGATTTTTCAAAAACGTATCATGAGCGTTAAAAAATTCTGAACATTGCGTGAAATTTTTTTTCCATCACGATTTATTATTAATACCCTGAACAATTGTAAAAAAACTTTTCTTCCAATCATTTTTAATCTTCATTTGACTCTCGCAGTTTATTCATTTCGGCATACTTCGGTAATCACAGCTGATACCTTTTCGCTCGCTTCCCTAACCTCTAACCTTCGCGCTGCTGTGATCAGTCAGTCAAATTGTTTGTCATTACAAAAGAACGTACATGATGTCTTTCCGCGCAAAAAATGATAATTACTTCTTTTCTTCTAATGATTTAATTTAACAAAGTTTACCTATTATATATTAGATATAAAACATCTTCTAAGCATTAGAAATGATATTAGAATTTAATTTGTTCAACATTATGTTACAGCAATGCAAATTTAAAAAATGCGAGGATAAACAAGATTTTAATTTCGCGCCTTTCCCGAGTTCACCGACGTAGTGACATATATCTATAGACTTGTCGTCTGCTGAACGGAAAGATGGATTCTACTTCCTTCCCTTTCTCATTTTCTTGCCTTTTTTTCAATATAATTTTGCGAGATGTATGGTAAGATACTATTATTCAAGAAAAATTGGCTTCTTCATGATTTTTCCCAACTGTTTTATAGTTTTTCATAACGCCAACACCAGAAGAGTTGTTGCAAATTTATGGATATTGCGAGCCCGCAAAATGACTTTCCATAAGAGACTATGTTAAAATTCTATATTTCGAAATGTGATAATTCAAAATTTGATATGGTAAGGTCCAAAATGGCAGAGGACTTTTTGATTGGGTGAAGTCTAATCTATCGACGTGCGCAAAAAAGGGCAGTTAACCACCCCCCCTTTAACTACCGGACTACTTTAAGAATCAGACACGACTATCTATATTAAACGTGTTTTTTATGTGTCGTTATACGATTTTTTTATACGTCTTTTAGATGAATTGAAGAAAACGTATTCTATACGCATTTATATACGTTTTAAAGACGCTAATATACGTATAAAATATTACCAAAGACGGATATTTTGACGTATTTAAGATATTTGAAGACATTTTGTAGATGTAATTTAGATAGTCTTATATCGGAAATTGCTATGTGGGAAGATATTTTTCCTAGATAACTAAATAATTATCGTTAGCCTAATACGTACGGTTAGCTCACCAAGAGAAATCCGAGTAGTGGCCAATTGAAGTTCGTAGAATTAATAAAAACACGCACATGCACATAAATATACATACATTTATTTCTATTAAACGATCAAATAGAGAAAGTATTAAATGATACTCGAGTATGCAATCTTAAATTATGTTCGTACCTTAAGCGGATGAATGCGCGTACTAAGGGTACTGATGGGAGCAATTGTGGTAGTTGAGTCTTTGCGCCCAAGCATTATTGGGGATGCACCTAAAATACTTATCTACTGCGTTTAACGCATATAGAGCGTTTCATTCGTTGGGCCAACCGGTAACGTCGTTGTCGACTCACCAGGAGTCATCGCCGCCTGGTATCGACTACTTGCGCTTCCGGTGACGTTAAATAAAGGTGCTGCGTTTTGTTTAACTCCATTTGAATTTCGCGTTGTTAATTTGATTGATTGAAGCTAAGACAAGTTCATCGTAACTATATTAGCAGCATTATTGTCGCGAGGCTTTCGCATTCGTATCTATCACAATCCGATTCGGCAAGTTCGCGAGTCGACGTTAAGGAATATTATCTACCTACTTGTAAAATTTCTTTCAGTTTCAGGACAACGTCCGAACAAGCGCGATTTTGACGCGCCTCGAACGAACATTTTTTATGCATCAGCGTATACGGGGTGGGAGGGGTGACTCGAGGGCAACTAATTACACGGAAGAAATCCCCGTCGCGACGAATTATCGTTTTCGTAAAATAAAAGCTGCGCCTTCGGCCGAAAAAACCTCGAGTTACGTAAACGGGGAATAAACAGCAGGAAGTTTTGATAAAAATCCGAGCAGACGAACAAATCTCTTGAAGCTTGCCGCGCAGAAATCTTATTCTCTAGAGTGGGATTTGCGATAATGAAAGACGTCAACTATCACGAGAATCATTAGGGCCCCCCGGTTTTCCTACAGGTCCTCTTGCCGAAAAATATGATTTATCCAATTCCCGTATATACGAAGTCCGACGTTTTATCTTTCCCCGTAATAAAAATCGCATTTAGAAAATTCGACAAAGCCGAACTTATCGTTACGTATATATATATGCAGGTTGGGCAAATAAAATAGAATGCCAGATATAGGATATCTCTATACCATCGCTATTGGTATCGTTTAGTGTTAAAGCAGATCGAATTGTGCAATCGAATTCATATCGGCGAAAGAAGAGCTGAGCGCGTGTCGGCCCATAGCTCTTTTATCCAAGTATTTTATATAGAACGTTTCTATTTCTATACATTTTTCGCCGGTGACAAAATACACATTTATATATCTTATTGTCTCGGCATTTATCTCGTTCAGACACGTTCGAAATCGGGCGCAGCGGCCTCTTTCTTCGTCGAATAATGCCGGGGGCTCCCGGCGTTCTCTTGTTTATCTCCTCTCTCCTTTTCTGTACTTGTATTATCCTTATTTTTAGCCCATTTGACGGTTTTCTCGATTGCCGAAGGAGACGCCGTCACGCATTACGAAACGACAACAAGAGAGACACGAAAACTGGGAAAATTGTAAAAGAAATTGGAAAAATCTTTGCGGAATTGCAGGCACGTCTGGTATTATTCCAGAGGCGTGCGTTCGGGATGTTCGGGGGCATTCGAGTGATGAGTTTATTTGATTCGACCTTTCGGTTCATTTCCTCCCGAGTCCATTGTGTTCTCTTGTATTTCTTGCTTTATTAGACTCGTCCGACTAGTTTATCTCGACACTATTTCGTCTTCGTATTTTCTCGATAATTCGATAAGGCGTTAATAGACGGGGCGGGGGAGGGGGCTGCGCACATAAAAAATATCTGGGAACACCTAGGACAACGGGAGACCGTCGAACAGTGAAGTTAGCAAGTCGTTAATTACTGGATTACGCGCCCCGTTAATCAATTGAAAATTGGATTTTCCTTTTTCTCCCCGTCCTATAATAGAGAGGCGCGAATCTGGTTCGAACTATGATACTTTAATACATAGAAATACTTGGAACTCTTGTTGTTGTATAGGCATTATTTTAAATCGGCATCGATTGGTTATTCGCAATTAAATCGGAAAACCGTATAACCGATTAGGTTTAGTTGTCGCCGTCAATGTCAGCTACATACAAGTGTTCGGGATTGTCAATCGAGTGGATTTCGTTAATGCCCAACAATTAGTTACAACGTTGAAATAAAATTGGAAGTAAATAGGCTGGGAGTGACTTACTTTTAGAGCACAATAAACGCCGTTTTCCCCCTTTTGTTTCTCTCGTTGGACGAAATTAATCGAGCGGCTTTCATTATGATTTAAATGTTAATGTGAAAACGGACAAAACACAAATACGTTATACGAAATGAATACGAGAAGCGACGTGAATAAATGAACGGTCGTCCACTTTATTTAATTATCATTAATAGGCAAACTTCGCTGACAGTCGACTCCATTGTATCTATAGGTACTTAGGGAAATAATTAAGTCGCTTTCGAAATACCTTCATTGATGTAATAAAGCGAATAAAAAAAAAGGAGAAATAACAATTTGAGTTCACCAGTGCATCTCCAACATTACGTTTAACACGTTCAAATTTATTTGGGTAACATCTACATATATATATATGTATTTAATCGAAATGATCGATCGCTTACGTTCTGCCCTTTTTTTAAATCAAATCTACGTCGTTTAACTAAGAAAAAAAAATAAGACGATGCCACGGAAGTTATGTGCGTAAAATTACGCTATTGCAACTTCTAGGCGCAACTCACACGGACGACAAACAACTACGCGCACGTTACACGCGAGTGCAAAAATTTACCAACCGCTGGCGTTTCGTTAACACGCATTCAGCTAAGGAGCAGTTCACACGAATTTTACGCCGCGCACGAATCGCTTGGAAACGTCGAGATATCGTAACCCCTTAGCTCGGGTTTATCGCCAGGCCGAGAACGCATTTAAGCGTCCATTTTGCCGGAGCGCAGCGCATAAATCCGCAACCGATCGTTGTCAACAGAGATCCCGACATCGACTCACTTAGCACCCCAGCAATTTGTTGAGCTGAAATGCGGTCCGCTGCGCCCCGACATAATGTACCTTTAACCTCCAGACAACCTCGAAAAATTCCGTTCAATAAACATTCTAAGGTTGAGACGCTTTATAGATACCACCAGCGACTTTCGTAAGTTGTTTGTTCAGAAAATCATTAGGTAAATACGCAAATTATCAAATGTGACGGGAAAAAAACCCACAAACAGTATCGATACTCGACGATTGACCGTAACTTCACTTTGTTATAAATGGATTCCTTCTTTATCGGCACGTAATCGAGGCTCTGTTTTATCGGTAAAAAAATTACACGACGTATCTACATTAAATGTAGTCGAAAGATATCTACATACATACATAGGTGGGTAACGAATTTTTATTCAAAACGAAACCGACATTTATTTAATGCCGTTTGGGACGTAACAACGCTTACTAAGGTATAACGTAAAAGCGACTTCCAACAATGTGAACGGATTAGATTAAGAACGGTCCGGACTAAGGGATGAAATGACTGCGAAGGCGTTTTTGTCGCGTAGGGGAGTTGGTTGCCGATTACTGTTGGACATCCACAACCCGCAGCGCAGGTCTGAAATTAATGCGTCGAAAAGGACGATTTGCGACTTATCGAAGAATCCCGAAATGCCTTTTGGTCTCTGCGAATCGTTTACCGGATAATAAGCTCTTGAAACCACCCGATGGGATTATGTCCCGTTGCATGTTAAACCTCTTTCTAGGCACGTGCCTTTGACTTGGATAAAGTTTGAATCATGTTGACCATTTTTCTCGTTTTGTCCTGATAAGGGTCGAATTCTGTGGTATTTGTCGATATCCGTGCAGAGTCTTGGTTTAACGAAAAAGTCGGGTTGACTGCTCGCTGATCATGAGCCCTTCTGGGAGTATTTCGGGGACATTAGTAGTGTTTCGAGAGGAACGGCGAAAGCTCAGAAAATACCGACCTTTTCTTGGCAGTCGTAGGATTTGGACTTAGGGCGGGTGATGACGAGGACCATGTTTTCATTTGGTATCATTTGGTCGAGTAAGTCCGGCTGTCAGAGCTGCCTTATCGCGTGGGACGGTGGGCAACTGCCCCAAGATTTTTAACATGTTTGAGAAGATCAACGATATCTTTCGTCACCGATTTTCCTAGCGAGAATGGAATTGTAAGGGTTCCGTTCGGGGGCTTTTGCTTGTTGGTGGACGTCTCGCTTCACTTTAAGCCTTACAATTGGGGAATTATACGCTCAGTCGCTGGACCACGACTTGTAAATCTCGATTTACGGGGAGAATGTCACGATGAAATTTTATAACTTCAAGGTCTTCATTGGTCGAATTAGCAGGCGACCGGTACCACCGACGTTTATGTTGTTACGCTCTAACGTGAAGTGTTCCGTTTAGCTTTTAATCGGCGTTCGAGGACGATGTTAGGCCGCGTCCTCAGTCTCCTTGCTCCGTGCGAACCCGGCTTTATTCGGTTTTGGGCGATTGCAACCTAAGAGAGCCGTCTCTGTCGCTCAGCTCGTTTTCAGATTATAAAGAAGGTTTAAATCATTCCTTGTTTCGACAAAATTCGCTTGCGACTGGGTGTTTCCACGTAAAGTACCTATCAATAGGTAAATATTTTTTATTTCGTAATCGAATCGAACCGAACGAAAGCAGCGGGTCGTTAGAGAATGGGCTACTTTTAAAATACTTACAACCCGGATATTTTTTTATCGCGAATTCGTCCTTACGATCGAGGAGGCGCGCGAAGGTATAACTTGAGCCCCGTCGGTTTTTCGATGGATATCGATTTACAGGTGCTCACGAGGTGGCCCAAAATAGGAAAGGGGCACGCTTTCCGGCTAATCAGAAAATTAAACTTCGTTAGAAAACGATCGATCGGCATAAACGAGCCTCGTTGCTATAGTTATTTATTGAAGATAAACCGCCCTCGAATAGGTACCTATCCTTTAATGGGACATGAGCTTTTCTCGAATTTTCGCCCACGTGGATTTAATACGGACGTTATCGGAATATAAATTGGTTTCGAATCAAAAATAAAGTAAAAGGTTTACTTACTTTTATACAATTTAATAAAACGTTAGTAACTTCCGAATTTTCGGTTGATTTTCTTTCGGACGCTTTAGAGTAGAAAACTGATGCCGTTTTAAGTATAGTAATACATTTAGGGTGGATCGCGAAATGCCAAATGCTCTTAAAATTCCATTTAGTCTTCAAAGTGGAGGAGGAAAGCTCGAACGATCGAAAGTGCAACTAATCTCGACGGAAAGTTGCTGAAATGCACGGTAAGAACCACGGGAACCTCTTATCGACGAAAATGCATTAGAGAAAACATTAAAAAATGTAGCATGCGGAGCGTGGCTCGACGCGCAAACACGACCGTTTCCGTTGTACCAAACGCGAAAATTCCTGCCGGTGGACGTGTTAATTTATTTCGAACAATAAAAGATGCGGAAATTCTTTGTTTTGAAAATTTTTTACGCCCGACGAAAATTTTATTAAGGCACGGCGTATTAATTTCGATTTCGTTGAGTTGTTTGGGGCGCGTTCTTTTTTGTTTTCTTGATCGCGTTACATATTTAATTGTAAATGATCCGGTCCGATAAATAATTAATTAACGACGTTATCGCTTTGCCCCGTAAACGTATCGACTATAGGTACGCGGCTTTTCGAAAGTTCGTTAAGTATATTAAGAAACGTCGCGTTTTGGGGGAGTTGTCGCGAGTTTTACTTGGCGGCGTCCATTCAATAAATCGTACTTATGTATAAATGAATGCATAATTTAGTGAAGGTGGATTTTGGTATAAGTTCGATTCGATTTATGCGCGAGTAGAGGAATAACGCCTATCCCCACCACTTTTTATATCGAACCTCGGATTAAATTGATTCGCGGCTTATTGCGTAATTCGGTGTTTAATTCGCAGTTCAAATTTCAGAAATTTAATTTAATTCGAGTTTTTATTTGGTACGCGTTTCGATTTTGATTAGCGATTTAATACGATTTCGATTTTAATTTAATGTACATAATTAAATGGAAGCACGTCGATTAAAATCAAATGGCCCATTAAATGCCGAATTAAAATAAAACCGCGCAATTAAAATTAAAATTGCGTGATTAAACGTCGAATTAAATTAATCGTTAATCAAAATCAAAACTCTTAATTAAATTAGTCGATCTAATTAAAGCGTTTATTAAATTAAATCGCGAGTTAAACATCGAATTACGTAACAAGCCGTCAATTAGTTTGCGCGGTTTAGTCACAATTAAAATTAAAATTGCGTGATTAAACGTCGAATTAAATTAATCGTTAATCAAAATCAAAACTCTTAATTAAATTAATCGATCTAATTAAAGCGTTTATTAAATTAAATTTCTGAAATTAAATCGCGAATTAAACATCGAATTACGTAACAAGCCGCCAATTAGTTTGCGCGGTTTAGTCGCAACAACGGCCGTTTTTTTTTTGTTATATAACGGTGCTCGAGCAACTGCCGATTTAATTATTTATGATATACATTTCGGAATCCGTAATCTTTCAAAGGGCACGCTTTTTATTTAAACTTTCCTTATGAGACGTAAAAAGGTCGACGAAGGTAGATAATTTATAAAAGTCGTCCCCTTTGTCGCAATTGATAAACATAAATATAACTTGAAAATTTAAATTCGAGTGACTTGTACACATAATGTAATTAAAAACCTTTTTAGAATTTCAATTAAGGAATTCTCTATGTGCGCGGCTCTATTTAACGATATTTTATTTAATATTAACTTTAATTCGCCCGAAACGAACCTCCGCGTTTTTAGTGCGAAAATTATTTTCTCTCGAATATTTCGAAAGAAAGCGTCGCGTCGCTTTCTTTTATGCCCCCGTTATTAATTTTTAGTTCTCCCTTTTGAAACTCGAAATTAACATTTCTTTCCTTTGTGCAGGACTCGTCCATAATAAGCGTAAAATGTAATTAATCAGATAAAAGTTGAAAATTTAATTCAGCCGTTAACAATTTATCTAAAAGATAACCCTTTGAAATTATATAAGTATATTATACTATACCTTTGACTAAATAAAAGGAAAATCTGAAGCAAAAAAAAAAAACAATTACTGCTTAACGGAGTGCAAAATACGAAGGTAAGCATTTTCCCGGAGTTTACCGAAATTACGTCTCGTCTCCAAGTTTCCGAGCTAGTCGGTATGTACGAGCAATTAGTGCCCCTACGTAATTCGCAATAATAATAATAATAATAGTAACGTAAGCCGGGAGCAGCGATTGAACCGGTGCATTGAGTGGGATAAGTTACTAACACGGGTTGCGGAAGCGTAATATACTAATTCATAGGCGTGGGGCTAATTAGTCGACGTTGCCCTGGACTGGAACCGTTTACGAACGACCGGGCGCTTGTTGGCTCAGTAAACGAGGGCCGTTATACGACAATATATTGACGCAAGGGAAGAGGACGTTGCTGATGAGTTAAGGACCGATCCGAACTCCGTACAGGACAAACACGATTATATTGTTTCGCTATAGAGAGCTTTCGTCTCGTTAAGCAACCCTCCTCCGCGTTAAGCAATCGCTCGCGTGTTTCATTAATTTTCTCGCGCCCGTTGTAGATCATATTGTTTTACAATACACGTCGCACGATCGGCGGCTCCTAATTTTAAAAGAAATCAAACCCTTCGTCGACCTTACGGCGGAATTTTGGAGGCGAGCGACAACGACGTCCGCGAGAACGCTTCCCAAAAAACCGACGCTCCCGCGAACGATCGAGAAATAATACGGCCGCCGCCTACGATCGTCGAGAAATTCGAAATCGGATACGACCGGCCCCCCTCTTTATTTCGTCGTTCCGCGTATTTTAATTAGAGCTTCCATTAAATAATTCATAAGCCGAAAGGAAAAAGATGATTAATGTTTTTCTAATGTTCTCTTGTATTTTTCGGATTTCTCCGGATGAACCGTTTTATTCAAATTTCGGCTCTAGAAAAAATAAGTCCGGCCCCGCCACACAATGCTCGGAGGTGGATTTCGGAACGTTTCGCTTAAAATAACAAAAAAAAGAGTGAGAGCGCGACGTAGGGGGCGGTGGGTGGAGGGGGGCGGGGGAAGGGCGCCGTTATAAATATTAATGAAAATCGGTTAGTTAGTCGATAGTTGCGAAACGCTTCGACGCCGACAACCGCCCCGAACTGCTAGAACACGGAGGGTCGGTCGGATCGCAGACACCATCTGGCACCAACGTCACCGTTATACATCGTCGAACACCAGCCCCGCGTTGCTCGACACCGCGATCCCGTCAATTTACAGCTTTTGTGATTTGTTTATAGCTCTATAAATCAATTAATTGCCGTATTACGTAATCGCTCTTTTAACGAATTATAGTTTTGAATTAACGATTTTGTTTCCGGACGTTTCGATAACGCGTGAGGCTTCCGCGTTTAAAAGAAAAGGCGAGTTAAGTTGCGCGACATTCTAAAAAACGGAACGGTTCGGAAACGGTTTTTCGTCCATCATTTCAATAAAGGCGTTCCGTGTTTAAAAAAGATCGCCGTCCAATAAAAATCCATAAAAATGTAGGAGTATCTACATAATTTGTTTGAAAAAAATAATAGCTGACCGCGTGTCTCCTTATTTTGTTGAGGACAAAATGTGCTTTGTGCATTCCGTTCTGTCGTGCCTAATCTGAGTTTGAGGCATCAGATTCAAAAGCCGAGACACGTATTTCTTTTACTCAGAGAAAACTCGATGAAATCGGCGGGCGGTCGACTGGAAGCTGTACCTACGAACTTGTATAAATAGGCGGTAACTGTTCAGTTTTGGTTGGTTAGGTACGTACGATCGTTAGTCTCGACTTTCGACTTGTGAAATAAACACTCGCGGCCGGCAGCGTTACAAATAATTCGAGTACCTTTGTTCTTTCTCGAGAAGAGGAATCTTCCAAAGACACCCCCCCCCCCCTTCCCCCGGAATCTCCGAAGGGAGTGTCGGATTCTAAACGGTAAATTTGCCCGGATTGTTCGGCGGATACCTACAATAATTTTAACGTAAGATCGCGCGAATAAATAAATTAACGTTCGAACGAACGTAACTATACGCATTTTTGGCCGTTCGTTTTCTTGCGTGCGGACAAAAAAACCGAACGCGCAAGCAACGCAATCTCGTAAGTAGCGCGCCCCCGTGGCCATTGTGGCCGAAACGCGCAGTTTCCTTCGAGTGCCACTCTTAACATTGAATTCCCCCGTCGACTCCCCTTTTTTTAAGAGGGATTTATGCGGGACGCGGGCCGCGCATCTCCTTTTTCTATTAAAATTATTTTGTATCGATTTGACGTAATTTTATTCGGCGAGCGAGGGCTCTCGGGGGTGGGGTAGGGGGATTGGCTAAATCGCAGTTTTGCGTAGTATAGGTAACCTACACACAGATATGTTGCTAAACGTTAAAAGTAAATTGGACGAGCCGCGCTCGAATTTCGGTGTAAATTACAAAATCGTTTTTTACGAGGGCCACTTTGGTTTTCAAGTTATTATTGCTCCATTATTGTGCCTCGCGAGAACGGCAACTTTTATGTATTTACGTTGCGGAACACATACATCGTAAATGAAATCTTTTAGAGTAAAAATTTCGTTCTCTCTCTGTGTGTGTGTGTGTGTCGGTGAAAAGCTAAGATATAAAAACTCGTAAAACCGTAAACGTCGAACAATTTATTAAACCGCGGCGGCAACGGCGGCGACGAGGACGACGACGACGACGACTACGACGACTGGAAAGCCCGACGCGCGATATTTGTTTCTTAAACAAGGAGTTTTCGTTTCGTTAAGCGTTCGATCCGTATCGTCCTATAAAATTAAAACGACGATTGCATTAAGTAAAATGCGCCGCGCGGCGGGGTTACATAAAAAAGCTGTTAACAAACCGAATTCTCTCTCTATACGAAGTTTTTAGAAAATCGGTTAACCGTAACAAATACTTAGCGAACGCTTTAAGGGCTGCCACAAAAATGAGGCCCCTTCATATCTTGAGTGTTTTGATACGAAACGGAAAGTAGGTAATTTATTCTCTCGCATTATTTACGGAATGTCCCGCACTTTTTATTTGTTTCTGTTGATTTTTCGCGAGCTCCAGACGTAAAAAGTATATATATATATATTTATACGCAGGAGCGTATTTGCATATTTTAATAATTAATTAGGCGAGTTACCTGTTTTAATTCCGGAAAAATCGCCGGCCTCGCCGGGCTCGGGATTTTCATTTGTCGATAGATTAATTTTCGATCTTCCGCAATTTACAAACATCCTGTAGGTGGGTGCACGATGTTAGTTTAAAATCTTCCCGAGTCAGTAAGACGGTCGTAAACGCGATATTAATGTTTCTCACGTACTTTGCGTTATTGTATAATTTTAGCGCCATGAGACTGTCATTAAATTTAAAATAAAGCCATCTGTATTCAAAGCGCCATTTTATAGAATTATAAATTTAATATACACTCACTATCTGAACTATTCGGAGCTAATTTAGGATGTGCACTTAAATTTTATAAATAATTAAATTTTAACGTTACGAAATAGTGGGCTTAGCGTAATTTAATTAATCGTGATCGCCTTTAAAATATAAAACCCTCCGCGTGATGAACGAGCGTTCATTTATTTCTGGAAATTCAAAAACGGTCGACTGCTTTACGCGAGACAGAAGCGTCTTTCGTTTTAATCGAATGCGCGACTTCGGCGTGGACGTCCTGAGCTTTGAAAAAGAGAACGTTCACTTCTTTGCACGTGTACGCTGTAAAGTGGAAACGACAAAGCCGATGTTAATATTGTAAATTCCAGCTCGGATCAAATGTACGTAAAAGCAACGGGAGCGGTAGGTGCTCCGGACGACTCCGTCCTGTCCCGGTTTCTCCGTGCCGAACGTCCTAGCCTCCGCTCGATTAGCAAACGTGCCCGATAATAAACCGCACACGTCCAACGACCGACGCCCCGTACCCTTCCCAATCGTCATCTTCCATTCGAAACTCGCACGAAAATAAAACTTCCGCTAATATTTATGCGTTGAATTTGTAAGTTTTCGTCGCAGTCATCGGCGCGCTCGCCGAATCGAACTCCAAAAGGACGACAAAAGTTATACCTATCTGCCTTGATGAAATATGAGTCGATTTGTCTTTAGGGAAATAAGAGGGCCGCGGAACCGTCGGTGTGGCGTTACACTCGTCCGCGAGAATTACCGTCACTTTTTCCTAGTGCAAAACACACTCTTAATCATTAATTATAAATAATTCCTTATAGAATTTAATTAACTCCTTTCGCTTGATAAATGAATTCTTGTCGCCCTTTCAAAGCCGAAGGAATAATAAAAGATAGTAGGCGTTCGTAAACGGTTTACTTTTAAAGTTTTATTCAGAATATGACAAATGATGTTGGCCATAATGTATTCAATATTCATTTGTCAAGAGTCGAGTGTTTTTGAAGGTTGGTAATGATCGGAAATTGCTGCCAACCGCACCCGACCCTTTAACTTAACACTATAATTTTAGTTTGCAACAGAAATTACGGCATCGATATAAAACTTATTATGTCCCATTTAGTTCGCCTATTACGATCGCGCGATCTATTAAAACGACCAAATGAGCAAAACGAAATTGAGTAACCTAACATGCGCCTTAATGGACGCTGGAAAGTCCGTAACTCGCGTAATTATTTAAAGCTCGCAATGCCTCGTTATTAAACTTATCGATGAAGTAATTACAGGGGCGACGGCGAGGGGAGTTATTTGCAACGTAAAGGGCAACCGGGTCAAGCGCCACAATTATTAATAATTGCAATTATGCTAATCGATTGAATTTAAAACGTTTCGTAGGAGGTTCTTTTGTGCTCGAAGAGCGTTAAAACTGTAGTTGATCTGTATTTTTGTTTTATGTCGAAAATTCGGCTTACGTTACGTTTTAAGACTGCGAAAGAGGCGGAGACCCCGAAAAAGTTTCCTCTCAAGACCTTTAACGCAATCTTGTTCGGAACTGAATCAGTCGGAAATATACAAACCCATAAAATAAATCAAAAGTTGAATTCGAACAAATAACCGCAAACACTCGAAGCACTCGAAAAACCCGCATAAGCTCGCTCGAGTTTATAAAGTTAGAGCTCATTGAATACTTGGACTTTTATCGGGAATTATATCATATTAGGCGCGTGATCGATTTCGATATTTGTGTATCGCGTTGGGAAAATTTAAATTTTTCTCCCCGTCCCGCTCGCGCCCCCCGGATACGACGACGTCGTCGTCGTCGTCGCGCGATCTTTTTTCTTCAATTTACAAACAGCCAAGCCGAAAGTTCAAACCAAAAAGAATTATCTTATTTCCTCTTCTTCCGCTAAAATGACATTTCCGGTCGTTCAGCCGGAACCGGATACGTATTCCCCTTCTTTGTCTCGAAGGCGCTTTCAATAATTTTGGTCGTCTGCGAGATTTTCCGCGAATTACAGTGGAAGTCTTTCTGATTTCTTTTTCAATTCCGCATACACTTTAAAACATAAATTTCGCCCCGTTTATTTATTACGTATTTACTGCACATTGTAGAGGAATATATTTTTACGTGTTTTTAGGGAAATCGCGATTTTTATTCGTCGCGTCCTTTATCGTCCGGAACGTTTAAGGGGAAAACCGCGCCGCGCCGTAAAAGGTGGCGGTCGCGGACGCGCGGAATGAATGTGTATAGGTAAGGTTCGCGGGACGGTTGCTCGTTAATGTAGAACAAAGCGCGCAAAAACATATTTATCAAAATTATTATCGCGCCCCATACAATGGACGATTCGTGTTTGTATAGAAATTACTCGAGTTGCTGTTTGAAAATGTATTAAAGCGTCCACTAGCGTCGTTTTATTAAATGGAAATTCTAAAATAACTACGTCGTGGTCGTCGGATGCGCGAACTGGGAGATGTGGAGGTGTTCGCGTGCGAAATGCGTGTCCACCACGTTTTTGTACTGATCGTGAGATCGTTTGACCATTATAAAATTTGTGGTCGGCACCTAACGAATTTTCAAGGGCATGTGCGGTAAAACGAGTTATCAATTTTCTAAAAAAAACATCGACTTATCGAAGAGCCGCCATTTTGAAACGGGATTTTTATGAACACCAAATCATCCGGGATGTTTTTTGAGGATATCAGTCGACCGATGCGATCTTAAATTCGTTAAAAAGTGAATTTTTAATTATGTGTCCTGTGAAATCGAAAGAACCGATCGATTGACATGGATGAGATCTTTCGTCACCACTTAGCCGTCGCGTCGCGATCGTGTCACGGCGCAGAGTTTAGAATCGCCCAAGGCAACCAGCTGACCAACTCGAGGCTTGGCTCTGATCGCGCGGCATGACGGGGGCGCCCGACCGGCTAAGTGGAAATCCAGCCTTAATCACCGATAGGCCCCGAAACGCGAAGGACGTCTTCCACGCCGTCCCTTCGCCTGACCAGTCAAATCGCCGTAAACGGCCCGAGCAAAGCTAAATAGGTATTTTTCAAATTAAACATCAATAAAAACATTTTGCGTGTGCGATTTATCGAGGTCGAACGGCGCATAAATCGTCCGGTGGGCGCAGAATCGAGAACCCCTGGCTTTGATCGCCCATCGACTGGGCGTTTAAATTAGTATGTATTTAAAAAAAAAATGTTGAAATGGATTTTTCGTATTCTTGCCGCAACGATACAGACGGTTTAAAAAAAAAGCGAAGTGTCCGAAACCCGAAGGAAAACCCGCCGGAAAAATCGAAATTCGAGGAAATACTCGAGTACAGAGTTGTTAAAATTAAAGTTCTCATACGTATTGTAAAAAGATTGGAGCGCATTCGAACGCTTTAAACGCAAAGGGATTTGGACAAGTACTTTAATCGATATAGATCATTTATGTATGTTATTTATTTATCACTCATATCACTGATTTGGAACTTGGTGCTAGTGATATAGTAACGAAGAAACAGTTGGGCGATAGCCTGGGCGAGAGCCTGGGCGAGTGGTCATTTTGGAAAATCGTCGCCATCCTTGCTTGCGGCATCAAAACACGTTGCATGGACACGTGAGGTGTCATTTTATATGTTTTTTTAGGATGCTGAACACGTTAAAGATGTAAAAATAGTTAAAAACAATTTAAGTGATCACACTGATTATTTTTGTGTTTCTTTCTATGTAAGTTTGAAGCTATATTTGAAGTAACATGGAAGTAAAGAATAAATCGAGATAGCACCTTTAACTATCATGTAACTAACGTATACTATAAAACCTATACTCACAAGGGTCAGTTGGAGGAACAAGTGAAGGAAGACGTCGTTCGTCGATAATTTCTGTTAGAGGTCCAACATATAATCTAGACGTCAAAAAAAAAGGATCACTTCGTAAAACAGTCGACGAATTACTAGTGTATACGAGGGAATTGTTACCTTAGTAATAACTATTACAGATCGTTTCGGTGTGGGTAATCATTAACAACATTTTTCACGACTGCCTTACGATTTGTGACCACTGTACAGTATTTATACTACCGGAAACGTGCTCGGCATCCTAAAAAAACATATAAAATGACACCTCTCGTGCCTATTACAGTGCATTTTGATGCTGAAAGTAAAGATGGCGTAGATTTTTCAAAATGGCCACTCATCCAGGCTATCGCCCAATTTTTCCTTCATCACTGAACGACTAGCAAAAAACCCCAAACGAGTGACATTATGGTAAATGAGACACGCTATTAATATATGCGCGCGTCGTTTATTTGCGAAAAAATAGTACAAAAGTTTCTAATAGATGGTGCTGCTGTAGTAATAGAAACCGCTCGAACCTGTAGGTACATTGTTGCAACGACGTTTTCCATCGTCAATTGTATTAATTGTAAGACAAGAACTTTAATTATTTTAACAACTGGCGAGATCGCTAGAGGTGTTAAGTTAAGGTGACGCGCAGTCCAAGGCTACAGGGACACATGCACCGGTTTCGGTCGTGCGTTTCATGCTGATCGAGTGGTAGAATAACAAGTGTGACATATTACACTTGCCATTCTACCACTCGACGAGACACGAAACGCACGACCGAAACCGAAATCTGTCGTCCGCCAAATCGAGGTTGTCTAGATTGTAGCTCTTCTCGGAGTGGTCGCGCGTAAAATTTTCACGGGTCCCTTTACAACCGTAGTTTATCGAAAAATATTATTAAAGTGCTTAGAACGACGACGTTTGTCATTTAGATCCTGAAGGTGGTCTCGTTCGCGCCTACGGGCAATGAGTTTAAATAAATTAAGGGCAGACGAAAAGTGGACGTCGGAAAACACGCCATCGGAATTTACTCCAAACTTGATAAAAGGCGCTCCATAAAAATTTCTAATTCCCGTGAAAATTGCATTTTTAACGCGCGGGGCGCTCCAGGCGGTCCGCAATTTGTCGCCGATTTGCACGGCACACGCGACCTCGCAAACAAGGGATTTTATTTGACGCGAGCGAAAAAAACTGTAGTTTCATTCGGACGTGATTTATAAATGGGACAGTTCGGAAAATCTCATACGAATAATTTATAAATGTAAAAATATGCGGCCAGGTTAATATAACTTGTTAGAGGCCGGTTGGGACGGTTAAATTTATGGCTAGCCGTTCGAACGTAACACCACACGAAACGGACGTTTATGAAATAAGTTTTGTTGGCAAGATAAAATAATAGGAGGGGGGACTTTAAAGCGAACGTTCCATTTTAATTAACCGAAACTATACTGGAAGGAGGAGAAAAGTACGAAAATGCAGTAACAGCGATACGTCGCATCGAGGGCAACTTCGGCTATAGTAGAACGAGGCACGAACACGGAACGTTTCCAGAAGCAGCAAGAAGTCAAAGCAAGTGAAGCTCAAATCACAAGAGAAATGGCGGCTGTCACTTGGCGCGTTTTAAAGCCTGACATAGTGCGCTGGTGGGAATTAATTAAATAAAAAAATGGCCCTACGCTGTGATAGCTTAATGCGATTCTAGTGAATAAATGATAACTCGGATTCCGTCTGTATTTGAATAAGTAGCTTCTCCGAACGGACGCGTCTCCGTCGTTGATGAGGTTAAACGCCATTTTTATTTCGTTTCGCTTTCTTCGCATATTTAAAATTCCATATTGTATTTCGGCGAGCTATTTATGTCATATTCCAGTTTAACAAAACTTTTACATCCTGCAAACGTCTCATTTTTCTTAAATAAAGCTACACACTTTTATTTTGTTTTTTGTTAACACGGGGACGGGCCCATATTTCTTCGATGAACGTTTTTGAAGCAGAACGTCAGAATGTATATCATAACTAAGTCGCACAGATAGTACGAATAAAATTTATGAAATAAAAACGAGTCGCACGCCATCGTGTTTCACGTTTTATAACGTCTTATGCGACATTAAAAATGTGTCCGGAATAAAGTGAGACTTTTCCTCTCGATCTAAAACGAAAATAAAGTTCGATACTAAGCAGCGCCAACGCCCGGATTATTTAGAGCGAAAAATAATCTGAAATGGACATCATTTTTCAATCCCCGCCGGGGCGCAAAAAATATTGCAACATTACGGGACGACTTGAGGATTAGTGGCGGGACGGGGCGGGGCTGGGGAGGGATTGGAAATTTATCACTTTAATTCGATTTTGAATTTTTTTGGCGGGGGGTCCATTTATTATTTCGCGTGGAGATGATTTAATACGTTGATTTTATTGTTGATTCGTTGTTTGTAATTCAAGTGTATGGCTGCTCGAAGTAACAGTTAAATAAATTGTGTTTGGGTACGTCGGCTGTTTCGATTGCGCGTAACCGCTTTACCTGTCGAGCTGGTGACGGCCGCTCGACCTCAAGGCGACTTGGCGATTACTGCATTTCCTTTAGGAACGTCGTTCTTCATAAGTTTGTGCCACGCTAAATAATAACTATTCGACTTTATTACACGTTAGTAAATTCCTGATGATCAAAAGTAATTTATAGTTGACTAAAAGCGACGGGTAGCTTAGCGAAGGTAATTCAAGGTCGTGATCAACTGGCTTTCTTGGCACTAATAAAACACACAAGCACACACAATACAAGTTTATTTATATTCAAAATTCGAAATGTAGAAAATATTTTAAAAGACCTACACGAGTAGACGAGTAGAAAATCGGTACAAGAGAAACAATAAATTCTTATCGTAAACCGAGGTATTAGGATGTTTCTCTAAACACCAAGCAATAGAAGATAGTTTTAAGCATCAAATCGGTCGACGTGATCACGGACAGGGTTTTTATTCCCGTATTACGTTTAAGTACCTACACATGATTAGTCCATTTAATTAAAACCGCGATCGGTATTTAAATCGACGACCCAATTTAACCATCGAAACACTTAACTTTTTTTTATCTGTGTCGGTTAAAGGAAAATGTGGGTGGTGGGTATCGCGTCCCTTCATCCCCGCCCCCGCCCCGATATCTAATTTAAAACGTTTATATTTTAGGCGAGTGCTTTCTTTCCAAACTTTTTGTTTTATATGTATATGTAAACGCGCCTTAAACTCGCGCACGTATGTATGTATGTACGCACTAAACCTAATTCTGTTTTTCTTTATTTCCAGGTAAGTGGAGGGTCGTTCGCGATTTTCAATCGGCAAGGGTTCGGAGCGGTTATAAAATTACTTCACGCAAGCATCCGGCAGTATTAGACCTCGACAACATTAAATAGGACACTTCGAAACGTTTCCGCTACATCAACTTCGATCTCCATTTATCCTCGGTTATTCCTATCTCTCATGTTTCTTTTGTGGGGGTCCTTATTATTTGTTAAATAAAAGTCCGAACGTCGCTTTTAACAATACTTTAGGGTCATTTCCGATAAATGGCGAATTTGAGGTCGACGGGTTTTGTTTACCGACGTAAGTAGTACAATAGAAGATATAATTTTCCTCTTTATAGGATAAAAGTTATTAGTTTAGCAAACATCACGACAGTCTACTGTTTGTCGCGGCAATAAACGGACGAATATAACTTTCGAAATTAATACGGCACACTATGGTGCTTAATTTTCGCTATTTGTGAAACGTCAAAGTGACGCCGGTTCGCCCGGTTATACCTGCTGCCATCTTTAAAAAAAAAAATTATCGCCAGCCATCTTCGGCGGCACCGACGAAACTCAACATCGGTCGGCGCACGCGTAAGTTTAATTTCAACTCGTCGAAATTCGACGTCAACTTTGATTGTTTAAAATTAAATTGGGGCTAGTTTCGTTTAGTTATAAAAGGTTATTCGTTAAATTAAATTTAAGACGGCGTTTGCTTAAAGAAAATAAATCGAAATCGCTGGTTAAATAAAATTAAGGTAACGGCCGAACCGGATTTAATTAAAATATAAATGAGTGCAAGTTGCCTGTTGACAATTTAAAGCTAAACTGAGATATAAAGTTTAATGGGAGCGATTGAGGCGGGCAAGGGGAAAATTGTGCCGGTGCTAAGGGAGGTTTTCCGTTTAGCCGTCGTCGTCGTCTATGCGGCCTACTCTGCGCCTCCATATCTTTATTTTAATTTGACTTATAAATAAGGGCCGCTTTTTACGATCGCGAGCCTTAAAAGCTTGGCCCACATTTATTCGTTCATATTTACCTATATACCGGGCGTTGCTTTTTTTATTTCCCTACAGAATAGACGCCCGGGTTTCTTGTAATTTCCCCCCTCCGAGTGGAAGATTTCGATGGGATTTTTCCATTGAAAGGGCTTTGACGAAGCGTTCAAATTACTGTTGTTTTGCGAGGATAGTTGGCCGGTTCCGGGTTACATCGAAATAAGCGCACCTAGTTTTCTCGCGGCAATAGAGCAGTTATCGAAGTTGTCGAGCGATTAATTCGTCGGAAAGTGCTTTAAACGATAACCGGATTTCGGTTAAATGTCGCGTTCGATCAATTTAAACACGTTATTAACGTTCTTCGAATAAATTATTCTTTTGGGACTGTTAAGATATATTGCCGATGCCGACGGTACGGATTGAAATGGATTTCGAAGATCTAAAAAATTTGGAAGAAACACCTAAACACCGCTCGAGATCAAGAAAGACGAAACAGACCAACTCGTCTCGATATACTTCATAATCTCGTAAGGTTTTTGTCCTTTGAAGTTCACTGCTGCCTAGGTTAACAACCACTAGGCTTTCACGAATCAGCAAAACGTCCTCTAGATTTTTGTTTAGTTATTTACGGTTCGTCATCTCGTTATCGTCACGGTTTCTTCCAAATATTAACGTGCCTTTTAATCGTATTTCTGAAGGTTATGTGATGCATCATTATTTCAAGTCATCCTATGTACAATTAATTACCAAGGTCAGAGATTCCAATTGTTGTACACACAGATATATGTATCTCTGACGTACCTCCACACGGCGAGACAAGTCTCACGCGTGCAACCGTTGCGCTTGCATCACGCGTAATCGTCGCGTGAGAGACGAGACTACGCCCGCACTCGAGCGGATATATGCGCGGAGAACAATCAGTTACTAGTGGAGTCACGTTAGCCCCGTGAACCAGCGAACATAAAAATTATTATTAGTACACGTACATAAAATATTTCAATGCTTTCATCTGTAAAGGTTACGATTGTGACGGCCCAGTTCGTCAGACCGGGTCCGGTAGAGGTTATATAAGGACTAGCTTCGGTCGCTTATGCCGTCGGGATCGTAGTCCCAGAGGTGTTGAACTTCGTGGTTGGCATGGGCCGCAATCGCCGACACCAATTTATGTGTGGACTGGCGGATGGCTCGGCGTCTTCTAAAGTATACGGAGTTCTTGTGGGGATTGATGGTGATTCGCCAGACGGAGAGACGTGGTTCGAGGGCGTCGGTGGCGCTCAGAATCGGACGTAAATGACCTGAAGAACACCTGGCGATGGATCGCGAGTCAGGAAGCTTGGCCGTGAACTGGCGTGCGTCGAGGAATTGAACGACGTGGAGAGAGACGTCCAGACCGAGCATCTTGAAAAGAAGCCCCTGGTGCCGCACCTTGTCGAAGGCTTTCTGAGCGACGGTGAATTGTCGGTATTCGAAGCCCTGCGTTGGATCGTCGATGCGTTAGCCCTTTCTTACTCGTTCGGTTTAATTAACAAAAATCAAATGTCGAGAACGACAACGCGGACGAATAGTTTATTAACAAAAATGATCTATCGATCTAATGAGCGAAAATTCTCGGTGTTGTTGCAAAATTTTGTTGCCGTCGACCCGACGCCCATTTGAAAACGCTCCCGTTTTCAAAATTAATTTCGGCCGCGAACCATATCTATATTGTATATTTTAATATATTTCTCTTTGATGGTTCGTACTTAGAACATAAAAACGTGTACGCCGTAACGTCTGGTGCACTCCGGGGCCTCCCCCTAATCGTGTATTAAAAGTAGTCGTTCAAAGGCACGAGATAATTTAGGGTGAAAATTAGATTCGGAGCATGAAAACTGCCGAAGGGCTGTAATTAAGGGCGCATATCGGCGCTTAGCTCGGCCCTAAATTAACGAACACAACAAAACAATTAACACTAATTAATATTTAATACTACTGGAAATTTAATTAATATTAAGCCAGGGCACATAAAACATCGAACGATCGATGCCTCGATACCGCCGGGATCGTCTCAAGAACGCTACGGAATTTTTCCTTCTAAGTAATTTATAACGCCCACTGTTTGCCCTATAGGTAACTGCTGCTATTGGAGTATTTTTGAACATCAAAGGAGGCAAATTGTCGCACGAAGGACCAAAGTTCGCTGCCGTCGCGCCCGACGTCAACTTAACTAGGGTTATAGAACGAAACGTCGGAGTCCCTTTAACTAAAATTAAAACAGTCGGTAGTGATGAACGTTTCAATTTGCCGATTTAAGGACGTGCGCTCGAAAAACAAGCGAAAAATATAAATAAATTCCGATCGAAGTCTCGAAGATGAAATGAAACGAAACGAGAAAATTAGTTGCCTACTGCGACGACAAGTAACGTAAGTAGAACTTGTTAGACTCGAATCTCAAGATTGCCTCTTGTCTCTCTAATTTAATTCATTGTTTGGAAAATCTCCCGTGCGTCGCGCTAAGTCATTTTTAATGATTTTTTTTCAGTTTTCTTGAGGTCGTGCGAGAGTTGTTTTTACTGCGTCCGAAGCGTGCATAGATCAAAATGATTTACCTACCCGCACGTAATCCATCATTTTCAATTACCTATTTACAATATTGTAATTTAACAAATTTCGTTTGCAGTCGAATTCCCTAGCGATGGGACGTAATTAAATTTAATTCTCGGCGGGACGACGAAGGTGTTAATTTGTAAAAGTTTTTAAAAGTAATTAAAAGCTTATTACTGTCGACCGTGTTACTTATAAATAGAGATTCCCGTTCGGTTCCCGAATCGAAAGTTTCTTCGGTATAAACGGGAGTTTATCCCTGAATCGGATATTTCAATAGTTCTAGATCTAGATTTTGTTTGCCGTTGTTACCTCTACGATTGTCGACTTATATGCGGAGTTTCTCGGTCGGTCTTTTGTTCACGTGTAGCTATACGGAAATCTGCGGAGGAGTCGTCGTTATCGACTCCGAAACTTGATTGCATTTCATCTAGACGTTTAAGTTTTATTATACGTCGTTTTTAATTACGTTTGCCGGCTTAAGTAAATTATTATGATGTAATAATTTTGATGGAAGGCCTGTAATAAATCAAATTTATTAACTTTAAACTTCCTTCCGCAACCGCCCAGAGTTGACAGAGGATTTGATCTCGCTAAACTGATTATTGTTATTAACGTCGTATCCAACAAACCCAAACTCGGACGTTTCTGATACCGGATAATCAACATATCGGTTTTAATGCGACCGTAAATCGTTTGCGGTTCTTGACGGATAAATACCGTATTTGACGGCATATAAGACGCACTTTTTTTCCTAAATTAGGTCTCAAAAAAGTTACCTGCGTCTTATACGTGAAGGACACAGGTTAACTTTCAATACTGAATGCTATTTTTAGCCCGGATAAAGGTCTAGACACACATAACTTTTTCTACATCTGCCATAATTATTTTATCAGGTTTAACTAAATTTTTGCCAACAAAAATATAGCTCAAAAGAGAGAGCTGGGATGGTTTCCTTCCGACACCGCACCGTTCCCGTCAAAAAGTAAACGAAACTAGTAGCGCTCGCTCCACCCTCGGTGCGGAGAAGCGGGGAGTAGCACATAGTACAACATTGTACCACTCGTTCAACGTATGAAGCCCGACACTCAGCCGACACACGTGTCGGTATCGGTGCTTAAAACTATTTGTTTAAAAAAAATACCCTGGAAAATATGACTACAGGAAACAAGAGATTAAGCTATACAATTCAGTATAAACTAGGAGTATTAAACTACGCCAAAGTGCATGGAAATAGAGTAGCAGCAGCAAGGCATTTCGGTCCACCACCTACCGAAAAAATGATACGTACTTGGCGACTGCAAGAAGATCAACTGAAGAATGCTAAAAAACAAAATCATAACCTTCGATGCCCAGCTCCATCTTGACCTGAACTTGAAAATGCCGTAAAAATGTGGGTGATAGATAAGAGGAATTCTGGGATAAGTGTTTCAACCAAAATGATAATCAATGAGGCCAAAGTATTTGCAAAAAAACATGGGAATCAGAACTTTTCAGGGTTTGAGGGCTGGTGCTACAGGTTCATGAAAAGGCAAGGCTTATCAATGCGCACAAAAACAACTATTGCACAGAGAATGCCAGCAGATTATGAAGAAAAAATACTAGCATTTCATAGGTTTGTTATAAATGCACGCAAGAAAACTTCTTTTGAGCTCGGTCAAATAGGAAATATGGATGAAATTCCACTCACATTTGATGAACCATCCAACAAGACTGTGAGTATTAAAGGGTCTAAATCAATAACCATAAAAACCACAGGTCATGAAAAAACCCGATATACGGTAGTTCTAACATGTTGTGCTGATGGCACAAAACTACCGCCGTTTTTCATATTCAAAAGAAAAACTTATCCGAAAGAAATACTTCCAACGGGTGTAATTGTTCATGTTCATCCGAAAGGCTGGATGGACGAAGCTGGAATGAAACTGTGGCTATAAAACGTATGGGCGAGGCGACCTGGTGGACTCTTAAGAAAACCCTCTCTTTTGGTTTTGGATCAGTTTAGCGCCCATAGAACTGAAACCATAAAAAATAAAGCGAGAGAATTAAAAACCCAGATAGCTATTCCTATATCCTGGTGGACTGACTAGCCAATTGCAGCCTTTAGATGTTTCGGTGAATAAGCCATTTAAGGAAAAAGTGCGAGAACGATGGAACAAGTGGATAGGAGATCCAGATCACGCCCTCACATCCTCAGGTAGAATGAAGCGACCCTCTATTTCACAAGTGTGCGAGTGGGTAAAAAGATCTTGGGAGGATGTAAAGGTTGAAGTAATTGTTAAGTCCTTTAAGAAGTGTGGAATCAGTAATGCTCTTGACGGAACAGAAGACGACGCATTATTCGAAGAAGGTGATACAAGCGATAACGGAAACAATAGTGATGACGATATTCTCGTTTTCGAAGATGATGATAGTGAAAAGGATTTTTATGGTTTTGAAAGTGATTAAAGTCTAATTTCATGATAGGCAACGTTTTCCTTGAATCTGTGTTTTTTGTTGTTTCTGCTTTATATTGTATTATGTTCGATTGCTTGCCATTCATTATTGAAATTTACATATCATGTTCAAAATAGCTTGGCGTTTGTTAATTTTCCTTAATAAAAATATGTTTGGTAATTGCATTCAATTATTATTTATTTGGCCTTTACGAAACGTGAGAATTAAAAGAGACTACATTTTAAGTTATTGTGGTACCGCGCTATCGCGCGGACTATTGAAATTTTTTTTCCTTGTGTGTGGCCTCCTAAATAAGGGTGCGTCTTATATGCCAGTGCGTCTTATATGCCGTCAAATACGGTAATTAAAAGTTGCGACGTCGCACGCCGCGCGCGCGCCGCGTATTAACAGCACCCGCGCGAGTCGTCCCCAACGCTTTAGGTCAGCAAACGAGCGATAACAAGGCCGCCCGTTTCTTGTATTACAAGCAAACACACGATATAATTATTGTTTCAAAGTTGCCTATCCGATCCACCTAAGACGTTCGACTTAATATTCGTAATTAAAGCGATAACGTTATCCGGCAGAGAAATAATTAAGGACAGCAGTTTAGCGTAACTGGGCGAGACTCGTCATCAGTTAACCGATATTTTTCATGGTGCTTTTCTTTTTAATCGGGCGAGCAAACGCCGCACGGGGTTTTCTTATCGACTTGACTGTGTACTTTAATCGTGTCATCGTGCTCGTTTTCATTATAGTGGAACTATTTGAAGTCGATTACTTGTGACCTCGGTCCCAACTAGGATTTTAAGGTGTAAGGGGTTCCACAACTGCATTTTGAGCTAGAACTTATCTAAGTCGAACTCAAATGTAAGCACGACTCAAGACGAAAATGCGTTCCACCACGTTTTTCAAAGCACGCCTTGGCTAAGTTGAACGTAAATATGGCAACACTGCAGAACTTGCGCGTGATTGGTCCTTTCCTTCAGTTTTTAAATATCCCGCACTGCGACAGTAATACAGAACGTCAAAAAAATGAAATTCCCTAACCTAACCTAACAAATTGCCCGTTACTGTTGCGACGTTTTGTTCTCGTTTTCATGTTATCCATATTATTATGGACAAAATGAAGCGGTGCAATTACACCAAAGAGGAGAAGCACCTTCTCACCTCACTGGTTACAAATTATAAAAATGTAATAGAATGTAAAACCACAAACGGTACAACAAATAAAGAAAAAGATGCGGCGTGGAGTAAAATAACGTCATTATTCAACGCTCAGAGGAAAAATGTGACTAGGAGTAATGATTCATTGAGGAAACAATGGAGTAATATGAAACAAGGGGCGAAGAAAGGCAAAGCCAAACATCGCGCAGAGTTGTACAGAACTGGCGGAGGACCATCAACAGTCAAATCAACCGATGATTCGCAATATTTGATTCTCTCAGCAATAAATGATACGACAGTAACGGGAATTATATTAATAATATCCACTTCCATAATAACTTTAGTAATCAAAGTAACAAATTCTAGTCACTGTGACAGACTTGAACAATGTGAGGTTAGAAACATGATCTCAAGCTCTCATTGGTCGTATTCAGGGAATTGTAGCGTCGAAACGCTGCAGCGCTGTAACGCTTTATCTTGCCTGAATAAACATTTTTGGTACTAGTTATTTTTCAGCTTTTAATTCTTAGGTTGGCAATTTTTTTGTAAAACACTCAAATTTTTATGTAAAACTTACCTTGTAATACTTCAACCTTTCTTCTTACGTTACTGCAAGGGAAATGACTTTGCTTTCCATTAGGCAATGAAGAAGTTAACTACAACGGTTCCTAATCTTTTCGTACCTTACAATTTTTTTTTAATTCCCCAGATTATTTACAATCCTAAATCCTATGGCTTGAATCTTTTGAGTCTACGTGCATCAGTTTGTTCTGTAAGTAACCTCTTGGCTAGTCTGTTGGGATGCACTTTAAGTCTGTTACTGTATTTTACACTAAAGTTATGAATTTCTTCTTTCACGGTTGGAATTCGTAAATCACTTCTTATTATGTCAAACCATTTGTAATAAACCACGGAGTATCAGCTATTATTCTTAACATTTTCGATTGAAACCTTTCCAGAATTTTAATGTTGGTGGTAGACGTAGTACCCCACAATTGCACACCGTATAACCACACCGGTTTTAGCACTGCTTGGTATATTAACACTTTGTTTTTTAGAGTAAGTTGTGATGTCCTTCCTATTAACCAGTATAGTTTACTGAGTTTATATCCTCGTTGTTTCCTCTTATTCCAGATATGCGTTTTTCAGGTCAGCCAGTAATCGAGGTGCATGTCGAGGTATTTGGCACAATTCTCTTGTAGCAACAGCTTGTTGTTGAGCATAACTGGAGGACATGTTTCTTTTCTCGTAGCAAATGTTACCTGGATGGATTTTTGTTCGTTAACCTGTATCCGCCATCTTTGAAGCCAGTCTTGGATTTTATTGAGGTGATTCTGTAGTGTTCTAGATTGTTGTATAATCTGCAAAGGTTTTTGATGTGGGAAGATCTAAAATAAATAATACATAAAGTAAAGGTCCCAGCACGCTATCTTGTGGAACGCTCGATGAGATTGTCTTTATGTCTGAATACTCATCCTGATGTCTAACAACAAATTGTCTTTCACTTATATAAGATTTTAAAATGCGAAATATATTATGCGGTAAGTTTTGTTTAAGCTTGAATAATAAGCCAGTGTGCCAGACCTTGTCAAAGGCCTGGCTTACATCGAGAAAGACAGCTGTATAGTATTGTGCGTTTTCAAGAGCTTCGTTGATATTGCGTATTATTCTATGTACTTGTTCAGTTGTTGCATGTCTTTCCTTGAACCCAAATTGGTGTTCCGGAATTAATTGTTTTTGTAGAAGCACTGGTTTAATTCTTTTTAGTAACAGCTTTTCAAATATCTTTGATATGATGGGTAGCAGGCTTATTGGACGGTATGACCTCACTTGTTGTGGATCTTTTCCAGGTTTTGGGATTAAGATTATTACTGCTACTTTCCAGTGTGATGGATAGTGTTCCAGTCTTAGCGCCGCATTAAACAACATAGTTATGATTTTTATTATTTTTTCCGGGAGTTCTTTTAACGTCCGGCCTGTTATAAGATCCCATCCTGGGGATTTTTTTGCATTTATATTGTGTTGTATGGTGTTTCGTACCTCTTTTATCTTGAACATCTTGATTGGTAGCTCTAGTTGGTCCGGTGTTTCCAAGTATTGTTGTATCTGACGGTCTTCAGTTTATGAGACCTCTCTTGGGAACGGCTTATATGCCTTTGTTAAGTGTTCAGAAAACGTTGCTGTTTTGTCTTTACTTGATTTTGCCCAGCTACCTGTCCTCCAGTCTAATTGGTGAGATATGCTCTTGCGGTTGCTTTAGTTCTTTTGTCACCTTCCATAACGAGTATTCTGTTGACTCCGTTGCCGTTAGACCTTGCAGATAATTTTGGATAGCTTTGTTCTTTTCTTCATGCAGCAACTTTTTTAGTTCTTTTATACATTTATTTAATTTAACTTTGTCATGTGGTGAACGAGTTTGTTGCCATGCTTTTCTTAGTTTTCTTTTTTCACTAATTTTTGTCTTGACGTTTCTTGAACAACTTATTGGCTTATAGGATGCTCCATCTTCTGATGTTGCCTTCCAGGATGCTGTTTGTATTTGATAGTTTAATTCTTGTACTGCAACTTCTAGGTCTTCTTTTGTCTTAAGCTGTATGTAGTCGTTTGTTTCTCTGCATAGTATGTATCTAAAAAATATCACAATTTGTTTTCCCTATTTCCCCTTCCATATTTGAAGTCGATTACTTGCGACTTCGGCCCCAACTAGGATTTTAAGGTGTAAGGGACTAAGTAGCCAGTGGGTGGAACCCTCCTCCCTCCAAAATAGCCACGATTTTTCGAAGTAGACACTAACCTACGTACGTAATTTATACCCGAAATTGCCACACTTAATTTAGCTGACATATGAGAAGATATTCTCGTCTTAATAGACATATAAAGGGAGTCTTCCTTTTCCATTAAGGAATGAAGAAGTTAACTACAACGGTTCCCAATCTTTTCATACCTTACAATTAGACCACATTCTCGAACACCGTAGGAGCGGTGAACGCCTAACCTAACCTAATCAAACCCAAGTGCGCATCATCTATTTTTCCAAAGTAAAATACACTAGCAATATACCTATCCCCCGATTTACACGGTACTTTTTTTACTCAGTTTTTAAAATAACGGATTTAAAAAAAAACTGATAAAATGAATATTTTGCTGCTTACATATTTTTAGCCATTTTTTAATTGAATTCTTTCGGTAGCACTGGTATCAAATCTAAAATATGTGGGTTTCCCCATTTTGCACGCGCAATAAAGCTATCTGGTTCGTGTGAATTAATGCAGTAAAATTTTAGCAGCAGAAAGGTTTACATTGTTGTGTTTTTTTAATTGGAATTTTTTAAAATGTCTACTGGTAAGTGTTCATCAGTTATAATTTTTGTAGCATTTTTATAATTTAGGTAAAATTTTAAGGGTTTTACCATGCCAAAAGGAATTTTAATGAAAAATAAATGAAAACTCCATTAAAGAAGTGTAGCAGCTGGATCTTCTACGAGTATGAGAACAACTTCATGTTGCATTGGAATTTATGGAAAAAGCAATTAATGATATGGCTAGAAGACCAAACTCGAAATCGGATTCCAATTGATACCAATGCCATTACAAATAAGGCTTTGAAGATTCATGAAAAAGTTAAGAATCATTTCAGAAGAAAAGAAGCTATCTTTTTCCGCGTTCGAGAGATTCAAACAACGATATTCTTTACATAATCTACAATTGAAAGGTGAAATAGCATCTGCTGATTCAGATGCAGCGCAACGATATCCAGCAAAATTTGCTGAAATTATTGCCGCCGATTCTTACATTCCTGACCAGGTCTTCGATGCTGACGAGTTCGGGCTATTTTGGAAAAAATTCGAGAAAGAACCTAAAAGCTCACAAATCCGCGAAAAGTCGTATAACAATTATTTTCTGTAGCACGCTTCGGCAATTAAACTCGTCATATTCGTCATTTTACGTTGAAATAAATGACTGAATTGTGTGCGCATTTTAGTTTGTTTTCGATTTACACGGTTTTCTGAGGAACCTATCTTCGGCGTAAACGGGGGAATTAATTTTACTTGGCCGCGCAGTGGATTTGAAATTATTTTTCGAAATTCATCTTTTTGTCGTGGCCGAACAGTGATGGGCACACTCGAATCGATTGGCGGGCGCCATGGCGCCCGCGGACACGGGGTTAGATTATAATTTTGAAATAAGTACCTAGTAAAAATATTTATTGTTATTTTTACGCCGTAATTGTAAATCATTTTTTAGCGGGCACTAAATAAGTAGTAGTTAAATGGCCGTTACCGTCGTCAAATTATAAATACCACGTAATTATGTATAGGTAATATATGTAATTAACCGATCAAACGGTGGCGAATTTAAAATGCGCGCACATGATTTCCCGATAATTATGGGCAATATTTATGCACACGTCCATTTTATGATATACATGCGTAGGGAAATGTTGTTTTACTACTGAACATTACGGTATCGGTTCATTACTACTCATAATTAACATCGGGTAATCAGCGCATTGGCACGAACTATATATATATATATATATAATTATATATTAATTAGCATTGGTTAAACAACGAGCGAAAACTACTTACAACATTATTTCGAGGCAATAAATAAAAATAAAAAACGACGAACTAGTTAATCACGGTAATGAAATAAGTGCGCCCATCAATTTTCCAATCGCTTTAATCGCGTAGCTATACAATTTCTGCCAATTTAATCGATTACGAAAATACATGTGGCTAGCAACAGTATAATCAACCGGGAGCATACATAACTAGGTAATTTTGAGTACATTTACGAGGAAGGTTCCCGTAAATGGTGCTCTCTCCGTCTTTTTCGCACTGCCCGCGCGGAACTGCGTCGCAAGCGAGACGGACGCTATTGTTCACGGCGGGTCTTGCTTCGTTAAGGGCGGTTGGACGTGTTCGCATTACTAGAGCACAGTAGTAGTTATATTTTATAGGTTGCGTGCACTGGATAATTATTGTTATCACATCATCGCAACACATCTGACTCTCACGTAGGTATACAATACATACGTACACGTAATAAACACGCCGCGGCGCGTTTAAGAATAAGAACCCGTCCGTCGCTTCCTACGTTCGCCGCCGCCGCCTCATCCTACAAGGGATCGTCACATTTGTCCGAGCAAACAAAATAAATTACCTGTTTACTACTAATTTCCCGTTACACGCAGGTAAACATTTGTTCGCACACTGCCGCGCGCGGTTTCTAAATTAACATTTAACGATACGCGCCCGTAATTAATCCGGCAGTTGATTGGTTGTCGTCGATCGTCGGTGAGCGGCCCGCGATCGACGGAAAACGTTTGGATTTTTCCGCGACCTCGAAATCGGTCGGTTAAGGCTGTATTTCCACATAGCCGGTCGGGCGCGCCCTTCGTTACGTGCAATTCGAGACGGTCAGCGGTACGTTGCTTGTTGCTTGACACGGCAGGTTAAGTGGATTTGCCGCTTAATGTTTGAAAAGTGTGTATAATCCACAATTCATCTGTTTTTTTTTGCGAGCATCAGTTGCTTACTAACTACAAAAAGAAACGAAATTAAACTGGTACAACATCGGTTAAAGGGACGCACGCAACGGTTTCGGTCGTGCGTTTTACGTCTCATTGAGTGGTAGAATAGCAAGTGTGATGTGCTATTCCATTACTTCCTATTACACTTGCTATCTCTACTAATCCGTGAGGCCTGAAACGCACGACCGAAACCGGTGTGTGGCGTAATATTGACGGAAATCAATTGCATATAAAGTTCAAAACGACGCGACGCAACGCGCGGCCAGTTGTTCTTGCGGACAGTTCACGACAAGTCGTAATTGGCCTACTGACATATTTATGAAAACCAAACCCCCGACCGATTTGGGGGTTTAATAATGCACGGCATAAGCGATCTATTCGGCGCGAGTAGAGGCTTTCCTCTTTGTTTGCGCTCGTAACTGTTGCGGCGTAGTCCCCCGTATCCATATTCATAAAGTTTAGACTTGCCTTCTACTGTTGTACGACTGAGCTATGATTATAAATTAGAGTATGTAAATGCGTAAACATCACAAAATCCGGCTAATTACAGATTTATACAATTTAGATTGTACGCGCGCGCGCGCGCGTTTATTTTTACGAAGACGGATTTTTCTAATTTTGTTGAGTTACAATTGCAAAACGAGTTTACTTTTAGTTGACAAAGTTTACAAGATAATAAAGTCAAGGCGACAATGTAGAATTATGACGGTGCAGATGTATGTTTAAAACAATCGTTGGTAGAATAAAACTTAACATTGAAAACAGTCGGCTTATTATTGTTATCTATATTCACATAAAGTAATTTTAACAAATTTAAATAAATCGAACGTCTACGTAAACGAGACAACCGGGGAAATCCTCGATTCCGATATCAGAATTGCATAAGGAATTCTCGAAAGTTTGTTCGAGTCGATGTTATTAATGCAGACGTCGCGCGGTTATGTCGCAGATGGGCGAAACTCTCGATAGTTGTTATAAGCGCAGATAGCGTAAAACACGGTTACGGCACATATACATAATACGTACACATACAGCACATGCCACTAAAGCGTTATCGTCATATTCCATATTTAATCTACAGAGAAACATAACCTTTACTGGTCCAATTCTAGCTCAATAAATAAAACTTCACAACAATTTAAAGTGAACTTCTTCAAATTGTCGTACGTACATTTTTCGTTCGCGAACGGCGGAAAACGACGATTTCAAATCCCCGAATTACGATTTCCGTTTCGCCATTCAATGATAATTAGCTATGCCTTTGTTGCATTTCGAAACGCGTTCGGCTGCATCCTGCGGAGATTAAAAGTCAGAGTAGCGACGTATTTGTTCGCGGGCAACGGCACTAGGGATCACGTTTTAATTACTATTTGCGTCGATTTTTTTGCGCGGCAAACAAGTAATCGAACGCGCAAACAAAGCACCGTCGGAGGAAGCGACCGGGACGAAAAACAAACAAATCAATACACGTTAATTTCGACATCGATGTCGGTCATAACTTTAATTTGCCCTTTAAAGCACCGCATGCGTTCCGTTTTGTTTGAAAGAGCTAATGGAATCGGTCGCAACTGGACGCGACATGTCGCGGTCAGTTACCGGCCTCATAGAATCGGCGACCGCCACGTCGACTGTACTCTGTACGCGTGCCCAGATCTTGAAAGACAAAAATATAAATTCTAATCCGATTTAAACAGCTTATACAAACGACCCTTGACATTCCTCGGTTTTTCTTTTCTACCGTTTCTGCGCGAAATTTTTAATTAATAATAATAATTAATAAACATCGAAAATCAAAACTATTTAATAAAATGCGTATGACGTTTATTTCTAATCCGTTACGAACGAGCCATCGTACTTAATATAACCTACCCGGTTAAATTTAAAACACATCGATACGCCAATTTAGGACAATTTACGTTCCCGAAATGTAAATAAAACGTTCGTTAATAACAATACCGGAACTGTTTTATTCGAGCAATTGTTTTTCCAGCAATTCTTCTAAAACCATTATCGAAATGGCAAGTGAAAAAAGCGACGACGATCACGGTCGAAGTCGTTATTTCCAGAACGGGGTTCGAAAACAATTAAATAAAACAAATACGCACGTTTCTCGTCTTATGTATAAACCCGAAAGTCGGACATACATTTATACAGGGTGATTCATTGCCGAAAATTAGGTGCGGGGAGGGCTTTCGTATAAAGTTTTCTCCTAAAACGTCACCTTTCGTAGTTGCTCAAAACTGTCAAGCAGATAGTTTTCTTGAAAACTATTTACGGACAAATTTTTATTTTTGTTTCGTTCCAACAAAGATTCTTTCTGATTGACGGTTCGAAATTGTTTTTGAGGAAAAAAATGCAGGTACAAAAATCGAACATTAAAATTTCGAATAGATTCACTTCGGTGTCGTTTGCGTATACAATCGTGTGGTGTATTACGCAACACATTTTAATGATCCAAATAAAAATTATCTTGCAAGCGCATGCGGTCGGTTTCGTCAACGAGCGATAACACGAAGCCAAGGGTAACGCACGTGTGCTACCGCCGGCACCTGCGTACACTCCTACGTAAAGCGATATCAAGTCATATTGGAACCCTCCCCCCCTCTCGCGACAAACGATTGTATTTGATTTACTCATCTTTACGTAAAGTTTTATTTTACGAGTATGTAAATAATACGAAATTTCGACGATTCATTTCCTGCATAGTTGTGTTGAGGAATAAATCTACGCATGCATGTGCGGGTTCGGTTTGATTTTAACGAATTTTTATAGAAAATAAAGCTATTGCAACTTGTCTGATTATGGGACCCAGAGGTCACGTAAAACATAGGTCGATCATTTTGGGTTTGGACACGATACCGGTCGGAATTTTGATCGTGGAAGGCTGAAATTTGGAAAGAGTATTGTTTTTACGAATTCGCAGGACGAGTTCGTTAACCAGCCAAATCGACCAATCCATTTCAAAATGGCGACCGATCAACAACTTTACACCGAGTTATCTCCGTTATTAATCATCCGATCGGTAACGTGAATTATGTTTTAAAATTATAATACAATTTTCTATCAAAGATCTCCCTTTACAGTTTTAGATAAAATGCTCCGTTTTCGAGATAATCGGGAAAAAGTGCGTTTCCCTCGATATTAATAAATTGTGCTGTATTACGTGTACAAAAAGTGTTTCTGGGGCCAATTTAAAGACTTTTATAATTTCATTCGTTCTCCGGTACTACTCGTTTAAATAATTATTACGAAGACGAACTTTGACGATGTGGCGGTTTTTAAAAATCAAGGAAGTCCGTAGTTTCCGATCGATTTATCGAAATCGAACGAAAGTTATTTTTATACCAAAAGAGAGGCTCTTAGATTTTCGATTCATTTTGTCAAAAATTATGCCTCGATTTACTAAATTAGTAGGGCATAACTGGCGCCCTCTATGAGCAACGTCAAAGTAAGTTTGAAACTCGTAATTCTCGTGTCAAAAAAACGTAAAACTACCAATTTTCAACTTCAGAAACGTTCAAAATTATTGAGTAATTTCAAAATACAATTTCAACTTTGAACACCCTAATCTCTTAAACCTCCAACCTCAGGGTGGAACGAGGGCGGGCAATCGCTCCTTCGAAAATATCAATTTTTGACGTCGAACATTTTTTTCGTACTCGGTAATTCGCTCGGTATACGGAGTGTTCCGTTCAAACCTTCCACATTTTAATTACGCAATAATTGCTAACAGTTTATGATAAATTATGCAATGCGATTGGCACGCGAAGCGAAAAACAATTAGGTCGTTAAGGCACGCGATCTAAAACAATTCGGAGGTTTCTCGTCGACGCGTTTCTTTGAAGAGAAGGTCGAAGAAATTTGAACGGCATTTCAGAGAGAATCGAACTTCAGATTGTGCGCGTTGCTGTGGTTTAGTCGCCATTTTGTTTTATGCGATTGTGGCGCCGCGTAGTTCACTTTAATTTGTGCAATTCGAATTTTTCGAGTTTTTCTTGGTAAGTGGGAGGTTTGAACGGAACACCCCGTATAATTGGTGCAGTGTCTGAGGCGCTATGTTGACGAAATTTTATATACGATCGAACCTCGATATTTTTTGCACCGTCTACGAGAGTTTGGGAGACGTAAAGGTATATTTAGATTTTACACTGCTTAGGGAAATTTCGAGTAAATTTTTGATGGTTTATTTTGCTTTTTTTTTTTGGTAATTGACTTCTCGAAATTCGGACGGCGTTGCGTATCAAAAACGTAGAATTGTCTAAATTATCGCGTGAGTCGTGTGCGAGTCAATTTGCGTGATAGCGTCAATTTAATTTGGATCCACGAGATCGTTTGGGTGCCAGAATCTTATTGCTCTGGCATTATTCATTTTGATGAGCGCGACAAGTGAATCGAAATACGAGAGGCCAGTCCTCGTCGACCAACGTCTTGTCAACAAACTGGGGGGTTTTTTTTTCTGGCTTACGCAATCTCGTCAAATTTGAGTGGATTCGCTGGCGTTTCGCTCGCTCAAAATCGCGAGGGCGGTACAAATTTTAATCGGGCACAAAATGAGCTCGGAACGGAACCGGGGGTTAATAGGCGAACGTATGTAACGGCCATAATAACGGGGGCGAGAAAAGAAAACGAAAGACGCTTGGCCGACTCAATTTCGCGTCAAATGAAAATCGATATACGCGATGGGACGCATTTTTGCGCGATCGAAAATCCAATTTCGTATACCGCACGTAAATTAATAGAGGAGGACCGGGTCGTCGACTATGTAATATCTAACTTAAAAAGTTTCGGTAACGAACGCGAAGATTTATTTGGTGTTCGCGTGCAACTAAAACCTATTTAGTCTTCTGGCGAATGTGTCGGATTCGGCGCTGACAACGTAATAATCCTGTTCTCTTCCCGCGATTTCTTTGATTTCGCATTTGTAAAAATAATGCCGGGAGATTTGTCAGACGTATCTCGTGTTCCGTATATATCCTTCTCGCGTCGAATAAATGAGTTAACGCAGGCATCTCGTTAGTTATCCGCCTAATTTGCATTAATGTCCGTTCACTGTCTGGTTGCCAGTTTTATCCCACGATAAGCGTTACAAATTCGAATCGCTAGACGTCTAATGCGGTTTCTCGTCTTCTTCTTTTTTTTTTGCTTTATTAATATCATAATAATTGGGATGCCCGCCGTTGTTTATTTGTAGATTATGCGGGAGATTCGCTTTCGTTTCACTTCTGGCCTCGCACCTACTGCAGGTAATCTCTATTAATTAATGCGGCGCACCGGAAATCTTAAATTGGCCATTCTGTCCGATGTGTGAGAAGCTAAAAAACAACCAGTTTCCCACGCGTCTTCTCCGGCATATTTAAGGCGTGACTCGGACCCGTCAATTTCGGTACGTCACCCGATTAAGCGGTTCCGTCCGAAAATAAAAAAAAATCGGGAGTAACGAACCGGAAAACGCGTATCTCGCTTTTAAGAACCATTAGAATTCTGCATTGCTTGTAGATTCTGAAAAACTTTCAAATAAAGATTAAAATAAACGAGGTTAGCGTCGAGTCCCTAAACAAATCTATACTCTACAATGCCGTATGAATACCAATGCAGGAGTTTATATGGGATACCCGATACACACGGAGAGCCTTCTATGGACAAGGCGTTTACATAAACAGTCACTAAGGCGATTTCCATTTCGTTCCACGCCGAATACATTGCTTAGCATATCAAAAGGTGGTCCCGTAAGTTTTCGAAATCGTAGCGACGCGACGGTTACTTCCGCGCTTTTTTCCGCGAGGACAATCGATCGAATCGCCCCCTCCCCCCGTCCCTCAGTTCATTATTACGATTGTGTCGCAATTAGGGGCCGAGTCCTGTAAAAAGAATCGCACGGCGCGAACATATGTTACAATAAAGCTCGGGAAACCGGAATGAAGGTCTCGTCGAGACGGGGGAAGTTTATGATTTAAATAAAAGGAAGTTCGGGGGAGCAAAAGAAAAACTAACGATGACATATATGGGGCATACAATAAATGTTGCGAGCGTTTTTCGAGGCCGCGTTGAAAGCCGCATTTAAATTTTCCTAAACGGGCGCGGGGGTCGTTTGTTCGCGTTTTATGTATTTATTATATATTTTTTTTCCGTAAGCTTCTAACCCCCCCCCCCCTCCCTCCGGCATCGATTTCGTGTCGGCAATAGTGGCGACCATTATGCGGGATTTCCTTAAACAATTGGGTGTTCGGCGATGTTTGATTAGTCATTAATACTGGACTGATCAGTTAAGCCGTCTGCACGGTCGAGTTGATTTTCTGGAAGAGCTTCCGTGCGCCGATGAGTAAAAGATTAGCGGAATTATCGAGGCGAAAGTGATTCGAACAGCTGATATCGACGGTTTGTTTGTAACAAAACAGGCAGGGGTTATTTACAAAGTCTTAGAATCCCGTTGTAAAAGTAACTCGACTATTTTGGACAGTGAAAATGCATCACTTACATCTTTGGAATTGTTTGAAATTAACCAAGGCGGGGGGAAAACAGTTTCGAACATCGGAATGTCGATTTTTCCATTGTCAGATGAATAGATGCACTTTGGCAGTGATTTAGAAAATGAAAATTAGGTTAAAAAGTCGACTTTAACGTCAACGCCCCCCACCCCAATCTCAAACGACGCCGACGGTAAACGAACGCCACGAATAAGACGTGTCATCACGCTTCTATCGTGTTTTGATCAAATCTTCACTACTTCGCATAACCCCCAAATACCTACAGTTTTTTCTTACCAGAATTGAACAATTTAGGGTCGGTTTTTTCATCTTCGCATTTTATTTGTCAAGTGTTCATCATAGATGCGTTTGTTGGAACAAAAACGTGCAGATTTCAAACGTGAAATCGGTACCACGGTAGTGGTATCCGGGTGGTGCTTGGTTTTCGGTTATTGCCTGGCGGTGAGGGTGCTGGAACGGCACGCGGAGGTTGTCCGGATCTGCGACGGACCCTTGTGGTCGTCTGACTATAGAGACTAGGGGAGTGGAGTCAAGGGCGTCGTGGAACTCGTCGGTTGGAATGGAGTCGCCCAGGAAGATGGGCGTTTTCTGCGTAGGACGATCGACCGGCGAGGTGGATGTTGTGACAGGACACGATGAACAGGAATGGGGAAACGGCGGGGAAGAAGGGACGATCGGCCAGGAAGCCCTTGCGTGGCGGACGAAAGTAACGAAGTTGTCCGAGAAGATGGCCGGGGGATGGGTCGTTTTCTGTTTGGGACGGCGGACGGGTGAAGGGGACGCCGTCTTCCCGAATACGATGGCGACCTCTTGCGCAAGATGCGAGGTAGCGTCCTGAAAGCAGACAAGCGTTAACGATGCTCTTTGGGACGGCGGTAGCGAAATCGGGGAGTTGACGAAAGACGTTGCGGGTTATGCGATCGCGAAATCTCGCTGGTGCTCGGATGCGAAGGCAATACCGGGCCGATGGACAAGGGAAAAGTTGCGGCGCAGCACTGCAGGGAGGAAAGGGCGTCGGGGAACGACGACGGCCAGCGCCGTCCCGCGTGTTGGAGCAATTATTTTCATGGTGAACGAGAACGGCCCTTGATTGTTTCAACGTGCCCTTCGTTAAATTTTCGATTTTGATTTATCGAGCGTTCGGAATCTTTGTAAGCGACGTTAAAAATTTGCTCGTACGCAAGAAAATATTCGTCCGCTCATAGAACTGCGATAACCGTATCGGTGATGAATCTTGAGATATTTAACGGGAGAAGGGCGGAAATGACGGAAGTAGATTGCGCGAAATAAAGTTCGAAGGAAACTTGAAAATTTAGCAATATATCCTACAGATTACGTCTACTTTTCATACATGTTTCATTTAAATTATGTGCACTCGAAAGTTGTCTCCGACTTCGCCTAGTTTAGTTCGCCATTATGGATAACAGCTCGTTGTCGTTGTCAGTTCTGGGTTTTGTCGTTGGCATTCCTTTTTCTCATTTTAATCTTGTCGTTTCGTTGTTCCAATGTGATAATGCGAACGTGGATATGTAGACTTCAAACACGCCGTTTCGAGTAAAAATCGATAAAATAAAGTACTATTAGGTACCTACCGAAATTACTTGTACGTCTCGGCGCGCGCGAGAAGACCTTTACAAACAACGGCGACACGACGCGCCGTCACATTTACCCCTTAGTTTAGGCCGTCCGTTCATTTTTCATTTTTTACTGTTAAATGACGGGAATAACTCACGTTAAAACAAAACGTCGTTTTAAGTAAAATATATATATACGTCCACCGCCACCGTCGGCGAAATTTTTTCTCCCCAAAGTCCAGGATTAAATATTCTTTTGCCCGACTAAAAAGTTCCTCTTTTTGTCGCAGAAAAAATATTTAACGTCCGTTACGGTATTATTTTTGTTTTTTTTTTGTTTTTGTTAAGCGCGACAAATATTATTTACGTTTCCATTTGGGGCGTCGAATTTGTCTCCGCTTTTAATCTCGTATTTAACCCGTTTACAAAACTATCCGTCGCTCGCGTCCGGCCACCGCGCCGCAATAAATGCGTTGTTAATTGATAAGGGGCCGTATAAATCTCGAAGAAGGGCCGATTAAAATGAAAAACTAATTAAGAACGCGCACGCAAATGTTCCGACGGTGTAATTTTCACACAAGAATAATAATTGTCGGCAGCGTGCGTGCGTCATTTTCGAAACCAAAAACCGAGATAATTTGAAGTATCCAAATTAACCCCGTTTTAGAGAGCCATTAGAGTTCGCTAAACAAATAAAAACTTGTTGGCAGGGAGAGTGTATTAAGCGAGGCGTAAAAATCGTCGAAAACAAATTTGAATACGAGTTTATATACAAAGACATGTCTAAATAACGACGCTAATATTTCATCTCTATTATTGTGGTAACAGTAAAATAAACATTAAGACAATACACCGCCGACTCCGCAACAAAAGTTAACAATACAAATAGAAGGACTTAAGTGTCTCAAAAGAAAATTTAATTCGTACCTACCCGTCGTAGATATATATTAAAACCCGTCCCAATTATTGATAACGAAAATTGTATTTAATTTAAAATTAAAATTTGCAATTCTAATTTTTCGGAAAGCTTTTTAATATATTTTTAAGAAGACGGCTCTCGTTTATCTTATTTATTCGGCATTCGAAAATCGCTTTCGCCAAATAAATTAATTACTTACTAAAAATCTCCGAAAAACTTGACCGAAACAAAAATCCGCTTAATACCTTTAATGCGTTTAGGGGCCGTAATTAAAACGTCGCTTTGTATATTGCACGCGCGCAAATTCGACCTGCACATTAATACCGTAAAAGGTTTCTTACTTAAATTCGGAAAATCCCCCGTTTGACGTTTTGGCAGTGAAATGGGGCGATCGAGAGTAGGCATTATGGTTCGTCTCCCTTTTATGTAATATTTTTGGGGCCGCGCGAAGTTTAAACGTTGCCGCAGTCGCCGCCGCATCGAGAGATCCCGCCGCAATTATTTATCGTAAACGTGGGCGTTTTTAAGAATTTCTGGCGCGTGACACGCAATTATTGCCAAAAACAAAGGGCCCACGTCGCGTGCTCATCCGCGCGCGTCGTTTTCAAATTATTTGCGAGATGACTGCCTTTGTTTTGTCGCTTATTTGATTTCGTGTACTTTCATTTTAATCGTCGATTATTACGCATTTTGATTTTACGTATGTTTTTTTTTGTTGAAAATCCAGTCGAAAAAATTGAATTTTATAAAGCAATTCGACGAAAGTGCCGGGGGGTTGGTTGGTTGGTAATGTGTTGTGATTGTTCGCGTGAAGAGGGACTTTTACGCTGAAGTGGTCGCGTAATCGCTTTAGGATCGAGTGGGCGTTGGTTCGAATCCCATCACTCGTGCGTGTTCGCTAACGCTTTTTAAAATTTTTTTAGTCCACAAAATTATCACGTAAACAAGAAAGCGTTAGAAAAAAAACACGAAAGCAACTTTTTATAAACGTGGGCGAAGACGCGTTCATATTCGTCGAAAACGACAGTCGATGTGTTGGAAAAGTATGAGGAAAATTGCAGGAAAAGAATTCCAAAACGCGTTCTCGTACGAATGGAACGTTTGACATTTTCAACGAAATTTCGGCCATGGTGGTTTTTCCTCAACGTAAGTTGTACGTGTCGTTAGTTTTTTAATATGTAAAAGCGCCAATTATGATAAAAATAATGAAAACGACTTCGTTAGACTATCGCCTCGTCCAACTGTTCAACGGAACGATTGATAAAGTAGATCGCAACCAATTAGTATGTCAAATTTTTTGACTTCACGTCGAAATGGACGGCGCCAGTGTCCAATTATGATTTAATGACCGCGAAATGAAAATCGACAAAACTCGTTTTGAGTTGCAGTTAAATACTAATATTTTAGGGAGTCGTCGGTTCAGTTGGGGTTTTAAAATTAAAAATCGAAGCGTTTTTGTTTTAGTTTGTGGTTAAGAAAACGTGATCTTCAACGTCAAATGGCCACTTCTACGTTTTCGATACGCATTTACTCGAAACGATCGTATCATTTTTGCAAACCATTGGTGGTGGACCCGAATCTCACTGTGGCCGGAATCTAGAGTTGTCTATAAAAAACGATTAAACGTATACAATCGAAAAATACAAGGTGTCTCGTTATTTTGAGAACAACCTTGTGACCTGCGAACGTTTCGTTTTAATTAAATAAATGGGATAGGGTTCGGAATTCCGCGTCGTTTTAATTCGAGGCCGTTCTTAAACTGCTCTCAAAATTAAATCTCGAGCGCATGGAATAAATCTACCTCTACTACCAATAGTTTTTTTTTGTTTCCCTCCCATCTTTTCCGAAAGTAAATAATTAGAGATTCTTGAATTACGTCAAACCGTTGTTTCGTTAACGTTTTGATTGTTATTTGAGTTTTTAAACGTCCAAACGGACGGAAGTACTGGAACTGCTTCATGACAAGGGCGCATAAGGCCCCTCGTCCACTACCGCAACTCAAAACTCGCGAGACAGTTGTGCGAGAGTCGCTTTGCAGTGGTAAATTGATCCGACCTTCGTGTTTGGTTCCACGACCGACTGCTATGCGACTGCGCATCAGTTTCGCGAGTACGCATGCCCGCAAATTGTGTTGCAACACTTTAAGGTTGCAGAAAAAAATTATGCAAAACGTGCGAAATGTGCGAAAACGCTCAGACTTCAGAATTTGTTACGTCACAACTTTTATTTCAAATATTTTCTGTATTTTTTCCAAGATTCATTTGATGAACGGACAGTTTTTTCGAAAATATGGCCGTTCGGCCATCGAATTATAGAACGGCGTCGTGTTTGTGTAGGACAACACGCCGCCATCTCGCACGCCCGACCTTATCGTCCCCCTCCCCCCAAATCGGTGATAACCGTTTTGCGAATCGCTGGCCGCGAATAAACGCCGGTCGTCCGGGGTTGGTGTTATTTACGCCCCCCGCCCCCCCCCATATACGAATCGTAATTTATAAAACTCGAAAGGATTGCGTCGATGTAAAAATACAATTCGCAGATCGATCAAAAACGAGCTGAAAACGGGAAATTGACGACGTCACGCGTCACTCAAGCACCGCGAGATATATATACTCCCCCGCGCCGTCGTAAATTAACCGGAGCGAATTGTGACGATAAAAAAAAAACATTTTATATCGTAATTTGAATACGGTCCCGCGCGACGTCGTAAAAATCCAACGTTATAATTTTAATTTTGCGCGTTTATTGTGTATAGCGTGTGCGAGCGAACACGGCCGCCGTAAAAGATGCCGATGTGTCATACGGACGCCGAATCCGAGTCGACGACGCCCCTCGCAGTTTTATTTGAAATTGTATGAAGTGATGGCTCCTCGTCATAAACAAACGGAAAATTCGTTTTTAATTTCCATCGACGAGGAAACGAGGTTATTTTTGGGTTCGATGAAATTCCGTCGTCGTGTTCGTCGATAACGTTGAATTTTGCGCAAACACCGTCAAAAACTGTATTTTCGTATAGTTCGCCGTGTTTCCCGACGATCGCGTCGCGTATTTAGAATCGCCCAACGATATATCGTATTTCATTTAAACGCGAACGACAGGCGTTTTAATTTCCAACATATCGCCGGGCGATTCGAATTACGCGACATGGCCGAAACACGACAGGCCAGATGGAAATGCACATTTTTAAGTGTGGGCTATACATACATATACGTACGTGTATGTTTGGCGCTAGTACGTTTAGAGCGGACGCAAAAAAAGAAGAAAAGTAGATTAAAACCATCGAACAAAATATGACTGTGAAAACAATGGGGTTTTATTAAAAAACGGTATAATGGAGTATAAAAGGCTATTATGAATACGCCGTATTGTTAGAAATGCCCTATTCACGGCGAAGTAGATTAAAAATGGTAATAATTACAGATATGCGTGTAGTAAAAGTTTTGTGGAATGATGGGAGAAGTTGATTAAACTACATAATCGAGTCTAGAAATCGGACGAAATGCTCTGTATAACCAAACAAACAACGTTCATTGTTGCAATAAAATTCACAACGAGTTTTTAAACTAATTAGGACCCACTATATATACCGAACACAATACCGATGAATGCGAAAAAATTCAAGAACGCCGACGACGACGACGACGACGCGACGTTCTATTGTCCGCATTTTTCTTGCATTTAAAGATAAATTCCGGCCTCTCCGAATTTTAATTTTTATATTATTTCAGTTATTCGAGCGTAATTTAAATAAAAACTTGATGCGGCCTCCGGGGAATATTTATTTTTATTCTCTTTATCTCTCTCGTTTTATTTTATTTCGAATTCTACAAATCGTTCTTAAAATTAGGAATTTAATTATTTTGCCGATTTTAATTATTGTGACGTTCTTTCGATTCGCATAATGTTGCATAATATTTTTCAATCGTTTTCTCGTGCCTTTGCGGGATTTTCGTATTTCCGGAGGTATATCTTGATCGACATTAATTTGATTAATTAAGTTCTGGTTTTCTTGATGCGAATTTTCCGATTACACATTATTTGAATTACTTTTGCGGAACGCGTCGAGGTCCCGATCGCGATTTTAGATCGGTCACCATGTCCTAATAATTTTAATTCGTGAAGTTTCGTTTCATTCATTCTCGGCATTGTTGGGAAGAAAGACGCGGAATGTCTTTTTGATTTCATTTACTTCCCTCGGCATTGTCGCGAGCATATAGTGGGCGAGTATATAGTGGGACTTATCCCGATAAAAAGTGTATATAACACCTTTTTTTGAAAGGGTGGAAATTAATTCGGCGATTGATTTCGCGGCTTAATTCTCAGAATTTAATTTAATCAATAGTTTGATAAGGTCGATTGATTTAATTAGAGTTTTAATCTCGCGTTTTATTTTTCGGAATCTCGAGAGTAGAGGGGAGGCGCGTTGCCCCCTACCTCGCCTTTTAGTTCACTCCCTCGCCTATACTGTGTTTGATATCAAATTAATTCGCGCTTTGATTGAGGGATTATTGCGTAATTCGGCTATTGATTTCGCGGTTTTCCCACAACATCGGTATTTAATTAAACGTTTTGGTTTTTGATTAGCGATTTAATTCCCCGGAATCTCAAAGGTTCAATTTGATTTCAGGAATTAAGCCGCGAAATTACATAAAAACCGCGAATTAAACGCCGAATTACGCGATACCGTGATAAAAAGCGCGAAATTAATCGTCGAATTACGCAATAATCCATCAATCAAGGTGCGAAACAATTTAATCCGCTGTTTTTATTCAAAAAGTGGTCAATTAATTTGATTATTGCGTAATTCGACGTCTGATTTAGCAGATTTTTTCACGTATCGCGTAATTAAATCAAATTCTATGAATTAAGCCGCGAAATTACGTGAAAACCGCGAATCAAACGCCGAATTAATTGACCCAAATAAACTGCGAATCAATTTAATTAGCGGTGTGATATAAAAAGTGGTGTGAGCTAGGTGTCATCCTTCTACTTGCAGCTTGTCGAATTCTATTTATTGGACATCTACTGTCGAATCTCACAAGGGAACATCGCCAAGTGTCCGACGCCGATCGAGCTGATTTTTGGCCCAGAGGTAGACCTATATGGGACTAGTAAAACCCCCAAATATTAGCTGCCCTAACCCGGAGAGTGAAAAATTACGGCCATTTTTTGTTTCCCACTCGCCGATTGTCCACCTCATAGCCAGTTTTGAACACTATAAAAATATGTCTGTTTGGCGCAGTCGGTAGTGAGCTCGACTGCCAGTCGGGTGGTCGGGGGTTGTTCGATGCCCGGAGGGAGAGGAGGGTGTTTTTGTGTTTTTATGTTTTTTTTTGTTTTGCAACAAAACCTTTGAAAAAAAAGTTCGACCGCAAAAGCCGACAAACGAAAAAAAAATCGAAATTCGAGGACTACATTTACTAAAAAAATCAACTACCTCTAAAAAAGCAATACCCCCCCTTCTGGGCATCGAACCCCCGACCTCCCGACTGGCAGTCGAGCTCACTACCGACTGCGACAAATAGCCATATTTCTATACTGTTCAAAACTGGCTATGAGGTGGACAATCGGCGAGTGGGAAACAAAAAATGGCCGTAATTTTTCACTCTCCGGGTTAGGGCAGCTAATATTTGGGGTTTTACTAGTCCCATATAGGTCTACCTCTGGGCCAAAAATCAGCTCGATCGGCGTCGGACACTTGGCGATGTTCCCTTGTCAATTGTAATAAAACGCCTTTTTTTGTTTAAATAGTTTCGTGAATAAATAGGCGTCATACACGTTTTATTAAATGTTTTGATTTTCATTATCTCGCGCGTTTGAAGGCGTGCACAAAAATATATATTTATAGATTAAACAAAACAAACATTAGAGAATCAAAAATAATATTGATAAAATGCGTATGACGTTGTCGGGAACGCTTTTTTTTAAGGATGCATTTTGATTAAGAATCAATATTGTAGTGCGACAAGAAAATTTCGGAGAACAACGAACGACCGGCGTTTATAGATCGTGTTCCAAAAATACAAAAATTCAACGGCGTCGTCTTCGTTTTTATTTAATAATAGTTAATAACGCACGTGCATTTAAAGGAAAATAATTGCACGTTCGAAATTTTATGAAGGAATTGCAACATTTTACGACGACTACGATATTATCCTTTATCGTAAAACGCCGACGCACGGTCGGTCGTCCGTCGCCGCCGTACATATATAAAAGTTCTTAATTATGTGACGGATTTAATTTTTAAGGGCGAAACCGAGTCTTTTGTGACTGAATATATTAATATTTCGATACAGTGGCAGTGGTAAAAATTGACAGGAATGTAATAACGTCCAGGTTTCGTGAGATCTCCAAAGATCCATCAATATCGAATAAAAAATAATAAGCGAAAAAAGTCAAAGCCGCGTTTTTGGAGCTTTTGTATATAAATGCGGAGAAATGAGTATAAATCAATATCGGAAATATGTCCAGGGATTACGGATGAAAAATGCGAAGATGTCTCCTGGCATAGGTGCTCTATAAGGTTGGCAATACTCCAAATTAAATTTTACACTTCTGATGTAAGTTAAATATATCGTTGCAGATCTCGTGCCTCTCTTTATGTGTTCGCATTGAGTGCATATCGTTTTTAGGGGGCGGTTGGGGGGGGGGGCGTTCGAGATTTAGCGCCTCACACTCGACGGTAAATATACTCAAGTCCGACAGTTTACATTATCTAAAACGAAAGCAGCTCTTTGTAATACAAATAATCGGAGAGTAGTTGTTGGCGTCGGTGTATTACGTTCAAAAACAGAGCTTCTTTCTCGGAGGGTTTTAAGAAAATTGCCCTGCAAAAATAAGTTTAAAGCGAAATTATTCATGAAGGGCGCTTGTCCGGCTGGAAGTTGGAGAGGGATTTGGATTAAAACTAGCCGAAGGTGGAATTACGACGACTATACCTACGAACTTTTGGGCTTTTCTTTCTACTCGCCTTCGTTGGAAACTTCTAAATACTCTCGCTCTTCACGTTTAAGCCTTCTGTTTTAATGGAATTAGTAGTTTTGGGGAATTCGATTGCGTTTTAAATTGGGCGTTTGGCGCCTCGAAAAAACGTTCGTCTACTAATAGTAATTTATCATCGTCGGCTTACGATTCTGGTGGAACGGTTTCGAAAATTCATGAGGCGCAAACTTCGGCAGGTATATATATATATATATATATATATATATATATATATATATATATATATATATATATATGTAGGTATGTACGTGCGCGCGGCAATTAAAAAAGTTTCGAAGTTAATTGGCGCACGAGGTAATAATTTCGGTTTTTAAATTGTTGTGGAATTGATAAGCGTAAAAGTATTATAAACTCGGTTTTTGTTCGGCAGGCATTTTCTTAACTAGAGGAAATAATTTAATACAAAATAATTGGTAGGAATCGTCTTTTGAAAAAATAAAGAAAAAAACACCGTGTTCTTTTACGTAAATATCCTTTTTAAAAGTACTTTAGGCTTCTTAGTCGTTTTTTTAACGAACTGCGTGATAGCTTTCTTTTTTAAATTTTCGGGCCGACTTACCTCCGGGCCATAGCAACGACTTTTTTTTTTCGGAGGCCTCGCGGAGTAACGGAGGCGGGATTGACTTGTTCTGTTTCCAGGTCTAAATGGTGTTGCAAATATTTTATGATTTATTTTTCTACATAGTTCCCTCGTTTAGTAACGGGCAGTTCTGTTTTCATAAAAAGCAGCAGGACGTGTGCGCGGCCAATTTTGCACGAACGCCTCCGCATGTCTGTGTCGACAGCGAAACTTTGTCCTCTCGACGCTTCTTTAAAAGCGCCCAGAATAAACGATAATCGCGGGACGACAAGTCCGAATGATTTAGAACCTCTCCAGAAGTCCCAGATTAATTTTCAGCCGCGCATTTTTCCGCTCGGCGTCCGAGAGGCGCAGAGACGATTTCCAACACTATAACAATATTTGGTGCATCTCCGATTATATTTGGGTGGAAACACTAGCCGAACCCGTGCACCAATCTTGGTACTGGTCGATTTTTCGGCCACTGATTAATGGTTTATCATTAATTGCTTTCCCCGCGCATACATCCGCTTAAATATGGGCGTAGTCTTCGTTCGGACGAAATCGCGCACTTACAACTACGCCTCCCAAGTCGCGTCCAGATTACTCGTGCTCGTGAGACTTCAAATGAATGGATCTACAAGTCACGAGACAAGCCAGGCGAACTGCGCGAGATTTGAGCTCGTGTTTATCGATCAGTCTGATGTCGGTATATCAAAAGAGCTTGTGTCAAGTCACGATTATTTCGAGTCAAAACCTCAGGAACAACCGAAGTCCGTTTCAACGTGTACACCAGACGAGTACAAGCAGAACGAGCCCGAGCACAAGTGATCTGGACGTCTCTTTACAGAGTACCTACTGCATTTTAGAATCGGCCGAAGCTAAATTTATAGATATATTGGAATTTATACAAAAAGTGGCCGAAGGTAACGGCGCATTCCGTCAGAACTTGTAAATGGAACAGAAATTGTATCTGTGATGCGAATAATTAGTCTCGCAGCTGACTCGTATGTAAATCGTAGAGAAACGCGCACAGTTAATGTTTTATTAAATTACGAGAGTACAACTAAACGTTTATAAATAGTAGGCGACGAAAAGGCGAACAGTTTATATCAACAATAAGTTCAAACAGAATAAAATTGGAAATTTGTGAAAAATAAATATTTGCAATTAACAACCACGGCCAGTTCGACCGGAACTTTATCCCGGTTAAATATCGTCAAAACAGGTTCACAAATACCGTCCATGATATATGGATAACGTAGCAAAAATGATTGATATTTGTTGAATGAAAACGCGTCAACGTTAGAGGTTAAAAAGGCCGCCTCTTGCGGACAGTTTTCGGCAATCAGCTTGTTAGACGAATAATAATAATTAAGATGTCCATAAAATCGACGACTAGCCATTTATCCAGATTACCCGGAAAGACAGAAACCCGTGAGCGACGATTGTCCGATAAATTATTTGCGGACAGTTTGTCTTAAAAATAATTAAGACGTCCATAGAATCGGCGATTAGCTATTTTCTCAAAAAAAATAAATAAAAACCCGTGAACGACGACCGTCCGATAAATTAAATTTGCGGCCAGTTACTTGCGGACAGTTTTCATTAAGCTTACAATTAGACGAATAAAAACGATTAAGATGTCCGTATTAAAATCGGCGATTAGTTATTTTTTCAAACGGAAAAAACTGTCCGGAGAACGATTTGTTTTAAATTATTTGCGGCCAGTCTTGAGCCGATTAGGACGACGCGACCATTATGAATACGTTTATAAGCATAAAAAAAGCGCGTCGTCCTTTTTCGAACGAAATTTTCGGAAAATAAACAGCTCGCTCGACGGCCTTCCAAAGGACCCCTTATTAAAATACTTTTTAATTAAATATTTTAAGGCCGAAGTTTAAAACTAAGTTACTCTTTTACATAATAGACCATAAAATTTCGGCGACATGCCTTTTTATATTTATGAAGGAATTTATATCTTAAACTCCACTAAACTTTTTTACGCGTGTTTCGCAGACACCGAATATTTCTCGAAGTTAACCGTTTTCTCGAAAATTTTAATGACCGTCTATATCGGTTTATTTACTGTTAGGAGGATGTAGTTAGGAAAGCTCGCGTGCCCATTAACTGATTGTGATTTGTTTGTTGCGAGTAAGCTACTTCAAAGTACATAACTGCAGCGCGGTATCGATGACGGCGGGTTAGTTTTTTTTCAAAGCGTTTGATGTAGGTATTAATTGGTTTCGTAGTAGGACGGTTCGTGTGCTCGCGTAATCGGGTATATGGCGATTTATAACAAAGTCGGGTTCGCGCGTTCAATTTAAAATCCGAATTTTTTCATTTGCGGTAACGAGAAATCCATCGTTGTTTCGGGCGTCGATGAAATACAGAATTTTGAGATTACGACAGACACATAATCCAGTCTACGACATCTAATGCTCGCGAAAATTCATTAATTCCCGCATATGCAGTAGTTTCTCGATTATCTGGGGCGGTGGAAAAAAATATAATTTTACCTTTTATGTAACCTGTCGCGGACGTCGGTTTCTTTGGTTTTGCGAGTGTCTTCGAGAAGTTTTCTCTGTGCCGCATTAAGTTCGGTGTCTCGCATGGTTCGATTTTAGGTCCGTTGCTCTTGTTTTAATGCGGGTCGTTTCGAAATTGCACGGCATCGTTTTAATGGAATATTCTTTAGGTTGAAATCAGCTTAAAAGTTTGTGGGCAAGGCCACAATAAAATAGTAAAATAAAATTCTCTTAAATAGTTTCGCGCAAATAAGTGTTCGCGTAATTAATTGCGCAGAAGAGGCCTCGATTGTGATTCGCACGTTATGGACCGTCGTTAAAGTGGCAGCGCGACACGCGCGTTATTCTTCGGAGCCTCTTAACCGTTCGAACTAAACCAATATTTTTCGATTTCCAAAAACATTGGTTGTTAGCGTTCGAATACCTACAATAAAAATAGTGCGGCGCAGAGCGGGGGCGATTTCCCAATATTTCACATTCCGCAGTTGCTTTAGTCATAACTCAGACCATATGGCTCTTTCAATGGGCCATTACTCCAAGTACGATAATGAACAGCACACCTTATGTACTCTCTGCTTAAGTTTGACTTAGTGCGGTCTCTTTTATAGTCTGAAATTGTGATTTAGGGCGCGGCGCGGGCTCGCACAGGTTGCATTCAAGTCCCCTTAATGCGGTAATTTCGCGATATTATTGCATAAATCGATAACGATAACGTGCTTCCTACGAGATTATGGATATATAGGAATTCTTAAATCTGTGGCGACCGCGTCCCCGAATCGACGAGAAGAAAACTTTACGACAATAAAAAAGTTAGCGTGCCCTGAAATATTAGTTTTCCTTTCCGTAAGATTTTAATGTGGAATCTCGTGTTTTCATACCGACTTTCAGACTTTAAAAAGCTTTTACTGAAGGAACGCTTTCTGGTTTCTTTTTGTTGTCCATATGCCGCCCGCAAAGGCATAACTTTTATATAACCAAATTATACTTTTAATATTGGTTTTTCAACTCTGTCTTTCAATTTTATAAAAAGACGAACTTTACTCCGATCTAGCCGAATCCTCATTCTGTCCATTCCTTTTCCTTAATACGCAAACTTTAATTCTCATTTTCCCTTTTCGAAATAACATTTTTATACTTCCGAAGTTTATAATTTTAATCAAGTTTTCTTCCGATGCTTTCTGTGGAGAATTTCGAAGTGTTCCGTGTCTTCTTAATATTATCTCGAACCCCGTGACCCGTGCCATTAATCCTCCAGGAACGTTACAAATTCTTCTCCATTCTACTAAAAGGTCGACCGCTTTTTACCCCTTAAGGTTTCAAGTTCATAAGCGCGTACCTTGTCCTAAAGGAAAAGGATCTCTTCCGGCGTGCACTCGAAGGGCTCGTGTCGCTTGTTCTCCTTTAAAATCAATGTTATCTGTATTTAGATGTAAGCCTGGTCACTTGCCGAATAATCCGCGCATATATCACCTCAAATCTGGAGATTAGGCCGCGGTTGTGGCGCAAGATACACATCGCATGCTTTTAAGGATTAACTTTTCCTATTTCTTCCGACGTTCGAACTGCAGTTAGTCCTTCTGCGGTAACGTATTCATAGACCTAACTTGTCTATTTTGTAAGCCCGCACGTACATATATATATATATATAAGTACGGGCCGTCCCTAAGGTATTGCTTCGGCTAAACACTAGCGCAATGTTGCACGTCACGCAACTACCAGACATTGTGAACTAGGGACGTGTCCTGAATAATTTGCGCGACTCTTGTTTTTGGCGTAACGCCTCGCCCGAGTGCAAGGTGGAAACGTATGATTTTAAAGTTGATCAAACGCCATTTCTAAGGGCATACTTAATATCGATCTCGTTCGTTCGTGTCGGTAAATTTCGAAAACGCCTCGATACGACGTGGAAGAGAAATTCATCGAGCGCCGATTAGGAGGAGCGACACAAACGAAATTCGTAAGAGCCCTTTCATTAAATACCTACCTACACTAATTTCAGTTCCGTTGCGAACACCTGAACGATTTTGACCAAACGTCGATTCGCGCTCGAAAGGACGACGCATTCACTTAATTTCCGACGTCGTCGTCCGCCAAACACGGTATTGTATCGGTGACGACCATCTCTCGACAGTGAGAACGTTATCCAATATGTTGGGGACGTCAAATTACGAAATAAAAAAGGTAATACGAGGCCGATTCACGAGTTCTTGTTCAAATTTCCCGCTAGGGCCGCAACAGAAGTCCAAAGCTTCATCGCGCTACCGTTAGATAGCGCGTACGTTGCGTCAGGCCCTCGCAATATCAGTTATAAGATGGCCGCGCTCGCGACAAAAAGGTTAAACGTGGAAGATTTCGACTTCGAGGACATCGATGTCTCGATGGAGTTGCATATTGAAAAGTACTGTGCACCAGCGCCATATTACCGTGTATATCATCAGCATATCTGCCTGTGAAATAATGTTTGTCCAGCTCTTGTCACCTCATTTTTTGAATAGTCCTCGTACGTATCCATGAGTTATAATTACAATTCAGCAAAGGGCAAAGAAAGGGATCAAAGCAACGCAAGTTCGCCACGATACGGGTTTTCAATGGACTGTGCGTTTTCACGTTGATTCGCCGTCGATTCTAAATCAACCAGCGATTCTAAACTAACCAGAGGGGTCCTTTGAGTTTCGTTTTAATTGCAAGTGCAATTACTTGAAGAAAAAAAATCAGGCACGCAATAATCAGATTTAAAAATCGAGCCTGTAGAAAATCGATTTTTATATTGTTTGGAATTGCTTTAACATTCATTTCTAAGGTACTCGAGGCAAATGAGGCCCGGCTTAATTATTATAATCGAATTAGCTAGACGTTTTTGTTAATATTAATTGAAATAATACCGGTGTGCCGACAATTGTTCGAAAAATAATTGCTCGAATAGAGAATTTCTCGAATTATGGTGATATAGTAGTGAACGTTTTATTCAAACTTCGAGAGCGTAAATTACGCTCTATTTGAAAGTTCATCGAACACGTTCGATTTTTAAAAGTGAGCGAAAGGGGGGAAATGAGGGTCGGTGTTTCGCTATTGTCTAGTGCAATCAAGTAAGTTAGTAAGTTTAGGTTAGCGTAGATGAGGTGAGTTTGCCGACTCGGTGGCCGAGTGGTCAGGAGACTGATCTCTCGCCTGACGGGTCCTGAGTTCGAATCTCGGTACGGGTGGTGAAATATGTCCTGGAGGGCACTAAAAGTAATGTCTAACGGCAATTCCTGGTGTCTTCCGGGATGTGCTACTAACACAAAAAAAAGACGAGGTGAGTTTAGACTAGTGTGGATGAGATGTAGTTAGTGTACACAATGACTTGTCAAATGTTATTCTGCACCTCTCAAATTGAGCATAATTTACGCTCCCGAAGTGTGAATAAAACGTTCACTACTATATTATCTACTTAATTCGAGAAATTTTCCATTCGATCAATTTTTCATTCGAGCCCTGCGAAACCACCTTCTTTATTGTGAAATCAATTTTAATTTTATTTCGTTTGCAAAATACAAAAGTTTGCCTGCGCATAACTGTGACGGATGGTGGTGTTACACCTTGTATAAACATCTCAAACAAATTTCGTTTTTGGTGCTTGTTAGGGGGCTAAATTCGTCGTTTATGAGATCGAGGCTCACTTATTGTTATAGTCGCGTAACAACTGTCGTGCAAAATTTAATGGGGAAATTTTGGTTTCGCCACGTCACATCGCGTCTCGTCGTTTATGAAATACGAAATATCACATTTTCAGAAAGAAACTGCAGAATTTCTGACATTCATTACTAAATGGAAATGACGCGACGTCCATAAATACAAGATAATCACATCGCGACACTCAATTTTCACGATATGCTTCTCGTTTCGGCGTCACACGGAGATAATGCGTCGGAAACGCGAAATCTACATATTATCACCCCCCCCCACCCACACGCCCTTCCTTTTAAATACCGCACGATCATCGTCTCTAACATTCCACGAAAATTGCCACGTCAGAAAGTCTTTGATATTTACAGCTCGCAATGACCCATCGGTATCTTTTTTTTAAATCTAAAAAAGCACTAATCGCCGTTTTTGAAAATTTTATTCGTTCAAGCATGGAACGCGAATGGTATGGCGACGACCTGTCCGTCGGTGAACTGGCGGCGCGGTATTGTCCTGAAATCAAATAAAACGACGTATTTAATTGTTCTAAATGTTTTTTTTTTAATTTATGGGGTGTTTTGATGTAGGTATGTATTTTCGCTGTTCGCTCACGAAATTAATAACAAAAGAGCAAAAACAATATCGACGACGTTAGAAAACAATTCCATCGTTCGCGTTCGGTTTTTACTATATTTAATAAGTCAAATTGCCGTCACCTTCGGTTAAAACGTTTTATGGGAGCGCAGACGATTATCAAATATTATATCTATAGCACATTGTGTGCTAGATAAACGGTAGACGTCGACGTGACGACGCCTCAGCGCCAAATTAACTTCGTTATATTTAATTCGGCCGACAAATCTTGGTTTATCGGCATCCGCATTAATGGGAGACGTTCGTCGGCGAATTACAAATTTTTAATTAATCGAGGTCGCTTACCGTGCAAAATACGATGGGCGCGGCGCGCTGGCGACAATATTTTTTGTTTGCCACTATTTCATCAGCTGGGAAGGGACGTTCGTATGTACACAGTTTAATTTATGAAGCGAGCCCCAGTTATGTATCTACCTACACGTACTTGTTTGTTTTAATATAAAAAAAAACATTTTAGTAATCAATTCCAGTTTAATAAACGCTAATTAAATAGCCTTAAACTCACAATATTGGTAGGTACAATACAAATTTGGCGACGAGAACAAACAATCGAACAAAAAAAAACATTTACAAAACTCAGGGTGGGTGTGGGGGGAATTTTTTGTTAATTGTTTAATTAACAGGAAATGGCACATAAATAGAAGTTAAATTAATAATTACGGACGTTCTTGAGACAATTTGGAAATTTAGGTAGGCCTTCGAACTTCAAACAAAACGCGCTTGCTTGCCCTTTATTGACAAAGCAGGCGTGGGCTAGTCGCCTTACGTTTTTATAAGATCGAATATAAGCTTTGATTTTCGATCAATATCAGTATCATATCGGATTTTTAGACTTTAATAACCGCAATGTCGTTATCGCGCAGATAAATACGCGCGTAATTTTTGTACATATTACGAACAAAATTATCGATACCGATAGGCACACGTTTTTTCAAAAAAAGAAGATGCATTTTTGAGAACGAAAGGCTTTAAACATTAAATAATGCTTAGTTTCTTAAATGGCACCTATTTGGAGTCGGTGCGTGTAGGTAGACGATGTTAACGGAGATCCAACTTTCTAGCTTAGCTTTCAAACTTATTGTTATTAACAAAATAAACGTGGGCTACTCGCGTTATACGTTTAAAATAAGATTGAATAAAATCTAGTCACTTAACGAGGTAGAAATGTATGTTGTTTTTGAGTAAATGTTGCTTAAAACTGTGATTTTACGCTTTAATAGCCACCACGTCGTTATTGTACGGATAAATGCGCGCGGAATTTTCGCACGAAGTGCGATTAAATAAGTACGTTTTCGAAATAAAGAAGGTGCATTTTGGAGAACTAAAGGGACGCTTTAAACATATAACGGCCCTTAAACATTAAATAAAATTTTGTTGGTTAAATGGCACCTATTGGCGAATTTTTGTAGAAAATAAAGTCATTTTTAGTACCGTACCCAACTTTTATGGCATACAAAATGTTAAACGGTTAAAAGAAGTGCTTTAAAAAAATTAAGGGGCAAGAAAAATCGGACACGTCTCCTGCCTACCCTCGCGGCCATTAACAAACTTATTGTTATTAACAATGTAGACGTGGACTGCTCGCTTTACGTGTTTAAAAAAAGATCGATTAAAATCGAATTGCTTTGCTTTCGGGCCAATATCCGTCGCATCGTTATTGTGCGGAAAAATACGCGCGGAATTTTCGCACATGGCGTGATTTAATAAAGTACGTTTTTGAAACATGAAGGTGCATTTTGGAGAACGAAAGACGCGCTTTCGAACTTATGACGGCCCTTGAAATTTAAATAAAAGTTCGTCGGTCAAATGGCACCTATTTAGTGTCCAACATTTATTGCGTAAAAAAGAAACAATTAAAAGGAAATCGAGAGTAAGAAAAATCGGACGTCTCGCGGCCATTCAACGTCGTTAAATTCGGAAACGAAAACCGCGTTCGGTCGTCTCGCAAGTAAAACGAAACGGCCCTTCTTCGTCCGAACGCCGAAAAAAAGATCTCGCCTAATTATTATTAACAACATAAAAGTTCCCGAAGGGCCGACGACCGGCCGACGCGTATCGGAAACAAAAGTTTTGCAAATTGGAAAACTTCCCCGAGACGTAAAAAATAGAAAACTCGACGAGAAATAGAAACGAGAGTGACACAATTAAACATCCGACGATCTGTTTAAATTACTTCGCAAACGCAAGTTGAGAAACTACGATAAACGCGGAAAGAAAACGGCCGCCCGAGGAGAGAGAGTCGGCCCTTTTGAAAAAGATAAAACTTTATTTAACGTTTACAAATATCTGTCACGAAAGACATTTTCGCTGAAAATAAGTCTTATTTACTTTAAGATAAAAAAAACAAAACAAAAGAAAAAACGAAACAGTGGCCGGGAAAACATCAGGACCCGTTGGTTGGGATATACGGCGAACCCGTGTAAAGCACTGGGATTTGTAATAGAAAGACCTTGTCTGGATAAAAAACAACTCTGTTTGATAATATATACGCGAACTGGGCTGGTCACCTCCCAAGCGTAATGTCCTTCGGGTCGTACAATCTCGTACGAAAGTTTTCCAGTTCTAGAGCTTAAAGTTTAGTGCGTTTCCAAATTTGTTTAGAAGTTCCCTATCCCCATCCCCCCTCGGTTCGCGTTACGTGTCTTCATAAGCTTCCCCTTCACTCCATTATCTCAACTTTCCTCTCGGCCGTTTGATAAGTCGCACATAAGTATATAAAACGTTTCGCAAATTTGAAAGTATCCAGATCGAATTTTAAATTTCAAACAGAATCGCCGCCCCTCCTTTATTTTGTCGTCGTCAGACGCGGAATCAATTATTAAATCTCGAGCGAGCGCGTGTCAATCCGGTGAGTTACGGCGAGCAGCTGATTTTTTAAATCCCCCATAGTATCCAACAAAAAAAAAATATATATATATATAGGTACACGGCCGTGTTGCGGAGAAGGGTTGGCAATCGATCGTCGCGCACATCCCCATTTATACAATAACGAACTAAAGCCGGTAACGACGATCGGACTCCCGACACACAAATCACGACGACCGCACACATACATCACATTCCGCGTAAAAATTTCGATTTACAGTATAACTTTTCAAGTGGCAAAAAGATATATGCATACACTTTTGCTGATCCCTCTTCGTAACAAATTTTCGCGGCACGTAGTTTTCTAAATGCGCGACCTTTTCTAATGCGATAAAGCGAGAAAGAGACGTGGACGCGTCCGCTCAGGAAGGTGAGCTCGTATCTGACTCGGGGGCGGTTTATGATCTTGCTCCTTTCCTTTTTATGATTTACAGGTTTTTTTTCGGGCAAGAATTTTACATTTAACTCTTGGATTTCGCGCTTTATATTTCGTAATGGTTATGCGCGAATATTTGCGCTTTATTAAATTCTACAACTGCGCCGTTCGCCTACCTGAAAACTTTCCAGACCGGAGCCCGTTTTTCATAAAAAAAATCCCTCCCTTAGGAAGGCGGCTGCAACTTTCCCGCAGGCGGATCGATTTAAATCGAATATTCGGCCCGGTCGTTTCGCATACCGGACGAATCAAAATATCTCCCGTAGGTAACGCGAAAATTCCGCTTTATTTTTCCCGACGGACGGGGCCGCGCGCCCTTTCCGTCTCCCCCTCTCGAAAACGATGGGGAATCTAAACAATTTTCGTATAAAAAATATTAAAAAGAATCTGTCGTCGAAAATAAATTCCATTTCGCCGACAAGTCGACTTCGTAATTTATAATGTTCGCCGGCGTTCCGGACTCGATCAAATTGCCCGTAAAACATAAAAGTTTTCTTTCGATAATACCTGCCCCTTACGGTTGAAGGATGGTCGAAAATAATGCGGCCCCGATTTAATGTTAAATTATTGCGTTCGAGCGGCGCGACGTTTCGTTGCCGCCACTTCGCCGTCGCCCCAACAATAACCGAGTGGCGTTTCCTCTCGATTCAAGAGTTCCTCGCAATTAATTTTAAGTTAATTGATTTCCTTGGCAGATATTTCCGAACTTGTTTAAGACTTTAGACTTCTTTGACAGGCCGCAATAACCGGCGGCGGCGTAACGTTGTTTCGCTATACTCGACATAAATCTTTAGACCCGAATATCAAAAAAATTATTAATTGGTTGCGTGATCGTTAAAGAAGAAACAATTACCTACGTAGTATACCTATAGGTATTTTGTGTGTTGTTAATCAAATTGTCGACGGCTTAAGTTCAACGTTTTCTCAATTTGTAAAGCTTCGCGGTAGCTTCGACGTATCGTCTTTGGTAAATCCTGTGACAATAAGGGGGAAAACCGTAATATTAAGCGCATTACAAGCTACAATTTTGTTGAAATACATATTATTCTGAAATTATTTCTTTATAAGGAATTTCCATTAATTTTAATTTAAAGATCCGATCGCCCGTAAATCTCGGAATAGAATTTCCACGTCCCATATTTTCACAAAATGCCTCGAAAATCTTTTCTTTCATTTTTTTTTTAAATCACATTCACTAAACAAATATTCTCGAATGGTATTTTAATAAGAATTTCAAAAAAAAATTATCCGTTCTTCCCAATTATCTCGAAAACTGGGCATTATATCGAAAATTATAAAGAGAGATGTTCGATAGAGAATTTCTGGGCGATTCTAAAACATATTTCACATTACCGATCCGATAATCGATGACGGAGATAACTCGGTTTAAAATTTTTGATCGACCGCCATTTTGAAACGGGGTCGATCGATTCGGTCTAGTTAACGAACTCGTCCTTCGTATTCGTGTAGATAATACGCCGTCCAAATTTCAGCCTTCTACGATCAAAATCGCGGCCGTAATCGTGTCGTAACAAGATTTGAGTATACACCGGGCGTCCCAGAAAACCCAGACCGCCCAATTATTTCGCGAACGCGACATTTTAGAGAAAAATGTTTCGGACAAAAATTATAAGTGTTAGTGTGACCTTGAACGGCGTTGTCAATGTCACGTGAAAGTCGTTTTCATTGCACATTCTTATAGCTTATTTTGATAGCTTTTCAAAACACTATAACGAAGCAATTTTCTATTGAAGTACTCTGGAACTTTTTCGCGATGGCACGAAGAAATTCCTCGGAAGATGGAAATTTGGAGATATCTACGAAGTAAACGTCGGCAACTAACCGAAGACATCTGTTCTGAAAGACTTTAACATTTTTCGGACGGGTCTGAGCTGCGCATCTCCACACTTCGGATGCGTAGGTGACGGACGGACGGGCGAAGGATCGTTTTGTAAAGTAACAGCAGGTTGTCCAGGCTCAACTTGACCAGAAGAGCGATGGATGCGAGCTGGAGTGAGAATCATGATTCTCATTGACTCATCACCTCACCAAGGAGGCGATTTTATGAAATTAAAAAGTTAATTTTGAGCAAGAGCGCCCAAGGCAAAACCGTTGAAACGAATAACCAGCGGCGCATCCAGAAATTGGGTTGGAAGGTGGGGGAGTATTAGAGAAGAGTTTCTGGAGAGGAAGGTTCTACGATCCTATTAGTTATACATTCAATGTTTTTGCTTAATTTCTCTTGCTTTATTTATTTCGAATTGGATGGCTTTTGGGACGGGAGGGGGATTATACCTCCCTCCCGGCGCGCCCGCGCTGGAACGATCTAAAATGCGCATAGAAAACTTGTAATTATTTACGACGCTGCTTTTGTCGAATTAGGAACGACGATGAAAGGTTTCCGTTGAATTATCTTAATTGGCCACCTTCTTCCACGTTAAGGCCCACGGGCGAATTGCAAAAGGGAAACACGTCCAAGGAAATCTTTCGCGAGAGACAAATCTCGGTTCCGGATTTCGACTTGAGCTCCTTAACAAAGTAAAACAAACGCTTAATTCTCGAGGATTATGATGTCGTCATTAAAATTGTGTGTTTGAAACATTCGTTACACATCTAACGGGCTGCAAATTTTATTCGCTTACCGTGTGCAGATTATGTTTCTGGTTGTGCAGTAAAATATGCAATGAGCAAGTTTTTACCGTCGTCGATCGACGAAGTGCCGGACGAAGTTGTTAAATTCCAAATAAGATATAGAAAACTCGGGCTTGGCAGAAATAGTTCGAAATCTTTTTCGACAAATTCTTTTGGAGAAAATGCGTGTCAGTTGTCGTTGTCGAAACGTTTACGAATGCGCCCCTCCGTTGCGGACGGCACTGATCTATCGCTTAAATAAGTTTCCACTTTATACATCCGTAACCACCAGCTCGTGGACGGGACGAATGGAATTAATGGGCAACTGTTTACGTCTTAAAAAAAAAATTATAATGCAGGGGTAGATCGAGGCGAATCGGAACACCTTAAGTTCTACTCAAAGTAATGGTAATTCGTTTATAAATTCAATTTCTGTTATAAGTAAGCAATGCTCGGTCTACGGTATGGGTGACAAGTGTCCATGGCCAATAAGCTCCGTTTTGGACAAGTGAGCTTTTTGACCGATTGCCTCCAAATTGTTCGAAGTTATGGCCCATTTACTCATAAGTAAATCTGGAAAGTTTTATTGCAATCGAATCAACCGAATTGCTTTTATATCAAGTTGTATATATAAATTGTATTAACAGTGCGCCTATTTAACGGTCAAGTAGACATATGGACCCTTCGAATGCGAGGGGTATGCGAGTTCCAAACTAGTTTTCTCGTTTAGACTCGCGCTAAAACTGAACAATTAGGTAATCATCGTCTGCACTGAATAATTGCGCGGCGGAGAGGGACCAAATAATTTGCACAAGCGGGCACATTCGTATTTATCGCGACGTCGGAAATACGGGGCCGTTTTCTTTATTTCGATCCGATTCGCCTCCGCCTACCCCCTACCAGATACCGTTCTGGACCGTCGCTTTAGCTTCTGAATTATTCATGGCATTGATTGACGTATTATTAATGCATGGGCTATTTTCTGCGAACAAGTTACCCTTTGCATTGTTTCCGTTTAAAAAAGATTTATATTCCGAAAAATCTCATTTTGTTCGTGTCGTCGCGTCGACGGCGAATGTCGATCGGGGTCGTCGGCGTTTCGTCCGCGACGGTCGTGTGGTAGCAAATAGACGAAATTAGTTACGGTGGTCAGTAGATGATAACAATTTGATCTATGTATAAAGTAGCGTTTCGTGTCATCGATAATGAGTATATCTATATCACTTTGCATATCGCGCTCTTGCTAGATAATAGCAATTTCTCGTTATTGCCCAACTGATGCCTGCCATATAACGAGAGCACTTAATAAACACTGAATTCCCAACGCTCGAACGTATTGTCCTTTGTTCGCTCGTGTGCCGCCACCGAATTAGTAAATAAAAGCATTTCATTTCGTTTGCCAGTAAACATGCATGGCATTTCTTAATTAAAGGCATGCGCGCCCGAAAACGCCGCAACAGTAGTGGACGTTTAACGCCTCTTTTTTTTTAATCTACAAATTTAGGGGCAAAATTTCGCTTAATTCACTCGTAACTATTTGGACTACTCTAACAACGCCGTTAATGCAACCGATTAAAGTTCACGAAACACGCCGATACTCCGCAGAAAAATTTTAATAAACCGAAAGCCACATATATATATATATATATATCGAGCGGCGTTCGACGAACGAAACGCGAAGTTTTATTTTAACGAAAACTTTTTTATTCGAATTACAAATTCGACGTCACCGTAAAGGGAATTTAAAACTTCTAAAATAAGGTACGTACCTACGTTGAAATTCAATCGTTTGCCCGGAAATGACTCTCGTACATGTTTAAATAACGAAAGGGGGGGGGGACTTTATAATTTTTTTTCACGAGCCTCCTAACGAGCCGTTTTCGATTGGATTATAAAAGACTGCCGATCTCGGATCTAAAAACATGGGTAAATAGTTGCACGAGAGCCGATCGTCGAAAAACGTTCAAGTTCAAAATTATCGAAAAGCTTACGTTTTTGACCGAATTAAACGACGGATCGTTTTCGAAAGCGTCACAACCCATTTCCCATCACTTACGACAGTTTGAAGGTCGTTAAAATGGCGTCTCGGACTTGCTTAATTTAAATCTCAATTCGACTCGAAGGACCAGGAAAACAGATCGATCGGATTGATCAGTTTATTAAATTTTAACGTGTCGACACACGCCGATGTACACGTTAATTGCTTATTCGGCCGGTTGCACTAGTGTGCACGTTGGGGGAAGTTATTTCCATCCTCTATCATTGGCGGGTACGTAAAAGAAAACATAAAAATGCACTCGGTACGCGCCAGTGCACTGAACTAAATACGCCGCAAGTCGAAAATACCAGTTAACCTAATCATTTTATTTCATTCAAATGATCTACATAGGAGTCTCTTGGCAAATGAATATTTAATTCTAAATGCTAGTTGGAAATAATTTACTGGCCGTTTTACATCCATTTAGCTCTAAATCGATAAACAGCACGTTAAATATGCATAATAAAAAGTGGAAGTCGTAGATCGCCCCCGCCCCCAAAAGCGAAACTTCGCTCTCAAATTAAGACTTATTCGCGTAATTTATATTATGTCGAAGATAAACATTTGGAGCGACACGCTACGACAGTGTTGTGCACGATAATCAATTCGATCGGGGGACGACAAAACATGCCTCATCTAAAACTATACCGCAGTTATCTACATTAATTAATATTGCGATTATGTATTCGAAACGTGGGCACAACGTTCGCCCGAAAATTATAACAATGATGGTATAGTTAGTTGCGCGTTAAAAAAAATTACACAGGGCGACTTAAGTCGTTAGTTTTTAAAATATTTATAATGGAAGTCGACGCGACTATTAGTAGGGCCGATATTTCCATCTCTTACTAAGTCTATCTGACAGGTATTTATCATGGAAACAATTGTTCGAACAAACGTTTCTATATCTGTCAGATAAATTTATCGTCCTTTACCAGAAACGGAGAGAAGATAAAGGGATAGTTAGTTCTGTCGCCCTAGGGCATTTTAAAGAATTTTCGAAAATGTCGGTAGTAGAAGGGAATCACCTATCCCTCTCAATTTTTTATATCAAATCGCGGATTAAATTGATTCGCTGTTTAATTCGTTTAATTATTTTTTTTCTGTAATTTCGCGGCTTAATTCATCCAATTAGATTAATCCGCGGATTATTTCGCGATTTCGCGCAATTGGTCACCTGATTACGCGTTATTTTCGAATTAATTAACGCGCGGTCTCGCGTGTTTTATCCGCTGATTGACCCGATCGCGCGTGATTAGATCATGATTTCGCGAATTAATTTGATCAGATCGCGATCCGCGCCTTGATCTAATTAGTTCACGATTTGACTGACGTCGCGGAATCAAAATAATGAGCGAATCAAAACGCGAAACTGCGAGTGAATTCGCGGAATCGCGATCTAATCACGCGTGATCAGGCCAATCTGCGGATAAAACACGCGAAACCACGAATTAATTCGAGGAATCACGCGTAACCACGATCGATCTAATTATAGCGCGAATTAATTTAATTGGGTGAATTAAGCCGCAAATTACACAAAAACCGCGAATTACGCGATACGTGGAAAAATCCGATATAAAAAGTGAAGGGGATAGTCGACTTCCTTCTGCTGTCGGTATTTACAATTTTGACCGGTATTGAAAATCAGGAATATAATTTTCAACCAGCAACTCCATCTTGAATAGGTTTGTCAACTTACAATAATACTTATCTACATTTTCAAAAATCCCCAAAAAACGTCGTCTAGCGGGCTGTAGAACTAACCAGTCTCTCTATCTTCTTGCCTTTCTTAACAACGGACAACGCGATTTTGAAAAATTAAATAGAAAACAAGTTTTCGTTAGGTGGTTCGATTTCGCAAACGGCGAGTAATATCCAAAAATAAATCATTACAGAAGTCGTTGGCATTGAAAAACTGTCCGATCGTCACTAGTTCGACCCCAACATTTTTATAATCCAAATAGAAAAAAGAAATTAAATATTCTCGACTGTGAAGCGCTAGTAAAACAAACACCTAACTGTTTTTCATTTTTATGATACAGTATCCAAGAACGATAATTAATAAATCGACTCAAACAAGTTACTTACCTACAATAAACGACCAACAAAACTGTAGCGTTACGAATAAAAAATATCATATATGGTAATATACCTATAATAGATAGGTATGGTAGGTATATATGGTAGAGCCTCAAGTTGGGCGCCACATAATAATTTTTGATTGGGCGCCGCAATGGAAATTATCAAAGTTTTCTTCCACTTCTCGCACAATTGCCGAATCAGCTTTTCTTGGGCCCAAACTTAAATGCTTGCGTTTGTCGTCGGCATGGATCGTTGCGGGTGCTCTTTGTATCGTCTCGAGGATACGTTTAGGACTCCTGGTTAGTAGTAGAGAGAACCTTTCGACTTTTGACGCTATTTTTACGCTACTAGTTCATATGATTAGGGGCCCAACGATGGAGGCCACACGCTCTCGACTTATAGCGTAGTACTGTCCCGTTACGGAAACACCCTGGCCCTTGTAATCGTCGATCATGACGTCACTTGTAACACATGGGTTTTCCAAGGCAAGAAACCGACTCGTAAGCGGAAGACATCTCTATGATGGAACTCGGTAATTATATTCTTGGTGAGTCACGCAAGATGACAAGGCACGCGCGATACCTCAAGCTACACGGCCGCTAAGTTTCTCTCTCTCTCTCTTTCCTAAACGTTGTCCTGCACAATCTAATTAATTAGATATAAGAACTAATTGAAATGAAATCATAGTTGGCGCATACACAACCGACGCGGTGGTAACCGAACGCTTCCGACATCGATGAATCATAATTCTAAAACGTTCCAAATTGTTCGATTAATACGAGTCGTCGAGAATCTGAGAAAAATACTCGTTACGTTACATTTGAAATCGAACTTATTCTCCTGAATTATTAACAAACGTTCGAATTGCGACTGCTTAATTTGTAATTGACGAAGGTGATGTTAAACACAAACTGACCGGTCCGGGGTTGTTCGACATGTGTTCGCATTACAATTTCATTAACAAACACATAACTAAAATATTAAATACTGCGTTGTCGTCTCGGGTTCGGCTCAAAGTTTATTCAACTACCCGGGGCCCGGGGCCGCTGCGAAACTGCTTGATAAACAATTCGTAACAGTTTTAATAAACAGCGTCGACTTTCATTTTCATTTCGGTTGGAAACTTCGCATATATAATTACTTTTCGCGTGGGCTATCGGACCGGTATGGGTTTCCATAGCATCTCCGTGCCTACACGACGTTTCGGATTTGTTTTAAATTAAATTGTATCGTTGCGCGTCGCGTCGAGGGCGCTCGTTCCCGTTTAAAGTACCGTTACGACAATTCGAGCCGCGAGGTTGCTGATCTTTCGAGTACCACTTAACCAATTTTTGGCGACTCGAGGGCCCGAGGGAAGCGACGCTTTATTAAAAACGATTTCTCGAGATAACGACGCAAGAGTTTCGCGTGCTGTAATTTTAAATAAATGCTGGCGATTATTGAATAAAACGCAATTTGCGTTTAAGGGCGCGCTCGACAATTTGTTTTTAGGTCCGAGACGTTCTTCAAAAAACCTACGTCGCGTGAGCTGCGTTATCTGTAGGACGAACGGAGCACCTTGATTACGTGAGCAATTAAGGGTGTTTGGTACAGATTTTCAAAATTATTTTTTTCTGTTTATTTTATCACATATAGATAATTTATAATGTTTACATGGTAGTAAACGCAAAATTTTTCGAAAAAAACAAATGCATGTACTAGTAATTGTCGTTCAAAGTTCAAATCTAATTTCGCGTCTATCTTAAAATCTAATAAGAGAATTAGAAAACTTTTGGTTTTGCAAGTAGAATAGCCAATGTACTGTTTATTGAAATATTTTCATTGCAATAAATGCAATAACTTGTTTATTATAACTGTTATAAAAATCTACAAAAATGACGTTTACACAAATGTCAAATTTGTCGTCCTAGAAAATACTTAACTGCGATAAAATTATATTCATTGCGTAGCTTAAAATATCTACGTTCAAGTTTAATTTAATAACTTCATCGACATTTTTTAGTTTTCAAATTAACGCGAAATTAGAGATCGAGTGCATTTTCGATTTTCCATCTCGTAATTTTGTCTCCGTCTAATTTCTCCCACTCATAAAATACTATTCTACCGCACGTGGGCCAGTAGGGGAAGTAAACATTTGATAAATACCGAAAGCAATAAATCTTTATCGTTTACGATTAGTGGAAGTTATGGTTTTTAAGTTTGACTCGCAAATTTTGATATGGTAATTTTAATCGTAATTATATTTTGATGGATTTATTTATATTTATAATTAGATACTTATTAGGTAATTAATATATATTTATTTATAATATTTATAGCTTATAATTTTCTGTAGGTACCTATAAGTTTAGTAGACAAACTGATTTTAATTAAGAGTAACGTCCTTAACTTGAATTAAAGAAACGTAAATTACGTAATCGTAATCGCCCCTACCGGGCTGCCAATTTTTATTGTTACAGGAACTAACAAGTAAAATAAGACATTTTGCTACATAAGTTCTGGCATATTTTGTCGACTAGTTACTGACACATCTGGGAACCAACCCCGACCAACTGAAACATTTCAAAATACGTTCAGATTCTATCTAATTTTAGTGCTCGAATTTTCAACATTTTCAAAATATTTTATAAATAATTGACCCTAGGCTCTCCAGAAATCTTAAAATTAGAGATCCAAAGGAAGATTTGTTAGCAACTCCATTACCAGAAAAATAAATATTTTCGATTTCAAATTGTATATATTTTTCTTCTCCTTTTTTCTATTTGTATATAGTATATAATTTGTAAGTATGTAAAATATATATTAAAATATATTATGAATATATATATATTATATATTATAAATATATATATATTATATATAATAAATATATATATATTATATATTATAAATATATATATATATATATATTATAAATATATATATATATTATATATTATAAATATATATTAAAATATATATTATTTGTATTGCTGCCGTACAACTAAAAAACAGCAGCCCACCCTGCTAAACTAATGGGCTCTCGAACCTACAACAAAATGAGACTTTTTTAAAAATTTTTGTTTGACAATTTTTTATGTGGTATATGGTTTTTTATGGTCTAACATGAAAAAAAATTAGTAGATATCTCATGTACAACTAATTACGATTATTTACGATATTTTGAGCTAACCACTACTGTCGAAAGACCTAGACGTCATCTATTTCTATAAACTTTCCACGTTTTTTATAAACCAATTTTTATAAGTCGTGGAATAACTTGAAGTTTGAGTTTCATCTGTGACTAAATGTATAATGAGCGTAAGCGTAAAAATACATTTAATTTTGAATTATCTTCTGATGCATCGGTTTCTAATTTCTTTGTATTTAATAAATAATCTTTTATTCGAAAAAATCTTTTTCTTTTTAATAGTAGCAAATAGGTAATTAATTTTTACATTTTTCAGAAAATTCAGAACAGCAAGTCTGTTCGTAGACCGAAGGTATATGATTCTAGAGCTAATAAATTATGTTAATTCGTAAACCAAGGATCGCTGTCGGTTCCGTATTGTCCTCAACTATTCGGGTAGTAATGGTAACATAAAAAAATAAGGGAATACACTAGTTCGCTTAGTATTAGTGGCGCCCCTATAGCGGAATAGTTTGACTAAATTACCTACAAAACAACCCTTAAAACTGAGCAGAAGGTCAGAGAACCGAATTTCAATAAATTCCTAATTATTAAACGTCGACTCAGAATTTAATTAGGGTATTTACGCTTGGAAATTTAAAATACACATAGCCGCGCGGCTGACAGTTTTACCATTAAAAGTTATATTAAAGGGCCCCTTTGAAATGTTGATAAATAGGTAAAGAAACTCCCCCTCGAAGTTTATTCATTGCATATTTTCTGATATTTGAAAACTTCGCGTTCCGGTGAAAATTAAACATCGATACGGTTTTACGAAACGGCCGACGCGACGGCCCATTAAAAAATTTCGCGGTCACGATCCGAAGGGCCGTGGAATTCGTCGTTTGACGTTTCTCAGATCGTTTAATCGTTTTGACGTTTATTATTTTCTTAGTTATGCATTTGTCGCAAACGCACGTTGTGTGTGTTTGTTGTGTGTTTATTGGGGTTTGTCCTCATTTTTTAGTCGCAATAAGTACGTTAACGTTCGCCGTTCGAGAATCCTAACGCTCGCCATTTTTGTTGCAGTTGCCAAAGAAATGAACGCCCTTGTCGGCAGTTCCATCGAACTCCCATGCATCGTCGATGCGGCCCAATGCGGGGAACTGCACAGTGTGAAGTGGTATCGCGATACCTCCAGGATATACGTTTACAGTCAGTTCGGGTTCGTTTCGAGGGCCGAAGGGAACGCCACCAAAAGGTACGTTCTATGATTATGTTGAGATGTTGCTATGTAGAAGTTGTCAGAGACACGTGGGGAATTGTGCGAATTGGAATGGTGTGCGTGGAAAATATCTTTTGAGGACGACCAAGTTTCTATAATATTGTTTTTCCTGATTGTGTTCGCCTCTAAAGTCGAAAAATGAAAACAATCATGAAAATCGTTACCTTACATTGCCCTGTGCACGTCAAAAAACGCAATCTCTCAATCACGATAACTGTGATATTTTTCGAAATCAAAAAGAAAAAGAACGATTTGTTATCGAACTAGAAAAACACGATAAACTAACAATAAGTTACTAAAGAGCCTTGAAACCTAACGCTTAGTTGCAACTCGATTTTTTGTCGAACCTGGATTTTAACGTCGACTCGTCGTAGGGAGTCGATCGGGGAGCGGGGCGAGGACTTATTTCGATTTTCCACGCAATCAAGGTCCGCGGAATTAATTTTTCCCGCAGCCGTCGCGCACGTATTTCTACGCGACCGTCTGCGACGGAAATTGTTCAAAAGGCACTTTTTTCCGGACGCGTACGGGGTTTAATCGGAAAGTAATTGTTCCTTGGATTCGATTTCGCCCCGGACTTTTGCGCGCGCCACGAAACGTAAAACGACATCGACGGCGTTCGTTTTTTTTGTTGAACCCGGATTGTAGCGTCAACTACTCGCATTCGTTTTCTTTCCATTCGGGAGCGGCGGAGGGGGTGGGGACTTATTTCGATTTTCCACGCAATCAAGGTCCGTGGAATTAACTTTTCCCGCAGCCACCGCGCACGTATTGCTGCGCGACCGTATACGACCGAAATTGTTTAAAAGGCACTTTTCGCCGGACGCGTACGGGGTTTAATCGGAAAGTAATTGTTCCTTGGATTCGATTTTGCCCCGGATTTTTCGCGCGTCACGAAACGTAAAGCGACATCGACGATGTTCGTTTTTTGTTGAACCCGGATTGTGGCGTCGACTGCGAGGCGGAGGGGGGGGGGTTATTTCGATTTTCCACGAAATCAAGGTTCGCGGAATTACTTTCCCCCGTAGTCATCGCGCGCGTATACGTATAATATTGCTGCGCGACCATCAGCGGCCGAAATTGTTTAAAAAACACTTTTCGCAGGACGCGTACGGGGTTTAATCGGAAAGTAGTTTTTCCTCGAAAGCGGTTAATTTGATTTCGTTCCAGTTTTTTCGTCGACGTCGCCGCGAAACGCACATGTAACGGACGTCGACGGTGTTTGTTCCTGCTGGGCTCGTTTCAGATGTCCCGCTGTGGTCTTTGCGGCGCGACGCCGACGTCGCGCCCTCCCGCGGAGCTTTGAGTTACGACGTGGATTTTAGTGTACGTACGACTCCCCGCCCGCGGTAATTATACACATGCTCCCCATCTGTACGGCGTACAATACAAATTGAGAGAGCTTGTAGTAGACGAGGTGATGGTGTGAAACTTAATTGCGCGTATTATACGCGACCCGAATTCAGCTCGTCGAATAAGATCCAAAAGAAAAACCGAGGTGGATTATTAATGGACCTGCGGACACTCGACGCTTGGCTTCGGGATGGGAGCGAAAGCGCAGTTTTCATTTTGTAATTTGCATAAGCTTCCCGTCAATCGTCCTTAATTACCTACAGGATTTTAACGTCTTATAAATTCGATATCATCAGTTTGGAATGTCGTTACGCTACAAGATTCTCCCTCGCGATAATTTACTCTACCGTAACGCGATTTTAGATCGTTCGTGTCTATTTTATGCATCATGAAGGATATTATACTCGTTCACGTTATAGGATATTTAAAGTTCTCCTTTTTTTTATCTCTCTTTCTCTCTCTCTTAGTTGGGTGGAATTAATAGTTAGTTAAGTTTCTCGCGCGATTGCATTTTAATAAAAACGTACTCGTTATTCGTTTTTGATGACTAATAGGAAATTTCACATTCTCCGGAGTGTTTCAAAGAGGAAGCGAGAGGCTGGAACGATGAATAGACTGTTGTTGGCTTCGACGTTGCAGCGAGTTGTGCAGGAACATCGTTGCTAATATGATTTAGTCAAGGGACCGGATAAGGGACGGTAACGAACCGTATTCGTCGGTTCGAATTTCGCGATAAAATACAAGAAATTTTAGATTTCTAGTTCCGTGTTCAAAATGATTCGTAATTGTAAGCGCACTTATCTTTGGAAATGCCCTGCTGACGAAACACAAAAATGAATGAACAAAGATAGGACAGCCGTTCTCATTGATATTCCGTATATAACGCACACTCGAGCGTAGGTCTCGCTGCAGTGCATTCAGAACAACGCGAACGTCGCCGCGTCGGTGTTGCTGTCGTTTTCAAATTCTCGACCGTGCACAGAAACATACATATGTATGCTGAAGTTCCTCTTTTGAAAGGGCTTGCAGATTCATCACGCAACGTCATTGCCGTCGTTGCATAAATAAAATATTAACTCGTAAGCCTCTTTCCGAGTGTTATGTATAGAATAGCTTTGCTTTTGTCACGTAAAGCCGCGTCCACACTATGCCAGTTGGCTCCGTACAAAATTCACAGTCGCGATGCAGATATAGCGTCAACGAAAACGTGCACGTCACTTGCGATAGCGCCATCTGACCGTGCCAACTGGTATAAAGCGACGTAGTGTGGACGCGGCTTAACGTTCTCAAGTCCCGCTTGATTTTAAGTTGAAGTCGCGATTCGCCTATTTTTCAAGCAAGCGTCTGCTTTTAGATGGCGTTTCTCTTAGTGATTAGTTTTCGCATTGGCAAATTTTAATAAGGGCCTTAATAGTTTGAGGAGGGGGAGGAGCTTTAATTACAAACTTTACGAACTTCTTCGTTGTCCGTGAAAAATATGAACAGTGGTAGAGATGATTCGAAAGTATATAAGTTGCGATTTGATAATCTTTGCTGGTATATAGCTGGTGCATCAGTATTTACAACCAGAGGGCGTTCTGCGTACTTTTTTAAGACTAAGAAGAATAGAAGGCCGGATAGTTTACTTACAATAATTATACGCTTCCAAAAAATACTTAAATACAACTTATTAAACGATATATAACTTTAAAGAATCGCCCACTGCGGGCGCAACTAATTTTGGGGTTATTTTTGGATTAGGTGGGGGACGCAAGTTAGACAGTCACCGCAGGCGCTTCGCCACGGGCGTGAACTTATTAACGTTCGGTTTGTCCTTAAATATTTGAGGGGCGCACTGGTACACCTACTAACATAAGCATTTTCGTCGAATTTTTATTACACGCCACAACAATGCCGTCGAACATTCATAATAATTTGTGTACTTTATTTCGCAATTAAAACACAAAACGCACAAGCGTTCGCGAGAATAAATCCCTAAAAATTACCCAAATTTTAATCGAAACGACCTTTAAAGAACACCCTACCCTACCGTTAAATTTCGAAACGGATAATGTGCGCGCGCAAATCTCATTTTCTAACGTGGAAATGTGTCAAGCGTAGGTACGTACAAAAACAGACTCCTAATTGAAATTCTTTTTCCATCCCTAATTGATTGTTATGCCGGAGCTTTAAGAATGTCGAATAATTACGCTTCCCTACTCTTTTTTTTTTCGTTCGGTAGGTGGCTTGTGCGCGCCCGAACCTTAAATTAATCAATTAGACGAAGTTTCGAAATCGCGGCTCCAATTTGTTTTGAAAAGCTTGCCGTGTTAATTAAAAGATGACGCCCGTGCCCCGGAGAGGAGGGCTCGGTTGTTTCTTCGGTTCGTTTCGCGTGTACCTAATAATTAGTAGGTAGGCAATTATTACTTGTTGGCGTTTTTTTTATATACACATATTTTAGGGAAATTCGCGGTTTGAGATGTCGTTGATCTATGTTTTGTTTTATTTTATAGTTTAGTCATAATTCGATTTGTCATTTAGTTCAGCTCTTGACACACAAGTGTGTCAACGTTTCTGAAATGCAAATTAAAACCCGCGAATCTAATCTCCGAAATATTTAAATATCGTTGTCGTTCGGGATGTCCAACGGCAACCATAAAATAGGAAAGGACCCAACGCGCCACCATGCGGTGCCCCCAATTTGATTTGATCAGCATTCCGATAAAATTCGTCGCAGAATGTAGAAAATCTAGCCGTTCACTGATCTAGCGATTTGAATTTGTCGTCAAAATTTAAACTAGTCAACAACGTTTAGGTGTAATTTGGGCTTCCGACATTTTTTTTTATTCGAACGAATCGGACGTAGGATGTTTTTTTTTAAACGACGGGGAACAATATCAGCGTTACAAAAGGGGAGCTCCATTTAAATATCTACTCGAATACATACAGGGTGTTTCTGTGCAAAATTAAAAAAGAAAAAAACGTCTAGATTTTTCAGCAAAAACGGACGTGTTCGCGCGTTATTATTTATTTAAACGTGGAAACATTTATCAAAACCCAAATAAAAAGTAGGTGGACGGGAACAAGCAAGTAGAGTATGAGCACTTTAATCGATTTTCGCGTTTGAATTCGCGGTTTAATTGATCTAACTATTTTAATCCGCGGATTATTCCGCGATTCCACGAATTAATTCAATTATATCGCGATTCCGCGATCTGATCCGCGAATCATTTTGATTCCGCACTTTGACCTAATTAGTTTACCGATTGATTAGATCCACGATTTGATTGACGTCGTGGGCGCGTCAGTGGGCCTAAGTGTATCGATCGTTCGCCTGGGCATGCGTAGTAGTAGCCGGATTTCCTACACGCGGATTAATTCGCGGAATCACGCGTAATACGGTAATCCGCGAAATTGCGAAATAATGCGCGGATTAAGTTAATTAGATCAATTTAAAATGCGAATCACGATTAAAGTGTACGTACTCCACTCGAGCTTTGTGTTATACCCCCCTCTTCACAGTCGACGATGGCTTTGGTAAAACTATCGTGCTGGAAGAAAATTCGATTCCGACTCGTTTTTCAAAAATTTGCCTGAACACTACCAACCGTTGTGGGCCCTACTGCGCGAGCTGTAGCTCCATCGTATTTAAACCGCGCCGTTCTGTGGACTATTTCGAGTATTTTAACGCAGCACGTTCGCGAGTATTTTTCCTGTTGTCATAGTTGGTATACCTAGTTATACATTTTAAACGTTAAAATGGCCTCAAATAAAATGTAGGTAATCAAAGTGCAGGTTTCGTTCTTCGATCGGAAACGAACAACGTATCTATCGTACCTAAATCTCCCAAATAACCTCAAAAGTTTCGAAGAGGCAAAATTGATTTTCAAAATTACCTAGAAAGTTTTGACAAGTACGTGAAGGTCACGTGAGGCGTTAAAATGCTTACACTACTCGCCAAAACACGGATTTAAGGCGGTGGGGTGGGGGGGGGGGAGTTCTGCTTGAAAAGAAAAACTGTTCTGACGTCACTATTCGAAAACAAACGACAAACGCGTATTTTTTATTTGCATAAAATAAATTATCGACCTATCCGAGAATTTTTATTACTTACAAATTTTTTTGTACCTTTTAAATTGTAATAAAACATTTTGACGTTCGCCGTCGATGTTGCAGCTGCGACGTTTGGCGCGTGACGTAGCGTTGCAGTCGCCCAAGTCAGTACGCCGGTTGTCTCGGTAAAGTGTACGTCGATCGTTCTTTCCTCCGGACTACTAATTAATGTTGGAACTTTTTGTGAAATTATTGGTGAATATTAATTGCGATTTTAAGACCGATCGGGCGGGGGTTAATTTTATGCAATTTGCTGAGTCAGTCGAACCAGATGCGCACACGCGTTCCCGACGATTTTCAACGTTAAATAGGTACCGATTTATTTGACACTTAATCTTTATTTGTTGGAATTTTTAAATTTAAAAAGGGTCGCGCTGTCGTTTTTTGTTGCATTCAAAAAAAATAATTGTTTTCCACATTGTTGATTTTTTTGTTTAGAGGGATGTTTTTTTTATGTAAAAACACCACGTAGATATTACATTTTGTTACGTATTTAAATTTTGAAAATAATTTATTATTTATTTTATAATTTAAATAAATTATTTACATAAACAGGAGGTTTGTATTCCATTTTATTAATTTAACCGTTATATACAGCGTACTGCGGAAATATCAACCCTAAACATTTTTTTGTGGGTAGTTATTTATGTATGTTTTTGGAAAAATTAAATTTTGACCAAATTTTGCAAAACCATTTTATCGCCTTGAATTAATTATTTTACGTTAGAAATTGATATTTCTCGACGTGCGGAGACGAAACAAAAAATTTTAAGTCGGGAAAATTTTTTGCAAAAACCACGAACTGTATTATAGCAAGGCGTTTTGATCGAAAATTTTCGAAAACTCGATCTCGGCGAATACGCGTTTCCGCGAAATATCGACGATTCGGTAGTTTTCGAGTTAGTTCGCGAAACAATTTGGACACTACGACGACCGGGAGTCCGTAACGACGTCTGAAAATAATTTTTCTAATATGCGTCCTATTTATGATTAAAATTTAAACATAAATAAACGGAAGAATTTCTGGAAATTCCATTGTGCTTCATTAGCAGAAATATAAATATGTTACAATTACACTTTCCATTTTTATATTTTCTTTTTCAACTGAATTCAGTTTTAGAATTACCTACTTACAAAGGATATATTACACAATTGTTTGTTATATTTTTATACACAACAGTGAATGAATGGCATTAACAATAATCAGATACCTACCTACAAAATATATGTTTTTCCTAAAGGTCTCGTTTTTATATTTAATCAGCGGTAAAGAGTTCTAACCAGGCATTAATATATTCCGTGTTTGTTTTTAAGTAATGTAAATAAACTGGATGAACCGCCAGCGTGCGCCTTGGCAGCCTAATTAAAACGAATTTTTTCACGTTCCCTCGTTGTTTTCTTTTCGAGAAAACAACAATTAAAGTTGGTGCTTAGTTGTGGAAAATCTGAATCACATTTATGTTGATCCATGCATATGTTACTTGTCATATCTTATGATCCTAAAATAATATTTTGTGCATAGTTTTTCAAAATTTAAAAAAAAATCCGTTTTTGAGACAATCGATTTGGAAATTTTCAGTTGGATTTTGAAATATTTTCTTTTAGGTATATAAACCTGTTGTGTTAAATATCATATAAAAGTGCATTAAATGAGCTTTCAAATGAGACTACTTCCAACTCCATATCTCAATAGATGGCCGATTTGTTACAGCAGCTAGTTAAAGTATCACTGGTAGGCTTTTGTTTTAAATAAAATTTTGAAAAGTTAGACTTAAATATATTTTTCTCCTGTGAGTTTAAAAATAAAAAACAATGCATTTTTTAATAACCACATAGGATCATTAAGTTACACCAAGTTTTATCACAATTTAATTAGGTGATTACGTATTTCCGACATTTTCCGGATTAAAAGCGGCACTAAATTGTAAAAAGTTGATGGATTCGCAATTTTTGAGAAAATGCAACACGAAAACGTTGACGCAACGATCCAAATTATAATAAAAACGTGTTTATGCGCGCCACCTCTGAAGGACGGAGGGCGTATTTAAACGGAATTTCCCGATGTTATGCACAAGTCGACTCGTTTAAATCATTTTGAGTTCTAAGTTTATTTTTAGGTTTGATCGTGCAATATTTTGGCGTGCGTTGTTTGATTTAGGTAATTTGCGCGCGTCCCCACCCCTACCCCGGTGTTTTTAGTTTCGATAAGGTTCTGGCTTGTAGCCCGTATTTTGCATGCGAAATTCTCGTAAACTGAACGTAGCCGCAGCACACACGGTAAATCTTTGTTGTGACAGTTTTGACGGGTAAAGGAGAAGGGTCTAACTGTTACAGGGTTTTTAAAAGATTTTGACGCGTACGTCTGGGCCCTTGTTCATCTATAGATATTCTATACATAACATCGGGGGTAATTTTGTATATTTGTGATTGCCAAACCTGTTCCCAACGGTGGCAACAAATAAACGGTACGGTGCCGGCCAATATTGCATTTCGAGCTCGGACTCGAAGGGGTTAAAAGCTATTAAAAATCTTCAACATTCAACGTTGTTTAGTCGCACTTTTGCGATTAAAATACAGTTAAATTTGATAGTGCGTGATCGCCTTTAGGCGTAATCGACTCAGGGCCGGTTTTACAAACATGTTTTGTACTGCAGATATACTTTCATGGTTTCCATGAAAGTTATTCCAGGAGTAACTTATCTAACGCATATCTCATAAATGTAAAACCGACCCTCAAACGTCACTCACGCCCGTATTTTATGCGCACTTTATTAATTTCCGTTTTTTGTTTTGTTTTAAGTAGGTCCCGTTTGCGTCATGCGATTAATTTTGGTGAGTCTTTTTGATTTTTCGTAAGTAACTTTTTTTTACGCTCAAAAACGACGCGATCTGCTGGGCATCGTTGATTTTCAATCGACTTTTTATGTCTGTAGTTCATGATTTGATAAATCAACGTGAAGCACTCGCGAATGTCAATTAAATATAAAAGAACTATGTCATCCGCGTATTATTCCGCCACAATTAAAATTTATTAAACGCGCGGTGTTTTGTTTATTTCGATTCAAGCTGCCAATATCGATATTTCTCTTGTAATAAAATTAATTGTTTTAATTTAATTAATTTTATTGTTTAAAATATGCATAGTATGTCGTATAGGTATCAAGATCTCTACGCACTCATCTTGGTGATTAAGACACACGCAACGGTTTTGGTCGTGCGTCTCGTTGAGTGGTAAAATAACAAGTGTGACATATCACACTTGCTATTCTACTACTCAATAAGACATGAAACGCACGACCTAAACCGGCGCGTGTGTGTTTCTCTAACCTTAATATTCGGATTTAAAGGTTTAGTTTGACGGTGGTCGAGTGTTAAGGGGGCGACCGCTGCGTTTATTGTCAATAGATGGCAGCAGCTACAAAAATTAAGCATTATTTTATGAATGGATAACTTTTCAAAAACGTTATTTATATTTATAATAACTAGAGCTTGCCAATAAATTTTAAAATTGGAAATAAACTTTATTAGTTCCATTTCGACATTCATATTTTAAAATTAGAACATTTATAAAATAACTTAGGTACTCATATAGAAAAAATTAAACATTACTCAAAATAAAATCCTTCTATTTTCAAACTTTAATTAGCAATAAATTTTTAAAAACAGTTACGATCAACATGAAATTTTGTGATTCCCTAAATTAATGTGTTGCATTTGTAAAAATTCAAGCTAAAATCAAAATTTTAACGTTTTTCAAAAGTTGTCGATTAATAAAGTAATGCTTAATTTTTGTAACTGCTGCCATCTATTAATAACAAACGCGGCGGTCGCCCCCTTAAAAGAATTTTTATTATCCAGGAGGTTTGCATTAGCACCTTGTTTTTTTTTAAACGGGAAATAGCGAGCAAGCTCTAGGTTCGGCGAAATACGCGTAGCGCCACAACGCGTCCCAAAAATGTAGAAAACCATCAATTTCGCGATTTTCCCGATTTCCCAGACAGTGGAAAGTGGCCTTTTTAAAACAATTTTCGGACTACCGACCTCGGTTTTTATAATCGTACCTTTGTTCCTCCGCTTAATTTGAGGCGAAAATGCTTCCCCCGCACAACGTCCTATATAGGCAATTTTTATACTTGTTCGAAGCCATTATCTGCGGAAATCCAACGATCTTTCCTCACCTGTTACCCGTTAGGTCGACGGAAGTTACGGCGGCAGTAAAACGATATATGCGGCATTTTTACGGCGCGCCCGGTCGTGTTATGAAATGGAACCCCTGTAAATATTTAAGGACGCTCTCGGCTAAACAAAAATGGCGACCGTGAAGGAAATCGCGCGCGCACGTCTCTCGAAATTTAAAATTCTCCGATCGCGTCGCGTCGCGATGACCGCAAAAAAAAATAAAAGTGTACGTTCGCGCAATAACGACATGCTGAGTCGACCGAACGTTTTGCGATCTTTAATAAAACGCGAAAAGAAATAGTTCGACGGTGATGCAAGGGCGCGTTTTTTTTTTCTCGTCGAGCGAGCTATGTTCGAGATTAGTTGCGAATTCAACTAACGACTTTCTGACAAAATGCAATGCTAACGATTTCGTTCGTATATCTTGACGTGGATATATTCGTTCGATTTCTCTTCAATCCGTCCTCACGTCGAAGGTTTCTCGATTTAAGGCGGACACCGGAAACGGCGTCGGCGAACGGATGGGGGCGCGGAGTTTTCTAAAAACGTGACGGAGACGACTTATCAGCGGGGGAGCCCTCGTTCGCGTCACGGAAACGCGCGCGGTCGAATTCGAAATTTAAATCCTATGATTGATGCGTTTTTAATCCGTCTTCTTTTGGGTGTAACAATTATGTTGTGGCGACGAGACCGTTTGATGTCTCGAGCGCCGAATGTCGACGGCGAGAGAAAAAGAGCTGATGTTTGAGTGAGGGCTGTTTGACAAATGCACGCTTTTTGGGGATAATTTGTTGTTGACGAGACGTTTCCCGTTACCTTTCCTTCGTCAAATTCTAAATTGACGCGGGCTGATAAGGCGACTTTCGAATTACGGGTTGCCTTTGCGCTCTCGTATAACTGTTGAAGGGGAAAGCGTTGCAGATCGTGGACGACAAATTGTTTAAAGCTTATTGCGGGTTAAATTATTTTGAGGTCAAGTTGTTTAAAAACCCCCGAGGTTTCGGTTTCGTGACTAATTGTCTCGCCGATCGACTGCGAATTCTGTTTACATTTTGGCACTTTTATTGTTAATTTTGCAGGGGAAAATCATAAAATGACGTTCTTTTTCTGCGAACGTATTTTCCACTGTACTTCAAGTTGAAATAACGCGCGTAACAGTCAATACTCGTTATCCGATAAATATAAAAACTGGTTTTGGTTTTAGTTTAATCTTCGATTTAAATCCGATGCGCCGATGGCCTTTATCCGTTCCTCGATCGATGATACTTTCCAGTTACTATAAATTTTCGTTTCTCGAAGAAAAATGCGACTTCTTGCCCGCGACCCGACCCGAGCGTCCCGACTTTTTCGTTTTGGAAACTAATCATTTTCCGCGACTAAAAGTTGGCATCCGTATACATAACCTCGATTTTCTACTTACCAAGCACTTTGCGCCGTTAGTTGCGTCGCTTTAAAAGCATAACCTGCGGGCATAGTTCGGAAATTTGAGTTTTCGTTTTTTTTTTCGTATTTAGTTTGCGATTAAAAAAATAATATTGTAAATCGCCAAACGCTTTCGAAGATTTCGTAAGCGATAGTTCACCATCGAGGCTCCGAGAAGTTGGCACCCTTAAAAATTCACGTTGATTCAACGTTTTAAAAATATTTGCGATTAATTCGGGGATTTCGCGGTTTTTGTTTTAATTCGATGCTTTAATCGGCCATTGCGGTTATGATTTTAATTGTAATTCGACTACTTTGATTTTAATTTTATTGTTTAGTTACGCGATTTTGATTTTAATTCGATATTTGATTTAGATCGATTCGATTCAATCTGCGATTCGATCACTTTGTGACGTAACAGACTTACTCGTCATATTTTAAACTTGTCACGACCCGCAGCTTATGTTAGATGTGCGACAGGATCGCGTACCGTATATCCTTTCTTGGATATCTACATAATATATTGTTCACTATCTTCGCTAAATTATAACAATCAAACTGTCACCGTGCCCGAGAATAAAAGCAGGTGTTACCAGGTATAAAAAACTTCATCTTTTTCTAGTTCTTCGTGACACTGTCGCTCATATAAGATAAGGTGCGAGTCGTGAGTCACAAAGTGATCGAATCGTAGAAATTAAACATCGAATCAAACCAAAATCGCATAATTAAGCGATTAAATTAAAATGAAAGGCGCCGAATTGGAATCGAAGCCGCGAAATTAAAATAAGATGGCCGATTAAACGACTAGTCAAAATAGAAACAGCGAATTTTCCCAAATTAAAGTCGTCTTCATTTTTCGTTTTGTTTTTTGTTTACCTCCGTGAGCGTACGTCGACGCACCTACGACCCGCGTGCTAGTTTGTATTGAATTTGAAACGTGGAAAGCTCGTGTCGCGCATCCGCGTCCTTCGCGGCTCGTTTGCGCTTTAGAATCTAAATTAATCTAAAATTAAATTTCGCTAGTTTCAAAATAGAATCGCTCCCGATAAACTGCATTAAGTGTTCGAATTTCATTAGATAAATTATTTCCACTTTTCGCGCCGCTTCCTCGTGATTGTGGGCTCGAAAGCGAGAAAATCGGTTGCTAATTAAATAGTATAGGTAGCTGCCGCTCAAACGGACAAGATTTGCAAATTCCACGTCGCGTCGCGTCGGTCTCTAAAAAATATGAAGTCCCTTAAGGGCGAAGTCGTCAAATACGAATTGAGAATCAATAACGTTTGCTCCTGAAGAGCGTCATAAAATTTCACGCTCGAACAAAGTACGATAACGTTACAGTCAAAATAACTTTTAACATTGGCCGTTTAGAAGCTCCCAAAGAGCCGTCGCGTCGCGGAACTTTTTTTAACTTTTCCCGAACTTTCGCGGGCGCGACCGCCCGCGCCCGCCGAAAACGCCGAAGAATCTCGTAATCTCACGCGAGAGATATTTATTTCGAAACAATTAGCTTTTAAAAATAGGCACGCGACGGTATAGGTTTATTGTCATCTCGAGTTCTCGCTCGCAAAAGTTTGAACGTGATATTAGATTGACGATAAATTTGGATCCGATCCAAATCGTCGCCATTGGACACGTCGTTCTAATTGCGATCATAATTCGAGGTTCTCGAGCGTGCTTCTTGTCGGGAAGGCCACGCGTGGTTTTTACGGTCATCAATCGTAAACGCCGAAGTCCAAATTAATTTAAATTAATTTTCGCTTTATCTATTTTTCGTTTGTTTTTTTTTATAGAAACAACGGGGAAAGCGAACAACCCTCCGAAAACGCGAATCCACTTTATTCGCGTTACTTATACTTAAACGTGTGTTAATCGAACTGCCTCGCGAGCGATAATTAACGGAATTAAACAGAACCCGCATTTAGATTATGAACTAAATTATGCGAAACATTACAAGCATATTTCATCCTTACAACAATAATAGAAGACGTTATAGTAAAACATTCGGTAGGCACCCAAATAAATTATAAGCCCAACAAGAAACTTGTCAGATTTATAATTCAAAGCGAGAGATTTTGGATTTCCAGATTACGTTTCAGACACCTGAATGAGGTTTTCTCGCATCAGATTAATCGGGTCGACGTAGGATTATCGAGTGCCCAGACTGCTATTTAAACGCGCGGGGCTCTCGGTTTTTACGACGTTCTGGATAACGACGGGGCCGACGTTCGAAGTCGACGATAATTCGATATGGAAAAAATCAAAGTAGGCACTTTATTTCCGGTCGAACATCTTGAAATTGCCGTTTAACCCCCCTCCCCCCTCCATGCGTCGCGTTTATTTTAATTGACGCTCGCAAACAAAAAGGGCATCGTCGGCTACGTTTTTAATAAATGAATTTCGAATTTCAATTTTAATATGTAAAGCGTCGGTGCCGATGTTCCACTATAAAAATATGAATTCGTAATGAAAACGCGAATCTAAATTGAAAGCGATTTTATAAGAGATTTTAAATTCAAATCGAAATAAAAATAATGGGGGCCCGGGCGCGCGCGATCGTTTTATTATCGCTGGCGGGAAAAATTACCATCGTCGAAACGGGCATTTTATTCGATAGTTAATCGACGGAAAATAGTTGGCGTATTTTAGTAGTAAAAATCGAGAGATTAACAAAGACAGCGTCTTCATCTATTAATCAAGTGGTTGTCGGTTTTTATTTGTGCACCTTCATTAGGAGGCCCGAAAATCCCCAGAAAACATGCAATGTGTGGGAATCGGTCACACGATAAATGATTGCCACGTGATGGGTTGTTTTTCGACGCCAAAAGAAAGCATTAATTTAAACTTGTTCAACTTTTGAATGGATACGTGTCTTTTTTTGCTAAGTATTTGGGCGCCTCGTTGATAAAAATAGAAAGCTTACAGGGTGACTACCGTACGATTGGTAATTTTGTCCTCATTTTACTAATAGCCGTGATTCCATTTAGAAATCAAGCTTTTGACGGCGTCGCAATGGCTTGGCGTCGAAGCGATGGCGGTAAAATGTCCCAATAAACCAACTGCGCGCCATCTTTCCTCGAGCTAAAATAGCTAAAGTCCGGTATAAACGCGGTGGCTGTAAAAAAAGGGTCGTAAACTTTGCGGATGGTAAAATGGACCAAATAAAAATAATTAACGTCGGTCTTTACCTACAGATTGAGACGTTACTTAATGTTTGATGACGTATACGAAGTTTAGGTTCGTGGTATTTATGACTTCGGTGCAGCATTTGGTAGATGAACTCTTTGTAGATTCTACGTTCTCGATTTTCCTATGTTGTTGGTAAACTTGACGGTCTTGACATTCGGCACACTTCGCCGGAGTGTTTGGCAATTTTTTACACTGTTTTATGTCGTGTTCCGCACCACATCTGACACATAGGTATGGTCTGGTGCAGTAGCATTGGATGATTGTGTTTTTGTTATTTGCTGCAGGCTCCAAATCAACGAAGAACATAGGCAGTGTTGCGAACTGCATCCTCTAGTTTTTCAAGCTCTTTCTTGATTTCTTCGATATTTACAGTGTGATGTAAGTTTCTGATAACCACTCTGTAAGCTCTGTCTTTCTTTAACTGATAAATGTGGTGCACAATGTGTTAGTCGTTTAAATGGGCGATTAGTTTTCTGTATGCTTCCACTATATGTGATATAGAGATGGTGATCTCGTGTGTGAATATGGGTGGGGATTTGGGTATATTCTGCTCATTAATGCTGTTTGTTGTTGTTTCCTCCTGGGTATTTTCGTTTGATAACAAGGTGTACATATTCTGATTATTAATTAGGTTTTGTGAATCTGATTGCGTGACAGATTTCGAATCGGGTCTTTTACGTTTTTTTGATTTGTTGCCATTCGTGTTGGTTATCTGAATCTTCATCTTCGATATCGATTGGCTCGCTGTTAGTATGTACAGGGTTATCAGTAAATACTGTCACGCGTAAAAACACATCACTTTTCACAGAAGTAACAAAACAACCCGTTTTATATACCATTCGAAAGAGCAGGAAATTCTGTACAAGATACAATTAAGAACACTCAAAGCGGCTTCCTTCGGCGGCGATACAGGCGTCCAATCGCTTCCGGAAATTCTTCAAAATTACCGCGATCATTTCTGGCGTTATTTCATCCCAGGCCTTCTTCGGCGCGCGCTTCACGGATTCGATGGACTTGTGGCTTGATTGCGCAGGTCTTCTTCTCCACGATGCCCCAAATTGCGAAGTCGAGCGGGTTCAAATCCGGCGAATTTGAGGGCCAAACATTCTTCGTCCAGAATCCCTGGAGATTGGCTTCGCACCACTCCATGGTCTTCTCCGCGCCGTGGATCGGGACCCAGTACTGCTGGAGCCTCCAATCGACGTTTTCCGCGTTCTCTTCGGCCTAGGGGAGAACGACGGCTTCCAGAATCAGCTCCCGATACATTTCCGCGTTGATCTTGACGCCTTTTCGGACAAAAACAAGCTTCGTTTTCCCCAATCCGGAAATGCCGCCCCACGCCATGACGGACTTCGGGAAATGGGCGTTTTCGACCTTCACGACGCGTGGAGAGCCTTGTGGAAGCAATTCGCGCTGGTTCTAGGAGTTTCGGTAGGGTTCCACCGTGAAAATCTTCTCGTCCGTGAAGAGAATTCGCTGCAGGGCTTCGCCGCGGCTCGGGGTCTTCGTTCGTCGGCATTTTTCGAGTCGAGAGGCCTTGTGTTCTTTCGTCAAGGCTTGTCCTTTGGCGAGCTTGTACGACTTGAGTTCCAGATCGTCCGTGACAAGCGTGTGCATGGTCCCGTAGCTGACGTGGTGTTCCTTGGCGAGTTTTGCGACGCTTTTCTTCTTCACCTTGTTTTTCAGCTCCGGGATTCTTGCGCTTCGTAGTCTTCCGCTTCGCTGACGGTCCTTTATCCCTCCTGTCTCTTGGAAACGCTGGACGACGCGGTGGACCTGTTTGCGATGGAGTTTGAGCGTCTTTGAGATCTCCGAAATCGGCATTTCCGCTTGTGGAAGGAGACGGTGGCGACACTGTCTTCTTCTGATACCATTTTTCCTGGAATATAGCAGAGAAATAGTAGAGAATACAGTGATTCTAGATCAAAATAACGCGCAGAACACGAATAAATTAATTGCAAAAGTCGAAAAGTGCTGAAAACCGAGAAAATTAGTCCGTTCGGTCGCGTGACAGTATTTACTGATAACCCTGTAGTACCATCGCTGTTAGTACCATGTAGTATTTGTTGAAATTAAAACGTTGGGGGATATTGGGAGTACTAGAATTGTTGTTGTGGGTAATACATATTATGGTTGTTATTTTGCATATTCTGACAGTGCAGAGTTTATTAAATGATAAATTATTGTTACTGTCTTTAAAGTTTTTACTTTTTTTTATGTAAGTAAAACCAGCTTTCGCAGTCGCAATCGTATACAATTACAATTCAATTTGTATCGCCGCGCCGCCGACAACGACCTGCGTAATCTCGAGTTAATTCGATTCGAATTTAAATCTTTATAGTTTCGTTTCGCCCGCCCGACAAATTTTAAGAAACGGCGACGTTTCCGCCGCCGTTCGCTTAACGAAAATCAAAAGGTCGTTTACGTGGGAAATTTAATTTTCTAAAAGTTTTACGGCGAAATGCGTTTAAAGTTACGCGTCACGCCCGACGAACCTCGACCGTCCGTCAAATGCCGTTACAAATTAGCCGACTAATTATTTATTATTCTCGTCAACCGTTATCGGGGGCGACCACGTGAAATTTTTTATAACCGATCGTGCGAGCCGCGCGCGATTTAATCCGCACCGACGTTGCCGTCTGCGCGCGATCGAATTTTAGGACAAATTTAAAATTTAACGACACGTAAAGTTAGTATTAATAGATTTGGTTTTATTTCGCTATTTTATATTTTTCTGGCACCGATAGAATCCGGACACGCTCATTTTTATTTCATTGCCGGATCCGTCGATTTTATTATCACCATAAAGATAATCAATCCGGCTCTCTAACGCTGACCCCTGGTCGTCGTAAAAAAAAAGCGACCAACCGCGGTGCGGCGCGACGATGACGCGGCCCACCTGCCACATTTACATCCAAGGGAAAACACCTGAGCATAAATAATTCGTTACGCGAAGTAAGGTTCCGAAATTGTCATTCGGAAGAAAAGTCGCGATCCATCAACTCCGGTTTACGTGCAACTTCTCGACGTAAAAAGATGCCGATAAAGTTTTGAAAATAGGACGACGGAAAGTTTGAAAACGCAATAAATCAAGGCCGCCCTCCTCCGTCTTCTGCCCCCTTTTTTTTCTCCCCGCGGAATAAGTGCCCAATAATATATTTCGATTCCTTCGAATTTGACAGCGTTACCGAATTGAATTATCGAGAAGAAAGGGCGGTTTTTATTTTCGGCGCCTAAATAACCGCGCGCGGTGTGCCGCTTTCGGTAGACGGGGTGTTCGAATACGTTTCGCATTACGGCATAATGTTGACGTAAAAGTATTTGTTCTCTAAACCCTGTTTAATTGATTAACTAGACAGTGTTTGTATTAGGAAAATTTAATGGATCCCCCTATCACGTCTCTGAGCCTAAACTATAAATTGAAGTAGTTTCCACTTTAGCTGCAGTAATTCACGTCTCATATATGAAATATTAAATTTTCAGCAAACATTAGCAGGGGTTTCTCTCGAAATTCGGAATTGTCTCTTATACATATATAATATGCTATTTACGTATATACATACACACAACACGACGCGACGTTTCCTTTTGATTTTGATAAATTGTTAGGCAAACTGACATGTAAATATCGGCTCGTTTATCGAGAATGTGACCCGTATTTGCAGCTATCAATCCAGAAATTTGAATTCTTCGATGCGTCTCTCGCGTCGCGTCATGGTTATATAGGCGTCGGCTCAGAAACGGGGCATCGGAATTATTATTACGACGGCTTTTAGGCCCGCAATGGTAACGCACTACGTGACGCCATCGAAAGACACTCGATCAGCACCCCGTTAAGCCAGCAGAAAGGCAAACAATTCCCCTTTTAGCGTTAACAGGGCTTTTCGCGGCGTGTTTGTTTTTTTTTTGTTCGGAGTTTATAGGGTAAACCGCCGCCGCTCCCCGAACGCTCGGGCGGCGCTTGTTTTCGTCGGCAATCAGGTTTTTTTTTTTAGTCGAAATTCTATAAGTAAATCAGGCCCCGGTGGTTCTCGGGTTTACGTCGACATGCGTGACATTTTATATCGTGCGAATGCCGATACGTGCGTTTCCTAGCAAGCGACGAGGCGACGCTTTGACGATGCGTTAGTCTATTCACGTCCCGGTTTTCTTAGTATACATGAAACTTTCCAGCAGTCAGCAGTTGTTAACGTCGATGACCTACGAAAAAGGAGAGGAAATTATAATCGGGAAACGACGAGGTGTCGAATCGTCGTCTTGTTTCGGCTAATAATCTATTTTTTTGTCGTCGATTGGCGAGAAAATTGTCGTCAAAATGGAGTCAAATTGCGTATTTCGCGATGCTCTGATCGGCAAAGATTAACCGGTAAAACCGAGAGGTTTTTCAACTCGAAATTTGGGAATTGTGCTCCGGACGTTATCTGAAAGAGTGCTTCGAGTAGGACCGCGAACTGACCTCCTCGGACCTTCCTGTTAGAAGTTACTGAGCTTCAAAATTGGCTCCAGAGCCGCTGGAATCCGATTTTAATTCTGATCGTGTCAAAATTATGAACTTTAATAACCTAATCAAATGCGTTGCAAAGATTTTTCTTCAGACCGGAAATTGCCCAAAAACCGGAAGTTGTCCCGAAACCGGAAATTGTCCCAAAACCGGGAAATATTCTCCGAACCGGAAGCGATCCCCGACCGCACCCGATCACTCACGAGAACCGGAAAGAATGTCCCAAAGTTAATCAATAAAATATATTAATTAGACTTGAATAGTCCCACTGGTTCATGAGATAACAATGATGGCATCCCTTAAGCGGATTAGTCAACTTTGAAGCTTTGTACGTAACTCTCGACGGGCGTGTGCGTCTGAGCGGTCGAGTGAAGACAGTTAGTTCCTTTCGTACGCCACCCAGTCTGGTTTCGAAATTCCGGGCTCAAAAACCACCCGGTTGGCTTTTCGTTTTTCGAAATGAGAAATTGTAAATCGTTTGTAAGTCGTGAACGTGTACAAATTTTGATTCGAATAAAACAAATCGAAATGTTTCGAAAACAATATTGAACTTCATCCGATCTCTTCTAGAGAGTAGAGGTAGTTTTGCATTTTTTGGAAGAGTCGACTTACTTCCGAGTTATAGTTAAACCTCAGGGTAATTGCCGACTAAAGCAATGAGTTCTTATTACCTTTAGATGCCGTATGGTTGAAGAAGATCTTATCTGTCCAAGGAAACACTTCGTTGCCTATATTTATCGTTAAAATAAATCGGAATTCAACGAGGAAACCGATTAGTTCAATCATTCCTACAAGAGTCTTGTTAACGATGAAAGGTTTACGAGGATGTTATGTTGTGCCGCTCGCCCATCGCCTCGGGCGAGCGCATTACTTTTGTAGTCGACTGCACGTATTTTATAGGGGAAAAATATACATTGCTGAATGAAAACTGTTTTCGCACCCTCCATCATTATCTAACAGATGTCCAAAAAGCCTTTCGGACGAAAGATAAAGTCATGTCTTGCGATTAGCTTAAATCGTGTCGTAAATTATTTCTTCTCGTGTCGTTATAGTAGGACAAGATCTAATTTTGCGGGCGACCTTCGCAGTCTTTGTTTGTTGCGGGAGACGAGTGTCCGCAAGTTTCAAATGACGTGTGCTATCGTGTGCGAGTCGATCCACCATTAGTTCGCAGGTTTTACTTAAAGCTAAATATCGATCCGCTTCGGGTCGGTCATAGTGGTCGGCAGGTAGGTGGGACGTGTAAAATGTTTTTGCCGTAAATTCGATTTTTTTAGCGCACAGTCGAACAGCAATTCGAATCACTGTTTAACCGTCGCATTTTGCGTGCCGAAGAAATCGAATCTGGGACAAAAACATTTTATATATACGTCCCTCTGCAATCTACCTCACGATCGATCCGACGCGGATCGATATTTAGCTCTCAAACTAAAAATAAGTCTCAAAAATTGCGGTGGGAGAAACTAGAAAAGGATGTTCGGAATTGACTCGCACACGATAGTACATAGTTATCAATATTTTACTTGTTTAATGTTAGTATTTGTAATACGTGCACAATAAAAACACTCGAACTGCGCAAAGTTGCCCGCAAAATCAGATCGAACCCTACAATAGCAATAAAATTAGGAGGTACTCATTGTTAAAACCAAGACACACGGCTTTACCAATTGCCATACTATATTATTTTGTAACACAAGTTCCGAAACGCCGCGTATATTTTAATTAAAATTGAAATTAATTTTTTGAAAGGAGGACATCTCACGACCACACTCGCTCCCCGGTAAATAGGGCGATTGTGATTGTGTGGTTGACACACAATGTTGTGCTGATTTTTTTAAAAATCAACGCAAAATTTAATACTAGTATTCGATCGTAACGAGATCTTTAGCAAGTTTTTCGTACTTTTTTTTTCTTAACTTTCGATTGATTTCACAATGTTGGGGAGCGGGGTTTGATTTTGGATGGCATTTTTGGTCTGTTGCGGGGTACTTAACCGTTTTTCAATCTTTATCGGGCAAGTATTCGATACGCGTTAAATTTATCGCGTTATTAAAAACGAGAAACCGGAATTTGCGTTGCATTAATTTAAATAAATAGGTATTAATAAGTGTAGGTAAATATATACAATTACAATAAAACACAATCGTGGCAATCAATTGCACATTTAGCGTCCTCGCGAAATTTCCGCTCGATACCGATGCGACGCGACACGACGATAATTCGAATTTTATAGTTGAATCAATGAACATTAAATGGGGCGTATAATGAAATCAAATTCACTTCATATCTTGAATTGTAAGTTAATAACGTCCTCACACGGCAGCTCAAGACAATAAACTCGGATTGCCGCCGCAAAGATAATTTTATGATATTTCAACCGCGCGATTCGATTATTAAAATTAGTAAGTAATTAAATCGAAGTTCACTTCGCGCATTAAAATATTAATTAGGCAACGCGCGGATAATTTCGAAACTGCGTTCGATGACGTGAAACGTAAAAATCAAATTCCAGAATAGTTTTATTATTATTATTATTATTATTATTATTACTTGCCACGTTTGTTTATCTAAACCACCGAAAGGAACAATAATAATAGAAATATTTAAGTGCACGCACACCCTTCGTCCTTCTCGTTACGATTTCGCTCGTATTTCACTCATAATCGAGCCAAAAAAAATAGAATAAAAAATTTACTACGTCGAACAATCGGGTGGATTGGGGGTCTTAATTGGAAATTTTAGTCGACTCCTAATTACGACTCGTTCGTTCCGAAGTTTACAAGTTGAATTAATTAAAAGAAAAAAAATTAACGTTTTCTCGTTAAGGCGCTAACGGTTAGAGAGTGCGCCACCTGCATCACAAGAACGGTCGAATGTTTAAATACCGACACACGAAAAACCTGTATCGGACCAATCGCCGTCAGATGAGATCTCTCTTTGATCAAAACTGCGCCCTTCAGTTTGATCGACGGGCCTTGTGCGCGGGATATGAGAAAATTCAAAGCTTCCGGAAGGTATCGCGCCACTTCCGTCTCGAGATCGATTGGAAAATGAACCCGACTAAATAATGGAGTTAAGGGAATTCTTTTGGGCATTTTCAAATCGTATAACTGCACTCTCGTTACCCTTAAAATGGGCCGCATTTGTTCTCGGCGACCTATTAATGGCCGCCCCTTAAAAGCAAACATTTTTTATTCCGTTGTCCACATGTGGATTTTATGTAACAATTTACGGTTATTGGAAACCGAAACTTCGGGGCAATAAATCGGAATCGAGACCTCCGACCGACGATACTGTTTCGCCCTTGCGCGTTCCCGAATCGTAAACACGGCCGCCTCCATCCCGAGAGCGTGGGTATTCTTCGGCACGTCCGCCCCCTTAAAAATCCATAAACATTTTCGAAAAATACCCTAAACTATGTGACGGTTGGTAGTCGGTAACAATTCAAAAATTTATGAACGTATATTATGGCTCGATTTAACGCGCACGCTAGGCGTGTAATAAATACGTCACGGGCGGATCAAGGGTGGTCATGAAATACCGAGCTTGTCATTGCCTAATCCGTGGAGATATAGCGCCGAACCTCCGGGAGCTAAAACCTGCTTATGCCAAAGTTCAGTTTTATACTTAACGTATAGGTTATAGTCGTTTCGAAAAGTATATTCGCGAAAAAGTCGGGCAACTATTTAAATTAGGACGGTCGAACCGAGACCGCGATGCTTGCACACACCGCCGCGCCGCCCCCACGAGAATAACAATTACACCGGACATTAGCTTTTACAACGGGCACTTCGAGATGTTTTTTGGCACTTTTCCGCGAATTTTTACGACGCACGAAAGTTCCACTTGAATTACTTTAACTGCCGAATGTCGCTTTAAATGTGCCCACGTGAAACAAAAGTTTAAAGTAACGCGTAATCGCGGGGGGCTTTTCTCGTCGTAATAGGTAAACTTTTTTCCGGGAACTTCTTTAATCGTAGGCCCGTCGCCCGCTAATTTTAGTTTCGTATCCTCCCCTCGACACCGACCCCTCCGTCCGCCCCCGTCCTGGTACGCGTTATAACGTTTAACGAAGTCGATTATGAGCAGGTCGAGAGCGGCGGAAAAATTAGGAAATATGTGAGACGACGCGCGCGTTAAACGGGATTGCGGCGAAACTTTTCCCCAACGCCCCCCCTCCCCCGGAAAAAGACTAATTAACAATTTGTTCCGTTTATAACTGCTACAACAACGGTACGCGAGACCCCGTTCGCGATTTAGCTATTTGGTTTTACGGACGTCGCCGTAATTAATTCCGCGCGAGAGACGCACGTTCGAAATTCGGATGACGAAGGCGTAAAGCTCGCCCAGAAAATAATTTAAACCGAAAGTAGACGTTAAGAAGGAGCTTCGGAATTGTTTAATGGTAAAAAACAACGTGGAACACGAATAACGAGCGCACTTCTAACTTCGGGCATAAAATTTAACAGCCGACTACAGATACGGGAATCATTTCGGTGATGTAGTACTTTAGCCCCAACATCTGCATATTGTGAATTTTATATTTTAAGATAATATCCGCGCTCTCCACTTCTATTTTCCCACTTAGGCTCGAAATTAAAGCCGAATCTCCCGGATATTAAAAATATAAAGCTCGCGGATAACAGTTAAACTTTGAACTGCTTTTTCTGAGTGTTATGTGCCGTTTATGAATTTACGCTAAAACATTAGAATTACGCGGGGCGCTTTTTTCGCATTTAAATGGCCGGAGGCCGCCCCGCGTTGGGCGCCAATACGTTCGCGAACGAAAAATTCGCGCGCGCGCGCGTCCGCTTATCGAAATTAATTCATTTCGGGAACACCTGGGAGTGAGGGCGTTCCGTGTCAAATCGACCAACCACGAAATATTTTTGGACATTGAAATTTCAGATTTGTAAGATTTTTTTATTTATTCGTTGCACCTATCGCGAAGACAAAAGCCCCAAAATTTCAAATTTTTTGGGCTCGTAGTTTTTGAGTTATTTATTTTTAACTTGACGTGCAACGCGATTATGATATTTAAATTTTTGTAATTTTCGAATACCTTAAAAGAACTTTTTTTGAATATCGCAAATAAATATAGAAATATGGAAATAATTTTTTTTATATTACAATGTACGTGAAATTTCCTAAATTTATTGACTTTCACAACTTAAAACTTTGTTGCTTATCTAAAAAAAGACGCTTCGTTCATTTTATTTATTTATTTTTTTCGGATAGACATCGCACAATGCAGACAAGCGGTACTTAAAATCTATAAAGACACGATCTTGAGGGGGCGTCAAAGCGAATCTGCGAACCTCCAGATTAACACTGTTGTGTGTTGCGCATCAAACGGCGATCGAAAATTCAAGTCGTCGATTTAAGCGAAAGGTGGCCACTTTGCACTCGACCACAAAGTGGTACGTACCACTTCGTCGTTCGCCCCATCGACGTCCAACGTACGACAAAGGCTTGCACTATATTGGCGATTCCCTCGACTTCCCGGAACACTTTGTAAATAACGAGATAAATTTAATACGTACATAGATGAAGAAGCTCGTGTGTCCTTACGTTCGCCGTATATTTTACCGCGTTTTATGGCGAACGATGCGGTGTCCCGTGCACTTAACCTAATGAGTTCCGGTTGGCATTAATTATGAAAACGTCCGCAACCGAAGACGCGCGCGCTCTATAATATACCTACACTTTTGTCGCGCGTTAAATTCTTTAACGGAAAACGTCCGTCCTATGCGGCCGTCTGCACTTAGCGCCCGAATTAATTATTCCCTCGTTCTCGAATAATTCACGTAGGGTTGACTATCGATAATTGGTCAGTTTGAGGATCGCTAAATATTTGATGTTGCAGTTATAGTCGACGTCCTGGCAAAACCCAACATTCGGCAGGCAGACGATTGTTAAACAATAGGCGTTTCCAGATTATTATTTAACTTTGTCGCACTTCAGCAGTTTACTAATAACATTTAAGCCTTGTAAGCACAACAAACACAATGGTCCGTACTTAGGATCATTTAAATATAAGACAGAATTAATTATAAAAACATAAAGTCCGTCTCTGAAATTTACCGAAATTTACGTTTTCCGAAACCTTCGTTAATAAATACATAAATAAATAATCCATCGACTTGTTCCGCAAACTTTTCATTTGCATTATTACCTATCGCTGTTTGCTATTTTGACGTTCGCCTGCCTTGCCGACGCGAACATATAATGCTGAATTTATTTGTCTTTCCTTCGCCATCAGTTGGTTTGAAAAATGGCGTGTTGTTGTGTCTTTGGTGTGTTTTTTTTTATCGAGCAAGTGCCATTAGTTGTACTTGGACCGTGAACTAATCACGAAATCTGGAGAAAAGCGCAATCCTAGTTAGCACAAAATAAAGCACGTGGACGAATAGGGAAAAAAACCCTCAGATTTATTGTGCGGATTCGTTTCTGTGATTACCCTGTTAACTGATAGATTGGGGTTAATCGCCCCTCTCTTTTTATTCTCATCCATTTCGTACGGGGCCCCACTTCCTCCCCAACTTTGAAATGGAAACCTATTATTATTTAACTGCGGGAAAACGTTTGCTCGGCCGGCGGACGTTGAAGTAAGTCGCTTTTCGCGCACATGTGGACGTGATTAATTCGCCGAAAGTCGGAAAGTTCGTAATTCCAAGATCATAATGTCCGACGATGAAATCGCGGCTAAACTGGCTTAAATTTCGCGCAAAATAATTTGCGCTAACACTACAGCAAACGTTTATTTTCCGGTTATCCGGTTTATTTTCGTGGCGTGACGTTTAATATCGCAAATGGATGCACAAATATTATTAACTGGAAACGCAGATTTCACTCGCTGATTGTACGGATTATGCATTTAAACGGGCACATATTATTTGTACCGACGGCAGACGTAATAACGTTCCATCGACTGAACTCGAAAATGTTTAATTAATTACGTTTTTCTGATGCCGCCACTAATCTCTTTCGAAATGTTTGACGATTGTAAGAGGAAACTGAACCAATGTCCATTTATAAGCGGATGCGCAATTCTCGTTAGCGATCCGCAAGAAAAAAACCAATGAGGAAAGTTCAAAGGACCCTTCGTTTTTCCAGTAGTTTGCGTTATACATAGTTGTCTGTTGTGGAAGTTAAGCTTACGTAGGCACATTCAGCCACGACTCCTAGAATAGTATGGCGAGAGGGGTGGGAGGGGGAGGCACTTGGCGGTTGCTTGTTTTTATAGTTAGGGCGCCACGAACTCCTTAGGATCCGAAAAAAAAACTCGGCTGACCGAGGCAAAACGGTTGTTGCGAAGGCGATTGTCGCTGAATTGTTACAAATTTCGCTCCCAACCGATCGTAGGCGAAATTAGTCGATAAAAATGAGTTTTTTTTTCAAGAAAGCGACACGTACGTAATTTTTTATTGACGAATAACGACGTCACTCCCCCTCCCCTTCACCACAAATTGATTTCAAGTTGAAGTTTCCACGTCCAACTCCCCCTCCTCCCCCTTTGACAAAACTAATACACAGTTGACTTAGGAAATAAGATCGTTTAAAACTTCGGGAAAAACAATAGTGTAGAAAGTGACATCCTTTAAATTCGGACAATTCGCAAATCCTTCGTCGGGCAAAATTAATTAATTTTCGAAAGAGCAAAATGGGGGTAGATACTGAACAGATACACGTACGCGTAGAAGAACTAACACTATGTGGAATTTTTTTGGCGCATAGCAGCGACGACGCCTCCGCACGTTTTTAAAAAAAATAAATTTTAAGTCGTCCCAATTCCAACCCCCCCCCCCCCTCCACCAGTCGCTCTTCTAATTTAATACGACGGTGTTTTAAACGAAAACGCAATTTATTTTTAACGGAATCGCCCAGTATAACTGACTTTCAATGACTTACGGGAATTTCGATGGTGGCGACGTTATAATTTTTACAAAAAACTTGTTTAAAGCACCGGTTACGCGTACATACAAGGCACGCAATTCAAACGCGACCCCTTGCCCTCTCATCCCATCCCGATGGAGTTGAAACTCGGCTGATCTAAAAAAGAGAATTTTTTTTTACATAGGTAAATAACCTTTTTTTTAAATTTGTGTTCCATTGAAAATAATCGATTAAATCATCGTTTAAAATAAGTTCAAAATTTAATTGAATTTAAACGGGTTTAAATTTAAACATTCTCCTTTGGTTTTATGAAAGTGTCGATAATGAAAATGTTTCTTTTGACTTAAACTATTATTATCTGGGAGGTGAATCGTTTATCTAGGGCACAGGCGAGATCGCCATTGAAACACGAAGCCCTCTATCTCTATTTAAGTTTATTTCTACAAATTTAATTTGTATTAGTTGAAATTAAACTTTGATAATTAAACTTCGTTAATTATTATTAATGGAACAAAATGTGTGTGGGATAGTTAGGGCAATGTCGTAATAAGGGCGTGGCGAGAGAGGCTCCTGCCACGGGCACAGTTCGATTTGAAGCGCAATAACGTAGAAATTTAATAATTAAAAATAAATTAATAGATATAAAAGTCCGTTGTTTTATATTGTATTTTTAAATTTTTGTCATTTTTTGGGTTTGGGGGACAACAGGCGTTTCATACACTCGTTACAGCATTGATTTAAAGTGTTTTAAATGCAAATCGATTAGTCGTTATAGCTTTACATTTTTTTTATAAAAGCCTTGCAATGCCGCACGCCCCCCAATCCAGCAAAGAAAAAAAATCGATTTTGTATGAAGCATAATTTCGTTTAATTGAAAACAGAATGACGTGATGCAATGAACTTGGACGATCAAACGAATGAATGTTTAACAAAAAATTCGACGAGCAGTCGCTTCGTTTTTAAATCGCTTGCAGCCACATTTGTGAACGTTACAAATCTTTGATAGTACGTGTTAAATCCCCTCCTTCGCCCCACCCCACTCGACCACCGACGAAATTAGCAAGTATCTGGTCAACTAACGGACAATAAATTAAATAAAATTGTTTTGAGCAGTTACATTTTTTTGCGTTGCTCACAAGTTGCCCCCGAACAACATACGACCCCCAACGAGGTTTCGTGCGTTTTATAAACGATCTCTGAATTCCGAAAAAATTGAAAGTCTACACAAAAATCGCGTCTCTAGATACTTCAAAGTTAAAATTGACGCCGTAACGAGGGAGTAAAGCGCACGTGGCAAGTGTATAACTTGAGTTCTCCCCCCCCCCCTCCCCAACCTAAAAATAGCCTCAAATATACCTCCAAATGTAATTGTGCACGTGATGGACACCTCCTTCGTCAAAATAAATTGATAGATATAAAAGTCCGTTGTTTTATATTGTATTTTTAAATTTTTGTCATTTTTTGGGTTGGGCAAAGGCGTTTCATACACTCGTTACAGCATTGATTTAAAGTGTTTTAAATGCAAAGCGATTAGTCGTTATAGCTTTACATTTTTCTTTACATTTATTCTTTTGAACCCCTCCCCCCTTTTCTAAAATGATGTTGAAGTTACAGAATTGTTAACGTTAGGACGTTAAAAATTCTCGACGTAACAAGTCCTTCCTCGTTCAACGTAGAAGGTGAAAAAATAGTGAAAAAACAAAACAATCGTTAAAAACAATTCGAACTGTTATCGTCAAGTTGTTTTGTTTTAATCGTCTTCCGATTCTGCGAGTTTTTATTTAAAACGGCGTTGTTGTCAATTTTGAAGGTAAGCCACAGGTTTTCTTTATTCTTTTGTTCGTTTTAACCTACATCAGGCTTTTTTTTTCAAAGTTTAAAAGCGAACACGCGTCTACTGTTATTGAGGGATTCAATTGTCTGGAAAAAAAGTAGGTCTCCGAGGGAAATCGACGTTCAGATAGGTGAAACAGGCGATTTTTGTTTTTTAAGGAAGTTATAAAATTTCCGTCAAAAGTTTCGGTGCCCTGAAAATAAATGTGGCCTCTCCTTTCGAACGTCGCATTCTGCGCGTACCGATTTTTTTTTCTGTTTAATGCCCACGCAAAATAATTTCCTTTTCGGTAAAGTGGTCGTGGTTTCTTGGATTTATTGTCGTCGTCCAACGTTCGCGACGTTCAAAGTTGTAAATCTTTTTTGTATCGTAGTCCAGTTTTTTCGTTACTATGAGGACTGTTAAACTACGGCCAAATGGATCGAAATCGTGCTCGATGGACCAATTGTGGGGTCGTACAATCTAGTGGATTGTATAATTTAAAAACACTTTGCCCGATGTGACTTCATTATTTATAAGTTATTTAGTTATAAGTGTCGTAAGGGTTGCAACTTAACTTTGCAAACTGTACAGGCAGACCGCTTGTCATACAGGTAAAACTTGACGCTTTCGAGTTGGGAAAATCCAACGTGCATATTGCATACTGCTTGCATTTAAAACGATGAATAAATAAACATGCGATGCACTCGCGCCCGATTTCGCTCGTTAATGCGAACACGCTTTAGTTTGCGCTTTAAAAAAAAAATTACCGTGGATATACCGCGACCGATGCGAAAGGATTAGATCGGCGCGACGGCGACCTCGTTTAATTAATTGCGGGTCGCATTTTATAAAAATCGTAACGATCGGATAAGGTTAAGTTGAATAAGTCGCACGTTCAATTTCGGTTCTCCATATCGACAACCGAAATCCAATAAAAATTAATAGTAATTACATCGTCGACGAACGTTTAGCGTCGATTCTTTAAAAGGTCGCGTTGTGTCGACTTCGGTTTGCAATTATAATTAATTGGACCTCGTTTTTGGTTTTTAAGGGTCGCGGAATCGTTTGCGCGCAGTGTGTTGTATACGAACTGTGGCCGTTTTACTTTGATACAAAAAATAAATAAATAAGTTGGTCCTTCGTTGCCGGCCGTCGAGTTTGACGACCGAAGCCGTTTGGTAACCTTGTTCGTCGTCTACGAATTGAATAATGATCGTGTTTTCGCGTCCCGATCCATCACAAATGATGGGGCGCGCGTTCCGAATTTGTTTACCTGGTAATTAAATTTCGGTTTTCGCGACTTCTTCTTTCAACAAACAACACGACAATTCTTTTTAACCGTTAAACGCGCCCTCCTCCACAAGCTTTATAAATCAAAATGTTACCGACTTTCCCCTTCGGACGCGAATTTAGGGGTCCGCAGGGGACGAGCGCGTTGAATAACCAACCCGAAACTCGATAAATCCGTTTATTTTGGAAAAAAAAATGTAATTTTAAAATGTTCCGATTTGCCGGCGAACACGTTTAATTTAGGCGAAACGAAAATCCGGCGTTCGTCTATTTTATTAAAAGTCGAAATTTCAATACGCGTCGCGGCGCACGCAGTTGCGCCGAAATTAATCAGCCGTTCAACGAATAATAGAGTTACAAATTTCCGATATAGACACTTATTTATTATATTTTCACTACATTATTTCTGCAACATTGATCGCGTAATTCCAGGTATCGATCTGCACGTAATGATATTGCTTTAACATCATTTTCGTATTTGCATAGAAATGAAATTGGCGCCTCGCGCGTGATGGAAAAACTTTATGAATTATTTTAATGACATATACGCGCTATAAATTTAAATTATATACGAAGTATTAATTCGGATTACAGAAATTCGATCATAATATCCATTCGCGAATGGTTTCGGTGACTAGGCCGCGCTTCGATCGCATCGGCAACGGGACGAACTGCAAATCGAAAACGAAAATTTATTCGATGGGACGCGCGAAGAAAGCGCCGCGCCGCTTCCGCTCGTTCGAGTAAAATATGATATCAATCCGGTCGAGAATTAAAAAATAATTATGACGGATTTGTCGTCGCGCCGCGCCGCGCGGCGTGAAAAGAACATCTGTTTCGGGTACGTTTTCGGTCATTTAAGTAAGTTATCGGTTCGTGGAACGTTTTCGCTTTCGCAACATTCCCCCCCGCTCCACTCGTCCCGTCCCACCCCGGCCAAACATCCGAAAGTTTCAACTACCAGACATTGAACGCTTAACACTGATTATTCCTCCTTAAAATTCTTAAAACTTCTAAGTGCTTACACAAAGTTTCCGGTTTAAGTTAACTTCCCTTTATATTCGTAAACTTTCCGAAATTAAATTTAAATGGTCGTCGCGACCCCCTTTTTTTTCTCCTCTGACTGGCGAAGTCGAGCCTAGGGTGCTTACGGACGATAGGTGTAAAGTTTACGTTGAATTGAGCGGCTTTAATTCGTTCGTGGTACTTATAATTGCCCGCTTAAGTAAGTAATTCGAGAACTTACACATAAAATAAAAGAAAAACGTATCGTGGAACCGAACCGTTACCGGCTATTTATATTAGTTCGTAGCCGAACTTACCCGAAGACCCCCTCGTCACCAGAATTTCAGTATTTAAGTGTCTTATCTTTAATTATGAGTCATATATTCTTTTTATCGCTCACTCTTCGGCGATGTGCCGCATCTTTGCTCGTTACCAATAATATCCATAAATGCATTTATTGTTTCACGGCCGACGTGATGTCAATCGACCAACCGAAACGTTTCAAATGAGCCGAGAGCCGTAAATTAAAATTTAATCAAAATGACGAATAACTTCTCAACCCTAATTCCGACTCCTACTTATTGTTGGGACGAACGACTCCTACCTTAACTCCTTACTTAATCTGCGTCGCTCGCATTTTGCGAAAATTAGTTTGTAATACAGTTAATTCGATAACTTAACTTAATCAATTTAGGGCTGATTGTAAGTTGAGTCGTGTGGCCGATTCGTTGTCGACCAGATCGTCGCCTGCCAATTTGCCGACGACAATCTAAAGCCAGCATTTTCCGCGCCGGATACTCGTTTTGTTATTATCTGACATCATGCCACTCCATCTTGTTATTCGTTTTACTGCGACAGACTACGTCGAAGGGCCCTCGTGAGTCGTTACGTGTGGTGAATGAATTTTTACCTCGCCGCTCTGTCGGTCGAGCATGCAGAGCTGTACCGGCGATGGAATGTTGGTTCGAGGCAACGTCCGTTTGTACATAGAACGCCCGCATAACTGACACGAGTTAGAAAATCCACAAACTAATGGGGTATTTATTCGTTTAGCCACCGCACACTTAATTATCGAGTTGAGAAATCGAGCACGCAAACAATTGGGTAAAATAGAAATATTTCTTAAATTAAATTAAGGTTAAGTTAAATTCCTTTTTTTCAAAGGAGTTAAAAAATGCCGTAAATTCGTGGGACTCCTCCAGAGGCTTGGCAATTCGAAAAATCGATCTACGCATCTTGTGCTGTAGTACTACGAGCGATTTATTACTTTTTTTCTAAATTGTGATTTAATGGACGGCTTTAGACGTGTCTTTTTGATCTTTTAGGCGGTTGTTGGGGTTTTATGGTGGGGGAGGGGGGGGGGTTCTGAAGGCGCTTGCGATTTTTCACTTTTCGCGCTCAAAGTCGGCTTAAAATTTATTTTTTCGTTTTTTTTTACGTCTGTACCTACAATTTTTTGTATTTTGTTGATTGTATTCGCAGACACTCGGACATTCGCGACGCTCTTGTTTTTGGCCACCATGTTCGTTCGACGACTTCGAAAGAATCACGATTGTTTTCGATATTCTGGGACGGGGGGGGGGGAGTTTTCGAAACTTCATGTTGTCGAGTTAAAAGCAAGTGTTTATAAGGGTCTGATTTTTTTTTCGTTGGCTTCAGGAGTTTAGCCCATTAGCCATAGGTTGTTGTATTTATTTGCAACGGCTTCGGTATGTGGAGGTGTACTGCTCCCCAGAGGTTCAATTCTCGAACCATTCGCTTACATGTCGTATGCGAAGATAATGTCATAACATGCGTTTCCATAGAAATTTGTTTGTTTTGACGTAATTTTCGCATACATTTTGTAAGGGAATGGTTCGTACCTCGTGGGCATTCACTTACGACCACAATTGCAGGACTATTCGAACTCCCGACCGTTGATTTACTAGAAAGGGCGTAAAACTCTTTGGGCCACCACACTAATTTTGGTTCTTTTGCGAGCACTTTTGTTTCGCAACGACCTCGTTTACTTTCACTTCTTATCATAATATAACAACGACCGGCTAATCATCTTTACGCTCCCGAAAAGTTCCTAATTAAACTTCCCATTAAATTTTTAAACGGAAAAGTTGAGCTTAAACAATAATTTAGTTTCGTAATGAAATTTAAAGTTACGTTAAATAATAATCGTAATAAGTGTCTTTAACATCAAAGAAGTTATTTCCAACTTTATTCCGAAAGTTCCCTTATATTCTCGTCGTCGTCGTAGTTTGCTCAAATTAAGTTCTCGTGCAAGATTCAGGTCTTAGTAGTACGAACCCAATCTAAATACCCAACACTTTCATTAATTAACAAGGTATATTTACTTAAGTAGCCTGCACGTACGGCGTACGGTAGTACATACGTTGAAGATGCAAACCCGGAAATGCTTTAAGATTGCTAGACACTAACGGTGCAACTAAATCTTGAATGAGTGTACAGTCGGGTGCCAAATTAACGTCGCGGATCGCGAGCATTGGACGGACACGCGATACAACGAAGAACAAATTTTGCTTTTGTAATTCGTCTTATTCGTCGTAAGTATCTACGTTTCGTTGTGTCACGTGTTTTCCGCGCAATGGCTGCGATCCGCGACATTATTTTGGCACACGACTGTACCGGAAACCTCATCGCCGCAGTATTCGAATATCTTGATAGAAATCGCAGGTGTTGTTTGCCTATTCTACTAGTTACATACTCTGTGGTGGTTTATTTAGCAGTAAAGCTAATACGTAACGCGCTTTATCATTAATAATACCGCGCACCGCGCCGCCGTTAGAAAATAATTTTCACGTTCGATCCCGATAACGGAATTACATTAACTAACCGTCGATCTAATCTCACGCTTTTTTTTTATTCTGTTTGTTCTGTTCTGTAACGGAACAAAGGACGGGCGCGCCGTTTAGAATTTAATGGCCGATTACTGATATCGCTAATATTTAGATGGTGGGTGGATTAAGGGTGGATCGATTTGTGCGTTCGTCAAATATTTGCGTAGGTAAAGTAGTACGTTGTGGTGTTGTTGACTTTCTTAACCGTCGAGTTCTGTTTGCGTATTAAAATAATATATAAGGAAGTTTGGGCTTGATTTTGTTTTTCGAGGGGCGGACGGTTCGACGTTATTAAACGCCTTATACGAGGTTAATCGGTTTGGTCGCGTCTTCGCGATTTGTGTACAGCGAGCTCCTAAATTAATGACTCGGCTAAGTGTCACGTTACGTAATTACGTTTCACGAGCGTCAAGATTAACGGGACCGACCGTACACGCGCGCACTTTAATTTGAATAGTAATACCGCCAGGCACGGGATGAAGCCGCGCGATTCCTCTAAGCGGCCAAACTTCGCGAGTGGTCGAGATGCCGATATATATATTTTTATCGTTTGTGGTGCGGTAGTGGGGTTTTCTTTCGCTATATCAGCCCCATATATTGAAACTGTATTATCGGGACGAAACGAAAATTGAACGATTTTCCGATTAAGGTCGAATAAAACTGTAGTTAAATGCGGCGTAAAAACTACGATGGATTGCAGAAGAAATTGCGGCGTTGTGTCGTTAAAAAATCACTGCCACCGATCGGATTTAAACGAGTCGTCGAATACGACACGCGTCTTTGTCGTTTCAATTCGTTTTGAATTTTGTGTCGTTTTTATTTTGATCGCTTCGCGGGGGCGAATGGTTTACGCGCGTCGCGTACGTGCCGGAAATAAATTGTTTATCGCTAACTAAATAAGACGATTTGCAACCGGTTATTTTTACGTTACCTAGCCAAAAATTATTTTATCAAGTCGATTCAGACGGCGTTCCTCGTCAAATTCCGAGCGTTGTTTTGCGAGAACGTTTTCCTCCTTTTTTATAGGGGGATTGTTTTCGTCGCCGAAACAACATCATTCAACGTTAGCGCGGGATTTATGATAATTGTTCCGAATTTTATTAACAAAATCCGCTTTAAGTCGTCGAACGCATCGGACGGCACCACGTTCGACAATTTTCTTCGCCCGGGAGAAGGCGTCGAAAAATGGATCTCTGTGATTCGGTTATTCGTCCCTTGACGTGTAGAGCAATTTTGGCAGCCGATCGTATACACGGCCCCTACTTACATAAATCATTAGCACGACGCTGCATATTGCAGGGCACCGTTGAATGACGACCTGCGGTTTAGCAATTTGGCGGTAAAGAGACGCTTCGAAACGTCAATTCGCATCACTGTTCGTTCTCCGTCTCGCCGAACAAGGACGGAAAATCGAGGGTAGATATAACGTAGTTAGTTAGTTACAAGTTATAAGGAGTTGTAAGTTACTAGTTTAACCTTAAGCGGCCCCTTGTTACCTCTGGCGGTTTGATGTGACCGGGCCGGCTTGCATATTGTCATTTATCCCCCGCGTGGGGTCCGGGAAATTAGATCGCCGGGTACCGCCTGGAAAACCATCTCCGACCGAAGACGACCGAATATTAGATTGAACCCGTGTTCCGTTTCGGTTTAAGTTTGAAACTGAGACAATCCTTACATATTGAAATTGTAGATCATGCAAACCGGCCCCTAATTAAGTTTCCGCTTTAGGAATTCGTTAATCTAAAGTACATCGACGGAAAAAGGGACGATTGCCGTCGTCGTAAATTGTCGTCGTGATCTACATCTCCGACTGTTCCGTTCTATTCTGCAGTTGTCTCCGTGGGGAATGTGCTCGTGTTAGCTTGACAATTTGACGTTATATTGTTTGTGGTGTAAGTTTGATGCGTTCCTCGTTAGATTAGAAGGAACTGAGCGTCTCCCATAACTTCGCCCACGTGCCTTTAACGGGTTAACTATGCTAATCAAATTGTCGATACGTTATATGGTTTCCTCTATGACTATAAATTAAATTAGGCGAAATTAATGAAACGCGCAGTTTAACCGACAATACGGGCGAGACGAATCTATTTTTTTGGGGGGGGGGTGAGGGGGGGGGGAGATTTTATACATACGAACCACGAAATTGCGCGCGATATTTGATGGACGACGAGCGTGACAAGGTGCAGCAGGGTTTCGTAACTTACGGGCGCGCATTAAGCTAGTCTAGATTAGGCACACATTGTATATCAAGTGAAATTTTGTCCAATGTTTGAACTTAATTTCCATGTAAATTACGCAGAAATTTCCTTGCGATTACATTAACGCGAGCTACTGGTGGGACACTTATCCTAATAATCCCCAGTCGGTTATGGAATCGGTTGTAAGCGTAGAATTTAGAGGTTTCGGCCAATCAGTTTTCTAAGTTGATGTCCGCCAATTAATGGATTTTCGGAGAAAAGCTTCGGTAAATAACGCGTCGAAAGATAATATCGGTTAAAAGGGCGCGGGGCTGGGGACGTGGACGAAGTGCAAGCTTAACAACTTTTCCGGTTAAATTTAATTTAATCAGACGTGCTCGTAAAATTATAAACGAACATAAACAGGGATCAGCATCTAGAATTTAATGTAAAGAGGGTCATGGTTTAACTCGTCGTATTTTAGGATGCTCGGATACATAATCTTCTAAGTCGGCCTAAGTCGCATTTCTCAGTTTTCTCTTTAAACTCTCGGCGGCGCGGCGGCGGGCGTCGCGTCGCGCCGCAGTCTTACGTTCGCGGTGATGCGGATTATTTATCTTGGCGGTTTAATTGCGTGTTTGTTTGTCGATTTGTGAAAAAAGGGCGCGTGGGAGGCGGTGGGTGTATGTATGTGTGTGTGATGGATTTTGTTCTTGAAAGCATGACGTTTCGTTGCCGAAAAGTCGAGGTGTGTGGGCGAACAACCGACGATTGCGAAAGAGACCCTAAAAATAATGGAATCTAAAATTAATAACGGATGAAAACGTTACGTGACGCGTGAATCATTAAAGAGGAACATGAACAATATGTGATTAAAAAGAAAACCGCATTAAATAAATGATGAGATTTGAAAACTCAATAAATGTGTACATCATATATTATCGGCAGAATTGATGTTCGGTGGGTAATTGAAGTTTTGTATTAAATTACACATGTTAGCGATTAGGCCGATTAATGTTGCAAACGGCATCAACTAACCGACAGACAAAAAATAAAATAACCCCCTCGACGATGCTGAAATTATGAAACCGATTGGGAGTTTCAAAAGTATAATTAAAAATAATGTTCGTGATATTTTTAAACATCAACATTAAGAAATAAAATACAAAATTCAATAATTAGGTCATTTTCCGAGATTTCGAGAGATTTCGGGGAAAAAACGAGTTTTCTAGTGGTTCCGGACCTGTACTGAGAGTTTCAGGTGGGATCAAAATTTTGCTAAAACCATGGACGTATTGAGATGTCGAGAAAATTTTAAATCAATAGAAACGCGCGTATTTCGTCATTTCTTGTTTTGTTGTACATAAAAAGTGACATTTCTAGTAGTTTAGGACCTGTTGTGAACGTTTTAGTTTTGAGATCAAAATTTTGCCACAACCATGGACCAGCAAAAGAATTATTCGCGTCACACCATTAACAAAATAACAAATTTTTATACTTTTTTTAGAAATTAAATAAAATCGTTTGGCCCTTATTACCTATACGTTTATCTACCCAGGCGGCACACTGTTGTTATAATGTCGTCAATTATTTGCCGTTTGGGGCCCAATGGGGGACGTCGTACATGACGTATATATGACGTCAATATGACGGGTTAATGTCACAGCCCAACGACGTCAAATTATGACCAATCTAGTATGTTACTTGAGACGTCTAATTGACGCCTAATTTCTTTAAATGGGACATCGATTTGACGTCCTATTGACGTAATCCTAAGGCATTAATGTCGCATCTAAAGGTGAAAAAAATACAAATACATTCAATATAATTATTACTTTATTACAAAAATGAAGGTACAAACAAAGAACCTAAATCTAAGAAATTAAACAAAGTATGTTAATATATCAAAGAAGGAACAAAAAATTATTTGGATTTACCTACTTAATAACCAAATATCGTTATTATTATTATATACGAGTAATACAATAATATGTTTAAGATAAGATGTAAACGACAAATATAATATAAGATTTACAGTGTGTCCACGAGTTCTGGGATCATTTGTTAGAGCCTAAACTAAGCACAATAGAAAAAACTATTTTAGATAAAAGCTTTCTGGTTGTATGAGTCGCACAATGTAAAATTTCACACCAACAAAAGACATCTAAATAAATTAATAATAAAATGGGGGTCACTCACGCCACAAAGATAACCAAAGGTTAAAACTTATAGAAATAAGTAGAATTTGTCTGTTTCTTGTAAAGCCATGATTTGTAAATTATTGTAAAAAATATTTCTTCCAGTTTTTTAATTATTTAAAATTATTCGTTTTAACTTTAGGTGGCGATAGGCTGATTAATTTTTCACTTACCGTTAAGAAATTATATCAAAATTTACAATTTACAAATTTATAACGTAGAACTCGTTGCAAAGTAAAACCACTAACCTAACAAAACTGCTGACGGTAAACCAAAGCGCGATCAGTATGCACAGTGGCGTGACACTTTAAAGGAACTAGTCCTACCCATTGACGTACACAATTAGAATAAATAACCGAATGCGAGTTTCCTTACTAGTTTAGTTGTATACTAGCATATTTATAACGTATACAACTATTACTATTAATCGCATAGACGTGATATAACATAATTCCAAAATAGATTTATATATTTTTTAGTTAAAATTTTGGTTTAAAACATAAACATGTTAGAAAAAATTACAAGTAATTTACGCTTTAAATTAACGCTTCAAAACGTCTCTATTTTCTCAAATTCAATTAACGTAACATGAAAACTTCAGTTTTTCCAGTAAGGATTCAGGACTTTGGAATGACCAAACAGACGTCTCAGCGACGTTCTTTAATAACGTCAAATGTTCGTCGTGAAAGTGTCGTCGTGCGTACGTCACTTATTGGATCCACGACGTCGCCGACGAATAATTACCAATAATTGACGACATTATGACGTCAGTGTGCCGCCTGGGTATCTAATTAAAAATTTCTTCAATTTGATCTAAAATAGAAATTTTTTAAATAAAAAAGAAATAAAATTTACAAAGGAAATTCTCTGAAGTTACGTTAATTTGATTTTTTTTTAAGTTCGAGGCTTCCGTTTCGATTCGAAGTATTTATAAATTAATTTCAAAATTTAATGTCGGTACAACTCGACGTGTAAACGATCGAAATCAAAATTTGGCCGCAGCAGCTTATATGTTCCAAAACGTGCCCCTTTTCTCGAGGCTCTGGAAAGAAACGCATCTCGTGGAAAATTACTTGAACTAGAGAAATATTCTCCGAAGAGTATTTTATAAGAATTAAGAAAAAAAAAAACATTTGTATCGACTTATTTCACGTATATCTCTACAACGGCGCGTTTCATTAAAAATTGAACAGAGGGGCGTTCGATGGATGATTTTACGACGATTCTAAAACACATTTTGCGTTACCGGATCCGATAATTAATAACGTAATTAATTCGGTTTAAAAGTTTCGATGGGCCGCCATTTTGAAGCGGGTCGGTCGATTTTCTTTTTTGGTTAACGGATTCGTCCTTCGTATGCTTAAGGACAATGGGCTGTCCAAATGTAAGTCTTTTGCGATTAAAATTACGACCGTAATCGTGTGCACAAAATTTGATTATATCGACGCAATTTTTCCAAAAGGGCGTAACCTACAAAAAGTAAATTTTATTGAAGGACACATTTTGTTGGGTCGCGTAGCAATAAGAAGATACGTTTCGTGGAAATACAAATCGATTTTCCGGTGCATAAGATAGTCGGAATAACTCATTTTTACAAAAGTGTGGGTTACGCCATTTTGGCAAAACGCCATCGATATTTTTGTAGGTATGTCCAGCGGGAAAGTTTTAATTTTAAACGATTATAAGATCGCGAAGATAGGTTTGAGAGGTCGTGGGGGCGTGTTGCGCGCGTTTGATGCGCACATCGCGCAATCAAAAAGAAAATTACTTACAACAGTAGCTAAGCGTATATTCACATCAGTACAATTTCTTGCTTTAACATAAATACGGGGTTCGTGGTACTGCCGATCGAACTTTGCCGGCCCATCTTGACCTCTGACGCATCCCGACCTAATTCCATGTGATTTTTTTTTTCCCATGGAAATTCACTAAAAATGAACGAAGACCATGCGAGATTAGTTAGTTTTTTTTTCTCCCCTTTAGCCTCCCGGTAGATGGGTTGGAGACTTAGAAAGTGGCCGCGCCTAAATGTCCTAGTCAATATAAAACCAATTGACGATTCACACACGGCGATAAATCCGTCGTCTGCGTTAATTAATGTCGGTCGACACTTACATCAGGTCTATGCAAACGCATGAAACTGCGTAACCTGATAACCTCAAAGAAATAACAGATGCCGTTCGCGTCGGGAACTACGCTTTTAATTTGAAGTGTGGAATCTTTTCTTGTTTACTTTACGAAAAAATACATTAATTGTATTTTTCATAAATGTAAAGCGAAAAACATGACTTTATCTTTTAATTTTAAAACAGTTCCAGTAAAGTTCTACGCCATAATTAATAGATTTTATTAGCTCCCGATGCAAGTGTCTTTAGTTGTAATTTTGAATCGATTACACACAGACCTGATAGAATTTGTCAACTGACACAAATTTATATAATAATAATAATAATTTGGCACATTGCAAATATAACAGAGGAATCTATTTTAAAACGACTTTTTGGTCCTTCGAACCGTCAACGTTCCCCCGTAAATTCGTTTAAACGATCTTCGGTCGGCCGCGCGAGTCGCGCGCGATTTTTTTTCTTGTTATAAAACGGGTCCTCTAAAAAAAAAATACACATGCTCGTATGCGTGCCGGAGCTTAGCCTGCTCATAAATCTGGGCTTATTACGAATTTAATTCGCACGGCGTGATACTTCGAATGTAATCCAATATTTAAAGCCTCGCGCAAGTTCCGCATATCAAACGCGCCCGCTTTAATATAATTTATGCCGAAGCGCCCCGGAAGTATCGAGTGTTTCAACTTCATAAGTAAAATGCAAATTCGGCGTCCGGCGTAATTTTTTTTTTACGGGCGGTTTAGGGCGTCGCGCGGCGTGCGACGCGGCGCGGCGCGGCAGTGTCGTGCCGGTTTTTATTTGACCGTCCAGGCAATTACGGTCGTTATGAAAATGTTAAACCTACCCGACGTTAGGTAACTTACGTAAACCCTCATAATTTTTGGCGCGCATTTTAAAATTGAACGTCGTTTGGACCGTTCAATTATTAAAATTGTTGCCGTCAAAATATGACGCGTCGCAAATGGCTATACGCCAACGCAACGTCGAATAAAGAGACAAAAGCGATGGTGACCTCGATTTCGTGGGGGGGAGCGAGAGGGGGTGGCTCCGTGGGGGATGGAAATTGTAAAATGCGCGACTTTAAACAGATTCGAAAGAAAGAAGAAATTCCCGCGAATCTCTCGAAATATGCCTCGAAAAGTTATAAACACATGGAAAAGTATCTTTTATGGTTTGCATTACGGCGTCGTTTCGTTCATATTTTCCGTTTGTTTATGTATTTGTATACCGGAAATGTGGAGATGCGTAAAAATTTAACTGGATGTAGCCTTGTAGAAAAGGCGACATCGTTTAAGAGTTAGTGATACGAAGCGAGGGGATTTCGATTCAGCGCGCGTGCACCCATCGCGAAAACTATCAGTTTTTTTTTTGCTCCTACTAAAGTCGTAATACCGATTACGTGTTCGGCATTCGGAAGTCGATAAAAGGCGATGATTCGTATACTGTTTTCGGATGTGCATTGCGGCCGTTTCCCGACTTCATTTGCGCCATAACGACGAAATTTACGATATACTCGTAACACAAAAATTTAAATTGGCGAGAACCGTCATGAAAACCGCCGCCAGTCTACGTGAGGTTTTCGGGGAACGAGTTTTCGGATTACCGGGCTTCAATTTTGTTTATGGGCGAAGTGTCGTCGCATATTTTGCGAATGTTTTCGACGGTACGCGCGGCACTTCGAAAATATTCCATTTCGCGGAAAAATTTCGGAGAAGTTGGAAAATGTATCGTGTAAAACTTCGGCGATTTTGTTTTCCCCTTGTCGGTCGGTCGTCGTGTACAATGGACGGTAACGAATACGGCCGACGGGGACGTGCGCGCCGCGCCGCGCCGCGCCGCATCCAATATAAAACGGCGACGGCGAACTTTAAACTTTGGAACAAAAAACGTTCGGTCCGATTGCGAACTGGAGAAACTGATTTAAACAATTATTGGTCTACGGTTGCGCGATGCGATGCGATGACCGAATAAAGTTAAAAGAACTGAAAGAGGCCGCGCGATGCCGTTCTGAATCCCGTGGAGTGTTTACTTCGTTCACCTGAATAAATAACGCTTCGGATGGGCAATAAATTGCCCCGCTATTTACACGAATTTCCCCTCGCCCCCACTCCCACCAAACTGAAATTATAAATTTCCACCGCTCGCGGTCGCGACGCGCGATAATGAAGATCGCGTTATTAACAAACAAATATCAGGTTTTAATGTCAGAAATTTCGTTACGACGGCGGCACCGTTATGTTTATCCGGGCAACGTCTTCTTAAAAGTCAACTTTCGGCATTAAACTTAAAGCCGATCGTCTCCCAGTTATTTGATCGGAATTGCAATTGAAACGCGACTTTCTAATGACGTCGGCGTCGTATCTCCTTCCGTTTAAGTTATTATATTACGATCGCATAATCTTACTTAATTTCGCACCGAATTTGTTGCGGAAACGAACACGCGCGCGGCACGCTCATTTTTGCAATTTAACGTTTGGGAGGGGAGGTTCCGGTTTATTCGAAAGAAATAAAACAAACAAAACGGAGGAGGGTCTCGGACGACGGTATTAAGCGAAACGTTACGCGCGGAAATCGCGGTCAACCGAATTATTATTCAAACCTTTCGTCCCCGGGGTGTTTACCCTTCGAACGTAAAGTTACGCAATCGTCGCAGATCGTGACCGTCCAAAATTAGGATTCCCCACGTCCATCGATCGCGAAATGTACGTTAAGGAAAATGAACAACATTTTGTTTACGTTTAAATAGTTTTTTTAGCGAATTTTCGTAGAAAATATGTCCTTTTGAATTTTTTCCGATCACGAAAATATAAGTAGTTCATATATACGAGGTCTGACCAATAAGTAATGAGACTAAGTCCATAAAATACGTGTATTTAAAAATGAAGGTACATTGATGTGATCCCCTTCAAAGTACTCCCCTCCCACAACTACACACTGGTTCCAACGTTTCTTCCAGCTTTCGTAACATTTCTAGAAGGCTTCGACTGGAATGTCCTGGAGTACCCTCGTCACGGCGGTCTGGATGTCAGTTATGGACTCAAAATGCGTTCCTTTCACGGCCAATTTTGTTTGGGGGAACAAGAAGAAGTCACAGGGTGACATATCCGGCGAATAGGGCGCTTGCAGCAACACTGCGATGTTTGTAGAGGTCAAAAACTGCGGCACACCGAAGGCACGATGGCATGGAGCATTGTCATGATGAAGGATCCACGTTTTGGCAATCTCTGGACGGACTCTAATGACTCGTTTTCGCAGTCGATCGAGTACTTTCAGGTAGAAATGTTTGTTGACGGTCTGCCCAGGTGGTACAAACTCTTTGTGCAGGATTCCTTTGTTGTCAAAGAAGCAAATCATCATCGTTTTCACTTTTGATTTGCTCATTCTCGCCTTCTTCGGCCTGGCTGCACCAGGAGACAGCCACTGTTGACTTTGCCGTTTTGTTTCGGGATCGTATTGAAAATACCAACTTTCATCACCAGTAATTACACGATCGAGAAGAGTTGAATCAGCTTCAACCTGTTGCAGACACTCCTGTGAAATGGACATTCGCTCGTGTTTTTGCTCCGCCGAAAGGTTCTTCGGTACCATCTTTGCACACAGCTTTTTCGTGGACAAATTATCGGTTAAAATTTTTCTGACGGTTTTTCGTTTCAAATTAAGTTCATCAGTCAACATTCGAATGGTTAGCCGCCGATCTTGATGCACGAGAGTGCGCACACGCTGAACATTGTTGTCAGTACGAGCTTCAACCGGCCTCCCACTTCGCGGTTCATCCCTGACGCTCTCACGACCATTTTTAAAATCTTTATGCCATCGAAACACCTGAGCACGACTCAGAGCTTCGTCACCGAACACTTTGACCAATTTACCGTACGTTTCCGTAACAGAATCGCCGAGTTTAACGCAAAATTTAATCGCGTACCGCTGTTCAATATTACGTCGTTCCATATTCGTGACACGCCTTACAAACACGTTGTCGAAAACACAACACAGCTGGAGAACTAACGAACGAACGTACGAAAGTCGCGAGCACATGTATCGATAGAGGAGGGATGGGAGATTAACCGACCGAAGTTTCAGGTTCGCAGTGTTACCATAAGCGCGGCTAAAAATCAGTCTCATTACTTATTGGTCAGACCTCGTATATATAATGAATTTCTTGTGAACACGATTCCGGTCATAATTTTGATCGTAGGAGGCTGAAATTTAAACAGCGTATTGTCTTTACGAAAACGAAGGACGAGTTCGTTAACCAGCCAAATCGACCGATCCGTTTCGAAATGGCGGCCGTTCCAAAATTAAAAAAATTCTAATTTCCGTTATTAATCATGGGATCGGTAACGTGAAAATATGTTTTGGAAGCGTCATAAAATTCTCTACCGATAATATCTTTATAATTTTCGATAGAACGCGCCGTTTTCGAGATAATCGAAAAAAAGTGATAACTTTTTTTTTAAATTCTTATAAATTTCTCTCGTAAATATTGTTTTTTTTTAAATGTATTTCTTTCGAGAAAAATTTAAAAAAAAGGAGTTTCTTAACATGCCACATGAAAATTCGATACCGAGGCTTGCGCGCGGTCGGATATTAAAATTCCTAACATTTTTTTGTTATTTTTATACAAATACGAATACAAGTCGAGTACGCGGGCGTCTGAACGGCGGTTTTATTTTAATTCGCGGTTTAATTGGGGGCGATTAATTTAATCCGCGTTTTAGTTACTTTAATCCGCGGCTTATTTCGCGGTCTTGATCCACGGATTAACCTAATTAACTCGCGATTCCGCGATTTTATTAATTGTTTCGCGGATTAATTTGATTAGATTGCGATTCCGCGGACCGATCCCAACAAACTCGCGGGTTGGATCCGCGGATTATTTTGATTCCTCGAGTTGATTAGATCGCGATTCGTGCTTTAATCTAATTAGTTCGCGATTGGATTGATGTCGTGGGTGCGGTATCGATCGCTCGTTCATCGAGATTTCGACGTAATTAGATTATTTAAATAGAAAGCAGGTCCGTATTTCAACCAAAATTGTTAAAATTCCATAAACATATAAGATTAATGGTTATATCATTATTTTAGTTACAACCCTGTATAATAGTGAAGTGTCCTCTGTGTTGATCCGATTTTCTTTAAATATTTGTAATTTGTCGACAATTTCATTTTCTAGAAATTTTAAATGAACTTTAATTGTTTCTTTTGACAGTATTAAATGAAGAGAGAAATGCTTTCGTCAGCATTATTTTTAGTAGTAGTATAATATTATTTTTATAGAAGTAGGTATTTATTATAATTTTCAGCATTTTCGTCAAATGGAAACAATCCACACGATTGAAAACCACGTACTAAAACTTGCGAGTTTATTTTCCGAAGCACTTGATTGGATCAGCGAAGCGAAATCGTTTTTTTTGGCCGACATGTTTAAAATCTTGTGTAGGAATAAATCCAACGTCAAGAGGTTGTAAATTGTGTGTCGAATTAGGTAATAATGCAATCAAAATTCACTTAAAGTATAATATGTTGGGTGGCTTGAATGTCGATCAACAAAAAATAATGTAGCGAAGTCGACCTTTTGTTCCGGTAACAGTCACGAATAAAATATGTTGGCAACGTATTCGTAAAAGGATTTGCTCGTCGTCATCAATCCAGATTCGCTTCTTCCTAATGCCCATTTTTCTGGCATATTATTAACTATAGTAGCTTGTGGTGTACGTTCGTAAGTGAACGTGATCATCAGCGGTGCAAACACACCAGCAGTTTAACATTCTTTTCGCCTTTCTTTTAACTACGACTTTTTGACATTTTGATGATAAATATTTTGAGGTTTCGTCCGCATTAAATATACGTTTCTGAACTGCCAAAACACTACGCTGATTGTTATCGATTAGTTTTTGTTTTACTGCACGAAACCGTTGCTTAATACGCTATACTCTGTAATTGAAGCTTTAATTTGATGAGTAAGATTTTGTGATAAACTTGGCACAACTTCTGGGGAAGTGGAGGGGGGGGAGTCGTCGTAAAAATAGACGAAACCATTTTTCTCCTGTACGATTCAATTTCTTTACTAGTCACTGTACTGAATCTAATAGCTGCTCTTTATTAAGAGAAAACGTTTTGTTTGCATTGTTAAACATCCACTGTATTAAAATGTTTTCTTCTTCTAATGTCAAATTTGCTTTAGGAGGTCCCATTTTTTTTCATCGGGAGCATTACTCCCTTTGAATTTACAATACAAAGTATTCGTTTTAGGAACGTCGAAAATTTTAGATTTCCAAATTCACCAAATTTTGAAGTGACTGCTTTGTAAGCAGGGCGCGTTCGGGACCATTACCTTTTCTTTTCTCGACAACCATGTAGGCGATGGAGTCGCTGGAGTTTGATGTTGTAGGGCCAGATCAGATTCTTCTCCCCCCCCACAATTGTGACGTCGCGACCCTTTGAAAATTTAAGCGCCGACGTGACGTTTCGCCGCCTCCCCTAAAAACACGCAAAACTATCGGTTGTCCACGCACAACGAAATTGAACTGTATTTAAATAAATAACGACCGGAATTTGTTCGAGAGATGGGAGAACTCAACAGGTCCGGCGCGGCGCAAATTAAATCATCCACATATAACGAACGACGGCGCGAGCTAATTATTATTTTATAAAATGAAAAAGTAGTCGACGACTAATTAATTTGATTGTCGAAAATGCGCATTTATTATGTTGTTGTTGTTTTTCGTTTTGATGACTATTGTCGAATATTGGACGGCGCGACGGGGGCGTTAATTTAATTTGATTCGAAATTGTAACGAGCGCGCGCGCCCGTGTATCGTTTATTAAAAACAACGAAATTGTTTATTGGGAGGTGCAAATTATACGTTCCGCAAATACGGTCGGGCGCGTTTAACAATAAGATTTTTCTTTGATATTATGTAAGATATTAATAATGTAAACTGAAGCAAATTTCACATTTATGAACACAGTTTCGCATTTTCCTTAAATCAACTTTCCTAGTTTTACATAACTGTCTTATTTCTCTAACAATAAGTAAATTATTCAGAGATCAGACAAATTAATCTATTTACAATAACGGCACGCGCAAGTCCCTGGCGTCATGTGCAGCATCTTGCCGTTCACTTTGTGACGCGGCATTATTTTCAGCTCCCCCCCCCCCTCCCCCAACGCATATATTTTCCTTTAATACCTATAAATTGCTAACTTAATTATTAAACAACCATCAAGGTCAGAGTTTATAAAATATTGTCAATAGTACGCGATTTTGCTTGCACTTGAGCGGATATATGCGCGTGGATACCAGTAACGGCGGTGATGTGTGCAGTTTTTTCTTTCGTAAATAAGCGTTTCACGCCCAACTATTGTTGAGGGGCCTTGAAGCCCTTGTTCACTTCTAAGTTCCCTAGAAGACTGAATCTCGAATTTCTCAATTGCACAAAATGGGCGTATTCATTCTAAAGTTAGACGCCATTTCAATTTGGCGCCCGACGTAGAACCCGATTTTTTCAAATAACCTTCGAAACACGTTTTACAAAAGGACGACCGTTTCAAATTCCATCGCGTCTTTTGGTTCGTCCGCGCGTCCATTGTTTATCACACGTAACGAGGACGGCCGGGTAATCGGGCCACCACGTGAAGATCCCCCCCCCCCCCGGTTAATTTTTTTTGTTTCACGGACATAGTTTAATTGAATTGGAAACGAGTGTTTTCGCGCGCCGGTCGATTCGACTTCGAAACTGTCGGTCGAAACCTTTTCGTCCTTACTTAATTGTTAGAACAACTGCAGATAGACTACGACTAGTCGAGAACTTAAGGGTGCAGTGCTGTAAATTTGCCGGGATGCCTTTTGATGTCGATTACATATAATAATTCGTCTCGCCTCGTTAATTAATCCCATTAATTCGGGTTTGACTGCTTTGACGAGATTAAATAAATATTTTGCCGAGCAAATTCATTAATAGGGGTATTTTGGGGAATGGGGGCGGTTATTTACGTTCGGGTCCGCGTTGCAGTTTTTTTTCCCCCCGTTAAATTTCGACGGGCGTTTCGCGGTAAGGTTGAATTTCTCGCGTCGGTGTCGTTCGATCGCGACCCGAATTGATTAACTAACTGATTTTTTTTTAAATCGTATTATGCTTGTTGTTGTCGATTTTAATTGAATTAATAAGAGAATAGTAGGTATTTCGAACAGTCGAGTTGCACTTTGCAAATTAATTTATGTATAAGTTATCGCTGGAAATCAGTTAGAAACTTTGAATTACGTACATTAAATTAAAATCAATCAACGACGCGATGATGAATGAAGACGAGTCGTTGGCTAGACTCGAGAGCTGTTACAGCCTTCATTAATACAACTTCATTTTAATGATCGGCCTCGCAAATTGCTGTATATAGTGTATAGCGAAGTTCGCTCAGTAAGCGTTTTGCAGAATGCTTGCGCGACTGTGAGCTCGTGTTTCGCTACGCTAAATTGTGTTTTTTAAATAAATATGTTGGGTTATGATGTGGTTTTTTACGTGAATTTTTCACTTAATCGCCGGCGTCGGCGTCGTCGTCGGCGGTTTCTGCAGCCGGGCCACGAGCGTTCTCGAGGCGCACTCGTAAAACGCAAGCGTTGCCACTTGAACTGTTCGCCGAGCGATTACCCGGATAGTTGGTCGTCTTTTTAAGAAGATTAACATTTAATTTCGTCAGATTGCTTCTCAGAGGGCGCCCGATAATGAAACTGAAACGTAAACGAAACAACGAATACCACCTGTTTTCCGTTGCCTTAATGATTTAATTTAATTTTTTTTTCTAAAGTAAGATAAGAGGTGCGATTCGTTTAAGGGGATAGTAGACGGAGTTTTGAAAACTATTGCCGTTGCGATGTCGCTAGTGTAGTTCCAAGGATACTTCGTAATAATAGGCAACCAAAATTTCTAATATCTTTAACACAGATGTTTTCTAAAAACAGCAGGTAGTAAGGTTTCGGTTAAGTAGGCATAATGGGTCCCCAACGTAATCCTTTCTCATTGTTACTGAAAGTATTTACAAGTAGGTAAATGTATTTTTAGATTCTAGAATTATTCAACTGCTGCCGATTTACAAAGTCGACTTCAACATAGCAAAGAATTTCAATAACTTGCAAAATTCGCTAATAAAAGCTACATTTTTTTTAAATTTATTTATTATAAAAGTAACGTGATTGGTTCGAATATTTTATATATTACGCATTGATATCGCCGCAGGCCGAACGTTCCGTGAAAACGCGTCTTACCTGTTTATTTCACAGGATTATGTATTGTTATGAGTATACAATCATTAGTATTATACAAAAGTAAATCGTGTTTCAATAAACTGGTCATTTCCGTTTCTTATAAAATTATAAAACATCAAATAGATAATTGAAATTGGAAATAGGTACGAGGGAACTATTATACAGGGTGTTCACAAAATGACGCATAAGTTTTCCAGTACGTTGCAAAAGACCCTTCAGAGGATACGGGAAACATAACTAAAAATCTATTGTTACTTTTAACAAAGTTGTTAGCAAAAAACTGTATGTTAGAATTGGCAACATCTCAAATACCTATAACCGGCAGTAGAGGTCTTTATAACAGAATCTCTGAAAATGTTAATAAAATCAAACTAATCTTTATAGTTTATTTAAATATTTCTGAAGGTCATTTTCTAATTAGGTACGGGATGAAATAACATGTAAATCTAATACTCCCTCTGTCCCAAATTAGTTGTCACATTTCGAAAAAAATTACAAATAAAAAAATTTAGGTACACAAAAGCAGGTAAATAGAAAAACTGAAGAACTGCATTTCGAGTAGTGTTGTCCAATTCCCTTTTTTTTAATTAATCTTCTTGACGAATCACTCATTTTGGGCACTTTTCACGCCGAATTAAAAGGGCAGCGGGTGCACTTTCTAACCTTTGTTAGTTATCAATCTGAAACCAGCCTATTATATAACTTCTCTTTTGAGTATTTAATTTTTTAGAATATTACTTCCAGGATTAAATTGTATTTGCCAATAATCAGCTGAAAAAAAGTCAAATGTGACAACTAATTTGGGATAGAGGGAGTATAATAAATTATTGACATAAGTCAATATCTACTTTCTCTATCTACTTACAACGAATCAAGTGAAACAGAAAATGTTCAGATTGCATTACCTAATTATTGTGAGATTAACTGTTAAAAATACTTTAATTTGTCATACTTTGATAGCTTGTGATTATCAACTCACGTTAGGTATAATATTTCAAATAAAGATTCATACAAAACGCCGATTTTGTTAATGTACGAAAAAGCAAAGTGGCTAACGTTTTATTTATTTTTAACATCGTTGCCAGATTCATTTTTTGATTATCATGATAAAAATTTGGCAATTTATAAAATATGATTTAAAAATTAATCATCAATTATTATGAATTACTTTGGCATGTAACAATAAAGCTTTTGTGGGAAATATTAGTTTTAAAAATTGGCAAAAATGAAGAAGTTGAATTCTCAACTTTACCTCTTCATATCGACAAGAACGGTCAAGGAGGAACTTTTTAACAATTTTTTGGTATTCCTTGACAGTTCCCCTGGAATATACTGGAAAGCATATGTGCAATTTTCTCACGACCTGCTTTACATTAAAGTTTTATTTTTTTTTCTCTTGAGGTGAATATAACAAATTCAAATTTTACTATTTTTTTAATTAAAACGATAAAGTATAAATTTTAAATGACCAGAACACAGATAATAGTAAAAACCACACAATAAGTAAAGCAGTTATGAATTAGTACGATATTTTATAATCTCTTTACCTTAAAATTTGAAAAAAATTTATCACTTTTTCCAGATTATCTCAAAAACGGTGCATTCTATCGAAAATTATAAAGAGATATGATGTACAGAGAATTTTATGCCGATCCTAAAACATATTTCATATTATCGATCAAATAATTAATAACGGAGATAACTCAGAATCGATTTAAAATCTTTGATTAGCCACCATTTTGACACAGGTCGGTCAATTTGGTTGATTAACGAACTCGTTCTTTGTTTTCTTTAAGACAATACACTATCTAACTTTCAGTCTGCCACGATCAAAATTGCGACTGGAATCGTGTCTACAAGATTTGATTATATATAGATATATATGACCGATCCAAAACAAACGAACTATATTTTCGTAATCTACGGGTCGAGATCAGAGAAAATCCAAAACGGCATGTTCGAGTCCTGTCATTAGACAGGCTGCAATAGTTACATTTTCTATGAAAATTCGCTAAAAATTAATTTTTAAGTATTCAACATTTTTACATATATACCTACAAAATATCTACATCAGTTAAGTCCCTACCGACAAAACAAATTGTAAAGCAGAAATTACTACTTAATTTACTATTATTCCTTTCTTTGACATATCCCAAACAATGCCACCTTCGATATTTATGGTTGGGCTAATCTTCTGAGAAACACCTGCTTTCAGTTTCTATGCAAATAACTAGAAGTATTATTTAACAGGTAAAAATTTGACGCTGTATTTTTGGTTGTCTACATTCACAAAGACAATATTTTTAAAATAATAAGAATATACCCCTAATTTCTTAATTTCTAAATTGTTTTAGATGACCGTTGTTGTTCTAAAGTATGTGTTATAGTTATATTTATATGAGGTGGTTTTCGTGCGGCCAACGCGTTTCGGTTAAGTGCGGGGCAATTCTAAATAATGCGTTAAAGGGCGCTTTCGAAATTGCCCCCCTCCCCCCACCCACGTTTCCGGTTCAGCTGTCTTCACCGATTAACGAACGCGCGAGATTTTTCGCCGCGAATTTTTATCCCCGACGCGAGCGATTTGACGCGTTAAAATCAACGAGTGGCGTCCCGTTCGTAGTTTTACGTGACTCGTCAAACACGATGCTAAAGTTCGACGCAAATGGCCAATCATTTCCGATGGTCCTTCGCACTTACCGTTTGTTTGGACGATACGAATTGAAATATTTCGACTTTTCCTAGTAAATCTGAACCTGTTAATAACGGACAGGATAACAAAATGACGACATTTCGTTTCATATAAAATCGAAGAATTTATTCTACGAATTTAATTATTTATTTTCAATGCTTTTTTAAGTGATTTCCAGCAGTTCGAGACTAAATCCGACTATAAATTTGATTTAAAAAAAAACCGACCCAACAGTTGCCCAATTAATATTGTAGCAATAAAACGAACATCTCGAAATGTTCAGTTGAAATCGTGTATAAAAAAATAAAATATATACAGTAATGAATAAAATGATTTAAAAAAAAGTCAATAATGTATATTTTGAAAAGCTAGCTCGTTAATTTATCTAATAAGAAACTTCAAAAATCAATTGGTTGGTAAAATATAACCACTAAAATATTTTGTACAAAAATACCCAATTTCCGAGATACGGCGTCGATTTCATTTTCGAACAGGTTACGCGTCTTTATTTATTTATAAATTAATTAATTCACAACTCCGCGAAATAAAACATTAATTAGTTAAGTATTCACAGCAGTCTCGATAATTCGAGCTAATTAGGGGGCTGAGAGACTACCTCGACTCGAATTACACGAAAATGAAAAAGAATCTGGAGTAGGTATTATTTAGTCACTTGTTTACCGAGAATAAATAAGATAATAAATATACAATCTACAATCTACTTGTACACTGTATTTGAAATATCAAGATTACAATAAATATTAAAAGTTTATACAATACACACTTCACACAGAACAGCGTATAATCTAACAGTTGTAACACCGTTACTTTAAAAAGTCGACTGTGAAATTTGACAACACTGAAAAAGTTGAATTCTCAACTTTACTTCTTCACATCGACGAGAACGGTCAAGGAGGAACTTTTTAACAATTTTTTGGGATTCTTTGGAATATACTGGAGAGCATATACGCAATTTTCTCACGACATACTTTACATTAAAGTTTTATTTTTTCTCTTCAGATGAATATAACAAATTCAAATTTTATGATTTTTTAAATTAAAACGGTAAAGCATACATTTTAGATAACCAGAAAACATATACTAGTAAAAACCACACAATAAGGAAGGCAGTTATGAACTTAGTACGATATTTCATAATCTCGTTACCTTAAAATTTAAAAGAAAATTTTATCACTTTCCAGATTATCTCAAAAACGGTGCATTCTATCGAAAATTATAAAGAGATATGATGGACAGAGAATTTTATGCCGATCTCAAAACATATTTCATATTACCGATCAAATAATTAATAACGGACACAATCAATTTAAAATCTTTGATTAGCCACCATTTTGACACAGGTCGGTCAATTTGGCTGATTAACGAACTCGTTCTTTGTTTTCTTCAAGACAATACACTATCTAACTTGCAGCCTCCTACGATCAAAATTACGACTGGAAATCGTGTCTACAAGAGTTGATTATATATAGATATATATGACCGATCCAAAACAAACGAACTATATTTTTGTAATCTACGGGTCGAGATCAGAGAAAATCTAAGACGGCACGTCCGAGTCCCGTCATCAGACAGGCTGAAATAGTTATATTTTCTATGAAAATTGGCTAAAAATTAATTTTTAAGTATTCGACATTTTTACATATATACAAAATACCTACATCAGCTAACTCCCTACCGACAAAAATTGTAAAGTAGAAATTACTACTTAATTTACTATTATTCGTTTCTTTGACATATCCTAAACAATGCCACCTTCGATATTTATGGTTGGGCTAATCTTCTAAGAAATATCTGCTTTCAGTTTCTATGCAAATAACTAGAAGTATTATTTAGCAGGTAAAAATTTGACGCTGTATTTTTGGTTGTCTACATTCAGAAAGACAATATTTTTAAAATAATAAGAATATACCGATAATTTCTTAATTTCTAAATTGTTTTAGATGACCGTTGCTGTTGTAAAGTATGTGTTATAGTTATTAGAAAGTTATATTAAAACTTCAGAAGTTTATCTCTCATCAAATAGATTTAAACTCCGAAAAACTACATTTTTTTATTAACAACATTAATTAAAATCGTTGTAAATACGAAACTGTTGAAGTGTATGTGCTGATTTTACTTCTCACCCTGAAAAACACTATCGTCTATACGACTACAAAAAGAACAAGTGAATATTGAAATTATTTTTCAAAAAAATACCGAATAAAAAATAAATAAATTCAAAATAAATAACAAAAAATATTTTGTTTATCACTTTGAATAAAAGTTAATATATGTAAGAGCAAGAATAATCTTTTATAATCACGTTTATAATAAAAAAAAAAGTTTAATTGATGTTCATCTTTAAGATTTATTAAGCAAATCCGTCTACTATCCCCTTAAGCGATCGTCTTCAAGGGAAGATTTTCCTAACTCTAAGCGTTGCATTTCTTCGGCGCCGGTAGGCGTACGATGCGGCTCGAATTTCTACGGAAAGCGCGGCCAAGTTTCGCGACTTCCCGCTTTCGATCCTCTTAAATAAAATTATTAGAAAAAGAATCGATCGCGTTATTTTCATTTTGCCGTTCAATCGCGCGAACGATGATAACAAACGATCATTTCGAGGTGTGTACTCGAAAAAGTCCAAAAGCCGTCGTAAAAACAAATGCCGGTTAATTCAATAGACCGCTTCCGACAGTTTAGGTCGAACGTTTTACAAGGCGCGATTGTTCTGTCGGATTTTAAAATGTCCATTCCGTTTCGGCTAATGACGGTTATATATAGTGAACGGGTTCATAATGGGGGGGGAATATGGCGAGCCGTTCTTTTAACCGCGTTTCACCTATTTATTTAAAGGGCGCGCATATAACAATCATTTCGTTCGTTTTGGGCTTCCAACTCCCCCTCCCCCCACTTCCGCTCGATTTTGCTCTTGTTTGCGTTGGGGGCAATAATTATAATATAAATTTCCGACTAATCTAATTCATAAATCATCGTTTTCTTAGTATAGTTCCTAAAGTTCGGGTGCAGATAACGAGTAGATATTAAATATCACTTTGTTAAGGCTTCGGGCCAATAATAAATATTAGTTAATGGAGGTAATCGAATCTAATAAACTTCGGAAGTAATCCCCGGAATCCCTTTAAATGTCTTTGGATGTTGCGTGGTAAGAATTGCCGAAGGGCAGGGGGGGAAATTGAAACGGACGTGCGAGCCAGTTCGCGTTAAGGATGCGAAAAATGAAAAACGAAACGTCGCTTTAAGTCGAGAAAGTGCGCGGCATCTTCTCCGAGGCATCCGGTGGGATCGTGCGGCCTCCCCATGGTGCCTCGCAAGTGTCGCAGCTCGTTAGCGATATTCGCACGAATCGGCAAATTGGTGTCGTTATATCGTTCTCGACGTCCCGACGCTTACGCGTTTTCAATTCTAAATGTTTTCCTTTGACTGCGAGCCACACGCGCAGTTTTGTTATTTCTTTTCTTTTTTTTTTCTTTTGCTTGGCTCGTCGGGACGCCGCCGAAGAAATTCGTCCGTTCCTCGTTTAAACGTCTTAATACGCGCTCGGTTAGTTGTAACAGATGTCGCCTTAAGCAAATAAGGCGAACGGTAAACAAAAGATAATTAAACCGTACAAACTGCGTCTTATATGTTTAATTCGATTGTAAACAGGCTGTCAAAGTGAATTTTGCTCGAGTTATTAATTTAGCGCGGGATACGCGCGATCGCCGATAAACGTACGTATAAAACAACCCCGCCGCATAAACGAAAACGCTATATGTTAGACACGGTTAACGGGCGTCCCTAAAAATTAATAGCGAAACCACTTATACGCCGAATTTAACGATCGGACCCTACTTTAAATGCGATTGTTCCGAACGGGCGTAGCGAGGCCGTAAAATTTTATTAAAATGTTTCTAATTAACCTACGAGGAAGATTACTTCGCGCACTGCAACGTTGTTTTAATATTTAAATGCGTGTTTGATCGATGGCGCGGACGTTAAAAAAAGTCGTTGATCGAAATTAAAAAAAAAACTACATATAAATCGCGGGAGTCCGATTTTATCCGTCTTTCGGACTACTATAGTGTAAAAGAGCCGTTTGTCGCCCACTTTAAGTTCACTCCCAGAAGTAAGAATTTCGCGAGCTTTAAAGAGCGAAGAAGAGACGTCATTAAACGAATTGTTGTCGTTACGTGTCCGGTTCGATTTTGGTTGTGAAGCATCTAAATAGTGGCCGGTGACTCATCGGCGACTCGTTCGGCGTGAAGTTGTTCTCCATCTTCTCGCGTTTTGCTTGGCTACTGAGGTATGCGTCATTGTCGATTGGATCCACCGGGGAATGGGGGGGGGGGTTCTCTTTGCTGAGAATCTCGTACATTTTTATAAGTTAAATTAACATGGCAGCAACGACTCAACTTCAACTTCATTTAAGGTTAGATTATGCCATTAAGTGATTAAAAATCAAGTACCGTATCTTCACGTCTCGTATTCTAAGTAGTAGCCGATGATTCATCATGCGTCGTTGTCGCTTGTCCTTCTGGCTGGCGAGTCACCTGTAAATTAACATGGCAGCATCGACTCAACTTCAACTTCATTTAAAGTTAGCTTAACCCATTAAAGACGTTTAAAGTGCGAAGAAGGGAAGTGATTAAAACCCGTTCGATTGTTGTTGTGAAGCATCTAAGTAGTGGTCGATGACTCGTCGGCGACTCTTTCGGCTTGCAGTTGTTCTTCGTCTTCCCGCGTTTTGCTTGGCCATTATGCTTGCACGTATGCGTCGTTGTCGATTGGACAAATATCAAGGACAATTTCCTCTTCGTCGATCACCTCGAACTTAGAACGTTGAGCGATTTGGTCCGCGAGCCTGAGCTGATCGAATGTGACCTATTTCTTCAATTTAGATGAACGTTTGGCGACTCGACAAATTTGTGTGCGTCGCTTTCAATCGCCCGCCAATTTATAAAAACATCGACGCGTGGCTTTCGTTGACATTTTAAGACGCCATAAACCGTAAACTTAAGCGTAAACTCGCACTAATGCAAACGTAAACAACATTAAGATAGATTGCGTGATAGAATTTTCAAATTTAATTCGTACTTATTAGCCGAATGTGTGTAAATTGTAAATTACGTCGGCAATGCAAACGTACTATATATAGACCGGAACAGGTTTAAGTTTTGACAACTTTTCCGAGTTGACACCGTCTGCGAATCCGAAATCGATTCGCGTCTCGATTAATGCTAATTAAGTACAGATTTTGCGGTGGCGGGTCGAGTGGTCGTCACTTCCGGCCATTACAACGATGTGAAGCGCGTTTATTGTTGCGTTCGAGTGTTCGTTGGCCGTTAATTTCTGGGGACGTTGGCGCGTATGTTTAAGATTTCGTTTTGATAGTTATGCTGGGGGCACTTTTGCGAAGTTGGAGGAGTTTACAAAATTTTGAATTACGTCAAACTTTGACTATTAAACTTGGCGTCGGTGCAGAAAAACTGGAGGAGTTTGTTTTATGTTCGATAACTCATCGCCGCGTCGAGTCGCGAGCCTGTAAAATGTACGAATCACCCCGTATATTTTATTTAGAAATCTAGTGACTTTTCAACGATGACGACAAAGGTGCTTTGGTGCTTGGAAGAACATGTGCTTTTCTAGGACAAGGTGATACTTACGAGGTCGTATCACTCGAGATTTCTTTATCGGCGACATCTTGTTATGTACGTAATTTTTCGTGGGTTTTATCGCGGCTGCTCGAGATGGCGTGCGCGAAAGTATTCGTTACAGGCGCTTTAAAATAGTCGTGGATAGTATGAAGCATACTATTAGGGTAAAACATATAGTACTCGTGCCTCGACCGTGAAAAACCTCGTATAGAAAAAACAAACACGTTCGATTACTTGCTGGAGTCGCTGCTCGAGTCGTGAGTCGACGTTTCACCGTGAAGGAGCGTATTTGAAACGATGCGTTTGTTTGGAGGTCGCAGTCGATGCTCCACCATCTGTGATCGAGCGTTTAAAGTTGTTTTTTGTAAAGGGCTAGGTGAAAATGCAGCTGTGCGAGAGTTGTTGAAAGAAAATTTCGAGGTGTAGGAAATGATAAATTTGGTCGTAACGTAATTTATCATACGCGAAAGAATATCGAACGGCCCTTCGGTTTTTTAAGGGCGCCCGGCAACGTCGACGATCCGGCGTTAAAATCCGGATATACGCGCGCGTTGCACCTCGAGGACTCGTCGTCGGCTCGTCTACACTCGCCCATGTCGGCGTAACTTTTCGACTAATGTATAGGTATTTCTTCGCGAAACACGTTTTTCGTTTTTTTGCGACGCGGGCGCGGCGCCGGATTAAAGTTTGTTCTTTTTTTCTATCGGCGCGCTCGATAAATAGCTAATCAGCAGCGACGGGGCCGTTTTTATTTATGCGACGTCGCGTCGTATCTATCGTATTTTAATATTTTTAATATTAGCCTCGCAGTCGAGTTCTCGCGTAGATAAAAACCGTCGCCAAGTTCTAGAACAATTTCTCGTATCTCGCATTACCGGAAGTCTTTCTCTCGACTGCCCCGTATAGTTCAGACAACTGCAGGATATGAAGTCCGTTTATCTTGCAGTTCAAGATTGCCGTGATATACAAACTGCTCGAGTTCTGGTAAACGACTCGACGATGACGGTCGACGATTTTTCGGCCAAAAATTCGCGTGCTCGACGAATAAGTCGCCAAAATAATAATTTATTAATGAAATAATAATGATGGCGCGATAATTATTAAGCGAATTGCGAGTTTGACGTTAACACGTGAAGTACGTAAACATTTTATGTCGCCATTTCTGTTCCGAGCTAATTTTCCTTCAAACGGTAAATTTATTTAATCGCAACGATATCTGCATCGTAACAGAATTACCCAAGTGTTACAATAATTTCGGCGGCATTCACTTTACGTTTAAAATTGGGTTATAATTTTGGGGCATGAATAACGTTGTTGTGTCGTTGTATTGTATGGGGGCACGTGAAGCGCGCTCGATGCTTTCGAGGGGTGGGGCGGGGGCGTGGGAGGGGGGGTGTTGGTTAACTAAAATTTGGCGTTGACACTCTTTTACGACCGTCGTAAATTGCGGAAAATAATTTTTGAAATGAAAATGCGGGCGGGGGGGCGCGTTGGGACGTCTGGCGGAGACTTGTGCGCGTTTTAGTCGCGTTATTTTCGACAACCATCGTTTTGTGACGAGATACGACGGAGGCGCCGGGAAGTAAATTAGTCGAATTTCGTTTTGTATATTGAAACAATTGGCCCTTTTCGGCGTAGGTGTGAAAGGGAAGAATTTGTAAATTGCATACGTGACATTAAATCTAATAATAAACATGGGGAACGTTTGCCGTTTGTCTCGAGCTTTTCCCAGAAATTACTCTACGTCGCAACTCTCCAGTTTACGTATTAATCTTGTCTGGCCTCATTTCGAAATGGAAACTAGTGACGTCTTTGTCTTGGCGTTGTTCAATAGCCAATTAAGTAAAAACGCATCGTTCATCTGTCACGGGCGCACGATTGTGCTTAAACAAACCGTAGAGATGTTCGCGTGAATGTCGTATCGCTCGCCGCGACTCGAATAGAGCGAAACGATAATTGTTTGAGAGAACTGTCGGAGGGTATACAAAAGTGGCAATTTGTTTTTGAGATCGTCCCGCCAGCAACTGTTATAGAGTCTAATTTCGAGTTAATTCTTCAACAAACCACCCGTCTTGCTTAGTATACACGCCGATATTACTCCTGAGGGTCTAACTGTTGCCAGGGGTTTCTTGGGCAATTATAATAATACGTCGCGAGGGACAATTTACTCTCAAGATTTGTTTGCGACCGGCATCGAGTTCAACGGCGGCTTCTAGAACTAATGGAAACGAGGCCGAAACAAAGAAGCACTTAGCGACGTGACACGTCCTCGTTCGGGCGCAAATTGTCGCAATAAAATCGGCCCGCCAAGATATGGAAAATGTTCGGCGACCACGACGCCGCCGAACTTCATCGGCCCAAACTATCCTTGTACGTATATAGACGCGCGCGGATTACACAAGTTCGCAATTCGTTCCGACATCAAAGATTTCGAGGCCCTAACGGCCTCGGTTCGAGTTTAACCTTCGTGTTTATTTACCTACTTCTGGGTCTTGTTTGTATCGCAAATGATAATGTCGTGTGCGGCTTTGCGAGATCCGCATCAAATTCAAATGCCCATACTTAACAGATGTATAAAGCCCGTCCCATTACTTAGCACTAATACCCTGCGTTTTCGCAATTAACATTTTCATTTAAATTGCGAACGCCGAAACAGAAGTTTTCCGGCAAATACATTTTAATGGCGTGCCGCGCTACCCTCGAACCTGTTTAATTTGAATATTTTATGTGCGGCCGAAAATAAATCCGTCCTTAACTATCCGAAATTTGTTTGCTTGCCTTTTGTGTCGTTATCGTCTGTGCGAGGGTTGATTTTGAAGGGCGCCCCCTAGAGTTACGGAAAACCGACCGCGCGTTATAGTTAAATTAATGGTTTGCTTTTTTTTTGTTGTTGCAGAATGTCCGTCGAGTATCAGCTCAATAACACCGAGGCCCTCCTGAAAATAAACAAGGTGGAACTGCAAGACGAGGCGAGCTATAAATGCGAGATCACTTATTTGGAGGTGCGCGAAAACTGCGACGTCGTCCAAATCATCAAACTCCAAACTATGGGTGAGTTTATATTTTATACTACCTGCCCAAGAAGATCGCGTTTCGTTAGGTACTTACTTATTAAACGTGATAAATAGGTCAATTGCGTGGCGCCATCTATACAAATAAACGCGTAATCAATGATGGATGGCGGTTCCGTCTCACGAAAAGCGATATTTCTAATTTCTGTCAGGTGCATTGAAACTTTAATTATCTAACTTCATGAAATAATACGATTTCCCGGCGTATCGAACACGTTTCGTGACAGGCGAATACTCTTCCCTCATCAATTATACGTCTCGTTGTGGCAGATTAATGTTTGAGAGTTTACGTACAACTTAAAAATTTACGGAAATTTAATTAAGAAAATAATTAGCAGATACCTCTCGCCCGTTCGTGGCGCGGACGAATCGGCGAGATTAATGGAGTTGCGGTTTATGAGGGCGCGTTCGCTTCATTTTTTTTTCGAACGTCGTTTGGTGGGGCGAACGTCTTAAATTGTTGATTGAAAATAAGGGCGGGGGTCGGTTGTAAAAGTATTTGACGCAAACAGTTTGCGCGATGGCAAATTTTCGTTAATATTCTTCGATTTTTTTTTCGATAAACAGTACGTCTTATCGAAAATCGCACGGAGAGATGTCTAAACGATAATTTTATGGGAATTCTAAAACATATTTGATGTTAACGATCCGATAATTAATAACGTGGATATACGCGGTTGACGGTTCCCGACTTCGTTTAACGGCTCGTTAGGTATATAACGTTGCACTAAATCGTTGATCGATAAATTCGACGCAAGTTGCTAGACGTCCCTTAAAAGTGTATCGCACAGGCAACCTGTCGCACATTCGTAAAACGTTTGACTCGCATAAAGTGGGGTTCGCACCTGTGCAATTTTATTGCACGAATTTCGACATGTTCTAAATTTGTGCAATAATTGCATGCAATTTTAGTAATTTTCTTATTGTCAATCGTTATTGCTAAAGATGCATTTGTTAATGTACGTCAAGTGACAACTAATTTTTAGCGACTCGAAATCGCATGCAATTCATTGCTGCAATAAAATTGCACAGGTGTGAATCTCACTTAAGTTAAACGCGTTTTTTTTAATAGCGATAGAAAAATAACGCGCGCTCGATTGTCGCATTGTTTTTGTCGAAATTTTACAATTTTATTAAATATCCAAATCTCGTCGTCTGTTTCGAGCAGCTTTTAAATCGAAAAATTTGACGGATTAGTAGGTATTTTTTTATCGTGTTAAATAAAGTATCGACAGTTCAAAATAAAACGACGAGCGACTTATGGTATTGAATAAATAAAGTCGATTTGTCGCCGTGAAACGGCGATAGTCGACTTTTTCTTAACTCGAAATCACCGCCTACGCCGATAAAATATTAATATCTAAATAATTGTCGATTATTATGTCGTTAAAATCATTTCAACAGTTAAAATATTGAAACTTTCCTTGTTTATAACAGTGGTAACAGAAATTTAGTTTACCGAAACGTCGTTTGTTCGACCGGCGGTAATCAAAATTTGACTGTAAACTTGTTTTTCTCCTCCCCAGTGTTCGTGTGTTCTTGTAATGTGTGTTTAAAAAATTTGACGACGAAAACCACGAGGATCGTGGTTTTCGAAGCCTTATTGAAAGGAAAACGCACCGACGATGGTCGTTTTTTCTTCTCGGCCCAAAATCGCGTTGATATACAGCGTGTACGGCGATGAACGGGACATCGCAGTGACTCGGAAACGGATGAAGATTTTAAAATTATGTAAATATCCTAATCAATTTCAAATATCTAATGAAAATCTACGTCTGCCATCGTTAGGTGGCATTATCTAACTTTATATATATATATATATATATATATATATATATATATAAGTGTTTGTTCCCCAGTATATCCGAAAGGGTGGTAGGTGAGTCGTTTGGAACTTATTTAACCAAAAACCTTTATACAAAGTGTCACGGTTTCTGAGATAAAGCCAACTTTGTGATTTTATTAAATTACTGCAGTTTTAGTATGATTAATTTTAATTAGACACAACTGCAAACTTTTAATTTCTTGTAACTTTTATTTTAGTAGTCTTTGATATCTGTTCTATCAAATAAAATCACTTGATACACTCTACATGTGATAAAACAAAATATTTAATAAAATCACAAAGTTGGCTTTATCTCAGAAACCGTGACACTTTGTATAAAGGTATTTTGTTAAATAAGTTCAAAATAACCTTCGATTATCGTCCCGTATATATATTATATATATATTTTTTTAACTCAACGCCTTATATTTTATTTCGTTTTTGTATTCTGCGACGTATTTGCGATAATTTTCAATGATTAAAAGTCTGTCTTTTGTGGTTTTTTGAAATTTTTATCCGTTTCCGAGATATTGCGATGTCCCCGTTACTCGCCGAACGCGCTGTATATTAACATATATATTTTTTGTTTTTTGTCTGCCGAAATTTTTGCTATAACACATGTTTAAAAGTTTGCGGGGAAAGCGGTCTTTGGGAATAAAATGTTGACCTTAAGGAACGAAGTATCGTTGGTTTAGGTGGAAAAAAAGAAACGAATCGACGATAGTTGATTTTTTTAAGTTCAAAATCACCGCTAACTGCGATAAAATAAAATCGTGATATAGCTTATCCAAACCTATATACAATCACGTCATCAATACAAGGTTACTAGATGATGACGTTTCACACAGTCCTGTCACCTCGTACCTCGTATTTTGACAATTCTAATAAATTGTAGTATTTCTTTATGCCATCTAATATATGCGCAGGTAAATCATCTATAGAATATGTCACTTTCCGAACTTTAAACCGAATTACAAATAAACAATCTAGTAAGTTTTTGTTGATGACGTGAATTGCATGTAGGTTTGGATAAGCTATAGGTATAAACTATTTATTGTAAGTATGTTATTAGCATTTAAGCAAGTCGAGTCGCGTTGAAACTTTACTTGTTAAACCAGCGGTAACCAATATTCGGTTGTAAGTTGTTTTTGCCGCCGGACTTTTTGTGTTGCGGACGTTCAAAAAAAATGTCGACCTTTTAAAGAACGAGGCGTTGTAGCTTTATATTTGAACCTGTGGATCGAATCTCGAGTTTGTTAGACCGGCGGTTACCAAAATTCGGTCGTTTTTGTCGCCGAACTTTTTGTGTACTCGGAGGCCTATTCTCAAACCATTCGCTTACGTTACGCAAACGAATGGTGCGAGAATAGGGTCCCAGGTGTTCAAAAAAAAAAATGCGGCGACGAAGACAATCTTTGCGAACAAAATTTGGACCTATTTAAAGTACCAGGCGTCGTGGCTTTATAAAAAGATATTTGAAGCCGAGGATCGAGTATTGATTTTATTACACCAGCCGTAACCAAAATTCGGTTGTAGGTTGTTAGGTTGTTTCACGTTTGCGTGCGCGCTGCAAGTTTTATTTAAACTGTTTATAATATCCTTTACTTTAAAAATTTTCGTCTTTCGGATTAAAATTCGTTACCGCCTCCTTAGGAAATGCATTTCGTTAATATCCGCCTATTTTTGTTTACGCCAATGCGCCTATGGATTATGGTGGTGTTTTTTATCGTTTTCTGATTGGCGTAAACAAAAGTAGGCGGATATTAACGAAATGCATTTACCTAAGGAGGTGGTAACGAATTTTAATTCGATAGACGAAAATTAAAAATAAAGGCGACTATAAGAACGCTCTACATTTCGTCGTTTAGATGTAGCGACCAAACGATAGACGAGTTTTTTTGCAAATTATTACACCCTCAAAAGCAAAGTCTGTAGCATTGCACATCACACGAACAAAACACCAAAGATCACGACACTAATACATGTAATAAGTTTTGTTAGCTGAACGGTCGATTCGTTTCGCCGATGTGATTATAAAAAATTCCAGCAGTGGCGATATTCAAACTACATTCTGAACAACCGACGTGACGTTAATTCGTCGACCGACAAACCCGATTTTCTATCGATAATACTAATTTAATGTGAGCTGTCGATAGTTATGCGCTTAACGGTCTCTTCCTATATTTACCTAAAGTTAAGGGAAGCTAACGATTAAGGAATCGGTCACGAAGTACAGTTTCATATCGATTAAATCGGGGCGCGTTTAAATCTCCCCCGAACTTAAATTAGTTAACGGTGGACATCTGATATTACGTAGGGCTTGTAAACGTTTAATGCTTATAGATAAATTGATTTAAACCAGCGACAGTCGACGGCTTGGAGCTTGTTGGTGAAGTTTTTTTTTTTAACGGACGTCATTCCGGTCGGACTTTTAACTATCGATGTATATTTGGAAGCTTTCGTTGTCTGCATTGTAACTTGTCAAGCGGGTGTTTTTTAAAAAGACGACGGGGGACGGAAATCTTTGATCTCTAAACGTGTTGTGTCACTCGCACTTCAACAATAACCCGCCAACAATTTCGTTTTCGGCGCGACCTGAGTGACAGCAGCTGTTGCTGAAATTTCCATTTATATATTATAAAACGAGATATACGTTAACGTCAACAACAAATGTACTGTACGTACGTACGTGGAGGCGTTTTACATTCGTCTGCGTCCCGTCCTTTTTCTCCGGACGATTTCACCGCTCGTCCGGAATTCGATTCGTTTTGCGTTGTTGCGCCGGGACAGCGCGATCGGTCGTTTTTTTAAAAAAGCGCTCATTGTTAGAGAAGAGAGTGCGCATCGCATAACAACCAGCGAGCGCTTATATCGGACTATTTTGGAAAGCTTTTCAGGTGCGCCGCCCTTTTGTCGAGGCTTAACGAATAAATCAATTCCCGACATATCGTACTCGTTGCAGTTATCTTCGAACGCTATTGTTCCCGTTATGATATTAACATGTCGTGTCGCGTGTATAGTATCGCTGAAAACGTGCATCGCGTCTGTTAGCGGAACACAATTTCCTCGTCGCCAATCAAAATAAACTGTATTAGGGTCGCGCAACAGCCAAAATTCTTAGTAGCTGTCGTGTTTTGGGATTTAAAGTTTCGCGTCGCGAATTCCCATTTTCTTTGCCGTGGACGCAAGTTTTTTGACGTGTCGCCCGGAACTGCAAGCCGAGCGCTTTCTCGATCGATGATGTACGACTTTAGGGCGATCGTTCTGGAAGAGTTTGAAGTTTTGATTTTACGGGAGAAGGCGCGCGAAAGTTTCTTTTTAACGTTCGTTTGATTTCTGATCGCCGTCGCACGTCCCGAGACGACGCGGCGTAGCAACTTGAAAAGGATCGAACATTAACATCGGACATCTTGGTTTATGGCGTTTTTCGCGCCGTTCCTCTCGATATTTCAGACGTCGACGATACGTTATCGTGGCGCTTCTGTTGGTATTTTTTTCGCACGTCGAACGGCGGAGAGGCTGCGGTCTTGCGCCAACCGAAACGACGAAGGTGGAACGGGGGAAAACTACGCGTGGGGAAATTAAAAAGCTCTCGGTCTATCGGTGCGGCGATATCTCGAAATGATTTATGTTGACTTGGTGTTGCTATAATAAATCGCTGTGGATTTTCCACTTGGTCGTCGTAGTGTTGAACACTTTCCAGGATGCTCGCCTTCCTTTTTCCCTATCTTGATTTATTTGGCAGACTATAGATACGGGTTACGCTCGATGAATACACTGCTCCGAATTTTTTGGATTTATCTTGTAATTCTACTTGGAATACTGACGCGATACGACGCGACGCAACGCTCTTATTACACGTTTATCTACTATTATATTTTTTTAACGTAATAATTATCCCTTCTTTGCTTCCGCGATTAGAAAAGAGCAATCGACTTTTGAGTTTTTAAGTTTTTATCAAGCGAGCGTGTCCTGTTTAAGGACGATAAATTACGACCGCAAAAGCATCTCGCCGCGAACCCATTCTGGCGTAGATACTCATTCGCTGCTAATTTTGTTTTCCTTCTCGCTGTTAGTTTTTTTTTTTTTTTGATTTTCTTACAGTAATTCACACGCGGCTCCCTTTTGTTTGTTGTGTCGGTTGAACGCAATTTTAATAATAAATTAAATTTTCAGCGTATTTCATTTAAGTATCGTCAAAACGGCGCAATCGGGTCCCGCGTTGGGCGCCAAAATTATCTGTTACGTGAACTTTGTCACGGCTCCAGCAGCCAGTGAAATCGGGAGTGGTTTAAATACAAAACTAATAAAAAAATAGCCTTAACTAGAGCGACAAGTAGTTTTTAACAAAATTTTATCCAGCAGAACTATTGAACTGCAACAATCTAGGGAAAAATATATTATATATAAATAAATCAAATTAAAGCATTCCTATACTACTATAAATAAGGTCTTATACTAATACTATAAAGGTTTAAACTATAAGTAAATGAAGCTATTCCTTAAAATTATACCTATATTAAAACTATTTATAACTTACGATAACAGATTTCATTAATTGTCTGGAAATAACCTACTGCAATGATAGTTTCGTAGGTTGATATGATATTCGCGGGTGTCCTGTTTTCCTACACCGATAGTCAGCTATATATTGTTCCCTTGATGTCCAACGACTTCGACTTTAATTATGTTCCGCGTATGATGAGTCGCGCACGATACCAAGGACGAATCGTGTAATCGAACGCTCAGGAGGCGTTGATCGTTGACATTATAAACGCGTGTCGGTGCGATACGCGCGTTCCAATTAATCAATGAACGATTTTGAATAAATTTCATTCAAATCTAAATCCGAAATTTTGAAAATTAGACATTTAAGTCCCTACGTGCGTTGGAAATTGTTTTGTTTGCAAAATCACGTTAACGTCGAAATTTAAAACGTCGGGGCGCCGCGTCCCGTTGCGTCGAAATTATTCAGCGAAGACGCGTTTTATAAAAAGCGATCGTTTTCGATTATTATCATAAAGTTAATTAGAGAAAGATAAATCAAAATAAAGGAGGAAAATAAAAACACACCTCCCGGGTCGACGGCAAATATTTGCGAACGGGCGGCCTTTTCGCTAAATGTTTAATTATCAAACTAAAGTAATTAATTAAAAGTCGCGTCAACGCGATATTTCTCGAGTTTGCTTAATATTTTTTATTATGCCGGTGCACCGACACCTAATACCTAGACTATATCGACCTAATTTTTTTTTAATTAATTTAAATTTTAAACGTGATTCGCCGTCGGGAGTCCTACGATTTATTTATTAATAAACGGGCGTCGGCCTTCAGTTATACAATATAGGTCGATCTTCTCGAGATACGATTTACATAATTAATCGGCTAATGGAATTGACTTTTCAATGGGGAGAACGGGAGGAGATCGAATTCGCTTTCGTCTCACAATGGGTATTAGGTGTTGGCTTGTTTCTAACACGGTTATCCCGAACTATTCTAAGTGAATTTGCTGTTGATCACTTATAGGCGACTATTGTATTAGAAGTTATGGTGCGGCCCCTTTTTGCCTGTCCGTCGTATATACCTACTAAAAGTTGCCGGTCGTCCATAATGTATGTCGGTCGGACGTGGGAAACGCTCTGCAACTTACAGTTGTGGAAATCGAGCAGTAAATACATCAAACAGTATTGATGGGTTCCGGTCGCTACGTCCGGATCAATGGTGTGCCGCACGGCACGGACATGTTGTCGATACAGTGCGGCTCAAGGAAGGCGCGCGTGGCGGATACGTAGATTTTGAAACCGTAAATGATTGCTAGGTCAACGTCAATTAATCATTGTCGGTCACGTTGACACCATACGACAGAGTTTCGGTCCTTTATAGCGCAAGAAAATCGAGCTGGCGTTCTAATAGACCCACTGACAGCTGACACATTTATCAATACACACGGAGCATTGGGTAGGTATATCAAAACCGCAAGACAGCAACACTTGACAAGGGTTAGATACAAACGATACACTCGAATATACGGGTATTATTATTTCGGAAGGCGTCGTGGAATATTGTATTAAATACGAGTAGCGGAAACGCCGCTGCTTCTTTTATGACGCACGGATTAACATAAAACCGATCGGCTCCGCACACGATCGTGCGAGCGTAAAATGCTCGTCTAAACATTCATCATCGGAAGAAAGCGAAGCTGCACGGAAATTAGGAGGAATTGTAAAACCGCATCCCTGACGAAGCAAGCGATCGCCGCCTGCTGCATTCCAATATTTGGTGGTCCCTGGGCGCGAGATACCGAAACGAGCACTTTCGTGGAGGAGGGGGGACGTTTTTAATTTCGAACCAAAGTCCGTTTCCTTCGCTCGTTCGCTTTCCTACGCGTTAAGAAATAAAATTCGAGCCGCTCCGAAGAGGAAAGCCGCGAAAAACGTCCAGAGATGTCGCGCTTCTAATTCGACGCGTCAAATTTGCCGCGGAAATTCCCGTGTATTTTAAGTGGGGCCAAGTCTGCGGATCGTCTGCCAAAATTCCGTGGGACAATAAATTGCCGGCCGTCATAATAATTCAACCTCGATCCCGCGTTTAACCGAATCCTCCCATTTTAATTATGTTACGTTCTCACGTTTGTTTATTTACGAGCTACCGATAAAATGGAAATTTATTTATTAATTGATACAAATGATTGAGTAAACTCGGTCCGCGGTAATTTGACAGGCGTTTGACGTTTGCGCGGGTTATGGGGGGTATATATGTTTCGACCGACTCAAAACCGAACGGTCGTATATATACGTAATGGGGCAAATTTATATCGGCGTGCCGTTGTCCAAATAGAGGACCGATTGATCCTCGCCCATACATCGTATCTACATTAATTTACATATGTCAATTCGCTGCCGACCATAAATAATTAAGCCGCATCTGTTTGACGCGGTCAGGGTTGGGGTAACACGGTTAGTATTAATTTTGTGTTTGTAGATACGTACATACGTACATACATACAAACATCGAACGGTTTTTTTCTTCTTCTATTGTCCGGACCGGTCGGACGACCTGATTTATAATTCATTATAAACGGACGTTATTATTAAACGACGTCGACGGACGATTGTCCCGAAAGTCATTAGGAATTTACGTCGGGGGAGCGCGAAGAAGTGGGGCCCTGCTCGTTACAAAATTAATTCGTCCGCATAAATATGCGATACGTTCTATTTTTAAACCGTAACTTCCGGAAAATGTAAATTTTCTAATTAACTGCATCTCGAGCCCCCCAAGCACTCGAGTGGAGGACGCATTCAGTTCACGTCATTCAGTATTTATTGCAAGTTCGCGTACGTATTATACACGAACAACGTTCTACATCCGTGTAAACAAACTAGCAAATGCTCGTGTTTTTTTAATCGTCGGAGAATAGGGCGCGAGGCGTATGTACGTACATACGTAGGTAAACGTGGAATTCTTTACGGTGATATTCGCGACTTGCGATCGACTATTAATTGGGTCGTTACGTTTCGACCTGCAAACACGAGGATGGGGTTCTCTCTGAAACAGGGTCGTCGATCTTAAGACGAACAGGCATTTTATTAAGAGAAGAACAAATTTATTTAACGTCGCAGCAAAGTTTACGTGACAACGTGCCAGACTAAAACGGGCCGCGTTACAGTAAACGCAACCCCCCCCCCCCTCCCCCTACCCCATTATAATAACGCCTCGTTCGAAATTTACGACCGCCCTTGCCCGCAAAGTTGCTGCACGTGTGCACGTCGAACGTCCGCGCATAAATCCACCCACACTTTCGCGCGGCACCGCGTGCGTAAAATTCGTCCGTCGTTTCGATCGTCGATCCGATCGAAAAGGCGACATTCTAAAGATTCGTCGCCGTTCGCGATCGCGACCTTAAAAACGAAAATTCGCTCTCCCGAAATAATAAAGTCGCCGGGAGGTATCGGCGACGATAAAAGAACAGCACGCGCGCGCGGCCCGTTCCGGACGAAATTTGAATTTAAAGCGAGGTCCGCGCTTTTACGTCGCATCGAAGCCAAATTAACAATTAAACTGGTCGAATTAGCGCGCCAGTAAAAAAAAAATGGAGGGCGAGCGAGGTCGACGTCGTCGTCGGTTCGCTGCGGTGGCGCGCGTTTGAGGTTACGTAGTAAAAATTCGAACGGCAAAAATGGATCGTAACTCGAGACCGAAATTTTCAATTCGCGATAACGGATAATCGAGGGCCGATTTTATTGTCGCGTAGGACGCCGGGATTAGTTTTTAAGCGACGCGATGCGCGTCATAATTTTTTTTTTCTAATGGAGACAATTGAACGTCCAATTTAAGAGTAACGACGGCCCTTCGGCGTTAATTCAATTTTTTAGTCGACGTATTTAGTTGCTTATTTTAGAAGCATTAGATTAACACGTTGACTGCCATTAGTTGAGAGACACCCTGTATATACACTGTTTCTGAATGGAGTTGACAAGAGGAAAAAGTCTTAATTATTGATTTTACGACGAAAAGTCATTCTTTATAAAAAAAATTCTACCTGTCGAAAAAAATGAGTTTACCATAAACAAATCTGACAATGAGATCAGATGTACAAAGTGTTAAGAAATTAACAAAACGTGAAAACGTTTCAAGAGAGAAATGTCGTTATTTTTTATTTTACGATTAAACAAAATGGTTGATAAAAAAAGGTCGCTTGAAATCGTAAAAAGGACAGGATACAAAATTTGAAGTTTAAATTTTGATTTGAATTTAAGAAAATTCGAAATAAAAATCTTGAGAACGTCGATCACGACAGTTGTCCCCCGCAATCGTTGCGATTCTTATTTAATTTTTACTTGTTTGCTTAAAAACAATATTATGTTGTGTTTGAAGAAAAACGCGTATCGCATAATTTCGAGATGAAATTGAAAATTGGAATTTATACTTTCGATTTTGCATTTGGGCCTTTATTATGATTTTTGAGCAACTTGTTCTAAAGACAATTTTGGGTAAAATAAAAAATAATGGCATTTCTCCCTTGAATCATTTTTATGTTTTCTTAATTTATTAACACCCCGAACGTCCGAATAATGACTTTTTCGTCATAAAATCAATAATAAAGATTTTTCTTCTTGTCAACTCATTTTTTTGGGGCCGAATTTCAACGTTTCATATTTTCGTGATGTGGGGATCGAGATCGAAGGAAAGCTAAAGCGGCACCTTTATTTTATACGAAAATATTCGCTAAAAGTTGAAATCAAAAATCACAAAGGAAAACTTATCTAAATTTTGACTAGCGATCTACTCTATTGAAAGGTATTTCTGGTCTTGACGTTCCTTCGCAAATTTAATAAAACTTCTTTCGTTTTAGCCCTTTTTATTTTCTAATATTCGATTTTTTGTGCGAGTAAGTAATTTATTAATTAACGTATTTTATCGAATTTTAATTGAGCTCTTCATTTGTGGCTTTCACGTCTGAAAGCTTTTACTTATCGCGGTGCCCGCGTTCAGAACAAATTCGCCAAAGTGCATTGCAATTAGTGCGGAAACGAACCCCGGATTTCCCCGCCAGCGTCGGCGATACCGCGGTTTTGCGTTTTCGATGATCTCGTGCGCCGTCTCGTTTTATTACGTTACACTTAAAATTCGAAACTTCGACGTTACGTTAAGTATACTTTCGTACCCTCGACCCAAAACTTAACGAAGTTATCGAACGTTACCTTTGTGGTATCTGATACGTTAATTGATTCCTGGGTCGGTAGCTAGGAGACGTAAACATTTTACGGATGTTTAGGGCTCGCGGGAGACCCGAACTCGATCGTTTGATATAAATACTTGTTGATGTTGAACTTACACGAAACTACTTTGCGATAATTAGTTTACAAATTTATTTATTGTACGTTTCAATATCCCCTAAACAAGCGGAAGTCTACGAACTTTTCGATTTCTTTATGAATCTGATCGCGGATTTTTCATTTAAATTCCATTGATTTGATTGCATGTTGTTTTTTTTTAATTTTTTTTATTTTTAAGATTTTATAGTACGAAGACCGTAAAATTACAATACGTTTACAACGATAAAATCACGAGAGCACAATCGTGTCCTGTAACGTCGCACTTCGCACCTCGAACGGATTTGAGAAAATCCTGTAGGAAATTTGGAAAAAGCGCCAACGGCGACGTTTCCCAAACGAAACCGTATTTTGCACTCCGGGGAGTCGTGACCGTTTTTCTGGATCATCGTCGTCTTATGGGAATCGATCGCGTTCGAAATTTGATCTGAAATTCTCAAACAAATTCCCGTAGGTACTATGTATGAGTCGATTGGTAAATGAGTCACGAGCGTCGCCAGTATAGAATCGCGTAATCGAACACTCGGTGAAACGTTCTATCATTGCGACAACGTCGATATCGGGGAAATTTTTGCCGAAAGAAAACAATACACGACAGGAAAAAATATCTAATTTTTTTTCCTAGAATTTTCGAGGTAGTGGCCGAAGGTCTAATATGAAAATAAGAACCTCTCACCCTTCGTTCCTAGTTCGAAACGGGAGGGATCTCTTTTTTGTTGATTTTTATCTTACGCGAAGAAGAAAAAAAAATTCGTAAATTTTAAATTTGCGTCGCGTCGATCTCGAAATTGCAGCCGCGAGAGATGGCGGGTTATTTGAAGAAATGTAATGGCGTTTATCGTCTATTAAAAAATTTGGAATTCAAAAAAGCGCGAAACCGTCGCCGTTCGATCGAATAACGTGTACCTAACATAAGTTAAGATATTCGCGAGCGAATTTAACAAAATCGCGGCGATAAATTAAAATTGCGATGAAAATGTGTACGGAATTAATTGGACGTCTCGGAGACGATCAAGATGGCCGCTCACTTACGAATCCGCAGGTCTAGAATAACGTTGAACGCGTTGGCGATTTAGTTAAAAGAAAAAAGATTTTTAAGGTCGCGATGACGTAACAACTATCTAATTAATACGAAGCGCGTCATATACTAAATTAATCCTATTAAAAAGAAAAATGAAAAAACAAGAAACAATGACAAATCGCGTACATGTAAATATACTAAGCCCGCCTATAGTGCTCTTAACGCGCGTTAGACCACCGTTTGGGGGTACGCAAACGACTAATTAATCATCGCGCCGAATGACGAGACGTCGATCTTTTTAACGCGTATGCGGATTATTTTATTACAGTTTAGTAAAAATAATAATAATAATATAAATTGCCTTCTCCCTTGCAAAGGCACACGCGTACCTATCGGTTCTAGACGTGACTGCGTTTAAAGTTGAATCGCCCCGTATAGGCGCAGAACCTTCAAATTAAGTTACGTTTTAATAAATCACCGACGCAACCGGTAATTTGAACGAACGCGACAAAAACGTTTGTACACGTTTATCTTGCACGCGCCGCGATAAGAGCACAAAGCGGTATTTGACACCTTCTTGCATAATCCGTTTCGTTGTCGGTTAAAAATTTGAACGAATAAAGCGCTTCGGGACGAGGAAAGGGGGTGGTTTATGTAACAAACGGCGTAGGCTCCGCGAACGACTGTTTGTGTTTTAAAAATTTCCTTTAGTTGGACGCGCGTTAATTTTTACGGTGTTCGAGCGACGGGTGCCTTAAATTCGTGCGGGGTTTCGTTAATTTATTAATTTCGGGGGCCGTTTGGATTGGATGTGCTTGCGAACAAATTCGGATCTTCATTTAGAAAAAAAGTGCAAGGCCAACTTATTGTTTCGTTGTGTCTTGATAAAAGCGTCGCTCCGCGACTCGGTCGAGTTCGTTCGCGAAACAACTTTCAATGTCTTTTCGAGCGCGTTTCAACATGCTCGAATCGTAAATGCACGGCACTACCCACACAATTCGTCCTAGCTCTCTCGCACGTAATAATCCGCCGTTAAACTTAACAAGCGAGCGACGAAGAATTAAATTCAACGGAAACTTGAAAACGTTTGCTTTAGCCATTCATCGCTTTTAAGAGTATTCAGATGACGAAATTGCATGTCGCGAAATTGGCTCGGTGCATTGCAGGCGGACGATAAATTATTTATCGTTAGTAAAATAAAACTCCCCGGACGTGCCCCGCAACATTATTTCAATTGTTAAGATCGAAACTTCGCATGTCCTGTTGCCGATGCTATTGTTAACTATTGCCGTTGGCAAATAGAATTTACTCGAACTTTAAAGTTATTTTCGGCGCGCGGCGACGTCATTTCCTAGGCTTCTTTCGAGGAAAAGGCGCCGTCGACGTGATTTACGTGTGCCGTAACCCAAACCGGCAATGTTTGTTCCCTATTAACAATGCAAATATACGGAAATTGCATGTTTGTGCGTTTGCAGTCGTCTATATTTAATCGTAAAGACAACATAAATTACGTCGACGAATTACCGAGTTGTCTTTGAAACGAACGTTTTATCGTTTAAAAATAGACAAATAGGACGTGCGCGAAATTCGTATTATTTATGGGCGCGCGAACTCTTTGTTTGTTTCGGACAGAGACCCTTTTCCAGTATTTGTTTGTAATTTATATCTTGATGTGGTGTCGATGGGTCTCGATTTGAGGTGCGTTATTTATACCTACTAAGCCCCCCCCCTTCCTGCAGGTTTTCTTCGTCGTTCGATCTTCGTTAATCATCTTTTAAGGATTCCGTCGAGTCGTTGCTAATCGGTTTATGATGACGTTGCGGATTTTGTCGCTCGTTTTACACGCAGTCGACATACGAGACCTGATCGATAATTTAACGTACAAATAGCGCCGTCGTTTCTGTTGCGCAATCGGATAATTCGTCCTAACGTCCATCGTAGACTACTTAAGCGAAGTGTCAACTGCGTTACCTAATACCGAACGCTGTGGGGGGGAGGGCATAAATCGACCTGCCCTTATTCACAAATTGCGATTTTTTAGCAAGTCCAGCGAACCGAACGCGAAGCTTTCGTACTTTTAAACGGCAATTTTGAAATTCGCGCGTTTTTTTCGAAATTTTCAACGCGGATTATTTCGGACGACACGTGCCCCCCCCCTCCAGTGATAGATTGCGTGTTAATTATCGTCGAATCTCGGAGACCGTTATTAATTAATAAACGTTCGGGTAGGGGCGAGGAATTAGCTTTATTGTTGGTTAGACCGGAAAGATTAATATTCGGTGGCCTATTGAACTGCATGTTTGGGAAGGCGATGGCTCGACTCGTTGTTCTGGTGGTTGTGCGTAGTGGATTTACGATTTTCTCGAGCATAATGGACGTACACCTATTTACGTGCGACGTACGACGAATTCTTCTATTGTTAAGATCGAAACTACGCGTATCACGTTGCCCATTGTTATTGCCGTGTTGGCAAATAAAATTTATTGGGAACTTGTATTTTCGGTGCGCGACATTTCCCGGACTTTTTTTTTCGGAGTAACCTGTCGGAGTTGCGAATTTTCGGAATTCGGACGCGAAAGCTGCGGTAAACGTTGAGTTTTTCGTTTGATTCGATTTAAAGCACCACCGTTCGCTGTCCGATCGGCATCGTCGGACGCCTCACGAAATTTCGTCTTGTTCGAGAACTCTGTAGGGCGATTAATGGCAACGGTTACGCCGTTTACTTTGTGGTTTGATCGAGAGCGCCCATTTTGAATCGAACTCGTCAACTTCGATTTGTCGTTTTTTATTTGTTTTTTTTGCGAGTTGTCTTGCATAATTTTGAAGTGGCTTAGGATTTATTTTTAAGAGCCATCGGAATTTTCGCGAGTTCAGCGGGGATCCGCAAGACTTTCGACTACTCCGTAGCTGCTTATTAAGCGACAGAATTAAGCCGGCGTCCGTTACACCATTAACATCATAATTTGCTCGCGTAATAATGAAAGCAAACACCGAAATGAACCGTATCGAGATCCTTCCTTCGGGCGCGAGGGGTCGGGGGGAGAGGGGATTTCCAAGCCGGATCCGACCCCCCGGGAGTTTATAATAATGGGCCCCCGGGGTGGCGGTCGAATGCGATAAGATACCGACAAAATTAATTATTTTCGGGACGTCGAAGCCGACGAGACGGGGATCTTGGGGTGCGCATCGAAATGTTTTAATAATATCGCAGATTTCGACTTGGACTTTGTCCGCTTTAAAATTGGCCAATTCGTCGTTTTACATTTTTTTTTCTATCGTCGTCGGGCGACCATAAATCGTAATTCCTGCGGGAATTTAAAATCTTAACACGGCCATCTGTACGAGCTATTTTCGCGTAGCTCGTAATAAGGGCCCGGTAATATAAATTAAGAAATCCTTTCAGCCTTTACGGCGCGGCACGTTGAAACGTATATATACGAAACTTACTTTGATATCTTCTTTTCAGTCGGCTCCTATGAATAAGCTCTTAAATAAACTTTTCTATACATTTCATTAAGGGTGCCGGCTCTATAAAATTCGAGTGATCTAGTGAATGTGACGCGAAAGTACCCTATACTATATACGACGGCGTTTTAAACCCATTTTTCAGAAATTCTCGCTTATCGCCTTTTTTTAATGATCCGTTAGAAGCCCGGGATTCGGTTAATTAATTAATTAATCAAAATTTTACGACCGCAAAAATTATGTAGGTATTTAATTTCGTTCCCTCGTGTTCGTTATCGGGGGCTCGGAACTGTTTTCGAGACGAACCCCGATCTCGTTCCCTCGTAATACGTTCAAGTTTACAATAGAAGAAAGTGCAATTTATGTAAGAAAGGAGATTTTCTCTCCTGATCCGCGGCTCGGCCGATAAACTTTACGATTTAAGTTGTCTGCGCGAATATAAAATTTGGCACCGTATTAAGAAAAATACGGAACAAGAACAATATAAACCCTAAATCCATTACGCAAGTGTAGGGCAAATCCGCTCGGCGTGAATCTGTTTCGCAGTAGCTAGTCCGCATTGCACTTAACCTAACACGGCCTACTGTACCAGAATAAATGGATCCGGGAAAACAACATATGCATTGCATTAGCTGACGTATACACGAGTTAAGACGCATGGCCCCCCAGTTCCCTTCTGCGTCGACATACGTCTTGAAAATCGTCGGCGCCGCGACGCAAGTGCACAATTTCTCGCGGATATCCGGGATCGTGGGAAATTACGGTTTCAGATACTCGCTTCTTTTCTCTACACGGCTCCTTAATGAAATTTGAATAAAAAAAAATAGAACGGGATCGGCGCCCGAAATTAAAGGAGGCGGAGGGACGCGTTATAAAGTCGAGCCGGAATTTCCTCGGCGAATGATTACGTTATTACCGGCAATAGAGGGCCGTAAATATTTTTAATGCCCCTTTGACGCCGTAAAGTAGCAACGGAAAAATTGTCGGACATATCCGGGGCCCCCGTTTATGGTGCTCTTGGGAATGCAGACAAACGACTTGCTAAAATTGTGTCGCAAATTCGCTTTAACGTGATTTATGCGCTTTTTCAATAATTTTCGTTACGGCCACGTAACGGTCGACGTCGTTCTACGATAGGCCATTCCTTTTCTTTTAGCAAATTTTCATAGAAAGTAAAGCTATTGCAGCCTATCCGATGACGGCACACAGACGTGTCCTTTTGGATTTTCTCCGATCTCGACCCCTCAGAACACGAAAATTTAGATCGTTCATTTTCTGTCGGTCACGTTCAATTCACGAATCAATTTCTTGTGGACACGATTGCGATCGCAGTTTTGATCGTAGGAGGCTAAAATTTGGACAGCCTATCGTCTTTACGAAAACGAAGGACGAGTTCGTTAACCAGCCAAATCGACCGAGCCGTTCCGAAATGGCGACCATTCAAATCAAATTAAAAACATTCTAATCGCCGTTATTACTCATCGGATTGGTAATATAAAATGTTTTAGAATCGGCATAAAATTCTCTACCGATCTATTTTCGATACAATGCACCATTTTCGAAATATTAATGTTATTTTTCAAAAATGTATTTCTTTCGAGAAAAATTTAAAAAAAAGAGTTTTTTGACATGCGACATGAAAATTTGATACAGAGGCTTGCGCGCGGTCGACTTTTTGTAAGTAGGTAATCAGGAAACTAACCGAGCCGTATCTTTACCCCCACACGTTGCCTTATTTTCACCTTGTTAGTAAAATAACTACAACAATTGCATTAAAGTATTATAATAGTTAGTAAAAAAAGGAAAAATTTAGAACAAGGGGAATTAAAAGAATGCCACGAAAAAACTGAAATTATTAGAATATTTTTTTAAGTAAAGAGGCGACAAAATAAAAATGTAATCGATCAAATTTTGTCTGCTTGCCAGCCTAAATTGTTTAAACATTGTTGCTACAATCAAAACTTTTTTTAAAAATCCGTAAATGAATGCATTGAAAAGATAAAATCTCTCAAAATAAGCGAAATTTAAAAAAATCAAAAGACATTAAAAAAATTGAAATCCTAAAATAATTTTTTTAATACTTTCGTAAAATGGAAACTAATACTGCTGCCGCTGGGACTGCCACTTGTCTGTAACATACTATAAGAAAAAATTATAAACTTCTAAATTTTTCTTTGTACTTCCTACCTTTTTCTCGTCATTGTTTTCCCTCTATCGCCAATTTTGAGCGTAGATTCTTCCGTTGACTACGTACCTACACTACATATTTCACTGTATTTCACCAACCACTGAACACAACACTCGCGCCTTCACACGCAAAAAGGCCTTATAAACTGAACGAGCGCTCCTCGCACACACGAATAATACGACGTCGTAATTTAAAATTCGAACTACTCAAACAAGCACTATTATCATTATTATTCAGTATTATTGACACGAAAAATCTGAAACGATTTTGCCAGAATTATATATATACAAATGTATTGAATACTAGGAAATTCCACTTTTATTTTAAAAACATTCGGTTTTTTGTTCGCACTCTGATAAGTTATCACGTGAAAGTAGGTGGCGCACATGTTTTATTAACGTTATTTTGTATTTTATCGGTCGCATAAAAATGCGATTAAACTTTTATCTAGTTTATGGTTTGTAATAGGGAAATTTTCAGTGTTAAGGGTCACACGAATATTTTGGCACTAGTGCACGTTACAACTGTAATTAGTGTCCATCGTTCAGACGTTGTTAGGGAACCTATTACACTTTCCGTAACGTGAAGTTTGGATGGTAATTTTGATATTTTTCCTGCAAACTTAATTTGGCCCAGCTATGAAGACTGAAAAAATCAAGACGTGTATTGACTTGGAAACGTAAAGTGTAAATAACAACAATATTTTATTTCACTAGTATAATAAATTCAGTGCATAAAATAGAAACAAATAAAACGCGCAAACAAAAAATACGGTTAATCTTTCCTAAGCTAATAAACTTTATTACCCCGTCGTTAAGGGTTTTAATAAGTCATTATTGATAATTAAACTTACGTTAATCAACTTGAAATTAAAAGTAAACCGAAATAACACAACTAAAAATAAATAATTCGAATCGAGTTCGATGACTTAAAATATACGTAAAAATGTAAATCAACTCAACATCAACAAATTTGAACTCTGTAAAATAAACACTTCGTAGAATATACCGATAAAGAGCTAGAATACACTTAACTAAATTCGTGAAGCCAAATAGACGTCAGAATAGTGCCGTAAGACGGGAAGTCGAACAATGGACCAAACCCTGGTATAAACTCTGTAAGGGACGAATTTACTCACAATCGGTATGAACAGCCCAATTAAATAGTTGAAGCGATTGATATTTTATAGACCAAAAAAGGTGAAACACAAATCGAATAAAACTCAAGATAAACTCTTTATGATGAGTAATGCGCGAACTCCTTAATTAAACGCAATCGCGACCGACTTAAGCAGAGGGAGGCGGTCGCGTAAGTTCTTACGAACTAACTATTGTAATTTCCGCGCCCACCGGAAAATTAAAATTAAAATTCCAGGAAAAACGTAACGAACACGTCATTATTCGGACTGGACGAATATGTTGAATGTCAACGCGTACGCAATTAGAAAAATTTTATATTTTTATTTATAACTTGGAAATAATGTCGCGGAATCGAACGAAAATAGACCGTAACAAACCCAATTGTTTTTCGCGTCGCAAGCTTGGAACTTTTAAAATGTTTATGACCCAGGCGGCACACTGACGTTATAATGTCGTCAACTATTGGTCATTTGGGGAACAATGGGGACGTCAATATGACGGGTTAATGTCTCAGCCCAGTGACGTCAAATTATGACCAATCTAGTACGTTACTTGAGACGTCTAACTGACGTCTAATTTCCTTAAATGGATCCGTTTACTTACTTGTTTAGTTGTATACTACTGCATTTATAACGTATAGAACTATTACTATTAATCGCATAGATGCGATAGTGCATAATTCCAAAATATATTGATATATTTTTTAGTTAAAATTTTGGATTAAAACATAAATATGTTAGAAAAAATGACGAATATTTTACACTTTAAATTAACGCTTCAAAACGTCTTTAAGGACTTTGGAATGACCAAAAAAAGACGTCTCGACGACGTTCTTTAACGACGTCAAATGTTCGTCGTGAAAGTGTCGTCATACGTCACTTATTGGGTCCACGACGTCGCCGACGAATAATTACCAATAATTGACGACATTGTGCCGCCCGGGGATGGACGTTTGTGATCCCCGTTTCGTCAACGTCAAACGCGTCTCGTATTTGATTTTTGTAAACCTATTAATAATTAGATAAAAAAAAACAAAAAAAACGATCACAATTTTCTTTTGTTAACAATCGACAGATCTTGTGGTCTGGCGAATTTTTAATTCGAAGGAAATTCTTTAACCACTTTTTCCCCAGCAGTTCCTTTACCATCGGAAAATGGGCGTCGGTGTCGTGAAAAGCTAATCAATTGTATTTTAAATAAAAACATTTATTAAGTAGAGGTAGTTTGTTCGCAACGCTTCGACAGTGACGTTCCTTGAATTTTCGCACGAAAGTGTCGCGTTTCTGTCCGCATTTAGGTTGCAAGTTACTTCGCTTAACCTATATTATTAAAAAATATAGAAGAAGCCCGGGCGCATTAACTCGCTCGAGAAAAATTTTCACAATTAATCCGTTCGAATTTTAGCGACGTACGTTTGGCGGCGGCAGCGGCGGCGACGGCGATAATTTCAAATTAAAAGCCGATCTATTGTGCAAGCTTTACGATGGTTTTTGCGAAATTTACGCAAGTAGAACGTTACCTACCGTTAATTCTGATTTTACGCGCGCGACGTGACAGTTTAATTATCTTTTGACGGCGCAGAGGAAACAGACAAAAACGCGCCCAGCAGAACAAACGGCTCGCTATTTGTCGAACGTCTTGTAAGCAAACAGCACACGGCGTACATCATAATCAACGTGACAGAAACGTATTGTCGACGCGACACTCCGACATCGAAAAACCAGTGTCCGTCGCGACGTCAAACATCAATTCTCGAAATTTTTAAATTGCCAATTATAGGCGCGCACGCCTATACGAAGAACATCGAGCACGCAACGTTATTAATTTTTAGTCGATTAATTGGCGTCGCTCGGACAAACGACGTCTGATTAAACGCCAAAAGAAAATTCCCTCTCTCTAATTTAGCGGTTGCGATTATTTGCGAATAACTCGGCAATCTCTACAACTTATTACCCGCGAAACACGAACCGAGATAATTACTAGCTCGATTCGCTAATGAACTTCTAATAATGAGGCATTAAATCGCACACGTTTCGACGACTACACTTAATATCGGGATGCGAAAGGGGGCGACAAACACGACGTCAATAAAGTCCGGAGAAGTTCGAGTGTGTACTTACATAATAGTGATCATCGTTATTCCGGTTTCTTGAGTTTATTATCGTTAATATTGTCAACCCCCGGACGGAGGTGCGTGCGTATTAAGCCGCACGACGACCACCATAAACCCGGCTGCGCGCCTAAAATTATCGCCCCTTTAATAATGAAGACCCGAAACGGCCATTTTGCGTGTTATTTCAATATTAAATAAATCTCCCGATTTTGTTTGTCGAAACGCGAAATCGAGTCGGGCGAGTTCGTCGTCTATGCTAAACCGAAGTTAGATAACGCGCACACACACATCCGGGTTGCGCACTTAAAATGATAAAAGCAAATATTAAATTAACGGATTGCAGTTTTAATGTCAACACCTAATTTCGGTCGGTCGGTTATTTTAATTAAGTCGACGTTCGAAGTTGATTTTGTTTTGAAGTACGAGTAATTTGATAATATGTGCGATAAACGAGAACGATTCGACAAATATGTGATAAATAATTGAACGTGTAGAAACTTCGAAAGAACCGTCAATTGAAACTGCATCTTTGGTAATGGTGGAACTTAGGAAAAATTATCGAGATCATCCCCGGACGATAATCTCGCGTCTCGGTCGCATATTCGGCTCCTGCACTCGTACGTTTTACGAAGTTGATAATCGAGCGGACGATGCGCGAACGAACAATCCCGAAAACTTGAAAAATCAACTAAAAACGCTGGCCGTGCGCCTTCAAAAATCCATCCCGTAAAATATAACCTTATACATTTTAAATAGACAAGCTATTGATTTAGGCGGTTTCTTCCGATGCGTTCTGTGCGTTCTTTTGCTTTTTACATAAAAAAGGATTTTCCCAAGATTATATCGAATAAAACAATGCGAAATGGTGTTAAGGGGAGTTATAAAAGCCGAACTTATCGAGCGTAGAAAGTCGGTCGGTTTTATACGCCGGCAGGGGCGGGGGTTAAAGAAGTTTAACGTCCCTCTCGATAAATGTAATATTGTTGATAATTGCTATTGCCATGTTCCGTAGAAATTGGTTTAATTTGCTTGCATTCAAGACGCGCAACGTCTCCCGTTTTTTTTTTTAAATTACGTGGACTGCAATTTTGAAGGCGCGTGAAATTTCCGATAGCGGCGGCGGCCGTCCCGATTCGACTTATGCAAGTCCCTTAATCAAATTACCGCAACATCAGCGGGAGAACTCGCGCGCTCCGCGAAGTTGCGAATTACGAAGTTAACAAGAAAAATTACGTTTGTACCTACTACAAAAGTTGACGCTAAAATCGCGATAATTTTATTTTATTTAATTTGCATCGTAGCCGGGGCTCGGTTTAAGAACCGTAGGTAGTACGTATATATAATATGTACTGCGAACTCGGCGAAAGTTAGTTTGGCGGCGCGGAGGGCGCCACGCTGCCAATTAACGAAAGCTCTCGGAAATGCACTTAACTCGAGTTTTATTCATGTAAATTGTACGGCGAGAGTCGTTGGCGTCGGCTTCCGTGCACGCCACGTCGCCCTTCCGACCTGCAAAGTAATTTTTGGTCGTCGCGGGAGAGAGTTTCGCTTCGTAATCCGTTTTGCAAACTCGCGGATAGCCATAAGCGCGAACCTCCCGAATTACACGATAAAAATGGGAGCGCGCCCGTCGAAGACAATAAGAATTAACGAAAAATTTAATAAAATTGAAGTGTGGCTTTTGTGTTCATATGGCGATATTTTGGTGGAGCACCCAACGACATATGGAACGCGCAATACTAAAAGACAAAAAATCGATAGATTGGATTAGAACACATACAAAAATGGAAGATATACTTATTACAATCTTAAAATCAAAATGGCGTTGGGCGGGGCACATAGCAAGAATGGAAACATCAGAAATGGACAAGAAGAACAACGGAATGGAAATCATGAGGAGATAAACGAAACCCGGAACGACCCATGCTTAGATGGTATAATGATATCCGAAAGATTGCAGGAAGAAATTGGATAAGTTTGGCACAAGAGAGAGACACATGGAGGGAGATGAAGGAGGCCTATGTCCACTTATGGACAGGAAATAAAGCTGATTACAGAGAGAGAGAGAAGTGTGGCTCCTAATCACCAAATGTATCGAAGCGCAAGGCGGTTACTTTCCACATAGACTACCGTGCTCGATCGGGCGCACACTGTCATGCATTTCGAATCGTCCACGGAAAATGCACGACACGGTCTGCGTCCGACCAGAACGCGGCGGGATATGTGGGGGGCGCAAACGTGAACGGATTTTTTCAGGTTTCGTGGCGTTCGAGCTTCATTGTTTTTCTGCTATATGAAAATCGTAAATTTTTGCGTAATAACTACGATGGCAGTTCGGGCTTGTTTGCAAACCTTTGCTACGACAACTGACCCTCGCGACGTCACGACCAATCGCGTCTCCATGGCGTCCGCCGGTCGATTTTACGACCGTACGACAAAAAGTTTCAAAAATACTTATTTTGCCTAAATGTTTCTTTGAAGAGTTTCAGTGGAGAAATGCACCATTTTTGAAATTTTTCGCGGAATCGCGATGTTGTCGATTACATTCTATTATAAATAAGTACCTATACAGTGTGTTAGATTTTATATGTCACAGCAAATATTTCGGCTATTGTATGAATTAGTAAAAAATGTTGTATGTGAAAGTTATTAGATTATTTATTCTTAATAATGTATCAAAATCAGAAAAACAATTGTACATCAAATAATTCAGATAAAGCAAATAAATTTAACATTTTAAATGGAACGTACCCAGTATTATTACATATTCTGAAACTACAAGAATTTATCTTTACAACGATATATCACATGTTATAGTTTTTCATTAATTAATTGGGCGCAATACACTAAATAACTGATCGTGTTGAAAACGTAAGGGTATATCATCCAAATATTCTTCGAATTCTGTCGCAAGGAAATTGGCATACCGTTCAGCATTAAGCGTTCCGCGATAAAAATAAGGACCTAATATAGTATCACCTAATACACCAAGCCAGACATTAATAGAAAATCTGTGTTGGAACCTGCATTCCCGTATTCGACGTGGATTCTCTGTATCTCAGAAATGATAATTTTTTCTGTTAGAAATTCCGTTATTGCTAAAATTAGATTCATCGCTCCAAAGAATGATATCCACTAAATGTTGATTATTGTTAAGCCAGTTACAAAATATTAGCCTTCTATCAGAATCACCAGCTGTTAAACTGCGAACCAATTTAATTTTATAGGGGGTCATGTTATGTTTTTTTAGAATAGAAAATACTTTGTGATGACTTATACCTATGTCGGCTACTGCTTCGCAGATTGAATTTCTTGGATGTGCTCTCAAATATGCCAACACCATAATATCTTCATCATGTGCTGCACACTCATTTCTTGGTCTTCGCACTGTAGCATTAAAACATCCATTTCTTCGTAAATTATGTTCAATTCTTGCAAACGTGCGATGATGTGATTGTACCCTTTCTGGATACAAGATTCGATACAATACAGAAGCTTCTTTAGGATTATCATTGCATCTGATGTACACTCTCAATCTATCCATTTTTTCATTATTAGAATAATAACTATCCCTCATTATGTGTCACGAGATGAAAATTAACAATTAACAATTTACTTAGCCACTTTGACACGATAGCGATAACAAGTGAGCGCATATCACGGGTTCCTGGACTCTGCTTAACAGAACATGCAAGGATAAAAGTGTGCGTCGTCGGTGCATTGTTTACACTGTACGTGTTCAACGCGTTCGGTTATTTATTCTATTACGCCTTTAATTAATGAAATAAGTATAACACATGATATACCGTTGTAAAGATAAATTCTTGTAGTTTCAGAATATATAATAATACTGGGTACGTTCCATTTAAAATGTTAAATTTATTTGCTTTATCTGAATTATTTGATGTTCAATTGTTTTTCTGATTTTGACATATTATTAAGAATAAATAATCTAATAACTTTCATATACAACATTTTTTACTAATTCATACAATAGCCGAAATATTTGCTGTGACATATAAAATCTAACACACTGTATAATGGTAATTACGTCGTAATAATTTATTATCTACACACTTTATGTATAGGTGCGTAATAAAAACTGTTGGTACTCCTAAATTATAATAAAACATTTGGGAACCGCTGTCAATGAGAATTGGTTTACCCGCAGGTGTTGCAGCTGCGATTATGATGTGACGTGGCGTCGCAGGTGATCACCACAAATCGGTGCTTTTCGGTTGTCGCGGTGTAGTGCACGTTGAACGTTCTCTCTTCAATTATAACGAATTAAATTAATATTAATTCAATCGAATTTTGTAAAGTCGTCCGTGGACGTTAATTGCGATTTTACAAACGGTCGGTTCGGTTAATTTTGTGCAATTAAAATTCGTGGTCGCGCGTTAATTTTTTCAACTATTAAAAGAAAAATCGTTGTCGATTAGTGTGATGTTGTCGAATTTCTACTCGTTTAATAATAATTAAAGTTAAGTGTGTTGCGGGTATGGAACATTCGCGTATAGAATAGACGTTCAACTTGCGTGGGTCGGGTTAGCGGACGCGTCGCGTCGCCGACGATTTTCCATATTAAATAGCTATTTATTGATAATTTTTATTTGTCGTCATAACATAAGTATGATATAGTATATAACAAAGTCATGTATAAACAGGTTATGAATTTACTGTTTCATACCTATGTACAGTCGGTTAAAAAAGTATTGCGTGCGCCCGAAACGATGGGCGAACGGCACAATATGAGATCCCTTGTAATCCTTTCATTGTTAACGAGACTCCTTGTAGGAATAGTTGAATTTACCGGTCTCCTCGTCGAGTTCTGATTTATTTTAACGATAAATATAGGCAATGTAAGACTTTGAAGTGTTTCGATATTTTTAAAATGCGTAATATTTAAAACTACCGTAACTTAAATATTCGAACGTGGTAATTTTAGATTTGTTTTGTTGATTTTGGCTTGTTAACAACGAAAGTCGCCGTGCCGCTCGCCCATTTGCCTCGGGCGGACGCAATACTTTTTTGACCGACTACACATCATTTCTGTACGTTTCATAAATACCTACTTAAAATAGCTTAGGATAAACCCAAATTCGTTTAACACATGCAATAATAATATCTAATCGTAAGTGTTCTGAATCACGCTAATTTTAAACCTTGCGTATTTAAATCTTATTTCTTTCACGGTCGTGATTTTGTTAACGTAAGGTAAAACACCCGACTCGAGTGTGTTTACGTAATGAAAAACATACGTTGTTCTATGTATATACGTAGCACTTACGTACAGGTCTACTTAGGTACAGTGTCTTGTGTTTTTATTTTTAAGGGACGAGTTACACCGAAACGGAAGGCGATTAACTGTAAAACACATTTTAACGAAAGTCCGGATAATTAAGAGAGATGTGATTTTTTTTAAGAAGCTATTATTTTTTTAACAATTTTACAAATACTAAAATGTAACAAAATGACATAAAACAGGGTGTCCATCGGGGTAGATCTGTTGCATCTGTACCTCTATTATTCAACCTGTTTGAAAAGGATAAAATAATTGCCAAAGATTTGATGATAAGGCTTACTGATAAAGTTTTTGTTTTTGTCTGTCGAGGAAACTTAACATTTTTGGTTAAGGAAAATGACTTTCATGTTTTGGTGAACGCCCTGTAAAAACACACACATTGTCAGCGTCGTCACTATCTCGATTGTCCGATAGTTGACTTTGCAGTCAAAAACTGCGCAACACCGTGATTAATGTTAAAAAAATTCGGAAACGCGGTCTATTGCTAGCTCGACGTCACGCTTACGAAACGAAAAAAAACACCAATAAGCTGCCTCTCGAGCGCCCGAAACCAAAATAACACTAGAACAACCGTCAATAAAACTGGGGCCTTATTCTTGACTCGTTCGCCTACAAAACGTACGCGTAAATGACGTCAAAACAAATACATTTCTAAAGAAACCCAAGATCGTAAACGCCCTGTGTGAAACACCGTCGTCTCTATCTCGATTGCCCGAAAGTTAAAATAATACTGTGTAATTAATCAAAAATGATTAGTGCTAAAAATTCGGTAATTCGGGGGTTGGGGGGAGGGGGTGTTTAAAGGCGTTATTCATACACGTAAAACAAAAAAATGCCAAATAATTTACTCGACGTTTTGCCGTTCTTGATCGTTCACGTGCGGAACAACACGAGAAAAAGCCTGCACCGACGCCCTCTGTGCTCAAATAATTAATTTCGTAGGTAACTAACGACGTCGTCACGTTAGGTTGGGCCGCAAAAAGAAGTTTATAAACGCATCGATAATCCGGATCAATGGAGCGATTTGCATAATTTCGACATTTTTCCTTTGTACCGCGTCATCGGGGTTGACGGGCGAAGAGATGTGTGTGGGGGGGGAGGACCCACTAATTGCGTGGGTGACGGGAAACTTTCCCAATTAAAATTGTCGCACGCCAGAAAAGTGTTAACGTTAGTCGGCATTCGTTTATGACAGTTTTATTAACGTGTAGATGGGCTTTAAGTTAAGCGCGCGACATTAGGCGCGCTGAAAGTCGCTTGCTTGCGGTCGGGACGCGCGCGCGCCCATCGATTTTCCTCCCATAGGTATTTATTTATTTTTATTTTTTTTAATGCAATCATAAACATCTCGACTAAAGGGGGTTTGAACACTATTTCCGTTATTTACAATTTTCGTGCGCGGAATAATAAAACGTAAAACGCAATATAAAAGCATGAACGTTAACTTAGAATAATACGGGGCTCGAGTATATTTTAGAGGGGTTTATCCAATATTAAAACCGGCCAACCTCGTTTTGGGTCGAATTTTTGTAGGCGCCCTCGGAGCGAGCGAACTCGGCCTGCCATCCGGGAGACAGGTGGTTGTTTAGGAATTTAGCGACACCTCAGTAATTAAAGTTACCAACCCTGACGGAGTTTCTCTCGTCCTGACCGTGGACTAGCGTTTTGCGCTACGAGCGGGGTCGCGGAGGAGCGTCTTGGCGTTGGAATTTAATTTCGCACCACGGAAACGACATTCCGGAAACACCGCGCGACCGGATGCGATCGACTGCAGAAACGCCCGCGAAGGGTGTATTTTTTTTATTTTTTTTTTTGAAGAAAATTTCTCTCGTTCACTTTCATACGTCGAAGGGTGCGACGCCGGAAATTGTTTTGCTCCGACGCGATCGTGGACCGCGTTCGAATAAAATCCAAGTTTACCTAGACCTAAATTTCGGACCGATGTGTAATGACCAAATCGAAAAATGGGATATGGAATGCCTACCTGCCTAGATTTTACGCGACGCGTTATCTATACGTGCGATCAAAATTAATTTAGTCTCTTTCGAAGCGATTGTCGTCGCCGAAATGAAAGGACATCAAAGTCGATGAATATTAACTGCATTTCCAGCATTTTACAATTCAATATTCTTTCAAAGCGTTCCCGGTTTTACATTTTCGTATTATTCTACTTCGACTTTTTCGTGCCGTGTTATGTGACCAATTTACTACGTGTCGTATTCGCTTTTTAGTTGACGTCGCCGTCGGTCGCGCCGTTGTAAAGGGCAAAAACTTGCGAGCGTGTATATACGCGAGTACTACACATTTTATTACAGTGACGGCGTTTCTCTTGTCCCGACATACTTGATAGCTTCAATCTCGCTCTAAATATCCGCGCCCGAACCATCTCGACTTCCCCGTTCGTTTCAATTATGCGCGCTGCAGCCCTACATGAATCTTCCTTTAATTGTCTACGAACGGGACGAGGACGAAATTGCTCCGAAACACGTACATACGTGCCCGTTAACGGTCGCCGGGAGCGCCGTTTTTGTGTGTCATTATACGATAACGTGCGCCCACATGACCGTTACGTGACTTTCAGTTGCACCAAAACCAGTCCATCATCAGAAATGACAACAGGATGGATTGGTTCGGGATAAGGGCGGAACGTAAGCGCGAGAAAAAATTATCTTGTTGCGGGCGTCGACTGTTTCTTCTTCGCCGATTATTATGATGGATCGGCTCGTCCTCCGCATCGTGAATGATTAGCATTTGTACCAGTGTCGCAGATTTTTTACTCCGTCCGGTCCGTCGGGATTTTACTCCGGCCGGAAAATAATTCCTAGTTTTTTTTTTAATTGTACCCCGGGGCGGTTTAGGTGAAGTATACATACCTACTAGGAAGTCTACTCCGCCCATAATAATCTTTCTCCCATATAAATGGTGAATAAATTTAGTAGCGACGTGCAGGATGTTTCTAAAATATCTAACGAAATTGTAAAGGGCCGTAGAGTGGTCCAAAATAAGCATTTTTTTAGCATTTCATAAGCACTTAAACAGTGCCATGCAGATGAGGTAAGTTTGGGTTAGTATAAATGAGGTGAGTTTAGACTAGTGTATATGAGGTCGGTTAGGTTTGTTACTAGTATTGGAATAAAACCTTTAAATTACCTTCGGAATACCTATGATATTATTTAGAGATATAATGAACAATAATTACTATTATAAGTATTTACTCATTTGCAATAAACGGCGATAATTTCGACGATGAACTGGCGGCACTGAATCGCCCTAAATCCCCTTCTACCGTCCTTAACAATTTGGCCAAATATTTCAGAAACACCCCGTATATTATCAATTCGCCATTAATCACCGATCACCATAGTAATGTGCGTAATTGTCAAACTAGTTAGGTCGCAGTTCGCTCTATCCTTCGAGGACGCTAGGTTTCGGTTCCATTCCTCTTGCAACACAATCAACAGCTGTGTGGTGTTTTGGGAACTGGCGAATCAAAGGTTTTCGGCGGGGTTGAAGTCAAATCTTTGCACCCCATTACCTCAAACCACGTTGTGATAACTCTCACCCATGGTTGGCCTTTAGTTGACAAACCGACAGTCAACTAAATATGTATTAAGGGAACCGGAAAGTAATGTCGCTTTCTTACATTAAATTCAAACGAATACATTTTTAAGAAGTCTTTATTTTTAATCAATAATATAATCACCCTCGTTATCAACAATCTTTTGCCATCTAGTGTGCAGATTTTCAATCCCGGACCGATAAAAATCAATTGGTTTTTGAGTAAAATATCTCGAGATGGCGTTTTGGACATCATCCAAATTTTCAAATTTTTTGCCACCAAGATAATTTGTAGGGATCGGAATAAATTGAAATCCGAGGGAGCGATATCGGGCGAGTATGGTGGGTGAGGCAATACCTCCCATCCCAATTCATTAATTTTTTCCAGTGTTCGCCTTGCACGGTGCGGTCTTGCATTGTCGTGTTGCAGAATGACGCCCTTTCTGTTGACAATCGCCGGATACTTTTCGATTAAAGATTGGTTCACTTGATCCAATTGTTCACAATAAAGGTTTTCATTAACAGTTTGTCCAGGTTTCAGCGCTTCAAAGTGAACAATTCCGCGAATACTCCACCAAACACGCAGAAGCGCCTTTTTGGGATGTAAACCCGGCTTCGCAGTACTTCGTGGTGATTCATTTGGAGAGAGCCACTGCCTTTTGCGTTTTGAATTATCATATAGGACCCATTTTTCGTCTCCAGTGATCAAACGATCAAAAAACGGTTCTGTGTGGTGCCGCTGAAGCAATACGTTGCATGTGATGGATCGGTTGGTTTTGTTCTCTTCGGACAGATTATGGGGACCCAAACACCTGCTCTGCTTATTTTTTCAATCTGCTGTAAATGTTCCTGGATGGTCGACCAAGATTGGTTAAGGGTGTTTGACAGTTCCTCGATTGTTTGACATGGATTTGCTTCCACGTCTGCCTTTGGCATGTCGTTGTCTAATGTTGTTGGTCTTCCTGATCGATAGGAGTCAGAGAGATCAAAATTACCGGATCTGAACTTAGAAAACCATCTTTGGCATTTACGAACGTCTAATGCACTTGGATAAACATCGCAAAGTGAATAAGTCACAATAACCTTAAAATGACTTTGGCACGCCTTCGAGACACACAATGAGCTGACAAATGACAATCAAATATCGACATGCGCAGAAACGACATTACTTTCCGGTCCCCTAATATTTACATAACCGGATAATTTTATTTTCAAACGTTTAAACATCTGGTGTCTTACATTTTGGGCGTCTCTTCTTTTTTTTTGTCGTAAAACAACGTTCGATTGAACACTCGATTTTTGATAAACGATCGATCAAATTTTGCAGACACGCTTCCGGTCGTAATTTTAACCGCGACAGGCCGAAATGTCGCGAGTATTGTCCTTACGAATTGTTAGTCGATCATAAACATCAAAATGGCGGTCAATCGAATGTTTCAAATGTGATTATCTCGCTTATTGCTTATCGAATCGTTAATGTAAAATATGTTTTAGAACCGTCGTAAAATTCTTTATCGATTGTTTCTCTTTGTCATTTTCGATAAAATGCAAAAAAACGTTTTTGTGTGCATTTGTGCGTGTTCCATTTTTTTTTTGTTATTTTGTTAAGTACAATATTTATTTTAAAGAGAAGAAGGTCTAGTTAACGTCGCGTCGGCGCGGCTTCGACCTAACCAACGAACAAACGGATAACTTTAACGCCCGAAATGTCAATAGGTAAATTATTTATTAAACTAAAAACATAAATAATCGACCACGCGTGTCATTCCTCGTCCTCGTAATCCCCTAAACATGTACGTAACAGTTTCGTGTTATTATAATTTAGTTGTCGAGTACCTTTGAATATGTAATGCGGGCGCTCGCGTGCGCGCCCGGATTTAATTTGAACACAAACAAAAACTTCCAATTTATTGTGATGTCGGTGACGCGAGAGCGTTTTCCGCGTGGCCATGCATCAAAAACCGTGAAAATGGTTCGGGAAACGTAAATATTAAAATTCGAGGGCGAAAATTGTGCGGAATAGGCGAATTTTTTCCGAGAAAAATCGGGATCGGCGAGTACGCGCGTCGCGCGGCGTTCCCGTTAACTTTTGCTCGAGACGCGCTTTTGATCTGTATAGGTATCAAAGCAACCTTGCCGCTCACGGGATTAGTAAACGTAATTGCGGAGAAGGGTTTGTTGTGTACGTCTTGGAAACGCTAACCGACTTATGTTAGAAGATCTTCGTGAATACGTTATTAGAATACACCCTCGCCCACCCCCGCGACTGTGTTTATATAATAAGTTCGTATTCAAAACAAAACCATTGAAACGAGAAACCGTATCGAACACACTAAAGAAAATTAACTTCGCGAAATTTTAAATCGTGCTTTGGGGAAATCGTTACGTCCATAGTTGTTTACGAGAACGCTTTTCCATTCAAATCGGAATAGTCGGATTTTTGTTTTTTAGCGCGCAATTAGCGACAGTTGCGATCAAAAACGTGGCCGAATTTATTGACGACAACCCATCTCAGAATCATACCCTGCGGCTTGTAAATGTTACGCGGGGGACAAAAGCGAAATACCTACGTGAAAGCGCTTCGTCCGTAGATTAGGTTGCAAAATATCCACTCATTCGACGTCTCGGGAAAGACAAAGTATCGCGAAAAACTGTCCCCAAACTTGAAATTGATCGATGACTTTCGGCCTCCATAGTGTACGCCGAAATAATAAAATGTCAGTTAAGGTTTTTTCTAATGAAAACGAAGCTCCTCTCGCGGACGTTTCGACGCCGAGGCCGTATTGCCGTTTCGAAGGACCAAGCACGCGGGCGACGAGACGTTCGCGGTACTGAGATTAATCACAAAAGTGAAAATATCGAAGCTGAAGTTCGTTCAATTACCACCGTAGATAGATAATAATTGGCCAACTTATTCAACTGGGGCGCGCTCGCGTTTTCGAGTCGTTGAGGCCTTAAATTAATGTGACGTCGAACAATTGATAGTTACGTTCAAAAATGAATAATTGCGGCGTCGCTGATGCCCGACCGAACGCTGACTTTACAGTTTAGCTCGTCATCCGAAATAGGGCGCTTTTAGAATCCGAAAGATTTAGCGCGTTCAGTTTGACTTATTCCCGGGAACTTTGCGAGGTCGTTTAAAAAGTCGTGTACGTTACAAACTGAATTTCCACTTAACCGACCGTGCTGCGATCATGTCGCGATGTTTAGAATCGCCCACGAATATCTGTTTACGCAACCAGCAGTTATATACCGCTGACCGACTCGAATTACGCGACACGACCGGCGCCCGACCGACCAAGTGGAAATACGACCATAATGAACTGTTTAGGATGCGAATTAAAAGGTATTTTGAGTAAATTTGGACTTTTGCGACAATGACGTCGCAAGCGGCGCGACACCATACGGACCATACCACACCATACCATAGTGGACGCTGCGAGGTGTCTTTTCAAACAAAGTCCAAAATATAAATAAATACGAAATAGAAGGAGAGCTTTGCTGAATAAATTGCATTCACTTTATGGTTCGATGCCAGTTGGCAGGCGTCCTTTATCCCTTGATGGGTAAAGTGGTGCGGGGGCGGGGGGTCTCGCTTCGGACACTTACAGCCCTCGCGCGACGTTGGTTTGCAATGGCCATTTTAATCGTTTTATACAAGTACAGCGTGTTCAAAAATGTTTGAGGTGACTATGCACTGTAGCGATACCAGCGCTCGCGGTGACGGGTCGAGGAACTTAACATCCCCAACTTTTTTTTAACATATTCAACGATCAAAATCTAAATAACTATAAATAAAAATTAAATTCGAGTGAATTTTGCTAACAAATAAACATCGCGATAGCGACGCCACAAGGCTCATAGGCAACCAACTAAGCACTGTTGATAACAACAATAAACTAAAGTCCCTATGAATTAAATTATTCCTTACGGTCTAGTATTTATTATTTTCAATTAAGTAATTTAGTAGCGAGTGAAGGCAAAAAATCAATCGCGAACAAAAACGCAAGATTGTTGGTGACTTCGAATTGTTGGAAATTTCGAATCGTTCCCTGTTTATTTGATCATTTTTGTACGCGTCGCATCTGATATCCTGATGCAAAGGGTCGTCCGTTCGCGATGACGGGCATACACCTAAATAATTTCCGGATGACTTGATTGTTTATGTTGCATATTTGGTCCGTTAATTTACATACCTATTTGTTATCGGTTAGGTCAGTGGATTGTTTATCGACGAGAACCGCCATGGTAATGATGGAGTTTATGTAAATAACGGCGCATATCGAAATGAAAAGCGAAGGCATTCGCTTAATCAACGTAAATATATTATCTACCGTTGCCGACCGTTGCGAGACTGGGCGGGATACGATTGTACCCCGCGTTACCGTTTTCGTAAGATTCGTAAATATTAAGCGGCGTTTACATTGGCCGTGTCGTAGGTTAGTCAGACATATGTATATTAGGTCAGGGACACACAAACCGATTTCGGTTGTGCGTTTCATATCAAATTGAGTGGTAGAATAGCAAGTGTGTAGTAGTATTTCACTACTTCCTATTACACTTGCTATTTTACTACTCCATGAGACCTAATATACATGTCTGATTGATCTACGACACGGCCGTGACTCCGCGCTAATATAAATGCCGCTTTAGACCCTTCTCCGTTATTAATTATCGGACCGTTAACGCCAAATATGTTTTAGAATCTCCTTGAAATTGTTTTCCAGAAACTTTCCCACGAAATATTTAGACGCGGCCAATGGGTTGTTTTTTTTTGTGTTTTTAAAACAAATTGTCGCGGTTAACGACCTAAAATTGACTAAAATTATTAGACTAAAATGTGCACTACCGTGCGAATTATTTGTCTGCGACAATAAACGGACACCAACAAAGTGCTTATTGCAGCCGAAACTCGCGCCGGAATTTTACTTTGTATTCGTTTTGCGACGAACATGTCGCAAGTATTTTGTGTGCGACAATCAAACGGTTTGTAAGGACATCCTTCCGACGAGATTCCCTTTGATCGTCCGTTGCCGCGCGCCGCCGCGCCGTTAAATCCATTAATTTCCGGCGCGGCTTTTCAAGGAAAACTACAGAAATAATGTATTTAAATCGGAAACCGCACACAGTTCGCCCATAAATAATTGCCGAAGCTTTAATTAAATTAAATTAAATTGAGAGCGCGGCCTTTGAATCCGTCCACGATTTAATTCAAACAACTTTATCCGTCTGGAAACGTTTCCCTTTTTTTTTACGACGGCCTGTGTGCGCCCTTCCGAACCCCGTCGCGTCGGCGTCGGCCCAATTTGCATTTGCGCTTAAAATGCACAACTTAAAAAAAATAAAGGAGTCCCGACGCGAAAGTTGCCTATCGCGCAAAAATCACAATAAAGTATAACGTTATCTGTTCACGTAGTGCCTGGCTGGCGCTCCAAGGTTTTTACTGCTCCGTAAAAATACACATTTTGTCGTCGGATAAATCGTACAGATAAGCATTTCTAAGTCGCGCACCTGAACGGGAAATTTTAATTAAATCCCCGCGACCACCTCTAACCGGATCCGTAAATAAAGGAAAATGACCGGGAAAAGAATCGTCGCGGGTGCAATGTGCGTAAAGGGACGCGTGGAAAATGTTTCTTCTCTCCCCTCCCCCACACGCCGTCAATTTTTCCGACTGTTTTAGCCCCGCCGTCTTTTTCAATATTGTACTACTAATTGCAGCTTGTCGGGGGCAATACGCGCGGCAATACGCGCGCCCCGCGATTTTACGATTTTCCTGCAATTCCCTTTGTTTTCTCTGCGTCGTGTCGGCCGTGACCGTCTCCTCCCCTCAAAATTTATTTATAACGTTCGGCGACTTTTCGTTTTTAAGGGTCGTCGAATAGGCGATCGAGGGAAAGAAAAAACGCGAGCGACCCTTGCAACTGAAGGGTAGTTTTGTCGTTCGCAACGACGCGCGCGCGTCGCGTCGCGTCGCGTCCCGTCGCGTCCCGTTTTTTTTCCCGGCGACATTTCTCATTGTCCTTTCTTATTTTCTAACGCTCGGTGATTTATGAATTTTCCGCTTTTCTTCGAAGTCCCTTTTTCCATTTTTTGCATAAATTTCTGTCACCTTAGCAGCCGCATAAGCGGATTTTATATTCGTTCATAAAAATAAGGGTTAAGATCGTAACATTTTTTTTTGCCTCGGATAAAAAAATCGTCGCCCTCGAAAGGTCCGCGCGCGCTTGTTCGCGAGTTCCGGCTCCTATTTTATGTCGCCGCTCTATGGCCTTCTGCCGCAAATAAAAGGGGGGACTAAATCTAATAAATTCGGGTTTTCAATGGGAACATCTTGAAATGGGACTTGTTTAATCCTTTTGTTTGCCGGAATAATTCGATTATCGTCATAATGTTCGGCTTACTGCTTCGGTTAATTAAATAGAAAATTCGAGCGTATCGACTGTTTAAATTTATTAAGGGAACGCCTCCCCGTTCCAGTTTAATTTTGAAACGGAATCTCTATTAGTCGAAGTGGAACGTCATCGTTCCTCGGCACGGAGGTCTCGTTCCCAAGTGTATATGGAAAAGTACTTGTAAGTTGACGCTGTCCTAGAAACTAGATCCAAGAGTGTGAGTGCTCTCGGGAAGGGCCATCACAGTCGAGCAGGACAGGGACGTTCTTCTTCTCCGCGCATTTGAAAGTTCTTTATGTCACCCCTTCTTTACTCGTGTAGAGCACACGCGACTAATGCAAGGATGATGTTATATATCGGTCAACAAAACGTCTTTCAGAATTGTTTGAGTTTGTGCTTCCGAATCTCGAACGTTTGCGATATTAACTTCACCTGTTTTTTTTTTGTTTTTATTTTACACGACTAATCCGTCTTTTTTTTTTATTTGCAGTTCAACCGGAGCCGCCGCGGATATATTCGACGCTAGGCGATCCGCATCAGAAAAACATCGTGAACACGAAGTTCGGGCCCTACGACGAGGACAAAGAAATCGAATTGGTGTGTCAGGCGAGCAGTGGAAAACCCGAGCCGAACGTCAAATGGTACAACGGAAGTCAAGAAATGAGAGGTTAGTTTCCCTTAATTATGTACGCACATGTATATGTCGTTAACGGCGGAGCGCTTTATTTAAACGTCGGTTGTCCCTAAATTAACAAAATTGAAAGTTTGGTGCGGCCGGGCCGCGCGGAACATTTGAAGGGTAAACATCGGCGCGCGCTCCGAAAAGGGTAAATGGCGCTTCGAAAAATATTTGAATTAAATCCCGGCAGACCCCGGGAACGGGTTCTTCAAGTATTTGTTTTTGAAACGGCGAACGAATGAACGTCGCGTCGTTTAATTTTTGTTTGTTTTCCTGTGAATCATAAGATGCGATAAATCAGTAGATAGCGTTGCCGCAGTAGTAGTACAACAAGTTGATTACGACGCGATATTGTATTGAATTTAAACGTCAACGATTTAAGAGGGTCTCGAACCTCGGACCGCTAGTTTGCCGATCGAGCGCTTTCGAAAAACGCCCCCTCGAATTTCCGTGAAATTATTAAAATACTTGTAGCCCTCGATTTGCTCGATCGTCTTTATCCGAAAGCAAACCGAGGAATAAACGGAAGCACGTGCACCCTCATAAAAAATGTCTCGGTCACAATTTTACCGTCACGCGCCAAGCGAGTTAAATACGTTCGCATTATTTGAAATAAATTACGAGTCTTAGGTAAGCCCCCGATGTCGTCGATTAGATTCGTTCGCGTCTCTCCCAAAAGGTGTCGATTTTCCGAAACACCTGGAAGAGTTGGGAAATTTTATTTGTATCCTGGAAATCTAAATCTAATAGTAGAAGCAGGACACTTATAGCGCCATTTTGTTTTTAATCCGCGGATTAAAACCGCGAATCAAACCGCGGTTGGCGGTTTGATTACCGTGATACGTATGATTCTGCGCGTTAGTTCGCGGATTGGCCTAATTATTTCGCAGATTGACTACCGTGATACGCGCGATTCCGCGGTTTGATTACCGTGTTACGCAATTATTTCGCGATTTCGCGGGTTTTAATGCCGTGTTACGCGCGATTCCGCGGGTTAATTCGCGAATTGATTGCGTAACAACCGTAAACCGCCAACCGCGGTTTGATTCGCAGTTTTAATCCGCGGATTAAAAACAAAATGGCGCTATAAGCGTCCTGCTTCTACTTCTAATCGATCATTATTATTTCTCGATATCTTACCCACCTAGTGAAGTCGTTTTGCCCGTATAAATATCAAACAATGTATAATTTCCACAATAAATTGCGTGAACGCAAAAAGAATGAAAATAATAGAAACCGTGTAAGTACACACTTACAAGTTGTTAAGCAAATGGAAAATATGTGGGGAGTTTCAATTTATAGTGTGCGGGTATTTAAAACCATACCCTTACATTTTCAAACCGCCACGCTTTGCTAGTATAACTTCTTTTAAGCGGATTCGTGCGCGTGCACAAGTTTTATTTTATAAAATTTACAGTACCTATCCAAGTCAATGTAGGTTTTCGAAGAACACATATCGATCTCGACGCGAAAACTGATTCTTTTTAAAAACAACACATGCGAGGGTTGTGCGTGCGCCCTTGGGGCGCATCGCCCAGGCGGAATCGATAAGCAGTACGTGCGGTAGTTGCTCGTGTCCCTCGTACAAAAAGAATCTTGAAAAGTATTTAATAAACTATCACTTCTCGCTTGGAAAATAGTTTTTACACTTCCGATAATATCAGAATTACTGTCATTTGCACCGAAGTCGGTCAAATTAAAATGTTGACTATATTATTGGAAAATTCGAGAACATAATACGTGTGCACGTTTTGTGTATCGTAAAAATGATTCAAAATTAAAGAATGTCGCTTCTCGAAGTTTTAAAGTCAGTTTTGCATTGTACAAGTCAAATTTTCAACGACGCCCACTATGTACGTGTGATACTTAGAAAAATGTAGGTATCGATTAATTTCTGCATTTTGTTTTAATATCGACACGAACCCCCACCCCCCAAGTTGCTAACTCAACGTGAGAGCAACTGAAATTTTTGTAAAAAAGTACTTAGTTTTCGATTTTGAAACATTTTCAAAAATTAAACGCGTTGTTGCGAGGTATTTGAAAGTCTAAAAGTAATTCTAAATTATAATAGAACGTTTTGGTGACCGCTGTCGGAAAATTGATGCAACGTAACGTTGCAGGCCGTCAAAGTCCAGTACTTTTCGGTTGTCGCTGTGCTGCACCGCACGTCGATCGTTCTCTCTCTTCGATTGCACCGGATTAATTAACATTCAAATTTAATTGAACTTCGTAAAATTATTCGCGGTTATTAATATCGATATTTTGAACCGGTCGGTTGGTTAATTTTGCACGATTAAAGAGCGTGGTCGCGCGTGCGACGTTGCGAATGGAAGACGTCGATTTTTGTTGAGTTTTATGCTCGTTTAATAATAATTAAAGGTGACGTGTTACGGTCGTGGAACTTTCCACTTACGTAATTTCATGATTCGGATTAGCGGATGCGTCACGTTTCCGACGATTTTCCACGTGAAATAAGAATATTTATTAATAATATCTATTTGTCGGGTTGTCTATATGTTTCAATTTCATTTCCGAATATCAGGTTATTTATTTTGTTAGCGAAATGTTATTTAACCTTGGTATCTGGTTATAAATTGTCTGTTAAAATAATTTAAGATAAACCGAAATGCGTAACACGTGCAATAAATAATAACATCTACCGACACTGATTTGAAAACGTAGGTAAAACCCGACGCGAGTTCATGAACCGTTTGATAAGAGATTACGAGCAATATGTACAAGTGTAACATTTAGCGAATCGTTAATTATTTGCCTGATTTATGTTTGCGGAACGAGGTCTTAGGTTCCAAGGATTATACAGGGCGTTTACGGTTTTGTGTTTCCATTTTTAAGGGGCGAATAAACACCTAAACTTTCCATCTATCATTTCACTTAAATTTCCATCTTCCGACAAATTTATCTGACAGATATGTACCATGGTAACAATTGTTCGAACAAACGTTTCTATGGTAAATATCTGTCAAAAATAAATTTATCAAATGGGAAGATCGACCCTATCCATCTCCCGATAAATTTATCCGACAAATATTTAACCAGCGGCCATAAAGCCAACTTTACATATTTTAAGCGCTTTAAAAGCAAATATCTCGAAAACCAACAGAGTTATCGAAATTAAACGAAAGCCACTTTTTTATGTAAAAACGAACGTTCTTTTAGATTTTCGATTCGTTTTAACCATAGTTCGACGGACAAAAAAATTATTCCTCGATTTAATCAAACGATAGATAAGAACAACGTCTACGACCAACGTCAAAATAAGTTTCAAATTCGCAATTCTCATGCCGAAAAACGTAAAGTTACAAATTTTTAAGTTGACGAAAACTTTCGAAATTATTGAGAAATTTCAACTTTGAACCAGCGACATTGGTATAAGACTGAATCGTCTAGTTTTAAGATTACCCATCCTGCGTAACTCATGTATATAACCCGAGCCGAAAACCAAAATTCCTCTAACATCGACGACTTGCTTTCGTATATAGATACGTCGGCGATGACGATGATATGTAGCTATGTACTTAATCGTAAAGCCCGCGGGGCTTCGGAATCTCTAAATCCAGTTACACTAATTAAAATCTACGCTCGTCTGAACCCGAATTGCGTTCCATAGAATCGACTGAATGCCGTCGCGGCTTAGTTACCGACGGATTCGTAAATGTAACTTTCGGATCGTCTCTCGTATGTCGGTACTACCCAAAACCCGCTCGCAGGAAATTAAAAAAAAAAACAACAAAAAACGATCATCCTCTAAGACTAGATACTACTTTCCGCCGTCGCGACGTCGACGTCGGATCGCAGAAATGCGATAATCGTCGAATCTGTTTACCATTAGAATTTGCGTCTTCGCAGGTACGAGGAGGGTGGGGGTCGTGATGGGGGAGACGAAATTATTGGGTTTCGGTTGCTTTTTAATCTGCTCGTTAAGTTCTTTTGATGTTCCGAGTATTGGTGCGTTAATTGCGAGTTTTCATCTGCGTAAAGACACGGAATTTGTTTTATTTTTGTAGTTACGTTACGTTCTTTAAAAAAAAATTTTTTAACGATCTACAGTTATATGTTCAAAAATGAAACGTATAACAAGCGTTCATTTGCCGCGCGTTAAGTATGCGGCGTGCAGTTAACGGCCGCCTTTGATGGGTCGTTCCATCGTGTTTTATCATTTTGTGGTTAGTTGCGCGAGCACGCGTTGTCTTCTAAAATTACAATTAGGTAACCTAGAAACTCGCAAACATAACCGTTTCCGGTATGAATATTGCCAATGCAGAAGTTGTTAAATTTTGTATTGGAATACCGCGTCGCGTTAAAAATGCCGCGTAGAAAACGTGCGGCGACCTCTGGCGGGGGAAAATAAATTACTATAGCGTCTTCTACGTTTACCCTTCTTTCGAATTTTTGTTTTGTGGGCTCGGGCCCGTTTTTGAATTGTAATTGGTTGCGTAAGACGTTTTCTTTTAACCGTTTAAGATTAATTTATAACACTGCACAACAGCATTTCTGATGATTGGGTTATGTTACATGATATTAGTTCAATTTTTGATGACGATTTCAATTCCGTGATTGAAATTTCTGTATCAGCTATAGTTAAAAAAATATGACACGGGTGTTTTTTTATAATAAAACACTATAAATTTAGAGATAATTCTAATTTATTTAATTCTTATAATGAAAAAAACTTTCTCTTATATGATTTTCTTGCTAAAGCTGAAGGCAGAGAGCTATTCTGAATGCTCCAACAATAGTCAACCATCATGTGTGCGTTCCAGTAGCCCTGATAGCGTTCCTCCATGGTACGGAGGTCCTGGTGGAATCGCTCGCCCTGTTAGGTCCCACTTAGGTCCCCAAGATTGGCGGGAAAATAGTCCAGGTGGTTGTGAAGAAAGTGTAACTTGATGCTCATGTTACATCCAAGCCTTTGAAAGTGACTCAACAGTTGTTCGACGTGTTGAGAAAATTCAGAACTTTTCTTATTTCCCAAAAAATTTTTAACAAGCCAAACAAACTCATTCCATGCCGTTTTCTCAATCTCTGTCATAGTGTCCGTAAAATTTGAGTCTTTAATTAATGATCTTATTTGCGGCCCGTCAAAAATTCCCGCTTTTATCTTTTCTGCACTCAGTTTTGGAAACTTTTTTGATAGGAAAAGGAAACAATTCCCATTTTTGTCAAGACCTTTTACAAATTGTTTTATAAGTCCTAGTTTTATATGTAACGGAGGCAAAATTATACGATCCCTTGATACTAAAGGGGGGTTTATCACGTTCTGTTGTCCTGCAACTAGCGCTTCCCGAGGAGACCAATCTTTTTTAATCCAATGTTGATATTTAGCTCTACTGTCCCACAAGCAAAGAAAACAGGGATATTTTGTATAACCACCTTGTTGGCCTAAAAGTAAGTTGACCATTTTTAAATCAGCACATATGAGCCAATTGTGTTCCACATATTTAATTTTGTCTAAAACCAGAGCAATAGTTGTATATTCTTCTTTTACTTTTGTGGAATGAGCAATAGGCAACGACCCTAATTTATTCCCATTGTGTAAGAGAACACATTTTAGACTACGTTTTGATGAGTCTATGAATAGACGCCAGTCACTAGAAACGTAATTTTGAAGTCCCATTGCAGCCATTAAACCAGGTACATCTTTACAAAATACGAAATCATTTTCTTCAGCAAAATATTTGAGGAGAATTTGTTCTCTTGTGCGGTAATAAAAAATTTTCGTTTCCTTTGTTACCAAGTTTCTTTGTTTTAGCCTAGAAGCCAAAATTTCTGAAGCAGCCTTTGACAGTCCCAGATCTCTGACAAGGTCGTTTAAATCATCTTGGTTGAATAGTTTTGGCGCTTTCAGGTCACATTCAAAGCCACTATCACTACTGTCAGTTTTCGCCTCAAAATGCATAGGCTCATCCTGTGAAGCATCAGCTTGAGGTCCAAGTGATATTTTAGGACTCAAAATACGTCTATGTGCCGACCGTATGGAAGGATATTCCCATTTAGCTCGATTTTTTCGGTTAATACCAGTTGTGTTCACCAAACAAAAATAACAGTCGTCGTGGTGGTTCAAGGGTTCAGTCCAGATCATAGCGGTTTCGTATCTAAAGCTATTCCTTTTCTTATTTGTCCACAAACGTAGAAACTCAACGCACGTTTTGCGGAATCCAAGGCTTGTCTTTCATTTCCAGTGTGTGACCAAAGTAATTTTTGTAAGCCTCAATCACGAACGCTGTCACATTCAAACGGTATTCTTTAAATAATTAATTCTCTCCGCAAATGAAACAAAAATGATTTGGATCATTGACACAGACTCTTCTTGACGATGCCATATCAAATTATATTAAGAAAACTTAATATTTTCTTAATTACAAGCAAATTAACACCCTAACACAACGATTTTTTCGTGAAAACTATATCTCATAAACAAGAGCTGTTACAAAAAAACTGAGGGTATATTTGAAATCAGCGACGTCAAATTAGTAAACATCACGTGATAAAAGTCAATCATCAGACAAAAGTGGCCATATTGTTGTGCAGTGTAATTTTTGTTAATATAAATCGATCATTGCGGTTTTATGGCCAATTTTTCTTCACTAATCATCACTAAATTTCAAGAAACAAAGCGGCGAGAATCTAGATGCCAACACTCGCACCAAGGCGAATTAACTTCTTCTTGGACGCTTTTGAATCTGGAGCTTCTTTTACAAACGCGAAACGATACACGTATTTCGATGAAAACTATGAATTCTGTATTTACGTTTTTGCCCCGAAACGAAAACTTTAAAGGTCATAATACAAGGCGTCGCAATGGCAAAAGGGTTGTTGGGTATCGCGAGAGAGCAACTGGGATAGATGGGCTTCAGGTTGAAGACGTGATGACCTTAGCAAAGGTTGCGGCAAAGTCGTCCAACGCCAGGACCGGAACGCTCTCGTAGACCTGTATCAGCAAGCGAGCGGCCAAGCCATCTGAACGTTTCGCTCGTAATACAAGGCGTCGCAGTGGCAGAAGACAGACGAGTTTCCAGGTCGAGAACGTGACGACCTCCTATCAACTTGGGCGCCCAAAAGTCGTTGACGAAGTCGCCCAACGCCAGGACCGAAACGCTCTCGTAGACCTGTATCAGCAAACGAGCGGCCAAACCATCTCGACGTTTCGGGACCGACCAAACTACCCAAAAACAAATCTGGGATGCCACGAGCGCACGATGCGTCCCACAATCGCTTACGTGAATGCAACTTTTAGTTTCTTAATGACTCCGTTACGTTCGCGAGACGTCACGAGGCGCCGGTTTACGTTTATTGGCCTGAAAATAAACCGCTTCATTACGGCAATCAAAATATAGTAGTAGGTAGAAGTGGCTTCCCCCCTCCCCTTTCCCCACCTCCCTCATTCCTTTCCGAACAAACTCGCATTTACAATACTTACATAATATAAAGCGGTCGTTTGGATGAGTGTTTATGTCCGCACGTAATGTTCTTTGGCGCGTTCCTTTGAAATCGGTTGTCGAGCGGCTGGTTTATTCGCGCTTTTAAGTATACAATGCGATTCCCATAATTTATAACAATAATTATTAACGGGCTCTCGTGGTGTTATCCCATTTTGACTGGCCATTGCTTTGCGGGGATTGCCGACGGCCTCGACGTCGTCGGCGTCGCGTCCTGGCCGTAGATAAATCTAAGAAATGGATACGACTCGCGAGTTTCTTCGAGCTTAATGCTCGTACAATTTACTGCGCGACAACTATGGATTAATCCTTTCGGTCCTATACATTTTCTTCCGACTTTTCCTTTGCCGTCGTCGTCGTCGCCGCCGCCGCAGCATCGATTTTGTTATATTCAATCGGATTTAGCGGATGACAATGTGTCTCAATTAAGAACCCTAATCCGGGACGAGCGATGCAAAAAAACGTAATAAATGTCCGTACTTTCTAGTTCCAAATCAATCAAGTCTAACCCAATTCTTCCGTTTGAAAAGGCGGAACTCGAGGGCCAATCTTCGCGCCGCTCATGAAATCTGATTGAAGTCAACAATGTACGTGTTAGTGCGGTCATTCTGCTTCGGACGAATAGCCGGGGGGCGCTGATGGACGCGGGCCTTTTCACCTCTCGGCCAATTTAAGGAGGGGGGGCTCCCGTTCCTTTAATTTAGGGACCAATTACGGCGACGTATCCTTTTAGAGGCTCGAAAGGACGAATGGTCAGCGAAAAGTATTCAATACACCACCACCCACTAGACGAGCTTCGATTATCATCCCTACAGAAACGATTTTATATCGGTTTTTTTTTTTTAGTTCTTGTGAAAGAGAACATCTTTTTAATAGCCCCACGAGGGATTTATTAGATTTTGTACTGTCACCGGAAGAAAAAGACAAATTTATCATTTTTTTGGATTATAGTCGTGCGCAATCTCGTGGGAATTTGTCGAGACATTACCGACTTTTGAGGACCGACTCCTGGCCGCCAGAAATAGCTTTTTTAACGGCACGAAATGGGGAATGAAAGACCGAACGCAATTTGTGGATTTTTTAACGCTAATCGGTAGATCGGATCGAAGAAGAATCGTCAACTTAAGACTCGTTTCACGGCCGTTGAACAAACGACTTGCCCGCAAACTGGCGCAGTTAGCTCTGATAACTGTCTTATCGTGAGCGATAATCTCATAGTTTTTAAGGAAAATTTGATTTTCCAATAGATTGCGTCGTAAATTCGGAAGTATTGCTCTCTATTAGCTCCGAACCGAATTTCGTATGGGCACGTATAAGGGACTGGGAGGAGGGGTCCGGGGGGGGGGGGGGTAGTTTGCGCCCAAGGAATAATTCCCCAATAGCGTTCGTATAGTACCTACTGTAATCCGTCGAAGAAAACTCTTAATAATTCCGAGCGAAACTTTAAATCTATTTAACATAATAATCGTCGAGAATGAACGCGAAATCCTAATCCGCGCGGAAGGAGGCGCGGACGCAACGTAGGGAGACGGGAGAGAAAGCGAAAGAACATTAACAGGGAAATATTATTTTTAAGTTCATCACGCTCGAGAGCCGCGGCTTTAAATTATTTAAGCATCTGCTAAACTTTTTTAATATGATTTTTGGCGACAGCGACGCCGAAAATGGGTCCCCCCCTCGTTTATTCGTGGCCCAACTGAGCGTTCTTAATCTACGGTTTAAAACTGTCAGCCGCTCTTCCCGAAAATTTAAAGCGATTATTAAGGCGCTATCGTTCGCCGTAAATCCCGCGACAAAAATTCGTGTAGAGCGGCATGGTGGAGTTGAGTGGGGGGGGGGGACATTTCGCGTCTCCACGCCATTTTATTTATAAGGTTTCGCGCGATCAGTCAGAGGTGGCGCCCGATCGGTCTTCGTCCCGCAAGATAAAGGACTCGCCACCGACGATAAGGGAAATATCCGCGAAAAGAGAAACGAGCCTCCGTCGTCGCCGTTGCACCGTATTTTTTATTTTAATTTCTGCAATTTTCTCGGGCATTAGTTCTCCGCTCTCTCGCCGCGTTCTCCCCGCGACGGATTATTTGCGATACGTTGCTTGTTTGTGCCCGTTCGATTTTTCTAGTGTCACTTCGAACGGGAATTTATTATTTTGCGAGGACGTCGAAGTCGATTGGGTGGGGGGGGGGGTCGTAATTAAGAGAAATTAAAAATGCGTCAAATCGCGACGCAAGTTTTTCTGTACTTTTTAGAGGTTCGATAGGTCGAATTTTTTAAAACGAAACCTAGAGCAAATGCAGGTCTTACTATCTATTGTTTTTTGTGCGTTTCCATTTCAATGCAATTTCGATGGGTTTTTGTCTATTTTTATATTTTCTTACTATTTTTCGTTATTTACGGATGCTCCTTACAATTAATTTAGACTTTAAGGGGGCATTATCGGAGTTTTAATAAAATTGTAATTTCCAGTTAACGGAATCGTGGAAATTTCTAGTACGCGAGTCGTGCGCAATTATACAAACGAGTCATGTAATCGAACACTCGGTAACGTTCCTGTACATCTGCGATACCCAATCAATAGTCCATAAAAAACAAAACAGTTTTACTTGGAGGTATTTTTCGTAATAATCAATCGTTTCGAAGATACGAGACAAAATAAACATTTACTTTAAAAAAAAAACAAAAAACATATGCTCGTCATTAAAAACAAAAACAAAGGTAGAGAAATCAGTTTGACAACTTCACATATGACAAGTTGCAAGGTAACAATATTAAACTCGAATATTTCCCAACATCACTTATCCTGCATATCACCTGACTTGAGTTAACCTATATCAATATTTAGCTCTGTGGAAATGTGAAAGAGCCGACATACTTTATGCGGCCTACTCTACTCGGTAAATACATGAAGAATAGAATCGAATCAATTTTCTAAAACATTTGATAAACTGATTGTGAGATAGACACGTAGTTTAGTAGGGCTTTTCGCAGACGGATACGAGACGTTCGGAGCAAAATTGTGTAGTCGATCATTTTGGGCATTCATTACGAAAAATTAATCAATTTTAAACTCGGAATAAATTAAAAAATTCTTACTTTCGAAAACAAATTTTTATTTCGGTTCCTATCTTCGATTTCAAAAGATGCTTCAAATACAGAAATCGCAGAAATACCGCATCCAATTAAAAAAAAAAGGCAACTTAGGCCTATAACTCGAAAACCAATGGGTTTCAAGGTCACCCAATGTCTCCCATCACACGATCCCCGCGATACTCTACAATTTTTATAATAAGTGATTTCTATCTATCTCCAACAGTTTTCGAGAAAAACGCGTGGAATTTTCTCTGCTCTTGGAAGATTCTGTTTGTTTGTTTTTGTTTTATTTTTGGGGAGGGGGGCTCTTGAATAATAGTCGCGTTAACTTTGCATCGCTGCCGCTGTCAATCATCTTCGAGAGAATCACGTTATCCGGACCACGCTGATTCGAGCAGTGCATGGTTTCAACGGTTTAAGTATCGTCGGTCAAATTAAGATAAGGACGGCCTCGAGTTCAAGCTCATCGTCCAGATATGTATTCGGAAAATTCACTTTCCGGACGGAGGCTAGTTTCGAAATTCGAAAGTGCCCGAGTACCGGTCCGGCTCTTTGGAGGCTGTGGAGGTTATTCGAGGTCTTGGTCCCGGAAGTTGCCGATTTCGAAGTTGGTCGAGGAAGCTCATTTTTCAACGAACTGCCGATTGGAATCTGAAGATCGACGTGAAGTCGTCGGGTTTTGATCAAGCGATTTATGGAAATGAGGTGACTGTACAGCCCCATCTAGTGACATTTGGAGTCATAAATCCGACTTACGACTGTAAATGAAAAACGGACCATCTCCGTAAGACAAAGTCGCCGCATTTTCTAAATATTTTATGCTGTTAGCTGCCCGTACTGTTACAACGTTTACCGAGCCGTCCGTTCCTGGGCGCGCTTGTTAGATTCTGCCGATTTTCCAACGTTATTCTTCGACCAGCTGCTTTTCGGTTGTGCAAGTAGTCGCAGCAGAGCTGCGACCATAATCGTTCGTCTAATATATGAATACGGTTGTGTAACTTTAATAATGACGCGCCACATTTCGTTGCGGGTAATCGCATTAAAACGTGTAGGTAGCGTGCAGACAACCAAACGCCCGAACTCGACGAGTGTTTACGTTGTCGTTTTATTAAATCTCGAGCGGCACGAATTCCGTTTTAGTTGCCGTCAAACGCTTGCCTGCTTAATTTAATTCGTCTTGTTTTTCCATCCTTGCCCTCTCTCAGTTTGCGGCCATCATTTAGCCTGTCGAATTGATTTATTTCGCCCTTCTCATCGCAGTCGTTATTTTCTCGGGGGCCTTACACTGACAGATGTACTCGTTGGAGATATCCTCCCTTATTTTTAATACTTCGTCGAGCGACCCTTTTTGTTGTTTTTTTTTCTCGTCGTCGGATTAAAATTGCGTGCCAAGATTTATAGATCTCGACGGAGCGTTATTCAACGAACGTCAACTGTTAATAATAACCGGTATATATACCGTTCGATGAAAGTTAAGGGAAGGTTAAACATGATCCCGATGTGAATTATAATCCCATATATTACCCACCCAATAAGATATTCGAAGACGAGGAGCTTCTCTCGTGTAAGCGATTGAAGCTGAACGTGGAAATTGAACCGTTTCCACATAAAACGGGGAGGTTTAAGTAAAGCGTAATAAGCTTAGTAGATTCCGCTTAATCTTGAATAGCCGAACCATTTTTCACTCTTGATTAAAAACAAGTCCCGTCAAAGTTGCCTTCATTAAAAGTAGAAACGTCTACAGTTACCTAAAACGTTTTCTTTTTTAAAGTTTTACACTCTGTCCGGCGCGCTATACTTATTAATTTTCTAATTAGTTCCGACTCGCGGCGCTGTGAGTGGAAAAGTTGGCCGGGATTTAAAAAAAAAAAGCAAAGCAGTTTCCATAACTCACCTTCTCGCGCCGAACTTTTCCTCAAAGAAAACATGCTTTTAAATACAATTATTCAAATGCGTCTCGAGACTGGATTTGGAAGGGAAGGTAATTTAAGCGCGCTCTATTTTCTCGTGCAACGCCTCCTCCCCCCCTCTTCTACCCCGCCTTTCCCGTTTGAAATTAAAAAGTTAACGTGAAATACAGTAAGTATAGTAGACCAAATAAAGATTAATTCAATTGGAATTTAAGTACGTGCGTACGAATCTTTTCTTTTGTCGGGGTTAGTTCCACGGTTTTAAAGTGCGCGCACCCTTAATTTCCTTTAGACGTTATTATGTATCTTTCCGCTTTGTGTACATCACGTTGCTCATACATAATACAGTATTACACGATTACTAATAAATAATTCAGCTGATTTGTAATCACGGATATGTGCCGTCGGTTATGCAAACGTGAATTCCGCAAGTGTCTCCATCTATCCGTTTAATTATTAACCGTGCGAAGACAAACGCGCCGGCGAAGTTTTTAAATTAACCGACGCGACGGTCCTCGTCACGAATAGTTTCATTAGTAAGATGTTTAGTGAAGGTGGGGACGGGCGTCCAGGCGTTAAAAGTCGACACGGCGGCCGACTGTCGTTAAAGGGGAAAATGGCACGACCGAGAGAGAGATAATTGTCTGTTAGCGTTATAGTCATGGCGTTCCGATTTCTTCGGTTTCCCCTCGGTCTTATTTACAGCTGCTATTCCCGCAATCTACACAAACGCGCTGCAGCCCATTTGGCTCGAATATACGATTTTAAGATTATCCTTAATGGTCCGCGATACACAATCGCTAATGATATTTCAACTGAAAGCCCTCCGGGATCCGTGGCCTCGCGTGTATCAGACAGAGGCCATTATTGGAAATTGCGTGTATCGTCGTTGAACACGTGCGTTTAAATCACACCCTGTATATTATGGGACATTCGCGGCACCAAAAAAGTTGTTCATTATTAAGAAGTGACCGTTAATGGGAAATACGTGTAATTCGTGCTTGGGCACCGCATAAGGCGTAATTGTTGAGTAATCCAAAAAGATGGAAAACAACGTCGGCCCGATTTAAATGGCTATTTAGCGTGGCGAGCTCGTTCCAAGCGAATTTAAGATTAAACGCGAAACAATAGAAACAGAAGTGGCTACTAATTTCTTATTCTCGACGATTGCAGCGCGGGTTTTTAATAAAGCGGAACTTTCTGATGGTTAAATGTGGCGTAACTTGCCGTTCGCTTTAACGATCTAACTCGACTTTCGGTAAGTTTACGACGGATCCGAAACGAATCGGCGATTGTTTCATAGACCCACGATTACCAAACTAGGGTTTTCCGGAAACCTGAGCTTTCCAGAAGTCTAGAGTTCTTTTGAAATCTCAAAAATCGTAGTTGAGCGGCACGGGAGTGCATCGCATTGTGTTGTTTTTTTTTTGGGAAAGATATTCTCAAGACGCCCTCGTGACCACCGGCGGAAATGTCGGGTACAGACCAAGAGGGTGAAATTCGACGATGCATGTAGTACCTCATCCGTACCACCTGACGACCTTACCTCGAATGAGGCACCGAGGTGGTTCTGCGGCCCCTTTATTCTTCATCTGCCCCGCATGCGTAGGTAACCCGTTCGCGTATTTTGAGGATTTGCCTCCAATGTTTCGTTATCACCACCCAACACTCTGCCCTTTCCAAGACACTCGGTCTTCCAAGAGCCTCCAGGCATCAAATTCAAAGATTGGGTGTTTCGGGTATCTCGCTCCACTCCAGAGGAGCTGCAGGTGTCCGTCGCGGCCCTTCCGATAGCTTCCCATGATCAGTGATCACGTGAGTCACACGAAACCCTACATCCCCATTTTTCCGGCTTGTTCGTGGTTGCCCAAGCTTCGTTCCAGCGACTTAGAATTACGTCCCTGGCCGTCTTTCTGCAAGTGCCTCTAACGGCCTCGCCAACTACCCCGAAGGAATTACCCCAGCAAGCACGCATACATACCGCATCTAAACCAACAGCCTTGAACGCTGAGCATATTCTGACCATATGCTCTCTGTACCTTCTGCAGTCCGACTCGGAACACGCGCACCGTTAGCGCAATGTACCAGACCGAAGCCGCGTATAGCGCCGCAGAGGTGACCGACGAGTACATTATGCGACTCTTGACCACCCTTGGTGTCCGACTGTGGGCAAAAGTCTCGCAACCCTCAGGATAACCCTCAGATAACTGACCTTGCCTTTGGGGTCGATAACGGTTATCCTGCCACGGTTATCTCTACTGGTGCGAGCCTTCTTGTCCTGTTCGTTTTGTGTGGCGCCAACTTCAGTGTTTTATGCGTCGCGCACGCCCCAATGCGACGAAAAGTGACGTTGACCCTTTTCGCCAGCTCGTTTATGTCCTTGCCATGCACCAGTACGGGCAGGTCGTCCGCATGCGCCAAAAACTTGGTTCCCCCGAAAGATGTCACCCGCAAAACCGCATCGTACACTTGGTTCCATAGCACGGGCCCTAGAATGGACCTCTGGGGAACTCCCTTATCGACGATCCACCGGTGCTTTTGTCAACAATAGGCAGTGACCTAGTCCTCCAATTGCAAGTCCTAACTCGCCTGACAACCAGAACGATTTCTCTCACAGCTGTCGCCGTGATCCTTCTTTTTCTGAATCCAAACTGCCTCGGGTACAAACCGCACCTTATTGACAGGACCGCGTGACTTCTCGTTCTATAGGGATGAAAGTTAGGGTTCCGCGCAAGAAAAATATCTTCTAAACGGTTTCGTGATCGAAAACGATCGATATTATTTTGAATCGCGACTTGAGAACCGAGGTTATTCGGATTTTTGAAGGGGCCGTGGAAACGATTCATGAAATGACGTCCTGTCGCTTTTTTCTCAGTTTCTCGTATTGGCAAAAAACGCTTAATTTTACTACGACCCCAAAACAAAACTACGGGAAAAAATAGGTACCTACAACAATAACAACCGGTTCCATTTTTTTTTTTTAATTGTCGGATTACAGTGCTGCGCACGCGCCCTCGAAATTCGACGACAAGTTTCAAACATCAGTTACGAGTCGATTAATCTTGGACCGCACGAGACACGTTCCGAACTAATTAAATAGTTATCAACTCCGTATAAATTAAACGGAGCCGATTTAAAGTTAAATAATTAATTTACGAACTCGTGCCGCTCTCTCGCATAATCGAGCAAAGATGAGACGATTTCAGCAAGTTGCAGCTCGTAAGTGTTATGAATTATTAACTGCGACGCGACGTCGAAAAGATAAACGGCGGGAAATCGCCGCCCGCGATTTGACAGTTAATTTGTACGCGAGTGGTCGCACGCAGCACCATCTATCGGTTGCCGCGCGATAGTTTCGAGACGATTCGAGGGACGCACGCGGGTTAATAACTAAAAAAACGAAATTTTGTAATTGCTAGTCCCCCCCCCTCACACCCCACCCCCTCCCCTAACCGTCGCATCGTGGAAATTAAACTATTCTTTTTCCCGCGGCCGCTCCTGAACGCGACGAGCTTTTCATTTGCGCTGAAATATGTACGAAGTTCACTCGAGAATGATGATTTATAACGTGTTAAATGTTGTTGTCTTATAAATTTTGAAGGGGCACGTGTCTCAAATCCCCATAGGGGAATATGCGGGTTGTCAGTTTATTTATTTTTTTTTTAGATTGTCAGAGTTTACGACGTTATCGCGTTTCCGTAATTTTTATTTGGTTTCGGCGTACTAATGACATATGCGACATATATATATATAATTTTTTATATCGGCGATCGATTTACGTCGCGGAGTGCGTTAGAAGGTTTAATTGGATAATTGATTGATGTCGGGTCACTTAACGGCGACTACTTTCGGCGTGACCCTTGTATGACGACGATGGCGTCGATATTACCGACTAATTTATAATGTGGAGGGAGTAGTACTTTGAAAATTATTGCGATATAAAGCTGCAAAGCGTATCCTCCACATTAAAGGAATAATTATTATCGTAATTTTGAAATGAAAATTTGTAGTCGTTAATAAATTTTGAAATATCGAGGCCTCGCCCGTTCGTTCTTGCACGTAATTAGCAACGCTCAAAATTATTTATTAAAAGACGACGCGTTGAAAATGTGCACGATTTACATGAATTAGTGCACTCCCTCTGCGGACGTGTTTAAATCGCCAGATAAACAGAATTTAGTTCAATATATTATTCGGATAACCATTTGTCAGATAAATTTGTTCGTAGACACGAAACCGCGAATTTTATATTAATTGTCCGTTCACGGACGGAGTTTTACAATTCGTCCTAATTTCCACTTTGTCCGTCTATTATACAGCGGAAATGTTTGAATTTTCGAATTAACTATTTATTAGATAAACTTCTCCATAAATAAAAAAAAAAGAACCGATTACTACTAAGTTATAACGCGCATTCTTGCGCGACTCGAAGGATCACTCGTTTCACTTACTTGTTTAAATCGCCAGATAAACAGAATTCAGGCCTCACTCTTTTCAGGCCATACAAAATGGGCGAATTATTCGAGAAATTACCCATCAATCGGTTCTACTTTTTTATTTTATTTTTATAGTTGACATACAACGTCAGTTGAGTCACGCGTTTATCGCAATAGCTCAAGGTCCTTCGACCACAGTCAGCTACTATAACGTAGTACTTTCCGCTCTTTCAGCGATCAGCCCGGCCATTGTTTTTACGGAAAGTTACTCCGTTTTCGAGCATTAATCCCCCCTCCCTGACCCTTCGCCCTTTTTATCATCCACTTGAGCCACCGCCGTCTATCAAACGAAGGGAAGTTGTTTAAGCTGTCTGTTTAATCGACTTTTTATTCGAAATTGTTTCGTGTGAAGTGACCTTTAGATGCATTTTTTCCCGTGTCAACCTTCGCGAACGGATTCTGTGCGAACGTGGACGTTCCGCCGCATTAACGTCGAACTAAAGAAGCAAAAGCTATTTCAAAGTAACGCGCGTGAAGTAATCAATTCCCAATTTAGGAATGAATATCTCAGTGGAGGTAAATCGGATTCGAAAGTGTTACCTACAGGTATATAATTTATTGACTTTCTGTTTTTTTATTGATATATTGCACATAATGCGATCGGATTCGCGGATTTTTTAATATTTTTAAGCGTTCGTTCAAAACGAACGTTCAACAGGATATCGAGATTGAAATTGAAAGTCGTCAATATTAAACTAGCGCTCTGAGGTTTGAATCCTCTTAATCCCTGACTTAACGAGAACGGGTCACGTTAAAGAAAAACCAGGCTTAGAAAATAAAAGTGAATTATTTCGAACGGCGGGAATTTGACCTTGGCATAACGGTTTATCCGCATCGAAGGACCAAATAACGAGTCGCTCGATTGCATTATAAACGATTTTTGATAGCATTTATGGGGCGCGGGCATATCGCTTGACGACGCATTCGAAAAATTCGAATTAAGAAAACTGCACGCGGCCGCAAACGACCCGAAAAAATTCCTTAGCGAGCCGTCCTACCCTTACAACGACTAAATAAAAATTATTACTTCGAATAAAAACCAACGCTAGACGAACATTGCGTTTAAATCCATCTACAATTAATTGTTGCACCGTTTAATTTACATCAAGATAACAAAAAAAATCAATCAAAAATCAAAAACAAAAATGTTTCGCGCTCGTTTTAATTAGGAAATAAGGTCAAATATTTAAATGCGTCCTAACCCGTATTACAAAAGTTTTACGACATCGCCCATCAAATACTATATTGATGCACCCAATTCGCGTTAAAAAATAATTAAATCGCGGTTTACGCTTCTCGTAAATACGCGCGACGAATAATAATAAAATTTTAATCGAGCGCCGCACGTTTCTCGAAACGCGAAATAGTTGGATTTTGAACGGAAATTGAATATTTTTTTTTAATTTTAAGCGACGATCGTTTCGACGACGGGGCGGTTAAATCGTCGCGTCGGGGATCTCAATTAATATTACCTTGAATAAGTTAATGAAACAAATTCGAAGTTTTATTCTTATAATATTTTTTCCGTCGCGTGCTTTCCTTATGATAAAAATTAAGTATGGCGATGCAACTTTTTACGATCGACCGTTAGTCAAATTTTACGTTTTAGCGATTGCGTGGGACGACCTCGGCCGATGCGAATCTGGACCGAAACGCTCGCCCACAATTAAAAAACACCTAACGAAATTTAATCTAATCTGGCGGAAAAACTGAAACTCTGACTATCCCGTTAGGTTACGTTGCCCAGGCAAAGCTGGGCACTACGACCGGTTTAAAATATAACCGAAATAGGTCGTAAGAAATCATATACAGGTGTTCGTTAAACGAACGTGTTCTTCGTCGTTTGCTTAGATAATGATTGCCCACAATTTTAAATCGATCGCCATTATAAACGGTAACGCCATCTGTTGTTTAATCAAAGAATTACTGAAGATTTTGTAAAATTCAAGATTAAGGAGTGGGAGGGGGGGCGTCCCATTTTAGTATACGGGGTGTTCCGAAATAATAGATAACCACACGTGATCGATAAATTGACGATTTTGCCTTGTTAAACTCGTTGACGTTGGGGTACAAAAAAAATGAACGTCGCGAAGGGGTATTTTGGGGATATAAGGGGTATTTTGTCAGTTGAATTGTGGAAGATGCTAAAGAAGCACCAAACTAACTAATTTCGTTCGATAAGATTGGACAACTAGCTTAACCGTTGTTTTCTATTGTCGCGGGCGCTTTCGAACGCATAATTAAATTAGTGCAAATCGTCGGCGTCGCGACGTAATGCACAAACCGCGTCCGTAATGCAGTTGCTAGTTCTCATCGAATTAAAGGTTTCTAAGACGTCGAGGCGTCTTAAAATCTCTTGCGGACGAGCGGGCACGAAGTGGAACGGCATTTAATTAAAGGTAAACCGCACTTTATGCGGAGAATTGGATTTTAAACGGGGCCCTTCAAGTAGATGCGATCTTTAGCTCGCTCCTAAATCGATATAAATGAATTAGCCGTAAGACAACAGCGATTTGTGGTTTAATCTTGCACGTATTTAGTTGAATTTATGGTCGCGGTGCCGCCCACTGCTCATTTCTCGGTCCACTTCCGGCTCCCGAAGTTGGAAAACTAGACTAAGGTACCTACGTAACGTACGATTATCGCCCGCAGACTAACGCCCGGCCGCGGATTGTACGAATCCGATCTCGTCCGCGTTAGGCCCTCCCGTGATTAATCGGTGCTCGTGCAGGTGCAATTTTTTCCCGCAAACTCTCCCACCGAAAATCTGCACGAAGAAGATAAGGATTTTTCGGGATTAACGAACGGCCCCTCCGTACAAACAAGCGAAACGTTGCAAAAACCAAACAATCTTATCTTGAACGCGAGTGTACAAGATGTAATCAAGGGGTATCGATAAAAAACGGTGCCAATAAAAACCGCGATAAAGCAAGATGAATACTACGTAGAGAGGTGCGACGGGCGAGCCGCCCTTTTCCTTCGAACGGAGCGAGACGGACGTACGACCGGATCAATCGGAGGAAGCGAGCCGGCAACGTTTTAGATCCAGACGAAGACGCCAAATATTGGACACTCAAATTGCGCGATAAAAACAGAATAGATTGCTAAATCGAAGGAGGATGAAAAAATAAGACTTTCATACGTGCCCGGAATATTTCGGGCCCTTCGATGAGGCTCGAACGCCTCGATTGTATTTGCTGATGAATAATATTTGAATATAATATGAGGGACGTGCGCGCCCCGTTACGCGTCCCACATGACGCGACTTCGCGCTCGCTTATTCAAGAAATGCAGCGAGAGAATTTCGGGAATTCCTTTTGATTATGATTATATCACCTTTTGCAGCGAAAGGGCGCGCGATAGGTACGGTCGAGGGCATTACAAGCGAATTCGCTTTCCCCAGCTACCGGTCGCGTTCTAGCGGTGGAAAGCGAGAACTGTGCGCGAAATCGATTCGTGTTCTATCTCTCGTGAGGGTGGAGGGGGGGTGCATTCGTACGGTTTTCGAAAACGTACTAAACGCGCTATAAAATTTAAATTGGGGTTGAGAATTAGTCTATTTATCGGCAGTAAAGAAACTGCAGACTTCGCTTTTTTTCCCTCTCCGCTTTCGTCGGCTCAGATTAACTCGGTGTCTGCATAAATACATAGAACCCTGTAACTAAACCTTTCGGCTCGAACCGAATCTACATTTTATGTAGGTATATATATATATGAATTCTAGTACCTAGTGTTTTTGCGTCAACATCGACGACGCTTCCGTAGGACAATGGCCCTTTGTTGAGTTCGCAATCTCTAAATTCGTCCATTCAGTTTTTCTCGGTGGACGCATCTTGTATTTTTTAATATTCTGCCCCCATTAGTCGAAGTAAGGAAGAACTAGACGAGGCGCGTCGTCGTGTCCTTTGTGTACGTCGACGTAATCTCGCGACGTGGACCTAATCCAAGGCCACGTCGTCGTCGCCGTCCACCGAAGCGAAACGAGCACGACGAATGCCCCGCGAACAAAAAAAAATAATCAAATCTTTTTCGTTTTTGTGACGATCCGCCACAAGTTTATTGTCGGTTTTTCCCGCGCTTCTTCCTCGATTTCCGGCCAATCCGCCGTTCTTTCTCTTCCACTTATTGTCCTCGTACCGATAGAAGCAAAATATTTCGATTGTCTCTCTGGGGGATCGGGAAAATTAATCGTCGCGCGCGCGCGCACGCGCGCGATCTCTCGTCCGTGTCCGAAATTTACAAATGCTCGTTAAATCTCTCGACAAATGGGCGGCTCTTAAGCGGCTAAAATATGAAACCATGTGGAAGTTTACCAGAGGCATAGTTAGGCGCACATAAGCTTCACCGTACTTACCCTCTAGAAATCAGCAAAACATACATAAAGTTACCCGAATGCTTATACATTTACATGTTTACATTTCTGTTTGTAATTTAATGTTGCGTCTGCCGTTGCTAAGCCCGAGCTCGGGCTTAATACCGGTAATTGTTTAGTTGGAAATGGAACGAATAACTATTTTTACAACCCCGGAGCGGTTTACTGTTCTGCTTTGAAATGTAAATGTGCCGCGGCGTACGTTTGACGAACGGACGGACGCTTCTAATTACTCCTTGTTGTTATGCCACCCTATCGAGGGATAGTCGATACATTTCTTTTACAAACGATCGTTCATTTAATTGGAACCAATCGTTTTCTACATTTGATCGGCCCTCGAACGTCGCGAAGTAGGCACTAGAAGCTTTTACCTCTTCGAAACCCCTTCGGTTCGACAAGATAAATTGATCGGCAACACGATCGAACCAATCCACCAATTTCGAACAAAGTTACGGCGAAAATTTAGATAACAAGAAAAAAACGTTGTGCATATCGCTTCGTAATTTATATACTTACCTACACGGATTTTAATTTTAAACAATGGTACTCGAGATCCCGTTGGGGCTTGAACGTCAACAACGTAGTTGTAATTGCTCGATTATCCGAGGTACTATTTTTAAGAGACGCCCGTCTCGTCGAACTAACAACAAAGGCACCTACAATTCCGCCGTTTTTTCCTCCTAATTTCAACTTTTTACAGAATGGAAACGAACAATTGTACCTCGAACAAGATTCGAAAGCGTATTAAAGATCGCCGCCTGATTGTAGTTTACGGCTTAGGTGAAGGAGGTGTGTGGGGTTTTGGGGAGGGAGGGGGAGTAATAAAAGGCCCTAACGAATTCCTTAACGACCGGAAATTCGTTTTCTATTTTAAATCCTTAAAGTGGAAATTGCAGCTCTTTTCGGTCGAATAAAGTATTATCAAAAAATTAAGGGCGCCCCGTGAGTTACGAGCCATTAACATTTATTCCCGTTTCTTTACGGGGGTTGCAATAATTATTCTCCGCAATAAAACGCGCACAGCGAACGAATCATATTATGGCGTTTAATGTACGTGTGGAAATTTTTACGGCGCATGCAGTTTTAATTTTGCCCATGTCGAGAGGTTTTACGATTCCCTTCGACTTGTTAGTGTACTACCTGCGTTCGAAATTTTCTCCCCCGCCGGATTGATGTCGGAAATCTGAGTTGGGGCGTCGTAATTATTTTCCGCTGCCGTCTGTCCACTAATGATGGACTACGGTTTTACGACACTCTGTGACCTCTCCAGGCGACTGTAAAACAGTTAATGCGTGTGTGTGTGTGTGTGTTGCTGCTAACGATCATTAGAAAAACGCCCCCTACGAATACGATATGTACTTAGAGCTGGTACACTTGTCAGCATTTCGAACGCCTACGTTTTTGTTTTTTTTTTTTACAACGACGCTCGGTTTACATTTCATTGCTAATTAGGGAGTGTTACGGATCCCCAGTTTTTTGCTACATACGAACGGAATTACAATAGTCGACGAAAATAGACTGGTTTTTCGACATTTGTCATGCTTTAAGCAATTTGTCATTCGTAGTTTACTTACACCCACGTCTATAAATCTTCGTGTAAAGAAACACCGAAAATAATTACTACGATTTCGAAATAAATTCGAAAGGCCGTTTCGCTTCGAATACTACTCGTTCCCTCTGTCGGTCCTGAAAGGACATCGTCGTATCCTAACTGCCTCGATATAAATCTAGCGTTGTTGGATGCCGGGTTTCGTCCGGCCAACGTTTACTAAAGTCCCTCCTTGTCTCGCTCTCGCCCTTCGGATTTTCCTGACGCGTACTAACACTGTTGGCTTAACAAACGCGTTCTTATTCGTATCGACTTATTAGATAGAACGGCCGGGGCAGAGAGGTATAAGCTCGAAGACACTCGACTCAATTTCCTTTTTAGAGGCTCGATGATGGTTTCGCACTTTCTGAGAAGGACCTAAAACAAAATATCCTATTTTCTTTAACGTGCTCGAAACGGCCACTCGCGCCCGTATGGAAATATTCGGTTCGACTTCTTCCGTTTTTGCACAATAAGCTGAAATTAAATCGCGGCTCCTCCGCTGCTCGTAGGCCGAAGTCGAAGTTACGTATTTGAAATTCTCGCAAAATCCCCAGCGAAACTTACACGCACACCCACTTTGTAGAGGACAAAAGTCGTCGAAATCGGCGGAGGTTAATTTCCCTAAGTGTGATCCTTATTTGTTGTTAGTCGGGTTGTATCTTTTGGAGGAAGTGTTGCCTCGTCGTGTAAGTTTCTACAGAAACAAGATTCTCTACAATACTGTAGTTCTAATTAATTTTCATATATGTAATTTGGCGCTCGTGTCGTTCTGCCTTAAACGCGTCGATGTTCGTATATTTAAGTTACGGCAGTTTTAATAATCGTTAGGCGTTTTATTAACAACGAAATGATTACGAGAGATCTCGTGCTGTGACGCTCGTCCATCGCTTCGGGCGCGCGCAATACTTTTTTGGTCGACTGTACTATAAAGGCTCGCGCATCGCGCAATATGTCGGGCGGCGTATTTCCCTAATTTTTGACAATAAAAAAGTCGAACCCTATATTAACGAATTCGAAAAAAGGAACTCCATTCCGTTGCCGTACAAATATACGGGGTGTCCCATTTGAATGAAAAAAAATTTCGGGGACTTCCGGTTAAATCGAATGGCTCGTCGGACGCGCCAAATATCATAAACCGTACGTGCAACGTTTCATCGAAATTGTCGTTTCCGTTTTAAAGATATTTTGCTCGGTTCTATACGTTACCCCAACCCCGTGTATAGATATAAGACAAATTCCCTAAATGACAATGACAAAAAGTGCGACTCGAGGTTTTTTGAAATTTTTAAATAATACGAATATGACGGAATCGGTCAGAACTTAAACGAATAATGATTTGTACTTGTTGTTGACCTTAACTACAACTTTGGAATGTGAATTTAATCATTTGCCAATATATTAAATGATCCTTGCGTTGAAATTGCTGTTGGAATTGAGGAAATGGGCGATATCAAATAAATAATTCTAAAAAAAAACAAACAAGTAATTTTAAATTTCACGTATATTTTGTCGAAGGCCAAATGAACGTTACGACATTTTAAGCAATCTACCACTTGATCGGCTTTTTGATTTCTCCACATCCTCGTATAACTGCAATTTCGGCTTTAACGAACATGAACGTCGTTTCTAACATGTATTTTCCGATAGGGATTCCGGGAGGTAATTTCTTTTGATCGGATCGTCAGTTGCAAATGCGGTACTCTTTATTCTAAAAGAAGAAAAAAATAGTTGTCTATTATGATATTAATTGCGAGTCCTGCGCGTCTACGTAGTTTTCAATTCACATTTTTGCACTCGGGGCGGTTTTATTCGGCTTAATATGAATGGGACAAATGGACGCAACCAACTGAACGCGGAGTGCAATTAAAAAGAAAATAGATTAGGTTGATGTAGATGAGATTAGTTTAGATTAGTACCACCTCGTCCTCATCTAAAACTAGCCTAAACTAACTTTATCCACACTAACTTAAACTAACCTCATCCGTTTTGTCAGCCTTTTTGCCGAACGTAGATCGTTAACCAATAAAACTGGTGCCGATTGGCCTTTTTGCGAAAGGCTGAAGTGCTTCAGACTAATTAAGCTGATTAAAGCACAAAAGCTGATTTTGCAATAAGACCGCGACATCTATTATTATTATTAATTCGTCTAACGTGCATTTAGGGCCGGTTTTACAAACATGATTTATATTGCATAATAGTTATTCATGGAATAACGGCTATGGAAACGTTTCTTGAGACAATGGTTTCCATGAAAGTTATTCCAGGAATAGCTTATCTAACGTATATCTCATAATTGTAAAACCGGCCCATAATATATTTCGACTAAACGGGTAGGTACGGGTAATAATTTTTGCATCCAGTTGGCCGCGCCCGCTTGTCCTGGACCGCGAAAATCATGCCAACTTACCGCTAACACGGGGCACCCTGCGAAATTTCCGCATTTTGTAAAACTGCCAAATCCAAGTACGTTGGCGTTTAGAAGGTCGCAAAGTCCAACTTGCATGCGTAAAGGGAAATAACGGTATTCATTGCTAAGGAACTTGTATAATTGAAATCTCAGATGAAAATTTAAAATAACCATCGTAATGCAACACAGTAACTGTGTATTTAATCAATATATACTTCTCCGTCGTATCCAGTAGCGATATTCTCCATAAACGTAATGTTGTGAAGTTTTGATCCCGACGTCTTGTTACGTCTGAACGATTTTTGTTCGAAAAATTTGAAATACTTCTTGTCGAAACTGTATACATCCGAATTTCCCGATACCAATATGTATTCATTTTGATGAAACTAATAGAAGTGCGATTTTAATAAGAGAACATCTTTTAAAATGACACGATATACGTACTTTTGATAATACGAGGCGCGTTTTTTAAGTAAGTACCGTTTTGGAATTAAAAAAAGACGTGCAAAGATATCGCAATAATTTTATTTTTACATGAAAGCCTGTACCTTAATCTACTTTTCTACATAATTTCCGTGAATATTGAGGCACTTGTCATAACGTGGCACCAGTTTTTGAATACCCTCCTCATAAAATTTTGCCGCCTGACTTGTTAACCACTGTATCACAAATGTTTTGACTTCGTTATCGTCTTGAAGATGCTGACCACCCAGGTGTTTCTTCAAGTGCAGGAACAAATGGTAGTCGCTGGGCGCCAGATCAGGGCTGTATGGAGGATGATCTAGAGTTTCCCATTTAAAAGATTTGATGAGATCTTTGGTCCGATCATGTGCACAGTTTTTGGGACAGAAAGGAGTATTGCTAGTGGAGTTTCTGCCTCGATTGTCATCATGCAGAAACTCCACTAGCAATACTCCTTTCTGTCCCAAAAACTGTGCACATGATCGGACCAAAGATCTCATCAAATCTTTAAATGGGAAACTCTAGATCATCCTCCATACAGCCCTGATCTGGCGCCCAGCGACTACCATTTGTTCCTGCACTTGAAGAAACACCTGGGTGGTCAGCATCTTCAAGACGATAACGAAGTCAAAACATTTGTGATACAGTGGTTAACAAGTAGCGGCAGAATTTTATGGAGGGTATTCAAAACTGGTGCCACGTTATGACAAGTGCCTCAATATTCACGGAAATTATGTAAGTAGGTACAGGCTTTCATGTAAAAATAAAATTATTGCGATATCTTTGCACGTCTTTTTTTAATTCCAAACGGTACTTACTTAAAAAACGCACCTCGTATATCCTGGTTGGCGTTGGCGCCGATTGCCAAAATAAAAAATAGTAAATTCACGATAGCGACGAAAGACATCCTGTTCGTAAAACGCACAGAAAACACAATGTCGCAGTTAACGTTATTCAAAAAAAAAAAACAAACGAAATTTATCTGGTATCAATACTAATACTACACGATTATTTGCAAATTAAGGTTTATTATTATTGGTTTATTACGCATTATTAGTTTTCGCGCGGACTCTTATTACCAATATTTCTGTAATTTATTTGCTTCGGACGATTAATTCTAGGGAATTGACGATTTTATAAAACAACGACTCGAAACTTCATAATGTACGAGGGGCGAAAATTGTGGACGTGTAATTTGCGCTGACTGTCGTCTTCGTATGCCTTGCAGATCTGACATGGCACGTTTGTTTGATCCTTGCGTTCAAACTCTTCCGGTTGCGAGAACCCTCTGGTCGTCTCATCGTGCCGCGAACGCTCGTAGTGCCCGTGCAATTATCGAGAAGAGGATTGGCCGAAACGACCAAGGCCTCGACAAAATTTTGAAAATACGCCGATAATGTCTGGAAGACGTCTTTGTGGTCCGTCGGCCGATCGGTCCGATGACGAAACGTTCCCCTGCAGAGGAAGAATTGCCAAAGTTCTCGCGAATGTTGCGCTCCCGTAGAAGCAACAGAACCCCAATTATGGTCTTTTCACAACAGAACCGAGATTCGTTGCATAAAACAAGTACAAGTTTATCGCTATAGTAACATAGCGAAAACGACAGTAGTGACGTATCTGGAGGTCAATTGACTTGAACCCGTTGAACTTTTTCGTCCGGCGATTCTCGGAGAATAAGCTCGAGGAACAAGAAAATCCACCTCCAACGTGAACTTTTGTTCGAACGCGGTTCGTATCTATCACAAACACGGAAAACTTTAGCCCGCCCATAGTTTTCGTCCACCGTGTAGATTATTTTCTGTTGTGGTATTAGGTTGGGCCGTACTTTTCTCGTTCTCTTACCATTTTTTTCGCGACCAACGACGACGCTTCGGGTGATAGTTTATATGCGGGAATATTTCTCTACTTACATGTTGGGAGGGGTTAAAGCGAGGTAAACGCTAAACGACAAACGCTAGTGTTTTTCTTAACGTTTATTATAATCGTTTTAACCCGACAACAGTATAAACGCGAGATTTACAACAGCTGTTCGAAGTGGCGTCCTCTGGCTTTGATACAGTGAGATGATGACACTGCCGCAGCTAGTTGTTTTGCAATTCAAATCGATGATTTTCTTGTTCTTCAGCTTCTCGGAAAACCCCAATTTTGTTGGCCTTCATATACACAATTGTCAATTCTGTTCTGAAAGATCCCCGTATTGGGATTCTATTCAGGCCATAAGACGTTTTTCGGGTGGCAGGCACATTTTGAACGTTTTCGGCAAACGACGCGCCCGCCCTCTGTAGGTTATTGTGCGTTAAATCGTCCGTGCAAATATATTACCGAAATATCGGTACCTAATATCTGCATGAAAACTAACAATGCGTAATAATGATAAACCTCGAATTACCAATAATCGTGTATTACATGTAGATATTGCTGCCAGATAAATTTAGATGATCGTACTTTTGGATAACGTTCCTGCGAACTTCACGGAAAGGATGTCTTTCGTGGCTATCGTGAATTTACTGTTTCTTATTCTGGCAATCGGTGTCAACGCCAATAAGGATATATTATCAAAAGTACGTATATCGTGTTATTTTAAAATATGTTCCCTTTTTTTTCTTATTAAAATCGTGATCCTATTAGATTTATCACAATGAATACGTGATGGTTCCAGAACATTCGGAAGTATTGCGTTACGACAAGAAGTATTTCAAATGTTTCGAATAAAAATCATTCAGACACAACAAAACGGCGGGATCGATACTTAATAATATCACATTTATGGAAAATATTGCTGCCGGATACGATGGAGAAGTATTTATTGCATAGCTGCGCGTGTTGCATCAATGGTTATTAAAACAAAAAATTGTTTCAGCTGCGATTTCAATTGTTTAAGTTTCTGATCAATGAATACCGATATTTCCCCTTGCGCGTACAGCTCGGATTTTGCGATGTTTTAAACGCCAATGTGCTTGGATTTGACAGTTTCAAGAAATGCGGAAATTTCAAAGGTTGTCCCTTGGCGGCGACAAGTTGACGACGGTTTCTGAATTGGTCCGATTGTGAGTGGGAAGATGTTATTTAATTGAAGCTGCATTTCCTCCCGTATGACTTGTCGTGCTTCGCCGCGACTGTGTCCACGTGTCTCGGGTCGTCCACGGATAGACGTGCACGCGACCAACAGACGATTCGGTAAGCAAGACGCCGCTGGCCGACTCGAAACGAGCGACACGGTCGTGCGCCCCGACTGAGCGCGACAGGCTAATAGTAGAGTGCTCAGCGCCCCGAAAAATGCTTTCGTGGGGAGGTCAGAGTTACAAGATAAAACCTCGACAGATCGAAAGAGCGTATTTTTTTATTTAAAAATCCAAAAGCCGTCAAAAATCGTCCAGTGCAAAAGGGTGCTATCTTCACCGAAAGAGTTATTCAGCGTAAGTATAGAAGGAAACGTGAACTTTCTTTTGCCGTAAAATTCGTAATTGGTTTTGTGGAATTAATCGTTTAAAAAATTTTGGAAAAACGCAAATACACGGGATCTTATGGAGAAAAATAACTTTCGGGGCCGATATCTCGGTTCGAACAGCTAAAAAGTTCACTTCAATTTCGCGTTTTTTACCCTTTATAACTACAAAACAGTGCGATATATCGAAAAATTTTATTCTTTAAAAAAGTTTGGTTCGTCCTTGTAGCAGAAGACAATAGAAGAATTATATTTTTGTAGGGCTTCATAATTAAGATAAATAATTAAAAGTGAAATCATGCGAAAATTGCATTTTCGAGAGTCGCACTCTCAACTGGGTGCATTGCATCTCCCATCTCACTTTTTCGCGTAGCTCCCTCTAATTCTATACGTAATTCTAAAACAAGCCAACATACTATTATTTTCATTATAAATACACCTTATCCGTTATTTTAATAATTAAGTACGCAATATAAGAAGCGTTTTGTATTAAATAAATTTACGAAAAGCTCCTATTTCATAATAAAACTACAGCGACTTTAAAATTTAATGTCTGTTATTATTATTCTTCTTTTTATAAAATTGTGGTAATAAGCCAATAACAACAATTAATTAACACCATATATTTCAACTCTGTTTAGAGTTATCTTCAAGTGGTAAAATTTTATAATTTCCGCAGTAATAATCAAAAACTTGGTGCAAGAAGGACTGGTACTCCTGGTAGGTATTAATTGTATCCTTATTATGTTATTATTATGGCAATTTATTAGGGCTATTGGTCCTAATTGTAAGTGTATTAAATAACCACAAGTTAATCACCATTTTTCTACTACAGTATGCCAAAAGTGTCTTACAGCCTTAATATTTGTTAACAAATTTGGTATTACTACGTTCAAAATTGTACTTTTCGCAGTTTAAATTAACAGCCTTGATATTACATACCCTTAATAATTTAATACTCGCCATATTCATCATACATTGACACATTTAGAATTGTCACTGCATTGGTACATTTTTGTCCCACAAATCTACAGAAAGCAATGCAACTCATTCGATTTTCCTGCATGTGCACACTTTTTTGCTACTGGAGTCTAGAAAACATGATGAAACGAAATTTACGAATCAGCAAATAATGCATGTTAGAAGAATACCTTTGTTACAACCACACGATACTCTTAGGTTATTTGGGAAGGATAGTATAGGTTAGAGATAGTTAGTATAGGTATCAGATTTCCTTCCAAATCTATTTTCCACCCAGAATCGATTACGTCGGGTAACTGTGGTTGTAGTTGTAATGAATTTAGCAAAACTTTAGTTTGATAATATGATCTTAAGGTGAGGATACCACTATTTTTCAAATATCGTTAAAATTAATGTACAAAATAATGTAATGGTTACTTAAATTTGATTTTCAACATAGGTAATACCGAATTTGTTAAAGAACTTAATTTGTAAAGCATTTTTGGCATACTGTAGAAGAAAAATTGTGATTCACTTGTAGTTATTTAATACAATTACAGTTAGGGCCAATAACCCTAATAAATTGCCATAATAAGGATACAATTAATACCTACCAAGAGTACCAGTCCTTCTTGCTCCAAATTTTTGATTATTACTGCGGAAATTATAAAATTTTACCACTTGAAGATAACTCTAAGCAGAGTTGAAATATATGGTGTTAATTAATTGTCGTTATTGGCTTATTACCACAATTTTATAAAAAGAAGAATAATAATAACGGACATTAAATTTTAAAGTCGCTGTAGTTTTATTATGAAATAGGAGCTTTTCGTAAATTTATTTAATACAAAACGCTTCTTATATTGTGTACTTAATTATTAAAATAACGGATAAGGTGTATTTATAATAAAAATAATAGTATGTTGGTTTGTTTTAGAATTACGTATAGAATGAGAGGGAGCTACGCGAAAAAGTGAGATGGGAGATGCAATGCACCCAGTTGAGAGTGCGACTCTCGAAAATGCAATTTTCGCATGATTTCACTTTTAATTATTTATCTTAATTATGAAGCCCTACAAAAATATAATTCTTCTATTGTCTTCTGCTACAAGGACGAACCAAACTTTTTTAAAGAATAAAATTTTTCGATATGTCGCACTGTTTTGTAGTTATAAAGGGTAAAAAACGCGAAATTGAAGTGAACTTTTTAGATGTTCGAACCGAGATATCGGCCCCGAAAGTTATTTTTCTCCATAAGAGCTCGTGTATTTGCGTTTTTCCAAAATTTTTTAAACGATTAATTCCACAAAACCAATTACGAATTTTACGGCAAAAGAAAGTTCACGTTTCCTTCTATACGTACGCTGAATAACTCTTTCGGTGAAGATAGCGCCATTTTGCACTGGACGATTTTTGACGGCTTTTAGCTTTTTAAATAAAAAAATACGCTCTTTCGATCTGTCGAGGTTTCATCTTGTAACCCCGACCTCTCCACGAAAGTCATTTTTAAACGTTTTTCGGGGCGCTGAGCACTCTACTATAAGTGGAAATGCAGCTTTAAAGACGATTAATCGTTTGTTTTTCTTCAGAATAAAACTTACCGCATTTGTAACTGGGCCCCCCAACAAAACCAATTACCTCCTGGAATACCTGTCGGAAAATACACGTTAGAAATAGCGTTTCTATTTGATAAAACTGAAATTGCAATTATACGATCTTATGGGGAAATAAAAAAACCGATAAAATGGTAGCTATGTAAATGTCGTAATGTTTGTTATTTGACCTTCGTAAAAATATACATGGCTGCGTGAGATTTGAAATTGTTTTTTTTACTTTTTGAATTTATTTAATGTTCCCATTTCCTTAATTTCAACTAATTTAAACTACAAGTCGATGGAACTAAAGATAATTGTATTATCCTTGAAAATAAACGCAAGGATCATTTCACGTTCACATAACCCTTGTTACGCAATAAGTAATTTACTGAAAACACTGAAGTATTTATTTAGATAATATTGTTGTGCCGTCCAATTTTGTTGGGAATTTTATCTTTTCCAATGTTCGTGCGTCATTCGTTTAATAATCGTAATAAAAGGAAACTTTTCTCAACGAATTCTAATTATTATTATCTAAAGGTATAAGCTATAACGATTTGTCGTTTCATTAAAACAAAATAAAAACAAGTGTCTTGATGACGATCCAAAATACAGCTAAACCTCCCCAATTCGTATTTTGCGATAATTCGGACTAGGTTCCGTCCCATATAGTCCCAATTAGAGAGGTTCGACTGCGTAATAGATTTTTTTTATTAGGTCGATTTTGTGTCGCGCATAACCAAAAGTTAACTTTTGAATTTGGCCCTTGTCGCTGTCGATATCGAGATCGACATTTTCTCGAACCGAACCGGAGGCGAATCTTCTCCCATTCAGAATTGTTCGTTTTTGAGAGTTTCGCCGCCGGGCGTCTCGTCGAACTATCATCTGCAGCACGACGTCGACTTTGATCCCAACGTCTCCGACTGCTTTTTGTTATTTTATTGAAGGGACCGACGTTTTCGTTCGTTTTATAATACGCGGCCCGCGCCTTTAATTGGAAATTGATCCGCCGCAAAATTAAAACGTCAAACTTGAATTTTCCCGACCGACAATCGAGGACGGTTCCGCTCAATCGAGCGCAAGAACAAAATATTTAAATGTTGTCGAAGTGGAACTATTCGTTTGAGAAATAGACGCACATTCGTCGACAGTCGACAGTCGATGCGGTCGTCGCGTCGTCCAATCTGTTTTCGCGAAATTGACAGGATTTAGAGTGGTGGGTTTTCTTTTTGGTTATCCGTTGCGCTGCCGACAATATCGCACAAAGCTGCGGAAAATAAAGTCTCCTTTGGCACGGAACGACGCCCAAACAAAACGCGAGACACAATATAGACAGTAACAAAGTTTTTCTCCTAGGAACGAACAAAACGAAATACGTCCTAAGTAAAGTTGGACGGTGGTGCATCGGAAACTTTTGCGACAGTGGCGTTCTCGCGTTTTTCGTCGGATTTCTTTTATTTATTTTTGGACGTCGTTTCGACGTCGACTGCGCGACTTTTTAATTTTTTTGACGTTTCGTTTGTTTGCTTACAGCCACCTACGAGACCACGCCGGACGAGGATGGTTTATTTACGACGACGGCGAGGCTCAACATCGCCCTGAGCAGGGGCGACCTGGGGGCGCATTACGAATGTAAGGTTACGAGCGCCGCCCTCAAAGAGCCCATGATCGGCTACCTGAACATGGACGTGCACGGTAAGAGGCTTGAAATTTTAATTAGCGGACGTCCGCTTTTATTTGTTTTAAATACGGATGGTCGCGGTTTTTGGTGTTCGATTTTCAAGTCCAACCATAATATGTTGCGGATTTCTCGTCGTGGACACCTTAATCCGGGTCGTTACTGACGTGAGATAATTCTAAAAATCGTTTTAACGTGTTAAGTTAAAACGAAGGATCGATTTTTCATTTGGGCGAAGAACTTCGCTGCAACTCTAAAGGGGACACACGGAAATTGGAATGCCGATTTTTTTATGATTCTAGTTGTCAAAAACAAAAATATTAAGAGTGCGGCAGCTATTTAATGGCTGTCCCGTCATTACGACAGTCAACGAGGACGTGCTGACACGGCGAGTAATGTTCGTGCTTCTTAATTAATAGGTCACAAGTTCGATCCCCGTGTCACCCAACTTTTTTTTCTATATATATAACTATTAAAGTAATTAATATTATGTAAATTATATTAATGTTACACTTTAAAGTGTTATTACTAGTTTATTATTATCAATACTATCTGTATGTGCTTATTCACATAATAATATCGACAGCGTTTTGGCTTGAGCAACAAAAAACTAATTTTACAGGAGCGCACATTTTGTGCGAATACCTCCTACGGAAATACAAATTAATTTTTCTGGTGAGAAAATCGAAATGTTTTTCAAATGAATTTAAATACAACTACATTAGAAAGAAAATAAGAATATATTTATAAATTAATTTAATTTTGTTTTTTATTTAATGTTATTGTACATGTAATTTAAACATAATTGTCTTGTCAAAACTAGCAAGTTGAAACAAACCAAAAAAGTTGGGTGACCCGGGAATCGAACTTGCGACTTAGTAATTACGAAGCAAGAACATTATATGCGCTTTACAATTGGCACCTTCATTAGGGTACTTGGTATATTTTGTCAACAAAAACGTAAACATCGCTAAGTTTCCTGATTAAGGTACCTAACGTGTAAATCCGCATTTTTGAACTAAACCTTTTTGTACGGACGGATGTAGGTGGTTTTTTGGAATTTTTGAGATACGACTAGCATCGCAAAATGCAGAATTAGGCAAACGCGAGAGGGCCAGAACTTTTCTTTATACATTTCGTTTATTTCCCGAATAAAACAACTTAATTTCTATGGAGATCGTCAACAGAAGAAATCGCTTTTATTCTCAATCACACTGCGTATACAGGTTAAATAAATAAAGACGAAAAAATCAGCTTTCCAATGACGTATTGCAGGACCTATCGTGCTATTTATAAAAATGCAAGTTGGCGCCTGTGCTCAAAAACTAATTTGTGAAAAAAATTATTTTTTAGTCCTAAAATGTGCGAAATCATTTCCTATTAAATTATACAAAATTTCAAATGTATGTATATCTCAAACTGTTTGAACACCCTGTATATATAATCAAATCTTGTAGACACGGTTTCGATCGCAATTTTGATTATAGGAGGTTGAAATTTGAAGAGTATACTGTCTTAATGAATACGAAGGACGACTCCGTTAACCAGCCAAATCGACCGGCCCGTTTCAAAATGGCGGTCGATCAAAAATTTTAAACCGATCGTGAGTTATCTTCGTTATTAATTATCGGATCGGTAATATGAAATACGTTTTAGAATCATCATGGAATTATCTATCAAATTTATCTATATATTTTTCGATAGAATGCACCATCTGCGCGCGCGAATTCGGATAAACCTAAATTTATACAAAATGATGTCGAGTCCCTTTTCGCGTGGCGCGCGTTTGATTAAAATTCACGACCGAACGCCGAACAGGCCCTGTTCACTACGTTCCGAAAGGCTTTCAATTACGCTTTAAATATTTATTGTTAAATTTCAAAGAGCGAGTCAAAGTCCATCTCCGGCCGAAAAAATAGCGCACGTACGCAAAAATCGTCGCTCGCGTAAAAAAAAATGTTTCTAGATCGAAACCGCGTTTCCCGCAAATACACTCGTATATTTAATAATTTTGCGCCGTAAGGGTCGTCGAGGGGAATTTCTAAATTAGTCGCGTCCCCGAAACTTGTAGGCGCCGTAATTTATTTATAAAATAACAAATTTGAAAAACAAAAAATTATCTTCCGCGGTTTTTCGAAAGTCGTTAGTTTAACCTCGTTGTCGGATTATTTAATTATTAAATCGCGCAGTCGGTTTAATTATCCCCCGATTTAACGCGTATTGTCGGCTCTCTTTCTATAATTAATCGCGTACAAATTTAGTCCAGAATTCTGTTTCGTTCCGGTTTTCGGGTGTGAGAGGTGGGGGGGGGGGCTTACGCAGGGGTAAAGATAATGAAAGACAATGCCGCGGAAGCGGGAAGTTTTAGGTAAGTAAGTACAATACGTGTCATTGGCAGCCTGCAGCATTTCTGAAGTGGCTAATTCCAAAGCTCGGCGTCTTCTTACGTTAAGTGTCTCGATTTTGAGCCCGTTTTAATTAAACTTAAGACCGAAGTGTATTTTACAAGAACATCCGGCAGCGAAACTAAGTCTTTTGATAACTTCGGTCGGCCTTGAAAGGGTCGTTTCGCGGGGCGAGAGAGGTTCTCGTCAGGTTTAAACGTCGTGATTTCTCCCTTTTTTCCGGATAATTAGCGTCGGGCACGTCGAACACGTAAACGGTTCGATGCGCAATTTGTCATTACGTTGTTTTTTGGCGAATTTGATTAAAAGGTTAAGCCGGGGACCGTGCGGATTGCCGTACGTAATTGAGCGACGGTGGCCAGCAAACAAACGTTCTATCGGCAATTCCCAGCCCGAAACCGATTGTTTGCCTCACGTTGCCGACGTCTCCTTTGGGACGTCCCTCTATTTCTCTATCGAAATACGACGCAATTGGGCAAATGCGAATTGCATTCGTAAAAGAAACGGCGCCGAGTTGAGAGTGCGACGGTCCGGCCGTAGAAAAAAAGAATAATAATAAAGATTAATTCGAATTTCATAAATCACCGTAAAAAAAAAAATGCGACATCGGAATTATAAACTTTGCGAATCAAAAAATTGCCTCCCGAGGGATTGCCGATGATGAAATATGAGTTCGCGCGGATCTGTTTTAAATATAAGTGAAAGGAATGAAACGTTTGATGAATATCCCCAAACTCGAGCGTCGCGAGACAGCTAATTGTGACTGTCGTTTAATTTTAACGTTTCAATGGCGATTTATGCGGAATTGGCGCCCGACGTGGGGCCCAATTCGTTTAATTGAGCGAATGCGCGAACTCTTTATCGTTCGGTTTGTGGTGCGGCGCGGCGCGTCATATAAAATTATTCACTTTTCGTATTTTACGATGAGTCGACGCCCTTTTCGTTTTTGATAGGTAGCGTAAACGTTATACGTTCGACTTGCGGCGATCCTGGGCTATTTCCTTTGTCTCGTACGGTCGTGGTCGACTAATTTATTTTCAAGCAATATTGAGAGCGTAATTGCTTGGAGTAAAGCCGAGTTGGAGCACGGTTTTCGGTTACTATTTTGTAATTATTGTTTCGGTTTTGCACGACGCCAACGCAACGATGCGAGAGCACCTCGGTTACCATTTTTTAACAGCTTGATAATATTGTGATGTGATAATTAATTTTTAGCTAATATTAAGACTGCGTTCGCAAAATTAGCGCCACATTCAAATGGCGTTAAAAATGGTGAAAATATGGGGTACTTCTATTGAGATCATCGTCGAAACGACATAACGAACAGACCGCACATAAAATTACAGGATGAAGAAAAAACAAACGCAGGGACCTTTCCGTTGGTTTTGCCAAAAGGTCAATAATAATCTTGTAAAAGAATGTTGAAATGATTGAAATTTGTCTAACCTTCACGAATTTTTTGCGGTCGTTCTACGCATCAAATCGAAACTGTAAAGGATAGTGCCCTGCGAAATCACGTCTAAATTATGCTCCTAAATTTTTACTACATAAAACGAAGTAAAATTGAAGATGATCTCAATAAAGTGTTTTCGGAGCAAAACTTGTCACAAAACAGCCGATTCCTCAAAGTTCAAATTATTTTTTAGTTCAAGGGTTCTCTATTAGAAGGCGACTCCGAAATTTTGGTGAATTTTTAGGAATTAAGTTATACAGCCTTATTCATAGACATTTAATTAGATTTAGGGCCGATCTTTTCATCTTCCATTTAATTTAATTGACACATATTTACCATAGAAACGTTTGTTCAAACAATTGTTTTCACGGTAAAAATTTGTCAAGTAAATTTATTGGGAGATGAAAAAACCGGTCCTTAGTAGCTACTAAATCATATTCCTAAGCTTTATTTCCATAGAAACTGTTATATAATAATCTAGGTGGTAGTGGATGATCACTAAGATGATAAGTAACAAGGAGTACAGTTCGTCCAAACCTATATGCAATCCACGTCATCAATACAAGGTTACTAGATGATGACGTTTCACGCAGTGCTGTCACCTCGTACCTCGTATTTTGACAGTTCTAATAAATTGTAGTCTTTCTTTATACCATCTAATATGTGCGCAAGTAAATCATCTATAGAATATGTCACTTTCCAAAATTTAAACTGAATTACAAATAAACAATCTAGTAACTTTTTATTGATGACGTGAATTGCATATAGGTTTGGATAGGCCATAGTTTATGTAATTGTGTGTTAAATGTAATGGTGCAATTTATAAATTAATAAACCTATTATAAAACAGAAACAATTATTTCTAAGGAAATAAACACGATTTAGTAGCTAGTACTAAATTTAGGGCCGATCTTTTCATCTTCCATTTAATTTAATCGACACATATTTACCATAGAAACGTTTGTTCAAACAATTGTTTCCGTGGTAAAAATTTGTCAAGTAAATTTATTGGGAGATGAAAAAACCGGCCCTTAATCAAATTAATATCTATGCATATACTACTAATATTATGTAAATTTACAAAATTATGGTTAGGTATATTATATAAATATTATAATTATTATGAACGGATTATAATTATGTTACAAGTAAGCTACTTTTTATTTTACTTGGTTAATTTGTCTATAAATTGTGATTTTTAAAATATTTAGTTTATTTGGCTATACTTTGATCGAAAAACGATTATTTATTTTGAATGGTAGTGACATGTGAATATAATAGTAAAATAAATACTGCATGACTAGTTGGGGGACCTAACCTATAAACTACATACTATGTAAGGAAAACTAATTAGAAATAGAAACAGTTTCTCATTGGGTGTTGTGCCCCACTGTATACAATAAAAGTTTCACAATACTTCGATAATTTTATTTAAATCGACAACAAAAGTTACAGTTAAATTGTGATATGCAAACTGTAAGGATTTTCGTACCTCAAAAAATACACTTTCGTTTTCCGCGTATATTTTTATTACCTGTCTACTTCTCTACCAACCAACTAACGTTATACCATAGGCACGAAATTTAAAAACTAAAATGCCCTACACAAACGCAACATTTTTCTTTTATTTCAATACGGTCTATTAGCTCTAGCGATCGTCGTTTAAAACCTAGTGTTTTTTCAATACTAATATAACGAGCACATATCAGGTAACTGAACTAGTGACTGATTTATGATTGCAGAATAAAAATAATACTTCTAAGTAATAAGGCTCCATTACAACTTAGCATACAATTTATCATCATTGTTATTACAAATACAGCGAACCGAACCGTCGCGTTCAATTTGAAAACACATTTCCAAGAAGCGTAGTTGCGAATCAACTGCAGTAGACCATTTATTTTTTGAATTTTTCAGGTGCAATTCATGGCATTTATTCTGCTGGTTCATTTAGGAGGCAAATCTTGAAATTTAAATAAAATAATTCTAAACCGCATGGTATCGCCATCTGTGCAAAATGTTCGAAGCTTTAGTTCATGTTATGAAAATCGTGGCGTGCGAACACAGTCTTAAGTCTGTTTGGTATTTTTTTTCTGTATAAATTGTACGTAGGATAACTTTTTAGATTTCAATAGACACAACCGTCGTCTGCGTTGATTGTTTCGTGCTTATAAGGTCTGTGCATTCGCATAAAACAGCTGGCCTGACAACTTTCAAGAAATAACAGATGTCGCTCGCTTCAGGAACTAATGGTAGCTGTAATATATATTTACTACCATTTTATTAAATATTTTCAGAATAATTTCTTGTTTACTTTACGAAAAATACATTAATTGCAGTTTTAATACATGTAAAACGAAAACACAATTTTATTTTTCAATTTTAAAAAAGTTACAGCAAATATTAAAGTTCTAAACCATACATAATAGACCATTTTATTAAATATTTTCGGAATAATTTCTTGTTTACTTTACGAAAAATACATTAATTGCAGTTTTAATACATGTAAAACGAAAACACAATTTTATTTTTCAATTTTAAAAAAGTTACAGCAAATAGTCAAATTCTAAACCATACATAATAGATTTCATTAGTCCCTGACGCAAGCGCCTCTAGTTATAAGTTAAAATCGATTGCACAGACCTTATAAGCACGAAACAATCAACGCAGACTACGGACCGTAACACAACACGTAACACCGTCACACCATCGGTCAGTTTGTCAAACGCGATTGATGACGTAACGTGACGTCATCGAAATAGTTTGGTCGAACTTTCTATTTTTAGAGGCACCTCTACTAATACTCATCAGTCGTCGGTTTAATGCTATCGTTGCGTTTATTGGTCAGTTCGAAATTCTAAAATTGGCGCTCTCACAAACATAACCATATTTATTTATTTGTGTTGTACATATAGGTACTACATGGTAATACTAATTATTGGCTAACGTTACGCGTGGTGTTACCATTTTACGTTTTGTGTTCAGACTGAAAAAAAATTAAAAAACAATTCGGTGAAATATCAAATTTCTGGGCATGCTTTCGATCCGATTTTTCGCCGCCGCCATCTTTGTTTTCAGTACCTCGAACAATAATGGTTATTGAAAATGCACTGCGCAACGCACTTGAGGTATTCGAGCATCTTTGTTGTTGGTCCAAACATTTTCTCAGCTAATTCTAGAAAACTGCGCTTTGTAAATTTTGACGATTTTTTCTGCGTTCAAATTCTTGTTGACTGGCTCGATGCAGCCGAAATCGAGGAGCATCGTCTATCTCCAAACGTTGACTTTTACCGGGCGTTTGACAGTGCGCTGGACGAAATATGTGGACGTGGGCAGACCCAAACACCGCGACTTTTTCGGCATAACCAACTTGTGCGTTTTTCCATGCAAGTTTCGAAGCGTAGAGATAAATATCTTTTGTAGCAGTACTTTTCAAAAAAATCGATTTCTCGTCGAACAGACTGTATGTAGTACACCCATTAACATGATTTGTTTTTTAAATCTTCCCATTCTTGAAAAGTTCAATTAAACGTTAAAGCCGACGGATTTTCGTTCATATCTTACCGCACTTATTAAATAACAGGGGGTTGGGGAGGGGCGGCGAAAAAAACGCACCTCCACAATTTTAATAATTTTAAGTCTGACAAACTGGCCTATCGTCGTCGTAAAACGCGGCCCGGTTACGTTCGCGACCATTAAATTTTCCAATAAATAACGCTTAAGACTAGGCGGTGGTCGGTAATAAAGAAAATAAACTTTAAATAGATTATCTTAATTTAGAACGGGAGAGTCGTAACTACCGCACGAATATATCGTGGTCTTGGAAAAACGACGGCATTAAACGTCGGGCTTTAATCCGTGGGACGGAGAAATAACTTTGAATTTAATTTTTGGCCGCCTCGCCCGCCCCCCGCCCCTTCGCTTAATCCGTGATTTATCCGATGTTTTATTATTGAACGTCGTTCGCCCTCTGACTATCGTAAATTTTTGTTTCAGTGAAACCTATGTATATGAAATTAGAATATCAAGAGCAAGTGGTGCAGGGTAACGATGTTCTGCTCATTTGCGACGTGTTCGGCGCAAACCCTGCGGCGGACGTCAAATGGTTCAACAACTCCAACCTCATCACGAACGAGAGCCTTATTCACACGGTTCCCGAGGCTATGGTATGTAACGCAAACAATATATTTATAATGCTAACCTCCCTCGCCGTAAACATTTTACTTAAAATAATACGAAAAGCCCCCGAAAACCCAAAAAATAAAACGTAATTGTATAGCGGCCGGATAAGAGAAAACTCTAGAAAACGTAAACGAAATATCATTTTTCACAAATAAGAGATAAAACGGGACTTAAATTAAAAGATACGGCCGCTTGGTCCGTGGATGAGAAACAATTCTTAATTTTTAACATCAGATAAACTCATAAGTCATTTTTGGCGACGGTTCCCGCCTCGCCGCGCTAATCTTAATAATGCATCGGAGTTGTGGAAATGTGTACCCTATCCTCAGATAACTGGCGAAAACCGCGATCTCGACGTCTCTCTCTCTCTCTCTCTTTCGTATCGTCGCGGTGTCGGCGACGCGCGAGAAAGAGAGAGAGAGAGACGGCGACGACGCTGCGGGAAACGGCTACCTAAACAATCGCGGAAAAATAACAAAAAGGTCACACCTCTCCGCGCGCGACATTTGCAAATCTGCGAAATGTCTCTCTTTCTCTTTCTCTCTACAACAAGTTTCGACTATCAGTTTTGTAAAGTGGTGGTTTATAACGTTTTGATTTATGAACGGAATTGCGGTTTTTCTTTGTTCGATTTTGTGTTAGTTGGCGTTTTTCTTATTTAGGTATTTATCGTTTCTTTTTTTTTTTTAAATTGCAGCCGATCGTCACTAAGATTGAAGATAACGTAAGTATGGGCGTGCCGATGCTTATTTTCGTCGTAGTGGGCGTTCGCTTGTTTGTCTTTTTTGTGTCGTTTACGGCCGTTTCCAGTCGTTGTTGCTCAAAAATTTATTTCGGAGGAATAGATTGGAAACTCTTACGGTCGACCTACCGTTGCACTAAGCTATGCTAGCGCCACTAACTTAGCGCTATTTAAGTATAGTATGCGGCCATTAATCGGAAATAAAAAAAAATCGGGACTTAATCGACAATAAATTTTGTAACAATTATAATAGTCAAGTAAAGAAAGTTGAAAAATCGTGTAAACTTTTGATGAAGTTTTGTTATACGTATTACATTATTTGAAATCAGAAATATGCCGGTTGGCGCACATAAGTATTTGAATTGTTTAAACAATTATTACAACAAAACACGGGGTGTCCGAAAATGGTAAAAAATCTCTCGGGAACCACGTCACAATAACGCCACAAGTTCTTATAAATATGTTTTTTTCGAGAGATATCCGCCGATATAGTTGAAGAGTAAAATCAATTTTTATTTTTCGTTAGAATTTAATAATTTTTAGTGTACGTATTTACGTAGTAAATTAAGCTATTTAAGGTGGTGTAATCGATTTTTTTAATATCACCTCAGGGGAGCCGATCGTGCACTACCCCTAAACTTTCTAACCCCAAAATATTTCAGAGACTTAAGTTTATAAATTTTTAAGGTCATTTTCGGATTTTCTGAACGATTTAGAATAAAAAAAAAAGGTACTCTTGTTTAATTTCGATAAAATGAATCGTATTCGAGGAAATTACACTCTTAAATAATATTGAGGATTCTCCGCATCTTTTATTCTTTATGTATCATTTTCTCGAATACGGTTCATATTATCGCTATTAAACAAGAGTACCTTTTTTATTCTAATATGTCTGGGGAATCCGAAAACGACTTTAGAAATTTAAAAACTTGTACTTCTGAAATATTTGGGGGTTAGAAACGTTAAGGGTAGTGCATCCTTGACTCCTCTGTATTAACATTAAAACACCTATTGAGACCATTGTAAAGATCTTAATTTATTATACATGTAGACCGAAAATTATTAAATTCCAACAAAAAATAAACATTTTATTTAAAAAAATTTACACTTCGATTTTGGAAATTAATAAAAACGAATTTTTCAAAAGTGTAAGTTTTTAAATTTTCAAGATCATTTTCGGATTTCCCAGACGTTTTAGGATAAAAAAGACACTCTTGTTTAATTTCGATAAAATGAACCATATTCGAGAAAATCATACATATAGAATAACAGATATAAAAAATCCTAGATATCATTTAAATGTGATTTTCTCGAATACGGCTCATTTTATCAAAATTAAACGAGAGTGCCTTTTTTTATTCTAAAATGTCTGGGGAATCCGAAAATGACATCTGAAATATTTTGAGGCGATATCAAAAAAACTTAATTTGACTCGACTATATTTAAGTAGACGTAAGATATTTTTCGCGTGTCGTTAAGGAATTTTGAACGAACCCTCGCCCTTCGATGTGTCTATCCTAATTCGAAATTTAACGAGGTGTCCGTTTCCATGGACGTGTAGGTAGCGTTATGTCCAATATCGGGGAAGTGTCCGACCTCCCAATATCCCGTCAAAAAATAATAAAACAAACGCGACGCTTCCCCGGAAAAAGAAATCATCGCTGACAACCGAATTGCAAAGAAGACGCGGATAAATTCATTCGCGCGCACGCGCGCGCGCTCTCTCTCTCTCCCCCTTTAAAAAAGAAATAACAGCTTGAATTCTAAAGTTGCCAAATTAATTTAGTAACGAGGACAGAGTTCTAGGTAATCATTTTAACTCCGTACGACTGCTAAACTTAATAAGATGTAAAAGTAGGAAGACACATGGACCGGAGGCTTAACATTCTCGAAACTGCAATAAATTTCGAAAGCGGCCTCCTTTCGTATGTAAAGCCGCGCGCTCTCGCGATATTTTAAAGTTCGCTCGGCGAGGAACGTTCGCCTGTGCCGTGGCGTTCTCTTTCTCCGACCCCCGTTCGACGGGAATCGCTTCGCCATTTTTATCTCGGGACTTTCATCCGCCTCGGTAAAACATACGTATCTTGAAACAACATGCACGCGAACTTTGTTCGAAATAAGTTTTGGGCAATTTAAACTCGCCGTGTTCTGTTAACTAGACTATAATTTTACGTTCGCGCACGTTCGAAGTTCACTCAATTAAACTTCACGTCTGAGGAAGTTGTAGAGATTTGATTTCCGTTTTTTTTTTATGCCTGTCCAAAGCGCAACGGCACGTTCACGACAAAAAGCCACCTTCAGTTCAAGGCGACCCGTTACGACAACGGGAAGAATTTCCACTGCTACGCGGAAAATTCCGTAATCTTGAATCAGCAGAACTCGTTCTTCCACAAGCAGGTCCTAATACAAGTGAAATGTGAGTTTCTCTTTATCGTGCCATCTTCACCTGTCGTCGTCTTATCGCCCTTTTTTTTATGTGACGTTTTCAGATCCCCCGGTCGTCACCGTTAATCCGGAAAACACGACCGTAAACGAGAGCGCCCAAAATATATTGATTGGGTGCAGATACACCGCCAACCCCATGGAACTTAAGGCGGTCGTCTGGTAATAATTTCTGGTCGATTTTTCTTTCGCGCGCTTAATCGAGCTATTATTGCAGGACGAAGAATGGTAAAAATATGACGTTGTCGAAAGATAAATATGAGGGGGGCACCGTCGATCATCCGCCCCTGCGCATTTTAAACGTTACCAGACACGATACCGGCGAATACACGTGCATCTGCATGAACGACGTGAGAGCTTCGGAATCGGAAAATTCCGCGTACCTCAACGTTCAATGTAAGTCTCGACGACGCGCGTATATACGCGCAGCTTCAATCGCCGTTTCTCTTTGCAGACCCTCCGACCGTCGAAGTGATCATGGACCCGGAAACTCCCGTGAAGGCCATGGACGAAGTGAACGTGACGGCAATGTGCAACGTGGTGTCCGGAAATCCGCCGACTCTTCTAAAGGTAGTTCATACCTCCCGATCGCCGCAATTCTTTTCGGTTAATTCTCGCGACGTTTTAGGTCCGCTGGTTTCTGGGAAACGAATTACTTAAAGAGCTGCCGGAATGCAATTACACGTCGAACGACGTGGACGGCTCCGGCGGTCTATATTGCAACGTGGACCCCAGCATTCTGAGTTTGGTGACGGTCGACCAAAGTTTCGCGGGCAACTACACATGTCAAGGGATGAACATATTCGATTGGGGATTAATTTCGGATCCGACGGAATTGGTCGTTTACTGTGAGTTGCTCTCTATTTAATCGAGAGAAGACGTGACGCTGACGTATCGTTTGTAGATCCGCCCAGTTCGGCTCAGCTGACCTACGCTCCGTCGAAAGTGATCAAACGTGGACAAGTGGATCTCACTTGCAAGGTCGAAAAGAAGGGCCGTCCCGATAATCTCACGTACGTTTGGTATCGGGGCGTTCATAGGATGTCCGGCATCACCTCTTCGAAACTGACGATCAATCCAGTAAAATTGGACACCAGGAACAATTTCACCTGTTTCGCGATGAACGAGGGCGGCATGAGCGAGTCGTCCACCGTTTTCATCAACGTTTCTGGTAATTTCTGGTGATTTGATTGGGGTCAATCGATTTAATCCGCGAGTTAATTCACGATTTACGCGCGATTCCGCGGATTAATCCGCGTATTATTTTGATCCGCGGATTAATTTGATTATACTGCGGTTCCGCGAATTACCTCGCGGATTAATCTAATTAGAACGAGGATTAAATTAATTGACCCGATTAAACCGCGAATAAAACCAAAATGGCGCCGGAAGTGCCCGTTCTTTTACTCCCAGTCGAAGAACGATCATCTTTTAAATTGCAATTATTGCAGCGCCGCCCACTTTTATCAACTCGTTAAAATACCAGCACGTGAGGAGTTTCCAAAACAACATGTCGCTCACGTGTCGGGTCGAGTGCTCGCCGCTGTGCTACATATCGTGGTTTAAGGAGAACGAACAAATCGACACAAGGAACAATCCATTATATGACGTTAAAACAACTATTCGCGACGCTAACGCGAAAACGGGCGATTTCGAATCGATAGAATCGACCTTGGTAAGAAACCCGCATTTTTCGCAAACGTAATTTCACCCCGGTCGGTTGTAGATTTGGAACATAGACGCCTGGTCAACGCATCCCTTCGCGAAAACCGCCTCTACCACGCATTATTCCTGCATCAGCTCCTCGAACACCGTGGGTAACGGCGTCAACGCTTCCGTGTCGCTCGAGGTTGAATGTAAGTAGTCGCCGTTTTCCGTTGTCAATAATCTTTAAATAAATTCGAACTTGCAGTTCCGCCAGAACAGTTGGCATTGAGCAGCAACAACATAACGGTGGTCGAGGGGAAAATACCGCCGACGGTGATGTGTATGGGCAAGGCTTTTCCGAACTTGCGATACGAGTGGAGGAAGAACGCCACGACGAAAATTTTGTCGATGACTCAATCGTTGACGTTCCAAGATCCGGTGACTAGATTGGATTCGGGCAACTACATATGCAAGGCGAACAACACGCACGGCAACGCGACGACGGTCCTCTCCCTCGAAGTCCAATGTAAACCAGATTAACGACGTTTGCGGCGAGACTTAACAATTCACGCCCTTCGTTTTTTTCTGTTTAGACGCGCCGGAGTGCTTCATCACCAAGGGCGAGTACAATCGCAGCCCGGCGCTCGTCTGCATCGTCGACGCCAGGCCGCCCGACGTCACGTTCAACTGGAAGATTCAGGGCTCGAACGACAGCTCGGACGAGCAACTCGCCACGTACGCGGAGGGCTACAAGGGCTACCTCGTGCTCGATTCGAGTTCCGACACGCTCAGGACTTACCAGTGCTACGCGAATAACAGTGCAGGGATGGGCAGCCCGTGCGAAATCAAAATCACAGGTACGGCTTGTTGCGAATTGTCTTTAAATGCGATGTGTTGTTTTTTAATCGTCGCTTGTTTACGTAGCATTCCAGGAGCAAAGTAGTCAAGTCGGAGCCCCAGGTAAATTATTTCTATCTAAAAAGTCTCTGATATAAGGCATGACGCATGCGGGGGATTTACGGGGTACACGGGCGCTTTCCTCCTGGTTTGTTGGACGATCTTGTATTTTGTTTCTCTTCTCTTCTTAACGAGTAGTTTTGTTTTCCTGCCGTATTTCGCTCGATCGTTGCTTACGGCGACCGAGGAAATTTTCGCTTGTTATTTATCGTTTTCGCGTTTGATCGGCCGATTTTAAATTTGCTTAAAAAACCGGGTCTTCTCCGGCCTTCGATTGTTACAAAATCGAGGATGCGTTTAGAGAACTGTCGTGAAATCCTGTTTGGCGGGCGATTCCGGGCGCCATCGTCGGAAATCGGAACGCCGGTCTCTTCTTCCAGGACGAAGAAACGCGATTCCGCGGGTCGCGAAGACGCTCGGGGTCGATCGGCACTTTCGCCCTCACGCGGTCGCATCCTCCATTTTGGCACCGAAATTGTTGAATCTGCACTACTAAGGCTATAGAAACACACATCGCACGCATCGGTTTCGATCGTGCGTTTCGTGACTGATTAAGCGGTAGAATAGCAAGTCGCGCCACGCAACGAAACGTGAAACGCGTGTGTCCCTAGCCTAATTTGGCATCGCGTTGCAAGGGAAACTCCCTCAACCGTTCAACCTGCGAGACGCGATCGTTTAGCTTACTCTTAAGTTTTCTGAAGTTATTGGTCCTTCCGAGCCGGTTTTCTACGTAAAACAGCCTTTATCTTCGAAACGTTTACTGCCCGACTTAGAATTATCTTTTTCTTCGTTGGCGAACGAACGTTCGCTTTATTAAAAGGTCGCACGGCAAAACGAACCGAACATCGCGATCTTAATCGTCCGGGGTGTGTTGCGATTTACGAGATGTACGTATGTACACTTGCGCTTTGATTTCGTTTCCGTTGCTCGGAAGTTTTAATTCAATTGTAACGGCGATTCAATTGTCTCCATCAAAATGGCTCGGTTCGATGCATTATTATTATTATAGCGCTCGCTTATGTTTGTGTTTCAGGAGTTGCAGCGCCCTGGTGGCACATTTTCGGTAGCGATAACATATTAATTCTGGTCGCCATTATAATCGGCATTATACTTTGCGCGATTTTCGTATGTATAATCATCATCATCATCATCTGCGTGTGCAAGAGGCGAAGGGCGCGGAACAAGTGTAAGTTTTCTCTACGTATCTAGTCGTGCTTTAACGTTTGCGTTTTGTTGTTTTACTTACTTTATAATTTGTGTTTGTAAGTGTGACGATAATTTACTAACTGAAAGTTTTTTGTTTTTCTTTATTTGCTAACAACAGATAATAACCCGGTGGAAATGGAGGAACGAGAAAAGTAAGTTTTATTTGAAAATGTTGTTAAAAAAAATGGGGAAGGTTGCGGATTTTTCTGCTTTATTCCACAGGTCGCTAGACCGGCACATGCGAATAGATAAAATGGGAGACTTTGGGGAGATTAATATCGAATATTTTGTAGTCGTTAACCCTGTGCAATAAAAACTGTGATATTTATTTGTTTCCTTGTAATTTTCATTGCTGTTTGGGTTTATTTTAACGAGTTGCATGACGTCTACAATGCTTATCTTTATAAGGTAAGGGAAACTTCTATGTTACGAATCCCGTAAGTAGTTGGGTACACCTACACGTGAATGTGAACGTGTGTTTATCGTTAATTTAGCTTTTTTAGCCTTTTACCGTTACGATTCGTTGTTTTTTGTTTCGTTTTCGCACATTTTTTTTTCGATTATGTCCGACCGTACTTTTTAAGTTTATATCACAGATTAGTATTGCACATTTAATTTAGAGGAACAGGAAAGAGGCTAGTCGTAAATCTGTAACACGAGGGAAACGTACGGTTTGGAGAGGGGGCGCCGTTCTCGCCTCGAAAACTGTACGTTTTCCACATGAGCTAATAATTGTGCTTAAATAACTTGATTAACCTGAATTCTTAGGTTCCTTTGCACACAAAGTCCCGATGTACTTGGATTGCCTTTAGTTCCTTGCGGGAGGCTCACTTATTTAGGACATCCAGGTAGAAATTTTACGAGAGATTCCCGTTTACTTAACCAATTTATTTTCTGTTCACTTGCACTTTGCACGTTCGCCCGTCTTTGGTCTTGAATTAACAATCATTTACAATATCGAGCACATATTGGGGTAGCTGGTGGTTTCTGAACGTCCAACACTCGAAACTTCACCCCTCTTGTATGCACGAACGTTTCAACGTAGTCTATAGATACGTCGCGCTTTTTTCCCTATTGTTTGCTCTCGTCGTTTATTTTTGTTTATCTCGCTAATGCCTGTTTTTTGTTTTGTTTGTTTTGTTCCATGTTTTGCTTGTCAACAACCTTGATTTCGGACCCGTCCGGTGCTGTCGCTCGTTTACTGTCCTCGTGTTGTTCGCGAATTAGGCCCGACGGTCATTCTCCGGTCACGTCGGGAGGGCCGTTGTCCAAGTGGCCGCTTAAGCCCGGAGTGTTGGTGCACGTCAACGCCATGCGGAACTTGAACGTTACGCAAGTGCCGGCCGCCGAGCAATTCAAAACGGCCCCGTCGCCCAAACGCGAACGGGACAATAAGTACACGAGGGGCAGGAACAAGGTCTATGCCAGATTAGAGAGACTGAAGGACATTTTAGGGTTCGGCGACCAGGAGCTGGTGCCGAACGGCATCTATCACGGACCCGGAGGAGGTAACGGAGACGATCGTTTCGAGCTACTACTTCTTCATCGGTGCGGGAATTTTATTTTGTCTACGTTCGGCAATTCGACGAGGGGAAATTGAAAGACGCGAAAATTTTTTGGCGGGAAAACGCGTTTTAGTTTCCTAACCAAACCTCTGTGTCCCTAAAACGCCCTAAACACACCTTCGGGCCGTACCGGCTTTTTCTTTAAGCATCATTCTGTTGCATCTAATGTTCTAATGGAGGAAACATTGCTCGGTGCTTCTTGTCGGAGCGCGACCCGAACCACTGAGCGAGTGAAAAAAACCGTCCGATCGTGCGTAGGGGCTGTAAATTACTTCGGCGTCTCTCCAATCCTCATCCTCTTTCAACAACAACTCCGCGCACTCGTTCCTCTCCCATCTATTCTTCGTTCCAGCCCACACCTCCTCTATCATATGACTTGCTGCCTTCCGTCCTAGTCGACGCTCACACTACTCTGTTACGCAACGGATCTCAATCGAAATCTTCATATGTCCTTTTGTCGTTAGACCGATCCCGTTATATTCCACTTCTTTGCCAACTCGTAATTCCTTCCTCGTAACCATTATGCATCTTAACATTTGGATTTCTTCATTTCCCACTCATCCCTCGGCTACCTGTACTGCTCTTCTGTTCCCCTCACCTCCCTCTGCACTGTTACTTCTAACACACTTTGTCTCCTACTACATTTAGTCCCTCACATACTCTTTTTGGTTTGGTCTGTTATTATAATTACACCTATCTTGCTTCTATTCTTTCCTGTTCTTTCTGCTGGGTCTACAGAGAAGTTGCGTCTCTTTTCTCATCCCTCTTGTACCACTTTCTTCCTTACCGCCAACCCTTTTTCCCACGGTACTGGATATTAAATCATCTGTACCTTTCCTTTTATCTTTTCCTTCCGGCCTTCGATATCGGACTGTCGCGCTATCAACTGCGAAATGGGCTTCATAAAAGCGTTTTTCAAGAGGCGTCATGACGACACGTTGTTTGTCCTTTTAAAATCGAACCGTTGCGTTGACGTTTCACAATGGAATTTTTGCTGTTTCGGAAGTTGCTTCCGTTTTTGAACGGTTCTTGATTTGCAGTTCGCCTAAACTCAAAGAAAAATGTTCTGTCTTCGTTTTAAAGTTTGCGTGAGGGGAGGGGGGAGCGACGCAAAAGATATTTAAAGGATACAACACCTAGTCGGCCATCATCTGTGCTACGAAATTGGCATTTGAATTTAATCGCGCAACTAAACGTGCACGACCTTTCTCGCGAAAAGAATAATCAACGAGGAAGTAGCATCTCGACGTTGATCTCAAAATTAAAAAAAACCGCAAGCACAGTGCCTACGTTTATGTTTGCATGCGTTCAGTAGTGACCTTTAAGAAGTTCAATCCGGCGTCGACGACCAAACCGGAGTTGCCGGCCTCGTCGAGGAAAAGGAAAAAACCAGGCTACGGTACGTACTGCGCTTTTTTCTTAGATTTTATTCTTTGTGTCGTATTAGAAGCATTTTTGCTGCCCCCCCCCCCTCCTTCCCTCCCACCTCGCTCGCCTTTTTTTTAACGCGAACGACGAACTCTCATCGTGCTGTCTAAATTTCAGTGCCAAACCAGTCTACTACAGCAGATAGGGGGAGACTCGGGGGACCCATGAACGACGGCTCGACGGACCCCCTTACGAATCCCGACAAAGGCTTCTACGAGAACCTCCCCTTCCACGGTATGCAGACCCCGCCAAATAAAGTAAGTCGACCGATCACTTGTTTCTGTTCGAAGCATGCTCGATTTGTGTTGCGTTTTCGTTATTTTTGTGCACGTTATTTTGCAGCCAATGTCGATAATAGCGCCCTTCATTCAAGGGAATTCCAGAAATTTAAATACGTCGACAAAGTCCTTAGTTCCGACCGTTCATATTTCCTTGCAACATCCAATTTGGTCGTACAATGCCAATTTTAAGCCGAGTTCCGTTCGTCCTGTTCAGCGACATCAGTCCTTTCACGGTTTTGGCACCTCGATTTTCGCGCCGCGTCCAAACTTAAATTTTCCCGTTAATCGAATCTTAAATCTGACGCCCTGTCAAAAAGGACGGGTCGTCGGCAGAAAAGAACAAAAAGCGAACGTCGACAATCCGGAGAACGCGAAAAATTTGAGCGCAATTATACAAACGATCAACGAAAATTCCGTCAACGCGTTAAAATCGACAAAACATATTGCCGACGCGAACGAAAAACGGTTCGGATCGTTAGAACTGAAAAAGCACAAATGCTATTCGCCGACGTTTTACTCGATGCGATGCAAAAAGCACGCGAAGAAGAGGCCCGTGATGTACGCGATTCCTAAAAAATCGAAATCGAACCCGGATAATTCGACGTCGCAGGCGGACGTTTTCGTGTTCGACGGCGACCAAAACGGCGGAGAAACGTTCCAGAAGCTCGGCGACAGCATCCAAATCGTGGAGCAGAACGTCGACAAGCAAAATTCCGAAACGTCGACGCCGAGACCGGCGCCGCGCTGCAAGCGGCACCGGAAAAATTCGTGCCGCATCTACGAAAACGTGTCCGTTCTAAAACGCGAGCCCGACAATTTGGACAGTTCGAACACCAGCTCGGATAACGGGGTCGAGGTCTCCGTGACGGAGGCTCTCGTTCACAATCCGCGCGCGGACGTCGCCGGTTCGAACTTCAAACGATCGCCGACCGTTCGTGTGGTGCCAAACAAAAGGAACCCCATACCCGAACGCCGATCGCCCAAAACGGACGACAAAGTCCTTATTCCCGTAATGCCGCTTCTGGACACCAAAAACAAATGGACGCCTAAATTGCCTAACGCTAATCAGGTGTGTGTTTGTTTTTTTCGTTTCGTTTCGCTTCTCACGTCGCTTATTTAATTCACGTTTCGACTTCGTCCACGTAGCAAGTACGAGGACGAGTCGAAACGTTTTTATGTATTTAAAAAAAAAACCGATCGCGTTTACTAACATCCGCTAATCGATTTGCAGAATGCTTTTTACACCTTAACAACGCCCCATTTTAAGCATGTAGCGAATCCCCGGCTATCTCAGCAGTACGCAGCAACGATTCCGCACCAGAAACACATGAAATTGATACCGCGTACCCTATTCCAAGACCAGCAGATCTCGAAGAGCAAATCGTTCTCCTCGCGCAGCAAGCAGAAAAAGCACTTCCAAATACCGTTGCAGAAGTGTCACAGTTTCAAGTTCCAAACGGCCGAAAGTTACTTTCAACCGATCAAGAACGTCCACGAGGAGAACTTGATCAGGAACGGCTACGTCTCCGACTTCGGTCCCTGTTATCCCGATCGAGACCGCGGTCGGACGCACAAGAGGGACAAGTATAAAAACAAAGGTCCCCTGGTCCTGCGGAGGCTCAGCGACTACGATCATCAGGATAGTCCGGTTCGTTTTCAGGAGAACGTGCACAACATGATGCAGCTGCAATATCCGCAGCCGCTTTACTGCGGCAGGAATGCTAAGAAGGACGCGGGGGACCGACCCAATGGCCTTGTATACGCCGATTTAGACATGCCTAAGAGTAGTCATAGTAGTAATAAGAAGAATGTCCAAACTAGTAGTCCTCTTACTCAAATACAGAAAACCAAACCAAAGACTGAATACGCGACGCTCAACTTTAACGAAGTCGGAAAGGAAATTGACGTTTAATGTGATAGTGCGGGACTTTACTAACGTTTCAGGTTTGTGCGTTGCCGTAAATTAACGCTTATTGTCTGTCGAAAGCCAAGTTTTCGACGATGCCGTTTCGGGATTTTTAAGCGACACGCGTGATCGCCCCCATTCCCTCCCCTCACCCGGGGTGAAGGCCGAATTGATGTTCCCCGATAAAGTTGTTCAACAAATTTAGTACGTTTCAAAAATTGGAAATTGTCTGACGGTGCTTTTGAAATTAGGGGAAAACGGTTTTTGGGCCGTCGTTTATGTGGCGCGGACGTCCGTTCATCGGTAATTTCGGTAATATATTCACAAAACGATTATCGACGATCCGCAGTTTGATTTGCGCATGGTTTGAAGGATCGGCAGAAATATTTCTTGCGCAGAAACGGTAGAAATCGACCAACGAGATCACGTACTTCCTGGGTTCTGTGGAGGCTTACACTTTTGTTTCCAGCTCTTTGGCTGACGGGAGGGGGTGAATTCCGTTACTGACACCACAACAGGGGGTGGCGTGAAACTCTTTGCCCTCCCTGGTCACTAAACCCTCTCCTAGACCTGGTGTTAATCCGACCCCCGAACCGCATCGGCATTATTAATGCAGGGGAGGAGGCGATTGGTCTATCCGTTGGTTCAGTTCCATTAACAGCAGAAGGTCTTACTGTGTTTATTCCCGTCGCCTTGTCCAAATTCCCGGAGGAGGTTATAGTTTCTTCCAGTTCTGCGTGCCCAACTTCCCCATGTTCTTTGCTATACCATTATTAAGGCCCATTGTCGCTGCCATTCCACCATAGTTTTTCTTTCCCCCCCCACCCATAAATGGCCTCTCTCTCGTCCGGAGCAATTTTTCTCAATTAACTATAAGTTTCCGTACCTGTCTCTGCCTTCTTGGCCGCCTCCGTAACGTGTTTAACGCCGTGAGGTCGCCTCTTCTTCCAGCGTTGCCCCAAGGTACTTACCTCGTTTTCATTTACTTTCACCTAAATTGGGGTTATTGCGTCAAATTTCGATTGTAAATATCGACGACTGCGTTGGACGTTACTAACGATAAGGCCGCCAAATCGAGACGCGAGTCTTCGACGTACAGATTCCACAGGATCGGTTCAAAGTTCGGCACCGTCCAAAACTAATCACACTTCCTCCAAATCATCTTCGCGCAATTACTGCGGTAAAAATTGTTTGAAGCAACCGTTGAATGTGCAATTTACTTCGTGCCACGCCCTGTTGCCTGAATGATTCTGAATTGCCGCAATTTGGGGAGGCATTTCGTCCCCTCACCCCTCTCCTAAACCGTCGACACACGCTCGTCGCACTAATTTTGGGGCGAATTTTGGACGCAAAACCTGCAGTGTGGAGTGACTCGTCGCGCGAACTTTTTGTTTGGTGTTTTTCGTTGACCTTGAAATCAACGAGAGTTTCACTCGCGAAAATTTTCAAAAAAAAAAAAGGAAAACTTGCAGTCTTACGAGTCTTGCGCCCGAACCGCGCGCGTGCCAAATTTTTGGAGTTTTTCAGGGGGAAATCATTGCGGACGTCGATTCCATTAACCGGACGATAATTTCGCGACGGCGCGGACAACGACGTTAAAAAGCGACCGATCACTTTAAGCGACATTATCCGATAAAACCGGGGCAAGTTGGACGTTTTCGTTTCGTTCAAAAGCAATTCGGTTTAGATCGTCGCGACTGCGAACGCATGTCTGTACACTCGTCATCGAAACGAGGAAACGCGCATTTCTTGGTTGTACATTGACGACGCTGCGCGACGTCACTATTAACCGATATATATATATATATATATCCCCTCCCCCCCCCATCAAATATGTTACCGAAAAGTTTTTGGTTTGTATTTAGAATTTACATAACTGAATTTTTATCTGAAAGTTGGACTAAAAATGTTAAATTTCGCAATTCGCGTATTAATCCGCGGACGTTCGGAATGAGCTTCGCGAATTTTATTTGGTTGATGATTTTATTAAGCGGCAACAGCGTCTGTAAAACTTGGCTTTCTTTAAACGAATCAGGTGCTCGAATCTACAATTATGTAAAATGCCTGAGCGCGTCGAATTGGAAATTAAACGTCTAAATTTTGTTTTAGATTAATGGGACATCCCCGGGCAGTAGTGACACGTACATTTATTAAAAAAACAAGGTAATCTCGCATGAACACTTCCCACTACATAATTGTAAATTAGAGCGCGTGTGTATGAATACCTACTAACAAATTGTTTTTTCGACAACTCGAGGCCGTTCGTTTGACAAAACGAAAGTTACTACACACGCACAGAGTAGTACATCTTTTTAACTTTTACTGATGCGTTCCTTTACACGTCATTTACTTAATGCGCGAGGCTTTATTCCAGTAATTTTTTTTTGCAAAAGATATAACGCTGTTTTGTGTTAAAGGACGGCGTGTTAATGTTCGAAATTATTCAAAACAATTTTTAACACATATTTAAAGTTGCTGATGTGGATGTTCGGCGTTTGAATGGTTTTTTTTTCTTCTTAATCTTGCAGCCTTACAAACCCGAATTCAGCGATTTGGATTATGCTGATGTTGACTACCGTTCTTACGGGCCCATAAACTACAAGGCGGCGTCAATCAATGCCCTTGCGAAAAAAAATAAAAATACGAATAGGCTCGACGATAAAGGATACGACGATCTTTTATAATACTACGCTATGATTTTATGTACGCTACAACATCCCCCTCGCCCAAAAAACCCATATGTAATTTACTGTTTTATACAATGTTGTGTCTGCACTCGTGTCTGCTCGATTTTGACGATGTGCAAAAGAGACGACTATAATATATCTCGATATGTGTGTTTTACTTGTATAAATTAAGGTCTATTTCCGCTTAACCTGCCGTGCTCCGCGCGCTCAACCCCCCGGGCACAGCCGAGCACGGCAGACTATGTGGCTATTCAGCTTTAATTCGTTATAATTATCAAGCATTTAGCACTTGTAATGTCGATACTGCCATTCTTATTTTTATTTCTATACGTTTAAGATCATTAATTAATGTATAACTAAAACTGTGTAAGCTTCAAGCCAAAAATTTGTTGTGCGTAAAGTTTTTTACCTACTACATTTTGTGATTCATAAAAAGTTTTCGGACGACGACGCGCGCGAACGTCGCAGGATTTTCAGGGCGACTTTCGCGCGTGCCGAAACGAAAACGAACAAATAAGTAAACTTTAGTGTGCCAAAAAAAAAAGTTCATCTTTCGAATTTTACCACTGTGAAACAACTGTGACGTCCATTTCAAAAAAAATTTAAAATAAAATTTAAAAACTTTTCAGATTTGGTGTGGTGCTGCAACTAACAAACTTTCGGACATTTTTATCGAATGATTACTTAATTTATTATTAGGGGATTTGTATAGTTATTACTTTGTAATATACCCAGTGTTATATGTAGACTAAAAATTAATAAATTGTTACATTCTTCAACAATGTCGTAGTGTGGCACGTTCCTTTTGCCTTCCTTCCGATTATCGTTACGTTTCTTTTTCTCTTCTGTTTTCGGTAGAGTTGTGGTGGTTCTTCTGTGTTTTTATGAGTGACATTTTTTTTACGTAGTACTATGTATATTTTTTTAGACATCTCTATGCAGAAATCGCCCTCGAAACTCACAAGACCTTCGGTCGTCTGTTGCGTTATTCTCCGAAGACAATTCATTCCAAATTTAATCAAATTCGGTGATCAAATAACGATTCGCGACGTTATCACGTTAATCTGCGCACAGCCAGTACATCGTGAACACACTATAGGTTATATGGTGATATAACGTATAAATCGCGTTAAACAATTTTATTCTCAGGTTCATATTTAGACGGTTCTCCCGAGAACGAATAATTTTCCGAGTTTCACTACACTAAACACGCACTACCGTTCTGTACCACTGACACGAAAGATCTGAAACGATTTTGCCAGAATTCTATATATAAATGCATTGGATACTAGGAAATTCCACTTTTATTTTAAAAACATTATGTTCTTTGTTCGCACTCTGATAAGTTATCACGTGAAAGTAGGTGGCGCACATGTTTTATTAACGTTGTTTTGTATTTTATCGGTCGCATAAAATGCGATTAAACTTTTATCTGTTTTATGGTTTGTAATAGGGAAATTTTCAATGTTAAGAGTCACACAAATAGTTTCTAAATTAAAAATATAGTAAATTTATAATTCTGTGGTATAAAGGCAGTAGTTAGTGATTATTCAGATAATTTTCAACTGGTATTAGCGAATTTTCATAGAAAAAAAAGCTATTGCAACCTGTCCGATGACGGGATCCAGACGTGTCCTTTTAACTTTTCTCCGCTCTCGACCGCTAGATCATTGAAATATAGGTCCATTCATTTTGGGTCGGTCATATGATTATATTATATTTATATATATATATATAACCAATTTCTTGTAGACACGATTCTGGTCGCAATTTTGTTCGTAAAAGGCTGAAAACGAAGGACGAGTTCGTTAACCAGCCAAATCGACCGACCCGTTTCAAAATGGCGGCCATTCAAAAAAAATAATTCTAATCTCCGTTATTACTCATCAGATCGATAATGTGAAATATGTTTTGAAATCGGCATAAAATTCTCTACCGATCACATCTCTTTATAATTTTCAATAGGATGCGCCGTTTTCGAAATAATCGAAAAAAAAGTGATATATTTTTTTTAATTATAAATTTCTCTCATAAATATTATTTTTCAAAAAATGTATTTCTTTCGAGAAAAAAAGGGCGTTTTTTGGCATGAGACATGAAAATTCGATACCGAGGCTTGTGCGCGATCGGATTTTGTTTGCGCCCTCAGTTTTTTATTATAGATGTAACTTTAGTAGGTATATCACTTTTGAATAGTGGAAATAATAAGAGTGTTATTGATTTAATTTTACTTGCACTTATTTGATGATATTCGTTTATATCAATGTTCATGTTTAAAAATATCACACATTTGGTTTCACAATTTTAGCATTGTTAGGGAGTTATCTGTCATTCATATTTCAGAATGACTCGATTTGATTTAAATCATATACACTTACGTTCGAAAATAACCGCAACCCCTATATTCGAGGCCGATTATTTCGAATTTTTGATCTTCGGCGAGTTTTTTATAAGTTATAATAGAAAAAGTTATACAGTAATTTGTTTATCAATTATTAATTGTTCAAGACACTCGACGCCATTTAAATCATGAGCAATTTCGTTCCTAAATTTGGGCCACCCCTATATTTGAAGTTCGCGTCTTTCGAGACGTATTTTACAAGTTTGTTCGAAATACTTCAATAAATAATTGTGCAGCGATTCGTTTATTAACTTGTAATTGTTCGTAATGCCTGGTCTTATTTAAATCATAATTTATTGGTTTCCTTCGTAACTGAGTCCTACCCCCTATATTTCAAGCTATTTTTTTTTAATTTAAGTTCGCATCATGTTCTTTCACATGTTTGGTCAGTAAACTTATATAAATAATTATGCAGCAATTTGTTAATCATTCAAAATACTCGAATTTATTTAAATCTTAAACAATTTCGTTCGAAAACTGGCCCTATTTTTATATTTAAGGCCGATCTCTTTGAATTTTGAAGTTTTTACTGTATTTCAAACGCCCTGTGTTTCAGTTTTTCAAACGTTGATTTTTACGTAGTCACGTGCGTTCGGCCGTGTTCAGACAAAAACATCGTATATTGTTGATCTATAAAATTTCGGAATTATCGACATCAAATCAACGTGAATAGGAATTTACTGGGATCAGCCTGCCTATTATTTTACAAACACTGTATAGTTTTATTAATGCGATTGTTTTAATGTTGCGCCAGTATTCTTTCACGTTTGTGATAGTTTTACCTGAGGTCTCTCGCTCTTGAAAACGAATTTGAAAATAGATGTCCAAGTAAAACTGAAGAAGTTATCGCTCCAGAGCCACTAGGGGATGATAGGAGATCTTTATTTAAAGTTTTTATTTTTTTAATTATTTTTTACTTCGCGACATAGGCAACCAATCGAACACCCGTTGTCGTAGATACTTAATTTTAGATTAAGGTACGATTTCTTAGCCTTTCCCTTCCTTTAGAGACAAACACACCGGTTTCGACGGTGCGTTTTAGAACTCGTGAAGTAATAAAATAGGAAGTAGTGGAACAGCATATCGCACTTGCTATTCTACCAGTCAATGAGACGTGAAACGTACGTACGAAACCTGTGCGTGTGCCCCTAGCCCTAATGCGGGAATTTTTAGCTACTTTTGAATAGATAATATGAAGAAGAAACATAAATTTTATTATTAGTATTGTTAGCAAAGTTGTTGAACGTTGATGGTTGCCTATCCTTCATTTAGAACAAGCCTTAACGTTCCGAACTAAACAATTATCGATTGTTTATCAATAGATAACGTCCTGGATGTTAAAAGAATTAAATTTTCAATCGACGATCATAACAAATAATAGTTCGATTAAGTTTTGGAATTTGTGGAGGTAACAATTATAAAAACACACCGTTATATCTCCGCGCACGCCACTGTTTTTTAAAACAAACGATTGCGACCGTTCTATTTGTACTAAATATGTGTGTGTCGTTCGTATGACCCGATTAAAAACGTGTTATAATTATATTATTAATTGTTATATTTAAAAGTACGACATACGCCACTGTTTATTAATAATCGTCGAGAATCGTTGCAGAATGGCGGCTTGACCTTTGACAATTAGATCCAAAGATCGAGTGCATAGCGATGCATTCGTAACGGGTAAATTCGAAATGAAAAAGGTCTTGAGCGGCGTTTGGTGTTTTATTCGTGGACCCAGGGCGTTTTATCGTAACAGAATTAAATTGCCGATCATTAAATTCGTGTACGACACCGTGCAACTGTACAAGGCGAGAACTAAACGGGGCATCAATAACGTACGCGATGTTCTGTTTCGTGGGACCGTTGTGGCGTCCGTAACGTCCCTGCTGGTATGGCTTTCGATATTTATGTATTTGGCGTTTTATTATGCCTACGTACCGACGATATCTCACGAGAGGCCGGTGTATCTGCAATTCAAGTAAGTGAGGTTATATTGTTGTTTTGTTTCCTTTTTTTTTATTAAACAAAATAATCGTAGGTGCTGCGAAACGGAAAAGGGTATTTGTAGCTTTCCCGCTGCGCACGTGGAACTCACGAAACGGCAGCAGTTGCTGATGTTCGGCCAGCCGTACAAGGTGCATCTCGAACTGGAAATGCCCGAATCGCCGACGAACAAGGAGCTCGGTAAAACACAGTATAATACGCACATTTTACGACCGTGTTTTATTAACGCTGTAATGTTCCAAAGTATATGGAACTAATCGAGAAAATTGTGTAGATTGATATTTTCTTTTAAAACGAATTAGCCGATGGATTACTTTTAGGAATGTTTATGGTGTGCGCCGATTTTAGAGGAAAAACGGGTCACCTCGTCACAAGCTCGTGCCGGTCAACAATGCTCCACTACCGAAGCACCATAATCGACATTCTGTACAAGGTCTTGTTCAGCCCGATTTTCCTGCTGGGCGGCGCCGAAGAGAAGCAACACATCCACGTCGAGCTGTTCGCCAACTACGAAGAACACGAGGTTGTTTGTGCAAAAACTGCCATGCAGACTCATTTAATTTCCTCTTTTCGTTAGAATCGGCCAGTCACTGACGTTTACATCGAAATCCAAACGAGATACATACAGTTGTATTCGGCAAAGTTCCTGATCAATGCTCACTTTTCTGGCCTGCGATACATCATGTTCCATTGGCCGATATTCTCGGCGGCAATAGGTGATCGTCCATTCCAAAATGGGCCGTTTTTCAGTTTCAATATTACGTAATGTGTTTGGTTTCTTTTTAGGCATAACGTCGAACCTATTTTTTATTGCGCTCGTCTGTATGATAAGTTGGTATCAACTGGTTCATTCCGAAGAGTATAAGAATTTCGTCGAGAATAAAGATAATGGGGCGTTGGATTTTTTCAAGAACGACTTTGATGGTAACATATAGCGCGAGATGTTTTGGTATTCGGTTTGTCGCATTTTGTATTATTTGTAGATTCGGCTAGTTTTTCCTCCTTGGAAGAGGACGCGTCACTATTGAAGGGCGATAGCGACGATAACGGAAAGTCAAATAAGGGTCTTCTAGAAGAAGGCAGTATTGAGGATATTAAGTCTGACACTACTTAATTTGTAACGTTTCTTTCTATGTTTGCGCTTGCGCAGTGCATTTTTTATGTTAAGTTTTAATTTTTGATGAACTAAATATACAAATGTCTGAACCAGTGTTTAGTTGGTAAGTACAAAGTGATGTTGTTGATGCATTTATTGTTGAATTTTTGCTCGTTTGTTTGTTTTTTTTTAAACCAAAGAGAAATGCTGATTGTATAACAGTTTATAATATAAAAATATATTTGTTTTTTAAAAATATCACTGGTGTTAATGTCGAGGCGATGAGAGCGTTATATACGACCATTAGTCGCTTGTGTGCGGATAATCTAAATGCTCATTTTAGCTGGTCTTATTTGAATTTTGCATATTAACATTAGATGACTGTCCACTGAATAAATAATTACCGAGGTGTATCTCTGGTAGGCATTTGTTGTAGACCTTGATTGTTGTAGGCGATAATTTTATTATGAACATATTTGAAAATCTTTTTTTTTGTTAAATAAAACAAGCTTTAATTATAAAATTTAAATTGCTGTTAAATTACTTGGGCTTGAAAAGAAAAACTGTAAATGTCTTTCAATTTTTTTTGATTAGCCACTTACTTTCTATTGTTATACAAGTAGTTACTTTTTTGTTCCTTCAATGTGTTTTCATGGTAACGCCCCCATTTTTATTATATTTTTAATAACTAATTTTTTACTATAAAAGTTCCAGAGTTTGACAAACTGACCAATAGTGCAACACAGCCTTTAGGTACCAATTTTATTCTATGTTCAATGTTCATACTGCATATTAATCTTTATAATATTCAAGTTATTGATCTCTAGCATTTGCCATTTCATTCAAACGATTTAAAAGTTCTACAAAATGCCTCGGGGGGAGGGGGGGTGTCATATTCAGAGACGGCATTTAAACTATACAATTGCTCGTTAAGGGGATAGTAGACGGAGTTTTGAAAACTATTGCCGTTGCGATGTCGCTAGTGTAGTTCCACCGATTCTTCCTAATAATAGGCAACCAAAATTTCTAATATCTTAACACAGATGTTTTCTAAAAACGGCAGGTACCTAGTAAGGTTTCGGTTAAGTAGGCATAATGGGTTCTCAACGTAATCCCTTCTCATTGTTACTGAAAGTATTTACAAGTAGGTAAATGTATTTTTAGATTCTAGAATTATTCAACTGCTGTCGATTTACAAAGTCGACTTCAACGTAACAAAGAATTTCAATAACTCGCAAAATTCCCTAATAAAAGCTACATTTTTTAAAATTTATTTATTATAAAACCAAGATGATTGATTCGAATATTTTATATGTTACGCATTGATATCGCCGCAGACCGAACGTTCCGTAAAAATGCGTCTTACCTGTTTATTTCACAGGATTATGTATTGTTATGAGTATACAATCGTTAGTATTATACAAAAGTATTACCGAGCATTGGTGCCCACGGTGATATCAATACTGTAACCCAACGGTTCTTGATCTTTTAGTATTTGTGACCCAACTTTCCAAAATAGTTTTAATCGCGGCCCTCTTCCAAAGATTTTTAGCGCCTGAATATTTTTTTATATCTACTTTTTTGCTGCTGATATTTTTTTATACTTTTGTTTTTTTTAAATGTCTTCGCGACTCCCCTTTTGTTATTTCGAGCCCCACGAGTTGAGCGCCCCCGTTGCTCTAAATCGTTGTGTTTCAATAAACTGGTCGTTTCAGTTTATTATAAAATTATAAAACATCAAATACATAATTGTAATTGGAAATAGGTACGACGGAACTATTATACAGGGTGTTCACAAAATGACGCACAAGTTTTCCAGTACGTTGCAGAAAACCCTTCAAAGGATATGGGAAAAATAACTAAAAATCTATTGTTACTTTTAACAAAGTTGTTAGCAAAAAACTGTATGTTAGAATTGGCAACATCTCAAATACCTATATCCGGCAGTAGAGGTCTTTATAACAGAATCTCTGAAAATGTTAATAAAATCAAACTAATCTTTATAGTTTATTTAAATATTTCTGAAGGTCATTTTCTAATTAGGTATGGGATGAAATAACATGTAAATCTAATATAATTAATAATTGACATAAGTCAATATCTATCCTCTCTATCTACTTATAACGAATCAAGTGAAACAGAAAATGTTCAGGATGCATTACTCGATTATTGTGAGATTAACTGTTAAAAATATCTTAATTTGTCTAATATCTTAATATGTTAATTTGTAATGTTCGAAAAAGCGAAGTGGGTAACGTTTTATTTATTTTTAACATCGTTGCCAGATTCATTTTTTTGACTATCATGATAAAGATTTGGCAATTTATAAAATACGATTTAAAAATCAATCACCAATGTTTATGAATTACTTTGGCACGAAACAATAAAGGTATTTTAGCATTTTTTGGGAAAAATTAGTTTTAAAAAAATTGCAGAAATGAAGACGTTGAATTCTCAACTTTACCTCTTCATATCGACAAGAATGATTAAGGAGGAACTTTTTAACAATTGTTTGGGATTCCTTGACAATTCCCTGGAATATACTGGAGAGCATAAGCGAAATTTTCTCACAACATACTTTACATTAAAGTTTTTTTTCTCTTGATGTGAATATAACAAATTCAAATTTTACGATTTTTTTAAATTAAAACGATAAAGTATAAATTTTAGATGACCAGAAAACAGATAATAGTAAAAACCACATAATAAGTAAGGCAGTTATGAATTAGTACGATATTTCATAATCTCTTTACCTTAAAATTAAAAAAAAAATTATCACTTTCCAGATTATCTCAAAAACGGTGTATTCTATCGAAAATTATAAAGAGATATGATGGACAGAGAATTTTATGCCGATCCCAAAACATATTTCATATTACCGATCAAATAATTAATAACGGACACAATCAATTTAAAATCTTTGATTAGCCACTATTTTGAAACAGGTCGGTCAATTTGGCTAATTAACGAACTCGTTCTTTGTTTTCTTCAAGAAAATACACTATCTAACTTTCAGTCTTCTACTTTCAAAATTGCGACTGGAATCGTGTTTACAAGATTTGATTATATATAGATCTATGACCGATCCAAAACAAACGAACTATATTTTCGTAATCTACGGGTCGAGATCAGAGAAAATCTAAAACGGCACGTCCGAGTTCCGTCATCAGACAGGCTGAAATTTTAGGTTCAACATTTTTACATATATACAAAATACAGATAAGTCCCTATCGATAAAACAAATTGTAAAGCAGAAATTACTACTTAATTTACTATTATTCGTTTCTTTGACATATCCCAAACAATGCCACCTTCGATATTTATAGTTGGGTTAATCTTCTGAGAAACACCTACTTTCCGTTTCTATGCAAATAACTAGAAGTATTATTTAGCAGGTAAAAATTTGACGCTGTATTTTTGGTTGTCTACATTCAGAAAGACAATATTTTTAAAATAATAAGAATATACCGATAATTTCTTAATTTCTAAATTGTTTTAGATGACCGTTGCTGTTCTAAAGTATGTGTTATAGTTACTAGAAAGTTATATTAAAACTTCAAAAGTTCATCTCTCGTCAAATAGATTTAAACACCGAAAACCTACATTTTTTTATTAACTACATTAATTAAAATCGTTCTAAATATGAAACTGTTCAAGTGTACGTGCTGATTTTACTTCTCGGCCTGAAAAACACTATAGTCTATACGACTGCAAAAAGAACAAGTGAATATTGAAATTATTTTTCAAAAAAATACCGGAAAACGTATTATTTTTGTTTATCACTTTGAATAAAAGTTAATATATGTAAGAGCAAGAATAATCTTTTATAATCACGTTTATAATAAAAAAAAAGTTTAATTGATGTTCATCTTTTAGATTTATTAAGTTTTAAGTAACACTGCAAATCCGTCTATTATTCACTTAAACCATCTGTTCTTTTACATGAATAATTGTTGCAATGGTTATTTTTGAGGAAATTAACGTGGTTTAATTAAGGATTGAATTTAATTACCATCACCAAACTTTACAAATGTTAAAATGTGTCGAACGACAATAACTGCAGTTTTATCAGATGTATTGAAAAAAATTGTGATGCGCCTGTATGGATGTAGGCAACTAAACGTATACCGGTGTTTAGATAATGACGCCATTATTTTTTTTGTACGCGCCATGTATATTATCGGCGCACGGTGTTTACGAGTTGCCTACAACAGAAACGCCCGAAAATTCTGCAGCCAATATAATTAATTTTATAAATTATAACGACCTTCTACCAAATCGTTATGCTAAACGAAAAAAATAAGTCGTTATCGATTCAAATTTAATGTAATAATTCAGCAGCACCTACACGAATTTTAATTTCGATTCGGTAGTCGTAAAAATTGAAAAAAAAAAGTAGCACGTTTTCGCTTAACGACTCGATAATTGATAATAATTGTTGTTGAAATTAACAATTATTTAAATTTACGAGTCGCACCTTGCATTGACCTAATTGGAAGTTGTTTTATCTGATGGAATTTTTAACTAATGGGACGCGTGTTATCGTCGTGACGAAGGATGTGGCATTGACTGGTTCGGTTTACTTGTACACGATTTTTCGAACAAACATTTCAGTTGTAGTTGAAAATCGGTCGTAAACATGTCGTGTCCGCAAGAGATCTACAAGAAACTGAAGACGTGCATGCAGGTCGCCACAAACGTCACCGAACAGAAGCACCACGTCTCCCGTGCCAAGAGAGGGCAAATATTGGGTCATTTACGTGGTTTCAGAGGTTGTACGGTTTGGTTTACAGGTCTCTCCGGTGCCGGGAAGACGTCGATAGCGTTCGAGCTGGAGGCCTTCCTCGTTTCGCGCGGCGTCCCAGCTTACGGCCTAGACGGCGACAACATGCGCAGGGGCCTCAACAAGGACCTGGGCTTCGCCAAACGGGACCGCGAAGAGAACATAAGGAGAGTAGCGGAGGTTGCCAAGTTGTTTGCGGACGCGGGCCAGATCTGTTTGTGCAGTTTTGTGTCTCCGTTCACCGCCGACCGAGAAATCGCCAGGAGCATCCATCGCGAAAGTGACTTGCCGTTCTTCGAGGTGTTCGTCGACACGCCTCTGGCCGTTTGCGAAATGCGCGACACGAAGGGCCTGTATCAGAAAGCACGTCAGGGCGACATCAAGGGCTTCACCGGTATCGATCAGGCTTACGAGAAGCCCGAAAACCCCGAGCTGGTCGTTAAAACCATCGATTGCAGCATCGAAGAGTCGACGACGCAGGTCGTCGAGATGTTGCAAGAAAATGGAATCATACCGGTCGATACGTTGGACGACGAAACGATGGGACGGGTGGTGCACGAATTGTTCGTGCCGAAGAATCGATTGATTGCGGCACGCGAGGAGGCAACGACATTGCCCGGTATTAATATTTCGACGATCGACATGCAGTGGGTCCAAGTGCTGAGCGAGGGCTGGGCGGCACCGTTGCGCGGCTTCATGCGCGAGGATCAGTACCTGCAAAGTCAACATTTCAATTGTTTGATCGAGGACGACGACTTTGTCAATCAAAGTGTGCCGATCGTCCTGGCCGTCTCGACTTACGACAAGGAACGTTTGGACGGCAGTTCGGCAATAACTTTGTTGTTCGAGAACAATTGCTGCGCTATCATGAGGAGGCCGGAGTTTTATTTTCATCGTAAAGAGGAACGGGTGGCCAGACAGTTTGGGACCACCAACAAGGATCATCCGTATGTGAGAGCGATTTACGAGTCGGGCGATTGGTTGGTCGGCGGCGAATTGGAGGTGCTGGAGCGCGTTCGTTGGAACGACGGGCTCGACGAGTACCGTTTGACCCCTAACGAATTGAAGACCAGGTTTAAACAGATGGAGGCGGACGCCGTGTTTGCGTTTCAGTTGAGGAATCCGATTCATAACGGGCACGCTTTGCTTATGACCGACACTAGGAGGACGTTGGAGGAGCGCGGTTACAAGAGGCCCGTACTTCTTCTACATCCGCTCGGCGGTTGGACTAAAGACGACGACGTTCCGCTGGCCACGCGCATGTTGCAACATCAGGCGGTATTGGATGACGGCTTGCTCGATCGACAGTCGACCGTGTTGGCCATATTTCCTAGTCCGATGATGTATGCGGGCCCCACCGAAGTTCAATGGCACGCCAAGGCCCGTATGAACGCGGGCGCCAACTTTTACATAGTCGGTCGTGATCCCGCCGGCGTGCCGCATCCTCTCGGCAAAGAGGCCTCGTTAGACGGCAACTTGTACGACGTCACGCACGGCGGGCGCGTGCTGAAAATGGCTCCCGGCCTGAATACGCTCGAAATCATTCCGTTCCGCGTGGCCGCATACGACACCAAGCACAAAAAGATGGACTTCTTCGATCAATCTCGAAAGGAGGATTTCGATTTCATTTCGGGCACGAAAATGAGGAATCTCGCCCGTAACGGCGCGTATCCGCCGGACGGTTTCATGCCGCCCAAAGCTTGGAATGTACTTTCCGGTTATTATCAGTCGATTAGCGGAAATTAGTGTTGCGACTTTTTTCTCGTATAACCATTCCAGTGAAATTTTGTTTTATAATTTAATTTTTACAATAAGTTTTTTAAAACGATCGGCTATATAATAGCCGGAGGTTTTTGTTGGATTTTAAGAAATTTTATCGATGTTGCATTTATCAGATTTTATTATATCTATTTTTATAATTAATTGATGAGGGATCGAATTTTTAGCCAATAACGACAGTATTTTTTTTATTATGATTGTGTAATTAATGTTGTTAACTAAAGATTTATTTGCATTTTTATATGGTGTGCTCAAGGTGTACAGGATAAATGACGTGAACTATTTTATCTCATATATTTGGTGTAGGCTAAAAAGAAGTATATAGTTTACATTTTATTTTTGTATATATAAATATGTTAATAAAAAAAATTAACCTCTGACGGGTTATAACCGCCTATTACTGTTCCAGTTCGACCATACTTAGGGTCGATAATTTATTTATTTCGTATTTACATATCAACTGCGTCAGATTAAAAGGTTTAATTAATTTTAATATATTCGTCGCACGAATCAAAATTAAACAAATCAATATTGTGATTAGTTTTTTTTTACAAGAGTGATTTCAATTAAAATTCAATCGATCGACATCATTGTTTTCAGAATTTATTTAAATTTTATCACCTGCATTAGCGTTTTCGATGAATATGAATTCTTTGAAAAGCATCGTAAACCTTGAGAATAGGCGATTACCGGTACTAAAATGGAAATGTGTGATATTTACGTTTACATCTAATTATTTCTGTTTAAAAACTTATATCTAAGGGCTTGTTCTGTTTAACGTAAACGATCTAAACAAATATTTTTACTAAGAATTAACTATTTCTACGGTTGTTTTTATATATAAACTAGATGTTCGTTCAACATACAAATTCATAATTAGACAATTCTATACAATTTTCCAGTCGATTTAACTATACACCATATAAATGGCAACTAAAACAATTATATACATAGTTATTCGGCTACAATCATAGGTAGTTCAAGTGATACATGTATTTGTTTCTTTCGGTGAATTGATAATCTAATTTGCTTGATAAAAGGATTTTCAGATCTGAAGTCTGATGTAAACGAATAAAACACCAAAACACTTCCTTATTTATATAATTGTTAAGATAAGCGTACATTGTGCCGGGGCGTAGCGGGCCGCGTCGTAGCGCAAAACTCCGCAACTAATCGTCACGCAACAGAGATCCCGGCATTGACTCATTTAAAATGTACCCCAGCAATTGGTTTAGCTGACAACGTTATTGTTGTTAAACGCTAAGGACGAAGTTTTTATTCATAAAAAAACGTAAAAGTTGGCGGGCGCGGTTGACAATCGTCGTTGGACGGAGTACAGAGGCGGCCGTTGTAGCGGCAAGGTCGTTACCATAACGATACGCGCGCATTGGAATGCGTAGTACTACGTTCATTGATCGGTTGTATTAACGGCGTTGGGCGGTTTAATGCATTTTCTTTTTCTTTTTTTTTTTTTAATAGATATTTGACGATTCAGGATGAAAATGCATGGAATGCGTTCGATTCGTCCACTTATTGTGTTATATACTTTCTCCCAATCTTTTGCTAACCATAAATCCAGTTCTGCTACTCCCTTGTTTCGTTTCCTCTCCATACAACAGCATGTATTTTTCCATAACAATTCTACCTTCTTCCCATCGTATCTATTTCGTATTCCAACTTTTCCCTAGTAACTTTCTCCATTTTCTATGCAGCCAGCATTACTCTTGTGTTCCATGAACCTATTCTAACTATAGTCTTTTTCTTTTTATTCTTCACTGCCTCATCATTATCCTCTTCGGCCATCCCTCAATTGTTACTTGAGTTTCCTCGCTCTCATTTTCTTTACTTTCAAGCTCGTCTACTTCGTACTCGGATCCATTCACAATCAACTTGTTAAATCTGATAAAAAATTCCATATATCCCTGTTGTTTTGCCTGTTCCGACCCTAGCAGCACATCTGAGTTTATTAAACTCAGCATTATCTAAATGTGATATAATAAGCCACATTTATATATGTGACTTTAGTATAAGGTTTTGCAGATATTCTTTAGATGGTTTGTTTAAATATTACAAAATTAGATAATATTAAGATCGATGTGATCTTAGTAAACCATATTTGTAAATAATGTTTTAACGTGATATATCTGCGACATAAAATAGTGAGCTTAAATAAATATCTTAAAATGGGTTTAAATTTATCTAAAAATGATGAATTAAAATCTTTTAAATTTTATACTAATAAACATGTTTAAATTTAAGTATACTTGATATGGTTTTTCTATATCTATTCAATGTCTTTTGAATTAGCTTAAATAGATATCAAATTTAACAAAATCTGCTATCTAAAAAATAGGTAATATAAAACTTGCAAAACCTTCTCAAAATATATTGGTCGATTCATCTTTCTTATCTAATTAAAAAAGCATTTAGGGAGAAGCGCATACACCGATCACTGATAAATGGAATATTATCAATACCTAGTTTAATTATTAGATAAGTAACAACTATTAAATTGTTATCACTTTTCGTTACCAGAAATTAATGACAAAAATCCAAACCCAAACTTGGAGAAAGCTGTCTTCGTAGAATTTGTTTTCATAAAAAGTTTTTGGGAATTAAAATGGCTCGTTTGCCGATTTCATTTATAATTTTATTTAACCCTAGAGTAACCTCAAATGCTTGGGACGACTTCAATCTAAAACAGCGTAAATACTAAACGTTGAAAAAAGTTAGCAGTTTCGAGTAAAACATAAGCTTGAGTAAGCATAAGGTACATATTTTTCAAACTCTTTAAGTGGATAATAATCAAAAATGCAAATAGGTAGAACTTTGCGACCTTCGTCATTGTCATGTCTACGAAGTAGGAAACCTTTTCCCAAATTCTTTACGACTCATCTCCTTTGTTATCCGCATTGGCTATTTTAAAATCACGTAGTTTTATGACTGACTATGCCGCTTTACCAGGCAATGTTGAAATTATTTTTTTTACATTTCTACTGATAAACTAGGTTGTGCTTTTGCCATTTCTTCGAAAGTTTGACAATAGGGAATCATTCTTTGTCTCAGACATGTAAGCTAGTGCGTAACCAAAAAGTACCTCCATATGTATAAGCGACTGAGAGCTAGAGTCCGCGAAAAAACTACGAAACCTACTTAAGTTATGTATTTTGTAATTAATTATTTTTTTACAAACTATCTATACTTATATACCTACTGTTTATGTTATTCTTTTTGAAGCAATAATAGAAAAAACCATTTGTGAAACATAGGAAAGTGTTTTTTCCAATACGACTGCGAATCTGTTGATTTAGTTCGGAAAGATACCTACTAAAAATCTAAATAAGGGGGTGTTATGGTTTCCACCCCGCCAATATATTAAAACCAACGAAACCTTTTCGTTTTTCATTAACTTTCGATCATTTTTTTTAAAGTTGCGGGTTAATGTGAATTTAATTCTAAAATTGATTTTAAATAAATGCTTGTTTTTTGGAAATATTAGTTTATCAATTTGGTATATGGTTCAATAACTATTAAGGTAAGATATTGGGGCAGTTCTGCACATCGAGATGTGACGTCACTCGTGAAACTATCAAAAGTCAGACAATTACGTACTCGCACGGATGACGTCACTGTGCGGTTGAACGTATTTAGAACACTCGGATATCCTTCCTTAGTAAATTGTTATACCAAGTACAGGTACCTAAGCGTATATACCTGCTATTGTTAACCCTCGGTCAATAGGTACCTAACGGGACATCATATCTTGTTGCTTGACCAAAGTTGTGTAAATAGAGGGGTATCAGTTCACTGCAACGAAGCGGATAGTGTACTTCTATTTTCAATGTTCAATAGTAAGTATTATAATACGTAAGTCAATTTTTATGATCTTATATATTACATTTTATTAATACATTTAATGTTTTATGAAGTCGTGGGATGTAACATTCTGGGAGCAATTTAAAAAAGCAACTTCAAACGTACGTCGATATTTTCGATCTCTTTTACAATGCCAACTTCCGTGGAAAGAGAAAACGATAGCCGAACGCCACATTGCATTACTTATTACTTTCATAGGTGAGTCATACTCCATTTTGACTATACCTACTTACTTCAGTATTTAAAAACACGAACAAATTAAGTAGAATGTACTTAAGTAGGTAATTTTTGTTATTAGATATTATTTTTTACTATTTTCTTTGAATGATTAATTATATTAATTTTCAGATAAACGTATCATATTATCCCATCGGAGAAAAAATGCCCATAAAACAGTTTACTGCTAAATGGTCAAATTACTAACTCACGTTGTAGCCAATAAATACAAGCCGCGGACACGGCGTTAGAAAAAAGAATCAACAAACCGACATTCTGTGACCTGAAAGTAATGAATGTATTGTTGGTAAGTTAAATATAATAGTATAGTCGATCATGTATTAATGTGTAATTTAATTTTCAGAAATAATACGACGAGTGTTGTACACCATGCATGATGATAACTATAAGAAAATCCGTGGCATCTATTTGGCAAATACAAAAATTAAACAACGATACTTCACTTCAACTTCTTCATATTTTCGGTATTTTTATAAATATAAGTGTTATTTATAGATATCTATTAAATTTTATTTGATTATATGCACCTACTTGATAAAGTCCAAATTTGTTTATTGATTAATTATTTATTTTCAATTTTACACTATTTTTGTTAAACACGAAAATTTCTTTTTTGTTAATTTTTGTATTGTAAGTATTGTTAATAAAAAGAAATTTTGTTGGAAAATTACAGAAATTGTGCCGAAACATTGAAACTAAATAAATAATAAATTAATACATCTGGCCTTTTTTATAAAGTCTTTATATAGGTACTTTTATTAAAATGAATTGAAATTTTAAGATATTACTGACAATATGTTTAATTTTGTATTATAATTATTAATTATTATTATATAATATTTTATATCCTTTTTTCAATAATAAAATTATAAGATAATATAGTAGTTTCTTATTAAGTAAAATTAACATAAGTAAAATAGTTCCTAGCAATATAGATTTTAAATAACTCGTATACATCTCTATTATATCAATACGAGAATGACAAAATATCTTATTTATATACATTTAAGATCAGAACAATATAAAAAAATATCAATACAACCTCAAAAAAGTACATGTTCCTGATGTTTAAGATATAGAATCTACATATCTTGACAATATAGCTTAACTGCATAGGTTTTACATCAAAATTCTATATTGTGATGATAAGACAGACCGTCACATTGGCTTATAATAATATATCGGGAAATTATGTTACTTTTAGCTAAGTGTGCTGCTAGGGGAATGGGACATAAAACGTTTTCTAACTTCTTGTACTTTTTTCGCGTAGTCGTCATTAATCCAGATGTCTGTTCCTTTTGGTTTTTTTTTGGTACGTACGTATATTTCATGCAACCCGTTTGACTCAAAAACTTCTAATCTCCTTATTTCGCAGCGCGCCGCCAGCTGTTTGCTTATCTTTACACAGCAAAAAGTGGTCGACCCGTCGTAGGTCGTCCTCTTTTTTTTCTTCTGTTTATGACTTTGGACTCGTCAATTAGAGCCAGTCTATTTTTAGAATTGATTTCTAATATGGTTAGTATTACGTTCGCAAACGTCCATGGTTGCAACGGGATTCGAACCCGTAGCCGTGATTTCTAGGCCACACGGCTCCCGATCGTCTTCTTATTAGTGTTTATTAATGCCTATATTCTTGACGTTTTTATGCTACATATTTCCTAATTCTACCTTTAATTTATTAACGTTTGGTTTTTGTTTCGTCCTTTTAAACTAACTACTCCACCATTTTTGTTTATTATTCACTATTTTCTTGTTTTACTTGGAGCATCGATCACTGATTTAATCTATTGTTCGTCAAAATATAATGTGCGAAAACGTTTTTCTCTAAAGGGCACGGACAACGATAGTAGGTGGACTTGATAATTAGCAAAAAACTGAAAATGTTTTTTCAATTCTTCAAAAATGCGAAAATCACAATACTTATCGCGTAGATGTGTTACGAAAAAATTAAACTATTCAGTTGCGCGCCCAGAAATTTGTTTTGGAGATAGTTTAGAAAAGGGTTTCGGAGGAGAAAGGTTTTATAAAAAAAAACAAACGTTTGTACAACTCATTTTTTGGGCTATTTGGAGGAGTATATAACTTCTAAACACTCTTCTCGGTGCGTCAGTGTTTATATCGTTAACACTGCTTGAAAGTATTTCAATTTTTTTCAAATTTGTACCACAGACCCTCTAATTTATTGTTTAAATGGTCTGAATTTTTCTGAAAATAGACTAATAATGTTTACCGAATTTTACAGGATTCTCGGGTGCGATGGCGAAAGGATGCGCATCCAAATATCAAGTCGGGCACCACATGATGGAAACACGGAAGGACGATAGACGTTCGTCTCGGAAAACTCGGTAAAGCACGAGTGGTAACGTTTTTTTGCGCACGTACATTTAATAAAATTCGGAAGGAAACGTTTTGGGGTCGGAATTAATTTGGGGGTATTTAAGTAGCGATTCGGGAGCGACCTCCCGTTTTTTTTTTAAGTGATATTTCAAAATTTCGCGCGTGGACGTTCAAGTGCCGGTTTCTTCTTTTCTATTTCCAATTTGTTTTAATGCATAAAATGAAAGTAAACGGCGAAAAACATTGTAAAAAGTAAGGAATTTTGTAGAGGGGGGGCGCGATTCAACATAATTTTTTTTTTGGTGGATTGTTACGTTTACATTGTGTATCGTGTGATCGGTTGGTTTCATGTGTGGCAATTAAATTTCGAATAACTGATGAACCGTTAACGAAATCGAAATTTCGCGCGAATACTTTTCGATCGGGAATACGTCGCGGATTCTATACTGTTACTAGTGGATTTTCGAAAAAATCGGGCGCGCCGTCGATTACATTGCACTTTGGACACTTTGGGATATTTTTGGACTCCGTCGAGTCGTGCAAACCGTTTAAATCCTGTTTAAAAACTGCATTGTTCGAAACGTCCTAATTTCACAACGAAGAATCGAACGATTTCCAGAATTAGAAAAACAAACAGACGCGACGCGCGACGCGGGGGAGTTCCATTTCGAAAATCGAACTCTCCCCGTTTTCGCGATCGTTTTTTCACCGCACACGCCGTGTTGTTAAAAAAAGACAGATGGACGGCACGTTCGTTGCAAGTAAAACGGAACGAACGTTATGTATGGTTGGTTAAGCATGCACGGTGGTTAAAATTACTAAAATAAACTACCAGCAGCGGGCACTTTGGCGTAGGTCTTTCAGCGGACCGGAGGGCTTTGCGCGGTGCTATTTAAAGCGCGCTCGTGCGATGTTTTAAAAGTTTTTAGTTTTGTAGGTCGGAATCGCGTTTGTTTATTTTTAAAAGAAAATTAGGTGCAAATATGTGCGGATGGTCGGTGTGCGTTTTTTTACTTGGATTATTTTTTAACGGTAAGTGCGGCGATTTTATTTGAATTTTTTTTCGAAATGTCAGGAAAAAAATTATGACAGATGGACGTGTGGACGGATGCATATTTCCGTTGGCACGTGCTGGAGTGTGACGTGCATTTCTAGAACTTAAAACGGAAGTCCAGTTGTTAGTTCCAACTGCTGGCCCCCCTGCTTTATATTAATTCTTAAGATTGCGTCGGTCGGAAAACGCGTAGGATGCAGCCATTCAAGGAAAACCTCTGCTCCGATAAATGAAATTTAAGACGGCGAGAGGTTTGATAACAGCCCGGGCTTAATGAAATAAGATGTAATATAATACGTTAATAGGATAACTGATGGGACGGTTTTGTTGTTGTCCAAGCAAATGTTCCGAATTCGACGCGGTCGATCAATTGATGCGAGCGCGGGATTTCGCGCGACGCCGCCGACAAAAGTTGTTTTTACGTACGTGATTCAGTTGCGTATTTTGGGCCGTTGGTCGCAAAAATTTTTCCCATACGAATACGGCAGAACCGAACAAATTATGGGCAGCGCGTCCACGCTTCGGTTCGCTCCTGTTGCGTTCGATTTGCATGAGGAACTCCGTTAAGCACGTGTGTCTTTGTGTGCCTTATGAGACGCGCAGCCGGTTTCCCAGAGGCTCGTTTTCAAAACTGTAAAGACGCCACGACTAATTTAAGACGAGATCGTTCTCTGTCGATGGAAGCGCGAAATTGGTTTGAACGTGTGGACACGTCAACGAGACCACCCTGTATACACAATGTGTCGACAAGTTCTGGAATCGTTCGATAGATCCTAAACCAAGCACAACAGAATAAAATATTTTAAATAAAAGTTTGCCGGTTGTAACAGTAGCACAAGGAAAAATTATTTTCGCCTATACAGGATGATCTAATATTACGGCGGAGTACTCAACTATATTATTTTAAATAGAATGCCTTACTTCTTTTTGCATATTTTACTTAAGCGTGTAAAATTAAGTCAAAAAGTATTAAGGTGATATTCGCTTAAAGTTTATAGTTTTTGAGAAGAAAAAAAAACGTTCTTTTTGAGATTTTGTCAAATGCAACCCTGTACTAAAAAAATCATATCTTCTTAATGAATTAGTTTAAGTAAAGAAAACTTTAAACGTAAATTACGAATACACTGATGTATCGAATGTAAAAATTATTCAACTTTTCAAAATTAAAACGACAATAACTTATTTATTTTAAATATAAGGTCACATTTTTTTTAAATGTGCTGATGTAGAATTATATCCTCTTTCAGACGAATATTACATTTACTATACCTAAGCATGACCGTTTCCAAGATATTTTTAGTTTTGTGCTTGCGAGAGAAATTTAACGAATTAGTTGCAAATAAATTATAGCTTATCCAAACCTATATGATGTTCACGTCATCAATACAAGGTTGACGATGATGATGACGTTTCACACAGTGCTGTCATCTCGTACCTCGTATTTTGGCAGTTCTAATAAATCGTAGTCTTTCTTTATACCATCTAATACGTGAGCAAGTAAATCATCTATAGAATATGTCACTTTCCAAACTTTAAACCGAATTACAAATAAACAATCTTAGTAACTTTTTGTTGATGACGTGAACATCATATAGGTTTGGATAAGTTATATTTTTGTTCTTGTTTAAGCTTTATAAGTTGAAATTGTGTTTAGTAATTTGTTTCATTGGTCACTGCCATTTTTCGGTTTTGATAAATAACAGCATATCTCATAAAATACCAGAAAACTGAAAATATCTTGGAAACGGTTATGTTTAGATATTGAAATCTACATCAACGCACATAAAAAAAATGTGACGTTCCATTTAAAATAAATAAGTTATTGTCGTTTTAATTTTGAAAAGTTGAATAAATTTGTGCGACTACCCTGTATGAGTTAGACAATAAATAAGCAATGTGTTCGATAAGTCAGTGTAATTTACGTCTAAAGTTTTCTTTACTTAAACCAATTCATTAAGAAAATGTGATTTTTTTTAGTACATTTAACAAAATCTCAAAAAATGACTTTTTTTTCTCAAAAACTATAAACTTTATGTGGATATCGCCTTAATACTTTTTGACTTAAATTTATACGCTTAAGTAGAATATGCAAAAAAGTAGAGCATTCTATTTAAAATGATAAAGTTGGGTGTTCTACCGCAATTACGGATCAGCCTGTATAGACAAAAATAATTTTACGCTGTGCGACTCTTACAACCGGCAAACTTTTATCTAAAACATTTTTTTCTGTTTGGCTTAGTTTAGGCTCTATCAAACGATTCCGGAACTCGTGGACGCCCTGTATATAATCGATGGTTAATTGTAGCCGATCGCACGTCGCACTGTGTTGATATTCTTGGGAATCGACCGGCACGTTCCCGACACGTGTTATTTCTCGTCCCAAATCGCCGACAACAACTAAAGTTGTAGCGCCTAACCACTTCCGGCCAACTTCTCAAATCGTCGTCCTTTTTTGTTATTAAACAATAAACTCGGAGATTTAAAAAGTCGGCGAAATGTAGGAAATTACGATTTAATCGACCCTTACGGTCAAATTTTCTATCGGGTCTTGAGTGCGCCTTAAAACTTAAGACGCCCGAACTTGGACCGCGCATCTATTATGTCTACGATAAATATTAATCGTCCTACCGTTTTCCGGGAACAATTGTAATTAGAACTGTCGATAAACAATTCAATACAATCAATTAGCTGGAAAATTACGGCATCGGTATCGCGAACGTCCGTTTCCAATAAACCGATAAGCACTCGCTTGCATTTTGTTCGTTTTTTTTTCACGACTAAACGGTTGCTAACTGTTTTACACAGTGATTTTCCCATCACACAAATTTAACGCGGACGGAAAATCAAATTGTTTATGAACTAATTAAATTTTCTTTTACTGGGTTAAACGAAATAACATATTTTCGTTACGATCGTGATTTTTTTAAATAAAACCCGGTTAAATTGTGAATTTTGAATCGAGTCGTTTGTAAATATTTTTCGAGTTGGTCATCAGATAAAAAGGGCGAGAGAACAATCTTCCCCCTCCCCCTTGATTATACGAGTGAGCACTCGTCGGTAGTTCCGGTCCATTATGGTTTTAATTATATTTCGCCTATAGTGTAGATGACCACGTTTCCCTTTATGTTTGAACGCGTGATTTGCAAAAAATATATATTTTTATGGACGGTCGTTTCCGCAAAAGAACGAAAGATTCGAACGCGCGCAAGCGTCGATATCGAATTTTCACGTAATATGTCTCAAAACTCCTTCGGTATTTCTCAAGGGTATTTTTATAAGAATTAAAGAAATTGTATTACTTTTACGCAATTATCTCGAAAACGATGCGTTGTATCGAAAATTACAAAGAGATGTGGTCGGTAGAGAATTTTATGGACATTCTAAAACATATTTTACGTCACCAATCCGATAATTAATAACGGAGATAACTCTGTTTAAAGTTTGTGATTGGCCGCCATTTTGAAACGGGTTAGTCAATTTGGTTGGTTAATACGATTTCGTCCTGCGTATTCGTAAAGGTAATATACTGTCCAAATTTCAACCTCCTAGGATCAAAATTTGCGACCGGAATCTATATGGGTCGAGATCGAAGAAAATCCAAAACGGCAACTCTCGGTCCCATCATCAAACAGGCTGCAATAGCTTTATTTTCTTTGAAAATTCGTCAAAATTCGGCTTACAGAGGTGTCGAGCGTACAATTAGTCGATACAAAAGCAAACAACAGCCTTTTTTCCCCCATTAATTGTTTTGCATTTTTCGAACGATAAAACATGTCCCACCGACATGTAAGCGGCACCGGCCGCTTACAGAGTGCCCCCCCCCCCAAATAATCGTTTGTTAAAAAAAACGTGCATTTATCTATTCTTCTATCCAATTTACAGGGCGTTTAAACGACACAATATACTCGAAACGCCCAAACGCTCAAAAAGTTGAAGATCGAAATGATAGTTTCATTAATCGTTAAAATATATGGGGAGTGAGAGCGTTCTGGGTGTAGGACAATTTGACGCCGCCGATTAAACGTCGCCATTTCGACGCCAAAACGTTTACTTAAAGCGAATGTCTCATTTTGTTCTTTGTTGCTGCGATCCAGTTTCACTTTTATTCATTTATTTATTTATTACGCGTATAAATCGAAGTGTATAAATGCCTTGTATCTCGAAATCACAGCTCGTCGAAATTATTGGCGTCGCAATGGCCGGGCGTCTCAATGTCCACTTGAGAGGTCTAATTCCTCGTCAACTTTTACGTTTCCGATGCGCCTTCTAACCCGATAACAACAGGAAAATGTTCGCGGCATAGGAAAAAATGACATTTTTACGTGTTTAACCGGTTAGTAACTCGCGAACGTTTAACGATGAAAAAGATTCTCGCAGTTTTTACTCGACATTTGAGGCGACTCCAATTTTTTATAAATAATATACGAGGTTTCGGACTTTTTATCTACAGCGCTAAAAGGCAACGTCGTAACGAGGGTATGAAGCGCCTGTGGCAAGTGTCTAACCTGCACCTCCTTAACCTAAAAATTTAGAAATACAATATAAAATAGCGGATTTTTATCTATATATATATATATATATATATATATATATATATATCTTTATATATATATATATATATATATATATATATATATATCTTTTATATATAATATGTGTGTGTGTGTGTGTATTTATTTATTTTTGATTTCTATCCTTTTTACGTTTTCGTGTCCCAAACTTCTCACCCGTTGAGGGCGCCTCTTCATATTTTTGGCTAATTTAAAGTTGCACGAATTATGGTACTGGTATTATGGATAAATTAAACTATTCGATTCGCAAGTGGGTCCGAGAGTAGGGGGTTCTCGACAAATTAATTTGTTTATTTCATTTGTAGCATTCTTAGCTTCGAACTAATCCGAAACGGCCTAAAAACGTCGCGATCGCTTATTTGACCCAAAAAACGGTTGTTCTTCCATATTAATTAAACGCGAGAGGTGTATTGGTCCAATCGAGCGACGCGTCGCGAGTTGCCGCATCGTGAATCGCTTCCTCTTAGAAAGTTCGCAATCGGTGCATGGCCGAAAAACAAGGCGGGCAAAAGAAAGCGCATACGATTATTACTTATCGTCGGAATTTTCCGCGAATGACTGCCAAAATTTCGATATTATGATAAAAGCATTCGAGAATCGGAAACGCCGCAAATCCGTCAGTTCTATTTTGATCTTGGCAGACGGCCACGTTCCAATTTGAGCCGCGAGACCGTTAACTATTTTTAATGTTTGCATCGATTGATTCTTTTTAATTTCGCAGTGTTCGCGTCGATAGTCATCAACCAGCTAAGCGGCACCGATACCGCCCTCTTCGGTGCTAACAATTCGCTCACATGCGAATATGAGATCAGGAACGAGACGGGAGTCGTGGTTAAGTGGTTTTACAATTATGACACACAGATCGTGTCGTGGATCCTGGACGGGAAGAAACCCCAAGCGATGGGAACGTTCAAGAACGTCCTGAACTTCGAGGAGAGTGACCTCCAAAACGGCACCAAGTACAGTACCATCTACTTCAGAGAGCTGACGTTCAATCTAACGGGAAAATACACGTGCAAAGTCACCGGAGACGGCGACGAAAAGTTCGAAACAAAAACGATGGTAGTATATCGTAAGTGAATCACCGTCACTATTTCTTATAGGCTATAGAGCGCGTGCCACCTCGTTACCCTTCGTTGGCTCCGCACAAAAAAATGTTCCGGTTTGTTTTCCAAGACCGCATAATATATTACGATGCGTTATAATATTTTTTGTTTTTGTTGAATTTCGTTTGCGCTTTCCAGAGCCGGCCAGCTCGTTGGAGTTCGTCGCCGGCAGGATCGAGAACAGCTTCGATTGTTCGGCGTTCGACCTATATCCCCAACCGAAAATCGCAATCGTCGGGAAATACGTCGAAAGGTGAGCCGTTTTGATAAGTTGTCGCCGTTGTCGGGGAGTTTTGCGACTTTGGTCGTCCATAAGTTGCCAAACACGATCTTAATTGTTGACCGACGATTTTGGGCCTTGCTTGTTTTGCGTCGCTCCTTCCGTGGAGCGGACGAAAGCGGGAACGGACGAGAAGAAATTAGTCGCTAGCTTTTGAGGCTCGACGAACAACCGTCAGCGACGCGGGTCCGCCACCGTAGTCGGCAAAAATTGAGTAAAGCACGTTCGAGGTCAATTTTTGAACTTTCGTAGGTCGTTTGTATTTGTCAAAATTTCGGGCATGCATTGCGGACTTTCACGTCTTCGTTTATCCGAAAACGTGTTCTTCGACAGTTTTCTTCGATAGAAAATACTGACGGCGTTCGATTTACAGGAACGAAATCGTGCCGTACGAGATGGGCTATTTGAACCTCAACAAATCGACGGACGGTTTCTACAACGTCTCGCAGACGGTCGTCTACGATAAGGGCGCTCTGAACGACTCCGTTATATTTACCTGCATCGTTTCCGTACCGGAAACGAGCTACAGCGAAACGATGGCCGTCGACGTGTACGTAAAACGTAAGTGTTGCGAATCGACGAAGAAATTGGTACTACCGAAATTGGCGTTGTTTCCGACATTAAAAACGAATACATTGTTGTCGTAGTTGCAATAAAACTGCAACTAACATGGCATGCGCTATTTTGTTGTTATTATTATTTTGCTATAGGAAACGAATCTGAAACGACCACCGAATATCCCGACTACTATGACTCGACGACAATTCCCACTGTATCTTCGATTCAACCTAGATTGTTTAATTCTGCCAGAACTAAATCAACCACGAAAGGTATAACTTATAAGTCAGTGCTAGCCGAGCTTGTGCGTTACAGTTTTCACTAACTCCACACAAGTCCTTTGTTGTCGTAGAAACGCATCCCGCTGCAGTTTTTCCCTCCATCGCGTTCCTCGACGATGCACATTAACGATAATTTTATTTTTAGCCAACTTCGCCGACGCTTCGGTGCCGTCCAAGTGGTTGGTTAGTCTGGCGACCCTTATCGTTACCCGTTGGAAGTGTTGGAATGCGTAACGGGCACGTCGTCCTTCAATGTGATCTTAAAAAGCAAAAATGTATATTCGTGTACAGCACGTTGAGCGTCCTCTAGTTTTACTGTAAATATGTAATTTTAGCGACCTCGTACCAAAAATGTATATTACGATTTATTTTATTAACGTTTCCTAGTCGACGACATCCAAATACAGATGTTTTTTTTATGTACAATTATTATTAACATTAAAGTTTTACATTTTAATTATACCTATTCCGGATTTATGTTCAAGGTCGCAATGAACACCCTCAGGAAGCCCTTTTGAAGGGCACGGATCTGGCGTCCCCGAGGTGTTTCGGTCAATTTTTGTCGTCGCGTCTTTTTTTTGCGACTGTTCGAAAATTATGTTTATTTAAGTCTTATCAAAAAATAATGACAAATTGTTACTTATTGTTTATGTAGTAACCTTTAAAATACGGCGTGGTTGGGTTTTACCGCGTTTTTTAGTTGTTTAGACAAGGACTATGATGCAGGTATAATAAAATATTTTATTATTCGACATGACAACAGTGTCAATCAGAAATTCAGGTTTATGTAAATAACCTAGCCAATTCTAAACAGTGATCTGTGAGTGGTTTATAACCAAGCTAAATAATAAGTCGAGTTCCCCGACACCAGAGCAAACGATCTTGGTATCCTAGCGGACGGGAACATTTTAGTAAACAGAAAAATTGTACAGCGTTGTATTGCTTAATTTTGATGAGACTACCACCGTTTTTTCTGTGAAAATTTTCGTATTACCAAAAACTACCAAATAAAACTTGACGTATAGAAAACAAACAATTATCTAGTGAACGACACTAGACAATTAGCAGCAGTTCATCGTTAACACCACAGTTATAATATAAAAAAACGTCAACAAAAATTCTCAACATTTTATTTTTTATATCAAAATTTTTTATTAAATATTACAAAGTTAGATGGTTTAAAGCGACTTACGTCTCCAAATTACTCCAAATTCTATTCCTCGTTCTAATCTGTTAATATGTCGTTATTAAAGTTTCGGGGCACTTGGTATACTGTTGATATGAATTCCGTGAAATTGCTTAGCGAAATTCCACCGCTATAGGTTTCAATATTGGCAACATCTTGTAAAGCTCGCAGCACTATCCCAATTAACAATTTTTAAATTTCGCGGCGGATTTCTATTGGTATCACATGAAAACATTTGCAGTCAGTAGCGGTGATAAATTAGGCGAAAGGAATTTTGAATTGTTAGTAACGAAATATTATACCTGTTATTACATATATAAATAATTACGTCCAGTTTCACGTACTTTACCACTTATGTTATTTTTGAACATGTTTACGTTAAAATATTATTAGTTTAATTTAATCATTTACTGCAGTACGTCACTGCCTTTGTTATTTAACCTGACATTGACGTTTATATACGAGAACAGAAATCCGCCGCGAAATTTAAAAATTGTTAGCTGGGTATGTTAGCAGTTTTCTGACGTTTTGTAGTTGGAGCCATTATAAAGATAAAAATTCACTTAAAATTTGGACGATTTTAGTCAAAAACGAAAATTTAAATTGATTTATTTACTAATTACCATAGATTGAAAAAAACAACAAACGATTCCGAGAACAAAGCATAGGTAGTTAGATGTAAATTATGGGTAATACCAAATAACCCTGCGCGACGTTCCATTTAAATCTGTTTTAGGACGATGCCGTCGTACTTCAAAACGTTGTGGAGGGTGCGAAATAAAGGTAGAAGTAACCTTAAATTACCTTGGCGTTTTCGATTCGTCGTAACGTCCCAAAATTTGCAAAGCTCCAAACAGATTGGCTTTTCGCAAGAACGTCCATGAGCTTGTTCCTAAAATTTTACAATTAATAACCATCATAGTGGCCTTTGTAAAATTAAGGATGTGCGGGGAATCCAACTTGTGCGCTATTTTTTGGTTTGTCTCAAAAACGTCGAGCCCTTCCTCGACAAGCGACTGGCTCTCGTCCTTTGGGTTCGTGTCGATAGGTACTCGGAAGTTTATAATCCAGCTAGTTATGTAGATTAGCGAGAAAGTCAAAGTCACAAAACTCTAAAGATAATACGGTGCGGTTCATTTTTGCCAGCATAAAAGAGTCGGAAGGGTAGTTTGAACATTGAGTAATGTTGTGCCCGCAAAAATCGAGGCCGATTCGTTTTGGTGTAGGATGTTAACGTCAAATTTCCGGGGAGTCGTCGTGAAATGGAAAAGAAATTGATAAGATTCCCGCACTGTGGGCGTCAAAGCAGTTTACTACTGAGGGACTCACGTTCGATGCCAACACACTTGATGATCCACTGAATTGATGAAGAAAGATAGACGGATAGAAGAAGATAGATCGAATTTTCATGTCGCATGTCAAAAAACTCCTTTTTTAAAAATTTTTTTCGAAAGAAATACATTTTTTGAAAAATAATATTTACGAGAGAAATTTATAAGAATTTAAAAAAAATTATCGCTTGTTTTATTATTTCGAAAACGGTGCATCCTATCGAAAATTATAAAGAGACATGATCGATAGAGAATTTTATGCCAATTTCAAAACATATTTCATATTGCCGATGGGATGATTAATACCGGAGATTAAAATTTAAAAAAAAAATTTTTTTGAACGGCCGCCATTTTGAAACGGGTATGTCGATTTGGCCGGTTAACAAACTCATCCTTCGTTTTCGTAAAGACAAGACGCTGTCCAAATTTCAGCCTCTTACGATCGAAATTGCGACCGGAATCGTGTCCACAAGAAATTGATTATATATATATATATATATGGAGTGACCTATATTTTCGTGCTGTAGGGGTCGAGATCGGAGAAAAACCAAAAGCCAAGGAGAAGAGGGAGGAGTAGCAACCTCGTTAAAAACCTGGGATCAACTGGCCCGATTGATATTACCTAGTTAAAGGCCTCCCGCCTGAGTTTACGGATAAAAAACTTGGTCCACGGCTTCGTACACGGAAGAACCAACAAGGGAAGACAGATAAATAATGATGGGTAGGAAAAAAATTAGTTTAAAATTAAACTTAAACTGATTAATTATTGTTTAAGCAGTGTAATTAGAAGATAGTGCGATCAAATCAAGAAATTCCATAAACGCTGGACCGACGTTGCGAAGAAGACTGGAAATAAAACTCCGCCATTGCCGGTCCCAATCCCGGATGAGAAAGGGATTAGGTGGAGCAACAACCTCGTTAGAAAAATCCGGGATCGACTGGCCCGGTTGATGCTACCGAGTCAAAGGGCCCCCCGCCTAAGGTTACAGGCGAAAAGTCCGGAAAACGGTTCCTCCACACGCGAAAGAAACGACTTACGGGTGAGTTTTCTGTTCGTCTTTTTCGATCCCGTTCGAAATTATTAGGTGACGTCTGCGATGACGTTTGGAAGAACGAGTGTCGGTTTCTTAATTCGACGAATTTGATTTTCAACGACCCGGAAGCAATTTAAACACTTTAAAAACATCAACAGAGTTTATTTATAACAACATAAATATCAACAATAACGTATAAAAAAAATAAGGTACTACACATATAAATATATTGCACGTATCCCACCAGTTATCCGAGTTCTAAATGTAAGAACTTTCGAAATATAAATAATACTCACAAATATATGGCCCCCGATAAATATGACACGTAAACGCGGTCTCGAACGGTTTCCTTGTTTATCAATGATGGGGATGTTGAGCGGCTCGATCGTACGTTACTTTCGCATGGAACCCGGTATGGTCCGCCCAGTACTGCACCTTCTGCAGCCTCCCGTCCGGCAACAGCACGTGGTACTGTCCCTTGGCTGTTTTCCCGTTGCGAACCTCTTCGTGCCCAAAATCGTTCCCGCTGTGATAATCGCGCACTTGATACCCAAACGCGTACTTCGACGCGTACTGCAACTGAAATTGAGAAATTAGAAAACCGAACGTGCGGAGAAAACATCCGATTATTTATCGACACGTGATTGGTATTGTTCGGAATCCAATAAAAACGTATTGTGTTCGTTCGAGGTGATTTATTCACATCAGAAATTGAACTTTTTCCGCGCGCTCTCGACGTTACATATTATTTTAAAAATCTTCGATATGCCGCGGCGTCGCCCGTGACGGCCCTTGACCTTACGATGTCGGGGCCGTTTCGGGCGCTTGCGCGACCTGATTTTGCGAAACTTCTGCTTTTTGGGAACGACGTGCGGTTTCGGGCGACGCTGGTGGTGGTGATCGGCGTTCACTTTTTCCCCGTGGTTGTGGTTATCGTTCGAGTTATTGATTACGATGTAATTGATCGGGTTTTGGTCTTTATCGGGACGCGGCGCGCGGTAATAACGTCGATTTTCGGCGCCCCCATTTAATTCGGTAAAATTTTGAAAGTGCTCCCCGAACGTTACGTTGACCGTCGAATTGTGGGTGTCGTCGTCGTCGTCGTCGATTATGTCGTAATAGTACTCGTACTCGTCCGGATCGGCGTCGTAGTCGTTTACGTTTCGTTTAAACTTTTTCGCGGTACTACTTACGTTTTCTTTGTCTTCCTTGTAAATCTTCTTGGGCTGTTCCGCATGGTTGTATTGACGTATTTGGACGGGCCGGTACTCCAAGGTATGGCCGTGAATTAGGTTAGATTGAGCGTTCTGGAGCGCGGCTTGATGGGCCTGTGCGCGCTCCAATTCCAATTTCTTGTGTTGCTCTTGAACTTGGGCCAAGGCGTCCTGTTGGGCCTTCGCGAACGCCTGCCGTGCCTGCGCTTGGGCGGCCGCGTTGAGGTCCTGTTCGATTTGAGCGATCGCGAGCAGGTTGCGTTGCTTGATTTTATTTTGGACGTCGACGTGCAAGTCGTTGGACGGTTGTTCCGCAATGACGTTGGGATGGGTGTTGGGGTTGCCGATGTCGTTCAGTTGTTCCATTATGGGAATGTGATCTTTTTGGTGCAGGAGCACGTGCAACCCTTGGAGCTGAACGACGGGCGTCTTGCCTATCAGGGAATTGAGGGCGTCGATGTGCGTGTACGGTTGTTGGGCGTTTCCGAAGCTCTCCTGGAGCAGCCTTACGTTTTCTTCGTGGTTCAATCCGAAATTTACGTTTTGTACTGGAACCTCGCGCTTCCTCATGTTGGGGAATTTCGAATTTAATTTGAGGAACTTGTAGTGTTGTATGTTGAGCGCGTCCGCTTGCTGCTGCTTGAAATACCTCCACATCTTTTGGTCCGGTTGCGCAGCCGGTTCGAGGGCGAATCTTTGGTAACTGATCGACTCCCTCGGCTTCCTGGGCACGTCGTCTAACGATTCGTAGATCTGTGGCGATCTCGATTCCGCCATCGTCGTCACGAGCACGACTAAATTTACGATCTGCAACAATCTGCTCGATAAATCGATCGATTTAATTCTTCTATACTTACGATTTTTAAATCCATAGTTGAACACAGATCGCTATAGTCGCGCGAAGGTCAACCTTGTTCGTCTAAATTAACATTGACACTGAAAGAAATCGGTAACCACTTTCGTTTCTATACAAGTACATCGCTCTTCGTGCTATTGAGGTGTGTCCAATACTCGCTGGACGTGTTGGACAGAGAAAGCTGATGTCAAGATGCAAGTGCCATAAAACGTCCCCCCCCCCCCATTTCACTTACATACATATCGGGACGTTCGTTTATTTTTGTATACAATCGTGCAAAACTGCATAATTGGATCGTTCACGCGAGTTTCCGCTTTCCTATCGGTTTTCCCCAGTCGACGCTTCCGGGCACGGTCGCTCAAAGAAAAATAAAAGTAAATTCGCGCCCACGTCAAATTCGTTTTAAGCATATGCAAGTGGAACGCGGTGTCGTTTTTTTAAACGAAGAGAGAAAAAAAATAATAAAAATAACGGTTTTAGTTCTACTCGATTTAATTTCCGTTCGTCGATAATTGAAATGCACGTATATATGCGCGCATTTATCATTAGCAATTTCTAATGGCGACGCGATTTACTGCCGCATTTTCCTCGTATATAGAAATGCCCCTTTCCTTAAACGGTGACGCTATTGAACCACTTTTATTTCGAAACATACGACCAGCGCAACAGATGATGATGATGATGATGGCGATGGTATCTTTACTTTCTACACAATTTTTAATTTCTTTTTCGAAGTTCCCGTCCAGCGCTAAATTGTTAAACAACTTTTACTAAATAACGTTTATTTATTGCTGTTCGCGTTCAGATGTTTCAAATTACGTGTGTCGGTTGCATTCAAATTCTCCGTTGAATAATAAATTAAACAAAAGCAAGAGTTAGTTGGATAACTTTATTTTTTTTAATTGTTTTATATTATTACAAAATTATGTATTATCTACATTAAATCATACAATAGAATAAATAATTAACACGGACGTAAATAGACTAATTAATTATAAAGTAATACCTATTTCGTGCGGGATTTTTTTCAAATTTTACGAGTAAAAATTTTCTAAATTTTATTTCGATAAAGGGCAAGATTGTGCGCGCTAGGTGGTTCAGTTTGGAGTAGAGTCTTAATTTTAATTGATCACCTTCGATGTTGGCCAATTTCCGAACTAGCATCAATTTTATATTTTCAAGCCGTCCCCTTTTAGAATTAGGGGCCACGATTCACCGCTAATTTGTAACTGGAGCCGTAAACTGGAAGTTTCGTAAACGATTGCCGTTCCTTTTAACGTGGGGAATTTTTCAAATTTTTATTTCGGCAAGGGCGAGGGGACAATAAATGAACTGTAGAAATTGAACGCCGCGACCCCTCTTATATTTAACGTTATTTCGATAATAAACTAACATATTTTTGACCCCTAATACCAAATGAAATTGTATTTTCGTTTCGATTTTGAATTGAAACGTTGATCGATTATTTTATTTAAAATGCAGCAAACAAAAATGTTCAATGTAACGGGACTCGTCAGTGTAATCAGTTATAAATAAAAAAATATCGCTAAATATCCCCACGCATTAGAAATTTCGAACGATTCAAAATTCTCGAATAAAGTTAGTTTTTCGAGTAAAGGGGCCAATTTGAAATTGCAATTTAATCTGTACACGTTTAAATATAAATTCCGAACGTTTGTAGGCCGACAAATTTCGAAAAATAATTTAATAAGTTATAAATTTTTTTACAATTATTTACAATTTTAAAGTCGTCCCCTCCCCTCACCGCCCAGTTTTCCAGGAAATTAAATCGGCCCCGTAAATTCTTTATTCGAGTTAGAAACTAAATTTGTTTCAAAATTGTACAGCTACTTGTTTTTAAATGTAGATATTTAAAAAAATTCTCGCGCGAAATATGTGATCGAGGGAGTGACAAGAGGCGTCCGCCACGGGCGCAACTAGGTTTTGTGTTAGGGGGGCGCAAGTTCAACACTTGCCGTAGGCGCTCGACCACGGGCGCTTCACACCCTCGTTACGGCGTTGTATGTGATCTATTTCGTGATAAGCTTTTCGACCACCCCGTGTAGGCGTTGGCCTTAAAAATATTTTGATAATACGTCGCCCACTTTGATAATTTTTTATTGCAACTCAACAAATTTTAGGTGCCTACATAGTAGGTATTTCCTATAAAGCGATAAGACGCAAAACGTATAGATAATTCGTCTTATCGCTGATCGCGCGTCATTCCCGATAAAATAAACTTTCTAAAATTCGAACAATGCATTTTACTAGGTATTTATTTATTATGTTTGCAAACGGGGGTCGGGTTCGAATAAAAGCGTTGTAAAAATTCCCTTCGGTTTCGTGTCATGTTTTGTAGAATTCGTGCGCGTGATGTTAAGGCTTAGAATTTTGATTTTTTACGATTTTATACGAGAAAAAGGTCAGGATTTTGTTGTTTGTTTAATTTAGTGGATCGTGAGCCGATGGATTCAGGTCGTTTTTCTTTATGCCCGAATCTCTTCGATTTAAGTTGGTACCTAGTGCTCATTAGCACACTTAACCCGAGTTTTAGTGGAAAAACAACTTGTCTCCCTTGGCCTCCGGCCCCCTCGATTATAAAGTTGCACGCGCTTAAGTCCCTTCCCCCCCACCAGTATAAACTTAAATTCAAATCATTAATACGATCGTTTTTATCGTTATTTTTTAAGTAAATAGCATTCATTTAGGACTCGTTCAAAACTATGTACGAATTTGAATCTTGAACCCCCACGTTTAAAAATAACCAAGCCGCGGTCAAGCTTTATTAAAAACAAAATATATAAGCGGGTAAGAGGATTCTAGGATCGTCCAAGAAAATTGTCCAAATTTTTTAAAATAAAGAGCCGAATTATTGTGGTGCGTCGAAGGGGAGTGAAAAAGATTTTGATTTTTGATCATATGTATAAAACAAATATATATAATAGTCAAATAATAGGCTAAAAATGATCGACATACTAAATATTATCATAACGGTTTTAATAAAATTTTGCGGCCACCCCCTTGCGGCTAGTCGTTTTTATTGGCCTCATAAATTTTAACACCCTCTATAATTAATTTCGTCGGTATATTATCCCTTAAATAAGGGTAAATAGAAGTTAGTCCCAAAAATTTACAAAATTTTAAAAACGCCTTGCGCTCCCGCCCCCGATTATTGTAAACAGTTCAATTGCATTTACAAACCCCATAAAAAAAGTCGAAAATTCCGGAAACTTTTTCATCTAGCGTTTTTGTTTGTAATTTGATTTTAAAAAATCCCCCGCACGCTAACTACTTACGTATATATTATATTATGTATATCGCATTTGTATCAAATCTTAAAATTAATGAGCGGCTTGTCTTAAATTCTACATATAGATACTTTCTTATTTGCTTATATTAACTCGTTTTTTAATATGCGATAATGAAAATTCGACTTTCACCGGGACCCCACGCGCGTGTCATCGACCTTCTTAAAAAAAAGGAACTAATTTAATTAAGACGGCTCCCGATTACTTGGTGTGTTTATCGACGGGGTTGCCGTTCTCGTCGATCGCGAGCGAGGGTATCAGCGGCGGCATGAACCCGTACTCTAACCTGATGTTTTGCTCGAAGTTCTGTCTGGCGATCCGCTGCTTGCGCACCGTGGCGGTGTTGTTGTGGTGGTGATGATTCAGCGGTTCCTTGGGTGGCACCAGGCCTATGTAAATGTTGTTGTTCGTGTGACAGTAAGGCTTCTGAATGCCCAGCGATCGCAGATCGAGGCACGGCGTACGTTGGTTGTTTATGCGGTTCGGGTAGTAGCGCGGCACCTTTACGCTGGCCTCGTTCTTGAAAAATATGGGGTACGGGCGTTCGACCACGTTGTTTATGATTTTCGGCACCTCGACCGGTACCGGATGCGGTACTCGCACTTCGATCGGGACGGGTTGCGCGACTGGCACCTCGATCGTTTGAGTTACGTGGACGGGGTACGGTTTCGGTACCGGATAGGGTTTGTTGACGTACTTTGTGACTTCTACCGGGTAGGGTTTGGGCACAGCGACTGGGACGTAGAAGGCTTGGGCGACGGGTACGGGTACTCTAATAGGTACCGGGTAAGGTCTGTGTATGTATTGGGGGACTGGCTTTTCCACGATTTTTTCGACGGGCACTTGCTTTTCGATGTACTGAGGATATGGTACTTTTTTCTCGATGGTGATAGGAACTTGGACGGGCACTCGAACCTCGACGGGATACGGCTGGTTCACTATTTTCTCGACGATTTTCTCTACTTGGACGGGATAAGGTACGGGTTTGGCTACCGGTACCGCTACCGGATACGGGCGGTCGACGTATTTTGTAATAGGGACGGGCACTTTTCTTTCGACGGTGTGAGAGATGTGTATCGGCTTTTCGATTATTTTCGTGATCATCACCGGTTTTTCGACGATTTTTTCGATCGTAACGGGGACTGGTACGCGTTTTTCGACCGTGACGGGCACCTCGACCGGCACGTGTACCGGATACGGTTTGTCTACGTATCTCGTAACCTCCACGGGCCTCTCGATTATTTTTGTTATTTCGACAGTCTTTGGTGTTCTGTCGTCAGAAACGGATAGTGCTTGGGAAAACGTGGTGCCCGAATTTTCGGAATCGACGGCCGGCGCGACCAGAGCTTCCGCTATGGGGGTGTCGTTCGCGGGCTCGTTAAGGAAACCACCGATTGCGATGTGTTGCGTCGTATAATTAGCGTTGTCGGCGTTAGGTGCAATCGTTCCATCGATGTATATCACTTTTCCTAAATAATAAGGGATACTTTTTTGTACGTCCACTTCGAAGTTTTCGTGCGCCGCTTGTGCCGACTTCTCGTCGCTTTCGGCCGCCGTTAGTTGTACGCCGGCCGTGATGGGCGCCAAGAAATTGGAACTGAGCGGCCTTGGGGTGACAACGATCGTGGACGATTGTGATTGGTAGAGGGTCGATGATTCGATCGTGTTTTGATAGTCGATATCGGCGACCACGATCGGCTGCTTGGAGAGTGCGCTGTCCTCTTCCATCGATTGAGAATTTGGCCTCTCCAACGAACCGTACTCGGAAACTATGGCGGTCGTGCCCTCGGCTACCGCCTCGTCCAAATTTTGGCCGACCGCCTGGTTTATGTCGAGCACGTCTTGGCCGTTGACCAAGTTTTTGACGTGTTGCGCCAGCTTGACGGGCTGCGAATTGTGGGTGACTTTGACGTTTATTTTGGAGCCGTAACCGCCGTAATGGTCTAGGTTTTTCGTTAACGGTTCGTAATTCACGTTGTTTGCCGCATTTTCGTAGAGGGCGGCCGTTTCAAATTGTAGGGCGTCGTGTTGCGTAATTTCCGGCGGTTGTTGGTAATTTAACGGTATGGGCACTTGATAAATGAAGGGTTGAAGCACGTAATTCCCTTGGGCTTCTTGATAATTTGGCTGTTGTACCTGATCGATGAAGACGAGGCCTTGTTGTAAAAGCGGGGCCGAAACAAGTTGTTGTTGTTGGTTTTGGTTGTCGTTGATGACGTCGAGGGCGATCTGTTGTTGTAGCAGTTGTAGTGGATTTTCGCTTGCGCTGTCGCTTTGTTGCCGGTAGTCGATTGCGTTGTTTTGAGGTAGTTCGGCCGAATTTTGATCGACAGGGATGATGTGGGAACCGTTGTCTTCTTTGACGGTCAGTAGGCGAAGCTCTTGTTTTTGTAAGACGACGTCCACGTCTTCGTTTGGTTCGGTTTGGCTTTCTGGGGAGTGTTCCGTTTTCGTGTTGGGAACCTCGAGGGAGTCGGGGACGTCCAGTTTGTTCTTCTAAAAATCGCGTGGTTTAGTTTCGATTTAAGGGTGCGTTTGTGTCGAGCAAATACCTTGTTCCTTAGAGTGTTGAGGGATTTCGTGTCCAAAGCGATTTGCGTGATGGTTTGGCTGTGCGGGCCCACATTGCTGTATTCCACGTAGGGGTGGTAACCCCAATCGTCCGCCACGTATTCCACATTTTGACTGGAATTCTTGCCTTGCACGTAATACCTAAAATCGATAAAAACGAGTTTCGACCTAATTTAGATGCTCGGTTGCACATCGAAACAGATCGTAATTTTACGCTCGAGTAAAACATCGGTCGTTTCGTGTGGTAGCCGTAGTTTTCCTGATACTGTACGCATTTACGGCAACTAGGTTCAAAAAGTTATACGGAAACAGTTATTCTAGGGCAGCGGTACTATGCTAATTAAAGAGAATGTCGTACCTTCCCGACGCAAAAATGCCATCTCGCGCCTCCAATTTTCCTTGGCCAGTTCCTTTGTCGTTTTGCACGTTATACCGGTACTCGTATTTCGGAGGATTCTGAAAGAAAAAAATTGAACGAAAAGTCGGAGGAAGTCGTTATTAATAATAAACATCGCCGAAACGAAATTTACTCCACGAAGGAAACGGATACGAAAGCTGGCCCGTGTTCCCTAAAAAATTGTAACTATGCAGGTGTGCGTAGTAAACAAAAAAAAAGAGCCCGCCCAAAAACAAACGACGGAGACGTTTAAGATGTTCAGTAATTTTATTTAAGTGTAATAACGGAATCGTGGTCGATTTCGATAACGATCTATACGAATTCGAAGGAACAATAAACGTATTGTTCGAGCTGTCGGTCGTAAGTAAAAGTTTTATTATTTTACAAAAGCTCGCGAATTAAGTTGTTAATAATTAATTTAGTACAATTTTATTCCGTTTGCCAACAATTTTTTCGATCGTATCTAAAGTGTGTGTTACGTCTCCCGCGCCCGTCAACTTTCTAACCGTTTTGTTTTTGAGAAACAATCCTGGGATCGCCCATAAGAACGAAATTAAATTAATTAGCTTTTATTTTTCAACGGTTCCTTTTAAACGATCATTTATTGCGCGCATTTCGTAATAGATATTTTGAATGAATTTATATTTATTTACGTGTGCGTTTCGTTACACTTTTGCTTACGCTTCATTTTTACTAATGCTAATTTTAATTGCGTACTTATGATTTTCAGATGCTCCTCGATTATTACATACAGTAAAACCCCGTTTATCCGGATCAAACGGGACCGAGAAAGTGATTTGGATAATTCGAATTTAATTTTAAAAGAAATCCAGACAAACGCGACCCGACTAAGGGGGGTTTTACTGTATTAAATTTTAAGTACTCGTGGTTACGTGGCAAAAATTGTTTTTCTTTCAATATCGTGTCGTGGAATGCTGAAATGTTTATTTTAGTCTTTGAAATAGAACCTATATCTTAGCTGATTAGTTCGTGGCTGTTTCCTACTATGGTAAAACCATTAGAAACGGCTACGTCTGTTTTAACGTGATTGCCTCTGAACACGGCCATTAATACCAAGAATATAAAAATTAGTTTTTAACAGATTTTAGTTTATCACGTTTCCCTGAGGCGATCACCTAAAACTGGATGGCGCCAACAATGGTATTTACTGTATTAGATTTGAATTATTCGTAGTTACGTCGAATAAGTTGTTTTTTCTTAGACTATCGTGTCGAGGAATGCTGAAATTTTTATTTTAGCCTCTGCAACAGAAGCTGTACCTTAAACTAATTAGTTCATGGCCGTTTGTATTACCTAAACCTAAAATAAAACCTTTAGAAACGATCACCTATTGTAATGGAATCATTTCTAAATGTAACGATTACTGCCGAGAACGTGAAAGTTATGTTTTAACAGATTTTAGTTTATCGCGCTTTTTCTATGGCGACCACCAAAACTGCGTGTAGCCAAAAATGGTCAACTTATATTAGATTTGAATTATCAGCGGTTACGTCGCATAAGTTGTTTTTCTTGGAATATCGCGTCGTGATGCAAACATTTTTATTTTAGCCACTGTAATAGAAGCTATATTTAACTGATTAATTCGTGGCTTCTTTGCTGCTACAGTGAAACCTTTAGAAACGACCATCTGCTCTAGTAGAACAGCTTAGAACATAAAAATTCGTTTTTAACAGATTCTAGTTTATCACGTTTCCTCGAGACGACCACCAAAACTGCACGCGGAGAGTTAAGAACGATTGGCTTTAGAGAGATTTTACTGTAGATACTAAAAATGAAATTATTCGTGGTTTCGTTGCAAAAATTGTTTTCGATTTTAAATGTCGCGTCGTAGAATGCAGAAATTTTTATTCTAGTCAGTGTAACTGAAACTATATTTAATTGATTAAATTGTTGCTTTTTTGCTGTTACAGTAAAACCTTTAGAAGCGATCGCCTGTTCTGGCGGATCAGCTTGGAACGTAAAAATCAGGCTTTAACAGATTTTAGTTTATCGCGTTTTTCTGCGACGACCACCAAAACTGCGTGGAATGATAGGCTTAGGTAGGTTTTACTGTATATTATTTTAAATTGGATATTAGGGTATCTATTTCAACTTTATATTTTCTGACAGAAAATCAAAAAAATCACAGGGTGATTGGTTTCTTATAATTGTTATTAACATTGTTTGCGAATACCTGGATGCAAAAGGCGATTTTCGTTGCATTTCATTTTTAATAGTTGCCTAAATAAGGGCCCCAGGTTATTAGACGGATGTTGTTTTTAATTTTCTTTTAGTCTTCCGACTTAAAAAACGATCAAGCCCGATACTGGACGTCTCATTGGCATTTAAATTGTAGTACAATACGAGATGTGGCAGAAAAGTAACGAGACTTTGATTATAAATTTTGATATTTTAATTTTAATATGTTATTCTCTTGAAAGTAGTGCTCATCTGAAGCCGTACACTTGTTGGAGATCCTCGACCGGTCGACCTCTTGTCCTTTCAGATGGCACACGGATCCAAAAATGAATCAAAAAAGGAGATCATTCCGGAACCATCGACATTCATTGAAGACAATACCGGTTGAGGACTATCGGCATTGCTTCAACGAGCATGCGGCGGCTTCAAAGTCTCGCTACTTTTCTGCAACCAATTCAGGGTGGTTTCGCGAATAAATCGCCGGCGCGCGCGCGTACTTTATCTCTCGAACGTCCAATCTGTTTTACATTAAGGACAGTTCGGGACAATTAAAACCATTTAACCGTGAACGGTTTTTAATGGCAATAACGGACGCGCGCTCGTTAAAAAAGCGCGCTTTGATAATAATTGACGTCCACTTTCTGTTTTTCGACGATTTTTTCTTAATCGCGGAGTTTCGCGTGACACCATTGAATTTCGTGTAATTAGGTAGCGCAATGTGAAATTGCTTTTTTTTGCGTATTTTTGAAATCATAAAGCGCGCTTTCGTTCTCCCCAAACGGAATACAGATGATTTTTGGCTACAATTAATGGCGAACAATTTGTGCGTCCGGTTACAGGAGCGTTATATAGAAAGTTTGTAAACAAATAAATCGAAAATATAATTAAATCGGTTTTCTCTTACCTAATCTAGTTGTTGTATTTTACGGCATTTTTACGTTTACAAGCCAAAAAAAATAAATAAATTAATACAACTTCCTAAAACGCTCAGTATCCGCGATCTGATTAATATTTTTAATATACGCGAACCGCAAAATGCATAAATCAAAATTAATACCCGATAAAAGTCGGCTTTCTAAAAATTTAACGTGCAGCATGTCGCGGTTTTAATTAAAATTTAAACCGCCTAGCTTACTCGAAATTAAGTTAAATAAAAAAAAAAAAAGTAGCACCGTCTCACCTCGTCCGTTTTTTCGACGGCGCCCCCTTCGTGTCTTCGCGGGGGTACGGCCTCGGCAAGCGTTAACGTTACCAAAAACGCCAATGGCACCTGAAAAAAGCACAAAAAAACAATAAATGCCTCGATTATGTACCCAGTAATTTGCTCGTTTTAATTCGTCATTAATGTCGAAAATAATGTTTGAAAATAAAGTACATCTTCGCGTGTTCATTGTGAGAATTAACCAAGTTCCCAACAACAACAATCACAATAACACCGAACGCGAGAAAATCTAGGCTAAGTCACAGTTTACAATATCTCAACCATAGCGTTGATTCTCAACCATTGAAAAAAATAAACAAAAGTCAATCTAATTAATTACTAATTAAATTGACGAGAAACAATTCAGGGTGAAAACGCACCTGCGTCAGCATCTCTTTCGATGATAACAACAACAACAACATCACTGCACCACTATCACCAACACCCGATGCTGTCGGACTGATCTGCTTTAGAAATGTATCAGAATTTCATCTGATTACACAGTCCTTTCACCGGCCCAACCTGTAAACTAACACTTTGTTAAGGAGCTCGCGTGAGTAGGTAGTACCTCTTCGGCCGCCTATTGATGTTACGCGTTTCCAAAACCTTTACTTTCTGCCGAAGAATTTTTCCGACGATCGTTGGTCCCATCGGGACCGACGCCTTTCCAATTTTACCACTCCACCATCGGCGCCACCTCTTTTCACGGTACACTTAAGTCGTTTACGTCTCTCCAAGTAAACTCATAATTATCGAAGCTCCGAAGATCGACCCGGAGGCGCATCTAATTTTAAGAAGAAAGCGGTCTTCCAGATAATGACACGTTACGAACGGGACGCGTCCCCGACATGTCGAGGAAACCCTTTCGTCGCGGTACCGCAAGAAAACGGCAGTAACGCGAATGGACGGTTTCGCTTTTTCGAAGGTCACTTATCGGTTCGAGGTGAAGGTCGTAAGTGTTTAGATTTAACGGACTATTTGATTTGAAACGAAAAAAAAAAAGTTGTACGGTCGGTTTGGTTGGTCCCGTGTCCCGGTCGACGGACGACCGTTTCGATCAAATTTAGCCTCGATTAGATCGCGTTTAGATTAATTCGCGCGGTTTTGTTGTGTTGGATTTTTGGGACATCCGCTCGTTTCGATTGTTTGGTCCCAAGTGCTGGGTTTTATTGTCGCTAGAACTAACGCTTACGAAACCCCAGTCGGGCAAAGGCCAAAAGGCGACTTTACGATACGCGAAACCTGCTCAAGATCTTTTAAGTTTTTGTTTTGTTTTTTTTTGGTCGAAAGGCAAAGTTCAAGGTTATTGGTTATCAACCATCGACCAGCTACTATGATTCCACACAACGGATCCACGGTTGCAAGAGGATTCGAATCCTAGTCTAGCTCTCTAGTGTCCGCCATGATTTCCATGGTACATTTTGCGTCCATCATGGAAGATCTTTCTAAATTCATAGAAACCGTCCCATTTCTTCGAATGTTGCGTTTTTAGGTTTGACGCGTCATCCTAATTTCTTCAATTCATATAATTCATATTCATATTTCGAATCGTTTTTCTTGAAAACCATTAAGCGCAAGTGGTCGTGGAAAATTGTAATCAAAGTCGATACACTTGAAGTAGATGCTCTGATTAGAACCTGATTTTAATAGAAATTACGGTCAAATTGGCTATGACTGGATACGATTCTTTAACAGTAGTTGCCTAATACAAATTTGTAAGTAATTGTTTTAAATATTTTTTATCGTTAACAAATTCAAATATTATAGAATATTATACAGGGTGTAGCAGGAAAACAAAGCTCGATGATTCATTGAAGTATCATCTTAAAATACAGGAAAAGACACTTTATTTTTTGATGACGACGTTCCTCCAATATTAATCGCTATGACGCGCCAACCATTAAATATTTCATGGGGGGGGAGAGGTACTACCAGGACAACGTCTTCAGTAATTCGCGAATAATTTCTATCTGACTTTTAAATAGCAGGACGATGATTAGCCTTGGTGTGTTGGATACTTTGAAAATCAAGGTCATTTTGTCGATTATCACACACTCAAGGTCACGAAATATTTGTTTAGTACCTATCTAGTACCTTTGATCTAAGTATTTTCCATTTTAAATTGTCGGTACAAATGACTGACGCTGAAATAAAAATTAAGTAAAGCAAGGCATTCGGAGCTTAGCGAAACAACGATAAATAGCGACCCCCCACTACTCCTCGCACTCTTAAGAGAAAACTCGCCGCTCGCGATCGGTTTTGGTGGGTTTATAAAGATAAAATAATTTGGGAGTTGAATTTTTTAACATTCTTATTATACGATAACCGGTAATAAAAGCCCCACAAATTGGTTGCGGTTCTTGTTGCGTTTTGAATAAACTCTGACTTCTTATTTTGATTAATTTAACTAATTCGACGCGAATTTTACGTCGAGAAAAAGGATCTCCAGCGGTTTCACAACACCCACTGAGGAGTTTGGTCGCCGCAATTTAACTCTGCCCCAATCGCCCTAGCGTCGATTCATCCATAGTTGTTAATTGGCGCCCTTACTTTACGTTCAAATGTACACTAAAGCTCTATCGTGTTTGTATATTGTATCCTTTTCAACAAAAAAAATGTTTGGTTCTGGTGATTCATTACACCCTGAATAATATATTAATGAAACTTTATAGCTCGCCTAATCAATTTCGCGAACAATTTCTATTTGGTTTCTAATGAGCCAGGCGATGTTTGATCTTGAAGTGTTTATTAGTTTGAAATTTTTGAAATCAAGGTCAATATTTCGATTATCACACACTTCAAGGTCACGAAATATTGGTTACCTAGTATTTTCGTTTTAAATTATTTGTCGGTACAAACGACTGCCACTGAAATGAAAATTAGGCGAAACAATTAGACCTTCGGGGCTTAACAAAACGCTTAAATTATTAACGCGCAAGATTCGGCCAAGGATATATAGTGCCCCCCCCCCCTACAACCCTTAAGTAAAATTAAAATAGTAATTAATCGGTTTACGATGGATTTTGTATAGTTTATAAAGGTAAAGTAATTTGGAAGTTGTATTTTTTAATATTCTTATTATACGAAAACGTTAATCGGTAGGCATAGGTCCCTCAAATTTGCAGCGGTTTTGTTTCGTTTTTTAAATAAAATTTGGTTTCATAGTTAATTTAATTAATTGTCGCGAATTTGAGACGTTTATATGTATTTTTTTTACGCGAACAACGCCCACTACGGATTTTTGGTCGCAGCAATTTGACGCTGCACGATTCGCCCTAACGTCCATTCACTCGACCGTTGTCGATATCGGCGCCCTTATTTTACCGTTTCGTGTTTGTAAATTGCGTCCTCGTAGACAAATTTGCGTCCGATCGTTCAACGCCGAAATCCGTTCGTCGCGCGCAATTTAAATTAAAGAAACTAACGTAGGTATCTTGTCTATAGAAAGTTTACGAAACAGGGACAGTTAACAATCGTGCGGCCATAAAATGAAGCAAAAAAATTTAATATCTACGAATGCGCCAAATTATAGGTTCGCTAATTGCGCGCCGATTTTAAAAAAACCTCCAAAAAACGGATCGTCGCGTTTTAAGAGAAACATTAGAGCGCAGATACGATCTGATTGGGGTTTAAAAGCATTTTACGTAACAATTACGGCCCGTTATTTTAAGCAATTTTCGATCCGAACGGAAATCGGCGGTTATGCGGTCGGTTTTTCCTAAAAATTAAACGACCGCAAATTAGTCGACTTTTCGACACCCGTTTAAAAATAAATCGCGGCACGCGCGAAACGCATGGACGAGATTTGCGGGGTTTGCGGTTTTTAAAATAATAATGTATTTATTAAAAATGTGGTCCGGGTCCCACACGAAGCGCGCGCTTCCTCGTGCGAGCTTTATTTACCTATTAATACATCGTTCGGCGTGTCAACTTGCAAAATGTTTGCGTAACCGTTTTTAATCTCGGTCGTTACAATTTTTACCGTTTCCGTTTTAGCGATGGCACCACACACGCGAATTAAGGATTATTCGCGGTTATATAAAATAAAATAAGTAGATCCCAGATCGATGGAAATTAAGAAACCGAACAGAATGCCATTAGAAATCTGTCCCAATTTCGTAATAATGATTGATTAATATACGTTTGGAAGCGTTCTTTCGTTTTCGACAATTAATAATAGGCCTCTAATGCAACGGAAAGACAATAATTACGCTTTCAGGAAGTTGTTCTCCTTGTCAAAGAAATAATAAGCGTCGAACGCGCGGTTGTTTCGTTGTCCGCGGTTCTTGATGATGGTCGGACAAGAGGACAAAAAAAAACGAATTAAGTTGGCAATTTAGTATTTTTGACAATAAAATAATTCGATTGTTTCGTGTACGAATAGAAATTTAATTGACGGAAAATTCTCCTTTTTCCTCCAATGCAGGGCCGTTATATGAGAACGTTGAAGGTGGTCGTCGCGCGGGTCGAAACGCATGCGCTCGAGATCAAAAACACATCGAAACGCGAAGCAACAAAACCGAGAAAATTCGGCGATTAACTCGGAAGTCAATTTAACGGGAAATATTCTCAATCTAAGCTCGTTTATTAACGACTTTAAGCCGACTATCGCGCTAATTTTAAATCCGCAAAAATTATAGTGCGATGGCGGGGAGAGTATTTTTTTTTTATGTCACTGCCTCGTCTACTACTATATAGTTTCGCTGACTAATTGGCTTCGAGAGGTTGTATTGTTTACAAATTAAGACGTTTATTAAAACGATTTAAGTGCGATATTGTTTAAGAACAAACGATACTTATGATGTTCGTTCGAACTTTCGCCGATGCCGGTTTTGCACGTCGAAGATTAAATGGAAATTTAGCTTCTTGTCAACTCACTTTCAACATTTTTAGCGAATTTTCATAGAAAATAAAGCTATTGCAGCCTGTTTGATGACAGGACCCAGATGTGTCCTTTTGGATTTTCTCCGATCTCGATCCCTCCGGTATTGTCTTTACGTAAAACGAAGGACAAGTTCGTTAATCAGCCGAATCAACGGAGCTGTTTCGAAATGACAGCCGTTCAAAAAACAAAATTTAATTTTTTTTTTAAACTCTAATCTCCGTTATTACTCAATGCAGTGCTTCCATTGATTTATTTTATTTACTTTTTTTACGGATTTACTTTTATTTACATTTTAGTCTAGATATTTACTTTATTTACTTTTTTTTTATTTATTCACGAATCTGAGAAAAGAGTAGACTGTGTACTCGGTGATTTGGTTCCTGGTGAAGTTGTAATGGGTGTTTGATTTTTTAGTGATACGCGGGCATTATCAGTTTAACTGCTGTTGTGTCTTGTTATGATCACTTAGTATTTCATATATTAAATTATAAAAACGTATAGTTCGTCATTTCTTTGTTATATTTAAAAAACTACTTTTCGAATCATTCCGGACCTGTTCTATGCGTATCAGGTAGTGTCATTTTATCGAGATCATGCAAAATTATAATCTATTTAAATGCCTGCAGTTCGTCATTTATTGCGTTGTTATGCTAGAATTACGAGTTTTCTACTAGTTTCCGACATGTTCTGAACGTTCCGTCTTAAAACGTTCGGGTCAAAATTTTGCCAAAAAAAAAAACGTGAACTATACTAAGAGATTTTTTCGAGATTTCGCAAAAATTTTAAATCGATTTAAAAACGTGTAGTTTGTTATATTCAGTGCTTCCAGTGATTTACTTTTATTTACTTTTTTTACGGATTTACTTTTATTTACATTTAGTTTGAGAAATATTTACTTTATTTACTTTTTTTAATGGGGCGTATCACTGGAAGCCCCAGGTAATGTGAAATATGTTTTGTAATCGTCATAACATTCTCTACCGATCATGTCCTTTTATAATTTTCAATAGAATGCGCCGTTTTCGAAATAATCGAGGACTCGACTCCTACCGGGCGAACGCGCGGACGCGATCGGTCTACGCCACGAGTCGGCCGTATTCATCAATGTTCGGCATCATGATACAATAAATATTAAAGTAAGTAAGTTATTATACCAGGGTACGGCATCAATTATTAGCGAATTTTCATAGAAAGTAAAGATATTGTAGCCTGTCTGATGACGGTACCCAGATGTGTCCTTTTCGATTTTCTCCGATCTCGACCACTCTGTTATCTCCGTTATTAATCAACGGATCGATAATGTGAAATATGTTTTGGAATCGGTATAAAATTCACTACCGATCTTTATATACTTTATATACTTATACACTACTTTATAATTTTCGAAATATTATTTTATTTTATTATTAAATATTATTTTTCAAAAAATGTATTTCTTTCGAGAAAAATTTTTAAAAAAGGAGTTTTGCGACACCATTTATAAAAATTCGGTGCCGCGATTTGGGCGCAGTCGGATCTTTTCTGTTAACGATGGTAAATTCGCCGAGTACGTTTTGTTTTCAAGAAATTAAAGAGGTATCGAATTTCTCTTTTCTCTTTTTAGGAGGTTTGTTTTTGTTTTGATAACGTTAATTCGGCCCTCGAATACTTTCGCCCCCGCAATTTTAGTTCTCAATTAGTTTCGATCCAATCCAAGTCGTTCCAAATTTGGTCACTCAGAATTTGGTCGCACGTTTTTGACCGTCGTTCCAAAACTGCCGACTTCATTTCGACTGGCATATGCATCTCGAACCGACCACAATAGATATGAGTTTTAATTATTCAGTGCTTTTTGACCATTCGAGGGTTTTGCGTCGGTTACTCGAAGGGCAATGTTGGATCGACGCTAATAATTTTGTTGCTTTGCCTGGCAATCAATAACTTGCTGCGATCATCATCATTCTTCGGAATGGAATTCGTTCGTCTGGTTCGACAAGTTGCTAATCGTTTTCTAGCATTTTAAGAGCCAATTGCGCAACAACCGATTACCGCCGATCGGCGGTCAATCACCACAAAAATGATTGTCTAAACAATTGTTTACATGACGATCGACTGAGGTTCAGCGATGATCAGCTGTTGTGCAACTGACTCTAAGTTAGATACGTGGAGCTCTCAGACGTGAAACACGCTTGATGAGAAGACCAATTCTTTCCAGTACTACTTACTTCATAATTTTGAAAATGTTCTCGATTGATGAAAATTTCGACGATATCCGTTGCCAATACTTTCTTTAGCTGTTGATTTTTTGCCATTGTTCATGTTATCTGTGGCAAATGTTTGGTAGCGCGCTGTCATCGAATATTCCTGTAAAGTTGTTGCGATTCACTCTGTAATACCTACAATACAGGGTGCTTTGCACGAAACCCGGTTTCTTTGAAATTTGCGTTATTTTGCAACCAATTGTATTCAACGCGATTTACTCAAAATCTCGATGGTAAAAGTTTTATGTCTGTGTGTTATCTGATATTGGGCGCCCAACGAATTTTATCAATTGGTTGGGACATTTTTGTAGTTTACCTATTGTGAAATTTTGTATTGTCTTTATTTCCAGATCGTCGTGTTTGTTCAGCTAATTTTGAACTATCTATTGGCGACAAATAATGGCGATTGACTTAAAAGACAGAGCAAATAGGTAAGTTCTATATAATATTATTTTCATCGCTCGGTTTTAATCTTCGTTATTGGTCGTCGAAATAGTCTTTAAAATTAAAAATAGTAAAATAAATTAGTATGTTTTGAGTTGTTGGGCAACTTGAGAGGGATTTCTAAGTTAGTGGACGTCTCTTGGAGACACGATTTTGCACTCACATAATCTTTATACGGATCTCTAACTTTTAAAACATCTATGAAATATACGATACAAGATGCTCATCGCCATATTTAATGTCGTTCAGCAATCTATAGAAGAAGTTTCAAGATAGCGCTGATTTGAATGTCGCCGTGGAAACGTGCGATTGATGAAGATCATCAAAGTATAAAAGTTTAAGAACCTCTGGTATAGCTCGTCCTTGATCTTGACTTCTATATAATTCGGCGAATGTTTCCAGTTGTTCGGTGATTTGGCGAAAAAAATTGAAGTTGCTGGAAAATCTGAAGAACGTTGTGGAGATGTTATTTCGTAAATCATCTACCGGTACCAGGTTACAAAAAAGAAAACATCGCTATGTTTCAAGAAATTCCGAAATAATGAAAAACAACCGAAGGTCGTAGTGAGGACGTGCGAATCACGATGACATCGTTTAAATATTATCTTGATCTCCGCATAATTTTGAGATTATCCTTGAAATGTCAAAACAATGTGTTCGTCAATCTGGTGGAGAGAAGAAGATTGTGAAGATCTGAAGATTGTTGAAAACCATGGAGAGTGGTGGAGACCTACGTTGGTCTGCTCAGAGAAATTAAATAAAAACATCATGTTTTGAGTTGTTTGGAAATCTGACGAAGGAATTCCAAGATGGTGACGATAAGCATCCTTGATATTTCGAGTTGTTCATAGATTTGTAAAAGGAATTACCTATAAGACGGCGAGGATCCGAAGACAATGTTGGCAACGAGCGTTTGCTGACGAGTCATCTGGAGCAGGAGAAAATGTGAGCGTCGAATAACTTATGAAATGGCACCGTGTTCACCTAACAATTCCGCTTGACTTGTCGCTGATCACGTTGTCGGTTTCTTCGGGAGTTCTCCAAAAACTCGAGTTTACTCAGAAGGATTTGGAGATGGCGAATATCTGGAGATAATGTTGGAAACGAGCGTTTGCTGACAGAACCATGAGGAGCAGAAGAAAAAATGCGAGCGTCGAAGAACCTTCGAAATGGCCCCGTGTTCGTCGAAAATTTCCTCTTGACGTGTCGCCGATGTTATCGGTCTTTTCGAAAGTTCATCAAAGTGTCAAGTCATTGGCTCAAAAGGTTTCTGTAGAACTTCCATCAGTAACCGTAAAATAATTTAGTTTATTATTGTTTACAACATTAAATTATTTATTTGGGCGAGGTGTGAAATGCTAACGTGTTGGTCCCGTTAATGTCGAGGTGAAGGTTGCTGTGTCGGGTTGCGAGGCACGCACGTAAATTTGCCCATCAATTAATTTCTTTTTATAATCGATGGGAAGGAGTTATGGTAACCAAACGAACGATCCTTTCCCCCCTAGAGCAGCTATCTGAATCGTAAAACAAGTCGACCTTAAATTGACAATACATGACTTTTACTTTTGTTTACTATTGGATCTTCGATAAAAACGCGGTTGTCTATTACGGGTTTAATTACGGTTTCACTAAGCGACCCAGCGCTCCATAAAATTGTCATTGTTCCGCCGTAACGTTTGGACGTTCTTCTCGACGACCTAGTTTCGCGTCTACCGAAATAATGCAAATTAATTGTTTGGGAATCAGTAATTGTTTCCTTGTAAGGCGCCTCCGCATCGGCCGCGGGAGGAAATCCGGGAGATGGTCTCGCAGAGACGAAACTGGTCCATTTCCCTTGTTTAGAATAGACAATGATGATGGAAGATGAAGGGGCATATTTTTCGGATACAGAGGTGCTCATAGAAAGTGAATAATTAGCGATTCGAATCCGGGCAATCGATAACTGGTTGTAGGATTTAGAGTGAAAGGACGATTCATTAACGGATGAAATAATTAGGACCGACGAGAGATCGATCTAAGACTTCCCTAGGGCGCCTCCGTAGGACAATCGATCGAAGACGATATTGAAACTGTTTACAATTTTATTCGTACGATGGAAAAAGACCACGTTTGACATACATACTTCAACTAGTGAAAATATTGATGATTAATAAATGATAAAGTAGTTCGTTTTTTCTGGCATTTTCACTTTTTAACCTCTCTAATTATATGTGGAACGATTTAATGCTATTTTTTCCTGTTATTCGAACTAAACCGTTATTCGTAGTTCCAATTTTTACTCCAGTTTCTTCTTTTATTACTTATACTTTCATCTTCTGGTATCCTTTTCGTTTATCGAAGACGATATCGAATGTATATTCTGAATAAAAGGTCGCTGTCATCGCGGGCAAGTTGGGCAAATAAAATTTGACAATTTCAATAGTGAAGCTTTTTTTTAACCAAGAGATGGATGGACCAAAACTGGGTGTGGCCTGCGTATCATTCGACAAGAGCAGAGCGTGGGACGTTGCGTTCGCAGGTCAGTACAACTTTTTGATGAGCGTCTGGCGACCAAGGCAAATAAATAGAAAACCACGATATTCAAGTTAAGTTTAATATAAGTAATTTTCTAATTTTTCCCGAGTTTCGTCAATAAAAAAAGGCTTGTAGATTGATGTCGGGCGAGAAGACTGGCCACATACACGTAACTTAAATCTAAGCGTTTTTATCTTGTTCGGAAATCGTACAACTACTAATTAGTTAAAATAGGTTAAGGTTGTCGTTTAAAGGTAGACGAAAGGAATTTCTATTTCTTATGATTTTCACTTGTAATCTTTTTTCCGACGATTTGTAATTCGACCTTTAATTTTTAGTTCCACATTTAAAATGTTAATGTAGATAATATCGTTTTTAGTTTATTTTGTTTTTGAAAGAGAATCGCGATTCAAGTATGAATAATTATAAAAAAATAAAGATGTGTGCACCTGAACGGTTAGACAACCCACTGCACATATCGCATATTTCGAAAATTTGAAACTGCGACAAAAATTAAATTTTAACACGTCATTTTTGTATACGATATTAAAACAAAATTGAGTTAATTTCAGGCGATAGCTACGATAGAAATAGAAAATAATATGAAAATGATATTCACGTAAAAAATGTCAAGCACAACCTTTTTTCCCGTAACAATTCATAATACAGTGTTTTTACTGTATTGTTTTTGGTACTTCGCTATCGTACTTGTTTCTGTTTACGTTTGTATAACAGAAAACACAGTATCTCAAGAATTAAATAGTACCTGAAATGCCAAAACAAGAAATAAAGCGATGAACATGTGGAGTATTATACAAGAGATTAGAGTATTGTTAATTATACAAACGTAAACAGAAACAAGTACGATAGCAGAATATCAAAAAAAATTATAAAAACCCTAAACGTCTCTTTTGAGCCATTTCTCTTCATTTAAATTAACCAATTGAACGAGTTTTTTTTTATATTAGAAACTTTGATCAAGCTAATTGATGGTGTGACACTGACATTATACATCTAAACACTTCCCAATAACTTAAGCTACCTACGTGAACAGAACGCTTTATTACAAAAATTTAAAAACATCGAAGTCTATAATTACTACGTTAATTTACAAGAATTTGTACAGTTTACAAGAGCACTCGTAGCCGTGTTATTGTAATGCCTCTTAATTTAAATTACGAAAATTCGGAAAGCTCTATCTTCTGGACTTCTTTCTGAAACTGCATCTTTTGGTCCTCTGTCTTAATCTGTAATCTTCTGGAACACGAACCTCTACGGCTTCCCTTTTATCTTTTGAATTTTTCGAGAAAAAGCATTCTAGCTATGTTATTTTCATTTACATTTAGTCCTATATATATCTGATTAGTTACTTCTTTAAAATCACAGTTATTGTCTAAAATTTTTACATATTTTTTTAAAATTTGATCTAAAGCATCTTCGCAATTTTTCTTGTATTTTACTTCAACAATAACCACTAAATTCTTATTGCGCAAAATTAAATCGGGTCTTCCTTCGGGAAAATATAGTTCCGTACCGACTAAAAAATTAGTTTTACAAAATATATTAAACATAAGACAATGATAAACGTCTTCGTTGTGTTCGATAATCTTGCTAGCTAATTTCTTCGAAGCTTCATTAAACTCGATAAGAAATTCTAACATGAAAATTTCAACATTCGACCCAGGAGAAATTTGATTAAAAATAACGGCACAACTTTCTAAACATGAATTTATATTGAATTTATAGTAGTAGTCTTTTAATGTGGCTTTGAATTCTTCAATAATTTCACCGTTTGGTGTTTTAACAGAATACAACTTCTTGGTTAGTTCTTTTTCATACGTTAGGTAGCCCTGTTGTAAAATAAAATTCAGATATAAATCGGGTCGTTCCAGTTTTAATGTTGTAGAGCGGCATCTTGTAAACATATTTTTCTCAAGTCGTCGATATTTTGAAGTTGTACTATGTCTAAAATTTCCATATTTACAGATTCTCCTAAACAAAGCTTTTCGATACAATATCTAATAACAGGAGTATTCAACGCTTCCTCTAAATTCGTTACGATCCCAGATTTTTCCCAAAAGTTTTCAAGTTTTTTGGCTTTATTTGCCAAAAAGTTCAATACCGACCATATGGAAAACATCTTTTTTTAACTTAAGCTAGTATATCCATTGTAATACGATATAACTTGTTCTTTGATCTCATCAGCAATTTCGAATTTGGTTAAAAGAACGCCAACTTCTTCTTCTGTAAGTCCGTAATATGGAACAAACGGATGATCACCTAGAAACATATATTTGCGGATATTGTTAACTCCAGAAAGTCCAACAGTGGCAAAATACGAGATGCCCGTTAGCAAGGCCATTCTTACGTACTTGTCTCCTTTCAAAGCATTTGAGAATATTGCGCAAAGTAATTCATTAACATGTTCGATAACGATGTCGTCTTCAAACATTGGTCGCATTCAGGGAATGGTAGCGCTGTAGCGCTTTATCGAAGCGATGCTCTGAATGGTGTCTGCTTTACTCGCAGTGCTGCAGCGCTTTAGTAAAGCATTAAAGCATATAAATATTCCGCTTTAACGCTTTATAACTAAATAAAGCAATGACGCATCCATGCGTTCTAACCTAACAAATTATGTTGCTTGTGTATGTTTTGGTTTATGCAAAAAATAAAGATGGCTTATAACGTTACAATTCGGAGACGAAGTCATTTCCCTTGCAGTAACGTAAGAAGAAAGGTTGAAGATATTACAAGGTAAGTTTTACATAAAAATTTGAGTTTTCCAAACAAAATTGCCAACCTAAGAATTAAAAGCTGAAAAATAACTAGCACCAAAAATGTTTATTCAGGCAAGATAAAGCGTTACAGCGCTGCAGCGTTTCGACGCTACAATTCCCTGAATGCGACCATTGTGTTGTTTATGGGAGCATCGTATTCATCTATCAATACGAACACTTTTTTGTCATCGAAGTGCTTATAAAGATATTTTGATAGGAATTTTAGCCCCATCTCAATATCTATTTTATCCAGCCTTTTCTAATTGCAATCTCCATAATAAACTTTAAAACACTTTATCTCCTGTGAATTTAACTTTTACTGTTTAACAAATAGGGATGTTGTTTAAATGTTTCATGTAAAACACATCGAAATTTATCTAGAATTTCATTAAAATTATTTCCCAAAACAAGTTTAAAATCGACACGAATCACTGGAAAAGTACAAAAATATCCTTCGAAGAAGTCCCGATCTTGATAAATTAGCAATTTGTGATCTTTGAAAACTTCATAATTAGAAGATTGCTTTTTATCGATGATGACACCGCGTTGATCCACTTGTATCTCTACAAATTTCTGGATCATGTCTAGATTGGTGCTTTTACCGAAACGACGGGGAGCAGTTATTAGTATACGTGGTGAATCAATAATAATTTGTTTTATTAAAAGAGTCTTATCGATGAATGCGTCTATTTTCACTACATCAGCAAAGTACGGTTCAGCCAAAACAGAATTCACTGTAAGTTCTTTCTACAAATACAATTTAATATTAAAAGATAATTTAAAATGAATAATAATTTTACTGTGTACAATCGAAGCTCCTTATTTGCAGAATTGCTTTTTGCAACAAAACAGTTTCTGTGCTTGCGGTTAATATGTCGCTTCATTCTAAATAAGTGGAATTGTTTAACTTACATAACAAGAAGTCCACGATTCCATTCAAAAATGAACAATTCGACGATTTCGTCCGTGCTCCCAAGTAAGTTAGTAAATTTATATCTGCACGAAAAAGTTCTGGTTTTTGTGCAAACTTAATCAAATTAGTATTTGATTAAAATCTGTATACAATTCCAATTCCGGTTAAAATTTTCCTCGGCAACACTCTAAAGGCGCAACTTAAAATTATAATAAAATGATTTACAACTTTAAGAGGATGATTACGCCAAGCACTAATATAGGGATTTCAATGTAAATTCGGTCAGGTATTAAAACTATATTGATAGAAATTTTCAATTTTTTATTAAAGAATCTGAAAATATGTATCATCAAGTATGTGAAAACGTTCTTATTTTCTTACGAATATATATACTTCTTATATAATAACTATTTGAAGTTGGAAATAATTAGACTAACTTTTCGATGTCACTTTCTTGAATTAGAAGCTATATATTAAAAAAATAAAAACGTGCCCACCTTCTGCCATCTTTTAATTACCTAAAAAATATTTCTTAATAGATACTTATAAATAAAATAAGGGCTCAAAACATTTTCATTTAATAATCGGCGAATCGCGGTCTTCGTGCTCGCGTGTATGCTCTATCCTTGTATCGCCGTCTTGCTCGCGCTATCTCCTCGCTGCGTAAACTAAACTCGAGAAATGTTTATTTCAAGATATCGGCTTTCATATTACCTCATAGGGTGACTTGCCCAATAAAAGAATATGCCCAATAAAAGAACACTTTGCTGATAAAATTATTATGAAAAATTACAAACACTGTGAAATACCCTTTTTGTTGTTTGAGAAGAAGCAATAATATTTCAGCTTTATTTTTCACATAATTTTTTTTTATAAAAGTTTAAATTTTCGCGGTAAATAAATATTGAAGATCTACGTTTTGGAGCGCCTCGCTTATTTCGTGGTCGCTACTAAGAGACACGTGCAACAGAGAAAGTGAGTTTTATGAAAAAACAGCAATTCAACGACAAATCGAGTTGGTAAGTATTATATATTTAGATTCTACATAAAATTACGATAATTTTAGTATAAGAATCATGATCTTATAATATGTACAATTCACATAATCATGATGTTCGTTTACTGGTATGATTTTCTAACCTCAACCCAGTAAAAAAACAGGCTTTTATCCATGTGAATCAAATTGATTTTAAAATTGATTATAATTGTTTTCTAAATTACTGTGATTCAAATGACAATTGAAACTCGTGTATCTTTTTTTGTTTCAGATTTTTTGTTTATTATTCTTACAACTTCATTGCTTCATTCGTGTTTATCAGCAATGCAAGAGATGGTATGTAATAAGTGTATTATATATATTGCTATTCTTAACGATGTTGAGCAAGAATATATAATAATATATAATAATAATAATCAATAGAAAATAGATGAATATAGCTTATCCAAACCTATATGATGTTCACGTCATCCGTACAAGGTTACTAGATGATGACGTTTCACACAGTGCTGTCACTTCGTACCTCGTATTTTGACAGTTCTAATAAATTGTAGTCTTTCTTTATACCATCTAATATGTGCGCAAGTAAGTCATCTATAGAATATTTCACATTCCCTACTTTAAACCGAATTACAAATAAACAATCTAGTAACTTTTTGTTGATGACGTGAACATCATATAGGTTTGGATAAGCTATATATGCATATGTTTTTCCATATTTCAGGAGCCTAAAAGTAAACGTGTATATAAAAATCACAAGTATTCGACGACAGACTTGCATGAGGCTCTAGAGAGGATAAAAGGAGGAGAAAGTTACAGAAAACTTTCTAGTCAATATAATATACCTAAATCTGTATTATTTACTAGAGTTAAAGAATTACTGCCACTAAATGTAAAAAAAGTACCCAAGACTAATTTAACAGAAGATGAAGAAAACCGTTTAGAGAAGTGGATCTTGGACAAAGCTCGTTTAGGATTTCCTATGCATCCAGATGAAGTTAAAGTGTCTGTAAAAAAAGTTTTAGACGATACAGGAAGGTGTACAGTATTTCGTGATAACAAGCCAGGAGACAAGTGGTTGTTATTGTTCTTAAAGCGGCATCCTGAAATAAGAAAAAAGAATACTGAAGTTATATCTAGAGGTCGTGCGTCAGTTACTGAAAATAAATTAAAAGAATAGTTTAGTGAAGTAAAAACTTATCTACAAGAGAATAACTTGTCTGATGTCTTAGAGAGACCCGAGAGTATTTTTAATGGTGATGAAGCTGGCTTCCAACTTTGTCCTAAAAGCAGTCGCCTTCTCGGATCAAGAAAAGAAAAAAATTTTTACGAAATATCTGCTGGCCACGAGAAGGAAAATATTACGGTACTGTGCACATTTTCTGCTGCAGGTGCTTCTGTACCGCCTATGATAATGTTGCCATACAAAAGAATACCGGTACACCTATCACAATCCATTCCACATGAGTGGTCAATTGGACGGTCTGAATCTGGCTGGATGGTATCTAGTACCTTTTATGAATATATGGCGAACGTCTTTTATCCGTGGTGTGTGAAGAATAAAGTGAATTTTCCTGTTATATATTTTCTTGACGGTCATCAGTCTCATCTGTCATTGGAGTTAAGTGATTTTTGTAAAGAACATTCAATTATTTTAGTGGCACTTCATCCCAATTCTACTCACATCACTCAGCCGTGTGATGTATCCATATTCAAAGGTTTAAAATGTAAATGGAGAGAAGTAGTCCAAAATTATAAACAAGAAACACAAACTTCGCTGACAAAGGCTAACTTCGCTCCATTGTTTAAAAAAGCTTTCGATCAAATTAAAGTTGAGTCAATTAAAAATGGCTTCAGGAAATGCGGATTATATCCTTTCGATGAGAATGCAGTTAATTACGATCAGTGCATATCAACTCGACGTCAACTAATTGATTCAAGAGATGCAACTGAAGAATTTCCAGTTTATACACTAACATATGATGATTTAATTTCAACCAAAAAATTTCTTTATAATAATATCAAGAAAGAGGAGCTCCAAAAATTTATTAATATCAGAAACAGCAATAAAACTTGCACTGAATCAACATATGTATTATGGAAAACCTGCATGGATAATCTTCAATTATTTGAATTGAGTAATGAAGAAAGAAATACAAACAATGATGATAGAAATTCCATCACTTTGGAGCCTCCACAAGTAAATACTGAACTCAGTATAATAGATGATGATTATATCGATAATATATTTGAAAATGAAGCCAATGAATTTGTTCAATATGCAGATGAAAATGTCCATATAGCAATTGAAGAACAGGTTAACCAACAAAATTTTGACATACTTGATATTCCTATAATTAATTCTTACGAATTAGATTGTGTGAATGACATATTGAATAATAATAATAATAATAATATTGAAAATTCAAAATCTGGCACTGTTGAAAGCAGTATATCTGAATTAATAACTGATGTGCATAAGATTAGTGAAATTGGTAAAAATTTCATTATCAATTATTCACATAATAGTAATAAAAATATTAAATATTTCATTTTTGTATTTTTTCAGATGCTTTAATCGACACAGATGAAAAAAGTTGTCGATCTCCAACTTCACCAAGTAATCCGAATAGTATTTGGGAAAAACACCTTTCGTGGCCATCAAGTACGTCAAATAATAAAAGTCTAAAGAAAGAGGGACAATCTTTGCCACTTGTTCTCACAGGATCAAAGTTTAGAGATTATCAAATCCAAAGAAAAAGAAAAGGAAAAGAAAGAGTCCGAAAAGCAAGAAAGAATTTTGAAAAGAAAAATTAAAAAAGAAGAGACTGAAATAAAGAAGAAACAATTAAAATTAGAAAAAGAAAATAGGAAAGAAGAAAGAGCTAAGATTAAAGAAGAAAAAATGAAGGCTAAACAGATTAATTTAATTAAAAACAGAACTCCACTCACTCCATTAATTAATTAGCCCATGGATTTGAGTTTTAAAACATAAATAAATGAATTTTATTCAAAATATTTATTACTTTTTTATTAAAACTATTTTCCCTCGTTATTTAATCCCTGATTTATTAAGTACAAACTCGAATATGAAAATGTTCACCAGCTCTTAGTTTATTAGACTTATTGTTAGAAGTAACTGCAACAATTATTTCTCCAAAACGTATTTATGTTTTAGCGAATGATTCAATATACAACTGTCTGAATACGATCTAAACTTACTACAGAACGATTTTTAATTTATTTAAAATTCAACAGAATGCAGGTTTAGGGTAAATATTTCCATCTTCTGATAAATTTATCTGACAGATATGTTTCTAAAGGAAATATCTGTCAGATATAATCAGAAGATGGAAAGATCGGCCTTTATTATAATTAATCACATCGATATGTGTAAGTTACTCTGGGTTCTTATCCATGAATTCCATTTTGTTAACAACCGCAAGTTGTTAATATGATAAGGTATAACGCACTATCACGAGTGGTTACGAGGGTACTGTTATAACAGTAGTTATAACATTTGCCACTAATTTTAGAATTATTCGACTGATTTGTTGTAATAATTGAACAATTGACAAACCAGATACTGTAGAATATAAATTTCGAACAAGTTACTGAATAATTATACCTATTTAATATAATGTCTTGGAATTTAATAGCTAGATGTTTATCAGAATGTTTACTAGATAAGCATAAATATTTTCTGTACTGAAATGAAGTATGGCGTGGGCAACTTGGATACTGGGATACTGAAATAACGTGTAGATAACATACTTGTAAAATTGTATTTAGCTTTTCTGTGCGAGCATAATCATCCTCTTAATGTAGATTTTGACGTTAGTTTTTTAAATTTTAAATAATTTGCCAATTAGCTTTTTAACTCTCATTGTTACCAACAACTTTAAAATTAGATAGGTATCTACTTTATTATCATCATTACAGGTTTCTACCACACAATATCATATTCTATAATCTACTGCTAACAATTTGTGACATCTATGTAGTAGTACTTATAACATTGCATCGGATCCAATGCTGTTAACAAAAGGTATCTGTAAGAACAAAAATTTGCACAAATTTGGAACTTTTTTTGTTGGACATAGTTTTTTAAACGTAGTATTTGATAAAAGAGCTATGTTTAATATGCACCATCGTATTTTTTTTTTGTTAATTTATGTACTATAATTTAGAAAACAATACATGCATCTTTTTTCACCGAATTTTTAGCCGTCTTAACTTTCACCCTCTTTGGCCATACAGTATTTTCGATTTAAAATAATTTTGTAACTTATTTTGAGGATTTTTGCTCGATAAAGGTAATAAATTCCATTATGATTGGTTTAATAATAAATACCTATATTTCATCTTTTCGGGTGAGCATTCCAAATGTGAAAGTTTAAGCGATGAGGACGGGCCCATTTGTACTATCCTCTTCGAATGTAAGTACGGGATGCTAAGCTAAACGTTCGGGGATTTCTTCTGCAGTAGGGTATTCAGAAATATTTATTAAGAATATCTACCTTCTTGTAGTGTAGTGACAGCAGTGTAGAGACACCTTTAGATGGAGTAGATGTAAGATGGTTACTGTTGAATATGAGCGTCTTAATAAAACAGTTTATATGGTCAATAGCCTTATTAATAATCAATAATACATATAGTGTAAGGTCGGAAACACTATAAATTGGCGACGAGGTAAATATTACTGCATTTTACGAGACTAAATTCGACTACTACAACCGACAAGGAGGGAATTGAGAAAAAAAAAAAACGGACAACAATGGAACCGTCAAAGGTATCAATTCCGCAGTTTAATATTCGCTGTGCCGACATCAAGGAATTAGCAAGTAACTGGGAACGATGGAAGAGAAGCGTAAATTTGTATTTTGTTGCTGAAAACATTACAGATAGCAAAAGAAAACAAGCTAAATTGTTATTTTTAGGCGGCCTTGACCTCCAGGATATTTTTACAATCAACCAACTGCCGAGACTCTACCAGAAAAGAAAGACATCTACGAACACACAATCGAGTTACTGGATGGATATTTTGTCCAGAAGGCGAATCCTGTGTACGAGAGACATATTTTTAGACACTTGACTCAAGGAAAAGAAGAACCGATCGATCAATTTATCACACGTCTTCGGAAGCAAGCAAAAAAATGTGAATTTGGAGTTAACGAAGAAGAATTTATTGGTGATCAGGTAATTGAAGGTTGCATGTCCGATGAATTAAGGAAAAGGCTACTCGAAAAAAGTAAAATGAAATTATCGGAAATTGAGCACCTGGCAAGAACGCTCGAGTCTGTCAAATTGCAAGTTGATAATATGAAAAATCAACCGGAATTGTCACTAGATGTAAAGCGAGTAATTGAAAAGGAATGTTCGTCCCAAGAGAAAAAATACGAGAAGACGCAGTCAAGCTCAAGATTACAGCAGAAGGGAAAGAAGAAAAACCAACACCAGAGCACTAGGAAATTGAGGTGTTATCGTTGCGGTTCTACAGATCATCTAAGTAGAGATGATGATTGCCCTGCTAGAAGCGAGCTATGTTCAAAATGTAAATTAAAAGGACATTTTGCGAAATTCTGTCGTACCAAGAAAAAAAAAAGTAGGTAAATTGTCCGAAGAACCTATCTTCCGTGTGTTGAAACAGAAAATTCGATACCTGAATGCGGAGGATGAACACATTACTTGTAAAATGGGGGGAGTAAATATCGAAATGTATATAGATTCAGGAGCTCCAGGTAATTTTATATCTAAAAAGACTTGGTTAAGTTTGTTAAAACAAGGTATGCAAGTCAAAAGTATTAATCGATGTATTGAAAAAGATTATTACGACTATACTAAATCTGTAAAAATATCGGTAGTAAAGGTGGCAACAGTCGAAATGAAATGTAACAATATTTCTATCGAAACAGAAATAAAAGTGGTTAGGGGAAATGTAGAATCATTATTAGGTAAGCAAGATGCAAAACGTCTTAAAATATTAAAAGTTGGCATCGAAGCGTGTAGGGAAGATAAGCCTACAATTAAGGCAATCCCTAGCAAAACAAAACCACTAGCCAAATTGAAAGGGTTTCAATTGAGAATTCCTATCAATGAAAGTGTTGCGCCAAAGATTCAGCCATTACGAAGAATTCCATTCGCATTGAAGCCGAAAATAGAGAAAAAATTGAACGAGTTGCTAACAAGAGATGTGATCGAAAAAGTGTCTGGTCCATCTGAATGGGTATCACCAATGGTACCTGTGCCAAAAGGTGAACACGAGATCAGATTATGTATCGACATGCGTTTAGCAAACGAAGCTGTTTTAAATGAAAAGCACCCAATACCGACAATCGATGATGTTGCACCATTATTAACAAATGCAACGGTATTCAGTAAAATAGATCTGGAACTAGCATATCACCAGATAGAGTTAGAGGAATCATCTCGGAAAATCACAACTTTTAGTACACACATAGGTTTATTCCGTTATAAACGTTTGATGTTTGGACTTAAATGTGCACCTGAACAGTACCAAAAGATACTTGAAAATTTGTTGAGAGACTGTAAAGGCGTATTTAACTATTTAGATGACATATTGGTATTTGGCAAAGATGAAGCTGACCATGATCAAAACTTGAAGAATTTGTTAAATCTATTGGAAGAACATGGTTTAGCAGTCAATCGAAAAAAATGTTTTATCAAGAAACCTGAAGTGAGTTTTCTAGGACATGTAATTGGAAGGAACATGATCAAGCCGTCACTGGATAAGGTAAAAACGATGAATGAATTTCGAGCGCCAAAAACTGCAACAGAATTACGAAGTTTCCTAGGACTAGTGACATATGTGGGAAAATTTATTCCGCACCTAGCAACAGAAGTGGACGAGCTTCGTAAAACAGCAAGACAAGAACCACACAAGTGGAAAATAACAGACGAAGCCAATTTCAAAAGGGTTAAGAAATTGTTGACGAGAGAATCAAGTTTAGGACTATTCGATCCTGATTTAAAAACCATTGTTATGGCCGATGCCAGTCCCGTAGGTCTGGGAGCCGTATTACTACAAGAAAAGAATCAAAATATTAGAGTAATTTGTTACATAAGTCGAAGTCTTTCGCCAGTAGAGCGTAGATATTCAGAAACAGAGAAGGAAGCACTCGCATTAGTATTTTCCTGCGAACGATTAAAATTATATTTGCTTGGACGTGAATTCGATTTGGTTACGGATCATAAACCGTTAGAAACAATTTTTGGTCAAAGATCGAAACCGTGTGCGAGGCTAGAGAGATGGTTATTACGTCTTCAGGGATTCCAATACCGAGTTATCTATCAACCAGGGAAAAATAATATTGCAGATCCACTATCGCGTTTATTAAAAATTGATTCATCATTGAAAACTGTAAATGACATGCATGAGAAAAATTTAGTTATGTTTGTCAGAGATTTAGCACCGCAAGCTGTATCAATAAGGGAGATCCGAGAAGAGACAAAAAAGGACCCTACATTATCTCAAGTAATTCAAGAGATAACAGAAGGAAAAGAAATAACTGTAAAACCATTTTTGTACCTAAAGGACGAATTAGGAGTTGTAAATGGAGTTTTACTAAAAGGTTCAAAAATTGTTATTCCCGAAGCATTGAAACGACGAGTGTTACAAAATGGTCACGAGGGACACCCAGGTATTGTAAAGATGAAAGACCGGTTACGATCTAAAGTTTGGTGGTCCAAAATCGACCAAGATGCACAACAATTTGTAAAAGTATGCAATAGCTGTCAACGAGTGTCAAATATTACGACATCGGAAGAAATGTCGAGAAAGAAAATGCCAGATGGTCCATGGCAAGATATAGCAATTGATTTCAAAGGCCCATTACCGTCAGGACATCATTTACTAGTTGTTATCGATTATTATAGTAGATATATGGAAGTAAAGAAAATGAAACATACAACTACCGAAAATGTAATAAAATTTCTAGACGAATTGTTTGCTAGATATGGCAATCCATATTCGATTATTTCAGATAATGGTACACCGTTTACCAGCAAGGAATTTGAAGAATTTTGTCAAGAACGTGATATAAATCACATGAGAACACCTCCATATTGGCCTCAAGCCAACGGAGAGGTAGAACGTCAGAATAGATCGCTACAGAAGAGCTTACAAATTTCACAACTAAACAAAGAAAATTGGGAAAAGGAACTCCAGAAATATTTGTTGATGTATAGATCCACTCCGCATAGTGTAACTGGCATAAGCCCAGCAGAAATAACGTTTAACCGAAAACTTCGAGATAAATTGCCTTCATTAAAAGAACGTGAAGCGAGAAATGAAATAAGAGATCGGGATCAAATTTCTAAAGGAAAAGGGAAAATGGATCGAGAAACAAAGAAGCCACCAATCACGAATAATGTCAACACAGGTGATGAAGTTTTATTGAAAAGACAGTTTAAAGAGTTCAAGACACAAAATCCATTTGAAGATGAAACTGGTATTGTGGAAGAAATAAAGGGCCCAGTGGTAACTATAAAAACACCGAACAAAACAATCCAGAGGCATAAGAATCATGTCAAGAAATATCTACCAGAAGAAGTACCACAAACACCATCGGTAGCATCAGCCGAGCCACTACAAGATGAAAAAGAAGAAGATAGCACTTCAGAATTAAGACGATCTTCTAGGACAACGTCAAAACCAAAATATCTAGAAGATTATGTTAATGTGTAAAACAAAACAAAAAAGAAAAAAAGAAAAAAATAAAAGAGGGATGTAGTGTAGTGACAGCAGTGTAGAGACACCTTTAGATAGAGTAGATGTAAGATGGTTACTGTTGAATATGAGCGTCTTAATAACAGTTTATATGGTCAATAGCCTTATTAATAATCAATAATACATATAGTGTAAGGTCGGAAACACTATACTTCTCAAAAACTTATATATACCTACCTTGGTAATGGTAATATTTTGGATCATCCAAAAGGAAAAATTAGAAAAATATTACTTACAATCACACATAAATTTGTAAAACGTAATTGATCGTATAGTCGTCGTGATACAGAAGACGACCTTCAGCCAAACGTGGTCCGGGAACAGTATCCTAGGACCGCAATGTGCGTTCGAAATGTCGATGTTCATGTGTCCTGCAGTTCACACTTTGACGCGCAATTAGCTGCGTACTTCATCGACCCACGAGGGGTAATCAGGGTAATCTTTTTTTTATGTGTTTACGGACGCGGGACGGACGGCACGACGTGCGACGTTACGCGACGACGCGTCGTCGCGCGTGTCGGTCGTTCGTTCCGTCCCTCGTTATCTCGTAAAATATGTGTGCGCGTGTACTACGACACACGCTAATTTGAACGTCGTCTCTTTTTGCGAACCGCCGCAACGGACCGTTCTCGATCACTCGCGGTCGTTTCGAACAATCTGAACCGCGACCGAAGCCGAGCGCGCCGCCCGTTCCTCTCTCGTTCGTCCCACGAGAGAGAGAGAGAGAGGGAAGGGCGGCGCAAGCGACGACGACGACGACGTCGGCGGTGGTACGAAAACGGGCGAAACTTTTGCAACCCGAAGGCGCGCGCGCCTCTCCAGGGTACCCCGGTTCCGTCGAGTCGGTCGTGAGACGTGTGTTTTTTTTTTCTCTTCCCTTTTTTAAACGCGAGCGTTCCCGCGCTGACGCCCGTTGCTGCGCTTCCGCCCGCAGCCGCCTAAGTCGTTATCCGACGAGGGACCAGAGACGAGACGAGAAACGAGCCGAGTGACGACAACGGAGACGTACGGTAAAAACGGTAAAAAAAAATAACGTTAATGATCCTTCCGCAGGTTCACCTACGGAAACCTTGTTACGACTTTTACTTCCTCTAAATGATCAAGTTTGGTCATCTTCCCAGCAGCATCGGCAAGCGTTAACGTCGCCGCGTACCGGTCCGAAGACCTCACCAAAACATTCAATCGGTAGTAGCGACGGGCGGTGTGTACAAAGGGCAGGGACGTAATCAACGCGAGCTTATGACTCGCGCTTACTGGGAATTCCTCGTTCATGGGGAACAATAGCAAGCCCCAATCCCTAGCACGAAAGAGGTTCAGCGGGTTACCCGGGCCGCTCGGCCAGAGAGGACATTTTGGATCATCCAAAAGGAAAAATTAGAAAAATATTACTTACAATCACACATAAATTTGTAAAACGTAATTGATGGTTTGGTCAACACAAATGATAATGATAAACCAACGACGAAAACATTATACTAAAAGCTTATTAAACAATACTTACTGGGTTATTATTATTGGACATGTCTTAGATACGTATTAATGTATAATTAAATGTACGATATTATTTTGTAAATAGAATACAATTTGTTATAATTTTGATTATCATATGATTAAAATATTCACTCACAATAATCACTGCTTTAATAGGAATGTAAATTAAGACATTTGAAAAGAAATGAAATCTGCTTATAATATCTTTATTTGTTTTTATTCATACACGACAACGAACCTTAAATTCGTTCAACTGGCCTCGCTCACGTTGTTTGTGTTTAATCACATTTCTCTTCTTCGGCCGCCTTCTGCAAAGGAACCGACGTCCTTTTCTTTTGGGAAACCGGAGACATCCAGACTGACGATGCGACGACGGCGACGGCTGCGATTATGTAATTGTGAAAGATTGCCGTTGAAATCTGTGACATATTTCAAATATTGCCGTTAGAAAACGAAAACGTTGATGTTATAGCTTTAGATAAAGAAAAATTATATATCGTTTACAAAACATATTTTGGTGGATAATACTTTTTTTTATTATATCTATTAATTTGTAATATTTGTTTAATTTGTTTTGGAACCAAGAAAGATTGTGTAGTGTGTTCCAATAGAAAAATTCCGGGCGAAAGACGGCAGACCCATTATTTTTTGTGATACCTGTATAGAAAAGCCAAAATTACACATTGGCGATTGCTTCGAGACGTATCACACTTTGGAAGATTACAAAATGTAATAATTTTATAATTTTTTGTTTTTTTATATATCATAACATTTGTATTCATAGCCAATTAAAAAATATATAACATACAACGATGACTTTTCTTTTAATGCCCATATCATTTACTTATATGTAAATATGATCTTTTCACTGAAATTGCTTCAAGTTGCTGGTAATATGAATGAAAAAAAAACTTCGAGTGCAAAGGGTTAAACATACCGAAGGGGTAGATGGTTTCTGTAATAATACCAATACTGTTTCATGCAAGAGGCTGTGAAAACTTAAGACTGCCGACAACAAAGCAGCTTCAGAAACGTTACAGATATTGAAAAAAGTGCAGAAATGGTAAACAGTGAAGTATTATCGGTCTCAACATCAAATCGTGTAATTAATTTAAAAAAATTAATCCGTTTACTAATTAGGTCAAAAAGCGCGGAATCAAAATAATCGAATCACGAATCAAACCCGCGAGTTTATTCGGGGTAATCAAGCCCGGCGAAATCGCGAGATAATCAGCGGTTAATTCAATTAAAGCGCGAATCAATTTAATCGAAATTTAATTAATTCGCTAATGATAAATAAAGAAGTTTGGTCGTCTCTGTTGGTTGGGAGTCTGATGTACAATTACATATCCTGTATTCTCCGCGACAGGTTTAGTTTAAAGCGGTTGCGTGTTTGTCAATGCACCTCGTTTCGCAACGGCTATCAATATCTTGGGCTATTTTATATTAAATGCGTTAAAAGCTATCGCGGAGAAAAATGTGGTGTATCATTTTCTGTGAGTGAAAGTCGTAAAGGGAACTAGCATATGAATCTCCTCCATATTGGAATGAAGAACACGACGACAACTATATCAGATTTTGTAAATGGAAAACCAAAGGCTCTGCATTTCGTTCGGACCATGTACTTAGCGGTTTATAGGATTTGCAGTTCATTGTAAACTGAAACTAGCGTATCGCCAGCTGGTGTTAAAAGAATCATTCTGTGAAATTACATTTAATACGCAACTGGGCTACTCATTTCGTTATAAACAAGGGGGTTAAATTAACGGCCGTCGTAACGAACGTCATTTTCAACGTGCGTTGCTGTTGCTAATCGCACGCGAACATTTAAACGCGTAATATTTTGGTAAACGTGCACAGACTGTCATTTAAATAGCATTCTTATATGACTAGCCATTTTTCAACTTCAATATGTAGATGGCTATTTATTATGGACATAATAATGCCTAATATACGTTGATTCTTAAATTATAAACACCACATCAACTACGCTTTATGTCACGCTGGAACAGACGTAGATAAATAATCTTAACGTACGTCCGTTAAACGTTCGTAAAAACAAACGTATTTAAAATACCCATGATGATAATTCTACAACGTCAATTACAACGGACCGTTAAATTTAACGCTCGTTCCCAGACGTAAATGTGCAATTAAACAGTACCGAGACATTTTTAAAAATACATTTCGAAGAAATGCAAAAGGGCCTTTTAGAATACATAGTAAAATTTTTAGTATTTGACAAAAATGAAACTGGAATACAAAGAATCTGGGAATAACACCTTGAAAAATATCTTTTCCAAAGAAAACCGAGGCAAATTTTCTAAGACAAGGCGATTGGCAAAAGTACAACCTTTGAGGAGTGAAGTGAAAGTTAAGCTGTCAAAATAACAACCCGCTCGATTGCCTTTACAACGGGTGGCCAAAAAAGTCCGTCAGTCTTGGTTGACTGTGAAAAGATAAAGGCGATAATTGGGGGTGCGCGTTCAGCCGGGAAAGTGCGGTTCAATTTATCCGCTATTTTATTTTTATAGTTGACGTATAACTTAAAAGGTCCTAGAACCACAATCAGCTACTGTAAACGTAGCGCTTATTTTTCGCCGTTTCAGCAATGAGCCCGGCCGAATGCGCCCAATGTCCTACGATTAGCTTAAATCACGTCATAATACAAGTGTGAAAAGTGCCCTTTTTTGGCACGCACTTTTCAGACGTGTATCAAACGAGATATTTTTTTTGACGAACATTTAAAGATTTTCGACGTTTGAAAAAACGTCCAAGTCACGTCACAGTTATGGAATTACTTAAACCAAAAACGTGCCTTTATCTTTCCGCAGTCAAGCAAGATCGAAAGACTTTTCAAGCACCCGTTAGAAAATGCACATAAACTTTTTGTCGCAGCTCTAAGTTAGGAGAATTCAATTTTCGGTTTGCGAACCGGCAAAAATTTATAAAACCGGCCCTTAACGTCACAAACTCGTCATAATTTCGTGGAAAAATGGGGGAATGTCAGTTATTTCGGATAAACGGATGAAAATGTGTCACTTAACTTCTTAAAAATATATGTAAAGAGGGAAGTTGTGAAGGTTTTATTTGAACTAAAAATGATAATCTCTGACCTGACCTACATTTCGCCGGAAGATGCTTTTCAGAGAGAGACAGAGACAGAGAGAGAGATAGAGATAGAGAGAGAGAGAGATAAAGTGAATTTAACAAGAAGTGTCAAAAGTAATAGCAAATGGTCATCGAAAACGATTTGAACGCAAAAGCACATATGCGAGAACATGATTACAGTTGAGCCACTTATGCCGTGAGATAATATTTAAAAGTGGATCATAGTAAAAGGATGTCACCTGACCCTCCCCACACCAACATACCGTGTTGGATAACAAACAAATTAAATTGAATTGATTCGCGCTTTCGTTGCATAATTCGGCGATTGATTTTCTCACGATATCGTGCACAATTCGCAGTTTTTATCTAATTTAGCGGCATAATTCCCGAAATTTAATTTAATCAGATCGACTAATTTAATTAGTAGTTTCAATTACACGTTTTCGATTTTAATTCCCGCAACTTCGATGGTTTCAATTTAATTCGGCGATTTTATTTTAACTCTGATTCGCGGCTTTTATTTTGATTCGGCGTTTAATTCGAAATATGTTCATGTATTATGTTTATTCAATTTGTCACGTTTGTTTTCGGAATTTATATTAACCCTAATCAGTCACCGTGGGTAAAATCGACCCATACAAATTTTCAAGCTCCTCGTAGAGTCTTTCAATATTAAAAATTTCACTTGAGGCGCCACCTACCATCAGTTGACTATACTCTCTACGCGTTCGTGCCATTAGCGTGGCTTGAGAGCCATCAGTGTGCGTCCAGCTTGCGTCCAAAGTAGACCTCTGAAAATAGGTGGGTGAAATCGACCCACAGTGACTGTAGTGCGATTTCCAGAGTGTAAAGTTTGTTTTTTTCTTAGCCTGCGGAATATTCTAATAAGCGATTTGAGTCGTAAGTATCACATTCCAAACGAAATTATTTTTTTTTGCTAAATTATTCTAATGTTTCTCATGCGCGTATGCAGATGGCATACAACCTACGTCAGCGGCGCGTGGGAGATGCTCTGTTAGATGAGGATGAGTCTCAAGATTTCGGCGGAGCTGCGTCAGATGATGAAATTGATAATGTTTCGATCCAAAGTGAGTCTTCCGATGAGCATCATTCGGATGCAAGCGCCGTTTCGGAGCTGGAGATGGAGGTAGAGGAAGCGGCAGTTGATGCTCGTACGCTCGAGTCTCATGCACGCGGTAGGCCTATTACTACATTGAGAGGGAAAAACGGCTATAAATGGAGTGCGCATGTGCCAAGGAGAAGATCAGGTACGTTGTTATTCTTCATTATTTCAAGTGTATTGTAATAATCACATTTTTTTCCACTAGAGCGCAGCAGCACTGATCGATCGTTTGAGAAACCAGGAGCTAAAGGTACAGCGTCAAATCTACAAACTGTGACTGAATTTTGGAATATTTTGATCAGTAATGAAATTCTACAAATTATTGTAGAACACACAAATGCTAAAATTGAGGCTGTTTGTATAGAGATTATCGCTAAAGGTGGAGAATTGCAGACATATCATCAACACACAGATATTTCCGAATTGAACGCGTTTATTGGATTATTATATTATTGTGGCTTATGGAAATCATCAAATGTGCCTTGCGATCAGTTATGGAGTAAAGAAAACGGAATAACGTTTCATAGAAGTGTTATGGGGAGAGCAAGATTAATGTTTTTGAGTGCATGCTTACGATTCGATGATAAGGAGAAGCGTAATCCTGCAGACAGATTCTCTGCAATACGAGAAATATGGGATATATTGATCCGTAATTGCAAAGATAATTATGAGCCTTCGAAATCATGTACAGTTGATGAACAATTGCTCGGATTTAGAGGTCGGTGTATCTTCCGTATGTACATAAAATCAAAACCAGATAAATATGGCCTAAAGATTATTACATTGAACGATGCTGAAACATTTTATATGGTAAATATAAATTTTTTATACTTATTCGTTACTGACCTCAACTAAGAAATGAAATATTTCTTGTAAATATGCGTATATATATATATATATATATATATATATATATATATATATTTATTGTATATATATCGTACTATATATATATTGTAGATATATTGTAGTATATTATGTAATAATTTTGAATTATAATATTTTAATTTACAGATAAATGCAATTCCATATTTGGGCAAAACGACTCTCCAGGATAAAACTGAATCGATATCAGAATATTTTTTTCGGGAAGTGACGACTCCTATACACAACCAGAATATAACGGTTACATGTGACAACTGGTTTACTTCTATCCCACTTATGGATCGCATGCTACATGAGCCTTATAATATGAAGATAACTGGAACGATTCGTAAAAATAAACGTGAAGTCCCTCTAGAAATGAAAGTGTCGCATCCTGAGCCACCACACACGAAATTTTGCTACTCATCTAGTGGAATAACGCTCGTGTCATATACACCAAAAAAGAACAAAATTGTGCTGCTTGCCTCTTCATACACCAACTCCACGAAAATCGTCGATGGTAAGCCAGAAATTATTCTGCATTATAATAAAAATAAGGGCGGCACGGATTGCTTCGACAAGCTGTGCCACTCGTTCACCGTCTCTAGGAAGACAAACCGTTGGCCGATGAGAGTATTTTTTGGTATGCTAGACCAAGCAGCAGTCAATGCGCGTATTCTTCTCCATTGCAAGTTGCAGAGAGATGGCAATGACGGAAAAATATCCGCTCAAGATTGTTTGCGTGAGTTATCTTTAGCTTTAGTGAAAAATGAACTTGAAAAGCGGCTCACTCAACCAACTCTCCGGACAGATTTGAGATATGGAATCATGAGCATCCTAAAATGGAAAATCCCAGAAAAATCTAAAGATAATCAACGTTCACGGTTGCCCGTACCAAAACGATGCAAGATTTGTAACGCTAGAGCAGATAAAAAAACAACAAGCGTTTGTCCATCCTGTCTGCGTCCAATGTGCGATAGCCACCGGGCGTACATGTGCGTGGAATGTGTAGGCGAAGAATAGAGAATAAATAGACTTTTCTTGTAGAATTTTTCTCATTTTTATATCAAATTTCAATAATAAAGAGTATTTTCTAAAATATTTATGTGTTGAAATCATTATTTTTTTTTAACACTTTTGGCGCATTCAATCTTCAAAATAAATATACTTTTTGAAACGGGCAATATTGTACCAATTTTTCTATCAAAATATTATGTTTCAAGAAGAAATTCACATAGTTTTTTTTGCTTAATATCAATTCTAAAAAAAGATACAATTTTTTCCGTAAAAAACACGATTTTCTCGGTACTTCAACTTCACCGATATTTTTTCATATTTCAACAATCAATTTTTGTTACAAAAATAATTTGATCATCTTAAGCTTGCTTCAAAAAACATCGAGCAATTTTTTTGAAATTTTTAGGACTCATCATAAAAGAAAGGATATCACTTTTTTCGACGATGGGTCGAATCGACCCAGTGTGACTCATGTGATTTTACGGATGTGTGACTGATGAGGGTTAATCACCGCGATAACTAAATTCTAGAAATTAGTCATCCGCGTGGAGAATTGCATCGCAGATAAGAAATTAATCACCGCGATGACTAATTTCTAGAAGGTGCTATTTATCGAACGATACGCGGGATCATAAAGTTCTAAAAATCGAATGTTCGCGAACATTCGACGCGCGCATTATATAAATGCGGTCGTCGCCGAGAATGGGGGCAGTCAAGTTTAAAAAGTACAAAGGAGAACTATTAACGAAAAAGTGCGCGCTTGACAATTTAAAATAAATAAACTAGAAAAAGGAACAGTGTTTGTTGTTAATAAATAGATTTAAGTGAATTAGCTTCTTGTTATAAATAAACAACCTGTGTAACGAAATTTTAAAATAAAAAAACATTTAATGGAATGTTACATTGGTGTCAGGTGTGGGGTATAAAAGAAAATTTTAATAATAATTAATTAAAATAAATTAGTATCAGTTAATTAATAGTGATCAGTGAATGCCTTTGACAAGATCTCAAGCTACAAAAATGGAGGAAGTTTTAGCTATGCTTCAACAATTAAGGGCCGACCAAAACACCGCGAATGAAAAAATGGAAATTAGCCAAAACGCCGTGAAGGAAGCTTTGGAAATTAATCAAAATAAAATGGAGATAAACCAAAACGCTATGAAGGAAGTTTTGAAAGAAGCTATAGCAATCAACCAAAAGGAAGTGAAGGAAGCCCTGGAGACACATCAAATCCATATGGAAAAAGCGTTACAAAAGAATCAGGACGAGATCCAAGAGTTAAAGGCAAAGTTTAAAGAAACCGCTACACCTACGGATTTGCAGTTTACGGAATATGATTTGTATTTTGATTGGTTTAAATAAAATGTATGTAGGTATTTAGTTTAAATGGTAATTCAATTTGAAAAAATTGCATTCCACAAATCGAAAATCGCTAGTGCATATACCTATATATTAGTAGTTTTTAACATTGCTAAAAAAATTGTTATTAGCTATTATGCGATTGCATGTCTAATAGGGTTTGTATGTTTAGTGTTGTTAACAAACGAATGCATTGACAAAAACTAAGTATATTTTAAACTTATAGGTATACAACTCAGGTTGATATAAAATATAAAAAATATAAACCAGCATAGGTAAGTACAAAATAGAAAAATAAAAAACTACTCGACTTCGTCTCGATCATCAAGAAACATCCTTAATTAGCAAAAAGCACTTATTAATATTAATAAATACTTAAATTACTATTTCTTTTGTTTTTCCTAAAAACAAATGCAAGGAAAGAGAATTGGATCGAGTATACGTATTCGTTCAATAAAGACGTGTTAGCGTGCATCGACACCAAGTGATACTGAACCATATATCAGTGTTCAGAGACGCAGTGCAAGGATATAGATAAGTAATCTATTATTAAAAATAGTAGAACAATTAGATTACAATTTGTGTAAATTAGATTTATTTGAATTTCTGTCTATTAGTTTAATAGTAGAAATACTACTCGGTTTATTTTCTCGAGTTAATATATGCATTTTTCCACGCGCATCGGAGCGCGTGGATCAGTTTTTGAATTATTAAGAATACAAGCGGGACTATTAGCCTTCCAATATGAGTGTGTCTAATAAGGACCTCCTAGGCGCTTTCGTAGAAGGAGGTAGTTTGGGAAAAAACAGCGCCTCTACAGTTATTTCCGTTACGGAAAATAAAAATGATAACAACCGTCCACGATCGTTTGCAGCAGCTGTTAAAGAAACTGGTGGTTCAAGATTCGTTTTCCCTGAAAGGAACTTAGCGATAGTGATGGACGCGATACCGAACACGCAAAAAAAATGATTATATTATCGATGTCGGGGAATTAGTAGGACCAAAAAATATAACATTTGCCTACAAAATAACCTCCCAGGTTAACGCCGTTTAATAGCGATTTCGACTCAGATCGATTCACCAGTTTCATTAGCGATGCCTAAAAAGTTGCCGAAGCAATTTCACAAATTCAAAATGGCGAATACAAGATGATCTGCCACGTCGCCGTTTATCTACCGAACGTGACCAAAATGTATACGTGGGGCATATAGACGTTGCCCGAAAGGGTGCTACGAGAATTTGTAAGATTAAAAATGGCGGACGCAAAATGTCCACATCGTTATCGGTGTAGCCAAGGTCCTACTAGATAACGTTAAAAGCGATAGCGATTTCTTTGACGAAAAAAAAGGAGTAGGTTCGACGCGAACGTGACAACCGACTTTGAAAACGACCGCCGGTAACCGTAATAGTTCGCGGAGCGAGTCTTTGACTCGCGAAGCGAGTCGTTGGCTTCGTGCGAAGCACGAACGCCAACAAAGGAGGGCCGCCAAGGCCCGACTGGTTTAGTAAACAAGAAAGTGATTGTGAGATTAATGATAAGGACATGATTATGATAAATAATAAAAAAGAAAAACGCGAGATTAGGTTACCTTCGAAATACGAAGATTATGAATTATATATGGCCTTTGATGCTACAAGTTTTGTTGAAAACGTACCACAAAGCTATGACGAGTTAAAATTTAGAACGGATGGGAAATATTGGTTGGAAGCAGTAGATAGAGAATTAAAGGTAATAGAGGAAAATAAAACTTGGGAAAAGATAGATAGACCGAAGGATGTAAACATTTTAGATACAAGATGGGTGTTTACGTATAAAATGTTAGAAACAGAAAAAAACAGATAAATTCAAAGCTAGATTAGTAGTAAGAGGTTTTGCTCAAGAAAAATATAAAGATTATGATGATATTTATTCACCAGTAGCAAAGATGACAAGTATTCGAATGCTATAAATAATAGGAAATCAATTAAAATTTTATTTTCAACAACTAGATGTAAAAACTGCATTTTTAAATGGTATATTAAATGAAGAGGTTTATATATTTCCTCCATGTGGTATAAATTGTGAGATAAATAAAGTTGTTAAATTAAACAAATCATTATATGGACTCAAACAATCTTCAAAATGTTGGAATGATAGAATAAATAATTACTTATTAGATATTGGGTTTGTTAGATCAGAAAACGATTACTGTTTATATATTATGAATAAGGAAGATATAAATGTTTATTTATTAATATATGTTGTTAATATTGTTGTATATATATATCATTTTAGCTGGAAAAACTTTAAGTCAAGTAGAGGAAGTTAAATCAAGATTATTAAAAGAATTTAAAATGAAAGATAAAGGTAACTTAAAACATTTCTTAGGGTTAGAAATCGATTATGATAGGGATAAAGGAATTTTAAAAGTCAATCAGGCAAAATATACAAAAAGTATTTTGAAAAGATTTAATATGGATAATTGTAAAACTTCATCAATACCTATAGAACCTAAACTTAAATTAGAAATATGTTTAACTCAAAACAAAATAACTAAAAAACCCTTTAGAGAACTAGTTGGTTGTTTGATGTACTTAATGTTGGGAACTAGACCAGACATATGTTATGCATTAAATTAGTTTAACAGATTTCAAGATAAAGCATCAGACGATACATGGAATCATCTAAAAAGGATTTTAAGATATTTAAAATTAACCATTAATGTAGATCTGGAATTTAAAAGAACGGAAGAAACAAGTTTACATTGTTTTGTAGATGCTGATTGGGGCGGAGATTTAATCAATAGAAAATCTGTTACAGGATTTGTTTTTAAAATATTTAATAATACCATTATGTGGACTACAAGAAAACAAAATAGTGTTTCGTTATCAACTACCGAAGCGGAATTAGTGGCTCTTTGTTCAGCAGTATGTGAAGGTTTATGGTTAAAGAAACTTATTGGGGATTTCAACATAAAAATAAAATCTATCGAAATTTTTGAAGACAACCAAGGTTGCATTGCTATAGTGAAAAATCCATTTAATAACAAAAGAGTAAAACACATTGACATCAAATATAATTTCATTCATGATAATGTAGGCTTTATTAAGTTGGTCTAGGGGTTTACAACTCAAAGCTATAACTATGGTTCAATGAATAAATGCCTCGTCTTATGACACGTTTTGCGGCTTATCCGGTCGATCCGTCTTTATCGACCGAAACGTCTTTTCTCGTGTCCTGCTCGATACTTACTGACTTAAAACCAAAACCACCCCGCCGCCGAGCCAGCGCTCACGGCTACGTCGCACTTCGTCCCAGTTAGCCAATCCGTAACCTTTAACTTACTTATATATAAAAAAACAAAACAAAGAAAAAGCGTCCCTACAATAATTTTAAGAAAGGTTACATCAATTTAAATTATATAGAAACAAATAATCAACAAGCGGATATGTTGACCAAAGGTTTGGCAACACTACAATTTAACAAATTAAAATGTATTTTGGGACTTGAAGATTTTAGCGAAGGGGGGGTGTTTATAATACGCTAAAATCACACGGAGATATCTAGTAAGTGTATTTGATTACTAGAAGACGAGTTTAAGTTTTTTGTTTTCGTTAATAATAAGTTTGATATAAAATATGATTTGATTGATGAAATGTACAAAATATAAAATCATAATAAATAATTATATAATAAAGTAAAATTTAAAACAAGAAAGAATACCACGACCGTTGCAATTGACGTTGTTGGGCAACTTGAACATTTGCTGTTAAATTTTAAATTTACAACTTTGATTTTTATTTATTTATTTTTTTTAATATAATAATACGATTGTAAAATGAATGCATTATAATGTCTTGGTAATAATAAATAGTGAACTCATTTCAGTTTTATTTGTCGTTATTTTCGATATACCTATTTGTTATTTTATTGTTTTTGATAAACAACGACAGAAATATTTCAATTAATAAATTAGTTATGGCGTTCGATTAGAAAGAATAATCGTCGAACATATTATTTTTGTCGTGAATTCTATGTTGATACGAACAAGTATATCCTGTCCAATTAACGAGAACCACGTTAGCAGGGACTTGCCTTCGAATCGGGACATCGAAGCGACATCGGGACGCGACGTCGGGAAATATTTAGTGTGAAATTTTAAACTGTTATTGATTATGATTTCATAATTCATAAATTTCATTTCTGTTATGTTATGATTTTCGGTTCCGTTCTTTGCATTATTTAATGTGGTATTTAGTGACAGCTACAATTTTCTTAAAAAAAAAATGGATACAAAAAAGGGAAATCGGTGGTAAGTTTGCATTTTAAATAAAATTAAATATCAATAACTAATTGTGATGTGTCCGCGCGTAAGTTTTCATGCATTTAACGTAAATAAATGTTTCTGATTTATCATCGTAGTATCGTACATTTCACATTGGAGATAGTTATGATGAACATAGTCGCTCCAACGAAGCCGTCGTCGAAAAGTCAACTTCCGATCACAAAGAAAAGAAAAATAAAAACAATAATCGTCAGAAAAACGAAAGAACCAAAAAGATTAAAATTACAGCACAACAAGTTGCTCGAATTATTGGGCGGGGGCGCAATATAAATGCCCTTCGCACCCAATATACAGATTGTACCATCAGGGTGCGTGAGAACACCCTGATAGTACGTAGTCAAAACGAAAATTTAATAGAAGAAATTTTCAACGCAGCCCACACGAAATATTTAATGCCGCAGGAGAAGGTATTTTTATATTATTATATTACAAAACAATAATTTTTTTTCACTTACTTAACTTATAACATTTACAAATTTAGAATCGAAACGAGGAAATTATAATGACTTCGGAGGAAAAGTCTAGAAAATTTGAATCGGCGTCAAACGAAACGAGACAAGATTTCGAAGCGCAACTCACGGAGGCCGAAGCCACCGCCGCTGCCCTCGCCGAAACACGGGAAATGTATCAAAGAGCTCTCGCGACTAATGAAGGCGGTCGCGAGAGTAGCGGCGCTGCCGCCAGCGTTCTCAGTTTAAATTAATTATTATTGTTTAATTATTATTATTTAATTATCGCAATTGTTTATTTGTGTATATAATAATGTTCAAAAATTAATATATGTAATTTTAAAAATATTTGAATGGTTTGGTGGTTGGATAGTGACGTTTTAACGTTTCAAATTTAACCAAGCTAAATTTATTAAAATAAAATATAATGAATCAGGATTCGGAAATCGTTCTACCCATGATTGAATAAGACCGTCTAAATTAGAATGATATGTTTTTAAAATCACATTATTGTCAACACATACGGTGTTTGGTTGAACCAAAAAATCTAAACGTTTATGTGCTAATACGATGGCACGCCAACTTAACCAAGGTTCGTCCACTTTGGATAAATTCATAAACAGCTTCTTGGCCGAAGCTGCGTCTCCGATGGACCTTCTAGGTTTGGATTTTCACCAAAAGTTCGGATATGGCGTTACGCCCTGCCCCTTGTATCGCTCCCCTGTTTAAAACTATCAGGAGATTGTCTTCTTGAGGCTGCAAAATTTCGACCACTCCAACTTGCATCAATACTTTCGTTAACGCAAATCTGGCTTGCGCGTGAGCTTGTAACCATTGTAACGTTTCAACGGGCAGGACGCCAACCGCGCTCAAAATTCGCGCCGTCCTGACGCCCGTTAAACGCCAGTGGGCCGGGCCGACTTCCGAACACCGCCGACGCGACCCGATACGAGCGCCCAGTAGTGGAGGGAGGTGTCCGGGGACTATATAAGCGGCCGCGCACGTCGACTCGGTCACTTGAGTGGAAGCTCGTCCGAGAGAAGGTTGTGTGGGTTATCCGACAGCCGACTCTTAGATAGCATCCGTTCGCCCCACTTGAGAGGAAGCTCGTCCGAGAGAAAGTTGTGTGGGTTATCCGACAGCTGACTCTTAGATAGCATCCGTTCGCCCCCACTTGAGTGGAAGCTCGTCCGAGAGATTTAATAGAAGAAATTTTCAACGCAGCCCACACGAAATATTTAATGCCGCAGGAGAAGGTATTTTTATATTATTATATTACAAAACAATAATTTTTTTTCACTTACTTAACTTATAACATTTACAAATTTAGAATCGAAACGAGGAAATTATAATGACTTCGGAGGAAAAGTCTAGAAAATTTGAATCGGCGTCAAACGAAACGAGACAAGATTTCGAAGCGCAACTCACGGAGGCCGAAGCCACCGCCGCTGCCCTCGCCGAAACACGGGAAATGTATCAAAGAGCTCTCGCGACTAATGAAGGCGGTCGCGAGAGTAGCGGCGCTGCCGCCAGCGTTCTCAGTTTAAATTAATTATTATTGTTTAATTATTATTATTTAATTATCGCAATTGTTTATTTGTGTATATAATAATGTTCAAAAATTAATATATGTAATTTTAAAAATATTTGAATGGTTTGGTGGTTGGATAGTGACGTTTTAACGTTTCAAATTTAACCAAGCTAAATTTATTAAAATAAAATATAATGAATCAGGATTCGGAAATCGTTCTACCCATGATTGAATAAGACCGTCTAAATTAGAATGATATGTTTTTAAAATCACATTATTGTCAACACATACGGTGTTTGGTTGAACCAAAAAATCTAAACGTTTATGTGCTAATACGATGGCACGCCAACTTAACCAAGGTTCGTCCACTTTGGATAAATTCATAAACAGCTTCTTGGCCGAAGCTGCGTCTCCGATGGACCTTCTAGGTTTGGATTTTCACCAAAAGTTCGGATATGGCGTTACGCCCTGCCCCTTGTATCGCTCCCCTGTTTAAAACTATCAGGAGATTGTCTTCTTGAGGCTGCAAAATTTCGACCACTCCAACTTGCATCAATACTTTCGTTAACGCAAATCTGGCTTGCGCGTGAGCTTGTAACCATTGTAACGTTTCAACGGGCAGGACGCCAACCGCGCTCAAAATTCGCGCCGTCCTGACGCCCGTTAAACGCCAGTGGGCCGGGCCGACTTCCGAACACCGCCGACGCGACCCGATACGAGCGCCCAGTAGTGGAGGGAGGTGTCCGGGGACTATATAAGCGGCCGCGCACGTCGACTCGGTCACTTGAGTGGAAGCTCGTCCGAGAGAAGGTTGTGTGGGTTATCCGACAGCCGACTCTTAGATAGCATCCGTTCGCCCCACTTGAGAGGAAGCTCGTCCGAGAGAAAGTTGTGTGGGTTATCCGACAGCTGACTCTTAGATAGCATCCGTTCGCCCCCACTTGAGTGGAAGCTCGTCCGAGAGATTTAATAGAAGAAATTTTCAACGCAGCCCACACGAAATATTTAATGCCGCAGGAGAAGGTATTTTTATATTATTATATTACAAAACAATAATTTTTTCACTTACTTAACTTATAACATTTACAAATTTAGAATCGAAACGAGGAAATTATAATGACTTCGGAGGAAAAGTCTAGAAAATTTGAATCGGCGTCAAACGAAACGAGACAAGATTTCGAAGCGCAACTCACGGAGGCCGAAGCCACCGCCGCTGCCCTCGCCGAAACACGGGAAATGTATCAAAGAGCTCTCGCGACTAATGAAGGCGGTCGCGAGAGTAGCGGCGCTGCCGCCAGCGTTCTCAGTTTAAATTAATTATTATTGTTTAATTATTATTATTTAATTATCGCAATTGTTTATTTGTGTATATAATAATGTTCAAAAATTAATATATGTAATTTTAAAAATATTTGAATGGTTTGGTGGTTGGATAGTGACGTTTTAACGTTTCAAATTTAACCAAGCTAAATTTATTAAAATAAAATATAATGAATCAGGATTCGGAAATCGTTCTACCCATGATTGAATAAGACCGTCTAAATTAGAATGATATGTTTTTAAAATCACATTATTGTCAACACATACGGTGTTTGGTTGAACCAAAAAATCTAAACGTTTATGTGCTAATACGATGGCACGCCAACTTAACCAAGGTTCGTCCACTTTGGATAAATTCATAAACAGCTTCTTGGCCGAAGCTGCGTCTCCGATGGACCTTCTAGGTTTGGATTTTCACCAAAAGTTCGGATATGGCGTTACGCCCTGCCCCTTGTATCGCTCCCTGTTTAAAACTATCAGGAGATTGTCTTCTTGAGGCTGCAAAATTTCGACCACTCCAACTTGCATCAATACTTTCGTTAACGCAAATCTGGCTTGCGCGTGAGCTTGTAACCATTGTAACGTTTCAACGGGCAGGACGCCAACCGCGCTCAAAATTCGCGCCGTCCTGACGCCCGTTAAACGCCAGTGGGCCGGGCCGACTTCCGAACACCGCCGACGCGACCCGATACGAGCGCCCAGTAGTGGAGGGAGGTGTCCGGGGACTATATAAGCGGCCGCGCACGTCGACTCGGTCACTTGAGTGGAAGCTCGTCCGAGAGAAGGTTGTGTGGGTTATCCGACAGCCGACTCTTAGATAGCATCCGTTCGCCCCACTTGAGAGGAAGCTCGTCCGAGAGAAAGTTGTGTGGGTTATCCGACAGCTGACTCTTAGATAGCATCCGTTCGCCCCCACTTGAGTGGAAGCTCGTCCGAGAGATTTAATAGAAGAAATTTTCAACGCAGCCCACACGAAATATTTAATGCCGCAGGAGAAGGTATTTTTATATTATTATATTACAAAACAATAATTTTTTCACTTACTTAACTTATAACATTTACAAATTTAGAATCGAAACGAGGAAATTATAATGACTTCGGAGGAAAAGTCTAGAAAATTTGAATCGGCGTCAAACGAAACGAGACAAGATTTCGAAGCGCAACTCACGGAGGCCGAAGCCACCGCCGCTGCCCTCGCCGAAACACGGGAAATGTATCAAAGAGCTCTCGCGACTAATGAAGGCGGTCGCGAGAGTAGCGGCGCTGCCGCCAGCGTTCTCAGTTTAAATTAATTATTATTGTTTAATTATTATTATTTAATTATCGCAATTGTTTATTTGTGTATATAATAATGTTCAAAAATTAATATATGTAATTTTAAAAATATTTGAATGGTTTGGTGGTTGGATAGTGACGTTTTAACGTTTCAAATTTAACCAAGCTAAATTTATTAAAATAAAATATAATGAATCAGGATTCGGAAATCGTTCTACCCATGATTGAATAAGACCGTCTAAATTAGAATGATATGTTTTTAAAATCACATTATTGTCAACACATACGGTGTTTGGTTGAACCAAAAAATCTAAACGTTTATGTGCTAATACGATGGCACGCCAACTTAACCAAGGTTCGTCCACTTTGGATAAATTCATAAACAGCTTCTTGGCCGAAGCTGCGTCTCCGATGGACCTTCTAGGTTTGGATTTTCACCAAAAGTTCGGATATGGCGTTACGCCCTGCCCCTTGTATCGCTCCCCTGTTTAAAACTATCAGGAGATTGTCTTCTTGAGGCTGCAAAATTTCGACCACTCCAACTTGCATCAATACTTTCGTTAACGCAAATCTGGCTTGCGCGTGAGCTTGTAACCATTGTAACGTTTCAACGGGCAGGACGCCAACCGCGCTCAAAATTCGCGCCGTCCTGACGCCCGTTAAACGCCAGTGGGCCAGGCCGACTTCCGAACACCGCCGACGCGACCCGATACGAGCGCCCAGTAGTGGAGGAGGTGTCCGGGGACTATATAAGCGGCCGCGCACGTCGACTCGGTCACTTGAGTGGAAGCTCGTCCGAGAGAAGGTTGTGTGGGTTATCCGACAGCCGACTCTTAGATAGCATCCGTTCGCCCCACTTGAGAGGAAGCTCGTCCGAGAGAAAGTTGTGTGGGTTATCCGACAGCTGACTCTTAGATAGCATCCGTTCGCCCCACTTGAGTGGAAGCTCGTCCGAGAGATTTAATAGAAGAAATTTTCAACGCAGCCCACACGAAATATTTAATGCCGCAGGAGAAGGTATTTTTATATTATTATATTACAAAACAATAATTTTTTCACTTACTTAACTTATAACATTTACAAATTTAGAATCGAAACGAGGAAATTATAATGACTTCGGAGGAAAAGTCTAGAAAATTTGAATCGGCGTCAAACGAAACGAGACAAGATTTCGAAGCGCAACTCACGGAGGCCGAAGCCACCGCCGCTGCCCTCGCCGAAACACGGGAAATGTATCAAAGAGCTCTCGCGACTAATGAAGGCGGTCGCGAGAGTAGCGGCGCTGCCGCCAGCGTTCTCAGTTTAAATTAATTATTATTGTTTAATTATTATTATTTAATTATCGCAATTGTTTATTTGTGTATATAATAATGTTCAAAAATTAATATATGTAATTTTAAAAATATTTGAATGGTTTGGTGGTTGGATAGTGACGTTTTAACGTTTCAAATTTAACCAAGCTAAATTTATTAAAATAAAATATAATGAATCAGGATTCGGAAATCGTTCTACCCATGATTGAATAAGACCGTCTAAATTAGAATGATATGTTTTTAAAATCACATTATTGTCAACACATACGGTGTTTGGTTGAACCAAAAAATCTAAACGTTTATGTGCTAATACGATGGCACGCCAACTTAACCAAGGTTCGTCCACTTTGGATAAATTCATAAACAGCTTCTTGGCCGAAGCTGCGTCTCCGATGGACCTTCTAGGTTTGGATTTTCACCAAAAGTTCGGATATGGCGTTACGCCCTGCCCCTTGTATCGCTCCCCTGTTTAAAACTATCAGGAGATTGTCTTCTTGAGGCTGCAAAATTTCGACCACTCCAACTTGCATCAATACTTTCGTTAACGCAAATCTGGCTTGCGCGTGAGCTTGTAACCATTGTAACGTTTCAACGGGCAGGACGCCAACCGCGCTCAAAATTCGCGCTCGTCCTGACGCCCGTTAAACGCCAGTGGGCCGGGCCGACTTCCGAACACCGCCGACGCGACCCGATACGAGCGCCCAGTTTAGTGGAGGGAGGTGTCCGGGGACTATATAAGCGGCCGCGCACGTCGACTCGGTCACTTGCAGTGGAAGCATCGTCCGAGAGAAGGATTGTGTGGGTTATCCGACAGCCGACTCTTAGATAGCATCCGTTCGCCCCGACTTGAGAGGTAAGCTCGTCCGAGAGAAAGTTGTGTGGGTTATCCTTTTTTTGTACAGCTGAAAACTCTTAGAATAGCATCACGTTCGCCCCCACTTGAGTGGAAGCTCGTCCGAGAGATTCTAATAGAAGAAATTTTACAACGCAGCCTCACACGAAATATTTAATGCTTCGCAGGAGAAGGTATTTTTATATTATTATATTACAAAACAATAATTTTTTTTCACTTACTTAACTTATAACATTTACAAATTTAGAATCGAAACGAGGAAATTATAATGACTTCGGAGGAAAAGTCTAGAAAATTTGAATCGGCGTCAAACGAAACGAGACAAGATTTCGAAGCGCAACTCACGGAGGCCGAAGCCACCGCCGCTGCCCTCGCCGAAACACGGGAAATGTATCAAAGAGCTCTCGCGACTAATGAAGGCGGTCGCGAGAGTAGCGGCGCTGCCGCCAGCGTTCTCAGTTTAAATTAATTATTATTGTTTAATTATTATTATTTAATTATCGCAATTGTTTATTTGTGTATATAATAATGTTCAAAAATTAATATATGTAATTTTAAAAATATTTGAATGGTTTGGTGGTTGGATAGTGACGTTTTAACGTTTCAAATTTAACCAAGCTAAATTTATTAAAATAAAATATAATGAATCAGGATTCGGAAATCGTTCTACCCATGATTGAATAAGACCGTCTAAATTAGAATGATATGTTTTTAAAATCACATTATTGTCAACACATACGGTGTTTGGTTGAACCAAAAAATCTAAACGTTTATGTGCTAATACGATGGCACGCCAACTTAACCAAGGTTCGTCCACTTTGGATAAATTCATAAACAGCTTCTTGGCCGAAGCTGCGTCTCCGATGGACCTTCTAGGTTTGGATTTTCACCAAAAGTTCGGATATGGCGTTACGCCCTGCCCCTTGTATCGCTCCCCTGTTTAAAACTATCAGGAGATTGTCTTCTTGAGGCTGCAAAATTTCGACCACTCCAACTTGCATCAATACTTTCGTTAACGCAAATCTGGCTTGCGCGTGAGCTTGTAACCATCCACGACCCGGTTCCCACATTACCAAATCTCTTCGTACTGCATTCCATATTAACGACATCCAATTAACATATTTAACATCGTATGCGTCACTACCAATATGACCGAAGATTTCTAATATCGAATGATCTAAGCTCAAGTAGAGAAGACCTACAGCTTCGATACGACATTCTTCATATGCCAAACCAATCGATCCAAAACGCGAATCGTACGTGTCTCCACGGTGATATAATACAGTAATATATTCGCCTGTCACTGGATTTAAGGGGTTATATCTGTTTGAAATTTTTTGTTTTTCCATTTTTTTTTTATTGGCTTAAATGATGTAAAAACATCTCAAGAATAATATCAAACAACATTTATTGATGAAAACATTTTTTAAATACTCCTAAAATATAAATATTTGAAGCAACTCTGGGCGCTTCGAAATGACAAATTTTGACTTTCTCAATCATGCAGCGATTTTGAATTTTTTACTCTACCAATGGTCGCTATAGTTTCTAATTGAGGTACAGATGTCGCTACTTGGTACATAGAAGCAAATATTAAAGATATGTTGCCCTTCTAGCCATTAGGTTGAACTAACTAGGTTAGGTCGACTTAATCTGCTAGCACGTGCAGCATTCGTTGTTTGCAAACTGTACTTGTGTATTTCTGTAGTTGCTTTGCTTGTGTTTACGAACTTTTAGTTTTTAAACATGAGTGATAAAGTATATGTGGGCCACAAGGGCAGCAAAATTAAATCCGCCACTCATAAAAGGAGCCAAATTAACAATAGGCGCCCACTTAATCGTCATTCTTTGGAGAGAGACTCGGAGTACGTTAGCGCTTCTGCAAAGAAATTGAAACTTGCTGATTCTAACGATGATAGAGAAGTTGATGATGGTTTTGGATATCGTTTCGTGAACTTTATAAGTGTATTTACTACTCTTTCACAAATTATTGTGTGTAGAAAGTGCAAGGGTGACGTGCGTTTTACCGAAGGAAGCAAACGCGGGCTCGGTTTTAAAATTATCGTGAGTTGTGATGCCTGCGGTGAATTTTATATTAATAACTGTCCGTTAATAAATAACCATACGTATGAAATAAATATACGACTCACTCTTGTAATGCGTATCCTGAGAATTGGAATACATGGTATCAAAAAATTCTGCGCATTTATGGATCTTCCGAAGCCCGTTTTTCAAACGACGTATGACAGTATTATTCAGCATATCTCAATAGCTACTACAACTGTACGAGATTTATGTATGAAGAAAGCAGCTGAGAAGGAGAAGCAGATGACCCTCGAGAATTCTCAAACTAACGGGCTTACCATTTCGGGCGACGGTTCATGGAGAAAAAGAGGCTTCTCTTCGCTTTTCGGATTAGTTACACTTATTAGTTGGTTCACCGGCAAAGTATTAGACGTGTGCGTAAAATCTAAATACTGTAAGGCTTGCGAGTATTGGAAGAAAAAAGAAGATAGTACTGAATACGAAGAATGGTTTGATGCACATCAGTCGCAATTCCAAATTAATCATATGGGGTCGGCGGGAAAGATGGAGGTCGATGCAGTTGTGGAAATGTTTAGACGATCCGAGACTCTGTACTATTTATCATTACCTGACTCCAGGTATGTAAATTCAGTGGAGGGAAGGGCTTTACCATCCCACCCCTTGTTCTTTTTGGTATAAAAGAATAATTTTAGAAAATAATGTTCATTTTCAAAATGTATCACTTCGAGAGTAAGCATATGACAATTTCTACGATCCTCCGGATTTTTGCAACGGGAGAATTATCCGACGCCGAGATACTGGATGCGGGATATGCGGTGGCCCTCCGCGTGGTGAAGGGCAAAGACGCCCTCTAGGGAGCTGCCTCTAGGGTGGGCAGACATCTATTGTGCCTTCCGGACTTTAGTGGCTCACTTAGCTGCGAGTCATGGATATATTGTAAGTACATTTTACTTTTTGATTCAAATTTACTTTTTTTTATCCTCATCTACCATGACATCACATGTTAATTTTATTTAGGATAGGGTTTATAGCATATATCATTTTACACTATGGACCTCAGCTGCCAGAGGTGGACAATCACCACCACCACTAACTGCCATTGCCCGATGGACGGGGGAGGGGCCGGCGGCTGTTTATAAAAAATGATATAAAAATAAATAAATAATCAGTTTTTGTAGTTTTTTTCCTTTTACAGTAGGTGAATATTCGATCTAGTTAAAACAATCTGATCTAATTAAAATCAAATCGATTGCGTAATCACGTGCGGGTTTAAAATAGTGCTCGTTCGTTTAGAGATCGTGCGTCACGTATAGAACAAATGAAGTAGTGCACGTAGATAGTCTCGCTAGCTCTGTTGGTTTTACCCTGTTAAGTGGAAAACGCCTTGAAATGATATATTCAGGCAAAATTATTTGGTCGGTTCGAATACGACCCAGGGTAAAGCTTTTTAAAATCACTGCGCATGCGCCGAAATCGAGACGATCGATGCTCGGGGAGGTTCGCCGGGCCGTCCAATGATGATGACGTACATTAATACGCTATCTAATTGAACAGACCCGCGACCCCGCGATATCAATCAATATCTCGATCAAAAGCGCGAACCGCGGGTTATAATCGATCGAACAATTCACGCCTCGCCGATCAATTAGATCAGATCGCGGGGCCGCGGATTAATTAGATCAATCAATTCGCGGAACCGCGAATTAACCCGCGAAATCGCGCGTAACTCGGCAATCAAGCCCGCGAAACCGCGAAATAAGAGCGTAACACAGTAATCAAATCGCGAAAACGCGGCGTAACCCGCGCAATCCGCGAAATAATTAGGTCAATCCGCGGATTGAACCGCGAATCATTTTAATCCCGGCACTTTAATTAATCCGCGAATCAAATAAAAGTGCCGGTATTCTACTCTTGCTGCAGAATCGCGAAGTACTATCACTGGATATTACTTCCTCATGTTATGAATTATATGCCAAAAGATTTACTGAATGTTATCTTATAACAGATTGTAAATACCTAATTAATAAATATGTGAAAAAAAAAAGAATCGAAACGAGGAAATTATACCGACTTCGGAGGAAAAGTCTAGAAAATTTGAATTGGCGTCAAACGAAACGAGACAAGATTTCGAAGCGCAACTCGCGGAGGCCGAAGCCACCGTCGCTGCCCTCGCCGAAACGCGGGAAATGTATCAAAGAGTTCTCGCGACTAATGACGGGCAGGTTGAAAGGTATAATCGCACCATAGTCCAGTCCCTAGCCGCGATGGGGGCCCGGCAAGATAATAATCGGTGGGACGAGAATTTGACGTCGCTACAGTTAGGTATCAACAGTACCATTAACAGCGCTTTGGGCGTATCGCCTAGCGAGGCGTTGATGGGCTTTCGTGTTCCTGTACACGGCGGAAAAGAGCCGAGCATAAACGAGTTGGTTGATGTCACGAAAGTTCGCAAAGACGTTGTTTCACGTATGCAACGACAGCAAGAGGTATCAAAAGAATCGATTTGATATCAAACGCCGCGAGCCAGGGATCATTTCGATAGGGGATCTGGTCATGACTCGTGTTACCAGTCTGCCGGCGACTTGTTCGAGCAGAAAGTTGCTACCCAAGTGGAGGGGGCCCTTTCGAGTGACCAGGATACTGGAAAACGATCGCTACGAAGTAAGCGAAGTGGAAGGATCCGGGCGTTCGCGGACACCTTACCACGGTGTGGCTGGTATAGACAACATTAAGCCCTGGACCCAGTATAGTGGCTAGATGTAATGCGTTTGGTAAGTGTGCTGTATGTAAATGAATTGTGTCAGTCTGAGACTGTGAGTTTACGGGTATTGAACTCATCGCTCCGGTGACTTGTGGTAATTCAAGGATTGAATTGTGTCAGTCTGTGACTGCGGGTTCACGGGTATTGAACTTAGCGGCCCGGTGACGTGTGGCATCCGTAAAAGGGTTTGTTATTTAATACGATGATTACTATCAATTGTTTTCGCCCCGTTCCTGCGCCGGTGACGAGGTCGACTGGTTGCGTGGTATCAGCGAGGACGCTTCTGGATTGTCAGGAAAGGCCGTGTTAACGGGGTTTGCCCTCCCGACATCGCTGGCAGTCCCTTTTCCCTCGCGACAACAAGAAGGAAGCAAGGAAGGACAAAAGGGGAAGCAGTCGCGGAATCATTGGTGAGCGCTCTGTCGTTCGCTATGGGGTGACGTTGTGTCGGTCCACACGTGTAGCGCATTATTTTTAATTATTCAAACTAGCATATTATTTTTAATTGTTCAAATAAGTATCAATTGTTTTATACGTGTTAATCACTCAAGACATTAGTACTGTAACGTTAATGACTAAAATGTAGATAATAGCATTAATCACCGCGATAACTAAATTCTAGAAATTAGTCATCCGCGTGGAGAATTGCATCGCAGATAAGAAATTAATCACCGCGATGACTAATTTCTAGAAGGTGCTATTTATCGAACGATACGCGGGATCATAAAGTTCTAAAAATCGAATGTTCGCGAACATTCGACGCGCGCATTATATAAATGCGGTCGTCGCCGAGAATGGGGGCAGTCAAGTTTAAAAAGTACAAAGGAGAACTATTAACGAAAAAGTGCGCGCTTGACAATTTAAAATAAATAAACTAGAAAAAGGAACAGTGTTTGTTGTTAATAAATAGATTTAAGTGAATTAGCTTCTTGTTATAAATAAACAACCTGTGTAACGAAATTTTAAAATAAAAAAACATTTAATGGAATGTTACATTGGTGTCAGGTGTGGGGTATAAAAGAAAATTTTAATAATAATTAATTAAAATAAATTAGTATCAGTTAATTAATAGTGATCAGTGAATGCCTTTGACAAGATCTCAAGCTACAAAAATGGAGGAAGTTTTAGCTATGCTTCAACAATTAAGGGCCGACCAAAACACCGCGAATGAAAAAATGGAAATTAGCCAAAACGCCGTGAAGGAAGCTTTGGAAATTAATCAAAATAAAATGGAGATAAACCAAAACGCCATGAAGGAAGTTTTGAAAGAAGCTATAGCAATCAACCAAAAGGAAGTGAAGGAAGCCCTGGAGACACATCAAATCCATATGGAAAAAGCGTTACAAAAGAATCAGGACGAGATCCAAGAGTTAAAGGCAAAGTTTGAAGAAACCGAGGCAAAGAACCAAGAGTTAAAGGCAAAGTTGGAAGAAAACGATGCAAAGGACCAAGGGATAACTGAAAGAGTGGACGAACTAAACCGAAAATTCGAAGAAATGTCCCAAATGACATTCCAGGAAATAGAGACACGACGAATTTCTACCAAAGATGCAGGATCCTCAAAAATCAAAGTAAAACCGCCCACCTACGATGGTCCACTTATGTCAGACAGTTTGAGGCGGCCGCAACGGCAAATGGATGGGCCGGAGAAGACAAGGCTACTGCGCTAATAGTTGCGTTAAGAGGGGACGCACTAAACGTCCTACAAGCAGTACCGGAGGCGCTTCAAAGTGATTACAGCCAATTGGTTATGCGCCTAGAGATGAGGTATGGAGATAAGCACCTGCAACAAGTTTATCATGCCCAGCTGAAGCATCGAAGTCAGAAATCCAGTGAAAATCTGCAGGAATTCGAAGCAGACATTGCGCGATTGATACGTTTGGCATATCCAACAGCGCCAGATAGTTTCCTGGAACAATTAGCCGTCCAGACGTTTATCGATGGTTTACGAGACGGCGAAACACAGCAGGCCTTAAGACTGGCGAGACCAAAGACTTTAGACGACGCATTAGCACACGGTCTTGAGTTCGAAACTGCAAAACATGCTTCGAAAGGAACAAATAGCCGTGTGAGAACAGTGCATGGAGACCAGGAAGAATCGCTGGAGGACACTATAATGCGTGTATTGGAAAAGCGCGATGCCAACCGGAACAAGCGACGTCAGCTTCGCTGTTGGAATTGTGGCGAAGTTGGACATATTCGGAGCCGTTGCGAGAAGACGGACGAAAAGACAAGGCCCAAACAAGAACAGGAAAACTAGAAAGAGTCGAGGAAGGGGGGCTGACGTCGACTCTTAACCATGGTGCCCCAGAGATCGTAATTCAAGCGGCCTCGTTGAGTCAGCGATCGAGTGGACTTTTCGTGGACGGTCAATGTGATGGTAAAACGCTTGCATTTTTATTAGACACGGGAGCAGCTCGAACCATAATTCGCTCGGACATAATGCAAGGTTCCAAGAAGTTACGAGCGACGAAATTACGGCTCAGGACGGCTACTGGGAATGTTGTAACTACACGTGGCGAACTGTTGGCAAAAGTTAAAATTGGGTGTAGTGAATTTGAACATCCAGTGATAGTAGCTGACATAGAAGACGAGTTTATCTTGGGCGTGAACGTCATGGCGAAACACGGCTTCGGATTGGACATGAAGCAGAACACTTTGAGGGTAGAGAATGAAGAACTGTCGTTGCATTCTCGTAAAGAAACCTCTGTCCGAGTGCTCTTAAAGGAAGGAGTGACACTACCTGGACGAAGTGAGAGTGTTGTAATGGCACGCCTAGATGGAGATGTCCTGGACGGAACCGTGAGAATCCTAGAGCCCACTTGCGACGAGGACAACATCGGTCGCGGAATTTTGATGGGTAAGGTAAAGACGGTTAAAGAGACGGTCCCTATTCGTCTAATGAATTTGAATGCCAGCCCTGTGACGTTAAGAAGAGACACCATGATGGGAAGTTGCGAGCTCGTATCGTCAATTATACATTCAAAGGACGACGTTAAAACATCTGCGAATGCTCTTCCCCCAGAATTACAGGAGATGGTGTCACGTTCCGACCAGGGCCTAAATCGGGACCAGAAAAGAAAAGTAAAAGAGTTAGTGAAGATGTTTCGAGACGTGTTCGCCGCGAAAGAGGACAGCCCGGGGAAAACCGATGTGGTCTCTCATAAGATTAACACCGGGGGCGCCAAACCTTTACGTCAGCCCGCTCGACGACTTCCGCTAGCAAAACGTCAAGACGCGGAAAAAAATTATCGAAGACATGAAAAAGGAGGGAATTATTGAACCATCGAAAAGTCCTTGGGCTTCACCGGTCGTTCTGGTCAAGAAAAAGGACGGGACCACGAGATTTTGCGTCGATTATCGGCGATTGAATGATGTCACGCAGAAAGATAGTTATCCGTTGCCCAGGATTGATGACACGTTAGACACCCTTTCCGGTTCACGATGGTTCTCGACTCTAGACCTGAAAAGCGGATATTGGCAAGTTGCTATGGCACCAGAGGATCGGGAAAAGACTGCCTTTACGACTGGTACTGGACTTTGGCAGTTTACGGTCATGGCCTTTTGGATTGTGCAATGCCCCGGCCACATTTGAGAGACTGATGGAGACAATTCTAAATGGGTTATCTTGGAAGACGTGTTTGGTCTACTTGGACGACGTGATCGTGGTGGGTAGGTTCTTCGAGGACCATGTGAAGAACCTGGAGGAAGTATTCCGAAGACTACGGGGAGCCCATTTGAAACTAAGCCCCAAGAAGTGCTACGTCTTCCAGAAGCAAGTCAAGTATCTTGGTCATGTGGTATCGGGAGATGGAGTGGCTGCAGATCCTGATAAGATTAAGGCCGTACGAGAATGGCCAGTACCAAAGGACAAACATAGAATTAGGAGCTTTCTCGGCCTTATTTGCGAGCGTTCGCACTCCCTTATCGATGGCGAAAACTGTCGATCGAAAACGACATCTATTCTGGGCGCGCCGATTTTTGTGACCGCATGCAAAATTCTTTTCGAAACGTCGCCAAAGGTTTCGGGCACGTCTTTTATCGTACGTATCAAAGAAAATCCGTCCAGCAGCACCACGTCGACGTGGCGTAACGCGTCGCTGTCGATTTCGTTTCCTAAAAGTTCGACAAGAACGGCTTTGTCGGTTCTACGCATCGAGCCGTCCAAGTGGAACATCGACGCGGGAATTGGCGTCAGGGGGTACGACAAAATTTGCGCGACGTCAGACGTGCGCCGCATGCACACGTCCAACGCGCGGCCGAACAAATGCCTCTGTACGCGAACTTCGCGCGCCTCGTTCCCGATTTTCACGACCCGTTTCGCGAAATCGGCCGAAAAATTCAGGACGTCGGATCGGTCGATCGTCTTGTCGAACCTGTCGGCGGTAGTCGCGCATTCGGACGCGAAAGCCTCGCGCGCATCGTTGCCCAGCCGTTCGACGTTCAGGAGGAAATCTTCGACGGGCCGCGAGGCCGCTCTACCCGTGGAAATGTTGACGAGGCGGTCCTTGTCCAGGTCCGGATCGAACGGGTTTCCGTGCTTTCTTAGGGCGTTCGTGAAATTTCGAAGGCGCGCGGATTGTCTTTGGATCTGACACAGTTCCAAATCGCAAGTGACGTCCTCGGTCTCGCGTAGTCGCGTTTCTTTGTACACGCGCGACGTCACGGTAGATCGGACGTCGTGGCTTTTTTTCGTTTGCGCGTCGGCGCCCATCGTTTGCATCAACATCAGATCGATCGGTTGCCGCGAGAAGTTCTGTTCCGTTCTTCTTACGCCGAAACATCCTTTCAGGAGGTGCGGCATCAGGGCCGGATGCGTTTCGACGACCTTCGTCAAATTGTCGTGATAGATCACCAACGAGCGGGCGGAATTCGGTTGATTAAATGCGAAAAATAAGTTCGCGATTTTCGGCAGGCTGAATATCGAAATCGCCCATGCGGATGCTTCTGCTCAGCGTTAGGTAGTGGTGCACGAGGTTCACGTAGGTCATGTAAAACTGCGCCGTTTTACCGAATTCGCCGTTCATCGTCGACTCTCGGTGCGCCGCGTATTTTTTCAACAGGCCGAACAGGGCGCTGTTTTCGTTTACGACGGGAGTCTGAAGTTTCTTGCTTTGAAATACCATGAGTTCGGATATTAGGTTTTTTCCGATTTGCAGTTTTTCGCGCGCGAGGAAAGCTTCGAAGTGTAAAATTTCGAGGCCCAAAGACATCAACGGGTGTAAGCGTTTGCAACGGTTGAAGTGCTTGCCGGCGACAAATCCGTCGACCGAATCGTTCGCCAACAGTTCGCTTTCGATCATCACGTTCGACAAGCCGCAGTCGCTTATGAATTTACCGACGGCTTTGAAATAAGCGAGCCCAAATGGTTGAATTACCTATACACAATTTACAGCGGAAACAGGTAGGGAACGAAGGAATCTATTGTTAACGAAAGTAGGTGCGGAAGCGTTCAAAATATTAGTAGACCATTTTAGGCCCGTAAACATAACAACGCAAACGTACGAGAAAATTGTGGAAGTGTTAAACAACTATTATGTAAAAAACATATGTGTTATCGGAACGAGTGACATTTGCAGCACGCACACGACGCGAAAATGAATCACAAACCTTATAGTTACCCGCGTTTGTAAATATGCCCGCCGTATAAACTAAAACGGCAGTAACTTCGTCCTCGGAAAAATCATGAGCTAAAGCCACATCACAAATTCTTTAGTAGTATAAATCCAAGTGAATTTCATGTAATAAAACAAATACCGGACCAGATTCCAGACTTGTTTGCAAAAACGATCTTTTTAAATACTGTACCTTTTTCTGTAATTAGGATGTAATCGGCATTTGTTTTAAAGTTTACAATAGAAGTAACATTTTGGGGTATCATGATATTATATCATGGTATTATATTATGGTATTATATTATGGTATTATATCATGGTATTATATCTTATATCTTCGATTATATATTAAATATTAACGCCAGATGGCGCCGAGGAAGGGGGGGGGGCGAGGACTAAATATTTATAACATTACAAATTAATATATATAATTAAAGAAATATGTAATACAAATTAATATATATATAATTAAAGAAATATATTCGTTTAATTTTTTTGGAAAAAGCAGAATTTAAATAATTAATTCCATAAGGTCACAAATTTGATTCGCGTTTTTCCAATATGGACTCCACTACTTAGCGCTCTTAACCCATTATCTACCATTGGCCCTTTTTAGGGACGCTTATATTTTATTTTTTCTATCCAAGTTGAAAAACAATGAGAATATTTTCTGTGGTTCGATTGATAGTACTTGATTCCACGAAACAGAAAAATAGTCCATTTGGACTAATTTATGTTATTGTGTACTGTGACAGTGAATTGAAAACACGGGTTGTCCTCAATTTTGCTTTTTTATGTTGAAGTTTATAATTCTTTTTTACTACAGCTTTTTTGCATTAGAAATTGTATTATAATTATTACTAATAGTTTTAAAAAAGTGTATATTACAACAGTTAACTCATTTTTGTTCTCTTGGTAAGTCTTATTTATAGTTTTGTGCAACGTCCCCTTTTAGGGACATTGGCATAATGTACATACATTGTTATATTTTTCTCATTGTCTTATCGCAACATCATGACTTCTTGTAAGAAAGGTCTCACTGTGAACGAAATAGTATCACTTTTGGACGACCTGGAAGAGGAAAAATGTGTAGATAATGTTAAGGTAGTAATTGTACCTCCCGAACCGGACGATATAACGGATGAGGAGGATATATGTGAAAATGATCTCGATGCAAATCAAGTTCAAGATATAGCTGGGACATTGGAACTATTTGCAGATTTTGAAGGGGAAGCAGAAAGTAGTGAAAAAAATCTGTCGTCATCGAATAAAAGAAGGAAGATTGATGTCGGAGAATCTACCTCAACAAAAGTGGAAATATTTGAACCGCCAATATGGTCGAAATGTGATGGCAAATATACCTACACCGCAGATGCAAGTGACTGTGACAACAACAAATACAATGTAGATTCTCTACGAGGAAAAGGGGTAGTGGAAATTTTTGAAGAATTTCTTTCTGAGAAAGTCGTAACATTAATTATAGCCCAGAGTGAACTTTATGCTAACCAAAAGAATTGCCCTGGCTTTCATATAAGTATGGATGAGCTAAAGGCTTTTATAGGTATATTGCTAATAAGTGGCTATAATAAGCTACCCCAGGAACACATGTACTGGGAACGAGCTCCAGATGTAGGCGTTCCAGCAGTATACGAAACAATGTCCAAAAATCGTTTTAGAGAAATCAAAAAGTTCTTACGATAATTCCAAAATTGAAAAGACAGACAAAATGTTCAAACTGAGATTGTTTTTTGATAATGTGCGGAAGGAATTTTTTAAGTTTGGAATTTTCCATCTTAATAAATTTATATCAAACTCAATATGATGTTTTAATTTTTATACAGATGAGTAATACGATATCGTCACCGACGCCACCGTTGACAGATCCTGGATTGGGATGAGGAAGGGGTCACGGGCGCGGAAGGGGTCGCGGGCGCGGAAGGGGTCGCGGGCGCGGAAGGGGTCGCGGGCGCGGAAGGGGTCGCGGGCGCGGAAGGGGTCGCGGGCGCGGAAGGGCTGGCGGGCGCGGAAGGGTGGGCCGCAGAAGGGGGGGGCAAATAACCATCACTAATATTACCATTTCCAATATATATCTATATCGAGATATATCTATAGATATCTCTACCTTAAAAATGGTAATATTTTGGTATGGCCTATCCAAACAGCTGCATTTCGCCAGCCCCCCCACTTTTGAATTGGGGATCGCCTAACGTGGTATCGAGGCAGCATTATTGGAAAGAGTTAATAGAAGACTTCAATGAACAGAGAAAAAAGCTAAGAAATCAAGGTAGAGCACAAATATTGAAAATCCAAGAGGAAAACCGAAGGGGATACAATTTAAGGAGAAGAAAACCTAAATTGTACAAAGAAGGGGATTTAATAGCGATTAAAAGGACTCAGTTCGGAGGGGGACTGAAGCTGCACAAGAAATATTTAGGTCCTTACGAAATCGTGAAGGTGAAACCTAACGAGCGATACGACGTCGCAAAAATAGGACTACACGATGGACCAATGCGAACCTCTACGTGTAACGAACATATGAAGCCGTGGGTTGACAATGCCTCGGAATCCGGGTCGGATTCTTAGTCAGGACGGCCGAGTGTAAGGAGGCTTGTTTTGTTTTGTTTTTGTTGTGGATAGTTACCAAATAATTTGAAAAAGAGAGACTTGTCAAAATAAACCATTCTCATATATATATATATATATATATATATATATATATATATATATATATATATATATTAAATAGAAAAAAACGATCCTCAAACCCAACATAGGTTAAAGGTTAAGGATGGAAACGGAAAAGGGGTAGATGGTTTCTGTAATAATACCAATACTGTTTCATGCAAGAGGCTGTGAAAACTTAAGACTGCCGACAACAAAGCAGCTTCAGAAACGTTACAGATATTGAAAAAAGTGCAGAAATGGTAAACAGCGAAGTATCATCGATCTCAACATCAAATCGTATAATTAATTAAAAATAAATTAATCCGTTTACTAATTAGGCCAAAAAGCGCGGAATCAAAATAATCGAAACACGAATCAAACCCGCGAGTTTATTCGCGGTAATCAAGCCCGGCGAAATCGCCAGATAATCAGCGGTTAATTCAATTAAAGCGCGAATCAATTTAATCGAAATTTAATTAATTCGCTAATGATAAATAAAGAAGTTTGGTCGTCTCTGTTGGTTGGGAGTCTGATGTACAGTTACATATCCTGTATTCTCCGCGACAGGTTTAGTTTAAAGCGATTGCGTGTTTGTCAATGCACCTCGTTGCCGCAACGGCTATCAATATCTTGGGCTATTTTATATTAAATGCGTTAAAAGCTATCGCGGAGAAAAGTGTGGTGTATCATTTTCTGTGAGTGAAAGTCGTAAAGGGAACTAGCATATGAATCTCCTCCATATTGGAATGAAGAACACGACGACAACTATATCAGATTTTTTAAATGGAAAACCAAAGGCTCTGCATTTCGTTCGGACCATGTACTTAGCGGTTTATAGGATTTGCAGTTCATTGTAAACTGAAACTAGCGTATCGCCAGCTGGTGTTAAAAGAATCATTCTGTGAAATTACATTTAATACGCAACTGGGCTCATTTCGTTATAAACAAGGGGGTTAAATTAACGGCCGTTGTAACGAACGTCATTTTCAACGTGCGTTGCTGTTGCTAATCGCACGCGAACGTGGTAATATTTTGGTGAACGTGCGCAGACTGTCATTTAAATAGCATTCTTATATGACTAGCCATTTTTCAACTTCGATATGTAGATGGCTATTTATTACGGACATAATAATGCCTAATATACGTTGATTCTTAAATTATAAACACCACATCAACTACGCTTTATGTCACGCTGGAACAGACGTAGATAAATAATCTTAACGTACGTCCGTTAAACGTTCGTAAAAACAAACGTATTTAAAATACCCATGATGATAATTCTACAACGTCAATTACAACGGACCGTTAAATTTAACGCTCGTTCCCAGACGTAAATGTGCAATTAAACAGTACCGAGACATTTTTAAAAAATACATTTCGAAGAAATGCAAAAGCGCCTTTTAGAATACATAGTAAAATTTTTAGTATTTGACAAAGATGATATTGGAATACAAAGAATCTGGGAGTAACACCTTGAAAAATATCTTTTCCAAAGAAAGCCGAGGCAAATTTTCTAAGACAAGGCGATTGGCAAAAGTACAACCTTTGAGGTGTGAAGTGAAAGTTAAGGTGTCAAAATAACAACCCGCTCGATTGCCTTTATAACGGGTGGCCAAAAAAGTCAGTCAGTCTTGGTCGACTGTGAAAAGATAAAGGCGATAATTGGGGGTGCGCGTTCGGCCGGGAAAGCGCGGTTCAATTTAACCGCTATTTTATTTTTATAGTTGACGTATGTATAACTTAAAAGGTCCTCGAACCACAATCAGCTACTACCGTATTTATTCGAATAGTAACCGCAATCGAATACAAACCGCACCCGAATAGAACCCGCACTTTTGCACCTTTTCATATCTGAAAATTTAATAGAAACCGCATTCGAATAGAACCCGCGGGTTCTATTCGAGGATTTTCATCCTTAGTGTAAACAATGGTCGCATTCAGGGAATTGTAGCGTCGAAACGCTGCAGCGCTGTAACGCTTTATCTTGCCTGAATAAACATTTTTGGTGCTAGTTATTTTTCAGCTTTTAATTCTTAGGTTGGCAATTTTGTTTGTAAAACACTCAAATTTTTATGTAAAACTTACCTTGTAATATCTTCAACCTTTCTTCTTACGTTACTGCAAGGGAAATGACTTCGTCTCCGAATTGTAACGTTATAAGCCATCTTTATTTTTTGCATAAACCAAAACATACACAAGCAACATAATTTGTTAGGTTAGAACGCATGGATGCGTCATTGCTTTATTTAGTTATAAAGCGTTAAAGCGGAATATTTATATGCTTTAATGCTTTACTAAAGCGCTGCAGCACTGCGAGTAAAGCAGATACCATTCAGAGCATCGCTTCGATAAAGCGCTACAGCGCTACCATTCCCTGAATGCGACCATTGGTTTTTTTATCTGCGGGTTATATTCGAGGAATTCTGTCCATTGTGTAATGTTTGTTTTGTGTTTATTGCAATACAACATCTCTTGTGACACAATAAAATCGATCGGTTTGAGTTTGGATTAAATTTTTTGTGCTGACTTGGCAATTCGTGTTGATTTATCTATAACATGGAATCGGAATTGAACGAAATTTTCGACGAATCGCATGTGGATCGATCATCAAAGCGCAAAAAGTATTCATTGGATTTTAAAATTCGTGCGGTTTTAGAAGCTGAAACGAATGGAAATCGCCGAATTGCAGCACTACTGAAGATTGACGAATCGATGGTAAGTATAGAAGCGTGTTAGATTAGGTATGAACAAAATCGGAATGCAAATTTTTTAATAACTATACGTACGAAAAAGCATAGTTTTCACCATTTCCGTCTAGAGTAAGAGATGTAGAACCCGAATTTTTAAAAATACTTTCATACCCTCATTCTCTGAGAAAGGGTGAATTCTTGATAATGAAAATTTGTTATAGATACGTGATTGGCGTAAAAAGAAAGATCAGCTACTCGAATTGTCCGGAACTAGTAAAAAATTTCGCTTAGATGGCGGTGGTCGTAAGCCCTTTGACGTACAAATGGAAGATCAGCTAAAAACCGAAATTTTTGAGCGTAGAAACCAGCGATTATCCGTTACCTGCAGATGGGTGGTTGACCGTGCAAAAGCACTATTCGATGAAAAAATGCAGACTGGTGAATCTGAAATTGGTACGAGTACCGGTAGTTTCAAAGGGAGCTACGGATGGTTGCAAAAATTTATGAATCGACATAATTTTACGATTCGACGTCGTACTACAATTTCGCAAAAATTGCCGATCGATCTTATACCAAAGCTAACGGATTTCGTTATTTTTGTTGGAAAGTTACTAATTCTGAACAATTACGACCTAAGCTCCATTTACGCGTGCGACGAAACGGCCGTGTGGCTCGATATACTACCTGATTCAACGATTGATTCTGTTGGAGTCAAAGAAGTTCCGATAAAAACTACTGGCCACGAAAAAATGCGAATAACGGTAATGTTATGCGCCAAAGCTAGTGGCGCTAAATGTAAACCATTTGTTTTGCTCAAACGTCGTCGACCTTTACCAGCTTTAGAAAAATCGTTTCCACAATTGAATTTCAATTACAACACGACTGGGTGGATGGACAACACTACTACCCGATCATTTTTACAACAAACCATTGGTCAGCTGTCCTTTACTCGAAAGCTTTTGATCTGGGATGCTTTTCGATGCCACGTATCTGATGACACAAAACATTATTTAATGCAAATTAAAACTGATATGGCCGTTATACCTGCTGGATGCACGGGACTCATTCAGCCTGGAGACGTAAGCTGGAATAAGCCTTTTAAAGCTAATTTGACAGAACAGTACACAGATTGGTTAGCCCATGGCAAACACGAATTCACAAAGGCCGGTAAAATGAAAGGCGCATCTTTAGAAATTGTGTGCCAGTGGATCGTTAACGCCTGGAATTCTTTATCTAACGAATTAATTAAAAAATCTTTCCGGTGTTGCGGAATTGGACTTAGCAGCGACGGTTCAGATGATGCTGAAATTATGTGCTTTCAAGAAAATCATAAATGTGCTGCTGGACTCTCGGTGTTAGCTGAAAAAAGGGCCAGTTTAAAATATGTTGTTCCTGTGAACTTATCGAACGCTTTTGAACAGCTCGGTTTGGAAGAAGAATGTGATGAAAATTCCGTCGATTTGTTAAACAGTATTGATGATATTTTAGATGAGGAAATTGTTCAAGTTGAAATACCGTAAACTCTGAAGGCTTTACAGCTGTAAAATAAATGTCGACTTTGGTAGGTATGTTTATGGAGATATTATCAACGTGGGCGATGGTTCGTACCTGTACCTTGATCCAATATTTTCTTTCGGTTTTTGTATAATGTGAGTAACGATACCGCAGGAAACCGTGCGTGCTGAACGATATACAACTGTAAAGTGCATCGCTGTACGGTAGGAAAAAACCGGAAAAAAATTTTGGATCAAGATTTAGTTTAGCCTATCCAAATGAAATAAAAATAGAAACCGCACTCGAATAGAAATCGCACTCAAATAGAACCCGCACCTTGAAAAGTTGAAAAAAAAATTAGAACCCGCGGGTTCTATTCGAATAAATACGGTATAAACGTAGCGCTTATTTTTGCCGTTTCAGCGATGAGATCGGCCGAATGCGCCCAATGTCCTACGATTAGCTTAAATCACGTCATAATACAAGTGCGAAAAGTGCCTTTTTTTTGGCACGCATTTTTCAGACGTGTATCAAACGAGATATTTTTTTTGACAAACATTTAAAGATTTTCGACGTTTGAAAAAACGTGCCTTTATCTTTCCGCAGTCAAGCAAGATCGAAAGACTTTTCAAGCACCCGTTAGAAAATGCACATAAACTTTTTGTCGCAGCTCTAAGTTAGGAGAATTCAATTTTCGGTTTGCAAACCGGCAAAAATTTATAAAACCGGCCCTTAACGTCACAAACTCGTCATAATCTCGTGGAAAAATGGGGGAATGTCAGTTATTTCGGATAAACGGATGAAAATATGTCACTTAACTTCTTAAAAATATATTTAAAGAGGGAAGTTGTGAAGGTTTTATTTGAACTAAAAATGATAATCTCTGACCTGACCTACATTTCGCCGGAAGATGCTTTTCAGAGAGAGAAAGAGAGAGAAAGAGAGAGAGAGATAGTGAATTTAACAAGAAGTGTCAAAAGTAATAGCAAATGGTCATCGAAAACGATTTGAACGCAAAAGCACGTATGCGAGAACACGATTACAGATGAGCCACTTATGCCGTGAGATAATATTTAAAAGTGGATCACCTGATGTCACCTGATGCCCCCCCCCCCCCCACACCAACATACTGTGTTGGATAACAAACAAATTAAATTAAATTGATTCGCGCTTTCGTTGAATAATTCGGCGATTGATTTTCTCACGATATCGTGCACAATTCGCAGTTTTTATCTAATTTAGCGGCATAATTCCCGGAATTTAATTTAATCAGATCGACTAATTCAATTAGTAGTTTCAATTACACGTTTTCGATTTTAATTCCCGCAACTTCGATGGTTTCGAATGTAACTACCCGAATGGAACCCCCGTGCGTTTAGCAAACCGACATGTATTTATTGTGTTTGTTGATTTTCGCGGGCTTTTCGAACAAGGGTTCTAGTTGGGTTATTACACAATGCCGGTGTTCCAGCTTTGGATTAGCGAGCGCAACTTCGCCAAGGGGGGTTCAATAAAAAAATATATATATTTGACTTCGATTCGGCCGTGAGTGCACAGAACACCAGAGGAAACTACTACGACGGCGATTTTGGACGAATAGACGTGCCGTCGAAGGTGGTCACCTGCACTACGTATGGGGATTATCTGGACGCGCAAGTCGAGAAACATCAGCAACATCGATAACTCGTGCGCGCTATGCTGATTGATGTTTTCTTTAATTTTTTCGTAGGGCACGAAGTATTTTTTTGACGATTAATAAAGGAAAGTGTGCTGGCAGCGGCAGTCGAAAGGCCTTCCACCGCCAACCGTTTTGTCCAACAACCGTGACAATTTCAACTTGCGTTATAAATAACTATAAAAGATGATAACTAGTATTACTGCAAATTATGTTTGCATCTATAACAATTGTTTTTTTAACAAACAAAGTAAATAAAATATTAGTTTTTTTTCCATTTCTATTTAGGTAGTTATTTATTTGTTTACTGATGTATATCTTTTTGGTTTAAAACTATCATATTTCAATTATTATATTTAATTTATTGTGAACCTATCTGCTTATATTACCCTAGGTAATTAAATTATCTATTTTTAAGTAGATAACAAATATATTTATTTGATGACCGATGTCTTCAAGTTGTATTATTTATGTATTATCGTATTTTTCATTAAAATGTAAGTTCAATGTTTATGTCCGGTTGACATATTGGTCGTATGAGCACCTTGCGATGCATAAAATGCAAAACACCGCAACAACAATAAGATTCAATAGTAAAAACCGCATTACGTACAATCCAAAATGAGGTAGGCCATAGTTTGAAAACAAAACTAAATAATTTCCTCTTGCATTACCGAAAGGCTCCACATGTTACAACAGGTGAGAGTCCAGCAATGTTAATGTTCAAAAGAAATTTGCGAACACGTTTAGATATAATAATACCGAACATAAATACAAAGGTAAAAAAGGGACAGGAAAACATGATAAAAAATATAAAAAATAATATGGTACTTGAAAAAAATACCAAAGTATCTTTTAGGGATTATAGTAACAAAGATTGCAAATGGAAATTTGGGACAATTGTAGGAAAATTAGGTTCCGCAATGTATAACATTGCGAGTGAGGACCTCCAGATTGAAATATGATAACTCTATGCTGCGTTATTTTGTTTAAAGTTGTCATGGAGATACATATTATTAAATTGACAGATATGAATGGGTATATGGGATATGTGAGTACAATTTACAATATTATAATTTAAGTTATCTTATTTTGAATTTAATCGCTATGATGGGAGCGTTAAAAAAGTCGATTTTTGATTGCCGTTTACTTTACTTTCTTATCAGATTGGAAAAAGCAGAATTTAAATAATTAATTCCATAAGGTCACAAATTTGATTCGCTTTTTTCCAATATGGACTCCACTACTTAGCGCTCTTAATAAATTTATATCACTCATTATGTTATTTTAATTTTTATACAGAGTAATTCGTTTTTGCAGAAGCCGAAAAGGGCAAAACCTCAAGTTAACCCACGAAAATCTATACGTCGGCCTGTAAACGTGGTAAGTGTGACAGTTCTAGTATTTGGACTATATATCAATATGGACTAATAAATTTATATCAAACTCATATGTTATTTTAATTTTTATACAGATGAGTGAATCGACCACGTCGAGTCCCCTCCCCGAAGTCCCCCCTCCCCCAGTACTCCAACGCCAAATTCCCAGCCCCGGCGACCCCCGCCACCGAATCGCCCGCCACCGAGATCCCCGCCACCGAATCGCCCGCCACCGAGATCCCCGCCGCTAGTTCAAAGGCGACGTACTGTACCTAGCAATATACAAAAGCGCGGCGGCCGCAAAAGGGTCTGCGGCCTACCGTCAACGTGCATTATCGAAAAATGTCGTGATATCTTTTTTTATGGGTAGGGCGAGGAAGGTGGGGCCAAGTAATAAATATTTATAACATTTCTTCAAACCCAGCAATTGTAGAAACACCAATATTATCAAAAACTATGCCCCGAAAACGGTTTCTAGCTATATCTCACTTTTTACATTTTACGGACAACGAAACGATGGATAAAGACGATAAGCTAAAAAAGGTTCGCAAGGTGGTTTCAAACATTTAGACATAAGTCAGTACGCGCTTTCGCTTTCCCTGGATCGTTCTGCTATCATTTTAAATGTTGAAATAAAATAAAATGTTGTTTAAATAAAATAAATTTAAATTCCAGAGAACGTACGTACGCACATTATTTAACCCCTCGACGGCAGACTTATTATTTTTTGTGATACCTGTATAGAAAAGCCAAGATTACACATTGGCGATTGCTTCGAGAGGTATCACACTTTGGAAGATTACTAAATGTAATAATTTTATAATTTTTTGTTTTTTTATATATCATAACATGTGTATTCATAGCCAATTAAAAAAAATATATAACATACAACGATGACTTTTCTTTTAATGCCCATATCATTTACTTATATGTAAATATGATTTTTTCACTGAAATTGCTTCGAGTTGCTGGTAATATGAATGAAAAAAAAAACTTCGAAGGGGTAGATGGTTTCTGTAATAATACCAATACTGTTTCATGCAAGAGGCTGTGAAAACTTAAGACTGCCGACAACAAAGCAGCTTCAAAAAGGTTACAGATATTGAAAAAAGTGCAGAAATGGTAAACAGTGAAGTATCATCGGTCTCAACATCAAATCGTGTAATTAATTAAAAAAAATTAATCCGTTTACTAATTAGGTCAAAAAGCGCGGAATCAAAATAATCGAATCGCGAATCAAACCCGCCAGTTTATTCGCGATAATCAAGCCCGGCGAAATCGCGAGATAATCAGCGGTTAATTCAATTAAAGCGCGAATCAATTTAATCGAAATTTAATTAATTCGCTAATGAAAATTAAAGAAGTTTGGTCGTCTCTGTTGGTTGGGAGTCTGATGTACAGTTACAACATCCAGCATTCTCCGCGACAGGTTTAGTTTAAAGCGGACAAACTGTGGAACTATGGAACTCCGCGGGACCTTAGATCTCCATCCCCCACACCGCGTGCCCCTAGGTCACGGATCCCCACACCGCGGGCCCCGCCACCGCGGAAAAATTAAAATAATATAATGAGTTTGATATCTATAGAATGTCATTTTCCAAACTATTTATATATTTTAATAATATAATATTTTAATATAATAATAATATAAATATTTATTATAATAATATATAATATATTATATAATAATATAATAATAATAATTATATAATAATAATTATTATATAATAATAATAATTGTAGCATGGCTACTTAAAAAACTAAACTAAAGAGAAAAACAAAGGGCGCGGAAGGGCTGGCGGGCGCGGAAGAGTGGGCCGCAGAAGGGGGGGCGAAATAACCATCACTAATATTACCATTTCCAATATATATCTATATCGAGATATATCTATAGATATATATCTCTACCTTAGAAATGGTAATATTTTGGTATGGCCTATCCTGCATTTCGCCAGCCCCCCACTTTTAAATTGGGGATCGCCTAACGTGGTATCGAGGCAGCACGGTTCCCACACAACAAGTTGTTTTCTAAACTCCACCGCCACCGCCGACGTCCACCGCCGAGGCGGACGCCGGATGGCGCCGAGGAACGGGGGGCGAGGAAGGGGGGCCAAGGAAGGGGAGAGCGAGGAAGGTGGGGTCAAGTAATAAATATTTATAACATATTTCTTTAATTATATATGTATTATTATTATATTATTAAAGGTATAGAAGGTAGAAATATATCTTTAAATATATTATGTTATTATGGTATTATATTATGGTATTATATCATGGTATTATATCATGGTATTATATCATGGTATTATATTATGGTATTAATATCATGGTATTATATTATGGTATTATATCTTATATCTTCGATTATACAGGGTCCGCCAAGGGAACCTGATGTTTTTAACATGTATAGTACGAAGCCACTGTACTTCGTTGAATAGCGGTTAGTGGGGGAATAACATCGTTAGTAGTTGCCATTGCAGTAATCATGGAAGCGTGGCGTAGTGAACATCGCGCATTCGTTATCGAAACGTATTTTAAAAATAGTGATTCGGTGATCGCGACACAGCGTTTATTTCGCACGCATTTCAACATTGGACGTCATGATAGTGTTCCATGCCGTAACACAATTAAATTATGGGTTCAAAATTTTCGTCAACGTGCGTCTGCAATGAAGGTTAAACCACCAGGAATGCGACGCACTGTTCGAACACCAGCAACTGTTGAGAAGGTGAGAATAGCCATCCAACGAAGTCCACGTCGTTCAGTTAATCGACAAGCAAGCGCTTTAAGAATTTCCGAAACAACAGTACGGCGTATTTTGCATAAGGATTTAAATTTCCACCCATATAAGTTAGCAACTGTTCAAGAACTGACTGCCCAAGACTTTGTAAATCGTGTGAATTGTTGCAATCCACTTCTAGACCTTTTTGCTGACAATGATTTTAATGGCTTAATTATGTCCGATGAAGCGCATTTTGAGTTATCTGGATGTGTAAACAAACAAAATTGTCGTTATTGGAGTTCCGAAAATCCCAGACAGCTCCATCAACGACCTCTGCATAGCCGCAAGGTAACTGTATGGTGCGGAGTGGCGCGATTCGGTATAATTGGTCCGTATTTTTTTGAAGATGGTCTCGGAAATGCAGTCACGGTCAATTCGCAACGATATGTGGAACTGTTGAATAACTTTTTGGAACCAGAGCTTCGTCGACGAAACATTGATATGGATACTGTATGGTTCCAACAGGATGGAGCAACAGCTCACACAGCACGAGTGTCAATAGCTCGATTACAAGAATTGTTTCCAGCAGCAGTAATTTCGCGGAATGGGGATGTTCCTTGGCCGGCACGGTCTCCCGACCTGACCGTTTGTGATTTTTGGCTATGGGGTTACCTGAAGAGCAAGGTGTATTTAAATAGACCGCACACAATTCAGGAATTAAAAGAAAACATTCGCAATGAAATTCATGCAATTCCTATGAATATGCTAGACCGAGTAATGAACAATTTGCAAAACCGCTTGGAACAGTGTGTACGCGGTGAAGGACGTCACTTAAGCGACATTATTTTCCATAAATAAAATGGCATGTAATATACTATCGATTACTTGTATGTGAAAATAAATATCTTGTTACATAACTGTGTAGTTTAATACCAAAACTCGTCAGATTCCCTTGGCGGACCCTGTATATATTATTCGATTATTATTATTACCTCCATTTCTATTGCACTGAATGGAGCTTCCGCCTTCGATTAAAATTTCCAGCTACCTACGCTTTTTCCCCATTTAACTATCAAAATTAAGTCGCCCACGAAACGGCGAAAACAAACTTTTTCATTTAAACTTCAAATAAAACGTCGTGGGTGGTTTTTTTGGGAGCTAATTTTTTTAAAATTTGGGATTGTTTCCATAATGGTAAGTAATTCCTGTTTTGATCGAGTGGGGGGGGGGGGCGGAATGGGGGGGCCAAGTAATAAATATTTATAACATATTTCTTTAATTATATATATATTTTAATATATGTAATATATGTATATAATGTATTTATATAATACATATAATTTATTTATTTTAATTAATATAAATTAATAATATTATAAATATAATATAATAAAAATATTATTATATTATTATTGTAATAATAAGAGTAAAGTTGTCATGGAAAAACATATTATTGTGACAGTTAAAATCATGGCAGAAAGACGTATTAGTTTTCATTATGTTACCGGACTTCAGAGCCATAAAGTTGTCATGGAAAAACATATTATTGTAACAGTAAGTAATAAAATATGCCTGAAATACAAGTAAGATTTGAGTTCATCACCGGACTACGCCAGAGGCAGGTCGGTGCAATTTTAAGTTATCTTATCTTGAATTTAATCGCTATGACGGGAGCGTTAAAAAAGTCGATTTTTGATTGCCGTTTACTTTGTTGTCAGATTGGAAAAAGCGGAATTTAAATAATTAATTCCATAAGGTCACAAATTTGATTCGCGTTTTTCCAATATGGACTCCGGTACTTAGCGCTCTTAATAAATTTATATCAAACTCATTGTTATTTTAATTTTTATACAGAGTGATTCGCCATCACCAACGCCATCACCAACGTTATCGCGGTCGCCATCGCCAATGCCACCGCCGACACCACCACGGAGGCCTCCAACGAGACCACCGACGACCCGAGGAAGGGGTCGGTGACGCGGCCGCGGAGGGGCCCATGTAACAATAAAAAATATTAAAATAGAAGATAGAAATATATCTTTAAATATATTATGTTATTATGGTATTATATTATGGTATTATACTATGGTATTATATCATGGTATTATATTATGGTATTAATATCATGGTATTATATTATTTTATTTATTTATTTATTTAGCAATCACCATTTAAATTACACAGTATAGCCAGTATACAATGTAAGTCCTATAGAGATAACATAGTCATCTGTACATAGGAGGTAATATATTAAAATAAACTTAAACTACCTTAATACTAGTTGTTGATACAGTACTATATGCTTTTTTTTTTTTTTTATTATTGTGCATCTTCACTTATTTAGTCTTATTATTTCATAAACATTATTGAGACCTGAGAAACAATTTCAACTTATATTTTATTGTCATATTTTTAGCAGTCATGATTTTTACATCATTCGGCAATCTATTATACATTCTTATGGCAACTATGAAACTTCTTTTATTACTTATTGTTTTAGTTAATTTAGGTAACTGGATACTTCTATGTCTTGTGTTACGCTCATTACTTAAATACTTATCTTTCAATGTTTTATAGTGGTAGGCAACCGAATCCAACATAAAAAGTTTTGTAATGTTTAAAGGAAAGTTATTCCCTATTGAAAAATCTTTGTTTACAATTTTCAAAAGTCTAGATTGTATTCTTTGTAAGTTACCAATTAGATTCTTACCAGCACCACCCCATGCTATAATTCCATAGTTTATTATGCTCTGGAAAAATGCATAGTACATTGTCATGAGTGTTTTAGTATCCATAATCTTCCTTATTTTGGCAAAAACGTATATTAGGTATTTAGTTCTCCGCGTAATGTACTCAATGTGTTTATCCCATCTCATATTATAATCAAAAATAATTCCCAGGTACTTGCAGCTTTCTACTCTTTTTATTTGCTCATTTTGAATCTGAACATTCATATCTTCAGGTACACTACTTTTTTGATTTCCAAAGGTTATGTATACTGTTTTACTTATATTAAGAGACAACTTGTTTAGGATTAACCAGTTGGCGACAAAATTTAGATAATCATTAATTTTGCATTCTGCAAATGACCAAGTATCGTCATCTGAAATGACAACAGTGTCATCTGCATATGACATAATAGATTGTGCAGGCATATTTACCAATAAATCATTAACATACAGTATAAATAACAATGGGCCTAGTACCGTTCCCTGTGGAACACCCGTGACAATTCTTTTATATTCGCTCATGCTTTCTTGAATTCTAGTTTTTTGTCTTCTATCAGATAGATAGCTAGTTAATAATTTGAGACTATTACCTCTAATTCCATATCTTTCTAATTTGTCTAATAGTATTTTGTGATTCACTGTATCAAAAGCTTTAGCAAGATCGAGGAAAACTACCATAATAGGTCTGCTTCCGTCTAGATTAGCATAAATTCTATCAGCAAGTTTGTTTAGAGCATCTCTAGTTCCTTTATTTTTCACGAAACCGTACTGGTTTTCGAATATGATTCTGTGTTTCGCTAAGAAAACCTCTAATCTATCATAGATAATTCTTTCAAAAATCTTTGCAATATTTGATATAAGTGAGATGGGTCTATAGTTTGAAACACAAGTTTTGTCACCTGTCTTAAATATAGGAACGACTTCAGCATTTTTTAGAGATTCAGGCCACGTTGATTTTTCAATACAGACATTGAAAATATGTTCAAGTGGCAAAACTATATAATAAGCTATTGTTTTTAATACTTTGGCATTTATTTTATCTACACCGCCTGATTTGTCTTTCATTTTGCTTATGATTCTAAATATTTCCTGTGAATCTGTCGGATTAATGAACATCGTGCTTTCATTTCTTTTAGGTAGAGTGATTGTGTGATCCTTAGGCTCAGTAATTTTGTTGCTAAGATTCACACCTATCTCACAAAAATATGAATTCATAGAATTAGCAATTTCAGTTTTACTATCTATTCTCAAGTTATCCACATAAATATGATCAATTTTATTTTCCATTTTGACTTGTTTACCGTCATTATGGTATTATATCTTATATCTTCGATTATATATTGGGCGGAAGCGGAGAAGGAAGAGTAGGCGAAAGTAGTGAGATGCAGGAAAGAGACAGCAGCCAAATTCAACTGCAGGTTGAAGCGCGCGGGTTGCTAAAGCGCGGGCCCCAAAGGGCGGTAAAGCGCCCAAGGTTACCAAATGTAAATATTCGTATTTTAAAAAGCAAACATTTTTCTATTCATTTGTAAAAATTCAATAAATTAAATTAAAATATAAAATGAATTTTTTTTTTGAATTTTATATGCGCCAACCTATAGAAAAACGGTGGTCTCGTACGTGGTGCCGTTCAATTTAATCAACATCTACTACGGCTGTGTACAATATACTATTAAAGTCAACCACCACACCTCGGGCCCAAAGATCGCAGGCTTGAAGAACTTGAAACTTATATCGTTCGATTCGCTTTAGTTGAGCGGTTGAAAGAATGTAAAATCGTTCACAGCATTTAGGTAGGCGTTAATAACTTCCCGATAATATGCTGCTTAAATATAAGCAGAATTATTTGGTCGGTTCGAATCCGACTCAGGGTAAAGCTTTTTTAAATCGCCGCGCATGCGTCGAAATCGAAAACGAGAGATGTTCGGGGAGGTTCGCCGATCTAATATATATGTCATTATGTAATATATATGTGCCGGTTAGCACGTCTTTAAGAGGGGGCTGGAAAAATCAGCTTCTACGATGTTTCCGCTAGTAACGCCACAGTAGTATTTTTCTAATTATTTTAATTAATATCAAACGGTTTAATCGTAAGATGGCGCGATTTTGGCATCAGCTATTTAAATGTTAATTCCTGTTTTCTTGTACTAAATAGTTTCTACAGAGTGCGCTTTTTCATTGATGCATCGACATCTAATTTAATTATGTTTACGTTGTAAACTTTGCTAGCGTTTTAATTATTTATACTAGGATATAAAGTTACAGAATATAAAGAACGGGCGTTTTGACGAGAGACACAAAAATAATGAAATGCATGTTAACAAGCTTAAAAAAATTATTTAACTTGCAACCAGAAAAGTTACCAAGTTATGGGAGCGGAAAATTCAAAATATTTCTCTTCGAGAAAGTCACAATGATAATGATTATTGATTTTTAAAATTTATTTTTTGTGTAATATGTGCGAGAGGTGCAATTATTAATACAAAATAAAAATTGTAACAATAGCAAATCCAATATTACTGATATATGCACATATGTAATTACTTATGTATATATTTCAGAATAATAATTATTATAGCGTGCCATTAATTGCATTAAAAATTAAATCGTTACAGATTCGTTCTCAAATACATGTAGCTATACGTTATTCACGATAGGTTCCAATGCACGCAGTCATGCACAAAAGTTACTAAACTGTATATTTGTAATATTCAGATTAAAGTTTTGAACATGGCACTCCGATGTCTACCGATAATTTACCTGTACACATATGACACGGCAAAATAGACTAAAATCTATTAGTACTGTAAAAATACGAGGTTTTATTAATGACGTGTTCTGACCTATCGCGAATAACGTATGTATACATATCTACTTATTTATGGGAAACGTCCGCCGCATTCTCAGCATTTTTCAGTAATTCACAGAAATCATAAACAGCAAAACGTCGAAATGCAAAATAATTATGCTTACTATCGAAAAACAAACCGAATGAGATTCCATCTTTTATAGAATGAAAACTTGTAAATAAATAAAACTGTAGGTATGTAGGTATGGCAAATGTACCTCTACATACATACTTAATTTTAATTGTAATTTTGAAATTAGACCTTTTTATATAATTTTATAAATGGTTGGAATTTCACTATTTGAAGTATAAGAAAATACAGGAGTTCAATTTTGATTTTAGTTTAAGATTTCGGAATAAGAATTACGAGTTCATTTTCGGTAATAGGTAAAGCAATGGTCTAAAAGAGCCGGAAAGTCGGACTGTCGCGCGACTAGCGCGGCTATCCGAAACCCACAATTACCATCGAGTGTAAATTATGTTGCCTACCACCTTTCAACAGTATAGAATAAATGGAAGTTTCCTGGTTTGTTATATAATGCAGCCTGCTAGCTCAGTTAGATATGCAGCGTTTTTATATTTTGCCTAAACGAGGTGACTGAAGTTCGAATCTCACTTCAAGTGCGTTTTTTTTTTGTTAAATACCTATTGAAAATTTTAATCAAAACCATATTAGGCATGAGAGATGAATATTAATAAATATGTTTACAGTAGTCGTAATGTGTACGACATCTAATAAATTATACTGATATGTAATACCAAGATTATTAATTAAATTGATATTCAATTACAAATTGCACTTTCAACAGGCATATTTTGAAAAAAAAATTATATAATTAGCTATATATTAACTTTCGTTTAAACTTAACTGTGAACCAATAAGTATGTATATTGCAAATTAATAATAAGACATCTATTTTATTAAGAACATTGTTATATCTATTAATTCTAAAATGTTCTTGTAGCATACATAAAGCGTATTAAACTTGTAATTTATGAAGAAAAAATAATGATGTGAAATTAGAGTTGTGCTTAAACATAAATTGACTTTGGAATTAGCTAATCTAAACTACCAGATTATTTTTTCCTAAAACGGACTGTATTTACTGCAGGTAAAAATGTCATAAAATAAGGTAAGTAATCCTCTAACGACGGTATCATTATTATGCTTCTAAGTAAAGAACTTTAGGTGTTATTACATTGAACCTTTGCCAACACAAGAATTTCCAGGAAAATTTTGTCCTGGTAATATCTGCTATGCACTTTTCGGTAGTTTCAGTGAAGTGAGTCATACGGGGTTTGTCACTGTAGGTATAGTTTTGTATTTTTGCAAATATTCCAGTCAAAAACGTTTATTCTTTCAAGTGAGTATCATCAGCAGTCGGCAAAAAAATGATATCTGATTTTGTTAAAGGAAAGCTAGTAGCTCTGTACGAGAGTGGTAAAACGGCAAGGGAAATTGCAGAGGAACTCAATTTATCGGTAAGTTCATTAAAATTTATAATAATTCGATGCGTTTTTATCAAAAGATTTTAAACCACAAACTGCGCATTTTATAGGAACGAATTTTATAAAAAATCGTTTTTGTAGTAAAAGGAATTAATTTTTTTTATTAGATTTTAAGAAATTGTGCCTTTATATTGATAAAGTAGTTAGAGCAACATATTTTCGATAAAATAGCGGCTTACGATATTTTGACGAAAAACCATGTATCTAATTGTAAGTATATCTACATATTAAATTAATATACATACTTGAGATTAGATATATAGCATATTTACTACATTGTATAACAAAATGTAAATAATAGTCAGTCACTGTTTTATTGTTTTTACAATTAGTAACCAAATGTGACGTGAAAATTATTAAATTAAAATTCAATCATTCCGGTATTTTAAATTCGGCATTCTATAGTCATACTCTGTAATCAAAATTTGAAGGTCCTACTTTCATCGGACGACGACACGACGAGACGTAGGTACCCATTATAAATTGGCACAACTTGTAGGTAAAGAACTTTAAGATTTTCGAAATTTGTATGCAAAAAATTTACATATGTTATGAAATTAAGATAATGAGGTTTGATAAAACCTCTGAATTTATAAGTTCAGAATTTTTTTATTTTTTCTTTAAACAAAACTATTTTTTACAATATAACTTTATTCCGTATTGTAAACAAAACTGAAATACTAAACTTAAGTATCTATATTTTTATTTTGGACTTATAATGCTAGTAGTGATAATATTACTTAAACAAATATTCAAAATATTTAAAATATTCATGGCGTTTAAATACGGATGTATTTAAATGTGAAAATGTGACGTCATAATTCCATTTTATTTTAGTCAAGTTTAGTTTTATTTCAAGTTATTTATTTTCACGCTTGACTTCCACGGCTGTTACTTTGTCAAATTTTGTTAAAAACGAAGACAAGTAATAACTTTTTTCCTCAAATTTGATAATCACTGAATGGCGAAATAAATTTTGATACAGATTTTCTACTACATAATAGGAACGCTTCTAAAAAAATTTTTTTTCAATTATTATCCCTGCGTTAAAATGGTTAAAATCAACAACTCCTATCTTATTTTAGCGAATTTTTATAAGAAATAAAGCTTCTAAATAAAAATTAGACACCGCTGACGTAATCGTTCTTCTTATTATTAAACGAAAAGTTTGAATAAAAAATTACTTTTAGTTATATTGCTTAAATTGGTACTAAAAAGTAAAAATTTATTTTTCAGAAATCGCAAGTGTATATTTATATACAAAGAATTAATAGTGGCACTGTTCTACAAAATCGCCTGAACGGACGCGTAGGAAGAAAGAAAGCGTTAGGCCAAGTAGAGCGCCAAAGAATTGTTAATTTAGTTAGGGAAGTTCCGTTTATAGCAAGTAGTGATATTAAACGTAGGTTAGATTTAAGATGTTGCGAGAGGACAATTCGTCGCTGTTTGAATGATAACGGCGTGCGATGTCGTAAACCCGCAAAAAGAGTTGATCTAACACCTGGTCACCAACAGAGACGTGTAGAATTTTCCCTAATAAATCTCAATCGAGATTGGGAAACTGTTATCTTCTCTGACGAGAAGGTATTTAGTACAGATGTTCAATCGACCAAACCTCTTTGGCGATTGAACAACAGTAGGTTTAAGCCTCGAAATGTAATTAGGGTTAAGAGACACGGCAGATTAACACTAGGTATGTGGGGTTGGATGTCGTCAGCTGGTCCAGGGGAACTGGTTAGAATTAGTTCCAGGATGAACGCAGAGGAATATCTTCACATTTTGGAAGATGTGATGCTTCCAAGTGTGAGGATATTATATCCTACTCCTCATCCCATCGTATTCGTGCATGACAACAGTCCTGTCCATAAGAGTCAATTGATTCAAGAGTGGTTTAGGAGCCAACAAGACTTAATTGTTCTTGATTGGCCTCCTAAATCACCCGATTTGAATCCAATTGAGAACTTGTGGGCAGCTGTTGTACGCGAATGGAATGGTGATGAGGAAAACGTTCAAATTCGTACAGCTGACGCTTTGTATGAACATGCCGTTAGAGTATGGAATCGCTTCCGTGGTTTCAATAATTGCGAACGGTTAGTCCAATCAATGACTAATCGTCTACAGGAAACCATACAACATAACGGATATTGGACTAGATATTAGTTTTTTTTTGTTTATTTTTTTTAATTAGTTTAGTTTTAAGCACTGTATAGTTATCATAATACTAGTTTCATAAGTTTTTTTTATGTTTATTTTTTTAAGATTTTTGACCGAAAACTTTTATATTTAAATATTACGTACAAATATTTTTAGTTAATAATTATAATAATTTAATTAGTTATTATCTTAGATGTTTATTTTTAGAAATATTCTTAAATATTCTATAAATTCGGGTAGGTCTATTATTATTGTAAGATGTTTAACTGTGTATTAAAATTAATTTACACATATAAAGAATTGTAGCCAATGAATAAAACATTTTAAAGTCAATAAATAATAAATAAATAAATGAATTCTGTTAAAATAAATACTTACTGTTATGTTAAAGTATACTATTGTAATAAGTGATTGTGTTGTAATACTGATTGTAATATTATTATTTGTTTTATAGTCTTATATTATAACTTCAATAGTTAAATATAATTATAAATTATGAATTAACATTTGTTTCTATTTTATTTGTGTAATTGTTTTCGAGTTTTATTAAGTTTACTGAATCCATTTTGAAAATTATAGACATTTTTAAATTTAATTTAAATTTAATGTTTTTAATGTAAAGATAAATATGAATAAAAATTAATCAAATTATAACATTAAATTAATCATAAGAAATTAACTATTATCATAATAAATTTATAAATATCATTCTAATAATATCATTAACTTGTTGTTTTTTTAATATAGTAACATTATGGAATGAATAAAAAAGTTTAAACGTTTCAAATTGACCATCCAGAAATTCAAATGCTGGTTTACTCTAAATTACGCCAAATTATAATTGTTTTTTTTTGTGAAAGAAATACGCAACTTTTTCACAATTACATAAGTATGTCATTAGGTATTTAGTAACAGAATAAGGGAATAACAAAGACAAAACAGTTTTTGTGCAAAAAACAAAAAAGGCGATGGGATGGATACCTCCAGAAATTCATAACAAACTTCTGAAATACATATTTTCAAAAAGAATTTTTTCTATGTGCTATTACCTACAAAATTATGTAGTTAAAATACCGACTACGGGCTAGGGAAGGTTTCGGTATTCTCCTGAAATCTTGAATGGATAAATACCCACTCCCTACTTTACTTATTTTTACAAGTTTATGACATAATCTTAGCCAGTCGGCTTGTAGGTAGTCTAGATACTGTTATGTTCGTTAACCGTTTGAATGAAAGTTAAAACAATATATACAGGGTGGTCCGGAATTCCACCGACAAGCTTCTAGTACAAGCTCGTATACGTCAAGACAAATAATTTTTGCAATGGAACCTCGGGTCGAAATACATTTATTCAATCGGAAAACGAAGTAAGGATTGAAACAGCCGCAGGTCGCGGAGATCAGAGAAAATAAAACACATTAATGTAACAGGCTATGCGAGCATTCACAGGCTTCGCCCTATTATCTATTTAGCATATGTTGCCTCTTCTGCATGGGCCGTGACGTGATGCTGCTGGCTTGCCGGTTCTCCCGTTGTCAACGTAATTTCACCCCTAGAAATTTGTCGGTGAAGTTCCGGACCACCCTATATACCTATATATTTGGCGACACGTTAAGTTGTCGTCTTCAAATACAAACTACATAAAATAAGTAGAGGTTCTATAATAAACGACTACATTTTACAAAATACCAAATAAACTCGTTTTCTTTTAACCGCGTGGTGATTCCTGTTAGATGGGGATTAAAATTCTCCAACACTAACAACGAGTAAGGGTCAGGTAAACCGAAACAAATTGTGAAAAAGGTATCCTGTAATGTAACTTTCATAGAATTCTCGATTTTAAAAACCTCCAGTTTATATTCTTTAACTTTCGTTTTACTATGGGTAGATATAATTTATTAAATATGTCGTACACATTACTACTGTAAACATATTTACTAATGTTCATCTCTCATGCCTAATATGCTTTTGATTAAAATTTTCAATAGGTATTTAACAAAAAAAACGCACTTGAAGTGAGATTCGAACTTCAGTCACCTCGTTTAGGCAAAATATAAAAACGCTGCACATCTAACTGGGCTAGCAGGCTGCATCATATAACAAACCAGGAAACTTTCATTTATTCTAGACTGTTGAAAGGTGGTAGGCAACATAGTTTACACTCGATGGTAATTGTGGGTTTCGGATAGCCGCGCTAGTCGCGCGACAGTCCGACTTTCCGGCTCTTTTAGACCATTGCTTTACGTTGAATATAAATATTTTACGACGAAATATGCCGCCTATGCAGTTTGATGTTTGTTTATCATACGCGAGATTAATGACCACGAATCAGCCGGTAAATAAAAAAAAAATACCACTCTAGTTTTTTACAGCACCATCTATTCAATAATAGTTGGACAATTTTGTTAGACAAATTCTTCGAAATCAAGTAGCTATCTGTAAGATAGTTTTATTCTTGAAAATTACGATTTTTCAAGAAACGATTTACGAATTCTAGCAACAATTACACCCTGTACTTTCGTATACTTATTCACTGAACCTTCTTCTAGTTGCTCCTTATAATATTATAGTCATATAGTAGCTAAATATCTTTTAATTTGAAGTATTCGGAAGCATGTGTACAACTTAGCAAAACTGTTCCTTTAACTTTTTTAGGATAAAAATATAAGGAGCAACTAGGTAATTGAATTAATATTTATTATCAATTAAATTTTTTTAATAAAATTTAATAGTTTTTTAGTATCGTTTCCTGAAGTGAATCTACCATAGCGACATCTGTTGATTCTCACTTATGGAACCCCCCTCTTAAGATAAACGGTAAGCTTGTTATAAATTAATACAAAAAGCATAAAAAATCGATGCAGATGAGTAGGTGAAATAGTCTCATCTGTATCTCATTTCATAATCAAGTTAGACTAGTAACCCAATGGAATATATTTTAGAACATAACCTTAAAATCACAATGCTATTTTCGTTTATTTTTTTAATTTATCACAAAATGCAAAAAACAATTTTTAAGAGAAATCGCCGGTTTTCATTCATTTTCAGGACTATACGGAACAATGCCACGGAAACATAAGCATGTTCTAGGAACAGCGTTTCGTAGAAATTACGATTCAAACAATATGGAATTGGCTCTGGAGGCGATTGTAGACAATCAAATGTCATTTGGCCAAGCTGTCTACCAATTTAAGGTGCCCAAAACTACACTGTACAATAAATACAAGGGCACATATGCCTCAGATAAGCTGGGAAAACCACCTGTTTTAAGTGTTCTTGAGGAAAAAAGAATAACTAGTGCTATGATATCTGCAGCCAACTATGGATATCCATTTGTAAAGCAAGATATTCAAGAGTTTGTTCAACTTTACCTGAATCGTAAAGGTGTTACACGATGTTTTACTGACAATATGCCAGGTGATGAATGGATAAAATCTTTTTTGAAACGGAATCCTGAATTAAGTCAAAGAAATTCTGAAAACATAAAACGTTCACGAGCAGAAGTGACTCCTGAAATAATCAATGTTTATTTTGATGAGCTCCAAGTGACCATGAATGATGTTTTGTCAGAAAACGTGATTAACTATGATGAGACGAACATCACGGACGATCCTGGAAAACAAAAAGTTTATATAAAGAGAGGAAATAAGCATGCTAGAAGAATTCTGGATAACTCTAAGTCATCCACTTCAGTTATGTTTGCTGTCACTGGAGATGGAAAATTGCTTCCTTTATACGTCGTATACAAAGCAAAAAATCTATATCCAGAATGGTTAGAAGGCGGACCAAGTGGTTGTCATTACAACTGTTCCCCAAATGGGTGGTTTGATGGAGAATTATTTGAGGATTGGTTTTTTAAAGTAGCATTTAGCTACCTTAGGGGCAAAGAAGGGAAAAAAGTGATCGTTGGTGATAACTTACAAAGCCATTTATCTGAAAAGGTGATTAAAGAATGTGAAGTACACAATATTGCTTTTGTGTTTCTACCTGAAAATAGCACCCACATCTCCCAACCATTAGATGTTTCAGTATTTCGCCCTGTTAAAGGAGCTTGAAAAAATTACTAGAAAACATACAACCTAAACCAGAACAGAATATTAAGATGGGGTTTACTGCATGTGGAATTATTCCTATTAACAGAGATGCAGTTTTAAGTAAATTACTTTCGGCAGGCCAAAGAATTAATGAGCCCGCAATAACTGAAACATTTGAAATAATTATGAAAAGAAATACCAACCCTCCAGAAATACCCAATAAAAAACGGAGCAAAAAGATTGATGTCGTAGCAGGAAGGTCAATATCTTTGGCAGACATGCAAAGCCCTAAACCTGGACCTTCACACGAAGGTGACGAGATTGAAAATGTTGAAGACGAGAATAACGATGACTACAATTTAATATTTGAAGACGAAATACAGACTGATGATGAGACTGAAATAAACTTAACAGTTCCTGTTAAACAAATCAGTGATATTAAAGTAAACAATTTTGTCATTTGTGAATTTATTTATAATGCTAATACCAAAAAAGAGGTTTCCAAACATTTTGTTGCAAAAATACAAGAAATAAAACATAGTAATCATATTGTTGTTGACTGCCTTCGTAATTGCACACTTTATAAAAATAAGTTTGTTTTTCCAAATGTTAGTGATAAAAATACTGTATCTTTACAGCAAATTAAATTTTGTATTCCTGCACCCACCGTGACTAGAGGAATTTATACATTCCCTATCGATGTTCCTTTATAATGCATTTATGTTCACTTTAGTTGTAAGTTCTTTTCTTGTTTCTTTTTTAATTGTACCTATGTACATTACATATTTTTTTCACATTTTACATTTTTTTTATAGAAAACTATATTTTGTCTTATAAAACTATATTTTTATGGTCTTTTATTTGAATGTTTAGCAAAGTATCGAAAAAACTTCGTACTTTTACCCATTTTTTATTTCTTACTTTTAATCCGTTTAAAATAAAATACTTTTTTTTAATAAAATTGTTCCGGAAAAGGGATACACTCGGACCTCTCTTTAACGGACCTCTCGATAGCGAGGATTAGTCGTTCGTCGAGGCGCTTGTTTACGTTCTCGAGGCATTTGTTTTCATTTACGGTTCGTTGCGCGGAGCGGTAGCAGGGGCGAATACGGTGAAACTCGGATCCCTCCTGTTCGCAATTTTTTAATTTTAAAGCATTCTGTGTTTTGTGTAATTCGTTTCTACAATGTCGACGGTAACAACCAACAAAAGAAAAAGAACCCGTTTATCATTTCAAGATAAATTTGAAATTATTAAAAGAGTGAAAACAGGTGAATCGAAAGAAGAAATTAAGCGTCAATTTAATATAAGGGATACTTCATTTACAAATATTCTAAAGGAGGAACAGAATATTAATGAGCTGGCGGAACAATATGAGTCAAAAAATAAAAAATCCAAACAACCATATAATAGTATTATAGATCAGTCTTTGATATTATGGTTTAATGAGCGAAGATCCTTGGGCGACCCAATCACCGGTGGAGCGTTAAAAGAAAAAGCTCTCCAATTTCATAATTTATTGGAAACAGAAAATTCTTCAAAATTCACAGTAAGTATGCATTATTGAATTAACTGAGCAACTTACCAATAAGCAATTACCAGACATCGTGTAACATTTTTTTTAATATAATACAAATAAACAATTTATGAATATACCAATGTATATATAACTTATAATTATATATAATATAAAAATTGAATCGTGATAAACATTCATAAAATTTAGGAGGTGAAACACGAATGACTTATTTGATTCATATTTTCAAATTTAATATAATTATTAATTGAAACGGAAATTTGATTATGTTGAACTTATCAATGTTTACGTATTTACTTATATATACTACGCTTTTCCGCGTCAAAACCAAAACATTTTGTAAATATGAACTGAAATTTTACTTTTGTACTTACTGCTATGAGAGTAACTGTCAATAATTATACTTTATTTTTTTATTATCCCAACTGTTCTAAAATCTAACTAATCTAAAATATTTTAATAATTAAAAATATTGCATCTCTCAAGAAAACCATTAAACTTTACAGGCGAGTAATGGATGGCTTGAAAAATTCAAAAACGACATGGAATCAGAAAACTTCATACGAAAGGAGAGAAAAAATCAAGTGATTTTGAAGCTGCAGAGAATTTCCAACCATTTTTTGGAAGAAAAATTGAAGAGGAAGGCTACTCGCTAGAAAATATTTATAATGCTGACGAATCCGGAATTTTTTGGAGAATTATACCAAGACAAACTCTAGCATCACACACAGAGAATGCTGCATCTGGTTTTAAAGATAATAAAGATAGAGTTACCGCACTATTTTGCAGCAATGCAACTGGTACGCACAAACTCAAACTTCTCATAGTAGGAAAATCAGCGAAACCGAGAGCTTTAAAAAATATCAAGATTCTACCAGTGATATACAAATCACAAAGAAAAGCATGGATGGACCGTTCCATTTTCCAAGAATGGTATGTTCAAAATTGTTTCTTTTTCTCGCTTTTTCTAGACTAAAAAGATGAAAATAGTTCCGATGAATCATATTTTACTTAATAAGTACAAACAATGCACTTTTAAGGTGTATTTTTCAATTTGAGTGATAATTTAAACAATATGCATCATATACTGGAATTACCATTCAATTTTACTAGCTTTTCACTCTTTCAATTTAAACTGTACATTAAAAAATTTGCGTTGATTTCAGGTTTAGGGAGCATTTCATACTAGAAGTTTTAGAGCATCAAAAACAGCTTGGAATAAAAGAAAAAGTTCTTCTTATTCTCGATAACGCTCCTTCGCACCCCAATATTTTAGAGCTGAATAAAATTCATGAAAATTTCAAAATCATGTATCTTCCTGCTAATGTAACGCCGATTCTTCAACCTCAAGATCAAGGAATCATTAGTACAGTAAAAAAGTTGTATGCAAAGGCTGTTATGATGAAAAGGTTCGAAGAAAATGGAAATCAAATGACGGATAAATTTACCAAAGATTTGGACCTTCGAGATTGTGTCACGATAATTAGTAAAGCGTGGAAGGATGTTAGACAGGAAACCTTGATAAAAGGGTGGAAACCATTGCTTGGTCCCGATTCAATAAAAGAAATTTTGGATACAATTAGCAGACGAAATTTGCCTATTGATGTAGACAACGTGATGCCTTCTTCGTCACAGAAAAGAGAAAATATTCCATGCGTTGAAGAAGCGTTACTAGATATAGATGAATTTGACAAGATTTTTGCAGATGAAATCGCTGAGTGGATGAGTCATAGTGATAATGGTTGGGAACCATCATCTCTACAAGATATTGTTAATGTTGTATTAAAAGGCTCTACTTCAATGAATTGCGATGACGCGGAACATAAATCTAAAAAAATTGATGATAGCAGAAGCAGAAACGAAGAAGTTACTGCGGAACAAGCATATATGGGCTTGGATGTTGCTTTAAAGTGGTTACAAAACCAATCAATAGCAAAATCTGAAATATTGGTAATCGAAAAATGAAAAATTTAGCAGCTCAGTCTATGAATGTAAATTTAGCATCTGAAAATTCTTACGTAGAATTATAAATTGACAATTTTCTGTCTGCAAGACAGATTTTTCAAATTAACATGTAAAAGTTCACGTATTATGTATATAATAAATATAGCATCAAAACCAGACATATTACAATATTATTTCTTCTATATATTAGAAAAAAAATTAAATTAATAATTATTAAAAACAAAATATAAATTAATAATTATTAAAAATAAAATATGAATTAATAATTATTAAACATTAAATATAAACTTTTAATGTACAATTAATAGTTTATAAAATGCTGAATCTTATATCTGATTAATCTTTCACTGCGTTGAGTATACGGCCCTGTTTGTTTACTGCGCGTTCACGCTTCAATGCGGATTACCGTGAAAAAAAAAAACCTCTCGATAGCGAGCAGAGCCCCGAACCTCCCGTTAAAGAGAGGTCCGAGTGTACATAAATTCAATACGAAATAGAATTAAACTTGCTAGTGTTTTTATAACAAAAATATTATCGTTCCGTATATACTCAAACTCCGGGTTATACGGAACGGTTATTTTTTATTTTTTTTAAGGATTTCATCGGTCAAAAATAGTTTTTTTAAGGTTTAAAGATACATATAAACGTTTTCGCAATTATCAAAATAAAAAAAAAATATTTTTTTATCGACACGATCGAAATTACAAACAAAAATGTTTAAAAATCGTTCCGTATATACCCAATTTATGGTACGTACTCGTAATTTATTAATTATGTAATTAATATTTAATATGTAACCCTAGCAACACACAATATAAAAATCACCATATTTGAAAAGGAAAAAGGCATTTAAAAATCGTAAGTAGGAACGATCTTTTTTTTAGTACATTCGTCAATTGTTAATTTATTATGCTACGCTTTTTCTTTTTTTTTCTTGCAGCACAAGGCAGGAGAATTTTGTTTATTCAACTGACAGTTGGCGGCCAAACTACGGTAGGGCTAAAAAATAGGGCGCCTTTACCGCCAGTTACGTCAGCCGTCCCTGTAGGAAAAGACAAAGATGACCCTTCGGCGGATGACGACCTCCAATACATTTCAATAAGTTATAGATTAAGTAAAGAAAGACCATTCACTTAATTTTAAGAACTAGTATTAAGATTAAATATAAATAGAATAGTTTTAGGAAACGCGCCAATAGGTTAAGATAAGCAAATATAGATATAACCAAAACATAAATTTAGAATAGTTCTCAGTTACCCATCATAAGCTCACATGTAAAAGAAATAAAGTTTTTTTTTACAACGATTCGCAAACCAACAAATTAACACGCCGTAGTTTGCGCCGCCAAAAAAAGCTGTCGAAAACTGTCATGGTAATGATAGGGACTAACGATATTATGAAGGTAAACGATACGAAATACTGTTGACACAATCACTATAATATGTCTTTTTAAATGTTTCAGAAAAGGCAGCTACCAAAAATAAAATTACATTTTCGTAAGTGCTCGTAAAGTAATTGGAGTCCTCGTTTACCTACGGCCTATCCAAACCTATATGCAATTCACGTCATTAACAAAAAGTTACTAGATTGTTTATTTGAAATTCGGTTTAAAGTTTGGAAAATGACATATTCTATCGATTATTTACCTGCGCACATATTATATGGTATAAAGAAAGACTACAATTTATTAGAACTGTCAAAATACGAGGTACGAGGTGACAGTACTGCGCGAAACGTCATCATCTAGTAACCTTTTATTGATGACGTGGATTGCACATAGGTTTGGACGAAGTGTACGTATTATACGGAAGTGGAGTTATGTATGCAACCTGTATATAGACACCTACTTTTAAACAATTTTACCGTACATTATTATGGTTTTTAATATTGATCAATAAGTTTAAATTATAATACAATTGTGTTTCTTGTCTGTAAAGGCAACATATCTTTATTTAAATACGGAAATGCAATAAATATATTAATTTCGTACTTTTGTCTGTTAACGTACAAGTTGGTGATTTTGAGATTTCGTGTTATGTTGGCTATACGCATCAAAAACCAATGCATTTGTTCCCAATTCTAACTTCAGGCTAGTTTTACTTACAACGAACAACTCTGCTGCGCAACAACCAAAAAACAATAATAGGAAAATCACTCACCCATTTTTTAGGTAGACATAACGTGTCAAAGATTTAATTATTCGACTTGCCCGTTTATCTTATTTTCGTGATTGAACGGCGGGTCCGGTACCAAGGTCACGAGTGGAATCGCATGGAAATTTTCTGACAGAAAGCAACGACTCGACACAGAATAACAGCGTAATTCATTGAAATATAGTTTTCACGACACTTCGAGCAGTCTACGACAAATAACAAAAATATAAGGCGTCAGGTTTGGAGGTCCCGGTCTCCTTATTCTTAGCCCGACAAGCGCATAGTTTTCCAAACGTACCCGAACACGATCACTTACTAACTGACTGCACGCCGTTCGATTTTCATGTTGTTTGTTTCCGGCGGAAACGATGGTAACCGATGCCTTAGCCAACTAAATCGATATGCCGATATTCCCGAACGAATAGATGGCGCTGTACAACTTAAAGATCCGTCCGCGCGCAGGCAGCGGCAGCGAATTTCCATGAGAAAAACATGCGATAAAACTATTTTTTTTAAATTTATCTCGAAATAAATACTTTTTTTGAAACCACAATAAAGTAGTAGTAAGAGAGGATAGATGTGAAATATACAAGCGTGGAATAATGGTGCTATTCTGATCAAGTAAATGTATGATTATAATAAAATAATTAATAAAAGTTACTATTAATCGATGTGCCCGCGTTTCGATTAAGCTCGATTACGATGAATTTTATCCGTATCGAAGAACGATTGTGTGCGCGTCGGTATAACAACACATTATTTATGAGAAATATATTTTATTAACACAATTTTCAAGTGAAGTAAAATTACTTGTAAGGAAATATATATTTTTTTAAGTTTCATACCCCCTCACAACCGCTCCCTACGCGGAAGCGTCAGCAGACGCTCGTTTCCTTTATTAACGATACCAAATCAATTAATAAAAATGCAAATCAAGCGACGTAAAAACATTACTAAAAATGTAACGCTACCACCTGGACATAAACTTAATAAACTTAACGACAGCGTTGCAGTCGAGTAATACGTGGTGTTTGTACTAGCGAAACAATGAATATCGATAACGAACTCGTCGCTGTTTCGATTACCGAGGTAATCGATAATGTGTCCGAAGTCGAATTTTTTAAAAAATTCTGAATTAATTATGTCGCAGGTAAATTGGCAATGGCTTTTTGGGAAAAAAGTTGAAAAAGCGTATACACGTTAAATGGAAACGAAATACAGGGCGGCATTCAAGATTTTGTCGGAAGCTTTTTTGGAATCGCGATCTAATAAATTAAATATTATACGCGATTGCGGTACAGTTCCGACAGCGAAACAATAATTGGTAAGGTTGATGGATTTTAATCGTACCAAGAAGATGACCCGTTTGGAAGTCGTAAATGAAAATCAAGCCGTAAAAGAGTTTCTAAATGAAAGATAATTTTTCTTTCGATTTTGATAACACATCTAAACGTGTTATTATTGCAAACATAAAAAATATTGCAGAGAGTGTCCCTCCCCATTACCGTTAAAAACACTAATTTGCAGGTTGATGTGGATTGTTCGTCAGGAGAACCAACCAAAAATATTCCTTCCGCGGTTGAAGTCGATTCACAAAAAATAAAGACACTCTCCGCGCTTTTGGCCAATTTTTCGTTAAATAATCATTCTTTTAACGCAGAATAAGGGATCAGGGATCAACGATCAACGCAGGGATCAACTAAAAAACCAACTAGTAACTCGAAAAATATATCATGTTTATCATGTGTGTATATACCGTGTGTCCCAGGATGGAGTTGACAAGAGGAAAAAAATCTTTATTATTAATTTTACGACAAAAAGTCATTCTTTATAAAAAGTTCTGCTTGTTGAGTAGATAAATTAACCATCGGAAAATCTAAGATTAAATGTACAGAATGTCCACAAATTAAGATAAAATGAAAATGCGTCAACAGAAAAGTATCATTTATTGCATGTTTTATAGTTTAAGTACAAAATTTCAATTAATTAAAGTCAACAAAAATTACTCTACAAGGCCACCTACAACTTCCACACATACATTCGCCCTTTTAATAAATTCACCATAGACTTTGCGTATGGTTTGTGGTCCATTTATCTCATTCACCGCATCCTGTATTCGTGCTTTTAGTATTTCCTGATCATGCTGCAGGTCATTTTTGTAAACTTTTTGCTTTAAAGTACTTCACAAAAAAAAATCAAGAGGTGTCAGGTCAGATGATTTAGCAGGAAAATTTATTGGTCCAAATCTTCCCATCCATCTTTCATGCGGTGAATGAGATAAATGGACCACAAACCATACGCAAAGTCTATGGTGAATTTATTAAAAGGGCGAATGTATGTGTGGAAGTTGTAGGTGGCCTTGTAGAGTAATTTTTGTTGACTTTAATTAATTGAAATTTTGTACTTAAACTATAAAACATGCAATAAATGATACTTTTCTGTTGACGCATTTTCATTTTATCTTAATTTGTGGACATTCTGTACATTTAATCTTAGATTTTCCGATGGTTAATTTATCTACTCAACAAGCAGAACTTTTTATAAAGAATGACTTTTTGTCGTAAAATCAATAATAAAGATTTTTTTCCTCTTGTCAACTCCATCCTGGGACACACGGTATATAAAAGAGTAACATCGTGGATTATGCAGTTTGCAAATATACAACCCGCAGAAAATTTAATTGTAAAATTAATGAAAACAACATTTTGGGGATTAAGGGGAGCGAAAGATCTTTAATTAAAAAAACATTAATTGCAACATGTTAGAAGTTTGGTAGTAATACAAAAAGCAAAGTCAGGGTCACTTTCTGATGGGGATTGTGTAAATTTAATTTTAAAATATGAAACCGATAAATTAGATGCTGATAATCAGTATATTCAATCACTTCAAATTTCGCAAACTGCTTACTGCTTCAATTGTCCTTTCCTTCGATGCGATTAGGTCTTAAGTTACAGACCTTAATTGCAATAACGAAGGAAAGCGTATCTATTATTTGCCGGTGCCGTGCAGGTTAAACTGTACGATTTTACCAGTTCTCGAATTGATCGCAAGTAGTCAAAGTAGTGATTCCATAACGTCATTTTTATGCAAATACCAATTTTTGTAGAAAAAACAACGCGAAAGTGGCCTTGTTGTAAACGTCTTGTGATCGATTAAAGTTGGGTGGGTCAGTTAACATTGCGCTTTTCACGGAATAAGCTAAACTTGCAAACACACGTGACAATGTAAAATGAATAAATAGAAGCAACAGCACAATAAAAGATAAGACAGTATATTCCGCGTGAAGCAGCAGGACCTTTTTTAAAAAGCTCCTAGCCAACCCACGAACGTTAACTGGCCGTTAATAGAATAATGAAAGCGTAGAATTGCGTAACTATTTACAAATATTTAGACATGACATATATAACTATTTAACTGCACCGAAACGTTTTTCTAATGCTATTAATCGTATTGTGTCAGTTCACATTTGTTGCGCATAATTGCAATCTGGAAAAATTTTTGGACGAAGTCGGGCGTTTAATAATGTGCAACGGCAGTACGTCAGAAATTACCACTTGTTTCCAAAATTTCACGATACCGTACGAAACAACAGCTGTGGCGGCAGAAACAGTCCAAAAATTAACCACTGCAACGACGTACGAAAAAAATGAAAGCTCGAATACAACTTTAACGGAGGAATTCGATGATGACAATAACAGTAGTGCCGGCTCGCGACACTCTTTTTTAATTATTTTCAAAAATGTCATCGAATTATCGAAAAATAAATTTCTACATCGGATTCCAATACTGGTTGCCAAAATATCTATTACTATCCAAAATTTGCAATATTTATTTTGGAAAAATAGGTGCCGTGCGAGCGCCTTTGTGGTCGAGATTGCTATTAGCTTCCGGCGGTACAAAGCAGTAGAAAATTGGTTCAACAGGTTAAATATGATGTAGTTAATGGCAAAGTAAAAGATCGAATTGGAAGAGTTCTGATCGAACTGCAGCAACGTGTTACTACTGCTCTTTGCGTGGAAGCAAAATATATTTCTATAAAAGCCATCCAAAGCACGAAAATTAAAAAACAAACGCAAACGCACTTATTTCGAGTTCCCTCGACAATAAGAAACACTTATCGAAGAGCAGCGGAGAAAACGTCCCGAACCGAAAAGTAAAATACGTGCGAATCGTGTCATTTTAAAAAACGTTAAATTAGAAGAAATCGTTTGGATCAATCGCCGACTTAAATGAATAGTTTTTACATCCCACGTATATGAAACAGAAAATTGCAATTCACTTTTTGGAACAGTTAACGATGCATGTTCCATAAGCTTTATGGAAAAAAGTTCGCCGATACTTCGGTTTTCTATGTGCCACCTACTGCATTTTCGTTTTACATAATGCGACACAATTTAACAAAAATCATTGGGTTTTTAATAATCTTAAACGCTCTAAATTCAAAAGTTATCGTTTACGACTCTAACGCATCCATCAAAATTTCGTAGGCGACTGCGTATAGATCAGTAATTGCCAAGTATTTTTTGGGAACGTTTCCGCGCGAACAATTTTGGTTTAATCAATGATCCCCGACATTGAACCGGCATCCGATCCCCGTCGAAAAGATACGTTCAATTGTGGGGGGGGGGGGGTGTCTATGTTATATATTATTTAGAATACTTTTTAACTAACACTTAAGAAAAAGTTTGACACCAATGACTGTTATTAGAAAGATCGGGATGTATGTTTAACAAATGTTTGGTGTGTGGCAGAGAAGAAAGTAAGCCAAAGGAAATATTATGGGTACAATGTTCGAAATGTTTTAAGATGAATTTATTGCCAATGTTCGATGACTGTTAAAGATAAAAAGGACGTGAAAAGAATTTAAAATAATTCATTTATATTTTCTTGCCTGTTGTGTGAAAGAAAAAAAAACAATTTATGAAACTTCAGTTTTTTACTTAAAAAAAAATGCACTCTTATCAAATTTCGATAGGACGCGCCGTTTTCGAGTAAAACCATTTTGAATATTCCATTACATTAATAGTAAAACAATAATTTCGACAAAAACACTTTCTTCTTTATAAAAAAAAATTAAGTTTAACGTTTAACTGTTTATAGAAAGACAGGAAATAATAACCCTGAAATCGAAAAAACATAAATTCGAATTAATTTTAATACAATACAGTTTTCATATTTTCTCATCATCAAATAAGAATTCAAAAGTGAATATTGATGAGAAAATAATGCTGGTTAAAAAAAATATATTAAAGACTGTTAGTGTCTCAATTTGATAATTTTTAAAATTAATAAAAATTGTTTTCATTGCATCAAAAGCACGTGATGGAATATTCAAAACGATTTTACTCGAAAACGGCGCGTCCTATCGAAATTTGATAAGAGTACCCTTTTCTTGTAAAAAACTTGGAAGTTTCATAATTTTTTGTTAAAAGTTGAAAAAAGTAACATAGTAAAAGTAAAAAAGTAAAAGGTTCAGGCAATATTAAATAAAAACCATTCTAAAACCCACATTTCCCTTAGGGGGCGTTTTAGGAAAAAAAAATGAAGGTTTTTGTCATGTTTGACTTGTCTTTGACCATCTATTTTAGGAACACCTTGTATATTGGTGTATTGCCGATCATTGTAAATCAAGTAATAAAAACACCAAGTTCGGCATCTCTCTGCGTCACAATACATCAAAACATAAATATAAAAATTTTCAAAATTTGACAAATACCCAACTTAAAGGGGCCTAATTGACTTTGGGATTTGTCACACCCTCACTTGTCTGATGCCGGGTTAAGCAACAAAATTACGTAAGGCACATTTCAAGCGGAAATTATCAAGATCGAAATTGTATTAAAAATCAAAGTTCTACTCAAAAAATATTGTAAATACTACAAATACAAGTGCAAATAATACTTTTGCTCGCAGTGCCCAATTCGGAAAGCATTTTAAAATAGTTCAAATAAACAACACGTGTTTTTTCCAGAAACTGACCCGACCCTACACACACGTGCGTCTAATAAATATGTCAAATATAAAATAATATCGACAGGCTTAAACTATAATTAAAATGTAAAATCCGTGAACGTGGGAAAGTAGTGTCTTTCGCACATTACACGTACAAATTAATTTCTGAAAGTAAGGCCTTGAACGTGTTGACCGTTTTGTCGCGGAGATTTACGTTCTTTTACTTTTTGGAAACATTTCACATTTTACAACATTTCGGGCTCCACTTAAATTTTTAACATATTTTTTTTTTAACAACTCGTATAATGGTTTACCGTATTACCCGAATTAACCGCCCCCACTCATTTTAGCGCCCCCCAGGAAGTTCACTTGAAAATTTAAGCGCCCCCTTTTATTACAGCAATTTTTTGATCCGGTGTGTTCTAAGTAAAGTATACTACCTAACCTAGTATCTACTATTGTGTATTCGATTTGTAGGTTAGAGATGTAGTATAACATGTTCCACTAGGTGTTACTTACTGTAATTTTTATCTTTGCGAATTGCGACTAACTTATTTTAGAATTTGCAATGTCTAATGCCGAAGTTGTTGATTCCGATTCTAATTTTACGTCACATAAAGGGCAGCACATCCGTGCACACCGCGTAGAAACTAAACTCGAAGCTGTCGTTTATTCTAATAAGCATGGTTTGCACGCTGCTGCAAAAAAATTTAAAGTTGATCGAAAAAGAATTCGTGACTGGCGTGCGAGTGAAATGAAATTGAAAGAAGCTGATAACAAAGGTGAATATTATGTGGGAATAAATTACTTCATTTTACTTCGAAGTTGAAAGTTTGTGATTTGGAGAAAAACGCCGTGGGTGAATGAAAATATATTTTTCAAAATTTAATATCTCCCTGAATATTTTAGACGTTATGGGGTACCTATACTATTTTAAAAGAAGAATATATTTACCTAACCTTATATTCTTATTTAAGGGTGCAGCAAACGGTGTAGATTGAGCGGTGCTGGACGAAAAGTAGAAAACCCAGAATTGGAAGAATTATTGTACGATTGGGTTAGAAATGAACGAGCCGAAAAGCGTCAAGTATCGCGAAAAGCAATCGTTTCGAAAGCTAAGCAAATTCATGCAACGAATGGCGCTACCACCAAAAATGAAGATTTTACCGCCAGCCAAGGATGGTTATTTCGATTTTTGACCCGAAAAAATCTAAGTTTACGCCGTCGTACTACCGTTTGCCAGCAGGCTCCAGCCGCTTATGTTAAGAAATTGGTTAGTTTCATCAAATTTATCAGAAAGCAGCAAAAGAAAGAAAGCTACTCCCTTTCCAATATAATTGCCATGGATGAAACCGCCGTTTGGCTCGGTAAGATATTGAACATCAGAGTGTTCGAAGCAGAAAAATTATTTAAATAAATTATGTAAATTTGTTTATTTATCAATTACCCACACTTACCTACTACACTACCTTAATTAGAAGCACCCACTCGAATATCGAATACAAGTACCACTCTTAGACTCACCCTTTGGAGCTTATTTCAAAAAAATAGAACCGCTGTGCTACTAAATGAGGTAGTATGTTATGTTATATTTCTTCAATTTTTAAATTTTTTATCTCAAGATTCGAGTTCTCACACAACGATCGATGTTTCTGGTTCTAAATCGGTCGAGGTCCGCACAACCGGACACGATAAAGCCAATTTGACTGTGTGCCTTACTGCTAAAGCCGATGGCACCCGTCTGAAGCCTATGGTATTGATTCCTCGTAAATGTCCACTGAAAGAATTGGAAAAGTTCGAAAAAGATTTGGTAATTGTTTACGGCGGAAATGGTTGGATGGACGACAATATGGTTAATCAGTATTTGAATAAAGTGCTAGGTCATGGCTTATTCAGCCGCCGACTCTTGGTATAGGATAGTTTCAGAGCTCATATCAGTAAAGCTACCAAAGACGAATGTCGACAATTGAACATTGACATGGCTGTCATTCCTGGCGGTTGCACAAAGTTCATACAGGCTCCTGATGTCGTTTGGAACAAATCCTTTAAAGGTAATAGAGCATCACCAAAATTCTGGGTGGGTATTTGAAGTGCGATTTTATGTTATTGTATTTATCAATATGAGTTAATGAAAAGAGTTAAAAGTCGAGTTTTTCAAAAGTTTGGCTGTTTCTGGACCTGAAACCCCCCCACAAACTCTCGCACAGTTACGTACGTGCCTGTTAATTGTATAATAAATGCTTTAATTTTTTGCAGGAAAAATTTACGAGTATTACGAAAATTGGATGAGTGAAGGCCAAATGAGTTTCACGACGGGTGGAAATGTTCGTGCGCCGTCGTACGAAATGATGTGCATTTGGATTCGTAATGCATGGACTTCGTTGTCAAAAGATATGATTCAAAATTCGTTCAAATGTTGCGCCATAACAACGCGTTCCGACGGTTCCGAAGACCATTTGATTACATGTTTTCAACCCGGAAAAGGCTGCGAAGATGGTTTGAAGCTGCTAAAAGTGTCATCCGATTCGGACGATGAAGATTCTAATACAGTTTCAGACGATGAAAATTTGTTGTCCTCTAATAACGATGAAGTTGAGTTATAAAATTTGTGAAAAAATAAATTGATAATAAAATTTGGAAGTTGACATGGCAAAATTGACTTGAAAATCTAAGCGCCCCCACTCATTTAAGCGCCCTCCCAGGACCAACTTGAAACAATAAGCGCCCAGGGCGGTTAATTCGGGTAATACGGTATTATTTCGGCTGGTCTGGGAACGAATTTTTTTTCATAATAACAACCCATCCGGCAAATGCGCTCGTGAGATTAGGCGCGTCGAGAAGTGCCCTTAATACTACGCGACCTTTTCTTTGCAAAATTTCCGTTTACCCAGCAGGACATATTTTTAAACCTGCGTCTCGCGTTTAATCTTTTGAATGCCGTCGCCGACAAATTTGTGAAGGTGACTTTGTCCATCTTTATCTGTTAGTATTGCCGGACTACAAAATTTGCGACCCCACAAACATCTTGAAACAATTTATTGTTCTATGTGCGTATTTTCTTTTGAAAAGAGCGTTCGCCGGCGAAATTTCAAACGGTAATCGATTGTATTGGTATGTTAGTAATTATGCCATCGTGCGTACGTACACACCACGTTGCAATTTCAATTGAGCATAGCCCCCCCCCCTCATACACGAATTTAAATCACCGAAAGATTCGCGGGTGCTTTACCTCAATTACGTTTTATTCAATTAATCTTTATAATTCTTCTTCGACTTTGTCTATGTACGCATAAGGGCATTTGCACCTTGATTTACAAAAATTGGTATACGTCAGAATAAATAGTTTCCTGTTTTTTTTTTTAACTTAGTTAGGTACACATTTATAAATGGTAACCGTTTATGTAGTTAAATTATTTTAGTATCGACATTGAAACCAGAAGGTCACATTCAACAGATTTGATCGTAATTATCTTGAAAAATATCGCTTATTATTTCTTTGCTAAAGCTTTGAACGTGGGTTTGTTTACTGCGAGTCGGCTTCGAGTGTTTGCGTCGCGTCTGCGTTAAAAAAGCATATTTCACTTAGTAGATGATTAAAATGATAAAATTTGTATACAATCTCGACAATTCAGATTAAATTTCGAAGAAATTTCGAGGACGATAAATATAACAATATTTCTTTCATATCGAATAACGTAAGCTAAACGTGTTTATTTAATCGGCGATTTGCCGATCGGCGGTTTGACGTAATTCCTCGAAATTGAAACTACTTTAGGGGGATATTTTAAAATCTTATACAAACTAATTGCGATTATTTTTAATAAACGAAATTCGGTTTGGCGCAATATGATTCTAAAAGGTCAGACGATTTTGTCGATTTGGTTGAACGTCGGTTCGCGTGACAAAATAATGAGCTTTTCCATTAAGAGTTAGATTACCTATTCTTAATCCCAAATTTCCGTTAGTTACTTGATAATAGTATCGACGTCGTTTTGGCAGAACATCCGTAAAATTGTCGTGAACCCATAAATAAAAATATATTTCTTTACGTTCGGCCGGCGGACTGCGTATTAATCCGACGACGATTTTTGACACCCTTTCCCGGGAAAATGGGGGACATGAAGACCCCTCGCGAGGTCGGGGGTTATACACGGTCGCTTTTGTTCGAGCGTTTCAACGACAAACACAAATATGACCCTGACCTTAAATTGCCAAAAACGAAGTAACAATGAGATCACCGCCCGCACTATGGGGCGAACTAGCAAATATCATCTCAAAATTCAATTATTGTCAAGTATGTTGTAGAAGTAAAGGAAAAATTAATTATAAATCATTGAAACCTATATTTTTTTGATCTGTGATTATATATTTGTTGTAGGTCTTTCCGTTAATCTGTTATAAGGCCTTAAATTTGAACATTTACAAACAACAGATGTATTTATTGCTACATTTTACGCGAAACTTTGAACTCCTATCGTAATGTGTTATAGGTTGAACCTAGATATTATTTTTGTTTTATTAGCTTAAAATAATATCTATTTGCTATGTAAAGGCCTAATTTGGGTTCTTTATATTTAATAACTGTTTCACATAAAAAACGAGAAGCACAACGATTTAATTGACTACAATTATAAACTTGCATTAGACATTTAGTAACTAGCGCTTTTTGCCAATGTCTAGAAATTGCGATTTTTATATTCGTCGAAGTGTCTACTTTAAGAATTGGCAATAAAATCTTGCACCTTTTTAAAATATTAGGTTTCTAACAGAGCGCTGCGTAATAAAATTTCAATAAGAACTATTAACTTCGAAAAATATTATTTTATCTGTGGTCGTGATGAGATTATAATTTGTATATTTGTCAATATTTTGCACCGGTTTCTTTTTATATTTATCGTATCAAAACATATACAGAGTTGGGCAAAATGAGCGGAACACCCAATTTCTGGCTTTATTAGGAGCTGGACTGAAAACTGACCTTAAGAAAAGTTTTTGTATATTTTATTTAATATTTAATGACGTTTAGAGATTTTCGTTATCCGTCATATTTTTCAAGCTATGATATCATTGGATGTTCAAAAAAATGCCAAACTTGTTATCCGAAAAATATTAATATCTCAGTAATTTTAAATACCAACCTACATTTTTCTCAATTCTATTGCATTGTACGTTCAAAGTTAGGGTGAGGTTGTATTTACTTCCCTATATCTAAATGTCATAGTTTTAGAGTTATTTTGGAAAATGTATTAACTCCCTCGAAATTTTATTTCATCCGGTATTATTTTGTTAAGTTAATGATTTATAATAAAAAATACTTAACTAAAATGTTAAATTTGTACATGCATAAATGTCTTAAAAATGTGGTTATTTGTAACACCCTGCAGCTATCAAATTTTTTTTAACAAAATATGAAATAATTCCAAACGGGCTAATTTCAGAGGCAACATGTATTGGAACAAAAAGTCGTACGATTATCTCGGAAATACAAATCAATAATAAAAATTAGGGTGTTGTTCCATTTAAAATAATAGCCGATGACATCACAACTTGAAAAATATGACATTGTAACAACCACCCCCTCCAATGGTGCGACCACGGCGCGCCCGAAAAACGCCGGCGCGCTTGCTCCACGAGACTTATACTGTGATTCTGTAGCAAATGTTATGCTTAACATTATGTTAACTACATAAAAATGTAGCATTTTAAAGTATGCAACGAAAATGCAATTCTATAAGGAAAATGTCCGCTGTTAATAACATTATGTTAGTAAAATTCATTGTAAAATAACAGTAAGGTAAAACGTGAATGTAACAATTTTACATTGGGTTTGTAAGGTTATGTTGGCAGGTAATTTTCGTTTCTTGTGTCAATAGTTTTTGTTGATCTTTAAGGGATGGATGATAATATTGTTATAATGACATATATACTACTAGAAGAGGACGAAGAAAGGTAACTCGTATATATATTATAGCAACTACATTTCTTTATAAATTGCAATTGAGGAACGTGTTTTTAAAAACGATCATGTCACATGAACATTTAAATCAAAGCCGGTTTTCGTATTTTAACGATTTTTCGCTTCAAGAGCGTTTTTTCCAAAAAGGATTTTTTGGACATATCGTTTTTGAAAAAAACGCTCCTCAATTGTACATGAATAATGACATGTTAGGAATAGTCCTTAACACCTACCGGTACAAATGTAAATAAATGATTATATATATTTACATATATATATATATATTATATAGGAATAGTATACACGTCACGTGTCGGCATGGAATTTTACATTAGTGCACATAGGACGACACGTGACGCATCTATTCAGATGCTCACGCAGCACGTTTCAAATAAAGATATATTATCTGCCCACCGCTATTTATTGGCTCGTAATTGGTATATCAAATAAACTTAGATAGTAAATTCCTATATATTTACTTATTATTATACTTTTTTTACACACCGGCGAGTAGAAATCAGTGGCATAATGTTGCGTGCCGTAACGTGACGTGTCAGCAGTGTGTTCCCAGCTTTAGGACATTCCTTTTAGTTCGCTTAACGAGTAAACCATATTAAATATATTGCCACGTGCATCCTAACGATTTTGTGTTGTATTATTGAACGTGAATGTTAAAAAATAAAAGCTCTTTTGCCTTAAACATTTTACGGTCTCTGAATGCTCCTGTTGCCGTGATACCGGGGAGGGGATCCCACGTTAAACTCGAAAACAAACAAAATTAACTTTATTCTGAGTTACAACATAACGAAAATCTCTTAACGTCATTAAATATTAAATAAAATACACAAAAACTTTTTTTAAGGTCAGTTTTCAGTCCAGCTCATAATAAAGTCAGAAATTGGTTGTTCCGCTCATTTTGCCAAACCCTGTATAAAGAAATTCAAATTACAGGTACATAATAATACCACTAGTAGATATACCGTTAAGTACTACTGTCAAACAATTTTCTGTGCAATATAATTTCAAAATGAAAGAAAATTTAAATAGCGATTATTAAGAGAGCATTTTCCTACGCTCATTGTTATATTTCTAATGTAATATTTAACCCCTTGGGTACATTTGACGTCTGAGACACGTCATTCACTTTTTTCTCCTAGGAGCGGATGACGTGTTTAAGACGTCAAACCAAAAATTAAACTCTTGGGTACATTTGACGTCATTTGACATTGGGCACACTTTCCTGAGAACATTCCGTCAACTAAGTCCAAGCAACACCCTGGAAAAAGGTGCCGTGTTTGTTATAAGCATAATATTAGGAAAGAGACTACGTGGCAGTGCAAACAATGCAAAGTAGCACTGCATTTACCTACTTGCTTTGAAAAATATCACACTCTGCATAATTATTAGTAATTGGTTTTTTGTTATAGCTTGAATTTATTTCATTTAGTTTTATTTTGTTGTTATTAATTTATTTTTGTTTTGCAATTCTAATTACTTGAAGACATCTTAATACTACATATGTCACCAATATTTTAGAAATAAATAAATTCTTACGTAAAATGTACTGCTTTTACATACTATTCCAAACAACCAAAAATTATATCCGTTCCACATGCAAATATTTTCTCAAATAAATCCGTACCCAAGGGGTTAATAAACTCTGTATAAATTATAAAACTACATTTATTCAATAGCATACATTCCAAATTTCACTTTAATATACGTTTTACTGTTAAAGTTATTAAATTTTGAGATGATATGTACCTGTTCGCCCCATAGTGCGCCGTCGAATATATACATATAATAGAGGAACGTAACCTAATATTAGATATTAAATTATTATTTTTAAAACATTAATATCCATTTAGTGGTAACTACTGTGAGCAGTCCATAATTGGCATAGTTGCTTTCGTTGCAACTAAAAATCTCATTTTAGACTATTTTCCTATTTAATATAAATAAATAACTTGAACTTTAATGCAAGTTAAATGAAATCGAGCAGTTGGCGCCAACACAATAATTAAACTTTTTAAAGCAAATTTCCACTTAAAATCTTAAATCGATTACACAAAAAAAAGCACAGGGAAAATTTATCCAAAATAATTAGTATCCTGAAAAACACTTTAATAAAAAAAAAACTAGAAAAGATAAATTATCTCGCAATCGGATGCACTTCAAATACACAATATCTAGAAACTTAATCCAACGATGGACCTGTACTAACCGGCCGGCTGCGTTTATGGCTGGTCTTTACCGCAAATTCCCACAAGTCAACAAATCAGGATACTACATAATTCCGGACATACTTTCAACTGAACATTACATTCCCTATTTTGTAAAATTCAAACACTCACCCTTTAAGTGGTTTATCATCAGTACCTCTTGTTGAAAAAATCCTCTTCAGTGTTGTGCTGTGCCTGTCCGTACCATGAACACTTGAACGATTCCTCGCCTCGAATGTTTATAAACACTTAGGATAGTTTCTCACTGGTATGTGTCCGAAATGAAATTCGCGCACTAGTACTTGCATCGCCAACACTTAAATGGTTTTTCATTGGCGTGCATGAAAATAGATTGTTCTAATTGTGATCTACTGAGACAATGCAAACATTTAAAGAATGTCGTTTGATATATGCTATATATGTGCAGCACCTAGACGTGTGCGATTTACACGCAGCATTGTAAGCATAAACATAAAATTTCCACCAGTACGTATGCGACCACGACATTCTTCAACAGTTTTTTCTGCATCTAGGCGATTGCTACATTAGAAGCAAATTGCAGAACCTGCATATTGAAACTAATTGTATATAACAATAATAATGGCTCAATTATAAATATCTTACCATTTTTGGAATGTAAAACATGAAAACTGTTATCTTTAACATGTTCGTGTAGATAGCATTATCCAAACTGATTTTATTCTTTAACCATCAAACGTTCCATCACATTAAACTCTCCTTTATTAATCTTGTTCGAGGTTCAATTTTGAATTTACAGGTTATATTACGAGCTGCGACACGATCCTCGCAGTTTGATTCGTATCGGGCGATGATTGTGAATCTTCTAAAAAAAAACAAAGTTCAATTTAATATTTTAGAGAAATACCGAGAACTGTTACCTACCATTTCTGGTAAACAAAATGATGCATTCGATTTCCAAAATTTCGAAGGATCGGCGAAATTGTAACAGACGTTTATTTGTCGTTGTACCATTGCAAACGTTTGAAATCAAAGGAAGGGAAATCGAAGTATTATTAACGGATGCACTCTAAATAGACAATATTAGCACAGTATAAATATTACATAAGATTCTATTGTTAATATTCAACTATTACAACGCTCACTTATACACGATAAACATCAACTGCCGCCAACGGTCAGAAAGTAAAGCGTGCGCATGTGTGCACGCCAACCAGTGGTTCACAAACTCGAAAATACGCCAGAGCGGTGTAACACATTTTCGTTATGGTTCGTATCTGTAATTTTTAATAGGCCTGCAAGAAAATTAACGACCAATCACAATAAAAATTTTCATACGTTTCGATGGCGATAACATGTTAACGGGCCTGTAAGAATTACAGATTTGTATCGTAAGTTTCTTGAACTCATAACAAATTAATTACAGTTAAACCTTGTTCACGTTCATCATGTTAAAATACACGGCAACCATTTGTTTGATTTTACTCGGCATTCAATAAACTAACAATTCCTATTTTCACGCTCTTCTTTATTCTTCTCATTGTTCTTTTCATTTTATTTTCGTTTCAGTACTACGGTCAACCTATGCCAATATTAGTGTTGGTAGCGCCATCTGCCGAATTTCCTTCACATTACTAAATTTTGTAAGCGTTAAACTTCATTCAGTACCTCTAAATTAGTATGTATACTTAAATTAACGTTAACAGTTTCGCATAATATAATATTTTGATAATTAAACCGATTAGAACTAAATTCTTGTGAAACCTTGTACCATGGCCTTACGAAGCGCCATATATGGTGAAATCGTCAATAGAAATATGATGTGCCCGTTCTAAATTCTATTAGTCTCGTTTCATAGGGGAAAAATAATACATGCCTATTTATGTATGTTTTCGTTACAACTGTTAAAAAAAAAGGTAATTCAATAATAAATGTAAGCAATTATTTATAAGTTCCTATAACCTTAAATTTATATTGGTTAATATGTTTGTTTGCAGAGCATCTCCATAGTAATTCAATTTACTTTCGATTAATTCGAAAACTGTGCGATACTTCGATGTTGAAATGCAGCTTTTCTGCAAAACCTGTTTCCTACAAATATCCGATACCTCATCATTGGTGACAGTTATAAACATCGACTGATGTTTTGCGTACCAGAAGTGGTAACAATTCGTGGTAACTAAGAAAAAAATTATAAGTGGTACTTTTTATTTTTGTAGGATTTTCGAGCATTTCCCAACGAAAAGTTGTGCGAGAACTGTGTTGCAGCCCTCAACATAACTTGCAAATTTAAAATTAAATGTCAAGAGGTCAAGGACGAGATTAATAAGTGACAGTTTGATTTGATCGATCGTTTAATCATTAAACAAGAAATGGGTTTGGACAACACTTCATACGATTTGTAAATTTTGCGTCAAGGAGGTTATAGATCACAGTTTTGATTTGACTGCAAGACCATTATATAAGAGTAAATTGATGCGTTGTGTTCCAGAAATGGTAAATGTTTATTGAATCGAAATTTTTGTGCATGCGTATAGTTTTATTTGTTACAGGATTTGCAACATACATCCAATATCGAGCTCTGCAAGGATTGTCGCAACATACTTGATAAAATCTACATATTTAAAATTAAATGCCTAGATGTAGAAAAGAATATTAAACAGTATTTAAAATCGCACGTCATGGTAGATTTAAAGAATCTGTAAGTGTGGTGTAATACATTTGTCAAATACGAAGTTGGTGTTCTGGAAGATTTTACGATTAAACAAGAAAAAATTGATTTAGATGGGAATGATCAAATTGTAAATGGTAAATTATTATTTTTTTTAAACAAGAATTAAAGACTTGTAAATGTAGAAAAGAGACATCGCAATATCAAAACTGTAAATGCAATAATAGAAAATGTGATAATGTGAAACGACTTCTACCAAATAAAACAAAAAACAACTATAAACATTCAAAATATGACTTTAGCACTGCCAAACAAAAATATAATTTACCAGAACATATTCACCCACATACAAGTGAAAAACCATTTAAATGTTCGTTATGTGCGTATAGTGTTGTAGAAAAATCTAATTTAAAAATACGCATTTGCAGACGTTCTATTGAAAAATCATTTAAATGTTCACTGTGTGAATACAGTGCTAAAGAAAAATGCGCATTGAAAAAACACATTATTAAGCTCCATTTTTTTTAAATGTTAATATTGTAATTTTAATTGTGGAATGATTAATTGTGAATTTTTTGTTTATGCTTGAATTTAATTTTGTTCGTTTCTTGATTCCAGAAATCATTTTATTAATAATTTCGTTTTGAACATCTCCCTCGAATTTACACATGAAGACTTAATTTCTTAAATTGAACGCCGTCTTCGTACTGATCCCTCACAACAGATTATGTTTAATGACGTTGTTGATGCTTCTAATTGCCATTTGAGTGAATGCTCCTGAAGATTTTGGAATATCGAGGACACGTCTCACAAGCGTTAAAATTTAATCTTAAAATAGTTTGATGCGGACACTGAAAATTCTGAATGGCATTTCATTTGAAATATCATTCAAAATTTTCAGTGTCCGCATCAAACTTATTTAAAATATTAAATTTTAATGCTCGCAAGATGCACTCTTCCTGATATTTCAAAAACTTCGGGAGTGCTCGCTCAAATGGCAATTAGAAGCCTGATAGTATCATTAAACACTTTCTGTCATGCGGGATCAGCATAAACACAGCGTTCAATTTAACCGAAGCAGAAATTAAGATTTTATGTGTAAATTCGACGAAGACGTTCATGGCACGGTCCATGCTGCTCGAAATCGACATGTCGGTGGTTATATGTGGAGATATCTACGGGTACTACTACAAGCTGATGCATGTATTCGATCGTGGCAGTTTTTCACCATACTCGAACTATCATTTTTGGGTGACTATGTCGACCACGGAGAAATGTGTCTGGAAATGATGTAGCTGTTGGCTTATAAATTAATAAAATAATTAATATAAATGTTGGCTTTCTTAAAAAAGGCACATTATAGCAAACTTTAGAAGCAAGCATGTGCGTCTATCTACCCTTATCGGTTTTGCCCATTCCCCTTGCAGCAAATAGTTCATAGTTTTTGCAAAATTTTGGCGCTACTTGAAATATTTAAAACAGGTCTGGACTAGCTTTTCATGTAGGTATAAAAAACATCAAATGATGGATTACGCCCGTTTCTATCGATTAAAAATATCACAAATTCTCGATAAAAAGTCTTCATGGTTTTGGCAAAATTTTGACTTAACATGAAACGTTTAGAACAGATCTGGAATTTCTAGAAAAGTCGTTTTCAAGTATAACAAAACAAATTATGACGAACAAGGCGCGTTTCCGATCATTTAAAATTTTCATGAAATCTCGGAAAAAAAGCCAAAGTCCATGGTTTTGGAAAAATTTGACCTAACCTGAAAACGTTCAGAACAGGTTCGGAAATACTAGAAAATCATTTTTCAAAAATTACAAATCAAAAAGTGACAAAATGCACACGTTTAATGCGATTTAAAATTTTCACGAAATCTCGAAAAAATTACATAGGTACTATAGGTATACATGGTATTGAAAAAATATCGATACTCTGCTATCGTACTTGTTACTGTTTACGTTTGTATAATTAACAACAACAAAAAACACAGTATCTCAAGAATTAAATAGTACATGAAATGCCGAAACAAGAATAAAGCGATGCACATGTAGAATATTATACAAGAGATTAGAGTATTGTACGATAGCAGAATATCAAAAAAAATTATAAAAACCCTAAACGTCTCTTTTGAGCCATTTCTCTTCATTTAAATTAACCAATTGAACGAGTTTTTTTTTATATTAGAAACTTTGATCAAGCTAATTGATGGTGTGACACTGACATTATACATCTAAACACTTCCCAATAACTTAAGCTACCTACGTGAACAGAACGCTTTATTACAAAAATTTAAAAACATCGAAGTCTATAATTACTACGTTAATTTACAAGAATTTGTACAGTTTACAAGAGCACTCGTAGCCGAGCTATTGTAATGCCTCTTAATTTAAATTACGAAAATTCGGAAAGCTCTATCTTCTGGACTTCTTTCTGAAACTGCATCTTTTGGTCCTCTGTCTTAATCTGTAATCTTCTGGAACACGAACCTCTACGGCTTCCCTTTTATCTTTTGAATTTTTCGAGAAAAAGCATTCTAGCTATGTTATTTTCATTTACATTTAGTCCTATATATATCTGATTAGTTACTTCTTTAAAATCACAGTTATTGTCTAAAATTTTTACATATTTTTCTAAAATTTGATCTAAAGCATCTTCGCAATTTTTTTTATACTTTACTTCAACAATAACCATTAAATTCTTATTATGCAAAAGTAAATTGGGTCTTCCTTCAGGAAAATATAATTTGGTACCGACTAAAAAATTAGTTTTACAAAATATATTAAACATAAGACAATGATAAATGTCTAAGTTGAGTTCGATAATCTTGCTAGCTAATTTCTTCGAAGCTTCATTAAACTCGATAAGAAATTCTAACATGAAAATTTCAACATTCGACCCAGGAGAAATTTGATTAAAAATAACGGCACAACTTTCTAAACATGAATTTATAGTAGTAGTCTTTTAACGTGGCTTTGAATTCTTCAATAATTTCACCGTTTGGTGTTTTAACAGAATACAACTTCTTGGTTAGTTCTTTTTCATACGTTAGGTAGCCCTGTTGTAAAATAAAAATCAGATATAAATCGGGTCGTTCCAGTTTTAGTGTTGTAGAGCCAGCATCTTGTAAACATATTTTTCTCAAGTCGCCAATATTTTTAAGCTGTACTTTGTCTAAAATTTCCATATTTACAAATTCTCCTAAACGAGTAACGGACGTTCGCCCGAAAGACATTCGCCCGAATAGACGTTCACCCGAAAAGATAGGTTATCTTTCAGAGGTTCTCAAACAGTGTGTTTCGGGCGAACGTCACCTACTTCAATCGAATAAAAAAATATAGGCAGCTAAACGTACATACAATTTTTTTCCTAGTTGAATTTCGATTTAAAATGAATAATAAATGTAATAATAAGTGAGCAAAACATTTTTATATAATTACTACTTACTGTTTAATGCAGATGAAATAAATTACAAATTAAGTTAATGTAGGTGTACTGGTAAATAGTTATCATTTAAAAAAACTTAATTTCTATTTTAGTATCATAAACATTTAAATATGAAACTCATTCTTCTATATTACAATTTTTTAGAAAAATTACAAACATTATAGATTAAATAATAAGCATAAAGGTATTTGCAGTAAATGGTGTAAATATTAAAAATTATATGTAATATGATAAACATTTTTTACCAATTACTAAATCTATTTCTTATTAAAGTAGATATTTATGATAAATATAAGCATACTGGATTGTTAGAATTAAATCATATCTTTTAATTAAAAAAATAATGTATAATGACAACTTGTATTGATGATTACCTATTTATTATGCTTATTGTTGGTATCAAAGGTTTTTTAGTCATTTATTATTAAGGATCAGATAAACTGTTTAATAAAACATGAAATTTAAAGGATATTCTGTAAAAAATATTAAAATTTAAGATGGTTATATTAATTATTTGAGTTAATAATAATAATATATGTTGTCAAGCTTTTTATCATAGAAAGCAATTGTTGACTATTTTAAAGAGGTCCCTACCTTAAGTTGAATTAGAAACTAGTATAATTAGTAAACATATTAAGTACTATACTAATCCATGGAGAAATAAATATTAAATAATAAATAAAATATTATTAATATAAATTTATTTTCATTAATATAAATAATCAAATATTCAAATATTGCTCCATTTATTTTAACGCTAAGTTTTTATAAAGTTATATTGCTTTTCCTATTTTTATCGATAATGATTGCCGAAACTGCATACAATTTTAATTGGGTGTACATGCTTTTATAACTACAACACAATATAAATTAGACGATTACAAGTTACAAACTTTAATAAAAAAATCGAGGATAAATTATACAGAATGAAATTATGAACAAATTCACACTAATTTAGATATTTCAAAAATCATAAATGTTGCAACTTATATCAAATTAACAGAAGTATGTCATCACGTTTACGTACTATCTACAAGTATTTATGAAAATTAACATGTTAATTAAATGCTTAAACTTAAGGTTCCTATCTAAGGTTCTTCTGGACCATTCTCGATTAAACGTCGTTGCCGAAATGTTTTCTTCCACCCCTCTGTATTTTAGGAGTCATTTTGTAACAGAATACTTACCTTATCGTTAGATATTAAAACATAAGTAGGTATATGTAATTTTTTTGATTCGGTAATAGGTTTTTGTACAGTAGCAAAGCGGTTGTTTAATTTTTCAAAAGGAGGTCAAATTTAAGATAGGTATACGTTACAGAATGGCTCCTAATTCAAGTAGAATCTGAAACTAAAATATTGTTAGTAAAAAATAATAACGCTTCAAATGTTTTTAATAAAACAACTGTAATTTTTTAAATAGGTACCTTAATTTTTCTTAAGAAGGTGTATTGGCTATGCATATGCAACCTCAATCTACTTAGTATAAATATGTTATGTTAATTTTCATTTTAATCGGTCTTTTATTATTTTATTAGACTAAATATAAATATTTGTATTTAATTATTTTTTAATATGTTTCGTCAATGAAAATTCTTATTTGTATTTGGAAACATATTATATTTTAATATGTAAATTGTAAACTGTGCTGGAAATTGTTAAAGTTTCTAACTCTGTCAATGAAATGACGGTCTCGGATGAAGAGAAAGTGGAGGAAAAGAAGAGTTAATAGAATTTTTGAACATTTGAACAATATTTGTGAATTTTTATATTACGACAGTTTATTTTTAGATCGATTGAGAGTGTCTTTCAAAATGAAATCAAGACTTGCGTATTTTATAGTAACTTACGAATCTTAAGTTTTTAATATTTAATAAATAAATATCATTATAGCTATATAATATGCGCTCTTCTTATAAATTGAAACGGAAATGTCAGACGATAAAAATAATTCGCAGATAAAATAATGTTGCAGAAATAAAAGGTATGGAAAATTTCGAACAAGAAGGGCGTCAACTTTCTAATAGATTTTTATGACCGATACGTCGTCTTTAGGATTTTTCTATAAAAAATAATCAAATCGTTTTTATAAAACATCCTAGAAACCATAGGAACCGACTGTAAAAAAGAAGAAAACGATAATTGAAAATATTTATACGATAGGTATGTATAAGCAGGGCAGGTAAGTACATATGTATAAATAGGTAGGTACCTAAATTGTGGCTCCTTGCTAGAAATTAATAGCGATCTATTAATTAATTCGTATGTATCTATCGGTAAACTGTTAATAAAATACGGAAATATAAAAGAATACGCCAAGAAAATGTCGTACGTCACTAACCTGAATTATAACAAGTTATAAAAATTATAGGTATCGCGATAGCCACAAAGAACACTAGGTAACTGAAAATATTTATGCTAACATAAATACCACAATATTGTGCCTTTAGATGTAAGAAAAGACACTAAGCAAAGAACGCTGCTAATAATTGCGTACTCGTCGTATACATACGAATAAATTTGTATCTACATGTACTATCTGGTAAAATAGTGGTGTCGCGTACCGAGTCGTATGGGATAGGCAACTCAAAAACCACTAAGAATTCAATCCCTTATTTTATGAAGGCGGAGTTAAACGACCTTAACACTGGTACTTACATTACAAATTAATTTCGACTCGCTTTTATAACTAGATATTATTTGCTAAACTAGGGGGAAGATAAGATAATTATCGGTAAATTATTGTTTACATCAATTATACATAATTATGTAATGTTAGAATTTAATTAAATTGGTAAATATAGATATTTATGAGTATAGAATATTAGTATTCGATAAAAATATAACTTCGATTTAATTTATTTGACAGATATTTACCATAGAAACAATTGTTATAACAAACGTTTCAATAATAAAAATTTATCAAATAAATTTATTGGGAAATGAAAAAACCGTAACCGTAAACCGTATATAAAGTGTATACACTTACAGAAATTCCCATCCGTTGGGCAATTTCACTATTGGAAATACCAGATTGGTGTAGGCCAATTATAATTACCCTTTCTGGTGGGTTCATGTTCATAATATTAATTAATAACAACAAAGGCAACAATAACAATAAAGTTAACAGTAGCAAATAAAGTCAACAATAATAACAATAGTACGAAAAAATAAAAATAACACTATAAAACGAGTAAGTTCAAGAAAAGCAAAATAAACACTACAAAATCAAAATGAACGTAGAACCTTTAGTAAAACTTCACCAACTAAAATAAAATTGATGATTTACAGAAGCAACAACCACCTACTATTTCCAGGAACAAATAGTTACCCTCTCTTATTTGCATTTATTGTCACTTTTAAGAGCGCTAAGGAGTGGTGTCCATATTGGAAAAACGTGATTAAAATTTGTGACCTTATGGAATTAATTATTTAAATTCTGCTTTTGCCAAAATGTTAGAAATTATGTTAAAAATCTGGCAAGGTCCAAATAACTAAAAAATAGAAGAAAAATTGAAAATCTCTTTTATAAGTGTAAAAATCTATTAACCTTGCGAGATCGTATACAATGATGAACTAAAAACTTTTCTAAATAACATTTTTGATAAAACCTTTAGATTTCCTGCAAATTTAATTGACAGTAAAATTTATTAAAACTTTATAAATATCGGCTACTACACATGAAATAAACAATCGACAACAAAGCTAAGATATCTGCATTTACAGCGTGAGATTATGTTTAGCTGATTCAGAATATGTTAATACATTTACTGATACTTGATACTTTATAAACTATATATTATATTCCTTTTAGTACGGATAGAAGTAATGTGCTTAATTATAGCTTATTCAAGATAGGTTACAATGCACGTCATTAATAAAATCTTGCATTTTTACTACCTACTACCTACATAACGTTTATTATATTAGATTCACAATTTCTCGTTTACTGAAAAAATAAATTTTTAATAATTCCATCAAGCTAGTTAGCTTGTAATCGTAAGTAAGTGAATTTTTTACCCTTATAAGTTTCTTCTATTCATTAACAGTTTGGCGTAATGATGAAAAATGCTTATTTTTTTTAAGACGAATCGTTTGATATCAAAAAAATCACATTTGAGTGGTCTTGCATTTTACATAAGGTTGCAATTACTTTTGCCGAAATTTCCCTTTATACCTGGGCTTTTTACCCGCAACAGCATCGAGCGGTGACAGGTTTGGCATTCTTAAGAGGATGATTACGCTCGCACAGAAAAGCTAAATACAATTTTACAAGTATGTTATCTACACGTTATTTCAGTATCCCAGTATATAAGTTGCCCACGCTACACTTCATTTCAGTACAGAAAATATTTATGCTTATCTAGTAAACATTCTGATAAACATCTAGCTATTAAATTCCAAGACATTATATTAAATAGGTATAATTATTTGGTAACTTGTTCGAAATTTATATTCTACAGTATCTGGTTTGTCAATTGTTCAATTATTACAACAAATCAGCCGAATAATTCTAAAATTAGTGGCAAATGTTATAACTACTGTTATAACAGTACCCTCGTAACCACTCGTGTTAGTGTGTTATACCTTGTCATGTTAACAACTTGTGGTTGTTGACAAAATGGAATTTATGGAATAAAAACCTAGAGTAACTTATACGTATCGATGTGATTAATTATAATAAGGGCCGATCTTTCCATCTTCTGATTATATCTGACAGATATTTCCTTTAGAAACATATCTGTCAGATAGATTTATCAGAAGATGGAAAGATTTGCCCTAAACCTGCATTCTGTTAAATTTTAAATAAATTAAAAATCGTTCTGTAGTAAGTTTAGATCGTATTCAGACAGTTGTATATTGAATCATTCGCTAAAACATAAATACGTTTTGGAGAAGTAATTGTTGCAGTTACTTCTAACAATAAGTCTAATAAGTAAGATACGAATGTTTCATTTGACTAACTACAATAAAATCTCGTATAGGAATCTCTAATTTTTTACCACCTGTTGAAGTAGAAAATTATGTAGATAATCGTCGGCATCGCCTCAAAGTAACAGTAACTATATCGACGGTTGTTATGGAAGATTATCGTAAACGACAAAAAGTAGATTTTACAGAAGCGCACATTTTGTATTGTAGCGTAGCTACATATAAGAAGATACGTTACATACATACGTAAATAAAAATCGATTTTTCTGGTGAAACAAATCGGAATATTGATACCAGATTCTTGTTCTTGACATATGATGTTTTTTGCCCTAGATCCATTGATGCATAAGATAGAATAACTCATTTTCGCAAAAATGGCGTTTACGATAATTTGCGTCGATATGAATTTAAAATACATACAAGTGTAGACAATTAAAAGTATTGTTAGAATAACCACTTTTACCATACATAAAATTTCGACGAACGCATTCTTTACTAATTATATGAGGTAATATGAAAGCCGATATCTTGAAATAAACATTTCTCGAGTTTAGTTTACGCAGCGAGGCGATAGCGCGAGCAAGACGGCGATACAAGGATAGAGCATACACGCGAGCACGAAAACCGCGATTCGCCGATTATTAAACGAAAATGTTTTGAGCCCTTATTTTATTTATAAGTATCTATTAAGAAATATTTTTTAGGTAATTAAAAGTGCTTGGCGTGATCATCCTCTTAAGGTAGTTATGCGTAGAACAAGAAGCATATTTGTTTTTACTTAATAATAGTAAAATAAATTCCTACGAAATTGCGTGAATGATATAAAGATGGGAAAAATATTATAACGGTAGCTAGGTATATTAAAAATTATACATAATTAATTAGGTATAAATATCTACCGACATGTAAATATATAAATAAAAAATGTTCGATTTCATTCAAAATGTATTTTTGCATCGGGTGTAATATAGAAAGAAATTTCAATGATAATATGCATATTTTTAACAACACTTAACTAGGTAACGATAACAATGAATAACCTTCGTTTCATACCTGCCAACAGGAAAGCTTAAACAAGCAGGGTAAAAGTTTACCGATCGTCTTCCTTGAAAGTTTTGACCAAAATAAAATGTATAAAACTACGTGATTTAATTTAATTTAACTAACTTATATTTTTATCGAATACTAATATTCTATACTCATAAATATCTATATTTACCAATTTAATTAAATTCTAACATTACATAATTATGTATAATTGATGTAAACAATAAATTTACCGATAATTATCTTATCTTATCTTCCCCCTAGTTTAGCAAATAATATCTAGTTATAAAAGCGAGTCGAAATTAATTTGTAATGTAAGTACCAGTGTTAAGGTCGTTTAACTCCGCCTTCATAAAATAAGGGATTGAATTCTTAGTGGTTTTTAAGTTGCCTATCCCATACGACTCGGTACGCGACACCACTATTTTACCAGATAGTACCTACATAAGTGCTTGAGGATTTTTGTATTCAAAAGTTAAGATCACTTCGGTTGAGTCCGTTTTAACGGCCGTGATCCTATATTACTTATAATATAAATAGGTATATGTATCACTTATGTGATATCGAGTATCCAAAAATCGGCACGACCGATACCCCTAAATTAATAGAGAAGGTCATTGATACTAGATTTTATTTTAGATACTATTAACAAATATCAGAAAATAACGATGACGATAATATGACAAGGGTCTGCCCCTTATTTCGCCTCTACTAAACATCTAGTATCGAACATCAGCAAATCGGCACGACCAATCCCCTAAATTAATAGAGGAGGTCATTAATTCGATCGTAGGTATAGATACAGCACATTAAAAAGTAAATATATATATAAAAAACGACTAAATAGTGGCAAACATCACTAATGTAAGACGAATTTATAATAAATTATAAAAACGTAGGTATTACTGCTGGGAAAAAGGAACGGTTGGTACTGAAAATCCTTATGCTATCATAAATATGTATGTTACTACAATTGTGTTCTTTTAGGAGTAAGGAAAGATGATGATCAAACAACATTTAAATGATGCAATATTTTTTAACTATATTGGACTAAAATCTATCTATAAATATAAATAATAAATAAATATCTACTATAACAATGTAGGTACCTCGCTGTACGCTCTTCCTGCAAATTGAAATTTAAATGTTGGACGATACAAGTATGTCGAGATACGTTTCAGCCTTTTATAATTTTTAATTCTACCTAAAAATCATCCTCTGTTAAAACACTTTTCTTTAAAATACTGTTAACAAAAATAGTTTGTTTCCAAAAATTATCAATTTAAAAATATATTAATAGATTCTGATGCTTATTTATACACGATTCAAAACAGGATTTTTTACTTCCAAATGATATTGTTGTAAGTGTAAAGATTGTTCTAAATGGTACTGTCGAAATCCAAAAATATAAAAAAAAGACGTGGGAGGTGGCGAACTCACTAGCACGAATTAGTTATAAACGAGACGAGTTATAGAAACGGTAGGAATCGCCACTGGGAAGAAGGAACGACGACTGAAAATATCTATGCGACGACGTCATAAATATTACAATCCCGGTTCCTTCGAAGGCAGGGTAAAAGGACGCAAACATTTTGAATACCGACACTACGGATTAACGAGAATATATTTAATAGACGTACGTGGAATAACCATCAAAAAAGGAATCTCACAACCAGATCAAAGATTGTATTTTATTTATAATTATGTGTAAATACTAGATATAGCTTATCCAAACCTATATGATATTCACGTCATCAACAAAAAGTGACTAGATTGTTTATCTGTAATTCGGTTTAAAGTTTGGAAAGTGACATATTCTATAGATGATTTACTTGCGCACATATTAGATGGTATAAAGAAAGACTACAGTTTATTAGAATTGTGAAAATACGAGGTACGAGGTGACAGCACTGTGTGAAACGTCATCATCTAGTAGCCTTATATTGATGACGTGAACATCATATAGGTTTGGATAAGCTATAACTAGGTAATTCGAAAGCTCGCTCACATTTAATCGACTCCTTTTATCTAACAAGCAGGTATGTCATTTATAATAGTAATGTACGTATTATAAGTAGATACTTTACCTTTTATTTGTAAATAATTTTTATAAAGAATATTAATTCTTATTTATTCCTTAATAATTATTAAGAAAAATTATTTAATCGAAATGAATTTAGCTATATAATATTATCGTACGTTTGTAGGCGGTAGTTTAAAGACTCTTTAAATCACGACAATTTAGAAAGCACAATTTGCGAAATCTGTGTAATTTGATGGTGCGATTACTTTAATCGCATGATTAAAATCGCTTCGTGTGAGGGCCCTTTCACACGAAGCGATTTCAGCCATGCAACTGAAATAAACACACAAGTTTCCATACAATTTCAAAAAATTGGATAGAATTGTTCAAACGAAGTAAAGAAGGAATTTTGCGAAATGTGGTCCTGAAATATATTAAACCGGATTACAAATAAACAATCTAGTAGCTTCTTATTGATGATGTAAACAGCATATAGGTTTGGATAAGCCGTAGTTAGCGAACGTGTCGTTACGTACAGCCTACAGAAGTAAACACGGTCTGCGAAAAATATGCCAATTTCAAAAATTTTTAGCGACGCCCGCCACGCCTGTTTAGAGATCATATTACTTCTGTCAACAGTTCATAATAAATTATATTTGCATTTTTTTAAGCCAGTATTCATTAGTACATACCAGATCTACGGCAATAATTATAAATATGTATATTTTATCTTAGTGATGGTTGTGAGATTTCACCAAAAATTATTATTAATAATAATTATTGGAAACATGTAGAACTATTCACATTTGTAATGATCATATTTTGTATTTTACATCGTTGTAAGTAATATGTTTAAAGATAGAAAAAGTAATGGAAAGTAATGTTTTAAGATGATTAATTATTACTAAAAGGTTGAAATACATACTTCAACATTATATTTATCGTCTCATTTCAACCTTATTTGAATAGATGGTATATCAAATTTAAGTAAATGTTGCACATAAACAACAGATTCGTGAGTAATGTGAAAAAAGTTGAACCGAAGGAAACAATGGAGAACTTCCGGTTTACAAGTAGCCGATGGGAAAACGGCAGCTAATGCGTGGTGTTATTTGTATTATTACTTTATGAATATTGAGTATTATTTGATAAAAAAGTACAAAGGCGTATGTGGAAGACGGTAATCGGTCATCTTCTTTCGGTAATTTCAGTAATTTGCGTATCTGAAGATGACACTTCCTTATAGAACATTAGAGTAATATTTATAAAGAACACTCAGAATCGAATACTAATAATTGTAATAATTTAAGAAGTCATTGTCAAGAGTAATTAAACACCCTGTGTACGGTGGTAGGTATACTTGCTTAATCAAGATCCAATTTTTTTTTACTACAAATTTTAATTTACGTAATTTTAAGATTTGTCTTTGGACATCTTATAGTTCTGAAACCGGGGCAAATTTTAAAATTCTACTACAGTAAAAAATTGATCTTGAACCAATAAAAAAATATCGCGAGTTTAAAAACTTTTGTCTAAGTTCATTTTTTATAAATTTTTAAATATGAAAATTCTTCCATTTACCTACGTATGGCTAAGAAATATAGGTTTTTACTTTATTACAGGATAATATAATAGTAAGTAGGTAATTATTTTAATTTTAAACCACTACCCGTGGTTTGCTTCAACTCCTTTCATGATCGCCGATCAAGGCTAAATACATAACATCAAATTCATAAATACCTATACGAAGTATGAACGAGGTGCAGTTTATTATAATCAGCCTTATGATATATCATTTCCGTTATTTTTAAAGGTACGTTAAAAAACTAACAACCAATCACAATTGAGATTGTCATATATGTCCTCATGGTGATCACATGTTAACGAAGTGTTAAAAATAACGGAGATTATACATCACAAGGCTGATTATTTGTGATTGCCCACCAAGATCGTGAAATTTTCAAATATCCGTTATTATAAAATATAGTAAAATCGAATACAGTGGAACCTAAGTTATTTCTCATGGAAATCGACGAAAATAACGAACTTAAATATGACATATAATCAAAAAACGTTATTTGTTTTTTTTTACGAAAATTTTTCAAGCCCTACGCACGAAATTATGCATATAATACAAAAAAATCACATATTATCTATCTCGAAACGTAGGTATACATAGTATAACTGAGATTCCACTGTATCAAAAAAAGTTGCACTTATCTTTTCTTCCTCGATCGTGCGGTCTATTAATCCGACAGAAGATCCATGAACCATCGGCGTAGCTCAAGGGAAGGATGTTGAGATGTACCCCGACGCAGATCGTAATTCAAGACAGAATATTCGGTCGACAACATGAGCGGAAGAGGAGACGATTATCGATCTTCCTTAACAAAAACCTGGCTATGCTGCGCCGCTGCCTAAAAGCAAGAAACACGAGAAATTATCAAAAATTTTGACGTTTACATTTTGTACAATAGGTAGTGTGAGTAGCATTCACAAAACAAAACAAAAAATTAACGAATTGAATATTACGCAACAAATTAATATAAAAATTTATTACCTGCATTTTGTGGCCCGATTCAACAACATATTAATCTGGCTGAAGATTCTTGGCGATGGCTGTAGCAAATTTAGGTGGAACCTTTAAAACGTTTTTATACATATTAAACATATTATTAAAATTACTTGCATATTAAAAAATATAATAAATATCAAAAGCGTTTAGGTACCTGCTTTGAACAAATTTCTTAACGATCGACTCGATTTCGAATCAGCGAAGCCTCAGGAGTCAAACAGAATAGCGACTGCAATGCATAACTTGAAAAATACAAATAAGTATATAATATAGCCCAAAATACCAATAGAAATATAACAATTGTTTTTTTTTTAATATTAATGAAGTTACTGGTGAAATTACAATACGTTAACTTCGAGAACACTGACACACGCGCACGCGTATTAAATGCTTGTCTTTTTTCACTATAAAATTAAAGTACTGTTTATATATACAACTTACACTAATTAAATTACTTACAAAAATAAATAACCGTTTATACACTTACAACTTATATTAATAACTTACGAAATTAACTGACTAAAAACTTATACTAATTAAATTATTTACAAAAATAAATGACCGTTTATACACATACAACTTATACTAATTAAATTACACCTATGAAATAAACACTACAACTACAACTTGACAATATACTATAACTACACTACAATACTACAATATACAACTTATACTTATAAAATATTCTATATATGCCGTATGAATTGTCTTGGCATAGTATACATTCAAGCATCCGTCTGTTTAACAACTCCACAGCACAATCTGCACAAACACACAAATGGCCGCAAGGTATATACGCGTGTGTTCTTTGTTCTACACGACACAAGACACACAGTTGAGGTTCTTCTTCTCCTGGCGGTGGTAGAGGTGCTGATGAAGGCGCTGGGGAAGGTGCTGGGGCTGCTGGTGAAGGTGCTGCTGCTGCTGGGGAAGGTGCTGGTGCTGGGAAAGGCGCTGACAAAGCTTCTGGTGGCGGTGGTGGTGAAAGAACTGGTAGTGGTGCAAAAGCTGCTGGTTGCGCACGAACTGGTGGCGGTGGTGGTGCAAAAGCAAGAGCTTGTGGTGGTGCAGGTACCTCCAAAATATCTTGGGGCGATAAATCTGGATTTAAACTTCCTTCCAGATTATCCACAGTATGGCTCATTCGTCTTAAAAACAGACTCACGTCACCATTTTGTAGTAGATTATGTTGCGCAGTTACTGAAAAATGTTTAGGTATACATTATTTTATTTATATATACTTACACAACAAATTTATTTTCTTTAGATACAGAACTACTTGTGTACAGTATAAAACTTGTATAATTTACTTACAGATTCTGTCACTCAGTGCTCTCCATGAAGGTCTCGATCTATTTGGTAGTTGTAAACCATTCTGGAGGCGAATTAAATCACATGCTTTGCTGTGCTCCATGTTTTGAATAAAAGTTATAAACATCCAAATGTTTGGATGAGTCCTTCCAACCAACTGCACCAAAGACTTGTGGAAGGACTCAACGGCGTTATTCGTTCTAACCTCTTCGCCGTACACAGAAACATTTAAATCGCCCCACTGTCTTCTTAAATAAGTGCAGAATTGCTCCGATTGTTCTAAAATAACCCCTTCGGCATCGTCCAACAACCACCTTCTAACTACCTGGCGCCCTTCTTCAAACAAGTGTTGTGGGAGCAAAGGTAACGCCATGGCCATTTTAACTCCTTGCCGGAGGCGAGCATTTTCGTTCTCAACTCCAGTCAAATGTAATTGACGCCCTAATGAGATTAATATAATATTAAAGTTGCACACATGTGTATTTTATTTATATTACATACCTTTCAGGAAAACTGCTTTATTAAAATGAAACCAGCATCCTTTTAATGTTGTGCTGGGAAAAACATCTTCCACCGCTTGCCTCAAAGCTCTTTCATAATCTGTCATGACAGATTCTATCGGTCTTTGCTCCAACACTTGGTCCTTTAGAACGTGAAAGAGTACCCGATATGACTGCGATATGACTTATTTCCATCATTACGTACATTAATGGAAAAACCTAAAGCGTTATAATTAATTCACAAAAAACTTCAATAAATTACCTAATTTGATTTCTTACGGAATTATAATATAGGTAATGAATCATAAAGAGTTGCATTGAGCCGCCAGCTCTGGGAACAACTGAAAAAGTCGCATCCATATGGAGCTTGACCGGATGTTCTGGCGTGCGTATAATATAATTCTTGACTGTGGGTGATATAAAATATAGCACCTTTTCATTTTGTCCTCCCAAACATCCACCGTAAAAGGGCCTTTCCGCTGGACCAAGCTCTCGGAAAAAACGTTTGCGCGAATCTGTACAATGAATAAATGTCTATATTAGTTAAATATTTTGATTTCCTAAAAATTGGATTACTATTTGCATTGTGATTATTGGTATGAATATAATACAATCAAGTCAATATATATATATATATATATATATATATATATATATATATATATATAAACTATTTAAAAGCTTTTAAATAAAGACTACACTTGGGTCTCTTTTTATGCGGTAGATACAATTCCGTGTAAAACCGCATAAAAATTCGCACAAAAATAAACTTAATTTACCTTAAAAAATTTGGGATACATTCTATAATTTTTAAAAATCGCATAAAACCAAAGAAACAAGGTAAAATGACTTTAAAATTCGCATAAACAAATAAGGCAATAAAGTATGGCTAAAAAAAATTTTCAAATATTTGAAAAAAATTTATACAAAACCAAAGCTTTTTTACTTTTTTATTAACTATTTAATTTTATTCAAAGCAATATGTGTGATTTATTTTACATTTTTTATACATATTTTAATCATCTTCGCTATTTGACAATATGCGGGTTCGTTTGTGAACTGGCGTGAAATCAGATTTATCTCTAGAGGAAACACAAACAGCAGAATTAGCGTCAACTTTTGTCTCGTGCTGTGTTAATGATTTTCTGATGACAATGTAATCGCTGATTAAACTTTGAGACGATGATTTTACTAATTGTTTATGAAGCTCGCCATATCCAGACATACAATTATTTAGCGCTCGTTGGAATTTTAAAGCTCGTTCAGAATTCATGTCATTAACAAGAAAATGATTTTCCAATTGATTAGAAATTCGAAGACCTTCTCGAATCATTTTTGCAGTGAAGGGAACAGGTTCTACTTCTGTTTCATTATCTTTTTCTAAATCTTCTACGGTATCTAAACTTATTGCAATAATATCATTGTCATTTAAGGCATTATCCTCGAGCAATTCATCGATATGATTCTCGCTAAAGGAATTAAAACCTTCTCTTCCAATATCATGTGCCAAAATAATGATTTCATCTGATAATGCCGATGTTTGAATAGCTGCGATGTTTTCAAAACATGTAGGTCAAGCCTTTTTCCAACAAACATTTAAAGTGTCTGGTTTTATTTGTGTCAAAGATTGAAATTTTTTTCCAAGCGTCAGTTACTGCTATTGACTCATTTTCTAATTTTTTATCTAATATAAATTGAAAAGTACATTTAACGTAATATTGTTTAAAAGTTACAATTGTGCCTTAATCTAATGGCTGAATAATGCTTGTTGTATTAGGTCGAAAAAACATAACCTTTACATTTGGATGTTCTAAATGTGGATGACCTGGTGCGTTGTCCATAAGTAATAAAATCCTGATTTTAAGTGAAATGTGAACTTCTATATCGCATAAAAAAGGCCGTATAAAAAGAGACCCAGATGTACTAGAAATACGAGTTTTCTAGTAGTTTCCGACTTGTTCTGAACGTTCCGTCTCAAACCGTTTCGGTCAAAATTTTTCAAAAAAAACCGTGAGGGATTTTCCGAGATTTCGCAAAAATTTTAAATCAAATTAAAAACGTAAAAACGTATTTATTGGTTTGTTATTCTAGAAAAACTACTTTTCAAGTAATTCCGGACCTGTTCGATGCATATCAGGTAGTGTCATTTTATCGAGATTATGCAAAAATTATAATCTATTTAAACGTCCGCAGTTTGTCGTTTGTTGCTTTGTTAGATCTAGAAATACGAATTTTTTAGTGACACGGTGCGTTGTCAATAAGTAATAAAATCCCGATTTTAAGTGAAATGTGAACTTCGATATCGCATAAAAAAATACTAAGAAAAGTTATGAATCGCATTAAAAAAGTCCACATTAAAAGAGACCCGGGTGTACATCGAGTCACGCGCGTTCGCGATTTTTAAAAGCGAAAACAAAAAAAAACAAACAACAGTCGCAACCTGGTCGGTTAACCAACCGTTTTTGCCCATTATCGTGCATCGTTTGCGATAAAAATACGTACATTATTTCACGTACATTAATCTGTATCCCGTCTAAATGTCGTAACGTTGCCAAATTCGATTTTTAGCAATTCGGCCACGATGGCGTCGTCATTTTTCGTGCCACGTTACCCAACATTATCGATAAAAATTACTTAATAATCCAATTTACCTCGATATATGAAGAAAACACAACATTTTATTATTTATTACAAATTGCGTATTTCACTAAACAGTTTTTAGTATTACTTATGTAATTTCAAATAATCCGCGCAACGCTTTTAAGATACTCCATTATCAGACCGAGTGCATCCGAAGTGTTATATCAAAATTACGCAGCAGATGTGCAATAATTGTTTCGAATAATTGCGAAATGGGTTGTTTTATTTATTTTTTGTGGGAATGTTATATTCTTTCGTTTCCGAAGCTTCCCGCAATTGAATATTAATGTGAGAGCATGGAAAATCGGCATTTTCATGGGGCACCGGGCGGAAATTCTTTCTAAAAAAAAACGACCAAACAATTTTCCCGATCGTTCTTGCTAGCGACAAACATTTCAAATTAGGTATTAAGGCAAAAGGCGAATTTACAAACGTACATACGTACATAATTATGGTAATCCTGCGAGCGTTAAAAAGACGACGCGACTGTTATTACGTCGCGTAACTAAGCTAATTAATTATTTGAAAAGTAAAATATGCAAGCTACAAGATGTGCAAGACGTTGTCAATATTTTTAAAGCGAGCGTGGGAGTAAAAAGCGGTAAAAGTCCTATTCTATTTAGACAAAGACAATAGATTACCAAATACGCACGCAACGTATATAAACCGAATAATTTTTTCGATCCCAACCAGTTGCAAATTAACTGCAAGTGAAGTGTCTTTGTGAAAAGTGAACGTTTTACAAGGGGATTAATCCGAGATGATTTTCAGGGTACGGACGACGACGACGACGACGACGCGGCCCCGAATTGGCGGTGGATTTCGTTTTATTTATATGTATTAAAAATTATTGTTTACAGGTAGCCTGCTTTTGTTCGATCGTCACGTTAGCGGTGGTGAACTGTGAACCCCCGAGTGCGCAATACGGAACCCCGACCGGCAGTTACGGCACGCCAAATTACAACACGCACCATCACGATCACGACTACAACAGCGAGGTAGAGAGAGACGACTAATTGTTCCCGTTTCTAACATTTTTCGTTTTATCGCGTGTATTTTTTCATTTCTTTGAACGACGAAGCGAAACGTGCGCTTTTTCGGATTTCCGAGGATTTTCTGCTAATTGTTTTGGGTTTTGGTGGTGGTTGTTTTTTTTTGTAAATGGAGCGATCGCTCTTTTAATTTAAAAAACAACGTGGCGCGCTCGCCTTTCGTCGTCTCGCGTTATTTGTTAAATCGTGTAGCGGAAATGTTTGTAGGGAGGCGGGAGGTCGACGTCGATCTCCGTCGTCCGCAAGCTTGGGGTTCGTTCTATTCGCATGACCGAAAATGACCAATAAATTTAATCGCCCACGGGAACAATAAAACAATGAAATTCTGAAAACCATGCGAATTCTTTCTAAACGTTTTTCCGTCCGTACAATGGGTTCTTTGTCCCGTTCCGTTGGCGCGTCGGTTAATACGATTTATTGGAGTTAAAAGCGGCCGCCGATTCGTTAAACAAACGTGTATCGTTTCAGCCCAAATCCTACGAGTTCGGGTATCAAGTGAAGGACGACTACAGCGGCAACAACTACAAGCGGCAAGAGGCGAGCGACGGCAATCAAGTGAAAGGCGAGTATCGAGTTCAACTTCCGGATGGACGGGTTCAGATAGTAACGTACCACGCCGATTGGCAGACGGGCTTCCACGCCGACGTTAGGTACGAAGGGACGGCAGCGTACCCGGAGCACTACGGAAACGGCGCCGGCGGACCCTCGAATCAGTACGGCGTCCCAGGATTCGGCGGCGCTCACAATTTCGACGGCCCACAACACGGACAAGGATATGCCGGGAATTACAACGGACTCAACTCGCCCGCTACCAGTTCCGTTTCGATAAAGGACTTTTCCGGTCCCGGCACTCCGTATCAGACCGGCTACAACGGAGGATATAATTACGGGAACAACTACAATAACGTCGGCTACGATACTTACGCAAACGCCGGCAACTATGCCAACAATAAACGGCCGGGTGCAGAATACGGAGCTCCATAATCGATTTTTATATTATATAGAATTTAGCGATTAGGTCGTTTTCTATCGATTATTTATTCTTCATGTCATGTTCGCAATTTGTTTTAAATTATTCGTTAACGTTAAGAATTGTGACCTAAAAAAAAACATGTATTTCTAATTTTTTATCATATGCAGCTGTAAATAAAGTAGCGATTAAACATGTGGGTGACGTTTTTATTTGAAGACCACGCGCAGTGGGGCAGAATATCGTAAAACTTGGCAGAAAGTCAAAAATTGAAATATCATATTTACTCGTTTATAGTCCGTTCACAAACCAGGCGAAGTTGTAAATCAAAATTAAAAGAAATAGTAATGTTAATTTTTCATAGAAGCGGCTCTTTAATTTTCGAACTAATATGCACATACATTTTTACTAGCATTTTGCGTCTGCTTATAATAACGGCATAATTTACGGTTTTAGGTTTCAAATGACAAAGAAACCGCTTGTAGTAAACTGCTTACTTTCTGCTACCTGTTAGGAAATAGCGCTTACTTAGATTGCAAACCCTATCTTAACACTATCTTAAAGTACAAAACAAGACAAGTGTATAAAAATATTTATGGAAATTCTCTTATGATCAAAGGTTTACTATGAAATGTTCGAAAAAACATTGTTCTCAAATAATATCTACTCGCCCATCACAGCTTGGATTGTTTATGTTTGACTGTAGTTCAAAAACTGACCATTATATATTTTTTACGTATTACATTTTTTGTTCAGCAGGTCCTAAATTACAACATATGTGACAACCAATCAATGTCACGAGATCATATTTTCTATAAGATACAATTATTGCGGGGTATTTTTATTTTAACTTTTTTAAATCCTTTATCTACATTTATTTTTAAAACAAAACTTGTAAAATATTATAAATGATCTATATTTATTCAATTTAAATGAACTACCAAATAGTTAAAGCAGTTATGTAAATCAAAATAGTTTCTGCCACGTTTTGCGGTATCTCGCCCCACTGTGCGACGCCCAGGCAGCACAAATTCATCTTAAAAACGCATAAATAAAGTATTCTAGATGTTTTGAAAAATGTTTATTTAACATTTTAATCCCATTTTAAAATCATCTAATGTCCGCCCTACAAAACATGTTAATATATACCCTATACCCAATATATATACCCTACATCTAGTGTTCATCATTAAGATGTCTTTGCTAAACATTTTAGTTGCATTTAATACTGATATTTTTAAGATTTACATATTTCGTCAATAAGATGTTTTTATTAAATATTTTTAGATGCATTTTTAATACGTTTCTTACCGACATCTTTAAGATTTATATAATTCATCTAATATAACTTTTTGAATGCATTTTGAAGATTTCACATAACGCTTTTAATAAGAGGAATATACAGGATATTCATTGTAATTGTACCACTATAATTGGTATTATATAATAAAAACAAAATAATAGTAAGGTTCCCCATTTAAATCTGACAAACCAATTATAGTGGTACAATTACAATGAATATCCTGTATATTCTTCTTAAGTATTAAAAACACAACACATTTTGCACGATTTTCGTAGTTTTCAAAATATACTATTTCTACAACTATTAAGACTAAAAATTAACTATTTGGTATTTTTTGTTTTTATAGGTAGAATAATTGTGCAAAAAATGATCAATTTATGAGTTATCGAGGTTTCGTTCACTGATTGATTTTGCATGGAATGACCCACCAGTTTTTTTTTAAGTGGAACACTATAACCCACTAAAAAAATACTAAGTAAAAAGTGTAGGACTACAAAACAACCACGGTCGGTGCCAAGATGTCCACCTTCCCGTTCAGGAGTGGCGCGTACTCCTTGACAAAAATTTTACATCACGCACTCTTGTGCGGGTATCTACGTCCGGGTCCGTAGCTTTGCTTCCGAATTCGAATTCAAATGTGGTGGTAGGAGTTGAAAAACCACATCTTTATTTTTAATACATTTTAAAAATACATATACATATGGACTATCCAACCTGTCTGGCGACAAGTCATCAATAAAAGGTTACTAGATGATGACGTTTCACACAGTTCTGTCACCTCGAATTTTTACAATTCTAATAAATTGTAGTCTTTCTTTATACCATCTAATATGTGCGCAGGTAAATCATCCATAGAATATGTCACTTTTCAAACTTGAAACCGAGTTACAAATAAACAATCTAATATAACTTTTTATTGATGACGTGATCACTTATATTCTTGAATAGGCCATAATATAACAGCCTATCCAAACCTATATGCAATTCACGTCATCAAAAAAAAGTTACTAGATTGTTTATTTGTAATTTGGTTTAAAGTTTGGATAGTGACATATTCTATAGATGATTTATTTGTGCACATATTAGATGGCATAAAGAAAGACTATAATTTATTAGAATTGTAAAAATAGGAGGTGACAGAACTGTCCGAAACGTCATCATCTAGTAACCTTTTACTGATGACGTAGATTGCATATAGGTTTGCACGAAGTGTACGTGGAAAAAATTTAACAGTAAATAAAAGAAAAATAGCGCTTACTTAGATTGCAAACCCTATCTTAACACTATCTTAAAGTACAAAACAAGACAAGTGTATAAAACCACAATAAATTTAATCATCGATATTAGAACAGGAACAAAGAGTATGACGGGCAGATAACAGAGAAGGTTTTGAAATAATAAATTAAGTTTTTCCTAGCTGCGGCATTGTGCAGCGATTTACCGCTGTGGCTAAGTCTACTCTTGGGCCAGTCGCCTTTTATCACAGGCAGGAGTGAGATGTGGCAGTGCGAATCATTTTTCAAAATATTGGAATGCGATTCATAAAGTATTTATTACATTTTCTAAATGTTAATCTTAGCAGTCATCTTTTGTAAAAATCTTGATTAAAGCACATTTTAAAATGCTGAAAATATTTTCCATTCATTCAAACATTCTAAAAACATTTTCTAAACGTAAACTCTTGTAGACTTTGTAACCGTTTCACCTGTCCGACCCTTTGGCAGGTGATTCAGCACATCAACTTAAAGCTAACAAAACAAGCAATTGCACCAATTATAATGGACACCTACAAGCTATAAACTCCTTTTAATTCTCAAACGAAAAATAACATACATATAATTCCTTCCTAAAAACTGATCAACCTATCCTAATTGTCAGTACTTACTTAATTTACGTTTACTTTGTTTTCAAACAAAACAATTATAATCAGAAAAAAATAGAATTAAAGATAAAGCTATTTTAGAAAAAAACATGAATTTAACGCCCAGCTAACAATTTTTAAATTTCGCGGCGGATTTCTGTTGGTACTACTCGTATATAAACGTCAATGTCAGGTTAAATAACAAAGGCAGTGACGTACTGCAGTAAATGATTAAATTAAACTAATAATATTTTAATGTAAACGTATTCAAAAATAACATAAGTGGTAAAATACGTGAAACTGGACGTAATTATTTATATACGTAACAGCAGGTATAATATTTCGTTACTCAAACAATTCAAAATTCCTTTCGCCTAATTTATCACCGCTACTGACTGCAAATGTTTTCATGTGATACCAATAGAAATCCGCCGCGAAATTTAAAAATTGTTAGTTGGGCGGTCAATTTAAGTTTTTATTCACAGTACCTTGAAGTACTTCAGCTTCAACTTAACGGAATGTCCCAAAACTCCTCGTTCCTTTTACTCCTCAGAAGATTCAGTTACTTGTGCACCTTTCATTTAGTGCTTTTGCCCAAAAACTCCTCGTTCCTTTCGCTTCTTAGAGTTTCCGTAATATTAAAATAATAACGTTAACGCCATTTTATGTTGCGCACATCACTTGCAATCTCATTATATCCTTTCTTTTTGATCAGCTTGCTTCCACTGCTCCTTTTACACCAATCTTGCCAACTCCACTCATTATCATTTAAGTAGGGGGCACACCCGACTGCACCTTGTTACAACTTTTTTTGAAAACATCTTGAAAACGTCTTTCAAAACGCTTAAATTAGATATATTCATATGATGTTTTTAAAACATATTCTAAACGTAAACTCTTGTAGACTTCTTTCATAAACATCTTGAAAACGCCTTTCAAAATACTTAAATTAGATGTATTTGTATGACATTTCTAAAATATTTTGTACACGTAAATTCTTGTAAACTTCTTTCGGAAACATCTTGAAAATATATTTTAGAAGTAAACACTTCAAGAGGTATTTAGTAAACATTTTAAAAAATGTTTCTATATCTAGTAAACATCTTTAAAATGTTCTGTGCTATCTGGGCGACGTCCGTTGGTCGTGCATTTTGAATTGCGAGCCGACGAGCTTTTCGAACGACCTTCGTATACGAATAAAATTGGGTGACGCAACGTTCCCGGACTCCTTTTGTATGCTTCTGGCTTTTCTGAAGATCGTTCGAAAAGTATCGACACACCTTTTTAAGCAACGTTTCGAACGATCCATCTGGACAGGCGCGACCGCCTAATGCCGGACGAGTCGTGCGAACATCTCCTTCCGTCGATGCACAGCACCTGCACTACTATCAGCATGGGCATCAAAAACTCGTTCCCACACTTCCTTAGGTTCTCGATCGTTTACAATATCAAGCTTGAAGGGCGGTTAAAGATGAAAAAAGGGCCACTCGAACAATGTATCCGATCGACGACTCCCCGCATGTTCTACAAGAAAACAACGATGGGTACAGAGGGCGCCCAATTCTCACCTTCCCAATCCAATATCAGATTTAACATTTTAGTTTACATTTATTTTTCCGCCAAAAATACGGGCCAAATAAATTATGGAAATCATAATTAAAAACCCTAAATACAGTGAAACTTCTCAATATCGGACACTTACTGCACCCAAAAAATATTTTGTCTTCCATTAAGAAGCGTCCACTAACTGGAAACACATGAAACTCATATAAAAAAAATAGTGTGCGGCATTTAGAATTGTTCGTTATTTGTAAGTATTCGTTATGAGAAGTTTTATTGTATTAAGTACGGATTATTTACATCCTTTCCTGACGGACGTACAGTTAGTATTTCCAACTAAATCAACGCAGGCGTTGGTGCGATTTATTTCGCGAAATTCTCGACGACCTTCAACTGAAAAAAATTTAGGAACGACGTTTTTCTGTCTTCAGCCCCATCAATGAAATCATTAGCTTAAGGTTTAAACCCGGGAAATCGACGCTCGGTCGAGAAAGGGTTAAAACTACTTGTACTTTGTATCGATCATTCTCCACCCTTAAGATATTGTAAATTATGATTCGGAAAGTGCACTACTAAATGAAATATTAGAATTGTCTAACAAAATTTACCTTGGAAATCATAATTTAGGATTCCTAAGAATTAGAGAAATCGCGACCTTTAATGGATCTACTTTTATACAATAACTTGCTAAGAATAAATTAAATAATACAAAATTTACAAAATATCAATAATAGTACACACTAAATAGTACAGCATAAAAATTCTCGAGTCGGTTTTGGTCGTTGAAATACTACAACATAAAATGTCGAAAGCGGTCGGGCTTATTTTTCAAAGTTCACTCTATTTTAGAGGGCTGAATTTAATTTAAAAGATTTGTACAGAGAATAACTAATACACGTAACCGCCATTATCATCATATTTTTGTCCTCCTGGTGTACTTGTTGGTCGTTTAGTTGGAAAGTCAGGGAAAGGTATTTTCGGTTTTTCTTTTGGGTAACCGGGGAACGAAGTGCTTGGCCTTCCAGGGAATCCGCCTCCTGGTGCAGTCGGAAAGCCTCCACCACCACTTGGCGTTGTTTCCGGTTTGCTCGGATAACCTGCGTCAGAGGAGGTACCGTAATTATTTGGAAAACCGCTGCTTGGTATAATTAAAAATTTACCACCACCCGGTGCACTCGGTCTGCTAGGGAAACCGCTTCCCGGCGATGGGAATCCCGGCTTGCTCGGATAACCACCCCCTGTTCCCGTTTGCGTGGTCGGTTTACTGGGATATGCACCACCTGGTGGAGTTGGAAATCCATGTCCGGAAGGTATGCTTGGTTTGCCAGGATATCCACCACCTGACGACGACGTACCTGGAGTGATACGTTTAATTAATACTAATTAATTAATAGATAATAGTTCTAAAAATCAGTAAGAAATTACGAATAAATTATAAAATTCGTCTTTACCGATTCACCAAATAGTCTGCAATTGATTGAACACAACTATATTTCAAGAAGTGACCTCTTAAAAATTCTAAAAAAACAATCTAAAACAAAATAGAAAACCCAAATAGAACTTGTTTCTCTATCCATTGAAACTGTCGAAAATGCAAATCGGCATACAAAATCGTTGCATCAATATCTATTTAAAAGAGAAACGCCACCTCGATGTTGCATGTGTCAAGTACAATATTAACAATCAACCATTTAATGACGATCTCTCTCATACGAAAATTGAAGCAGTACTGAAGTACCAGTACATCGAAAAATTACAACAAAAAAACATTAATTGCTTAAAATCGACGAACCTTTACAATAAAACATAATTGTAAAACTTATTAACGTGTACATATTTATAAAATCTGTTGCTAAAGACTTAAATAGACATGTTTTAAAAAATTAGCAAGACTATTATACCTGGTGTGCTTGGAAAACCGCCGCCCGGGGGTGTGCCGGGTTTACTTGGGAAGCCTCCGCCTGGTGAGGGGAAGCTACCGCCCGGAAAAGTTCCAGGTTTACTCGGAAAACTACCGCCTGGAGTTGGAAAGCCCGCTCCGTAGTTGTACCGGGTTTACTGGGATATCCAGCGCCTGGAGGTATTGGAAATTCTTTTCCCGGAGTATATTCGGCTTTCCGGGATACCCCTCGAAAGAACCAGTGCCCGGTTTACTAGGAAATCCTCCTCCGGGAGAAGTGCCCGGCTTAGATGGAAATCCTCCACTCGGAGTTGGGAAGCCGGTGCCCGGCGACGTACCCGGCTTGCTTGGAAATCCTCCGCCAGGTGTTGGGTATCCGCTGCCCGGAGATGAGCCCGGTTTGCTGGGATACCCACCCCCTGGACTCGGAAATCCGCTTCCCGGAAATGTACCGGTTTGCTTGGAAAACCGCCACCCGGAGTTGTACTTGGCTTGGAAATCCTCCGCCTGGTGTTGGGTATCCGCTGCCCGGAGATGAGCCCGGTTTGCTGGGATACCCACCCCCTGGACTCGGAAATCCGCCTCCCGGAAATGTACCCGGTTTGCTTGGAAAACCGCCACCCGGAGTTGTACTTGGCTTGCTTGGAAATCCTCCGCCTGGTGTTGGGTATCCGCCGCCCGGTGATGTACCCGGTTTACTAGGAAAGCCTCCTCCTGGCGTAGTACCTGACGTGCTTGGATAACCTCCACTTGGAGTAGGGAACCCTCCGCCGGGAGATGTGCCCGGTTTGCTCGGATAACCACCGCTTGGTGATGGGTAACCGCCGCCTGGAGATGTACCCGGTTTACTAGGAAAGCCGCCGCCTGGCGTAGTACCCGGCGTGCTTGGATAACCACCGCCTGGTGTTGGGAAGCCTCCGCCTGAAGACGTGCCCGGTTTGCCCGGATAACCACCGCCTGGTGTTGGGTAACCGCCGGGAGATGTACCCGGTTTACTAGGAAAGCCTCCGCCTGGCGTAGTACCCGGCGTGCTTGGATAACCACCGCCTGGTGTTGGGAAGCCTCCGCCTGGAGATGTGCCCGGTTTGCTCGGATAACTGCCACCTGGTGTTGGGTATCCGCCGCCCGGAGATGTACCTGGCTTACTAGGAAAACCTCCGCCTGGTGTCGGGAATCCTCCACCGGGAGATGTGCCCGGTTTGCTTGGATAACCACCGCCTGGTGTTGGGAAGCCTCCGCCTGGAGATGTGCCCGGTTTGCTTGGATAACCACCGCCTGGTGTTGGGAAGCCTCCGCCTGGAGATGTGCCTGGTTTGCTCGGATAACCGCCGCCTGGTGTTGGGTATCCGCCGCCCGGAGATGTACCTGGCTTACTAGGAAAACTTCCACCTGGTGTCGGGAATCCTCCACCGGGAGATGTGCCCGGTTTGCTTGGATAACCACCGCCTGGTGTTGGGAAGCCTCCGCCTGGAGATGTGCCCGGTTTGCTCGGATAACCGCCGCCTGGTGTTGGGTATCCGCCGCCCGGAGATGTACCTGGCTTACTAGGAAAACTTCCGCCTGGTGTCGGGAATCCTCCACCGGGAGATGTGCCCGGTTTGCTTGGATAACCACCGCCTGGTGTTGGGAAGCCTCCGCCTGGAGATGTGCCCGGTTTGCTTGGATAACCACCGCCTGGTGTTGGGAAGCCTCCGCCTGGAGATGTGCCTGGTTTGCTCGGATAACCGCCGCCTGGTGTTGGGTATCCGCCGCCCGGAGATGTACCTGGCTTACTAGGAAAACCTCCGCCTGGTGTCGGGAACCCTCCACCGGGAGATGTGCCCGGTTTGGTCGGATAACCACCGCCTGGTGTTGGGTATCCGGCACCCGGTGATGTACCTGGTTTACTAGGAAAGCCTCCGCCTGGCGTACCCGGCGTGCTTGGATAACCACCACCTGGTGTTGGGAAACCTCCGCCTGGAGACGTGCTGGGTTTGCTCGGATAACCGCCGTCCTGGTGTTGGGTATCCGCCGCCCGGAGATGTACCTGGCTTATTAGGAAAACCTCCGCCTGGTGTCGGGAACCCTCCACCGGGAGATGTGCCCGGTTTGCTTGGATAACCACTGCCCGGAGATGTACCTATAAATAAAAATGTATTTTAACGCAAATAACATGCATAATGATACAGTAAAAATTAATCTAATCAACTAATTAATTTTAAATACAATATAATAGTGAACATAGCCAAAAATTTACCATAATTAATTAAGTAATAAATCGATTAAGTAGACGAGTTTTAAACGTTAAACACCGTGCCAGCATTTTTTATAGGTATTAACGGGCAACTCGTTATACATTCAAAAACCACAATAAAGAAATGGATTTCATTGTGGCGGTTTTATGTGCTACTTTCACATACATATCTGCCTTGTCAGAAAATTTTGTATGTACTTCATATTAATGAAGTACGCATATTAATACGTAACAAGATTCAATAAATAACGCGGTACCATTTTTTGTTTATTTTTTTATAAATAAAACGCATAGAAAGAAAATAAAGATAAAGTCCGAAGATGTAGAAAGCATTGCAAAGCCTTTAAGTTATGACAACGCTTACTTACCTAAACTGTTCTAAACTATAGACCTACGTTTCCCAATATTTAGCATGCTAGAAAGAGATATTCGTACTAACCGCCGTTAAAGACGGTGTAGGTTTAAGTAATCGCAGTCATAAGTAAGCCAAGCATTTCTACAAGCGTCCGATCCAAGCTGCGTAGTTCACCCAACATGTCAAATGTCTTTCTAAATCTGACGGAGTGTATTTTCTTACACCTATATCACAGATACGAAATAAAAGGCAATAACATATAATAATAATAACCAATATTGATAAGTAGCTAGTAATTTATCTAAGTGTTAAAAATGAGTTGCTATCCGTTATTTTGGACATCGGTAATAACATAATATCTAAACAATTCGACATGAATAGTACATTACCTGGCTTGCTTGGATAACCTCCGCCTGGAGTTGGAAATCCGCCGCCCGGAGGTGTAGTAGGTTTGCTGGGAAAACCGCCGCCTGGACTTGGAAATCCTGTTCCCGGTGACGTACCGGGTTTGCCAGGGTAACCACCGCCCGGTGGTGTTGGAAATTCTTGGCCTGGAGGTATATTTGGCTTACCGGGATAACCACCCGATGTACTTGGAAAATTACTACCCGGTGCAGGGAAACCACCGCCAGGCTTACTTGGGAAGCCACCTCCTGGTGTTGGAAATCCAGCACCTGGTGGCGTGCTTGGTTTATTTGGAAAACCGCTTCCTGGTGATGGGTAAGCGCCACCAGGTGGCGTGCTTGGTTTACTTGGAAAGCCTCCGCCTGGAAATCCTCCGGGCTTATTTGGATAGGTACCGCCCGGCGGTGTGGGGAATTCCTGTTTTGGTGGTATATTGGGTTTTCCTGGATACCCCTGTTCTGAAGGTTTACCGGGAAATCCGCCTCCTGGCGTTCCGGGCTTACTAGGGTAACCACCTCCCGGTGTTGGAAACCCACCGCCCGGCGTTGTGCCTGGTTTACTCGGAAATCCGCCTCCTGGAGATGTGCCTGGTTTACTTGGAAAACCGCCTCCTGGTGTTCCGGGCTTACTGGGGTAACCTCCGCCCGGCGTTGTTCCTGGTGTGCTTGGATATCCACCTCCTGGCGTTCCCGGGTTTGCTGGGATAGCCTCCACCTGGTGTCGGGTATCCACCACCTGGCGGTTTACTTGGAAATCCGCTTCCTGGTGTTCCAGGTTTACTAGGGTAGCCGCCGCCCGGCGTTCCAGGCTTACTGGGGTAACCTCCGCCCGGCGTTGTTCCTGGTGTGCTTGGATATCCACCTCCTGGCGTTCCCGGTTTGCTGGGATAGCCTCCACCTGGTGTCGGGTATCCACCACCTGGCGGTTTACTTGGAAATCCGCTTCCTGGTGTTCCAGGTTTACTAGGGTAGCCGCCGCCCGGCGTTCCAGGCTTACTGGGGTAACCTCCGCCCGGCGTTGTTCCTGGTGTGCTTGGATATCCACCTCCTGGCGTTCCCGGTTTGCTGGGATAGCCTCCACCTGGTGTCGGGTATCCACCACCTGGCGGTTTACTTGGAAATCCGCTTCCTGGTGTTCCTGGTTTACTAGGGTAGCCGCCACCCGGCGTTCCAGGCTTACTGGGGTAACCTCCGCCCGGCGTTGTTCCTGGTGTGCTTGGATATCCACCTCCTGGCGTTCCCGGTTTGGTGGGATAGCCTCCACCTGGTGTCGGGTATCCACTACCTGGGGTTTACTTGGAAATCCACCTCCCGGAGTTCCGGGCTTACTGGGGTAACCTCCGCCCGGCGTCGTTCCCGGTTTACTAGGATAACCGCCGCCGGGTGTTGGGTATCCACCACCAGGTGGTTTGCTTGGATATCCGATTTCGTTTGTGCCCACTCCTTGATAAGATGGATAGGTCGGATTACCTTCGTATTTTACCTGTACAAAATATTTTGTCATCGATACAAATTTTGTAATGTTGGTGTTGTTGCAATTACCTGAGCATGAAAGCCGGTGGCCCAATCAGCTGTATATTTAATTATTTGTTTTCGACCGTCCGGCAACAGTACTTTGTATTCGCCCTTAGTGACGTCTCCATCACTAATGGCGTTGTGCGAGTAGTCGTTTCCATATTGAGGCTCCGTTACCGCGTAGTTGAAGTCGAAAGGCATTCCCGGTTCGTGATGGTGATGATCATGATGGCCATGATCTCCGCCACCGTGATGAGTGTGATCGCCAGGACCGTGATCGTGATGGCCATGATCACCGCCACCGTGATGAGTGTGATCGCCGGGACCGTGATCGTGATGGCCATGATCACCGCCACCGTGATGAGTGTGATCGCCGGGACCGTGATGACCGTGGTCGTGATTTGGCGCCGGTCTCTGTAATAAGTATCGTATGAACGTCTACTCGGAAAACTTGATGTTTTATTAATAATCTTACGTATATTCCGCCGATTCCGTTTCCGCTGGAGTCGCCGATTAAGTTAGGTCCAGGTGACGGAGACGGTTTAAATGGTCCGGGCGGTTTCGTGGGGCCAACCGGTGGTAAATACGGAGGTCCTGGTTTTGTAGATGGCGGTCCAACTGGTGGGCGGCTCGGTCCAGGGAAACTGGGCGGTTTTGGTGTCGGCGGACCGTATGTGGGGGTTGCAGGACCGAACGGCGGGCGACCAGGCCCTGGAAAGCTTGGCGGGCCATGTGTAGGGGTGGCAGGGCCGAACGGTGGGCGACTAGGTCCGGGGAAACTTGGCGGGCCGTACGTGGGAGTTGGGGGTCCGAATGGCGGACGACTTGGTCCGGGGAAACTTGGAGGTTTAGGTATCGGCGGGCCGTATGTGGGTGTTGGAGGTCCTAACGGCGGACGACTAGGTCCGGGAAAGCTCGGCGGGCCGTATGTGGGGGTTGGAGGGCCAAACGGTGGTCGACTGGGTCCGGGGAAACTTGGCGGGCCGTACGTGGGAGTCGGTGGTCCAAACGGCGGACGACTTGGTCCGGGGAAACTCGGAGGTCTAACTGTCGGCGGAAACGGTTTTTGTGGCGGTTGTATTGGCGGTTGCGTCGACGGCTTTTGATGCGTGGGACCTGGTGTTTTTGGCGGCAAGTAGGCGTTTTGCCCTGGAGGTATGTCGGAATTTACTAAAGCCAAACAGCCTAACGCCGCTAATATCTGAAATGTGAAGTTCATTATTAAAGATTTTTATGGTAAATAAAATGCTTAGTCATACTAATCGAATATCCGTGATTAGCGTTTTTGTTCGATGACATTAATTAAGTAACATACGGAAGTGTACGCGAAGTGTTTGAGTAGTAATTGTTCAAAAAATTTAATCGCGCCGTTATGGATATGTAAATGGCATTTCAATTTAATTCCATCTAAAAAAAAAAACCTAGTCACTACTTTTCCTACAATAAAAACTAATTATTCGAGCAACAGCTTGTTATTTTAAATACCATTTTCCCATGAATTGAAAGTTTTACGCCGATGTTCATGTATATGTACAACAGTGCTTTATTGGGTAGTTGTTATTATTTAACCTTAACGTAGAAGTAAATCATCGCGCTTAAAAGAGGTCATTACTTAACTATGCGCAGCAGGATATTAACTTATAAATTATATGCAAATACGCCAATTTGTCAAAAAAAAATTTGACTCTAATCCTAAGGAGGCGACGAAATCCGTTAGATAACAAAGTTTTAATGCGGAAATCGCAAATTAAACACTAATCACTGCGACCAAATATTCTTTTGAACTTTAGATTAACGCGTTACATGAACATCATTAATTGCGGAATTTACGAGATGGAAAATTTGAGTTTTCCGACGAGGAAACGGGACGGCGCCGCGCCGCTGCGCGCCGCGCTTACGAAATAATTTCAGTTGTCGCCGTTGCGTCGACGGTGCCGCGTTACGATATAAAATTCGAATTCGTGATATGTCGCCCGGATAAACAATCGTTTGCGATCAATTAGGTTGCGGCGGCCTTCGATAGTAATTTGAAGCGGAGAAGATGCCGCGCGATTATAACTTTGCCGGTTTCCGGACTGGAAAAATCAACGCGCGCGCGCGCTTTCTCTCGAAATGCGCTCGTTTTCAAATTTAAATTCAATTTAAATAGCGCACATGAAGCGAATAATTATTCGGTTAAGTAACGATTTTATCTTGTACATGCAACGGCCGTAACGAGGCGCTTTCCGCGGGCGCAAAAACGTTAAAAAATGTAAAAACCAAAAAAAAGATATATATAGATATATATATATATATATATATAAGTTTCACTATTTTATATAGTATTTTTAAATTTTTGTAATTTTTGAGTTAAGGGATGGGGGGGGGGGGGCAATTAGACACTTGCCACAGGCGCTTCATATCCTCGTTACCTATGTGCCTCGTTGTGCCTATGGGAAATAAAATTTGAGTCCGTGAACTAAATTGTTAACAATCGTTTTTTGTGTAAAAACAATTTATAATTAAGTGTCAAGGCGCGAGTGTGGTTTACCGTTTGATAAGCCATCGGTAAGATTACTGTCATCACTCCAGTTCGCTTTCAATTATATTTGATCGTTAATAAATTATTTTATACCGCTTTTATTGCTAAGTTTTATGAACGTCGTAAATTTCAAACTGGCACGGATTTTACAAATAATTATCGTATCTTCGTGCAGAACTTTCGTTTTGGTTTTATATAAGTCTCTACAATCGTTTGCCCCCTTTTAAATAAGAGAAAATTGTCGGTTTTTCGAAAACAATTTACAAAATTTTCGGACACGGAACAAAACGCATCTTTAATAGTCGCTGGTTTTATCGTCGTTACGTCATAGCTCGTGCCGTTAATGATGCGCAATTATTGAAAATTCGATGTAGGAAGATATACGGCGGTAGTAATTTTGATTACGCAAATCCGAGAATTAAGTGCAATACGACGTGCAAATAGGTAACGTAATAACTACCCTCGTCGAACCGTACCAAACGAGAGCGCGAGAGGAAAAGTGATTGCACGACCTAACCGGATGCACAGCTGAAATAATCGTGATCTTAAATCGGCGAATAGTCCATAGGTTAAGGTTGCCATCGACGCCACAATGAACGGAAGGATTGCGTCCAACTTTCTATCGGGCGCGATGCGTTCGAATGCGATGGAAAAGGAACGGACGCAGAATTTCAAAAAATGTCGCACCCACACGCGCAAAACGGCCGATCACTTTGATCGACCTCAACCCATTTGATTTTTGAAGATTTTTGGCGGTCGAAATCGTCGATTTCCCGTCCGAACGTACAAATTTCGGCGTATAAACGATTGGTGCCCGCGATTGTCCGAGTCGGTCGTGTTTCCGTTCGTTTTCCTCTTCGTTTCTCACTTTTTGTCATCACGTCAATCTGTTCGTGAACATGTGAACCTCAATTTTCCAATTTTGACGTGGCAATCGGCTTCAGAACGTCATCGATCATGTAGTTCTTCCGGAGTTTTCTGGTGGTCTCGATATTCTTGGCGACGCAACCTCACCTCCCTTCGAGTTTCTTCTTCTTTTTTTTTTAATTGCAATCCAATCGTTCGTGTGGCCTTCTTGGAGATAATTTTCATCTTCATCTTCTCCAAGATTTTCCGGCAAGAGTCTTGTTTTTGTCGAACAATAACGACGTGACGTCGTAAAACGTTTCCGAATCATCGTGTCGTCAGTGTAGTTGGTCGTAATCAAGGACAGTCAACTATAACAGGATGGTTCATTCCCTGTGCTCGTATATGTTTCAATTTTTATACGTAGTGGGGGTCATTATGACGTCACGCGTCTAACCGATTCAAAAATTAGTACGGTATTAATAGCTTTTTGTAATATTTTCCTGTCTATTTGAGATTTTATAATTAATTTAGACTTATTAGTATCTATTAACCTTAATTTAGGAATATAATTTATAATTTTTAGATTATTAATAAGTCAATAAGAATTGATCTGTATTAATTTTATTTATTTCTGCAGGAATTCAATCGTACTTATTAGTGTCTATTTATAACAATACTTTAGTTTATTTAGAAAGTTTCTATTTTATTTTGACTTTTAGTGAAAATGCTAAAAATAATAACATAATTTTATATATGTCGTAGTCATAATGCAAAATTAGGTTTTTTATAAAATGCCTAGAGATTTTATAAAAAGCCGGCAAAACGCGAACGTACAGTGCAATTTTCGTTATGACTACACCAATTCGGGCAAATTGATAAAATGCCGGCAAAACGTGAACGGAAGAATGTATATCTCGTTCTGACTAATTATTTTCAGGCATTTTACAATTTGCCAACAGTGAAGTAGTCAAAACTTAACTTTCAATTAGCTATTCAAATTCGGTACTCAGGTACCTATATTTATTTTCACATTATATATTATAATAATATATTACACATTTATTATTATATATTATATATAATGTATAATATATAATAATATTATACATTATATATATATATATATATATATATATATATATATATATATATATATACCTATGTTGAATGTGAAAATAAATATAGGTACCCGAGTACCGAATTTGAATACTTTAAGATTAACTAATTGAAAGTTAATATATTTTTATATTGTGAAGTATTTATTTAGAGATTTGTTTTCGTTTATTATCATTGTATTATTTTATTAAATAGTATTATTTTTATTCTCACGTTTTGACTATTTCGCTGTTGGCAAATTGTAAAATGCCTGAAAAAAATTAGTCAGAACGAGATATACATTCTTCTGTTCACGTTTTGCCGGCATTTTATCAATTTGCCTGAATTGGTGTAGTCATAACGAAAATTGCACTGTACGTTCGCGTTTTGCCGGTTTTTTATAAAATCCCTAGGCATTTTATAAAAAGCCTAATTTTGCATCATGACTACGACATATACATATACTACAACATTTAATCATAAGTATGAAATTCAAATTTGGATAAAAACTTGACGAAATACAAAGTTACAAGCATTCATTCCTCAACCTAGTCTGTAAAAATTTTAACTCATTTTTACTTTGTAAATGTTTTGTGTTATCGTTTTAATTTAAAGTAAACTTATATTCCTTAAATAATAGCTTTAAGGGTTCTTAAGATATACCAACTTGTCGGGATAGCCGACTAACTAATCCGACAAATTATAATATTGTCCTGTAGACTTGTTGTCCGATAAAAATTGTATTTCCAACTTTCCAACTATTAATATGGATGCAGGTTTTTCCTTTAACGGTCACTTCCACCATATTTATCTTTCTTTAAATATTTTTATGACTTGATAATGCTGTAAAATAACGAAAACTATTGTTAAATTGGCCCGATAATCAGGTTGTGCGAAGACTCGTTACCATTTTGTTGTTTCGACAAATTATTCCAATAGACCGGTGTGTATGTAGGGCCGTTTAAAATAAGAAACTGAATTGCGCTATTATTTAGTTTTTGAAGCGGCTGTATTAAATTTTTGGTTATTTCGGCATTTTTTATTTAATATTAATTGATGCAATCAAACAGAATTTTCAAGAATATACTTAAGTCTAACAGTTAAAAATGTTAATTATTTTATTTTTAATTACTTACGAAATCGTGCATTTTAAAAATTCTCTGTACAGCTGCATAGTTTTAGATAGTTGTCATAACCTATATTGCGATATTAATATATTAATTTTATCTGTTTTGTCTGGTATATATAACTTTTCTATGTGTAATATTCTCCAATATTTATATATTGTATTATTGAATATAATGTAGTATTGTTTTAACGCCTTATTTTACACAAAAATCAAATTATCTCTCAAATACCTATATACGCGCGTGTAGCGGTATAGACGCGTGACGTCATGATCGTGCTGAAAGCTGATTGGTTTGGCTCGGATGAGTAATCCTCTTGTAGTTTAATATCCTTGGGTCGTAATTGCACTGGTGCACCGAAAGGGGATTTTGGAGGTTATAGCGCCCTCAAGAGCCTCGACGTTAATATTAAGTACCTAATCTATTTTAAATAAAATAAACGTTCGTTTGTGTTTAAAAAACCTTTCTCGCCCCTCCTCTCTTCAAAATCAATTTCCGGGCGCGCCACCGGTAATTTGTTATTAAAACAAAAACTATCCTAAACTTTTGTAATCTGATCATTTAAGACGTGCCAATTTAAAATACGTAATTTAGGGAACGCGCCCCCAAACGATGAACTGAATCATCGCGTGCATCATCATCATCATCTTCAACGAATAAATTGCATATATTAAATGCAAGGACGCGGTCCGAAGTAGGTTATAATAACCGATCATTATTGTTTTATACCTAATACGAGAACCATTAATCAAGGTGCAGCGTCTCTAAAATGTCAGGAAATGACGCTCTTATACGAACTGGATGGTTTATTACTTAATTCAGTTCGAAAGATGACTTATAAGCCGGCGTTGTTGCTTCATCACAGAGTCGCTCATTGATTAGTTCCGAGACCGTTGCACATCACGTTGCGTTATATACATACATGCATACAGACAGCAGAGAATTTCCGTTAATAATAATCATAATAATACTAATTTGTTGAGTGACAGCCGCTTTATGGTATCCATTTAAACGCCAGATTATACGAAGTGAATGCGCGCAAGTTCTCATAAAAGAATGACGTTGTTGCGCAACGCCCGGTCGTGAGTCTGAGAACAATCGTGTGTGCATGTGTAATCGACGAAATGAAATTAGGTTGATTGGCGAGAAGGTCGAAGGGTATTACAAGTTTTTGGCCGGGCGAAAAAAATGGTCCCATTTTGTTGGTGTTGTAAATTTCGTGAGACGAACGTTCGGAAAAGAAACACTTGAAATTTTGTAAAAAGCCAAAAATAAAGCATTTCGTAAGAGGACGCTTGCATTTTAGTTTTGACACATTTTCGAATCGCCCAATAATTTTTCGCCCTACGCCTGGATAATCGTGCAACAAACGAAGAGAAATCAATGAAGAGTGAGAAGCCAAAAATAGGTTCCAGACGGTGTGCTCCTAAAGTTTATTCGGGGTACAAAACAAAAATAAGCTAAATAATTGCGAGAATCGCTGGTACGAACACATCAAAAAAAGGAGCTACAATGCGGTGATCAAACACTGGCAGAAGAAAAGGAAGATTCAAAGAGTAGGTGGGAGGGCCAGGTAATAAAAGACAAAAACATAAGAATCCAAAAGTGGAGAGAGAGAAGATACTGGACTGGAATAACTGGAGGAAAATAACAAAGGAAACAAAGACAAATAATAAGTTAGAATAAGCAAGATGGAAAGAACGTGGAGCAATTCGCATCACACAAAACGAGTTTTTAAGCTCAAAACGAACGGCTGTAATTCCGAATGGAATTATATATACTATAGCCGACTATATACATATATAATTCAAAAATATTTTGTCGGCCACACAAAAGTACTGGTCCAAACCCAGCTGTAGGAATCAACGATCCATATTTGACGTGCACCGATGTACGAATCGCAACGGAAAACTTTTGATAAAGAGATAAGTCACACACGCAACTATCGCCTCTGCTCAAATTTCGTCACATTAATTATTCTCGCTTACTTACTGAAATTCGAGCGCAGCAGTTTTGCGTCATTGCTTAAAAATAAAAGTCGCCAACTGTTCAGAAATACCTCGGAAAATTCGCGAAGATCTTCGAGAAATTGGGTAAAGTATTTTCAAAAAAAAATCAGAAAAACGAACCGATTTTCGAACCGGCCATCAAAATATCGAACAATAAAACGAAATAACAAATTACATAATCTCCCCCCGCTCCCCAATGATATCTAAACGATGGTCCCGTTACCCAAGAACGACCTAGATCAGCGATTCTCAACCTACGCGATTGACTCTCAGGTGGTACGCGAAAGATAAACTATTTTTGAAAATAGTGTTTATTTTGTGCCGACATTTTTTATAAAGGACGGCGGTATGGTGGGCTCCATTGAAAATTGAGACATTCAAATTTGTACAGTGTAAAACTGCCTTTAAAACTTATTTAACTTTAAAATAGATATCGAGGAAGTTGGTATGTATCAGTTTTGGTGGCGGCCACTGTACGTAGAAATTTTGATAATCTTTGTGTGCGTTACGGCACGTTATAAGGAAGTTGCGTTTTTGGCTACGCAAAACAACAAACGCATGGCATAGCTTATCTAATCCTATATGATGTTCACGTCATCAACAAAAAGTTACTAGATTGTTTATTTGTAATTCGGTTTAAAGTTTGGATAGTGACATATTCTATAGATGATTTACTTGCGCACGTATTAGATGGTATAAAGGACTGTAATTTATTAGAACTGTCAAAATACGAGGTACGCAGTGACAGCACTGTGTGAAACGTCATCATTTAGTAACCTTGTATTGATGACGTGAACATCATATAGGTTTGGATAAGCTATACTTACGATGACCTGACGTGGTTCTCGTTCGAGTGTAGTATCTAACCTCCGTACAACTCCGTATTTCACCCAAACCAGTGACTGCATAGTAGAATGCACGTTATTTGGTACAAACGTGTCCAGAATTACCTATACATACACGGTTTCTAGGAGGTGTTTGTTGATAATTAAGCTACAACATACACACACACACACACACACACAATGTGCGCTCGTGTAAAATTTGCTTTTCGTTTAATCAAATTAGAATATTATCGCTTACAGACACGAAATTAAATTAATGCGTGACTCGCGTACGACATTCAAAATGTCGACCAGAAAAAATTGTTTTTAACAGAACGAAGCGCCTGCACACTACCCTTTAATTTTTGTGACCGATTTATTTATTTTTTAACGGACACGGAATTAAAAGGTATTTCATAGGGCTCGTCGCTCGATCAAAGATGATACGCATTTTACGCCTCTGGCGCGTGTCATTTTTTTTGTCTTATTTCACGCAGAAAATTTCGTTTGTATCTCGCGTAGAGAAATGATTAACCAACGCGCGGCTGCGAGCGGACCCGTAAGGTAAAATCTACCGGAACCGAACCGGGAGAATGTGGTGGCCACCGCGCGGAACGTCGCACTTTGTCGATTTAGATTTAGATTTAGAAAAGACAATGATTTTTAAAAAGTGTTCGTTTACAACCTTCGCGCGTTCGGACCGCGTTGTTGCACTTTTCATTTAATTCTGTGAACTTTTAGTTTTAATTTTATTCGTCAAATGTTAAGGACGAGTAACGCTTTGTTTATAAATAATTGCACATTTCTATTTTTTTCTATCGCATATAAATTAGGCAGTCGTAGTTAATAAAATCCCATTTCGGGCTTCCGTATTAATTTGATGATCCGAAATCGTTCGGTTGTTGCGCTATAAATTTAAATTTTAAACGGTAGCACGAGCCGCCGTTTAATATACTCTACCTCGGAATTCGATAAATATATGCAAATTAAGTAATTAAGACGCGATAATTTTGACAGATTAATCCGTAATATCCTATAAATAAAATTAATACAACAATAACAGCCATAAACGTCAAAATAATCAACTAATCTTGCAGTAAACGACCTTCGGCTTCACACATATATATATATATATAAAGCCGACGCAGGAATTCTCAAGGTATTCATAATTACAAGTCCAAATTTAAATAATCCGTAAGATTGAAAATATCTTAAACTATTAATGTGAGAAAAATCAGATTCTGCAAAGGAAATAGTAAGATTTATTGTGTAAACGGACACGCACGGCGAGCTCCGCGTTAAAGCAATCCATCTACACCATAAACTACTTCGCTCGCCATTGTTACTCGGTTACCACATCACACGATTTACGGAAAAAATCAAACAAAATTTGCATAAATCGCTTTAAATAATAAATATTCATGTTTTTTTCTAAACGGTTCGCGTTCTTCCATTGAATTCGCACTTAATTCGCGCGCGAGACGCAAGCGTTTCCGACAGGAAAAGTCCCGAAAACGTCGCGTCGCGACGCGGCCGTGGACTTAATTAAGACGCGTCGTCCGAAGTCGCTCTCCCCAAGTTCAGCTCGAAATTAATCGGTTTTTAAGAGGGCCGCCAGTGTTGCAAAGTTCCCGCGATAAAGCGTTAACGACCGACGAGCAAATTAAAAACATATTTTAATAACAACAACCCGAAACAATTCCTTAATTAGCCGCTGAAATAAATAATATCTACGGCGTGCGTCGCACTGGCCGGTTAGTCGGCCGGCGATCGAAAAACCTGGCCCATAATGTTTCGTAACAATTTCGAATGCGACAGGAACATTTAATACAATTTGGCGCCCAACGCGAGGCGCAAATTTGGCGACGAATTTGTTTGGATGCGTTTGTTTTTGTTGTTATTGAAAATGAGACATCTACACATTGCTGTTCGATAGCTTTCACGCGTACACCTTGAGCTTAGTTCGCTAAAGTCATTGTAACGTCAACGAAACTCGAGGGGCGTTCGCTTTAAAATTGCCCCTACGCACTTTTCGCGGCTCCATTTTTATTACCTAACTAGCTTGTCAAATAATAACAATAATTAATTGGCGACGAATGACCGAATTTCCTTAAAGACGACGCCGTTAACGAGCAAACGAAAGGCGGGCGATTTTTTTGTTTTTTAGAAAATTCACGCCGCCCGGTCTTAATCGCCCCCCGATCTCGATCAAAACAATTTTAAAAAATAGGCATAATTTAGAAAACTTATTTAAAAAAAAATGAGCCGCTCAAGTTTTCAAAAGTTTCGACGGAAAAGTGTACGAACCGAAATTCAAGGATCTCGCACCCCCACCCACCTTCACCTCGGGCAATTAATATTAATGCAGCGCAATTAACGTTTCAAAACCTCGATAATTCGAAATAATTAGCTTGTCGCGGTACGCGTCGAATTATTTTGGCAAATTTAAATGACGGCGATTTCCCCTCTCTGCGGTTTATTGAATAGACTACGTGAGATTAACGCGCGATCCGACGATAAAATGCGTATTTAAGCAAATTTGCGAGGCATTAAAAAACCACTACAAACGAATTATCGCAATAAAATTATAATAAATTAAATAACCGCGCATTGTAACATCTACTTAAGAAATTTCCCGACAATAATGAGAAAATAATCTTGCACACCAGGTGCGAGTTTTAATTTTAAAACGGAACATAATCAAAAAAAAAATTATTGCACCAGCCCGACGCGCAATAATTGCAATATTTTGTTGAATTTCACAATTTCCATTCGCATCCCTTAATCAGTTTATCTGTGCGTTACGTGCGTTACGGCGAGATCCCCCCCTTCCTCGCCAACCCAAAACGATTATTAAAAAATAATAATAAAAAATAGGATGATGAGCGAAGCCACAAGGAATTTCTTCCTCCGCGGGATGGATCGCTCGATGAACCGGTCATAAGTCTTTTTACTTTCTACAACCTTTGCGTGTTATGTAAGCGAAAATACACATAGCTGGAGCTATTTGGCATTGAAATAATTACAGGTTATGTTATGTTTGCGCGTCCATTAATCGCGTTGAAAAATTTCGAAAAAAAACTGCGCCCTAATTTTCGGAGGGGGCGCGAGGTCGACGCGGCCGGCGCGGCCCCGGCGCGACGGTTTCACTCTTAATACAAAAAAATCTACCTTAAGAAACATCGTGCGCGCTAATCCACACCTTTATGATCGAGACAAACTTCACATCAAGGAAAATTAACTTAAACAGGCACTGGTATGACAGCACAAGATGCTTTTATTACCATATCATTGGATTTTATACCTTCAAAGCAAGTGGGGAAAAATGTTCATCTGGGTAGGGGTTTCATCTTTGTTGTTAGACTATATGTAATAATGTAGCATCTTAAGTGACGACCTTCTTAAAATCCTTTCCATCTCTTCGTAACGTGCAGCGAATACTTGCAAGTTTATGTAACGAACCATAATCTGGATGTTAAAAAAAATGGGCACGCCCCCTCACTATCCCCCGCAACCCCGTATGAGCTAATTTCAACCATTTCGCCCTTTCGAAAGGTCGAGGTCGTTCGTAATTTTGGAGGAATAGGTAATTGTTTTTGAGCAAATTAATGGAAAAAGCGAATTACTCCCCATCGCATCGCAAGACTAAATAAACATTGACCTTTTTGACATTTAAAAAAAAAAAAACGTGACTCACGCATTATTATTCTCAACATATTCCGACCGTACCGAGATACCTATTAGCGAAAAACCCATTTGCTTCGAACGTCGATGATGGTTAAACAAATTTTATGTAATCGCAAAAAAATGCCGCACGTCGTATCGAATTGCATAAATTTCGTCTTCAAACGTTGCGACACACAAACAATTATATTAATAAATCTCTCGAAAGACGAAATTAATTATCGCAATAATTTGTTTGTCGAAACAAAACTCGGCGAATTGTTTGCGGACGCGCTGTCACAAACTTCGTTGCGGGGCCCTGCGAGGGCGCCGTGGCGCCCATCGATTTTCGAAAAAAAAGTACACTGCGTCTTGGAAACGATTAGTTCGTCAAATTCATTTATTTAAAAAAGTCACGCATTTCGGAGGCACTTTTTTTTTGCAGAATTGAAACGTCGAATTACCTACAACAAGATCAAGTTAACGGCGCCCAGCATCGAACGCCGACCATTTTTTTTTTTTTAATGATTAGTGATCTCCGCGAACGAGGAACGAATTCGAAAAACCTTTCATTTAAAGAAGGTTAATTACCTACAGCAGTTGTTACGCCGTCAAAAAAATTGTTTAATTTATCCGCGCCGGTATTTCATTCGCCTGCCCGCAAAAGTTACGCTGCCTTATGAAATCGGAACCGCAAAAAAGTTCAAATTTAAAACATCCTGCGCCGTTGTGGGAACGTCGTTATTTTATCGACGGATTCCGACGGATTTCGGTGTGTTGCGAGTGCGTTTTTTAAAAATTATTTATTACAACACGGACGATTAATTTGTTCGGCCGGGCGTTCGTAAATTATGTTGTTGGTTTTCTAAATATTATTTCGCGAACATAAATGCCATCGGAGTTGGGCAAAGATGGTGACAGCAAAAAAAATTGCACAGCCGCGCCCGTAAAATCTGTCCAAAAAAACATTCGTCGCGACAATATTTTTGGTGGGAAAGACCGATTGCCGCTTAAAAATTGTTTTCACTCGCGAAAAAAAAGAAGAAATCGACAAGTTTCGGCGGAAAATTAATATCTTCCAAGAAGCCCCCCCCCCAATTAATTGGCGTTTTTTTTAAAAATCGCGATTTCTGGATTCGTTTCCCGGAGCCGTCGCGTCGTCCCCATAATTTTACTCAAAGATAAACAATTGAAAACGCAACAATCGTCCGCAAAATCAATGAACGTATTTTCAAAAACATCGTCTACAATAATTTATTTTTGAAAAACTATTGAAAACCAATAATTTAACAATTAATTGGATTGTAAGAAGTCTTACGTTGTGACGCACGACCATCGCCCAGCGCATACTACGCGCATTAACTTTGCGGATGACTGCACAAAGCAAAGATAAACTAAATGTTTAAAAATCAACGAAAATTGTTTTTAACATTATTCGGCGAGCGTAAATGTCGGAGTCGGGTAAAGATGGAGGCAAGAGGAAATTGCCCTCCCCCCAGCCTCGCCCATAAAATGTGTCCAGGAAAAAATAGAAAGACCGACTTCCACTTAAAAATTGTCTTAACTCGCCGAAACTTTTTACAGACAACGCGAAATCGACTACTTTCGAGGCTCGATATGAAGCGCCCGTGGCAACTGTTCAACTTGCGCGTCCACCCAAGTTAAAAATAATCCCAAATATATCTTTTGCCAAGATCTCGTTGTTCAATGGGACGGTTTCCGGAGCGTGTTTCGCCGAAAAATCAAAATTTTTCAAATAAGCCAGGGGCGCGCGCGCGCGCTTTTAAGAAAATTCACGAATTCCGAACTCGTCCCCCATCCCCGGAGCCTACTACATCCCCAATAATTTTAATCGGAACCTAGTGAAAACGCAACAATCGTCTCCAAAACCGATGAACGTATTTTTATAACTGGATTACGAGAAATCTTACCGTTGTGACGCACGACCGTCGCCTAGGATACGCGCATTAATTTTGCGAACGACTGTACAAAAATAGATAAACGAAAAGTTCGCATATTTGTTTTACTATTATTAATAATTAAGGTAGATTTCAAGTTTCAAAAGTCGACGGGCGGAACTCGCATTTTTCGATCAAAAATATTCGTTGACAAAGATTCGAACGCAGCTATCTCCGTTATTAATTATCGAACCCGTTAATGCCGAACATGCCGTAGAATCCCTATAAAATTTCCCATCGAACATCTCTCTACGCAATTTTCGATGAAACGAATCGTTTTTGAAAAATCGAAGAAAAGGTGTTTTTTCCCCAATTAATTCGCCTGGTATACTGCACGTCTATTGTTAACCGTTCGTTTAGTTACGAACGTTGGCAACTAGGTGCAAACGAATAAAAAAAAACGAACAAAACGATAACTATTAAGAAAGTAATTCTAATAATGTTACGTTTTTATAAATAATAGTAAAACATTTGGCCTGAACGCTTCTTGTTTTGTGTAGGTGTACGTTGCGTAACGGATTTTTATTGACCGCTACGGGCATTGAATTTCATAGATATTGATATCTAAACAACTGTGTCACGAATAATAACTCGAATCGTTTTAAATGCAAAAAAAATTGGACGAGTCGAACAAGTCAAACAAATAATTCTTCTACATAGATACATATAGAAAAACGCAATTAACAAAATTAGATTAATAGGCGACTTACTTCTTGCACTCGTTGTGGATATCAAGCAGAAATCCGACGACGCGTATTGATGAACGGTTGGACCAAACGACCACCCATTATGTTGGAGTTGCGTCGCGCCAACCCCGTTGCATCGTGTTGACCGTCAAACTGTTAAAAATTCAAAAAATAAGTATCCGTGACGTTTTACAAGTAAATAATTGAATTCGGCGATCTTAACTTGCACACGGCTCGAACAATACTACTACCGATTTTTTCGTGACATTGGCCTTGCTTTATCACGTATTTGTTACAACACTAACAAAAATTAACCGCACATTATTGATAATGACTAATACGTTGACACCTACTTCGATTCGTAACAAATCGTTTCTATATTATGACGTCGTCGAAGTGGTTACGTCGAAACGTCTTCGTGTTAAAAGTTAAACTTATGTTTATGTCGCGTATATTAGGAGCTTTATCTGTCTAATTGATCGCTTTTCGAGGACAAATTATTTTCCCAAGAATGGCTTCGAGTAATTTGGAAAATGTTATACAGTCGAACTTCCAGAAACGACCACCTCTAAACGTGATACCAATAACACGAGACTTCATTGTATCGCGTTTACAAAGACATCATCATCATCGAGGTGTCGCTGTGACACCTCGATTGGTCTCAACTCCGATTGGCTGATGAAATGTCGCTGTCGCCGAACCACGACTTGTAAATAAAGCTTAAGTAACGCATCTACAAAAATCTGGCTACGGTAAAAACTGAACTTCAATTTCGAGGTGTCGTTGCAACAACTCGATTGGCCACAATTCTAATTGACTGATGAGATGTCGTTATCGTCGAACCACGTCTTTTAAAACCCGGCTTAAGGCGACCACTTCTACAAAAACGTTCAAATACGTGTGGAATCAAAGATAGAAACCACAATCCGGCCACAGCAAAATCTAAGTTTGAGCTTCGAGGTGTCGCTGCAACACCTCGATTGGCCTCAACTCTGATTGATTAATGGTAACGTCGCTGTCGTTGAATCACGGCGTCTAAAACTCAACTTAAAGCAATCACCTCTACAAAAATGTTCAAAAATGTTTGAAATCAAGAATAGAAACCACAATCTGACTACAGCAAAACCTGAGCTTTCGCAGCGGTGCGACACCTCGAAGCTCAACTCTGGTTGGCTGACGAAATGTCGCTGGTCGCCGAACCACGGCTTCTAAGACTCAGCTTAAGGCGACCATCGCTACAAAAATAACCAAAAAATGTTTGAAACAATCCGGATACAGTAAAATCATGACTTGGCAACGCGACAATTAACGCACGATTTAAAGTCGCAGGACAGCGACACGCTTTTCTTTAATCTAACCATATTTAATACCGCGACACTGTGTGTTCTTAGACGTCGATTTGTTCCCAATCGGCCGCCATCAAAGATCCTCCACTTTGTGTCGCTAAAAGTTGAACTTAAACCAATTTTTAGTGCTATCGCCGAGACGATATGTTGTCGCCGGACCACGATTAACCGGACTTTTGATTAAATGGTCCTTCGTTTCTCGCGAAAGTGACGTATGTCCTTAATAGACGAGTAGAGCGAATCTTCAATTAAACCGCGCGTTGATATTTCAATGCCATAAATTATTGCCGAAATATTTCCTATACGCGGCGCTTCCTTCACATTATTAATGACGATAAGTAGCAATAGGGAAATTTTAAAGTCGATACTAATTAATCCGCGACATTAAGAATTGGAGTGGGGGGGGCACGATCATAGCGAAATGTTAACGATCAGAAATTAAAATTTAAATCGGACGGGCGGTAGGTCGTTTTTTTTCCCTTCGAAAATCGCGAACCACTTTTTTTGCGCGCAACCACTTCGCCGCCTCAACAGGTTTAATTAGTATTAAACGTTTGATGTAATTTTCACGGCGAACGCGGACAAAAAAAGTGTTTATCTACATCCTATTTTAATTCAAGCATTAGGTAGATGACAAATTAATTGATCGAAGCCAATAAATTATCGTTTTAACGCTTCGATTAAAATAACTCGCCAACATTACTTCATTTCTATTTTCCGCGATTCGATGAAAAAACGCGCCGCAACAACTCGCCAACAACGCGAACCATTCAAAAATCGACACGGTGCCGGGCGTCTCGATTTCGGGAAGAAAATGAAGAAAACGTCCGGTTTCGTCGCACATGCCCGACATTCGACGAAACCGGAAGCAGGTTCGGCGTCGCAGAAGAACTTCCCGCGAGTGCGGGACTTACGGATCAGCTATAGCGACAACAGAAAACAAAATATCGAAAACGCATTTCCCATTAAGGTTAATCTCGAATTACGCATTTAAGCGAATTAAGTGCTTACAATTAAATTTTACGAGAAATCGAAGGCGGTTAATGCACTTTTGGACGTTCTTGAGAATTATTTTTTCCAACATATACATAGTAACTACTTAAATGAATTATAGGGTAACTGGGTTTCCGTTTTGTAAGGCCTTGACGTTATTAAATATATTGAATCGTAATAACAGAACTTAGAAAGTGGCCGATCAAGCAACAAATGAACGTAACGAACATTACTTATTTGGAACTGTCGCGCCCCACGTTGGGCGCCAATTACATTGCCGTGCTTCTGAATTTTTACGAGTTCGAGTTTCCGCGAGTCACCGAGTGTCCTTATACTAACCAGCCCCGCGCAACGATTGCCCTTTTAATCGAAACAAAAAAATGTTAAACTTAGGAATTCTAAACTTTTACTCGTGGGTATTAACAACCCATCAATTTTCTTAAATTCGGTATGAAGGTCTTCGCGAATGCTACAGTGACTTCATTAGTTTTATTATGCTTTAACAAAATAAGTCTATAGGTAACCTGAACTTTTAAAAAAGTTATTAATAAGCTGTTACGAAACAGTTTAAGAAGAACGTACTAATTGAATGGGAAGTTCGCCTTAACGATTAATTAATTAGCGCGTTAAATCACGCCAATTTACAAACAAAATTCAGCATTGTCGAACTCAATAATAATTCTTGCGCTTGTTTCCCGTTTTTTTTCCAGATTTCCGACGCCAACGAATAAATTTTAATTGTCTCGTTACGAAGAGCGACCTTCATTATCATAAAAAGAATGGATTCATTTGATATATTATAACTTTTACTTTCTCCAACATAGGAAAACGCGGCTATACTCGCGAGATTCGGCACAAATTAAGACGTGTCCAAGCAGAATAATTGATACGCTGACAAAAAGACCGTGTTATCGATGTTTAACGGCGTGTAATCCTAAAAGGTTATCATAAATTTACATTTCGTCCATAAATTTTACGCGAAATGAACGACAGGAATTTTTCCTTATCGGGGCGCGCGCTTGTATGTCACGTAAATATGGATTATTGTTACAAATTTATTTATATTACAATGGAGATCCGTTCAAGGATGTTCAAATGCCGTATGAAATGCGCCGCTATTTAAGATTCAACCTTTACTAGTTCATATAATATGATGTAACTAATATTTCACCTGGCCTGTAAGTGTGGAGCAAGCGCTGCGTAATTAACGATACGTTTATTACTAAAAATGTATTGTTTATAGTCTCACGGGAACGTTGTTATATAAATTTAGCGCATTCCAAACTTCGAATTACTTGGGTATAATGGTATTTATTAAAAACGAAGCGTTAAGAAGTTTTGACTTTACCGAATCGCCAGCTCGCGTCGGACCACGAAAGTTAAACAACGGCGAGTGCGGACAGTACTCGGATGGGCGAACATCGCGGCAACATATATGCGCACGTGCTCTCGTATTCCATATTAAAATTTCTTGCATCTATTTGGTGGTTCGTTTCCACTTCTTTTGTTTTACTTAGGTCTCCGTTCTATTACTCTTTTAGTCCATCTATTATCCGTCATACGGGTCATGTGGTCTGCCAATCTTCACTTAGATTGTCCTCAATTAAATCTTGATTTTCTCTTCATTGTCCAAACTATCGTCAGCCGAGTTGAAAGAACGGCAGTTACCAGTTTAACTTCAAAGATCACGTTTACTTTTCGAGCTGCATCCCCAATTGAAACCCAAAAAGGACGGCAATTACTTGGAGCGAGATCGGAAGAAAATGGAGGCCGCTATTTCAATAATTATAACTCTTCAATTTTTTATTCGTCCATTTTTGCCCTTTAGCCGTCACCCAGCAAGTCGGAAAGACTGTCGATTTTCGATCAGATCGTTCAAGGTCGCGTGTCCAAAATCAAATTTCGAAAACATTGTTGTTTTTTTCGTTTCCCAACGCTTCGTTTCCTACCCTCTTCGTCACCACGTCCCCAAACTATAACGAAACAAGGCGATCGAGTTTTCGTAAATTCGATTAAAAAATGTCCCTTTTTTAAGAAAGTGGGCGTAGCTACGTTGAAAATTAAAAGCGAAGCCGGAAAATTGACGTTCAACGTAATTTTGAGTAAGACGGGGGTGTCTTTTTTTAAGGTAGTTTCCGATCGGGATTTACGAATGAATCGATCCATTAAAAATAAGACCAGAACGTCACCACGAACGACTGTCGGCGGATCGCACGCGCCACCCCAAAATAAACGGGTCGAATTTTCCCACGGAATTCTAAAATTTTCGGCCAAAGAGTGGGTCGTTATTTTTAACAAATAACCTATAGAACTTGGTAGAACTTGAACCTTAGACTTAATGGTCTCGATATCCTAGAGATACATAGTAGACAAAATACAGAGGCCCAATTACATCACCCTGAGGAACCTCTAAATTCCTAACGCAAACGTCAAAACGATTCTTTTCGAACTGTCCAAATCAAATTCGCTAAACAAAAACGAACCGGAAATTTTTAATTGTCGATTTCGTTTATTCAACATACAGGGTGTTCCGAAACGGGTAGGCATTTTCCTCCAAAAAAAAAAGGAAGAACATTAAATTTTCGCTCGCTCATTCGACTTATTAATCGTTGCTGTCGTAATCCCGACCTATGTACCTATTCGTTTCGACAAAAAACGCGATTGCGCATCAAACGCAAAAAAAAAACGGTGTCGCGGTCATTACGCGGCGCAAAACAAAAAAATTACAGGCATTTCGATATCGGCACAATTATTTTTAAATACTGTCGAATCGAACGATAATACGAGATTATCTCACACAATTTGGCCATTGTTCGCTCGAATTCGTCATTATAATATGTCCAATTATTTCTTTTCGGTTTATTTATTGCGTTACGAAATAGAAGATTTTGAATAACTAAAGTGTTATTAAACAATTAGCGTGGGTTTCGATGATCGTAAACGAAAACTATTTATGGACGAACCGATCGATAAATTTAAGATATATACGGGGTGTTCGTAGAAATTGCGCAACTATAAAATTTATTATATTGAAGTTTTGAAGGTTTTCTTTTTGTCGTACGTATCGGCGGGACGCCGTTATTTCCCCGATGATTTATCGACGATGTTATCGGCGCTATTTATAGTTTGGTTTTGCAAAGGCAACTGTACGCACACATTTCATTTATAATTATCAACGTACACATCATAATAAAATTAGGAACCTCGATGATGATGATGATAGTGCAAAGACGATAAATATCAAGGGTATCGGCGCTCGTCACGGATTTATCCTAATTTTTTTTTTTACATTCAAGATGTACGAATTTCCTTTGACGGCTTTTTGCGCCGGACTTCGCCTCAAATCGCCAAACAAGTGCGGCACTTGTATTCACGACAGATTAACGAAGGTTAAATCAAAAAACGAGTATTTTTGGACAATGACTAACGCGAGTGCTAAAAAAAAAACGACAACGAATTATACACTGATAATGACCATCGATTAATAAACTTGATGCGGACGAGAAATGGCGACTTCATCTTGTAGCTTTAGGGGAATTCCATCGGTGCATCTCCAGACCAGCATTGCGGAACACACCTACGACGGAATAACATAAAAGTTCGGTTGCGTAAAACATTATTTAATAAAATTACGGCAGCTACGATCAATTGGGATCAAATCGGATCGCGGTCAAGGCCACCGCGGTTCCGCAAAGCACAAAACTCGCGATTTCCGTGCGAATTTCGATCCGAGAAAAATTCGGAGTACGGTTTTACATAAGTCGCAACAGTCTCGATAAGTGCAGTGACATTAAATTTCAAATGTTATACAGCTAGTACTTAATCGCTTAAGCGCTTTTCCCGAAGTGGATAATTGACATTTTCGTGAAATTTTGTAATTTCGGCAGCAATCAAGGATTATAAAAACTACCTATGTATGTATTTCGTTTATTGGCGTGAGACTGTATAGGTATGTAATTATTTTATGGCACGTTACACATTAAAGTGGGCATTAGACGCGATCGTTTAATTTCGTAACGCGGATAATTACGGCGGCGCGCCGATTCTAAAGTTTAACGTTTACTTAAGCCTTTGTTCGGATTAAAAATTTAAAAAAAAGTGACTTTTGGAATTTTATCGCAAAAATCTTCTTTGCGGTTTTGTTTTGCAGGAAGAAGTTGTGGATGGTATGGAGAAAGAGAAAATAATGCCAAGAAGAGCTTCAGAACGTTAGAATAAGGGCTCTAAAAGTAGAATTTGTTTTGGGAGTGCGAGAGAAGTTTTGAGGGGAAAATTACACTCAAAACATGTACGTACCTAATGCTAAAAAAGAAACGAATGAATTTTTTGAGAAGAGGAAACGTTGGCGTGGTTCTTACGATGCAACAATCCAGCAACTTACGTAAAAATTTGGGGTTAGAATTGGGGTTTGGGCGACGACGCGGTGGAGAACTGGGACGAACAGGAAATGGACGATTACTAATCGCGTTCTTTCCCTCGCGAAAAAACGTGGCACTCCCGTTCGTGTGGCACACCACCATCTAACGCACATTCTTTTCCGCATGATCCGAGAAACGCCACGAAGGAACGTGGTATTCCACTCTTCCTTTCCCGCACGATTCAACAAACCTCGCGAAAGAACGCGGTATTCCAAGCCTCCTTCATTTCCCGCACGATTCGTCAAACTCCGCGAAAGAACGTGGTTTTCCAAACTTCCTTTTTTCCAATCCCCGCATGATTCACGAAATTCCGCGAAAGACCACTCTATTCCACTCCGCCTTCGAACCCCGCAGGATTCGAGGAAACGCCGCGAAAGAACCCCCAATCCCGCTTCACGCGCGCCACCTGTGCGCGCATTCTTTCCACGCACGATTCGCGAAACCCTGCGAAAGAACGTGGTATTTCCACTATCCCTTTTTTTCCCGCACAATTCGAGAAACCACGCGAAAGTACGTGGTTTTCTATATCTCCCTTTTTCTAATCCCCGTATGATTCAAGGAACCCTTTTTTCCGCGCATGATTCAAGAAACATCGTGAAGGAACGTTTATATACAGGGTGCACCAAAAGTTCTGCAACTTTTTTCAATTCGTCGATTTTTCTTCGTTGTGTGTCAATTTTCGCGCTTTCTTCGTTTGAACATGTTATTTCAGTCGTATTCATGCTGTTTATCTGTTATTCTAGTCGATCCGCTTCCATTTTTGAAGTTTGCCATGGTCTCCGAAGAAGCTCGCCACGCCGTCGTTTCGTTACACAAGTAGGGATGGAAGAATTGCCGGATTTCCAGAACGCTGAAGTTGAAGAAATATGATGTATCGCGGGTCCTGAAGCGTTACAAGGAAACTGGAAGTGTTGCAGATCGTCCTCGAAGCGAAAGACCTGTCGAAAGTGCGTACAAAAGCTATGAAGAATCGAATTCGATGCCGAGAGAAGCGAAATCCGGAACGATCTCTTAGGAAGATGGCAAAAGAGCTGCAAATTGGCGATGGGAGCGTGCGGCGGATTTTGAAGGAAGATCTGAAGCTCGTCTCTCACAGGAAGATCGCTGCTCACGTTTTGACCGACAAAATGAAGGAGAAACGGCTTGAAAACTGCAAGAGGGTCTTGGCCGTGGTCGCAAGTCGAGGTTGCCAGAAAATTCTCTTTTCAGATGAGAAGCTTTTCAACCTGGAACCCGTCCATAATCGCCAGAACGATCGCATACTGCTACCAAAAGGAACTCCTCGAGCTGTGAACATCGAAAGAAGTCACTTCAGCAAGGATTCCGTGATGGTTTGGGCCGGAATCACCGCGAAAGCCAAAACGAAACTGATCTTCCTGGAAAAAGGCGTCAAGATCAACTCCGAAGTGTACCAGAACGCTGTTTTGAAGGCTGAAGTGGTTCCTTTCGCCCAGAAGCACTTCCCGGACGGCAACTGGATCTTCCAACAAGATTGGGCCCCGTCCCACGGATCGAAATCGACGATGGCTCTCTGTGCGGAGATTTGTCCTGCGTTTTGGGACAAATCGTTTTGGCCTTCAAACTCCCCCGATTTGAATCCGCTCGATTTCTCGGTTTGGAGTATCTTGGAGAGCAAGGCGTGCGCTACAAAACGCGCCAATGTGGAGTCCCTGAAGTGCGCTCTACAGAAAGCATGGGACGATTTGGACCAGAAGACCCTTGCGAAAATCGCGAAAAATTTCAAGACCCGTTTGGAGGCCTGCATCGAAGCTGAAGGCGGCTATTTCGAACACTTGTTGTAATTGTGTAAACTACATGTTGTTTCCATTGTTTACACCAAATTTCGCATAAATCCGTTGAGTTTTCGAGAAAATATGGCAATTTTAAAAGTTGCAGAACTTTTGGCGCACCCTGTATATGTGTGTGTGGGGGTGTAGTACACCACTAAAGCTGAGGATACACTGCCGACACGTCACGTGCCGACATGGAATTTTACATTAGTACACATAGGACGACACGTGACGCATCTATTCAGATGCTCACGAAGCACGTTTCAAATAAAGATATATTATCTGCCCGCCGCTATTTATTGACTTGTAATTGGTATATCAAATAAACTTAGATAGTGAATTCTTATATATTCACTTATTATTATACTTTTTTTACACGCCGGCTAGTAGAAATCAGTGCCATAATGTTGCGTGCCGTAACGTGACGTGTCGGCAGTGTGTTCCCAGCTTAACGCGCATTCCCGCTTCAGTGGCACGCACGCCACCCCCGCGCTCATTATTTCCACACACAATTCGAGAAACGCCGCGCTTCCGCGCGGAAAAGAACATGCGTACACGGCCAACTAACGCAAAAACGTACATATTGTTTAAAAAAAAAACCCGACCGGTTCGATTAAACACCTCCATTCAATCAAATTCGAAGTTTCAATTTTAAACGCCCAGCAACGAGGAACGAGCGAATAAATTAATTATTAAAAATCGGCCGTGGTTATTTACAAGAATACGATGCACATCAAAACAATCCGTGAGAACGTACTTTGCGTAAAAGTTAATTAGCGACACTTAAAATTTAGGCGGCACGACGTCGGTTATCTCCGCGTTACGAAATCCTCGCGAGGAAAACAACAAACACCTACATAGGGCCCACTTAGATACGACAGTTAATAATTAAAAACTACATTAATTTCTGCGTTGGCCAATAATTTACAATTAAATTTTTTTAATTAGCGTTCATTATATCGTTGCGCGCTCGTCGTTAATTTCTATTTACGAGCGGACAAATCGCGCGGCGCATCGCGCAATTTGTATCGGCGCGGCGCTGCGCATCGGATATTTCGCGATCAAAAGGGCAAATCGTGAGCAGATCGCGAGAATTTCGATTGGACGAGTTAAGAGGTTTAAATATGAATTTTCGTGATCCCGCAAATGTTATTTATATTATGCAACGATAGCTACTTAGCCGGAATTCGTGTTTGCTTTTTTTTTTCTTTGTCGTTTGATCGAAACAGATTCACGACGGACGGACGCTTTGAATTTCAAATTATTCGAAATTGCAGGTTGTAAGAGACTAGACAATGGTAGGCATTTCGATGACTTTTATTTACTTTAATTACTATATCGGTGTTGCGCGATACCTAAAGTTACCTTTAAGGTGTCTTATCCGCTAATTCGACCTTTTGTCGAGTTTATAGAGGTTTACGTAAGAACACCTTCGTTCCCGATATAGATATTTTTAGGCGCCCTAATTTTTACAACGCGCGCCATCTGCGTCGTTATTTCAAAAAAATATAATCGAGCCTCCATTGGTCGTCAAAATAATTTTCAAAACGACTTACCTTGATTCGTCACGAAGACAGGCCCAACTCGCATTTTGACGGTCGATTCCAAGGCACCAACACGTCCCAACGTCCGACAGGCGTGCGCACGACTCATTCGGCGCATTTCCGAATTCGTACTGGGGGGGGAGGCGTTTTTATTTTGCGAAGAGCTAAAAGTTAAAAACAAAGTCATCTTTCGAAAACGTCGACGCAGACGATGCTCGGAAAAAAAGGCTTGGTTGAATAGTTGGTAAAAAAAAATTTAAGTACTGCCATCTAGCAACGGATGGCGCTCCACACAGTCCATTATTGATGTAAAGACGCTGCAAAACCTTCGTTGTGAAGACAGTCCCGATCGTTTTTTATTTCTTTTGTCGATGGTACCTCGCATCGTCGCCGATTCCAAGGCACCAACACGTCCCAACGTCCGACAGGCGTGCGCACGCTCGTCCGACTCATTTTCCGATTTACTTCCCGAATACGTACCTCGTAATCCGATCAGAACAGTTGGTCAAAAAAATGTTAAGTATTTACATCTTCGCATCTGGAACCGAATGGCGCTCCACACAGTCCATCGTTGACGAAAAGAGGTCGCAAAACCTCAAATTCTATATTACGGAAAAAAGAACGTTGCGTTTTCTTGCCAAGTTCAACGAATATGAACGAGTGACGCCTGATGCACCGACGACGACGATCATTTCGTACATTAGAATGGCGCCGATTGCGGGCTTGTCACCGTTGTTCGGCGCTCGAAAAAACGAATGATGTACATTTGGCGAGTATCGTACCAAGATGCGAAGTTCGTGAAATGACAGAAGTATCGGGATTTTCGCAATCAAAATGGAAGAATTATCCGATTGCGAACTCCTTGAATTCCCAGTGGAATTGATCAACTCGTTGATCGAAATTGATCGACGATCGCGGAGTTTTTCGAACGTCGCCCAAAACAAAAGTGGTACATCGACCATATAACTCAATAACTCCATATCTCCATTGTTTTTCAAGAGGTTTTACCTGGCGCTCGTTTGAACTCGAAGAAGACTCCGCCGCATTTGTTGATTTTCGATGGGAATAAGGGTCTCAATTCCGTCACCGTCCAGTCTCAGTCGCATCTATGACACTTATTCATACAGATGGTATTTGACTGTCAGGCGCCGAGAGTGACGAGTACAGAAGACCTTAAATGTTTTCGCGTTGGGCTCCATTTGCCCTTTGATTGCGTAATAACAGTGATTATCCCGGCACTGCTCGGTACACCGATGCAACGATGATGAGACTGATATTTGGTTGCGCATCACCAACCCTTACGCCCCAAATTAATTCACGACTAGAAAACAAATTGAAAAAAAAACAACACTTCAACGAATAATATTTAAAATGTCCCAAAAATAAATTTCAATACAAGGATAATTGCTCACGGCTGATATTTCGATTTAATCTGCCTCTGGTGTAATTGCTTTTTCAATTAAATCTAATTGATTTGTTATTTCGAATACCTACTATATAGAAAATTATTTTATTTTTTACAATTAATAATAATTAAAAGTCCTCGAACATAATTAAAACGTTCTCTGTGATGTCAGGAGCCTTGTTTTGCTTTTTTCTTTAAGTACCTACTCGATAAACGCACTTACGGGTTAGTGTGTACTATAATACATACAAAACGGAAACGAGCATTACTGCGGATCGTTTATCTGGCACTTATGTATGTGCAAGATATCCGAGACGGCTAGAGATTGATGAGTCCTTCGCCAGGTTTGTTCTCAGATGATTGCAACATACTGGCAGCACTCTATTGCGGAGCTTCGTTGCATTTTTTTTTAATTCGAGCGTCATCCTGTGTATAAATGCCCACTTACAAAAGGATATTAGGCACGGTATGTACGTGCATTTGTTGCAGAACAGGTTAAGACAACGATTTATTATGCTGTCGATAACAAAATCTGTTTTATTTTTAAAGGTGAGGGCCAGACTCGAGCAAATTGTAATTGATTTAACCTTTAAATGTTTTTAGGATTAGACTGGGCCGGAGATTTTTATTTTTGTTACGTTCCATTTAACGGATGTTCCCTTCCTTTGTGCGTTATTTGACGTTTTCTTCTAAACAACTTTCTTTATTGTTAGGGAAAAAAAAGTTTAGAGAAAAAAGGAAGTTTCTTAACTTTATATTGGCAGCCTCCAACTTGGTGATATATTCAAGGGAACGCCTAAAATATCATATTCGACGTGACACAAAAACGGCGACATGTAGTCGAGCGATAAACCTCCGGACCACCGAGCGATAGGTACCGGGTTCAAATCCACACGTTGATTTTTTTTAAATTTATTTTATTGTTTTGATAAAAAATAAAATAAAAATGTCACGTCAACACCTAATTAAACTTGTTTTGAGAACGTTCAAAAAACATTTTACAAGAGAATTACCGTATTATATATTATAGTATGTAGCACGATAAAATAAAAAAAACGTCAATAAAAAAAATCAACGCGGGGATTCGAAACCGAGACCTATCGGTTAGTAGGTGGGAAGTTTATCGCTCGACTACATGTCGCTGTTCTCATGGTTAGTCGACCAAAAAAGTAATACGCGCGGCCGAGGCGATGGCGAACTGACACATCACGAGATCCCTTCAGGAACAGTTGAAGTAACCGGTTTCATTGTCGAATTCGGATTTATTTTAACGATAAATAAGGCTTTGAAGTGTTTCGATATTTTTAAAATGCGTAAAACTGCCGTAACTTAAATATTCAAACGTGATAATTTTAGATTTGTTAATTGTTGATTTTAGCTTGTTAACAATGAAAAGATTACGAGGGATCTTATGCCGTGCCGTTCGCCCATCGGCTAGGCCCCGCGCATTACTTTTTTGGCCGACTGTATGATATTTTAGGCGTACGGTAAACTTTAAATGGAGTTTTCTCGAAAATAGCGTCAACTTGTAAATTGACTGCTTCTCCTCGTAAGTTCAGCCTAATTCAAACCTAATTTGGGGTAGGCACTCCCCCCCATATATACGTGAATTCAGCTATTTTAATTGAACAAAAAGGCGACTAACATAACAATGAGGTCTAGCCGTTAACAACAGTATAAGAGAACTCTTAAGTTTATTAATAGAAAGGATGTCTGATGACTCTTACCTATTTTATCCTATCGCCTGTGTTCCATTCATCAGAAGATTCCTCTACTGCCCTGTGGAGGCGATCCATTCAACTGATTGTGAGTCAATAGAATAATTTTTTTAGAGCAAGTCGCAGATCAACAGAACTCGTCGACGGAATTCGCAGGCGATCGTGGCGCAGAAGTTGATATATTGATCGACTAGGGAGCGCCATACCTACAATTCATATTATAATGTTATATTAACAAACAAATATTTTTAGTTTTCATTTCAATGTCGGCGTTCGTTTCTTATAGAATCGAATAATTACATCCGACTCAATTTTACTGTACCAGTTAATAGTACTATTGATTGCAGAAAACGATTGCGCATCATAGAAAGAAAACGTACTTCGCGACTTCGACAACTGATGAAGGCCATGCGGACATTTTTTGTCATAGTTATTAGACAAATCGGCTATACAAATACTTCAAACATTACACGTTAATTTCATTTAATCCAGTCACCGCTAGAGGGCTCATTCATTTTTGGAATCGCTAATAGATTACCGCGAAAACTGTCGGTAACTTAGAAATAGACGCAACTCCCCCAAAAATACAATAACAAGCGAGTTTTCGCGAATTTTCTAAATTGCAAAAAATAGTTTTTTGTTTCCTGTAAAATTTGACGAATTGGAGTTACGTATAGTTTATAGATTTTAGTCGACGAACCGTTTCCTATCGAAATCTAAAAGTATTTCCTTTTAATTTAAGGAAAAACCGATATTAATAAATAAATATAATATAATTAAACCAATTTATCGGTCATATATTTATATATTTATCATAAACGGGAAATAGTCCAATGTACCAGATGTCAAAGGTATGGTCATACTAAAAACTTTTGCTACTTAAGACCGCGATGTGTTAAATGTACCGGAGACCATCCTACCGAAAGCTGTTCACGAAAACCCAAAACAAAATCTGCTGATGTTCGTTGTGTGCTGTGTGATGGAAACCACCCGGCAAACTATAAGGGTTGCTCAGTCTACAAAGACTTACAAAAAAAACAGTATCCACCTCTTAGACCTAAACTTCACACCACTCCCATACAAAATAAAAGTTACCAAAAAACACAGCCGGGACTATCATACTCGACAATAACCAAAGCTCAAACTCAACAATCTCATACTATTAATAACGATTTACATAATCAACCTCACCAACAATCTAATGATCTAGCCGAATTAAAAAATATGATGAAGGGCCTATTTGAACAAATAGGTACCATGCTAAACCTCCTCACAACAGTGCTCTCCAAACTCAAATAATGAATCAGTTATTAAAAATAGCATTGTGGAATGCAAATGGACTCTGGCAGCATTCAGAGGAGCTAAAAGTATTTATAAACAACCACAACCTTGATATTATTCTTATCTCCGAAACGCATTTCACCCAGAGAAGTCATTTTAAAATGCCAAATTATTCAATTTACTGCTCCAATCATCCAAATGGCAACGCGAGAGGCGGTTCAGCAATTATAATAAAAATTCAATCAAGCATCATCAAATAAACAACTATTGTAAAGAATTCTTACAGGCCACCAACGTAGTAATTGAAGATTCCTCTGGTCCCCTAACTGTCTCGGCCGTTTACTTTCCTCCGAGACATATAGTTAAACAGGAACACTACGAAAACTTCTTTGGGACACTAGGACACCGGTTCATGGCAGGTGGTGACTATAATTCAAAACACACCGATTGGGGCTCCAGGATAATTACACCGAAAGGACGAGAACTACTCAAAACGTTAGAGAAAAAACGCCTTAAACACTTATCCACTGGCGAACCCACATATTGGCCATCGGATAGACGTAAACTACCAGACTTGGTCGATTTTGCAATTACCAAGGGCATTCCTCAAGGATTTGCTATAGCTAAATCATGCCTTGATTTATCTTCAGATCACTCCCTGTTCTGATATCACTATCAACAAAAGCAATAAGTTCAAGTAAACAACCAAGCTTGTGCAACAGTTACACAAATTGGGACGTATTCAGACACTCTATAAACGAAAACTTACAGTTAGACATCAGTCTTAAAACTGAAGAAGAAGTTGAAATAGCCGTCAAATTATTTAACGATGCAGTACAACAGGCAGGGTGGCACGCAACTCCCGAACCACCTGATGTCATTAAAACCTACGATTGCCCCATAACAATAAAACAAAAATTTTTTTTTTTTTTTTTTTTTTTTTTTTTTTTTTTTTTTTTTTTTTTTTTTTTTTTTTTTTTTTTTTTTTTTTTTTTTTTTTTTTTTTTTTTTTTTTTTTTTTTTTTTTTTTTTTTTTTTTTTTTTTTTTTTTTTTTTTTTTTTTTTTTTTTTTTTTTTTTTTTTTTTTTTTTTTTTTTTTTTTTTGGGGGGGGGGGGGGGGGGGGGGGGGGGGGGGGGGGGGGGGGGGGGGGGGGGGGGGGGGGGGGGGGGGGGGGGGGGGGGGGGGGGGGGGGGGGGGGGGGGGGGGGGGGGGGGGGGGGGGGGGGGGGGGGGGGGGGGGGGGGCTACTAAAATCCTATCTCCACAATAGACATTTCCTTGTAAAGTTGGCACTGTTCTCACGAAACTCTATCCGATAAATGCTGGGGTACCCCAAGGCAGTATACTTGGGCCAATGTTCTATGTCATATATACGGCCGATCTCCCGACCACACCACAAGTTTTAACAGCGACGTTTGCAGATGATAGCGGCAGTACTATTGGCCACTGACGGTGATCCAGCTCTTGCCTCACGAAAACTTACAAGACTTCTCTGAAAATCAATTACAATCATGGTTACAGAAATGGAGCAATTAAAGCAAATTGAAAGCAAAATCCGTACATGTAATCGTTTTACTTAACGAGAGCGAGAAAACGTGGTCCTCCCGTTAATACTGTACAACAAATCTAATTTACCAGCAACAGGACGATGTAAACATTTACCTGGGTCTGTATCCTAGATAGAAGATCTCACCTGGCCGGGAACACCATTTTACTAATGCGTAAACAACTAGGTTTTAACATCTCACTAAAAATGTACTGGCTAATTGGGCGATATTGCTAAACTTAACATCTTAAATAGGAGCCTCCTCAATTCTACAAAGCTATCATTAAAACCAAATCTGGTCGTATGGTATACAACTCTGGGGAACTGCTGCTAACAATCAAACATAGAGATCCTAGAACGTTTCCAATCCAAAGTGCTCCGTAATGATGGTTGACGCACAAACGTTGGTACGTAACAAACGCAACAATAACGCACGATTTGCAGATACTAACGGTCAAAGAAGAAATTCGTGAATTTTAGCACCAAGATACAAAACTTCGACTCAGTTACACCCCAATGATTTGGTAACAAATCCTAATGAATCAACCACTATGAATCACAGTAGACTAAGAAGGCTTACGCCCAATTGAATTACCAGATCCCAGATTTTAATTACATTTAAGTAAGTTTAGTTTTAGTTTTGTAAGTTAGTAATTCTAAAAGTTATTGTTTCCTAAATTAGTCACACCAGGTCTGAAATACCTTTTTATGGTAGAGTGCTAAGGAGCAACCTCTCCGGCAAGACATTGATATAATAGTCATTTAATTTGATGAATGTATTGGTACAGATGGCAAATTTAGTCGGAATTCAAAAAAAAAAAAAATAAACAATTAGATATATTTCCACACCGGCGCCATCTCTGTGCCGTTTTGCGTGGCACTCGCGCGCGATGATTTTCTAAAACCGGAACGGCGCAGCGCGGCCGACATATTAAACACTATCTGGTCGAAAAATGTCACTGTTTATTATCAAATTCAAATTTTAACTTGTAAGTTTTCAAATGGATTTTTAAACAGGTCCGAATTTAAGAAAAAGTGCCGTCTCGTTTCAGCAGTAGCGCGATTTAAATTATCAATTGGCGCCGAAAAAAAAAACCAACAAGCGCGTCCTTAACCTAACTTTCCACAACAACCAACTGTTCCTTCAGTTTCGTAAAAGTGATGGTATTGAACCTGGAAAATGAAATGACTCCGATAAAAACGGCAAATATTGGTGACAGGATCGAGTGTTCGGGCCATTTCGGCACGGTCAAGTACATCGGGCTTGTCGAGGACTACCCGAACATTTGGTTGGGAATCGATTGGGACAATCCCGCTCGAGGAAAGCACAACGGCACCGTTAACGGGGTTAATTATTTTACAACAAGGTGAACGGGTCAAATTTCGTGCGATATCAATTAAACAAGTATCGATTGTTATAGTTACCCAAAATCAGGATCGTTTGTGAGGCCCGATAAAGTCCAGCTGGGGCAGACGGTCGTGCACGCAATCACGTCCAGGTACGGACAACGTGACGATGAAGTGGCGGCAAGAATAGCAGAACAGCAGTTGCTCAGCATTCAGAAGAGCTTCAATGCTCCTTTCGTTGAACTAGTTGGATTCGAAAAAGTCACCGACATCCAGAGGTAATCGTGCCCGTGTCGAACGTGCACCTGTAATAATCACAATTTATTCTTATAGCAATTTCAACAATCTGCAAGTGGTCAATATCAGGTTGCAAAACGTGAAAAGTTTGGGCGATCCCAGCGAACTGAAAACCCTCTGTCCTAACATAAACGAATTAGACATATCAAAGAATTTATTAGCTGATTGGTCCGTAATTTTTAATATTTGCATGCAGTTAGAGAATTTGTGTTGGTTGAACGTTAGGTACGTTGCGTGCACGTGAATGAATACGTATTATTTTCATGAAGCCAAGGTAATTTCAGCGAAAACTTGCTAGTGATCCCGGAAAATTATGCGAATTACTGCTTTCCAAATTTGAGGGTATTAGTATGCTGTAAAATTTGACGAATTGGAGTTACGTATAGTTTATAGATTTTAGTCGACGAACCGTTTCCTATCGAAATCTAAAAGTATTTCCTTTTAATTTAAGGAAAAACCGATATTAATAAATAAATATAATATAATTAAACCAATTTATCGGTCATATATTTATATATTTATCATAAACGGGAAATAGTCCAATGTACCAGATGTCAAAGGTATGGTCATACTAAAAACTTTTGCTACTTAAGACCGCGATGTGTTAAATGTACCGGAGACCATCCTACCGAAAGCTGTTCACGAAAACCCAAAACAAAATCTGCTGATGTTCGTTGTGTGCTGTGTGATGGAAACCACCCGGCAAACTATAAGGGTTGCTCAGTCTACAAAGACTTACAAAAAACAGTATCCACCTCTTAGACCTAAACTTCACACCACTCCCATACAAAATAAAAGTTACCAAAAAACACAGCCGGGACTATCATACTCGACAATAACCAAAGCTCAAACTCAACAATCTCATACTATTAATAACGATTTACATAATCAACCTCACCAACAATCTAATGATCTAGCCGAATTAAAAAATATGATGAAGGGCCTATTTGAACAAATAGGTACCATGCTAAACCTCCTCACAACAGTGCTCTCCAAACTCAAATAATGAATCAGTTATTAAAAATAGCATTGTGGAATGCAAATGGACTCTGGCAGCATTCAGAGGAGCTAAAAGTATTTATAAACAACCACAACCTTGATATTATTCTTATCTCCGAAACGCATTTCACCCAGAGAAGTCATTTTAAAATGCCAAATTATTCAATTTACTGCTCCAATCATCCAAATGGCAACGCGAGAGGCGGTTCAGCAATTATAATAAAAATTCAATCAAGCATCATCAAATAAACAACTATTGTAAAGAATTCTTACAGGCCACCAACGTAGTAATTGAAGATTCCTCTGGTCCCCTAACTGTCTCGGCCGTTTACTTTCCTCCGAGACATATAGTTAAACAGGAACACTACGAAAACTTCTTTGGGACACTAGGACACCGGTTCATGGCAGGTGGTGACTATAATTCAAAACACACCGATTGGGGCTCCAGGATAATTACACCGAAAGGACGAGAACTACTCAAAACGTTAGAGAAAAAACGCCTTAAACACTTATCCACTGGCGAACCCACATATTGGCCATCGGATAGACGTAAACTACCAGACTTGGTCGATTTTGCAATTACCAAGGGCATTCCTCAAGGATTTGCTATAGCTAAATCATGCCTTGATTTATCTTCAGATCACTCCCCTGTTCTGATATCACTATCAACAAAAGCAATAAGTTCAAGTAAACAACCAAGCTTGTGCAACAGTTACACAAATTGGGACGTATTCAGACACTCTATAAACGAAAACTTACAGTTAGACATCAGTCTTAAAACTGAAGAAGAAGTTGAAATAGCCGTCAAATTATTTAACGATGCAGTACAACAGGCAGGGTGGCACGCAACTCCCGAACCACCTGATGTCATTAAAACCTACGATTGCCCCATAACAATAAAACAAAAAATTCTGGAAAAAAGAAGAATCAGAAAACAATGGCAGAGGCTGAGAACTTCAGAAAGCAAACGCCTATTTAATGCGGCAGCTCAAGAAATAAAAGAACTACTTAAAAAGAACAAAAATGAAAGCATTCAAACATTCCTAAGCAATCTAACACCTACCGAAAGCACTGACTACTCACTATGGAAAGTAACAAAAAAGGCTAAGCAAGTAACACAAGCTACACCACCAATCAGATCTCTCCAGGGATCTTGGGTAAGGACCAATGAAGAAAAAGCTAATGCATTTGCAGAACACCTTTCTGAGGTGTTCCAGCCACATCCATCGGAAAACGCACCGGAGGAAGAGGACGAATTAATACACTTCCTAGAAACTCCATATCAGCTTGAGCCACCACTACCAAGGATTAAAATTGGGGAAGTTCAAAAAGTCATTAGAAATCTACAGTCCAAAAAAGCTCCGGGTTATGACCTGATCACTGGGAGAATCCTCAAAGAGCTGCCCTACCATGGTTTCAAATATCTTACGCAATTATTCAATGCAATATTGCGCATAGGATACTTCCCAAATCAATGGAAAGTTGCACAGATTGTCCTAATCTCTAAACCAGGTAAACCTCCCAATGAAATACAGTCATACCGTCCAATAAGTTTACTACCGGTAGCAGCCAAAGTACTAGAAAAAAATAATACAAAGAAGACTCTCACCAATACTTGACAAAAACAATGCAATCCCCAACCATCAGTTTGGATTCCGACAAATGCATTCTACAACAGAGCAAGTACATAGAGTTGTCAACAAAATCAATGATACATTTGAAAATAAACAATATTGCTCTGCAGCCTTTTTGGACATAACACAGGCTTTTGATAAAGTGTGGCACATCGGACTGTTATATAAACTGCGATCAATCTTCCCATTAAACTATTTCCTGCTACTAAAATCCTATCTCCACAATAGACATTTCCTTGTAAAAGTTGGCACTGTTCTCACGAAACTCTATCCGATAAATGCTGGGGTACCCCAAGGCAGTATACTTGGGCCAATGTTCTATGTCATATATACGGCCGATCTCCCGACCACACCACAAGTTTTAACAGCGACGTTTGCAGATGATACGGCAGTACTAGCCACTGACGGTGATCCAGCTCTTGCCTCACAAAAACTACAAACTTCTCTGAAATCAATACAATCATGGTTACAGAAATGGAGAATTAAAGCAAATGAAACAAAATCCGTACATGTAACGTTTACTACGAGACGAGAAACGTGTCCTCCCGTTAATCTGTACAACAAATCATTACCGCAACAGGACGATGTAAAATACCTGGGTCTGTACCTAGATAGAAGACTCACCTGGCGGAAACACATTTTTACTAAGCGTAAACAACTAGGTTTAACTCTCACTAAAATGTACTGGCTAATTGGGCGATATTCTAAACTTAACATCTTAAATAAGCTCCTCATCTACAAAGCTATCATAAAACCAATCTGGTCGTATGGTATACAACTCTGGGGAACTGCTGCAACATCAAACATAGAGATCCTAGAACGTTTCCAATCCAAAGTGCTCCGAATGATGGTTGACGCACCGTGGTACGTAACAAACGCAACAATAACGCACGATTTGCAGATACTAACGGTCAAAGAAGAAATTCGGAATTTTAGCACCAAATACAAAACTCGACTCAGTATACACCCCAATGATTTGGTAACAAATCTAATGAATCAACCACTAAATCACAGTAGACTAAGAAGGCTTACGCCCAATGAATTACCAGATAGATTTTAATTACATTTAAGTAAGTTTAGTTTTAGTTTTAGTGTAAGTTAGTTTCTAAGTTATTGTTCCTATTAGTCACACCAGGTCTGAAAACCTTTTTTTATGGTAGAGTGCTAAGGAGCACTCTCCGGCAAGACATTGATATAATAGTCATTTAATTTGATGAATGTATTGGTACAGATGGCAAATTTAGTGGGAATTCAAAAAAAAAAAAAAAAAAAAATATATTTCCACACCGGCGCCATCTCTGTGCCGTTTTGCGTGGCACTCGCGCGCGATGATTTTCTAAAACCGGAACGGCGCAGCGCGGCCGACATATTAAACACTATCTGGTCGAAAAATGTCACTGTTTATTATCAAATTCAAATTTTAACTTGTAAGTTTTCAAATGGATTTTTAAACAGGTCCGAATTTAAGAAAAAGTGCCGTCTCGTTTCAGCAGTAGCGCGATTTAAATTATCAATTGGCGCCGAAAAAAAAAACCAACAAGCGCGTCCTTAACCTAACTTTCCACAACAACCAACTGTTCCTTCAGTTTCGTAAAAGTGATGGTATTGAACCTGGAAAATGAAATGACTCCGATAAAAACGGCAAATATTGGTGACAGGATCGAGTGTTCGGGCCATTTCGGCACGGTCAAGTACATCGGGCTTGTCGAGGACTACCCGAACATTTGGTTGGGAATCGATTGGGACAATCCCGCTCGAGGAAAGCACAACGGCACCGTTAACGGGGTTAATTATTTTACAACAAGGTGAACGGGTCAAATTTCGTGCGATATCAATTAAACAAGTATCGATTGTTATAGTTACCCAAAATCAGGATCGTTTGTGAGGCCCGATAAAGTCCAGCTGGGGCAGACGGTCGTGCACGCAATCACGTCCAGGTACGGACAACGTGACGATGAAGTGGCGGCAAGAATAGCAGAACAGCAGTTGCTCAGCATTCAGAAGAGCTTCAATGCTCCTTTCGTTGAACTAGTTGGATTCGAAAAAGTCACCGACATCCAGAGGTAATCGTGCCCGTGTCGAACGTGCACCTGTAATAATCACAATTTATTCTTATAGCAATTTCAACAATCTGCAAGTGGTCAATATCAGGTTGCAAAACGTGAAAAGTTTGGGCGATCCCAGCGAACTGAAAACCCTCTGTCCTAACATAAACGAATTAGACATATCAAAGAATTTATTAGCTGATTGGTCCGTAATTTTTAATATTTGCATGCAGTTAGAGAATTTGTGTTGGTTGAACGTTAGGTACGTTGCGTGCACGTGAATGAATACGTATTATTTTCATGAAGCCAAGGTAATTTCAGCGAAAACTTGCTAGTGATCCCGGAAAATTATGCGAATTACTGCTTTCCAAATTTGAGGGTATTAGTATGCGGTACAATGCGATTGAATTGGGACTACATTTTGAAATTGGGTCGGGTGTTTCCAAACGTTGAGGAGCTACGCGTGCCCCACAACGATATCAAGTCATTGAACATGTCATACGACGATTTTCCCAATTTAAAGCTGCTCGACTTTGAAGGCAACTATATCGAAGATTGGGCCGAGATTAATAAGCTGTCGGTTGTAACGAGCTTGAATCAGATCAATTTGGAAAATACGGGCATTTCGAAGATTTACTTTGATGACGATACTGTGTTCAGGAATTTGAATAAGTTGATCATTACTGATAATTTGATAAACGATGCAAGTGAATTGTTTCGAGTTGTTGTGTCGATTTTAACATGTGTCTCTCGTTTTAGTGGCAGTCGATTGGCGAGTTGGATAAGTTGCCGAATTTCGAGGATTTACGATTCTTAAAAAATCCGATTATGGAGACCGAAAATTATGCAACGTGCATTCAGTTGATCGTGGCAAGAATTGCAAATTTAAAGGTAATTGTATTAATCAAGCAAAATGGCAAATATATAATTATTGTGCACTTCATCGGGCAATCTAATAATCAATAAAAATTAAGTAGAGGGTGTCCACGAGTTCTGGGATCCTTTGATAAAGCCTAAACTAAGTGCAATAGAAAACAATATTTTAAATAAAAGTTTGCTGGTTGTAGAAGACGCACGAGGTAAAATTATTTTCGCCTATACAGGGTGATTGAATATGACGGTAGAGCACCCAACTATTATTTTAAATAGAATATTCTACTTTTTGTTGTATTGTCTACTTAAGTATATAAATTTAAGTCAAAAAATATTAATTCTGCTTGAAGTTTATCGTTTTTGAGAAAAAAAAAAATTTTTGAGATTTTGTCGAATGCAACCCTGTACTCAAAAATCATATTTTCTTAATGAATTAGTTTAAGTAAATAAAACTAGACAAATTACAAATACACTGATGTATCGAACATATTTCTTATTTATTGTCTAACTCAAACAGGGTAGTCGTAAAAATTTATTCAACTTTTCAAAATTAAAACTACAATAACTTATTTATTTTAAATGGAATATCACCTTTTTTTTACATGTGCTGATGTACAATTACATTTTCTATATCTAAACATAACCGTTTTCGAGATATTTCTAGTCTTTGAGCTTGTGAGAGCAAGGACATCATTTTGAACATTTAACGAATTAGTTGCAAATAAATTATTTTTGTTCTTGTTTAAGCTTTATAAGTTGAAATTGTGTTTAGTGATTTGTTTCATTGATCTCCTGCCATTTTTTGGTTTTGGTAAATAAATTTTTTTATAAAATACCGGAAAACTAAAAATATCTTAGAAACGGTTATTTTTAGGTATAGAAAATATAATGTTCACTTGAAAAAGGATGTAATTCTGCATGAGTACATGTAAAAAAAATATGTTATGTTCCATTTAAAAACAATAAGTTAGTCATTTTATTTTTTTACGACTACCCTGTGCGAGTTAGAAAATAAATAAATAATGTGTTTAATACATTAGTGTATTCGTAATTTACGTCTAAAGTTTTCTTTACTTAAACTAATTCGTTAAGAAGATGTGATTTTTTTAGTACATGGTTGCATTCGACAAAATCTCAAAATAACATCTTTTTTCTCAAAAACTATAAACTTAAAATGGATAACATCTTAATACTTTATTGACTTAAATTTACATGTTTAAGTAGAATATGCAAAAAAAAATTAGAGCGTTCTATTTAATATAAGAAAGTTAGGTGCTCTACAGTAATAATGGATCACCCTGAATAGATGAAAATAATTTTACCCTGTGCGACTCTTACAACCAGCAAATTTTTATCTAAAATATTTTTTTCTATTGTACTTATCTTTATCAAAGGATTCCAGAACTCGTGGACATAATTTTTTTACAATATATTTCGTGATAAAGGTACCCTTCATATATTTAATTTTTTACATCATGCAGGTATTTAATGGCGCCGTAATTAAACCGGATGAAAGGAAAGGCGCCGAATACGATTACATAAAAAAGTATGGACTCAAATGGCTGTCAGTCAAAAACCATCCCGAAAACAGAGCGCAATTTTCGCAAAAACATAATCGTTATGTGGATCTCGTACAAAGTAAGTTTTAAAATGACAGCACTTGCAAATTTCACATCCGAGGATGTATTTTTTTATGTGTTAAGGATACGGATCGCCAGAAGAGTCGGAGCTGATAGTTCAATCAAAAATCATCGACGTATCTCTGATAAAAGTTATATTCATGCACGACGAACGCACCATCATAAAAAAACTGCCTCCCACTATTTTAATACAAAAAGTAATCATGTTAGCGCAAAGGCTGTTTAATCTACCGTCGAGACCAAGCCTGATGTACGTCAGCGGCCTGAAGTCGCAAATTGAAATCAAACTGGATGACGAAGGCAAAGAGCTCGGGTTTTATTCCGTACAGGACGGCGATATAATTCTCATTAATAGATAAAAAAATGTGATAAAATATCTATCGCTATTTGAGTAATGTGTAAACAAAAATTGGTACCATTAATTAATTAAAAATATTTGTTCGTCCTTCCAATTGTTGAGACGCTTTCGTTAAATGGCCACCACGCATTTTCAATACGGTTCAGCGCGCCTACGAAAATTTAAGAAAAAGTGAAACCTACCAATTTTCAACTAGACATTAATCCTTTGATTTATGGGAGAGTGGGTGCCCGATTAACAATCAATTTCGTCTTTATTATTGTTTAACTACAAAAATTGATTCATACAGGCAATTCAGACACGAACCTCCGCAGTTTCTTGTAAACTTTTGTCAAACTGTTCGGGTCGATGTCAGGTCGGCAACGTTCCATCCGCAAGTACTCCTTGAGATCCTGGAAAAATAGAAAACCACTCAATTACGTGCACAAACGACAAATAAAACACTCAACTACAATCACATTCAACCACTCCTTGTTCAAAAACACCTCCCGTTGAAAATCGATGGTCTCCACGAAATACCGTTTGATTCTGTCCAAGTGGTGCACGTTACAAACGACGCTGAGAATGTCCTGTGACTTGTCGAGCTTGATCGTGACGTTACGTGCTCCGTCCACCGTAAAAGCAACAACAATGTCGCTTGCTGTCTCGACGAAAGCGGAAAAAATCTGTGGATTCAGACGATGATAGCAATTCTTGACTATCGACTCGAAGAAATGTTTCGTGCTGCACTTGCACTTGAAGTTGTATTCCGTGGACGGCGTTTTAAAATAATAGTTCGGCACTGTATTGTAGACACGAGCAATTTTCACGACAGCGTCGTCTTTCGACCGACGCACGGCGGCCTGCGATACAAAATGGTAGGATATGTCGGCTTCCAACGTACAAACTTCCAATGTGCTCCACACGGCATCGAAATGTAGAAATAGAGTCGCGTTTACCATGGCGTTTTCGATCGAATTGTCAAACGGCACAACTACAACAATGGGAGTGGAAATTTGCCCATTATTAATTGCGACAGTTTTATTAATGCACGTTCTACTATTCCTAATCGACACGTTTAACGAGCAACTTTCGATTAAAGAAAGTTTGCGTAACAGTAACTTGGCGACGAAGACTTCGACCACATAATATTTATAACCGCTTTGCTTTCGGAGGGATTCGAACTCCTCTCGAGGTATAACGTCGCCGTACACGTTAAACACATCAAAAATGGAACCGAATATTTTTAAAAGGACGTTAAAAACATCTTTGTGGATGTTCTTTTGCATATTCAATCGGGCGACAATCAGCTTATCGTTCTCCTTGTCGACGTCCTTTTTAAGCAGCTGTTGCCTTTTAAATTCGTCATCGATCCGACTCAAAATGTCTTGATACTTCTCGAGCTGACGCGTCGAAATGTGCTCCATTTCCCCAGTTTAAAAAACGGCAACCAAAAAGAAAAAAAAGCAAGGTTAGACGCACAATTTTTTTTAAATCGAGTTTTATTTGGGGATACGTTACAAAAATTACTCGCATACATGTAAACCGCTGATTATTTTTACGCACACAATTACCTGCTGAAATTTCGATTTTTAACCGTTTTACAAATTTGAAACTGTCCGATCCGCCATCTTGAAGCACTTGAATAGTGTCTCCATGACCGGCTGCGTGATTTTGTCGTTTTTTCGGAGCTGCACGATTTCGGCGTGCAGTTCCTGGTTCATTTCGGTAAGTTGTCGGTTGATTTTCTGTTCGGCTTTTAGATTCGCTCGAATTTCGTGCACGCGAATGGTCACTTCGGAGCTGAACAAAATGATTTTAAAAAAAGTGAACGAAAACTGTGAATCATTTAAAGGCGAATCTACATTGCCGTGTAGTTATTTTACAAGTATAGCTTATCCAAATTTATATGATGTTCACGTCATCAATACAAGGTTACTAGATGATGACGTTTCACACAGTGCCGTCACCTCGTACCTCGTATTTTTACAGTTCTAATAAATTGTAGTCTTTCTTTATACCATCTAATATGTGCGCAAGTAAATCATCTATAGAATATGTCACATTCCAAACTTTAAACCGAATTACAAATAAACAATCTAGTAACTTTTTGTTGATGACGTGTGGACATCATATAGGTTTGGATAAGCTATAGGTAGAGTTCGTCCGGTGTAGAATTAAGTCCTGTCAATCGTTCTGTTCGAACCCTTATTAATAGCAGGCACACGATATTGTATAAGTGGAAAAACGCGGTACAGCGTTGTGCCGCTCGCTTTTGGAGTGGTTTGAAATAATTTATACCCAACGCTCATTGGTCGCTAGGCCGAGTTCGTAGACGGCTGGCACCTCCCCGATCCTATTTCTACGCCGAACGAACTCTTAATTGTTAAGTCATATTTAGCTTACTTTTGAAATTTCAACGCGGTGAGGTTTTGTTTCAATTGCGCGATCTCGACGTCCCTTTCGTTGACCTCCTTCGAAACAAAATCGTTGTATTAATCAGATCAAATCGATTTACCGAAGAATGCCTACTCTTATATAGTTGGTGTCCTCGAGCACAAGCTCAGATCGACTACCGGAACTCGAGTCGCTCCTGCTTCGCATTATTTTCAACTGTGTAGAAAATCGTACTTAAAATTTTTCAAACGAAGACCTCGACCTCGCGCGGAAACTTACTTTACACCTGGAATTGATCTGCGATTTCAACTGCCGTATGTTACAAGCGATTGCCTCTACTTTGTTCTTGTCGGCGGCCAGTTCGTCGATTTTCGTTTTGGCCTCCCGGAGCTCTTTGGACAACAGATTTAGCATGTTGTCCGTCACAGCCTTAAAAAAAAAAGCTTTAAAATTAGGTCGACGACGAGATCGCCGCCCGTCGTTACCTTTTCCGTAATTAAATTACGATTCTCTCCCGACAGCTCGTCGATTTTCACGTCGGCTCTCTGCCTGATCTGTTTCTCGCTGATCAACATTTGGACGGCCGTCAAAAGTTTCGCCACGGTCTCCTCGTGCTCCTCCAACAACTTCGTCTTGATCAACATTTCTTGCGATTGTTCCCTTTGCAGCTCCTCCAATTTGATGGTCAAAGTTTGAAGATCCTCGTCCATATTCTTGTTTTGGTTCGCGTGCTCCCTGTTTATTAACGTTCGTTTTATAATTTTTGAGAATAAAGTGGAAAATTGTTTACGTTATTATGTTATCGATGTACTGTTCGTAGCGCGCGGAGTTTTCTTCCGCGTTCTTGGTTTTCGTGTCCAGATCTTCGCGAAGTTTGTCGTTTTCTCGCTTGACGGCCGCCACGGTGTCCGCATGTTCCTGTTCGAGTTTATCGAGCGCACTCTGTAGGCGCGTCCGTTCCAGATTGCTTTCCGACAGCAGTTCGGCTTGAGCGTCGACGTTCGAAACGGTGGCCTCCGTGTGCTTCAATCGATCGTCGAGACTGACGCAGTAATTTTGGATTTGCTCCAGTTCCTTGTCTTTTTGATCGACGACCTGCACCGACAAACGTTTGGTTATTTCATGTAGCAAACGAACGTGACAAAATTGGGTACCTTTTCCAACTGTCCCACGTTTTCTTTATATTTCTCGGCTAGTTCGTTCGTCGTCTTCAGTTCGTTTTCCAGACACATGTTCGATTCGTTGCCTGAAAAATGTCGATGCATGCGCATTTTGGGGTTGGCGATTGTGACGTGTTGTTTTTGCTTACGCGCTCGAAGGTTCGCGTGACTCTGACTCAGCTCGGACGTTTGCAGAAGCAGCTCGTCACGTTGCCGTTCCAATTGAGACACGTCTTCGCTTCTTCGAACGAGGACCGCTTGGAGGTCGGTCGCTTTCCTCGTTTCCTCGACAAGATCACGTCTCAGTCTCTGCAAAGTACTTTTAATATTGATGTTACTAGTAAAAATTGATCGGAATGGGTACCGTTTCGAGTTCGCGCGCACAATTTAAATCGCCGTACAGTCGTTGTAACATATTTTGAAGGTACGCCACGTTCGATTCGAAAATTTCGTTCTGATTTTTGTTCTCGTCGATCACACGTTGCTGTTCAGAGTTTGCCTTATCCAAATCTTCGATCTTCTTTTCAAGATGCTCCATCTTCTTCACGGTTCGAGTTAAGCTCGCTTCCAGCGTCTGAACGGTTTCTCGATTTTGTTTACGTTCGCCTTTAAGCGTTTCGACGTTTTTGAATTGAACGTTGATGGTCTCTTTTAAATTAACAATCTGGGGGGAACAAGGTTTAGTTGAAGAATTTTGAAGGGGCCAATCGATTTTTTGCATCTAACCTGTAATTTATACTCGGTTTGGGAGATTAAAAGTTTGTCGCGCTGCGCCACAACGTTTTTGTGGTTTTCTATTAGTTCTTTTATTGCCGTCCGTTCGACTCTCTGCATCTCTTCGACTTCCCGCAACTGAAACGTGTCGGTTTACGAATCGACGGTTTTTAAGTGAAATACCCGGTTCGTACCCGTAAGCGGGCCTCGCATTCGATCGTCTTCTTGATCTCGTCCAAGTGAATGTTGTTTTGTTGTTCGCTGACCAAGAACGTGTTGAGTTTGTCGTTGAGGGAACACATCTCCGTCAGTTCGACGCACAGGGCGACTTTGTCCTTGACGTTCTCCACCTGCGCGTTGTTCATTTCCGCCATGTTGTTTTGAAGCTCCGTGATTTTCACGTCGCGCTCGGCCACCTCGGTTTGGAGCTTCTCGCCCACGTGCTTGTTGTATTCCGCGATTATCTGCGAAAAAAGAACCGATCGAACACATTACAAGGACAAGTTTCTCTCTTACAGCTAATTTGTTGGCCTCCACGTTCATGCCCACAACCTTCCCTTCCAACATGTGAACTTTCTGTATCTCGTTCTTGAGCTGGATAAAGATTTGCTTCATCACGTTCTTTTCCTCGTTGAATTTCGACCTCTCGGCCCGAAACACTGCCGGGAACGATCGATTTAAAAACAATTTCGCCCGCACCTAAAACGGGCAACGACTTACGCGAATTCTGGTTGCGTTCGGCGTCGAGCTCCCGCTTAAGCGACGCGACGTTCGCGTTCAAATGATCGATTTGCTGCCGATGCTCCTGTATCAGCTTGTGATAATCGTTCTGGATTTGACTTAGCGCGTTCCGTTCCGAATTTGCCGTCTGCAATTGTTCGGCCAGATAGGTTTTTTCGGACAACACCTGCAACGAGCAATAGTGAAAACGTCGATTATCGAGACTTCGACGGTCGAGAACCTGATAATACTGCGATTGAAACTTGCCCAAATCCTCTTGAGTTTTCACCAGTTCATTGGAGATATTCGCCGAGCCCGAATCGCTTAAAATCTGTTTGAGCCCGTCCAATTGCAAGTGCAAGGCCTCGTTCTCGTTCCTCAATTTGACCACGTTCTCCTTGTTCGCGAACGATTCTTCCTCCGATTCCACTATCTACAACGAACGTTACACTGACGCGCATTACCGCGCAAACCGTTCAAACCTTTTTGTTTAGATCGTTCATTTCGTCCAGCGACTCCAGTAGGTTGCGCTTCTCCATCTCAAAATCCGCCGACACCTTCTCCATGCGCCGCTTGCGATCGAGAAGGTCGTTTTCGAGCTGGTTACACTTCGATTTATACTTCTTCAGCTCCAAATCGGTAGTTTGCGATATCCTCAGTTGCTCGTTTAAACGATCCTCTTCCCGTTTCGTCTCCTCGAATTTTTCCTCTCCCCGCAAAACTTCTTCTTTGAGGTTATCGCTGAAACTCGAAACGTATAAAAACGACGAAAGTCGATCGACGCCAAAACGAAACCTACACGTCCTTCTCTTTCAACAAAATCTCGGTGTGCGCGTTCGACAATTCCTTGGCCAGCTCGTTGATACACGACCTGCACATGTACAGTAGATCCGGTAGGCTGCTGCCTCTGCTCTAAAACAATTAAACTGTTTCCCGAATTTTTCATTGGCACTTCACGTGTCAAAAAAAATAATGACCAAAGTAACTCTCGCCAAAGAAAAACACGTGCCGCCCGAAACGACGGCGGAAGAAAAGTGTCAGGCCCTGACGTTTTCAGAAAATACGTTTAAATTGCACCCAATCTCGGGAGCCGCCATAGCCGTCGTTCTGGACGAGTGCCACGAAGAGATGACGATCATAAGTTTGTTGATAAACGAAATGCTGCGCGAATCGTGCATCGAGCCGCTCTATTATAGGTCGTCCGAAGACAAGTTAATGAAATCCCAGCGTTCGATACAACGATTCCAGGAGGAGATCTACGAGAAGCTACCGTACAACGATTTCACCAAGTTAAAGGAAGACCTGTATTTCGTGCGGGCCGTGCTCCGGGAGGGACGTCGGGAAATTATCGATACGGGACTTTACACCAGCATTTCGCGGATCGTCACCGACGTGCAGCAGGAGGAGAAGGACGCGAAAGAAACGGAAACGGTGTACATGCTGAAGAAAGCGGAACTGGTGAGCTTGAACAAATTGATCGAAAAACAGAAGGCCGATTACGCGAAGAAGATGGAGGAGGAAAACGCTCGCATCTGGGAATTAGAGCAGCGCGTCGAAGATGTTTGTGGTAAGTGTCGAGGTGGCGCGGGTTGTTGTGTGATTAAAGTTGTTTTAGCGTTCGGCAAGCAGGAGGTGCGTTACACGAACGACTGGGAAAAGTCCAGGCAGCACCAGAACAATTTAAAAATGACTTTGGACGACGTCAACTACAATAAATCTATTAAAACGAGCAGGATAAAAATAGACCACGAGAACAGGGCCCATAACGAAATCAACAGTTTCATACAGGAAGACATAGAAGATCTGAAGCACAGCATACAGTATTGGATGTACCGTTACGAAAGGGAGTTGCAGCAGCTGGAATCCGCAACATTGAAGCTGAAGATGGAATGGGAGTGGATGGCGGCGGGCCATGTCGAATTGAAGAAGAGCTACAACGAACACAAGGTCTGGATCGACGAATATTTGGTGTATAAAGAGGAACTTAGAAGACGAGAGGAACTCGAGAAGTTGCAAAAGCAGGGCGCTATTATAATACAGGCTTGGTGGAGAGGCACCATGGTGAGAAAGAAACTCGGGCCGTTCCGCGTGCTTAAAGGCAAAGGTAAGGATAAAGGTAAGGATAAAGGTAAAGACAAGAAGAAGAAGAAGAAGAAGAAGAAATGAGATGTATACGAATTGTGTTAAATATAAGTACGTCAAAAACTTACTTTGAATTTCGTCCAATTCAGCGAGAACGACATGTTATTTAATTGTCGTTTGAGCGCGTCCAAATCTTCTAGTAAGACATCGCCGGCTTCGGCGCTCTCTTTAATTATTACCTGATTGTCGTGCAACTGACTGGACAAGCACGCGTGTTCGAGCTCGTGGTCCGTTTGGGCCCGTCGCAGCAAGTCTGAAGCGTCGCCGATAGATCGCGAAATTTAATTAGGTATATGAACCGATTGGCAAACCTTTGTAGTTTTTCAGCTGAGAGTTCGTGTGCTTAAGTCGTTGCTCCAGGTATTGTCGTTTCTTTTGGATCGCGTCGAAATTTTTCTCGTGCTCCTCGATTTGATCCGACAGCGCGCCCGCCCTTCTCCTCAGATACGCGTTGTTCTTGTTTAATTTTCCACTATCGCCGAACTGGAATCTTTTAAGTGGTCTTTGTGGTTGAGCGCAACAAAATTTCTAAAAGACCTACCGGAAAACGACATGTGTCTGTCGGGAACTCGCTGAAGTTTCACTTGAAGATTTTCATTTTTCCCCCTTACGATATCGATCTCTTCCTGCAGCACTTTGTTTTGTTTGACAAGTACGTTTAGGCGTTCTTGCATCGACACCTCTTTGACTTTCCACATTTCGCTTTGTTGTATCCACATCTGGCTGGCCAGGTTTTGCGATCGTCGTTCAGCTTCCAAGTACAGTTTCGCGTGGGTCGACATGGCCGTCACTGAAAGAGGCACGATGGAAACACCGTTGGTTTGGCGCGGCGAGCACACTTACGTAACTCTTTTTCGAAATCCTGATCGCGAACGTATTTCGAGATTAAATGGGCGAGGTGGAGCTCGTCTTCCCGGAGCCTTTTCGCGACATCTATCACGTCGCGGAAATCGACGCTCAAATCGTCGTAAACGTTCCTGGAAAATAATCCGACGTAGTCGGACGAAGTTCAAGTTGTAAAACGCATATTTACTCATCGGCGTTGACGGTGCCCTCGTAATGTAAGCAAATTTCTTCGTTTTGATCCACCTTGGCGATGTCTTCGGAATTTCGAAAAAATTGCGATTTTGACGCGATCGTGGCATCGGACTTCTAAAATACCAATCGCGGTGGTTTACTGGAGAAATATTGAGAATTCTAACCTGTGGCTGTCTCGACGGCGTCTTCAGGACGGGTATTTTACTTTTGCCTACGGCATCCTTGCTGGACGTTTGCGTTTCGTCGTTGCATCTGCTGCCGAGTTCGTCGACCAGTCGACCGTGACCGTGAGATTCGCATTTCTTCTTTTTCGCTTTTTGTATTAAATTCGTAAGGAAGTTGCCGGACGTCGACTTTTTGGACGTCAAACTCGTCGTGCTGACCGACGCGTCTCGAATCGGCCGCGGCTCGTCGTCGTCTAAATTAGTCAAACTAGTTGTGAACATGTAGACGAAGAACTTCTTGATCGGCGTAACGTTCTTAACGAGCTCGTGGGTGGTGGAACTGCTGGTCAGGTAAATGTATCGCGAGAAACACGAGGACGGTGTCCGCCACAAATTGGTGGCGGACGTTTTTTTCATTATCTCCAAGTCGGAGGCGCAAGACTCCGATAGATTCCAAATTTTGTGAGTACAGCTGCGAAGGAAGCCGATGATTAAATACAAGCATCTCCTTATCATGCAAAGGCCGCAGCCGTCGTCCGTAAAATTTAGACATGTAACCGTGCGTGATACCTAAAATTTAAGGAGACGGTTAATGACGGAGAAATACCTGACGATCGACTGACCGCATTCGAAAACCTATCGCCCATTTTAAGTTCGATTTGTGGAGAGTGGAAAAGTATAGTATTTACATTTTTTGACAACTGACATTAAACAGTTTAAGCTGCGCAAACTGCGATCCAAAAAATAGTGGACGATCGTAAACAACGAAACGTCGCCGAATCCGAGATTGTTTGTTTCTCTGAGGGTGAAGTTCAGTACACGTTGTTCAAATGTTGGCCCGCTCACGATCAGTAATGCCATTTCTGCGAATTTTCGCGGACTTTCCATCGATTTTCGCGGATGTCTACGATCGTTACCACCGACATCTTTTGCTGAAATTTTAGAACGCATTTGAATCATCGCGCGCTAGATTACATTTTCAAAGAAAATGTGTTATCCACTCCCCCTGTGCAGTTTGACACACTTCCAAATTAAATATTGGGCGTTTGATAAGTTTAATTTAATAAACATTAAAACAATAGTAAATGTGCCAATTTTCGTCATTTTATCTTAAAAGGTTCAGGAGATATTAAATAAAAACGATTCTAAAATGCACATTCGAAGGGGCTCTATCTCTCTTAGGGGGCGATTTAAAAAAAAAACATGTGGAGGTTTTCGTCATGGTTTGTTTGACTTGCTCTACGTGCCCTCAAATTTTGACCACCTATTTTAGGAACACCATGTATAATAAACCACATTTTATATTTCAAACCATACAGTGTATCGCTTATAATGAACTTTTTACATACATACTGCAATCTTCAACATAGTGTAAATATGGCTTAGAACAAATATTCAAAATGTGCTCCTTAAGCTTAATATTAACAGCATTAGACCGGGGAATACAATTTGGAGTAATTGTAAAGAAATATGGGAAATATCATCTGGGAGACGCTTTGGAAGGTATAATATGTGAAGTTTGTAGACATTCAAGAAGTAAAAGAAAATCGAGCAGACGTTCGAGTAGAAAAGCGCGCAGATCACGTCGTCTTCGTCGTCAGTGTAGTCGGCGTCAGAGTAGCACAGACGTACGTTGTTTTTAAACGACGTCTTATTTAACTTTCTAATATTTAATAAAAAACTTTGTATAATAAAATGTTGAGAATTTTTGTTGACGTTTTTTATATTATAATATAACTGTGGTGTTAACGATAAACGGATGCTAGTTGTTTAGTTTGTTTTCTATACGTCAAATTTTAATTGGTAGTTTAATAGTTTTTCCACAATTTATTCCACAAAATAACTCTTCAAAGAGCACTTTAGTTATGGACAAATTTTTACGACCTGATAGGTTCGATGCTGATCCAAATGATTCAAAAGCACCTCAGGCATGGATTCACTATATAAGTAATAAAATTAATTTTAAATATTTAATACTACAATTATTAAAGTAAAAGTGTGTCGAGAATAATTATTTAAAGTTACAAACTTGATAAAGAAAAGTATTATTTTGAAAATATAATTTTTCAAAATACATTAACACTTAATTTACTTTAGTGAAGATTTCGATTGCTTTATTAAAATAACGTTAGAATAACGAATGAATATTTCTTTAAGAGACGCTGTTTACAAAAGGACCTTACGGGTTTTTATAAGGAGCTGGGCCCAACTGAAGATAGCAATGAACCATATACCGTTTGAAGGCTCTCAACGAGTACTACAACGTAGGCCCAAGCATAAGTCACGAAAATGGAGTATAACATTTTTACAAGCATTCAAATGTTTTATATCGGTTTTCTAACTAAAGACATTTATCGATAGAATTCATGAACAAGTACTCGTGTGTTATATACCATCGGAAAGTGCGCTTCGAGATCTTTACGGTGGTGTCAAATTCAACGTCCTAACTGGTGGTACAAGGTGGGCCAAAAGAAATCACCCTATTGGAAGATGCTCTTATTTTTGCAAATGGCGGCCAATGTCAAATCTGTTTTGACATTTGTGAACTAGACAGATGTAGAATACAAGTAAACAAGCCATGGAGCGATACACTCCCCAAGAACGCGGAATAATCGTGTCTATTTTTTTGCGTAACAATTCGTCTGTGGTGTTGGCGCAGCGCGAATTCCGTCGCCGATTCCCCAGTCGTCCGACACCGACTGCGCAAACACTGCGCCGTTTGGCCACCAACCTTGAAGAGTATGGGACCACACGAGACGCTGCCAAGAGTGGCCGGCCCCGGAGCGCCCGTTTTGCCGAGAATATCGCCGCTGTTGCCGAGGATGTCGATGGATGCTATAGGGCCATGTTAACCGAGTTTTTTCTGCCGCAATTGAACGAATTAGGACCGGAGGACATGTGGTTCCAACAGGACGGAGCAACGGCACACACTGCGCGAGCCACAACCGATATTCTGAAGGCGGCGTTCCCGGGTCGCCTCATCTCTCGTTTTGGCGATTTGCACTGGCCCGCAAGATCGCCCGATTTAACCGTTCCAGACTTTTTTTTGTGGGGTTTTTTGAAGTCCCGTGTTTACGTGAACAAGCCCGAGACCCTGGAAGCCCTCAAGGACAACATTCGACACGAGTGCGAGAATCTGTCGCCCGAAGTTCTCGCCGAAGTGATGAAAAATGCCATAAAACGAGCCCGAATAGCAATCAATTGTGACGGCACCCATTTGGCCGATATCATCTTCTCGACTTGACCAATAAAATTCTAAAGGTTCAAATAAACATAATCAAAAAACAGAATCGAAGTTTTTCATTTAGAAAAAAAATGAGAGCTAAACAACATCGGATGACTTCTTTTGGCCCACCTTGTACAAAGGCACTTTCAAGGCTTTAAATGAATTTTTATGCGGGCTCAGCAACTTGTAACCAGTCTAGGACATGCATACGTCGACGGACCCTCACGAGCCATATACCATTGGAAAGTGCGCTTCGAGATCTTTTCGATGGTGTCAAATTCAACGACCTAGATATTGGTACAAGCACACTTTTATTGCTTTAAATGGATTTTTGTCCGGTTCCAGCAAGGTATATTCCGTCAAAGACACGCATACGTCGACGGACCCTCACGAACCATATACCACTGGAAAGCGCGCATCGACATCTTTACGATGGTGATAAATTCAACGACCTAACTGGTGGTACAAGTACACTTTTAATGCTTTAAATGGATTATATATATATTATAGAATTAGTACATATTGCATAAGTCTAGACGAAAGAAATAATTGTAAACCAAAAAAGTACTTGATGTGATAGATATTACACGCTTAAGTAACGTAACATTAACTTAAATTAACTGATTAGCGATGTTTATTGCTGGTGGTGCATACGAATTGGTCGGTAAAGCATGCGAAAGCAACCACAACACAAAACAAAAATCCATTTAAAGCATTGAAAGTGTGCTTGTACCGGCAGCTAGGTCGTTGAATTTAACACCATCGTAAAGATCTCGAAGCGCACTTTCCAATGGTATATGGCTCGTGAGGGTCCATCGACGTATGCGTGTTCTAGACGTGATACACGTTGCTGGGCCCGCATAAAAATTCATTTAAAGCATTGAAAGTCCCCTTGTACCATCAGTTAGGACGTTGATTTTGTCACCATTGTATAGATCTTGAAGCGTACTTTCCGATGGTATATGGCTGGTGATGGTCCGATGACATATGCGTGTCCTAGACTGGTTACATGTTTCTAGGTCTGCATAAAAATTCATTTAAAGCATTAAAAGTGCCCTTGTACCACCAGTTAGGACGTTGAATTTGACACCATCTTGTAGATCTCGAAGCGCACTTTCCGATGGTATATAACACATGAGTACTTATTCATGAATTCTATCGATAAATGTCTTTAGTTACAAAACCGATATAAAACATTTGAATGCTCGTAAAAATGTTGTACTCCGTTTTCGTGACTTATACTTGAACCTACGTTGTAGTACTCGTTGAGAGCTTTCAAACGATATTGCTATCTTCAGTTGGGCCCAGCTCCTTATAAAAACCCGTAAGGTCCTTTAGTTATTGAATGCTAAAACTTAAATGTGCAGAAACAGTGTTTTAATAAAGTTAAAAATTTATTTGGCAGGTATATTAATACTCTTATTATGGAAAATAACCAATTAATAAAACTTAAAATCAATTAAAAATTACTATATATTTCAGCCCTGATTGGAACTATCGTTAGTGCTAAAAAACGTACAACAAATTGACAAATTAACAATTACTAACTATGAAAATACAACATTTAAAATATTAAAATAATAAAACTTCAAAATATGAGAATATATTAATTATATAAATTTTTTCTAAGTTTTATTAATTGGCCATTTACCATAAAAATAAAGAAGAGAAACAGTGTTTTTGCAGGGTTATTCTTTATAGACGTCGCGTCGTTAGCTTATACTATTATCGTTGTTTACATGAATTTGTCATTAGCTTGTCTTTTAAATATTATGGTGCTTAATAAATTGTAGATTCGTCTGTATATAACAATGATTTTATTTTAAAAACTTTCTGACAAAAATTCAACGGTTTGCTTGCATTTTGACATTTCATTTTGATTATTACGGTCTACTTTGGTGGATAAAAATGTAATTAAATGAGTACTTTTAGGTAGAATACCCTTTATAAAAATTGAAAAGGAGAACAAAATAGGAGTCGTTCCATTTGAAAAAATTAGTTATGGCACTTTGAAGTTTGGAATGTTTGCCTTTTTTTTGTGAACACCCTGTATCACTTGTAACTTCTAACTTAAAAATATGAAATAACCTTTTATTGATAACGTGTATTGGAATCCATCTTGGATACTGTATAGTAGGACATAAAATAGGACTAATAATTTATGACATGATTGAAGCTAACAATGCTTTTCTCTTTCCACAACCAACCAAGGCTGAAAGACATTTTGCACATCCGTTATCAAAAAAAATAAAAATTACTAAAAAACACCCTTTACATTACTCTATCGACAAACTTTAGATAAATTAATTTAATATTTAATTAGTCCAGAATTTAAAACAAAATTACATCGCTGTTATAAAATCAAGTAATTCTTTACTAATTGTTTACGTCTTTATTAATTTGATAAAACTATGACAATCTATAAATGTCACTTCAATGTTTGATTTTGACTAATCATCTAAATTTTTTGTAAATTTATTTTATCTATTATTTATATTTTTTAATGGCTCCGACTACGAAATCTCCAAAAGCTGCCAACGTTATTTTACTAGCGCTACGTGATTTGACCTATACAGAATCTGATCAGAATGGAGGAGTCTCCTTTGAACACTTATCAGAATATTTAAGCACAGAATATAAGATATCCAGAAAGTGCAATGAAGATATATTAACTGCGTTGAATCGCGGTATACATTTTGGAATAATTATAAATAAAAATGGAAAATATTACTTGGGAGATGCCTTAAAAGATTTTTGCACAATTTGTTGTCACGTCAAGCGTTCTCGAAAGAGAGTAGGTGGTGGTTCGGTTAGAAGATCGCGCAGAAAGCCCAGATCTACTAAAAATCGTACTAAAAAATCCCGTTCATGTCGCCGGCGCAAGCAACGTCGTCGGGGTTAGCGACGCCCATGCAAAAAAAAAGATTTTTAATTAAAATTTTTAATATTTTCTTGTATGCCTTTAGTATGCGTAAAACTGTTTAGTAATGAATAAAGAGGGGTCATAACAGAAGTTTATTTTATTCAAATATAGCTAGATATATTTTAATTGACGGTTATCCCCTTAGAGATAAATTTATTTAACCCTTTAATATTATTATACCACGCTCATTTAATAAAATAAAAAGTGTTTTCAGAACTGTATTTGTATTATTATATTGTACCAATAACTTCAAAACGTATTTTTGGAAACTGTTGACTCGAATTCAAAATAAATGAAGTTAGTAGCATAGTAAAAAGAAAAGACCTTGATCAAACAGAGGTTCATAATAGGCCCAAAAGAGTATCTTAACTTCGTCGTTTTTCAATGCATAAAAAGTAGCAATACGTTGGTAGAAGTAATTGACTTTTGGTATTTTGGAAGTAAAATTACAAACGACGGAAAAGGCAACGAAGAAATAGCGGCAAGAGTAGGACAAGCAAATGCCGCATTTTCCAAAGAGAAAAACTTACTAACATACTGATCGACCTCTGTTTACTTACTTCATACGAGAACCCGTTAGGTCGACCAAGGTTATAGTATATATTTCAGATAATAAAGGATATGGAATGCAATGAATATATAGAAATGAAAATATTGGCTTGTGACACAGGGAGATGGAAGGAGCCAAACCAATAATCGTTAAGATTGAGAACTAAGAGAGAAATGCCTATAATAAGTCTATTACTACGGTAAATTGAAACAAATAATTTTCATTACTACACACTTCAGTAAGAAATTAAGAGAAAAGTCACGAAGAGTTACCGAAGAAAATTAAATGTACACAAATTTTAAAATTACAGCTACCATCTCAAATCTTAACACTTTCAATAAACTATTTATGCGAAACACCCTGTACGACACTTTCGTTTTGCATATTATTTTATAAGCGTAAACAGTTTTATGATATAAGATCACCGTTTCGTGCGCAAATTAAACTTTAAAAATTGAACAAAAATAAATAAAATTCTTACTTTTGATCAGTTAAAATCTCCAAACGGGACATTCTTGTCTTCGTTTTACGAAACAAAGTTTACCATGTTTTACTCTTTTTGTAAAAGAAAAACGGCAAAAAATCCGAGTACGTCTTCGTAACCGTTACGGCTGTCCGAATAAAATTAGGCGAATAAAATTTCAAAAGGCCTAGAATTATAAAAAAAAGTTTAATAACTGCGGCCAAATTTCAATTTTGAAAGTTGGTTTAAAGAAAAGCAACGTAAAAAACCTACCGATCGGCCTCGATTTTTAAGCAAACCGTTTATTTACTGCCGATGGTCGACGGGTAAGCCTTAAAAATTAAGACGGGACAGGGATTCGAACCCGCGATCGTCGTATCGCGAAACCGAGACTGGATCGTTTCGCTTTCGGGGCGCCGCGCCGCGCTAGCTGAAAAATGAAACATGTTAATAATATATTTATTTTACTATGGACGTATATTTTTATTATAGTATTTTACATTTATTTTTACACTTAAGCGCTTGCCTATTAACAAATTTATACATTTCCTTGCAAACAATAAAAAACTATACATTTAAAAAATTTCAATTATTAGGTATTACATATAAATAAATAAATAAATATATATATATATATATATATATATATATATATATATGTATATATGTATTACGGTGAAGTATATATTCTACGATGAGCTAAACAATCAGTCAATAACAACAAGTCAATATTAATAAAACAACCACATTTACATAAAATGTTGCAGAATGTAAACCACAAGCTGATTTTACAATATAACCGCTTGCGTAAGTCATGTTGACTATGAATACGCCCTCGCTAAGACCATTAGGCGAACGAACGATGAAGGAATACTCGCCGACGTCCGTGTTTGTCACTTTCGTTAGGTACAAAACGGCCTGATGACAGTTCGGCGTCGACGAGTTCTAAAATAAAAACGGTATCGCATTTATTTCGAGTAATTGTTCTCGTCGTCGATAAGGTTCGGCGTTTATAGATTTAGGGCAGAAACCGTAACAGAGCCTCGACTCGAGCAGCGACTCGAGGCCTCGACACTGTGACCTCCAAACAAACACATTGTTTCAAATACACTCCTTCATAGTAGTCTCGACTCACGACTCGAGCTTCGATTCCAGCAAGGAATCAAAACGTGCCCGGATGCCAGGCTCGAGTCGAGATATAAGTTGATAAGTCTCGAGAAACGCTACACGTTCGATTCCTTGTTAGAGTCGCAACTAGAGTCATAGGTTTCATTGCGAAGGAGTGTTTTTAAAACAATGCGTTTGTTTGGAGGTCGCAGTCGCCGCCCGAGTCGCGGCACGAGTCGATGCTCCTCCGCCACGTTCTTCGAAGGTCCACCCCCTCGCTTACAACACGCTCGAATGCTTACCGTAATTCCGTACGCGATGATTCCGTTTGCGGATTCTCCAGGCTTAAAGACTTTATCCCTCGCCACCCAGAAAACTTTGTCGTACGCGGGATTGGCACAAAATTCCATCGTCAGCGTTAACGGTTGCCCGTAAACGGCCGTTATGCTCTTGTTAGTTGGAAAAACCATAGGTCGACCTGAAACAAAACAAAGTTTCGTTTTACTAATTCCCATATCTTGTCATCTCTTTGCGTCTTGCGGGATTCGGGCGAACCGGGCGCGCGCGAACAAACAAACTGAGAGGAATTCGACATTTTCGGAACGGAATCCGGAAAAAGTTAATTTCGCAGTCGATTGTGGTGGTAAATGTGCACGAAATACCTGCCCAGATCCCGCGGGCCGACATTTTTGCGGTGGGGCGCGAATCTAGTTCGGAATTTTATTCTCTACCGCGCCACGCGATACCCTTAAAGCTCTCTTTCCCTCCCCCCTTACATATTTCATAATTATTACGCGAGCCATCCCGAGGTTTCAAAGCAATAATGTAGCAACCGTTCCCCGGAGAGTCGGCAGTAATAAAACACAACCGCAACAGTCAACGGGAGGATGTTTTCCTGCTAATTTCGTCCCCGGGGAGAACGCTAGGCGAGGACAAACGCCCATCCCGCATTAGCCAAACTTTGGTCGCGATAACTTTTGTACGACCGCAGTTAATAGAATGCTCTGCATGTTAAACACGGCCTCCGGGATTTAGTTTTAAGGCGTAACCCTGATGAAGTCGTAACGCTTACAGTCTTCCAGGATTTAGCAAACTAATAATTCGCTACTTCCAATTATAAGAGATAAGGAACGCCACGAATGTAAACATGGAGCGCGAGAGCAACTTTTGACTTCAGATGACGATATTAACCCCGATATTTGTAATACGATTTTACATAAAGGACATGCCATAAAATCCCTCAAATCCGACTTCATTTGGTTATATAAAATTCAAGATGGGTTTTAGGTTGCGATAAGAGTCGCCGAAAAGTATTTTAATATTCAGTTTACTGTCGGAGTCGTTTACGATTTCGATATAATTTAAATCCTCGAAATTGTTGCTTGTAGTCGATAATAAGAATTCGCTTTCGAATCTGCCGGACGGGAGACAATTACGAAAAATAATGTTTCGACTTGTTTAGATAGTTCTAACAATAAGCTTACAATCGGAGGTAATTGGGGATGGAACGAAAACGTATACAAATCCACCACTCGATATTTCGATACGTCGACGATCGAATGGAAAACATACATACAAAGAAAACTCCTGAAGATGAGACGATTATGTGGAGTACAAAACAGACCTAAATATTACGTTTCAAGGGCTGATTTTTATTTCCATTAAACGATAATACCTACGAACGTACGGAAAGAATTTTTTCACAAAAGAAAACGCAAGTACATAAGCAGATTTTAAATTAATAAGCGAAATTACAAAAGAAATGATGAAATTGCAAAAACGATCTTTCGCACAATTAATAATAAACAGCAGAATCAATTTCGAAAACTAAAATAATTCAAATTTCCAATGCACGATGAGTCGCGTACGAGTATGAGTTAACGAAAGTTAACTCGCGTAATCATTTCGAGCGTTCGAGAATATTTCGCAGGTAAATTACGCCGTAACGATGTACGCATCGACGAGTTTCGGGTACGAATTAAACACGCGCGAGGCGCTCGCCGATTAAAATAAACCGGAACTTTTTACCGGAAATTTTTACGACCCAAAGAAATTTAAGAAACGCCATCTATAAGTAGAATTACGAATGCAAACAAACAAACGTCAAACAATTAATTCAAATCCTATTAAAGCATTTTAAAATGGAAATCTTGAACGAGCTCGGGAATCGCACGATAATTCGTTCGATTAAAATTTAATATCCATTACCTTGCTACGGCGTTAAACCGAAAAATCGACGGTATCGATCGATTTTGGTCCGTCGGATGCCCGCGGGCGGTCGGGAGACGCGCGTTTCATCGAACGCGCATAATTTGCGATTGGCAGCCCCGCCAATTGGCAACTGAGCTTTCGACAACTCAATTGAACCCGCTCGCTGATTCGCGCTGAAAATAAAGACGCCAAAAACACGGAACGATTCGATGGAAACTATCGAAGATACGACCACGAAGCGGGAAAACGAACGCGCGACCTCGTCCAAATTTTTCGACAGAAACCGATATACCCTACACGGTTTATAATCGAATAAGTAGATAATAGCGAGCGCGTAGGTGGTCAAAATTCGTTAGAAAAAGCGGGTTCATATTCACAAATTGTACAGAAACAGTCAGAAAAACCACATCAATTCAGTTGCGACTTGATGAATATCTCTTATAGTGTGAATTGCTCGGTACGAAAGATTCGCGATCTTGAAAATAATAAGCTGTAGCGTTAAAGACCGCGAATGATCTCGAACGAGCCCATTTTTAAGGCCAAATTGTCTGAGGCACCTTAGTAAGGGCTCGTCTTGACTGGCTTCAAGACGGGTGGTAGGGAGTGTATGGAAGGGGTTCTTCCCCTTCCAACAAGTTGGGTTTTATTGCGGACACGTCGACGGTGGACGAGAAGCCAGGAGCGTCGTGCGTTTGCATAACCCTCGACGTTAGAAACGGCTTTAACTTGGCGAGTTGCGGAGAAGAGACTTACCCTCACAACATAATCGAGGTTTACTTTGCGGTAAGCGTCGGGGTTCCCCAGGGTTCGTTTTTGGGCCCTATTCTTTGGAATTTGATATAAGCACGATGAGGTTCTGCGTTTGACGTTCTCGCGAGGGCGAGTGGATGAATTATATACGTTATAGATGCGCATCAAACAAACTATTTTAATCCATTTGTGTCGCAAATAACATAAAAACTGCGCCAACAAAGAAAAAACTCCAAACGTGTTCAAGTAAATATTGTTATAAATAAACGAATGGAAAGTAAATTCGACTTTCGCGATACGGACATAAATCCGAAACATTAAACAAATACGATGAATTACACAGCTCTCTCATACATATTTTTCCATTATTCGATGCATAAACTGTCGGGGGCGACCTTGTTTATAACTAAAAGGGCTTTAATAAACAAACAAACAAAACACAAAAGATAGGAGAAATGTGGGCCCCTTCTTTATTCAAAGTATACGGCACTAAATTAAAAACAAACAACTGCACGAATTATTATTCTTCTTTTTTTTGTTTTCGTTTAAGAGAAGACGCCGCACAGCGCCGGCTTCGCATCGCGTCATCCGCACCTTTCAACGGCGAAACAAAGCATAAAATTAGAAACGAACGAAATTGTTTCGAATATTCTCATAAAAGAAGTTAGACTTTAACAGCGTGTTGTGTTAGAGGGGCATAAAAGTACAGTTTAACTATAAAACTGACATTTCGAGGGATGGTTTGTGTGCAATAAAGTTAAAGAACAAGTTTATCTCTTTATTTTGCTTTGCCACAATTTTCGACTGCAAAGTAACGTTTTAGATCTCCAGTCGATTTCGTCGGTAACTATCTGCGGGGAAAACCTCGAATTATCGCGGATATTTCCGCTTCGTTTATGACGAGGTGTCGGCGGGAGATTTAAACAAATCGAAAATTGCGATAATATACTATTAAGGTAATTCTAAATAGTTTGCGGTGATGTTTACCTTCGGAAAACTCCCCCGGAGTTTATAAAGAGGTTAACTTCCGGGAAACTGCGTAGCAGAATGCAGATGTATACGGATCCGAGTTTACAAAGTGGTTATAAAGTAAATCCGAGCAAGTTCTAATGCTACCTCGGTTATTAACGGACAAATTAACATAGTTAATAAACTTTCGGCGCGCTTACGTAACTAGCAGTCGGAACCAGCAGTTGGGCAGAAATCTTAACTCGAAAGGTTAGTTGCGGATGTAACCGTCCGTCGATCGATCGTACCCGCGCGACGTCCTCCCCGTTAACGAACTACTTAGCAACACAATTTTCGTCTTTACATTTCGACATCTAAGTGCCTGATTAATTTCGCGTACGCGTAACTAATTTCGGGATCCTTTTCAAAGGCGCTCGGCGAGCGCCATAACTCGGCCGCTTTTATGGGGTAGCCTGGCATCTTTAACGAGGGCGCCACTCTTTTAGGGCGCATTAAAAGCGCGGCGAGTTGATTTTGGACGTCGTGAAAGATGTAATTGGAGAAACCGCCGGATCGGAGTAGTTTCGCGCGTCGCACATCGATTCGAAGCCGAACCGAACGCCAACAACGGGAATATAACTGTAAAAATGGGCTGTTGAGCAGTTTCAATAGAAGCACTTAATTTGGATTTAATCAAATAACCGCCAATCGTTAGTTTCGAATTTGCCTCGTCACGCGGTGGTGTGGCGTTGCCACTAAATCTAAATTTCGCTTGCACGAAATTCTCTAAATTATCTGTAAAATTTGGAGGCGACCGCGACCACGCAAACTCGTTTTTAATTTCACTCGGTCCAAACAGGTTCCGCTAAAATATTAGAGCCAATACGCTACTTAATTTCAAGTTAAGAAATTTTTTTTATAAATAATTATGTAATTCTTTTCGTACGACGAAGCTTTTGCGCCATTACACTTACAGTAAACTCGATCGTAAGACGACCCTCTGTATATATTTAATAACGTGAAAATAAATAAATATTCGATTATTTATATTATATCTATTAGCCTGTCGCTTGTTTTCGATGCTAATAATTAATAAAGGGTATAGCCGGATAAGCATGGCAAAATGGCCCCCAAAGAAATCTACGAAACAACCTATATTATTACATTGGCAAGTCATAAGGAAACGATATATACACGTTTTACTCCCTGACCTTCAGTAGTCCTTGAGAAAATCAAAAAAGTATGTACCGGAGGAACTATTTTTTAAATTCGTTTATCTACGAAACTATTATAGCTACGAACATAAATCAAAAACAGATTGTTAGAGAATACTTCACAATATAACATATGTTTTTTCTATTAGTTTCGACTAATAATAACTATTAAAAAATTAATGGAGAAATGATGAAAATTGAAAATTTTACAATTCGGCCAGAGTGACAATCATCAAAAAAATGTCAAATATTGCTACTAATGTCTACTACTACTCCTAAAAGTTTTGTGAAAAAAAAATTGGTACAACACTCTGAAAAAAAATAAAAGCAAATATTGGTAGCGTCAAAACAAAAATGACAAGTTAAGTTTTTTACGTTGTTTAAACCGCGAATAGAAGTAGTGGTCAAGTAAAAAATATAAGAATGTTTCACTACTTACTGTAGTTGTGTAAAGCGATCTCATTGTCAGTACCCATCACCATACAGGAACAGCGCTGGCGCGGCGCTTTAGTCGGACATGCAGTTCAAGTTCTAACATTCTTGCAGTGTTGTTAATATTTATGTTCGACGATTAAAATACGTAGTTCTAGAAATTCGAAAATCGTACTCAGGTCCAAAAAAAGTGCCTTTGTGTAAGCCGTTTACATCTGTACAACCAATGGCTACATTCTTGATATTGTTGGGCCTTTTTATGGTACTCAAAATGATGCCACGATTATGAAACTCGTATTACAAGACTCCGTAGGCATAAGAACTACGTTACAACCACATGATGTGTTCATTGTTGATCGTGATTTTCGTGATGTAATAAATTACATAACTAATGAAGACTTTACCGCATTTATGCCTGCCTGTAAAGGCAAAAAATCTCAATTAACTACGGAAATAGCAAACATATCGCGAAAAGTAACAAAAATACGTTGTGTAGTCGAAGGTGTACATGGTGCTATAAGCCAAAAATATCGTCTCTTACATCACAACTTAGATAATAAACTGCTTCCAAAGGTACGATTGTTGTGATACGGACATAGGTTGAGTTCAGATGGTGCATTACAAGACGAAATTATTGAATATATGGAAAGCAGAATGAATTCGACAAATACTTTGCGGGAAGATGTTGATAATCATCATTGTAATCGTCGGAAATCGTCTTTTCAACATCTAATGGTATCTGACCTCCTAGATTTTCCACGTTTAACTGAGCAAGACTTGAAAGTTTTATTTACAGGCAGTTATCAACTTTCCCAAGCTGTGTCGTAATTATCAGAAATACTGGACAATAAGAATAATCTTCTCGTGCAGTATGTCAAGCAAACACCACATATTATAAAACTGAACGTACGATCGAGACATAAAAATAATAAAGTATATCGTATTTATATCGATTATATTCTTATTGTTGTGACTGTCCCAACGGTAATAGAACAGTTGGGTGTTGTTCACATGCAGAAACTATAATATATTATTTATCACTCACCCGATAAATGCCGCGTAATATATGTCCAAAAGAGATATTGTCAAAAATATTTGCAACAAATTCTGTTTCTGTTGTCATTAATGAAGATAATGATGATGATTAATAATATTGACTGTAGGTAAACATCTGTACTTACTCAGGCAACTATATAACCAGAATTAATTAATAATAATAGAAACGTTTTCCATCGCATTCGATTATATTTATGTACATAAGACATTTGTAACTTTTCTATTAACTGAAATCCCTGTATATTAGACACTTATTTGCATTTTTTGTTTTGTTTATATTTTATATTGTCATAATTGATGTTTTATTTTGTTATAGTTTATATTTTTGTTTATGTAGGTGCGGTACATTATATAGTAATAGTGACTATAGAGTGTACATTATTTTTTTTCAAAGTGTTGTACCAATTTTTTTTTCACGAAACTTTTAGGAGTAGTAGTAGACATTAGTAGCAATATTTGACATTTTTTTGATGATTGTCACTCTGGCCGAACTGTAAAATTTTCAATTTTCAAAATTTCTCCATTAATTTTTTAATAGTTATTATTAGTCGAAACTAATAGAAAAAACATATGTTATATTGTGAAGTATTCTCTAACAATCTGTTTTTGATTTATGTTCGTAGCTATAATAGTTCCGTAGATAAACGTATTTAAAAAATAGTTCCCCCGGTACATACTTTTTTGATTTTCTCAAGGACTACTGAAGGTCAGGGAGTAAAACGTGTATATATCGTTTCCTTATGACTTGCCAATGTAATAATATAGGTTGCTTCGTAGATTTCTTTGGGGGCCATTTTGCCATGCTTATCCGGCTATACCCTTTCAAAACAATTTACTAGAAATCATGCCCTGAATGTGAATATAAAGAAAACTTAAAAGAATTAAAAACAAAAAAATAAATAAATCTAAACGATTCAAGCTTTCCAATGCATATTTTTTTGATGATCGTATTTCACAACGTTAAACAGTTTACAATAAAAAATTGAATAGGGGTTGCTTGTTTCATGCACTCGTAATAATAAGAATAGAGGGGGGGGAGGCACCTAGCCCCCACCACTTTTTATGTCAAACCGCCAATGTCGTGCGGACGAACGCGACCGTCCGGGATGCACGATTAAATTGATTCGCGCTTTGATTTACGGATAATTGCGCAATTCGGATGTTTAATTTGCGGTTTTATGTAATTTCTCGACTTAATTCCTGGAATTAACGCTTTAATTAGATCGACTAATTTTATTAGAGTTTTAATTGCGCGTTTTAATTCCTAGAATTTTGAGGGTTTAATTTAATTTCAGGAATTTGTCGGCGCGGCATAAAGGACCACGCACACTTTATATGGAAAAATAGGAACCACTCAAATCGATTTTTCTTTATATCAATCGACTCATAATTCGACGAATAATTATTATCACTGCGCCAATTTTGTTAATTTATAAATAAAGCCGCAATCTTTAATTAACGCTCTTATGAGAATTTCGTGAGAGCAAAAGAGAACCTACTAAAATCAAATTTGTTTGAGTTCATAAATCAACTTTGTTATTTATTGCGGGGTACTTAACATCGACGGGTCGGTACCTACCTACTTAAACTGGCCTGAAATTTAAAACGATTGAAATAATTCTTTAAATGGCTTAAAAATTCTTGGCTTTGTGCACATTAAAAGTGTATACAAAACTAAGAGATTATTTGTACCTATCTATAAAAAGATAATATCGATGGCATTTTGTCAAAAAAGCGTAACGCATACTTTCTATTAAAATGAATTATTTAATTAAATAAATCTGGTAACAATATTTCGATTTTTTTCACCGGAAAAATCAATTTGTATTTCCGCCAAACGTATCTTCTAATAGCTACATGACAACGCAACATGTGTTCTCCGGTAAAATTTACTTTTTGTGGGTCACGCCCCTCTGGAAAACCTACGTCGATATTTACATCAGCTTGCTTTTTGCAATTGCTTTTATAATACAGTTGCTGTTGCTGTTAACGCTAATAATTGGAAATAAAGTCTATTAATATATTAATAACATTAACAAACAATTCAAATAAAAAACAAAACATATTCACGAATAACAAATCAATAAAAAAAATAATTCTTCATATATTCAAATTTGTGACTCAAATAAATAATAAAATTATCCAATATAAGACAAAAATACACATAATGTAGCTGTTTATTTTTCTACCTCTATTAAAAATGTTCACCATAAAATATCTATAGGTAACTCCAAATTATTAATTTTAATTTAGTGGGGGTAGTAGTGACCAGCCTCATTAGAGATCTCTGTCAAGTAACTTTAAAATAACTTTGTAATGTAATAAATAATTCCATAAATCATTAATATTGAAAAATCGGCCTATGTATATCGGCCAAAAAAGAAATCTTCCGCATAAAATTGTGGCTATTATAACAATTACGGCCTATCCAAACCTATAGGCAATTCACGTCATCAATAAAAAGTCACTAGATTGTTTATTTGTAATTCGGTTTAAAGTGACATACTCTATAGATGATTTACTTGCGCATATATTAGATGGTAAAAGGAAAGACTACAATTTATTAGAACTGTCAAAATACGAACGACGAGGTGACAGCACTGTGTGAAACGTCATCATCCAGTAACTCTTTATCGATGACGTAAATTGCCTATAGGTTTGGATAAAATGTAACTATAGTTTATCCAAACCTATATGATGTTCACGTCATCAATATAAGGTTACTAGATGATGACGTTTTACACAGTGCTGTCACCTCGTCGTTCGTATTTTGACAGTTCTAATAAATTGTAGTTTTTCTTTATACCATCTAACATGTGCGCAGGTAAATCATCTATGGAATATGTCACTTTCCAAACTTTAAACCGAATTACAAATAAACAATCTAGCAACTTTTTGTTGATGACGTGAACGTCATATAGGTTTGGATAAGCTTTAACAAAACTATTAGTTTTTAGGCAATTCTTTTATTCCAGGTTTTAAGCTCGCTTACAGTAGGTACCTTCCTAATTCTATTCTAACGACTCTAAATAGTAGGATTGAATTCAGAATTTAAATGCTAACGTCAATTCAATATGATGAATACGGGTTTAAAATTCTTAATTACAACAAGGAATCGAACAATATAATACTCTATGAGCACTATTTTACTGTTTTCTACCTGCTACTTACATTTGTGTCGTTTCTTAGAAACGTATTTACCATGACTCCCTCCATAAATAACGAGCGACAGATTTATAAACTTCCAAGATAATTTAAAGCCCAAATTTTTTCAATGAATTGTTCTTTAACGGGTTTAATAATGAAGTTACAGATTTGGCGCAATGATAATAATTATTCGTCACTTTAAGACGCATCGATTGATATAAAAAAAAATCGATTTGAGTGGTTCCTATTTTTCCATATAAAGTGTGCGTGGTCCTTTAGGCGAAATTATAAGTTAATCGCGAATATCTCCGAAAGTAATGAAAATATGGGCGCAAATTATTTAGTTTATTTTCAGAATTTGCGCCGTTGTTGTTTCGTTCAAGGTCTCGCGCACCTTGGTTATTTTCTAAATTTTTCGCGATCCATTGCGATTTGTGGTTCGCGAGCAATTTAATGACGTGCAGGTTATTTTCTTATTTTCTTGGAAATTAAAAGCACGCGTTTTTGACGAGGGTTTTTCCGCGAAACGTTTTTAGACGTTAACGAAAAATAATTTGAAAACTCGACGAGCTCGACAATTGTTCGTCGTCGTATGAAAGGTATATATTTCTGCCGGGATGAGATGATTTTTGCGTTGGTCTCGTACTTTTCAACCCGAACCGTCGCCCTCGACGGACGCGAGCGGGAAAACCCGCTTTGTTCGATTTGAAATGTTATTTTCGAAGTAAACTAACCTCGATTTTCTGTAATCCTTGGGGGAAAACTATTTACCGTGCGTCGGTTACTCATCGAGATTTGTGTCTAACTATAACAAAGCGCCCGAGACTTTCTTGACGATATAACGGAAAACCGATACCGCTGCCCACGATAATTGAAAAACGATACCTTTTTCATCTATTATTATTTTGTCAGTTGTTATATTTGGGGTAAAGTTACGGTGCTTTTCAAATTTTTTAGAACGCATCTCGTTGAAGTATCACGTTCTGATAGAAACGAAAAAACGATGAAAACGAAAATCGAGATAACAATCGGTACGTAGCGTTGTATCGGCGTCATCTGCAAATACTGCTCGACTCGCTTGTTTTCGACATTCATCCCCTCGACGAACAATAAAAACGTCTTGCGCTAGATAACACGACGAATTTATCACAATTTCACGAACGACTCATTATCCGCCCGTCAATTAGCGACTCGTTTTAAATAGAGAACAAAGCGAGGGAAAGTTTATAATTTTACGGTCACGATCTCGGGCTCCGGTGACGGCATCGGCAGGGAGCTCGCAAGTTCAATTGTTTAATATTCTTCGACCGGGATTGTCGGATTCGGATTTGATTTGGTCGCCTGTCTGACTTCGTGACGGGAATACAAAATGACGTGCCGGCCATGACTGGATTTAAATGTCGAGAAGGGTTGCTTATTTCGATGTTCCTTCGTATCGCGTTGCTGCGGCATTTTTTAAAGTCGCCCCAACTTCCCGGAATTTACGTAGGTGCGTACCTACCCGCGTTTGGCTCGCCGCCCAAATATGCGCATATTTATTCGGCAATTTGTCGTCCTTCAACAAATACCATTAAAACTTAACTGGAAACTTTCGGCCGTGGCATGTAGTACACATCCACATAACGTTCTACTTATGCGAGTTTGAAACTCCTAAAACGTTTGCGGAAACCGCTCGCCATTTCGTTTTACACTTTTTACGGCGTCGTTCGTAGCCGGACATCTCTGTAGTACAACGTCCTATTTGGCAAAGCGACTTGAAACTTTTACGGCAGCTTTCATCCTTTATCGCCTTTCTAATGTAAACCGACAGAAAACTTTACCGTGCATCCGACCGGCACAAATTCTCCCCCCCCCCTACCCTCCCATCCGAGCTTTCGCCCCCAAGAGAAAAAAGAAAACATTCGATCGACGAAAACTAACCGTTGAAACTTAATATTTTATTGTGTATAGGTTTTCCGTTTTGTCTCGGGGCGGTTGACGTTTACGCGTGTTTATTCGAAAGCGAACGCGGCAACGAACGCTGGCTCGTTTCGAGTTACGCATAAACAACGGTTCAAAACAAAAGTCCAATAACCATCGTTTTGCGGAGGTCATATTATCGAAACATGTTTGCGTTTAGCGGATTTGAAGTTCGCCGACGCGAAGGACCAGAAATTCACGTCCGTTCGCCCGGGGCTTTAATTTCATTTCGAATAACGTCAAACGGGACGGTAATTGAATGAAAATGAATTGGTTTTCGATCGACGATTAAAAGATTTAAAACGAAGATCTCACCGTTTCGTCGGAAAAATCGGGAAATTCGTCCGAAGCGAAAAAACACGTTGTTGCAAACAGAAAATTCGGAAAAATCGCGATGTCGGCCGGTGTTCTACGCGAAAATCTCTTTCGCTTTTCGTTGAACATTCCGGTTCATTCACCGAGCAGAACGCGACAAAAAAAATCGTTGCGGAATTAAAAACGTGCATTTTTAATGGAAAAATTTATTTTGATCCAGAAGCGTAAGCCCGCTAGCTAATATAAATTAAATTTGTATTTTTGACCGAAAATGCAAGATGTAGAATTTCGGGCCAATCTGAATAACCTTTACTGGTTGAAAGAGAAAAAACATTGTCCCCTAATTACAATACTGCAGACACCTACAAATATCTGTGATTGATGGGATTTTCCACAAGACCTCAAAATAAAATAATAAGCTCGCATTTTAGATAAAAAATGTTTAAAACGTTTAATAGAGGTTACGCATGAACCGTTAAAAAAACTGTTCAACGAGGCGAATAATACGACGGGCGTTAGTATTTAGAACTTTTAGAGAGTAACCGAAGACCGATCAATTTCTTTTGTGGATTCCTTTCGGTAAACAAACGGTCGAGCTTTAGACCGTGGCCATCTAAACGGGAAAAATCCCGAAATGTGATCGTTCGGTTATCAGTGCAAATAACGCAGACTGCCTTACGTTAGGCGCCAAAATGCTCCACCTGTTTACGTAATTTTTATTATAAATTTTTAACGTTAATTGCCAAAGTTTCTAGAATGCAACCAACACGAGTGAAAAGTACGACGTGCGCAATTATGCCCGTACTTAAGCGGATAAATGCGCGCGTACTGGCAGAGAGCAATATCGGCATTAATTTGGAGGCAGTTTTGCTAGCGGTCGTGCGATTTTAGCGAGCTTTTGCACTTAAGTAACGTCAAGGGCGCACTTAATACCGCGTTTAACTCGTATAGGGGCGCAAATTTACGGTGCGCGCTACGCCTTCGAGCCTAGACCGACATTCAGGTTCTGCTCGTGTTTTAAACGTCGCAGAAAATAACAGAGCGCTTACTCTTTATATTAATTTGAAAATAAATCGAGTCTGACGGAAGTTGTTCTAAAAATACGCGCACATATCGACGTCGACGCAGATCGGCCTCTTCTTTGTAAACACAAATTGCTAGGATAAGTCGATTGACTGATAATTAAAGTTAAAATTGAACGATTTTCGGAGCGACATCGGAGGCGAGCGGGCGACGGCTACCGGAAATTTACCGTTCCTTTGACGCTTTTATCCGCGGGAAAAACTTTCGACGTCGAGGTCGCTTCGCGTCCGAATTGTCGTCGACGTTTTAACGTCGCTGGTCACGATATGGGCGGTCACCGCGTCGCGCCGTTAAAAAAAAAACGACAGAGAGAAAGGGAACTGCCGTCGAACGCATTATTTTACGTATAAATTGAAAGTGTCAGAATAATGTTTTTCGTCGTAAAAAGAAGACATTTCCTTGGCCCCGTATCGTTCAACTTAAATTGGAACTGACAGGAATATCGAATTCCAGTCGATCAAAACGTCGAAAGCAATAAGCATTTAAATAAAAAAAAATCGACTTCAAATCCCTTTACGCCAATATACAGTTCACTTCGCTCTGGTCACACGATCCTACAGGGACAGATCGTAAACTACAGTTCGTTTCGTTACCTTCAACCCTGTCATACGTCACGGCGATCGTAAAAAAGCGTACGTACGTATATACGCGCCACCACCCCAACATGTTCCAAAACAAACGTTATTTACGCATAGGGGGATGTTATGGGATATCAGTATAGTGATAAATGTTCCCGTTCTCTCTCCCGGGTTCGCAAAATTTATGGAACCCGTGCAGAGCGGTCGCATACACGACTCATTATATGCACTACATATGTCACGTTCTGCAGAGTTGCTCAGATTAAATTACAAGTAACCTAGTTCGAGGCAATTTATTTCCCGCAGAACATTAAGCACCTTCCGATATTATGACTCGCGCGGAAGACATTCCCCAACTTTTTAATTTCGTCCCCTAATACGGGGCGCGCCAAAAAAAAATATTACCTTACTTACTCTCATTTATGATAAGTTATTCGTAGCGCGGACGTCGAACATTCGTTTTCATCAGTACGAAATAAAAACGTCACTAAAAATACGAACGACGCCGACGTCGGCGTCGCCTATCGAACGGGAACACCTATCGACGGCGGATATAAATAAAATATTTTCCCAGCGAAAAAGACAGCAAAACAGGCATGCACGGAATATCAACGGTGAAAATACAAGAAAAGATGTTGCGGAAAACCGCACCTCAACTTAACAGATTCGACGAGCGTCGACAAAAGTCTCGTAAACAAAATCGCGATCCTTCAAAGGATAAACTAATAACGCGCGATCTTATCGGGTTGGAGGGCGCGGGGGAGGGAGGGAGAACGATAAGAAGTAAAAAATCGGAGGTTAACAGCTCGCTAACACACTAAAGATAAATCCATCTATATTTTACAAATCGATATAAATAACTGCACTTTAATGTCTGAACATCTGGCGTAGATAACCGACGTAATCCGATAAAGCCGCTCGGATTGGGGTTGATCTCGCCCTAGGGACGACGCCGAGTAGTTACAGCGCCCTTTGATCTTCGGCTCGTCTAGTAGATTGCGACGTCGGATAGAGGGGATATATACGGAAATCTTAAAATGCATGGAATTATGATTACGGCGGAATTTAAAAACATTGGACTTTTCTTTTATCGCTTGAATCGCATTGTTTTTGCGCAAAGGGCGCCGCCCGCCGTCTCTCCTGATGGGGAAAGGGGGGAGGGGGGCGCAATCGTATACGTACGGTGGTGTGCACGGCCGTACTTTCAAAGAAACCCATTTAATTCTTATCTCGTCGGTGTGATCTTAAATTTCTTTTGGACTTATTCTATAGAGAGCGGCTCCGAAATGTTATCTGCCGGATGATTTATGAAACGATTTTGAATATCGCCGGGGCCCGAACGAATTTAGGAAATCTTCGAATGTATTGCGACATTTGTTTAAGCCGCGGCGTTCACATCTACGCAGATAAACCCAATTTGCTTCCGAATACTTAATAAAATATACTGTAAGCCGTTTTAGGTTGTTGTGCCGTAATATATGCACGCCATGTGTTTGGTTCGATGTCGGGACGAATCTGTTTCCATTGTCCTGCGGACTAATACCTAGACAGGATGAACTTTACATCGCGCGCCGTAACTCTAATGGAGATTAATTGTCGAACTTGAGATACGTCGATTACTGTTCGAAATATCACTTAACGGTTTGTTTGTTGTTTCGCGGCAAATTAACGTCGCGTTACCGATTAATCGATTCATCAACGTCGCGAACAAAAATGACGCAAATACGCCTCGCGATTTTCCCAAACTATAAGGGGACTATAGGTCTATAACTATAGGGACTATAACTATAGGTCTACTTCAGGGAAGCACCCCTGCCTACGCGAGCCATGTTTCTTCCCCACCTCATATATATCCGGGGAGGATCGTGTCCGACCCTATACATTTTCCCATCCATACCTCACACTATCCTTTCCCACATCCTCCCTACCCTCTACCAACCCGCATAGGCCAGCGTGGTAGAGTATGGCCAAAACCCCCTTCAAAGATGAAAATGTCGATTTCCAAAAAGAATCCCCAGGTGGGTCGAGCTAGCTCAGAATCCCACACTGACAAGAAACTGTCAGTCTGCTCCAAGGAATATGGGAGGAGCAAGAAGTCGATAATACCATTAAAAGTTGCGACCTATAATGTGAGGACTTTGTTGTCAGAAGAAAAATTTACGGAGATGGAGACAGAGCTGAACAACATAAAATGGGATGTGGTCGGAATGTGCGAGGTAAGAAGAAGCGGCGAAAACCTGGTGACACTGAAATCCGGACACAAATTCTACCACAAAGGCCACGACAACGCGTCAATAGGAGGAGTCGGATTTTTCATCCATAAAAAACACTCTGACAAAATTGTATCTGTCCAAGCAATATCTACCAGAGTAGCTTGCGTGATACTACGACTAAATACCAGATACGCCATAAAAATCATTCAAGTATATGCACCGACCACGGAACACAATGACGACAAAATAGATATATTTTATGAAGACATTCTCACAGCAATGAAGGAAAATAATACACATTATACAGTCATATGCGGAGATTTTAATGCAAAAATCGAAATAAAATCGGAACGATCAGAAGTCGCACTCGGAAACTTTGGAAGTCCGGGCAGAAACGATCGAGGAGAAGCCATGATCAGCTTTTTACTGGAAAATAATTTATTTCAAATGAACAGTTACTACAACAAAAAACCCCAAAGAAGATGGACATGGGAAAGCCCCGACGGCAAAACGCACAATGAAATTGACTATTTTGTAACAGACAAAAAACAGATCTTCGAGGACGTCACAGTATTAAACCGATTCTCAACCGGAAGCGACCACCGCATGGTAAGGGCCACCCTCAAAATAAATTTAAAGAACGAAAGAAGCAGGCTGACCAAGAAAAGAAACTGTCGAACATGGACGTATCCAACAGAAATAAGCAAATTCAGCAACCATATTACAAATGCAATACGAAATAAAACATCCACGGAAGACAACAACGAAAACATTAATATCCTAAACGAAACCATAATAGAAACAATAAAAGAAGCACAACAAAAGTACTGCCCCAAAAGCTCAAAATTGGAAAAAATCAGCCAAGAAACCCAAACTAAAATGGAAGAACGGAGAGCTCTCAAAGGAAAACCAAATGTAGACCAACAAACGCTAAGAGAAATCAACAGAGGAATATCCAGGAAAATAAAAAGAGACATCAGAAAATACAAACACCGTGCATTTCGTCGAAAATTACAAAGAGAGACGTTTAGCGGAGAATTTTCTGACGACTCCAAAACACGTTTCGCGTTGACGATCCGACAGTTAATAACGGAGATAGGCGCGCTTGGAATTTTTGATCGGCTGCCATTTTAAACGACAAAGTTGTCGAAAGTGTCAGTCTTTCACGGACAAATCGCGACCGCTATCGCAACACACAAACAAAAAGAAACGAATAATTGAAACAAAAAATTTCAAAATGTTGAGAACAATTCGCAAACAAAACAAAACAAATTTTGGTTTAAACAAATTCCTTGTAAAGCAACCACCGAAACTGAAAGAAATCGCGAAATATTTTTAACAAATTAATACGAAATCGAATAAACAAAGCGATAAATTTGGCCTTTAAATACGCACTGGCGCGCCGAGGGGGCGTTTCGGGGGTTATAACCCCCCTTCACAGCTTAAAAAATCAAGACGTCTTGACATCTGATCGAGTTACTATTAAACACCTAACCTAAATAGTAAAAAAATAATTTTTCTCCCGAAACTCTTGTCTAACCCCCTTCCCTCCCCTCAACTACACCAAACCAATTACCGGATGCGCCGTTGTTAAATGTATAGTAGAACTAATTAAAACTGCGTCGCGTCGTAAATCTAACGCAACGAAACGCTTGATTAATCACGTCGACGCCGTTTTTCGATAAGACAGGCACGACGTTAACGGGCCAACCCGAAACTTTCCAGAATCCAAGGCAAAAGATAAACAAATTCAATTCCAGCATAAATTATAATTCAAGCGGCGAATTGGGAACCGTCGGCGACGTGGACTAAGGAAATTACTAATGCAAACGAACGGTTACGCGTTCGAATCCCACCGAAACCATAGATGTTTGTAAAAAATCTCCTGCTAATTCTAACTAGTAATATATTACTACCGATAGTTTGCGACTAAAAAACTTAAGTTCAAGGCCAAATAATACAAAAATTAATAATAACCAATTGAAACAAATCGTGAATTTTCCCAACATTCGTGTTTGCGTCACTAGGGGGCGGCGTTTGAAATGCGACGGGCGAACGCCCACTTGCCATTTTCACCTCAAAAACTGACATCGAAACGTCCGAAGCTCCCCGAAAAATAACCGATTTTTGCCGAAATCTCGATAATATTATATTTTCTAAACATTAATTGAATTTGTGATTGTTTTATTTTTCAACGCAGTTCGTCGGGGGGGGGGGGAGGGGGGGTTACTTTGCACCCGGGACGAAGATGCCTTGCTTGCTTGTCAAGCTATTTTTAAATAAGTTAGAAGTACTCCTTGCGAATAAATATTTATTTCAGAGCTTGGATAAAGTATCCTCACGGAGACAAAATAATCCCTCAATAACGATCTAATTATTATCGTTGTCCTGATTAAGTTCCAGATACTATCTAAAAAACAAAACAAAACATTTCATATTCAATTTTACATCTGCACTCGAATCGATTTTTACGCGGTGTCGAACGAACCGTGTAAAAAAAGAATACGGTGTAAAAACGTCGATAAAAGAGCAATTTTAACGGTAAACGTCATTTTTATCGTGTTAAAACAAAATGTGTTTCGTGAAAAATACGAACGCTTCCGTTTTTTAAATCGTGCAAAAACAGGTTCGAGTGCATTTTACTTTCGCGACCTCGAAATTTAACAAAGTTTAATTCGGCTTTATAAATAACACGTTTAAATTTTTTAACGACTTCATGCCACCAATTTCGAGGAAATTGAAATTTTGAAACAATCGGCGCGCCTTAAAATTTGAACTTTGGCGCGAAAAGTGAACGAAAGATTGGCCCCCGAAATCTGTAAAGACCATGCTTTCGTCCGGGCCATTTCGGATTTTGTATATGTATTTTAACGAGCAAATTAAGGCGCGGCACATTCCCGAAGAGCGAGTCACAGGGATAAGTTGTTTAGTCCGTACTACGAGTCATAAACGATGACTCGTAGTTGTCGATAGAAATTCGTGGAACTTTCGATTATTCCAGAACACTTTGGAAATAAGTCACTCCGATTTTTTTGTTCGGGCCTCGAAGTGTAAGTTGCATCGGCGACGCGACGACCAGTTTCCGGGTTAGTTTTCGCTCGCAACGGTTCCGAGACGACGCGTCCTCGTCAAAACTTCGTTAGACGTGTTCAAAACCACATGCGAGTAATTTAGTTTTGTCGAGAACGACTCCGTAGTTTTTCGCCGAGGGGCTCAAAAAAAAAAACAAAAATAGGGGACGCGCACGATATCGTGGCGTTTCGAGTTCACTAAAATTTCAACCGCGACATCCCGGGCGCGCGAAACCGCAATCCTATTTCCGTTTTCGCTCGAAAGACGATCCGCGCCCCTTCTTCGGTCCAAATTATGTTGAACTTAACCCACCTTTATCACGATGACACTCGGCAATATTATCATCCTGCATACACAAAGGATTTGACTGGATCTCGTATTTATTAAGCTTGACATATCGTGTTTCCTGACAGCTGTTTCCAGCGTGAAATTAAAAATAACAAGCCGAGATTATATCTTGTCCCCTTCCCTCCCATTAAAGTTTCCGGGCATTTTTCGCTCGCGTTCCGCAACGGGGAACGCTAATATGTTTATTTATTTACTACATAATTAAGTTTTACATAACTAGGTACCTGCATTATGTATTTACGTGAGAATTGTGTTTTTAAAGTGGATCGATTCGTTAATTCGCCCGATGAATACTCAAAGTTTTGAGATTTACCGGTCAGCGTTGGCGGTCCTCAATTTCATTAGAAAGCGTCGAAGTATTTGACGTCTCGACGTATTTTGAGCCGAAGAGAAAGTTGAGCGCACTGGGGAATCTCGAAAAGGCAGGTAATGATCGAAGAAAGTGAAGAGAGGAGCTAAGTTTTGTTTCTGATTTTCTTTGAGGTTGAGTGGAGGAGGTTATCCGGCTCGACTTCGTTTGAAGTCGTTTGAAGTGAGAGTTTTTCGACGTTGTTAACTTAAAGGAGTGGGCAGTAGGTCGGGCAAAGGTGAAAAGACATGTTAACACAATTTTCTGAACTTTCAGGTTTTCTTTGAGGTTGTGCATATGAAGTGCCTAGTAGATTTCGTTGAAAAACGAGGAATTTGGAGGTTTTGGATGCATCTTACAAGAGAGTAGGTTGGATGTAGTTTGTGGATTTAGAAAGGATAGTTTCCTTTAAGGTTATACGGAAATCAGTGCTCGAATTCATTGGAAGTTTTTCTATGTTGTTAAGTTAAAGGAGAAGATTCGATGATAGGTCGAACAAAGGTGAAGAGACGTGTTAACAGTTTTGTGGACTTACTTGCCGGGGTGGCGTACTCGATCGCCTTGTGTGTGTTGGGGTGTCCGAGAGGGTCCTGGCATCCCTATAGCGGAGGGTCGGGATGGGGGTCTGCTGCGCATACCGCACCGTTTCGCAGGAGACGGGGTCTTGGCGGGGCTGATCCCTCTCCGGCTGCTGGCCTGCGAGAGGGCCGAGGCCTTTGGGGACGGGAGCGGCCTGGGGAGAGCGGCGAGAAGGGTAGTGACCATCGAGAGGTGGCAGGAGGAGTGGCAGCGATCCGGGAGGGGTGAGTGGACGAGGAGACTCGTTCCCTCCCTGGAGAGCTGGCTCTCGAGGAGACATGGGGACCTCGACTACTATGTAACGCAGGCGTTGTCAGGCCACGGCGCGTTCCGTGGCTATCTACATAGGATCGGCCGAGCGGAAACGCCAGCATGTTTGGATTGTGGGGCAGTGGACACGGAAGAGCATGCTCTGTTCCACTGCCCCAGATGGATAACCGAGAGGACTGAGCTGGCAGAGAGCATGGGCAGCGCCGTTGAGATTGCCACGGTCATTGGAATAATGCTGCGTAGTCATGAGGATTGGGACAGGGTTGCTGGCATGTGAAGCGAGGTGGTCCGACGGCGCTGTGTTGAGGAGCTGACGCCCGGAGGGGGACGGCGTGGGTGAGTGGATATCGACTGTGGGGCTTACTGAAGTAATGCGGAAGCGGTTCCGGTAGGCTAACATTCACTATCACACAAAAAAAATTATGGACTTTCGGGTTTCCTTTGAGGTTCTGCAGCAAATTCCCAAAATGGCGAATTTCAATACGCCTTAAAAGACAGCAGGTTGGATGTATTCCGTGAGGGGTAAAGAGAATGGTCGAGGTTGTAATTGAAAGTTGAAGTCGCGGAGGAAATTCTAGAAATAGAAAAAGGAAAAATGGTTGGACGCGTTGAGGGATCCGTATCAAAAGCAAAACCAATTACCGTTAACGATGACGAGAGAGAGGGTTAAACAATCTTGTTGAGTAACACGTTCCGTTGAGAAAGTTCAGCGAAAAGGTAAAGAGATTTCCTAAATGCGTTCAATTGTTTTATCCAAACATGTTCGAAGAAACGAATCGAATATGGAATTACGCTAACTAGCTCAAAACTTTAAACGTCCCCCCCCCTCCCATCTCGCTTAATTGATTTCCGTTCGATCGACCGCGATCGACTGCCCATAATTCGTTATGGAATGACTGATTGCGGAAACGTACGGAAAATTAAAATAGCTCCGAGCGCAATCGTTCGGAAAACTGCATATAAACGAAACGCTCATTGCTCGCGAGTCAACGTAGTCGAGTGTTTACACTTCTCTCTCGCGGATCTCATAAGAACTGTCGAAAGTGGATTTTAGGCGTGCCTTATACTACGCCCGCACGAGTGCCATCGATAAGCCTTAATATCCGCCACAATTCCAATATTTTCAATTAAATTTCGTTGTACGCGTGTAAAAGTCGAACGACGGAAGCGCCCCTCACGTTTCGTTCCCGCGCCAATAACGTGCCGCAAGAAAAAAAGTTCGAGGCTCGTTACGGACAGCTCCCGGGAATTTTAAGCGGTCGCGCGTGCAACGGCACTTAGGTTCCCATTTCTTTTTCGCGAAATCGTAAAATTTTATCATAAACGTATTAGTAATCCGCTAAAATTACGTTGCGTCGGGCAAACAAGGGAGAAGTCAAATGATTTTACGCGCTGCTCCCCAACGAGCATTTGCGTCACCGCTAATTTTCTAATTTCGATTGTGCGTCGCGGGAAATTGTATTTGTTTTTTCGTTGAAAGATTATTTTAAGGACGATTTTCGGAAGAATTACGCACGGGGGCGGCTCGAAGAACGATTTCCGAACGATGACTCTCTTAGATAAAAAGTGGCCGACGTAATGATAACGGAAATTTTCAGTTGCAGGCGATAATTACGACAATGTTGCGGCGATGGGCAGGGGTGGGGGGAGGGAGGGCGTCCGGTTGCTGTCGGCCCTATTGATCTTCGCAACGACCCAGCAATTAGGAAGACTCGCGACACGCAACAACTACCTATAGGCACCTAAGTTTTTGCAATAATCCGAGCGTGATTATTTTCGATAACTGCGCCGCGGTCGTGTATACGAGAACGTATCTATTAAAGCGAATGTCCCGGAAAGAAAAACATCAATTTCCCAACTTTAAACCGACACTTTGTAAGCAAGCTCGGTTTTGAAAACAAGCGCAGTCCCCAAGATTCAGTATCTAAACGTAAATTTACTGCAGTTCGACGACAGAGAACATAAAGTTGCTGTAACAAAGGGATTTAATATAGGGAGCCCGGGGAGGACGGCCCGCGTTCGGTGCTCCCGCCGTTGTACCGTGCAAAGGATTACACCGTTAGAGCATGAAATGATTTGCTCTAACCAAAAACGCTTCGTCTTCATTTAGTCGATGCCACTTGATTACACCTCGTTAGCTTGCAATTGCTTTCGTGCAGTTCAGTTTTATTAGAACGAATTTTCGGAAGCGACGAAGGGGAGGTCGCGCGTGCCCCCTTCCGTCCCGCGACTGCGAAACGTTTATTCCTAAATATCGAGGGACCAAAACTATATATGAATACATACGTAGGAAACGTTCGTTGTTTGCGCTTGTCGCACCTCTTCAATTTAATTCCGTATTCGCCTCAGTGCGCAATCTAAATTTTGTACTCTCTCTGGGCAATTTAAAGCAATTTAAATGTAGAGATGCCAGGATAAAGCACATTTATATAGCAGTTACGCTCTCGCGCCCGAGTCTAGGCGATGCACGTTTAGCGGCGCGTGTTAGGCGAGATAAATACGATTATATAGGACCCGGGGCGGAACCTTGGGGAACACACTCGTCAGTCTGCACTCCAATTACAAGAATTTACATATCAAAAGCGATCTTCAACATTTGCATCTGGCTATACGTTTATTGGATATTCCTCCTACGGGAACATCAAGGGATGGAAGTGACAAGAGATTGTGCCATCGAAATCATATTCCTTATTGAATTTTAAGACACATTCATTCAGCTCCCGGATTTTTCCCCGGAAATATTATTCGACAAAGACGCCGCGCCAGAGCCGCGGCGCGTTCGTCGTTCCTTTTTAATGTCGGCAATTATAAAAGAATCTTAAACAAAAGCACTTACTTACGAAACTTTCCCCCGAGTTATTAATCGCCGAAAACCGACCGAGGTGTTTTTTTTTTTTTTGATAAATTGCCTCGTCAAAAAATATTGTTTCGAGTTCGAAATAAGCGAGTTAACAACGCCGAATAAGTTTTAAAGTCTACTAAAGGGAGGTTTACGTGAAATGTTTCGTTCCCTCGGTTGCTGTTCTCGTGCCCGCCAGTCCGCCCCAAGGGCGACGGTCCCCTTATCCCGTGGGATCTCGGATCGCCGTAATGACGGCACGAGCTTAGACTAGCAATGAAAGAGGGTGACGTTGTTGGGAAGCGGCGCATTACTACATTTTACCTACTAACGCGTATGCAATTCGCTACTAGTTAATTAGGTTAGAATTGGAAATCTACCCCCCCTAATAAAAACTGCAAGTATTTATTAGACGCAACTAACCGCTCGCGACAATATTATCGACTTGCAAAAATTGCACACTCGCGGATAATTTCGTTTCGGGCGACTTGCGACGCGCCCCCTAACGAGCTTCTATTTTTGCATTTTGAAAAATTAAATTATGCTACAACGCGTTACAACGTGTCCGTCCGTTATACTTTTCGTTATGGTAAGTTTCGCCGCGGCCGTTTCGTCCCAGAATATTTTGCCCTCGATTGCAAAAACGATATAGAGAAATCTGAACGCACATGGAATTAGGGTTATTCGAATTGTATTTCGTCTTGAAGTCGTTAATTTCTGTGCCCACAACATGCATAAAAAAAACAAAAGACAAAATAATACGAACTGTGAAGCAGTTCAACCATTTAGCTCCCCACTCCTTAGCGAGGGGGGCGCGAAATAATATAAGCGAGAAGGCAAAGACATTAAGAAAACATCAACATTTGTCATTAAAACAAATGCAGCAAAAGAAAAATATTAGGACTTCAAAAAATCATCGGTAGGGGGGCGCGATTAAAACTGATATGGAATGTTCGGTCCCAAATACTACTAAATGGTCGAGAACCGTCGACGTGTTCTTAGGTAGCATTTAAATTTCATTTTGTAGCACAATTCGTGCGATACTCTGTACCTGTATCCATTAATTTTTTGAGTAACCGTGAAATAATTGTAGCGCATTTTTCGGACCATAAAACGCGTCCCAATTTTAAGGCGGCATGGTCCGAAAAATACGGTAATTGTCGTTAAAACCGCCAGAGAAGACTTCGACCGAAGTTAAAATCTTGAGATTACTTGCTTTTATTTTGAATCGCTAAAGTTATTTATACTGTTTATTTACCTATTTCACCTCTTTCTCAACTACCGAAGAAATACGTTTACTAATAATATCTAATTTTCAACTTTTTTAACGGCAATCTGTCGCTTTATCGACAAAAATATTATCGGTAACACCTTATCGAGCCCTTTTTAACGATTGTTACGTTAACGATAATTATAGTTTTTCTAATTACGTTAGTCGCTCAAAATTATCAATCTAGTTTATATATAATAGAATGGTTTAACGACAACGAAAATTATCGATAACGATGTATAGAATCCCGACGCTGAGGTGATTTTGAATTATTTGATCAGTACCGAACCTATCAGGTCGAAGAAATTTGTCCATAACTAAAGTGCATTTTGAATTGACTTTTGAATTTGACGTATAGAAAACAAACTAGACAACTAGCAGCAGTTTATCATTAACACCACAGTTATATTATAATATAAAAAACGTCAACAAAAATTCTCAACATTTTATTACACAAATTTTTTTAATTAAATATTACAGTTAGATGGTTTAAAAGAAACCTACGTCTCTGCTACTCTGACGACGAAGACATCGTGTATGCGATCTACTGGGTGATTTGCTACCAGACCTCTGCCTTTTGCTTCTCGAGCGTTTACAAACTTTACAAATACAAATCTAAAGCGTCTCCCAGATGATATTTCCAATATTTCTTTACAATTACTTCAAATTCTACTCCCCGTTCCAATGCTGTTAATATGTCGTTATTAAAATTTCGGGGCACTTCGTACACTGTCGATACGTATTCTGTGAAATTTCTTAGCGAAATTCCACTACTATAAGTTTCGATATAGGCAATGTCTTGTAAAGCTCGCAGCACTATGTTAGCAGCTTTTTGACGTCTGATAGTTGGAGCCATTATAAAGATAAAAATTCACTTAAAATTTGGACGATTCTAATCAAAAACGAAAATTTAGAATTACTTATTTATTAATTACCATTACCATTACCAATTAGATGTGAATTATGGATAATATCAAATAACCTTGCGCGATCTGTACCTTGATATCTATATATTCGATAAGCTTAACGAACCGATGTTTGTCGCTTGCGGTACCGATGACACATCGTGGAAGTTATTCGGTACTTATAGTCAGGGGGCCCGCCAGCATGGTAAAACATGATAAACTTTATTTCGTAAAACGAAGACAAGAATGTCCCGTTTGGAGATTTTAACTGATCAAAAGTAAGAATTTTATTTATTTTTGTTCAATTTTTAAAGTTTAATTTGCGCACGAAACGGTGATCTTATATCATAAAACTGTTTACGCTTATAAAATAATATGCAAAACGAAAGTGTCGTACAGGGTGTTTCGCATAAATAGTTTATTGAAAGTGTTAAGATTTGAGATGGTAGCTGTAATTTTAAAATTTGTGTAAATTTAATTTTCTTCGGTCACTCTTCCTGACTTCTCTTGATTTCTTACTGAAGTGTGTAATAATAAAAATTATTTGTTTCAATCTACCGTAGTAATAGACTTATTATAGGCATTTCTCTCTTAGTTCTCAATCTTAACGATTATTGGTTTGGCTCCTTCCATCTCCCTGTGTCACAAGCCAATATTTTCATTTCTATATATCCATTGCATTCCATATCCTTTATTATCTGAAATATATACTATAACCTTGGTCGACCTAACGGGTTCTCGTATGAAGTAAGTAAACAGAGGTCGATCAGTATGTTAGTAAGTTTTTCTCTTTGGAAAATGCGGCATTTGCTTGTCCTACTCTTGCCTCTATTTCTTCGTTGCCTTTTCCGTCGTTTGTAATTTTACTTCCAAAATACCAAAAGTCAATTACTTCTACCAACGTATTGCTACTTTTTATGCATTGAAAAACGACGACGTTAAGGTACTCTTTTGGGCCTATTATGGACCTCTGTTTGATCAAGGTCTTTTCTTTTTACTATGCTGCTAACTTCATTTATTTTGAATTCGAGTCAACAGTTTCCAAAAATACGTTTTGAAGTTATTGGTACAATATAATAATACAAATACAGTTCTGAAAACACTTTTTATTTTATTAAATGAGCGTGGTATAATAATATTAAAGGGTTAAATAAATTTATCTCTAAGGGGATAACCGTCAATTAAAATATATCTAGCTATATTTGAATAAAATAAACTTCTGTTATGACCCCTTTTTATTCATTACTAAACAGTTTTAGGCACACTAAAGGCATACAAGAAAATATTAAAATTTTTAATTAAAAGTCATTTTTTGCATGGGCGTCGCAAACCCCGACGACGTTGTTTGCGCCGGCGACATGAACGGAATTTTTTAGTACGTTTTTAGTAGATCTGGGCTTTTTGCGCGATCTTCTGATCGAACCACCACCTACTCTCTTTCGAGAACGCTTGACGTGACGACAAATTGTGCAAAAATCGTTTAAGGTATCTCCCAAGCAATATTTTCCATTTTTAAAGGAGACTCCTCCATTCTGATCAGATTCTGTATAGATCAAATCACGTAGCGCTAGTAAAATAACGTTGGCAGCTTTTGGAGATTTCGTAGTCGGAGCCATTAAAAAATATAAATAATAGATATAACAAATTTACAAAAAATTTAGATGATTAGTCAAAATCAAACATTGAAGTGACATTTATAGATTGTCATAGTTTTATCAAATTAATAAAGACATAAACAATTAGTAAAGAATTACTTGATTTTATAACAGCGATGTAATTTTGTTTTCAATTCTGGAATAATTAAATATTAAATTAATCTATCTAAAGTTTGTCGATAGAGTAATGTAAAGGGTGTTTTTTAATAATTTTTATTTTTTTTGATTTGCAAAATGTCTCAGCCTTGGTTGGTTGTGGAAAGAGAAAAGCATTGTTAGCTTCAATCATGTCATAAATTATTAGTCCTATTTTATGTCCTACTATACAGTATCCAAGATGGATTCCCATACACGTTATCAATAAAAGGTTATTTCATATGTTTAAGTTAGAAGTTACAAGTGATACAGGGTGTTCACAAAAGAAAGGCAAACATTCCAAACTTCAAAGTGCCATAACTAATTTTTTCAAATGGAACGACTCCTATTTTGTTCTCCTTTTCAATTTTTATAAAGGGTATCCTACCTAAAAGTACTCATTTAATTGCATTTTTATCCACCAAAGTAGGCCGTAATGATCAAAATGAAATGTCAAAACGCAAGCAAACCGTTGAATTTTTGACAGAAAGTTTTTAAAATAAAATCATTGTTATATACAGACGAATCTACAATTTATTAAGTACCATAATATTTAAAAGACAAGGCGCCTTGCCTTGAAAGCAAGATGTTCGAACGTTTGCCCGCATTTATCGGTTATCGCAAGGCCGCACGAATTATTGTTCGAATAAAATAGAAACTTTCACAATTCGAACGAACAAAGCATTTTTAGTTAGTTTACGCACGACGCACGATTCCCGAAAGTTCTCGGTTAAATAAATCAGGATATACGTACACATAAAATCCCAAGTCTAAAATACGCGCGAGCACTCTCGAAACATGCGAAAGACGACGCGGAAATGAAACGAATTTTTAAAAAAATTAGTAACGGGGAGGCCCGTTATCGTTCGTCACGCGTAAACTAACTAAAAATGCTTTGTTCGTTCGAATTGTGAAAGTTTCTATTTTATTCGAACAATAATTCGTGCGGCCTTGCGATAACCGATAAATGCGGGCAAACGTTGGAACATCTTGCTTTCAAGGCGAGGCGCACGCCTTCTACGCTTATCAATATTGTTACACGTGCGGTACCGTTCCGCTTAAAGTTTTATTTTATTCGTTTATCCCGATTTAAAAAGTTTGAAGAAAATTACGCCTTTTAAGTTACTATAAACGGACGTTGGTCGTTAAATTCGGTATTAAAAGTAAAAAGATCGGACCGCGCGTAAGTCCCATATCTCAAAATTCCCTTTTTTCATTTTTCTCGAAAGAAATATATCTTTCGAAAAATCAGATTTACCTATTAGAGAAATGTTCTCGAGAGTATTTTTGGAAGAATTAAAAAAATTTGTTATTACTTTTTCCCGATTATCTCGAAAACGGCGGATTCCAACGAAAATTTTAAAGAAACATGGTCGGTGGAGAATTTCACGTCTATTCCAAAACATATTTCGCCTTATCGATGCGATAATCAATAACGGAGATAATTCGCAATCAGTTTAAAATCTTTGATCGGCCGCCATTTTGAAACGGATCGGTCGATTTCGCTGGTTAATCAACGCGTTCTTTATTTTCGTAAAGACAAAGACACTGTTCAAATTTCAACCTTCTACGATTAAAATTGTGACCAAAATCATGTCTACAAAATTTGATTAGTATATATATATATATATATATATATATATATATATATATATATACAGGGTGATCTATAATAGGTCTAAAAAAACTTTGGCACATTCTTCGAGCGGTCGTTTGAAAAAAAAACGGCCCTATGCGTTTTATTTGCATAAACACTGGATAAGAAGAGACGATCCTGTTTCTTGGCCCGCTCGTTCGCCTGATCTGACCCCACTCGATTTTTCTTGTAGGACCATGTAAACAGCGTATCCATGGTGATCAAACTATTAGCCGTCCGTTATTTATCGTCGGCAAATCCGAACATTAAAAGATTTCAAAAATCAACGATATACCCAGGTGTCGAACGGAAAACCTCCCATTTTTTCTTTTTAATCCGGTTACACATTTCGCAAGATTTATTGTCACGCATACGAAATAAAAAAGAGAATATAAGTTAGGTGTTTCAAAGGAATAAATTAAATTATCGATCAGGAACCGCCAGAAAGAAGTCTACGCCGTTCCGTGGAATTGAAAACTAAACAAATTCGACGCCCTTATTTACACGTAAATTTCGAGGGCGAAACATTAAAAGGGATTTCGCTCGTAGGTAGATATGGGTACCTCCACACGTCCCGACTGATAAATAAGTCTTATTCTATTATCGGAGGCAAATAACAACGCTTGTGATGTAATATTTGACCTTTCGCCGACAAATAAAATAACGTCGGATTTTCTGACATTTAATAGATATATACTGCATATCAAAGGATAGCTCGTAAATTTGAAACGGATATCTCTGCCATGAATCCATCGTAAAAAGTTAATCCCGAAAAGCTTTAGAACTGTCCTAGAGTGCTTTGATATGCCCCCTAAAAACCCTAACAAGAATTGGAAAATATATGAACATCACTATATCCTTAAAGGAGACGAAATAAGGAACGTAAAAAGTCGTTTCTTACGAGGAGTTTTTGGCATTGTTTACTTCCGAGGTCAAACTTCGTTGTCGACGACGACGATCGAAATTTTCCTCGATCGCCGACCGACACTGACGTGGAAATGTTTAAATAATAACCAATTTGTAACGTACGGAAGAGCAATAATTAAACACCCGCGCACCGAGAGGTGGGGGAGGGAAAGGTTTGAGGATTATAACCTCCTCCAGATCCTTAAATGTTTTGACATCGGACTGCGTTAAAATTAAGTAGCTAACCTAAATAAATAAAAATAAACATTTGTTTTTTTTATAAAACCTGTCTCCGCCCTCTCAAAAGTCAATTTTTGGCCACGACATTGAATTAAATACATAACCTATTTTCACAACAAAACGCCTTTCTGCGACAAAGACGTTTTCTAATAATAAAGAACATTGCGCGCATATATGCGTCCGGTGATATTGACCTAGGAAAATGTCGCGCATATATGCGCCGATGACGCAAATGATGTAAAACGACTTGAACACGTCGTCGGACGTTCTGATCTTTTTTTCGTTAATGATTCTGGAGATCGATAAAACAAAACATTAGCGTCAGTCCAGGACTTCGACACGCGGTGACATTCAGTTGTCGTTACGTGCGAATGAGGGAAGAAATAATATTGAAAGGAAATCGTCGGTTGTAAGTGTACACGAAAACGCAATTAATTTTAAGCACTTATAGTTATTTTCGCTCGAAGTTAGCTAGGCCAAAAACTTCTGTAAGTTCGCTGTCTATTTTCAATCGACACTAAAAAAAAAAAACGGAAGCGGATTTAGACGTGGACTCTATGTTAATCTAGCATTATGTGTTTTTTATCTAGTAAAATTATTTGAATAATCACTATTTATTGCCTTTATACCGCAGAATTATTACTTACTCTATTTTTAATTTAAAAACTATTCCTGTGCCCTTAAGCATCGAAAATTTCCCTATTATAAACTATAAACCAGATAAAAGTTTAATAGCATTTTTATGCGACCGATAAAATACCAAGCAACTAATAAAACATGTGCGCCACCTACTTTCACGTGATAACTTATCGAAGTGTAAATAAAAAACTGAATGTTTTTAAAATAAAAGAGGGATTTCGTAGTATCCACGTATAAACTCGAATTATATATAGAATTCCGGCAAAACCGCTTCAGATCATTCGCGTTAGTGGTAGTGCTTGTCTCAGTAGTTCGAATTTTAAATTACGGCGTCGTATTGTTTGTGTGTGCGAGGAGTTCTCGTTCGGTTAGTAAGGCCATTTTGCTTGTGAGTGGGCGAGTGTTGTGTTGTGTACTCTAAAAGGATTACAAACAAAAATGATTAATACGACGAGGAAAGGTAGAATCTTTCTTTATCGACTAATTCTCCATGTATTTATAAAGTGTAAATACATGGACCTTTAAGCTCTAACACAAATTCTCTGAAAATCGAGTTTGGTTAGGCTCTTGGATAGAATATTGGTAGTACAAGAGAACTATGACCTCCCTTTTGATCATTCAATCCCATCTTAGTGCTTATAAGTTCAGACAATATAATTCTCAAGCAGAAACGTGCTTCTCTTATCAATAAAAATACTAACTGGGATCTTGAAAGAAAAAACTAAAAGCCACTCTCATACATGATACCTACACAACAATCTAACATTGTTCTAAACAAGCCAAAGAAGCTATCGCCGAGAAAAGAAGATCGTGAGAAAAATATGGACGTCAACTAGATCTTCAGAAGATGAAGAAAATAGATTCAACTTGAATGAGAAAAACCAAACCATTCAAAATCATTTGGAGAGCTCAACTTCAAACGGGTCGTCGTCGTGAAAGGCAACATTTCGGCTCAACTAAATGCAAGAGAACCGACCGAGAAAAATCTGACTCGAGTTTCTCGACCATTTCCACCCGAAATCGCACAGGGCGAAGAGAAACTCATCACTAATGTATTTGAACACGCTTTCCAAGTGACACCCCGAATCAGAAGTCATCAAATTAAGCGAAGTAAAAACCTGCGATTAGAAAAAAATCTCAACCCAGCTGTTTTAAACAAACTTCCCGAAAAAACGCCAATGCTCGTCACTTACATATTCGATGGTATTCTAAGAATCGGACATGGGAAAAAAAGGATTCTACGGAACGAAGTGGTAAATATTTTTGGGATCATCGACGAGTTATCTGTCCATGGCGATCAAACTGGTGACACAATCGCACCATGGCCGCCATCGAACCGGCTAGGGCGTTGGGTGGGTCGCTTCCATTTTTAGAAGTTAACGAAGACATTTAGAGATGATAAACTGGAGGGGAGGGCAGCAACAACTTGTAAATTATTATTGACTTTAGGAAAATCTGTATGCGAGACGACTTGCAAAACGAATCAAATTATTATTTCTTCACGATAGGACGAATACGCACCATTAAAATTGTAATTCCCACGATATTATACCATAGGTAATCGATTACGATCGCATCGTTTGTGTGTACGCAGGATGCGGTGTACCGGACACGGGGAAATCAAATCATATCGAACGTGACGCACGCCTCAATAAGTGATTGTTTGGCTTTCACGTATCGCTCCAATAACCGCAGCATCTGGTTCCGATTCTTATATCGACACACACGTGTAAATTGTCGGCGACGTTCCTCACAATTAGATATTTCATCTTCACCGCGCCGATTCCATCTCTCGCCCGTTAGTTCCTCGAACGTTTCCAAACAAAAAAAAAACCGACATTATTTACGCGGACGACAAAGAACGGAGTTTTTAATTTAACGAGGAAACGGGACGCGTTAACGCCGAGGACTCGGACAATGCCTTCCATCGTATCTAGTTAACCGACGATATAAACCTCGGCGCGGAAGATTTACCGTCGCCCAGATAGAAACTGTCGGTTTATTTTTCTCCCCCAGTTCTTTTTCCCCCGTGCTCGCGAGCCCAACCCAACGACCCTTTGCTTATCTTTTCATTACGCCGCGATGCCGTCTTCAATAAACGTTTGTCGTTTTATTAGCCCACAAAATCGAAGTTTGTTTAACGACACCGGTCGGGGTCGCGTCGGCGTCGGCGTCGCCCGCACGACGAGATTTAAAATATTTCGACGCGCAATAATTAACCGTATAGTAACAACGCGGAGTCGTGCTTTGAAAACGGTCCTCGAATTATAAGAGTTAGACATAATTCATTTCGGTAATTACCGAGGTTCGTCCTGTGGGAAATCAGAAAAAATTAAAGAACGCGCGCAATCGATAACGAAATGTTTTATTATCGTGCCACTGCTGCCGCTTTTATCTCGTGACGGAGGAGTCCCGGCGGCGATTTTTGGACAAAATCTGCAATAAAATCTTTAGGTCACGTATAACGGAGATGATTTAAATTGGATCGGGAACGTTCTTTATCGAACAAATAATGCGAAAATTACGGTCCATATCGTACGTTTAAGAGAGGCAGAAGCAACAGAAATTTCGATAGTATATAGTTAATATCGCCTCGAATATCCGTCGAAGCGGGAGGGGGGACGTTTCGGGTCGTGCGTCTTCCGAAATTATTCAGTTGTCACATTTTCCGAATAATAAAACTAAAGAATCTAAACATTATACCCCCCGATTCGGCGGTGTGAGTTATGGATCGGTGCTTTGCCCCATTTCGCCCCCGATTTAGTACGCGGCCAGTTGACACCTATAAATTGCAGGGGCGCTTTGACGTTTTGCATTATTAGAGATTAAAACTTGGGGAGTTCGGAAACTCGCGATACGGCGCGCGCGGCGGCGGTAAAGATATTATTTGCAGATTAAGCGTGAATTACACCCTTTAACGGCGGTAGTTCAACAACGTTGTGGCAAATACAAATTAATCTACAGAGCGTTTCGAAAATTGCAATAAATATTTTTCCGGCATATCGAGCGCGAGATCCAAACACGAAAGTGTCGTCGAGATTCGCAAATAACGGGAAGTAAAAACGCGCACTAACGCGTATTCGTCGCTTTTTATTCAAAGTGAATTGCTTTCGAAAATGTCGGGGGAATATAAAATATACTTTTAGCGGACGATAAGGAAAACGAAACGCCGTCGAAAAATCGGCTCGCGGTAAAATCGTACGTACGCGTAGCACAAGCAAGGGCGAGACGGCGCGAAATTCGCTCCCTCGCCGAATATTTTTCTCTTAACGCTAAAAAGCCGAATTTGATTTCGCGGTTTTCGTCGTCACGGCGAAATTTCGGATTTCGTCGACGACTGCGGCTCGCGGCGCTATTCCTCCGGGACGATCCTTCGGCGCGGTTGTCCCGGGATTCCCAGGTACGCATCGGGCTCCTACCTAGGTTAGGTCGAACCTTCTGCGTCGCTGAAACTACGAATTGTCGTCGCCTATACAGCGGACGAGTCGCGGAGTCGATTTTACACTAAAAATTTGAAGAAGCATAATAGAAGAGTTCGTGTGTGGAAAGTGTTGTGGCAATTAAATCGTAAATAAATTACCTACAGTTTACTACGGGCGATATACTGTTAACCATGACCTCGAGCGTTTTCACAGATAACTGACAATATACTGACCAAAAATTTTCGAACTGCTCGTCTTCGTGAAAACGATTTCGATCGTTCAAATGTACAGGACGTTTTAAGCTGATCGTCGGCGGAGCGAAGCTAAGCAAACGCGTGTAAATAAATGCAGACACGTACTTCAAAGCCATAGGGCGAATCGGAGTGGGTCAGAGCTTGTTGAGGTTCACGCGTTGCCGCACCCCTCTGCTCAGCGCCGCCGACTTAGCGGACGCTCGGCTTTAAAGACAAATTTCTAAAAAAGGATTTATTCGAAATAAGTTGTTTATAATTATTCGATCAGACGTATTTTTATAGGGATTTGCCTTTAAAACGTCCCGTACGCGAACGATAAAACTCGTTTCAACTAGAACAATGTTTCGAGACGAACAGGAGCTGAATCCAAAATATCAAAATTCTTATCGGTTATCCGTGGACACACTGTATATTTACCGCACAACCGCAATAACGCGGATAAATTCGCGGAATCGCGAAATAATCAGCGATTAATTCAAATAAAAGCGCGAACCAATTTAATTTAACCGCGAATCAATTTAATACGAGGATTCATTTAATCGATTAACAAAAACCGCGAATCGGGTGTGCGTACTCTACTAGCGTTCACGCGGGCGGCTTTTAAATACGTAGGACTCATTTTTAAAAACTATACTCACAACTGAGGGGCTCGGAGGAAAAGTGACATTTGTTCAAATGACGACATCTAGGTGCAATTTAACGAGAATTGTAAAGTGAAATTTGCTCAAAATAATACAATTTTATAAAAGAAAAACAGTAGTATTTAGTCCATAATGCCATTAAAAAACTTGAGAATATGAAATAAATTGAGTATCTCGCGTAAATTCAAATGTCATTTTTGTACCGCTTTGCCGGCAATTGTAAGCCCATCGATTGTTTAACAGTTTTTAAATCTAATTTATCGACAATTACATATTAGTTATCTTGCCGACTCGACTCGAGAACGCAGTTTAACCTAACAATAAGTTCACCACGTCTGCACTAGTCTAAATTCGTTTCATCTGCACTAATCTAACCTAACATTTTCATTACATTTATACTTTGTTATCAAATATTCTTAATAAACTCACGTATGTTTCGACGATTTGTGAAGTCGGAAAATTGGCCCAGTTGGCCGCGTCTACTTGTCCGGCTCTCCAATACGACACCTAGAGATCACGTAATGACCACACCTCTTAGCACCTAAACGCGCCATTCTTCGACAAAAAACGCTGATTTCGAATCCCTCTGCTATACCCCGTACTATTTTCGAAATGCCCCGTATAAAAAAAAATTGGAAGATGGCAAGACGTCTATATTAAAAAAAAATACTCATTCGGTGGCAACTTCTCGAGCTAACGATACCGATTGTGAGAGTGATCAGTTGCAATTCTCCGCATTTGGGCGTAAATATCGTTCAGGTACATCGCGCGAGTTTTAAGAAGCAAATAAAGTGGTGGTGTCGTTAAAATTTAATTTCGAGGCGAGGCGCGTTCGAAATACACACATTTTAAAAGACAACAAAGAACGAGAGCAGTTAATCATCATTACATATTATAAAATTGTTGCACAATAAAGTATAATTTTTCAACTTTGAACAATCTATGGTGGATTTAACACGACCGCGCGAGACAATTTATTTTTAACTTTACAGCTATAGAGAATTAGCCATCGGTTGATTTAAAAAAATGCTACAAATGTCGCCGGACTCGAACCCGCGTCCATTCGAGTGCGAAGCGGACGTATTGTCGTCGGCGCGCGCTTTCGTATCGAAGTTCCCAAAATATGAATTTCCGTTATGTACGTTTTCCGCGATCAAAAATAGATTAAACGGCGCCGGAAGGCGTCGCATTATCGTTATTTATCGACGATTACGACGCGCGCGCAAAAATAAAAACGGTCAATTAAAGAATACCGCAACTTAATGGACCGACAAGAAACGACGTCCCAAACACGAGAGCTTTTCCAATCGGTCGAGGAACGTTCGCGAAAAATACGAAAAACCGATCAAGTAACCGGAGTAATAATCGAGAAGCATGAAAATTAGTCGCCGTTCCGCCGTAAAATTTCTTTCGTTTTTCTCCCTTCGACCGAAACGCGTCGGTATAATATTAATATACGACCTCGTGACGTTATTAAAGCCGAAACGTCGCTGATTTATTGCGAAGCCGGCATCGTTTTTTTTTTTTTTTAAACCGTTATCGGAGGAAGATATACGATCGTCGGACACTTCAGTTCGCTGAATAAGGCGCGCGCTCCTTAACAAGCTCTCCCGCAACGTTCCGTCGGGAACGAAACGAAAACAAAAGCAACACCTTCAACAATATTATACGAATGGGGGGGCTTAAACTTGAAAACGTTCGCGTTTCGCGTGTTCGAGTTAGTTGTCATCTTTTATCTGGCGAAGACAGAACGATTAATTCGAAAATACACAACGACTTCATTCGACTCGCTTATCGATAATAATAAGAGACTTTGCAAACAGAGGGCCTGCGTCGCTTTGACGTAAAAAGAAATCGGTTTTAGTAGTAGCAAGTAGGTACTACTTGCTTGGAAAGCTCTTTGAATCCGGCCGTTATTGATTGCGTGTGAAACCGTTTCCGTTTCGAGTCGCTCTAAGTAGCTGTCATTTATCCCCTACACCTATCAAAGAGCTCGGGGTGCCTCTCCATTCCTGTTGATGTTTAATTTCGCTTATTCCCGGAGCGCCCGTATAAACAAGCTCTCGAGATATCTTGGTATTCCTGCCGGGCTTTTTCGGGATTTTTCCGGGCATTTAAAGGGCAAACTTTGAAATACGACTGCGGCATGTAAGCGAAGTAAATTAACGTAACAACTACGTGCATGACGCTAAAACTTTCCGACAGGCACTTGGCTGACTACTAAATACAGTTAGTTCGTTGTTGGTTACGACAGTTTGTAACCGGGCTGCATAGCATAACACAAACAATGCCGGATAGGTAATTTATCATAAGCGCTGGAAGACACGACCGGCGGATCAAGAATGAAGATTTACCGTGTCGCCGTGTATTCGTCTAATTAATGCTATCGTTGTCATTAAGAGTAATGGGCCTTTTTAATTTTAAGCACGAAGGAGGCGAACGGGCTTTTTAAGAAATTGCGCCAGACGACCAGGTGGACGGTTTGTTCTTCTTCGCCACCTGCTATTACAATAATTAACGGCGACCGTCGAGCGTTTTTAAATTGAGTTTCACGTTGAAAACGTCGCGTCGCGTCGGCCGAATTTTATAAATGAATCTCGACCGTCAAATTAATAGAATAGGCGCGGACGGACGCGAGCGAACGATAAAACGGAGAAAATTGCAATATCTACGTGACAGATCCGATCTTGGTATTTCCAAAGTAATTTAAGGCATAACGTTAATTGTCGATAAACGTGCTCTATGCGCGCTCAATGTACATCGAAGAAATCTAGCATATTCGGCAAGAGGGGAGGCAACAGCGAAACAGCGAATGTGAAAGAAGAGATCATCGACAAGAAGAAATACGAGCGTAATCAGTGCCATGTTGCTCCTTTCACAAACAAAGAGGAAGACTGAAACATCGTCACCAAAAAAAAATCATCACAACACTTACGCCCGATTCCACCACTGCATCTTGAGCTAGAACTTATCTAAGTCGAACTCAAATGTAAGCACGACTCAAGACGAAAATGCGTTCCACCACGCTTTTCAAAGCACGCCTTGGCTAAGTTGTACGTAAATACGACAACACTGCAGAACTTGCGCGTGATTGGTTCTTTCCTTCAGTTTTTAAATATCTCGCACTGCGACAGTAATACAGAACGTCAAAAAAAATGAAATTCCCTAACCTAACCTAACCTAACAAATTGCCCGTTACTGTTGCGACTGTTTGCGACGTTTCGTTCTCGTTTTCATGTTATCCATATTATTATGGACAAAATGAAGCGGTGCAATTACACCAGAGAGGAGAAGCACCTTCTCACCTCACTGGTTGCAAATTATAAAAATGTAATAGAATGTAAAACCACAAACGGTACAACAAATAAAGAAAAAGATGCGGCGTGGAGTAAAATAACGACGTTTATTCAACGCTCAAGAGAAAAATGTGACTAGGAATAATGATTCATTGAGGAAACAATGGAGTAATATGAAACAAGAGGCGAAGAAAGGCAAAGCCAAACATCGCGCAGAGTTGTACAGAACTGGCGGAGGACCATCAACGGTCAAATCAATCGATGATTCGCAATATTTGATTCTCTCAGTAATAAATGATACGACAGTAACGGGAATTATATTAATAATATCCACTTCCATAATAACTTTAGTAATCAAAGTAACAAATTCTAGTCACTGTGACAGACTTGAACAATGTGAGGTTATAAACATGATCTCAAGCTCTCATTATTCATGTTTCAGATGTAAGTTTGACTTAGCGAAGTTAAGGTCTGGTTTTACGTGGTGGAACTGAATTTTTCTGTCAAGTTCAGCTTAAGCTCTAAGCAGAGCTCAAGGCGAGGTGGTGGAACCAGGCGTTAGACGAGCATCAACGTGAACTGCGTTAAAATTGTCAACAATCCACCATTCGCACTTAATCAACTGTACGAGCGTACGAACGTCGAGGGCGAAGCAACGTCACCACAGTTAACAGTCGTTTGTTAGTTTAATAAATCGTTAAACGTTCATCGTTTTCTGTTATTCAATATCGTAAGAGAAAACTGGATAATCATTACCGACCCAAGAGCCCCCAAAACACCGTCCTCTAACCACCACCAGCACCAAACCAGTCACGAATTGAACTGGACCATCGCCCGTTCGCGAGCGAATAGTGTCTGAAAATGGACATCGGCGTTGTGATCGTCGATAAAGGGTGTTACAATAGTTTGGACAGATGTTAAATGTGAATGGAGCTTAATCGTCAATTGTTTTTTGAGGTTAGTTTTTTGTTTTGACATCTTCAGTCGTTTAAAAATTGAATCGTGGAAAAGTTGAGCATCGAAGAACGTGTTAAAGTTATTGAAGCCTATTACGAAAATGGACGTTCAAACAAAAGTGCATTTCGCGCTCTTCGTGATTTTTTCGGCCCGCATACCGAGAGTGTTATTGGCAAAATTGTGAAGAAATTCCAAGAAATTGGGTCTGTGGCAGATGTTAAGGAGCCAGTACGTGCTCGTGCAGGACGCGCTCGCCCGAAAACATTACTGCCGCGAGGGAGAATGTGGCCGAGAGCCCAAACACCTCTATTCGACATCGAGCGCAGGAATTGCACTTGTTCACGGCCACTTTGCATCGGATATTGACGAAAAATCTGTCGTTGCGCGCGTACAAAATTCAATTAACGCAAGAACTTAAAACGACGGACCATTTCGAGCGCCGTACATTTGCCGATTGGATACACGAACAAAGACAAGCGAATAACGAATTTTCCACCAAAATCTTCTTCAGCGACGAAGCCCATTTCCATCTCAATCGCTACGTCAAAAAGCAGAATATGGGCCGATGAAAATCCAAGGGCAATTGTCGAAACACCAATGCATCCACAAAAAGTCACTGTGTGGTGTACTTTTTGTGCTGGAGGAATCATTGGACCATTTTTCTTTGAAAATGATGCTGAAAATTCGGTCACAGTGAATGGCGAGCGCTACCGCGCAATGTTAAACAACGTTATGTGGCCAATATTGGATGATTATGACATCGATGACATGTGGTTTCAACAAGATGGCGCCACATGCCACACAGCCTCTACTGTATGAGAAGTTTCCCGGGCGCATAATCTCCCGATACAGCGAAGTCAATTGGCCACCGAGATCTAGCGATTTGACACCGTTAGACTTCTTTCTTTGGGGCCATCTGAAGAGTAAAGTCTATGCCAACAAGCCAACCACCATCCAGCAACTCAAAGACGAGATTTCACGCCACACTGATGAGATTGAGGAGCAATTATGCCGAGATGTTATAAAAAATTTCGATAAGCGGATCAACGTGTGCCGCCGGAGCCGTGGCGAACATTTGCCGGACATTATCTTTCACACTTAATTGTAATGAATCAAATAACATGTTTCATTAAAGAAATCTTCAATTTTGTGCACCACTGATTTGTAATTAACGTTTAACATCGATCCGTCTTATTGTAACACCCTATATAACAGCAAACATCGACACTTCAAACGTTAAACGTTGTTCAAAATGAAAGACGTTCCCTACCGCACCATGTTGTCGATCGTCCGCGATTTATGTTATCGGACAATCGTTCCTATCTGACCAACGACAAAAATTGAAAAAAAGAATAGACGTACGAGTCGTGCGCGCACTTCTGCCGGAAGAAACTGAAAACGCGCGGGCAGCTCGCGCGCGGAGGTTACGAACGAGCAGTGCTCGCGGTGGTACAACGGCGAAGATCAACTAATATAACACGCGTAGAAAAAATAAGCTCAAACATTCATTTTACCGAGTATCTCGCTATCGAAGTAATCGACGAACAAGTCGCGCGCATATTTTCGGGACGAATCATGCCGCAACTCTAAAGGACCGTCCACACGCTACGACTTACCATACGAACAGAAGTTTGCGCAATACCTAAAAAGCGACTCATACGACTTTTACTATACTACACAAGGATTTTGTCAGCGATCAGTTTCACAGATATAACTGAACGTAGCAAAAAAACCGCGCAAAGAAAACGTCGTTAAAAAAAAACAGCGCGTGGACGGAATTTAACAGATGAAACTGAAAACACGCGAACAGCTGGCGCGTAGAAGATTCGGACGAGTCAAGCGCGCGAGTGTTGCGTCGGCGAAGATCAAATGGCACGCGCAGGAAAAATAAATTCGAGCAATTTCGTACGCGTTCGATTTTACTGGGTAATTGTTCACGTCTCCTTACGGACGAGCGAGTCAGACGCATATTTTCGGGACGAATCATGCGTACCTCTAATTAAGGACCGTCCACACGTCGCGTCCTTTACCGCGTGTTATCAGCTGCGCAAACCCGGTTTGCACAACACACAGGGATTAAGTTTCATAGATTCGACTGAACGATAAATCGCAGCAAAAAAAATACCGCAAACCGCTTAAATTTGCGCAAATAAAACGTAGCGCGTGAACGGCCCTTAATAGACGAAACTGAAAACACGCGGACAGCTCGCGCGTAGAAGTTTCGAACGAGTCACGCGCGTCGGCGTAGGTCAAATAACACGTATATTTGAAAAAAAAAGATCGGACGAACCGCGTTGAGAGAGTGTTGTCATCTTAGGGTGCGTTTTAGTTTTTCGACGAATAATGCGAAAAAACGGGACATGGCGTTTTCACGGGAAAATTTTGATTTTCGGCGAAAAATGCGACATCGAAAAGTGTTTAATTAACGTGTTAATTAGAAGATCGCCCTTCGATTTTCGACGAAAAATGCCAAGTTCGACTGTCTATTCGGCGAAAACGTTTAAAATCGGCCGTTCGGCCGAGTACTAAAATTTCACCCTAAAAGGAAACTAATTTCCATTTTAAAAAACGACGAAATTCGCGTCGAAACATTTGAACTTCCGAGAAGGAGATAAAAATGCGACAATTAAACCAAAGATAAAAGGGATAAAAGTAATTATCCAAACTTCCTCGTCAAATTTTGATTGGAGGGCTTAAAACGTTTAACAAAAGAAATACTTGGAAAATACCTAGTGTACTTATTGCGAGGTCGGGAGTCGTCGTTAGCGATTTTCTTCGGCGTTAAGCCGAGCAATATTCGCCCGCCAGAAGTCTTAGCTAATTTCAATATAAATCCAATTAGGGGAGGAAAATTGACATTGATGACTGAATCACGGGTGTAAATATTACGTTGTAAATGGAATGCGCGGTATTAATGACTGACGAAGTTATGCCCCTTTAACGTTTAATTAATGGAAAACGGAATTTGTACATATCTCGGAGTGCGTTTACGCGGTCTCGACGCACCAAAACGTCTTTGTTTGATTTAGGTTATTTTAATATAGGTACCTAGTGGGGGCGTTCGTTCGGTTTGAACGCGTTCCCGGTTCGAGTTTTCGACGTAATAGATACGACCGTAGTAAGTACCGGAGGCGTAATTATACGAATAACATCTTCAGAAGATTCACTCGGAAACGAAATGTGTGCCCCTGATATCTTGATGGTTTTAAGTTAATTATAGTTTCTTCCGTTTAGCATAATTTTCGAAATTAACCGACAAGAGAGAAAATTAAAGGGAAACGATATCACGTTCGTCGCGAGATAGGAAGGTCAACTCGACATTGTAAACGCCTTTTTCTGTTCGTCGGGTAAAGGTGCGATTTTATGATGAAGAAAAAAATTTATCGGACGTGAAGGTCGTCTGACCCGAACCCACATGGCAATTTTACGACAACACCTGTAACTTTTTCAATCTTTTTATCATAATGCACAATTTGTTTCAAAAAAAAAGGCAACGACTCCTACGTAAAGAGCGCAGTGCGATAGCTGGCATTAATAAACTAAAAATTTATAGTCGTGTATGTCTAGTGTCCACATACCTACATATGTACATAACGACAATTAAATTACACATTTCGTTAAGCTTCAGGTTTTTTTTCGGAAACGACTGTTGCTTTTACATAAATTCGAAGTTTAACGGAGTGACAAATTTATTTATTGTTTCTCTATTAATTGCGTACGCATAAATAATGCCTCGAGCGGAATACGCCCTAATAACCATATTCAAGGTAAACACATAATAACTAACAATTTAGTTGTTTTATGCGTTTAACACTCTTTGCCCTATACAGCCTTAAATATGCCCAGGTATTTAATGTTTATTTGTTCGGGGATAGAATTTTATTCGGCCAACACGTATTATTGACGTAATTTTGTTTCATCAAAGAACAATTTTTTCGTAGTGGACACGCGAACACAAGCGCGACTCATACTCTGGGCGTAAGCATTTATTGTTGCCCAGAAATATTCGTTTTTTTCTTAGCGACCGTACGTTTTTGTTTGGCGTGTTGCGATGGTAACTTGGACGACTAATTCAGTTACGTCCAGGAGCCGATGGGAATTGCGAGTGGAAAAAATCTTTAGATAAGAAAAACTAATTGGAAATTTCGTATTTTAGATCGAAACAGACAAAAACCTAAATAAAAAATAGATTAATCGACTATTTAAATCCGCGAGGGGCGTCATTATTTATTGTTAAATTTCTAATCTGAGTTTCTTTTTCATTTGCGAACGCAGCCGAAGCGACGTTCCCAACTGACGTGACACTTGCAATTTCTATTCACTAAACGAAATTAATCACTTTTATGTATGTACCTACTGCCGAACGTCTACAGTTGTACAATCCCTTCTTGATTTTCTTGCAACCCCCTGCACTATCCGATAATTTAATAACTGTTTCGTTTCGAAACCGAATCGACTACTACCTATTTCATATTTTACGCTTGAATAAATTAAAGCTATCTAACGTAAGCGCAATTTAGATTTCGAAATTACCGCGAAAACTACGCGGATCCACGAAATCCGCAGATAATAATTTGGCATTTCGTTTCTTCGACAATACTAATAATAAAGACTACAAAAAAAACCACTCACCGGTTACGGTTAGGTTGATCGGCAGCGAATTCCTGAGGGTGTCGAACCTTCGCACCGACTCCTTGTTGGGACTGACGCAGCGGTATTCGCCCGCCTCCTGGTACAGAATCTGGTTCAACTTCAACTTCTGCGAGGCGCCCAACGGCTCCAAATTGCCGGTGCCCGGTTCCAGCCTTGACCAGCATCCCGACGTTCCTGCGAATCAGAACGGAAACATCTTAATCCGACGCTTAAATTAGAAGTGCCTGTAAAAACGACATAAAAAGCGAACGGAATCTGACGCTTGACGATAAGGGGCGCGCGTAATTAAACTTGATCTACTGGGATGAACGGCGTCTTATCATTTTTTTTTATTTTGTTTACGACGCTCAAAGCCGAGCTGATTAGCAGTTTCGGTATAACGGGGGGATTTTAAGGATTGACGCGCAATAAAGCGGGCTCTCGACGTAAATAAATTAAATCTAAATTTCCGAATTGTTTTCGTTTTATTACAATATCTGCGAACGTTATGTGCGTAACGCTTGAAGAATATAGGGAAGTTGATCAAAATCGAACACCTTCATCGGGAACTTTAGCATTCTTAAAACGAAGCATTTCGGCTCGTAAAAGTGCAAAGTCGTCGTTCAATCACGACCCCTCTCTCCATTAAAGGGACGCCGGCAAGTAAACACGCTCCCCGAAATGAATAACGGCTTGTTTATGCCCGTCACATACTACTTTCAAGCTATAATCTCGACTTGATTCCGTCCTTAATCTCGAAAAAAACAAATGTAATTGACCGCCAGGGAAAACTGGCCGGCGAAACTTTCCCGCGACAGCAGCGCCGGAAAAATAGGGGCAGCGGCGCGAAAATCCAATGTAGAGACAATGGCGGATCGCGTAAACGATCGCTTTTTGCATCGCGGAGCGGCGACGATGCATCGTCTCTGACCGTAAATGCAAACGCACGTCCTATTCGGGAAGGGTAATCTTAGTTGAACCGTAAAGACGACTTGTAAAGTCAGACCCATCGACGTTTTATGGTCGCTCATGTTTACCTATGCATACTTGAACAGGAGGAAAACATAAAACTGCGGCGTGTATCTTTTTGTAGTTATGAATTCCGGCGAAGATAGGGATCTAGGATCGGTTTAGTTGCGACGTGGGTTTCGCTAAACGTAGCAACAAATTGAGTGGCTTTTCTTTTAAATTTTTAAATAATCTTAATAGGGTTTAATCTTAATCGAGATAATTTTTGCTCGAAAATAATATATATAGGGTGTCCCGTCTCGATTGCGTAATTAGCCCATTTAGCCGCGATAGTTAAACGTCGAATTTCCACTTAGCATGTCGTGCTGCGGTCGGGCGGCGACTGTGTTTTGAATTTAAACTGGTCCAGCGGTACGTTGCTTACCACATCACCTGCCGTGTGACTCAATGACATATATGGCCGACCCAAAACAAACGATATAGTCGGCGCCCGACCGGCGCACGACAGGTTAAGTGGAAATAAACATATTATCGCATATCCATCTGACGCCGATTTTTAAAGTTCTAACGGTCTAAATGTTCTGACGTTAAAGTGTTTTCGAAAATAATTAGTAAGTAGTGCCTGCGTTGCATCATTTAAATGCCAAATCCTCCTCAAATTTAACTACTTTAGACGTAATTTCTTTTAAAAGTAATCTTCAACAATAAGTCGCCACCGAATTGTGCCCGTTTCCGACAGACGATCTCAGACGTCCATTTATTACAGCGCCGCTCGTTAGTTAGGCCAAAAAGAAAAATCTCAACGTAACGTCCAAACGCAAAACTTACGATAGCAACAACCTAGCGGAGCATTTATTTTAATATCCTAATGCACGACCCGAAACGGTATGCGCGCGGTACGCATCATTTCCGTGCAACGAGAAAACACGCCGAAAATCATCATCATCATCATCGAAAACGGCCGACGACCGTCGATAAATCACGGCCCGGATTTAAAAGATTTAAGATATAAATTAAATGGGGCGAATCAGTTAGTTCTGCGATAGATAAAGCGCGGAGGCAGTGATGAATACGTCTCGGGGAACAACAAAAAGTTGCGCCGCGCCCCGCTCGGGCGAAAAAAAACCACGTTATCAGTCCGAAAAAATAATACAAATAACCGACCAACTAAACGGCCCTCTTCCTCCGGGAACGACAACGCCACGAAAAGATTTACTCGATTATGTTTTATGGACGCGTTTCGGAGCCGGTTTCTCCTGATGAAGGTGTTCGAACGAATTTCTATTTAATTTAAATTAAGTAAAATTTAATTAAGAGCGGGGATAGGTTTATAGGTAATACTTACGTAAAAGTTTTTCCTGCAAAAAATTAGTAAATTAATCAACCACGAATCGTTGAAAAGGCGCGGCGAGTTGTATAAGAGCTCGCGCAAATGAAGAACATTAATTTTTCGAGTTTTCTCGAGCTTAAAGCTCCCACGTTAAAGTCCTTCTTAACTAATAATAAGTAAAAGGACGTTAACGTTTAACAGCTTCAGAATTTTCTAAATCGAGTCGATTTAAATAATGACGTTCGTAAAAAGTCCAAAGACGCGAAAGTACACCATCTGGAAATGTATCTATAGGTACATTTTTGGCAACAATTAAAAACGGCTCGCGTTTTCGACGTAAAATCGACTTTTAAAGGATAAAGGAATTAATAAAAACCAAGTTAAAATGCAATAATCTACTAATTGCGCGAGTTGGCAACGTTTTTAGTTGGGCACTTACGCGATATTTCGGTCAGCGCGCGGAACTTCGTAGAAAGATCGTTTTTGAATTTCGATTATCCGTTTGACGTTGTCTTTGTTTACGTTCCAAATATCGTAATTCATCAAACACAAACGTCAAACGGATATTAAATATAGGTTATGTTGTGGTATTCCAAAAACTTTAGTCGTTTTACACGTGCAGCTTTATATTTGGAATTAAACATTTGCTTTCTCACTTGTACTGCTGTAATATGTATATGTCTTACTCGCTCTCCCGTGCAACGTTGCCAAATGTACAGTAAGGCACTACTGACGTCATCGCGTTTTCTAAAAAATTAATTTTTGACTTACCACTTGTGTTAGAAGGTAATAAATGTAATATAATGAATTGATTTTTTTTTAATTTGATATATTAGTAATATTGAAAGTAAAAAATTCTATTGCAGGATCGAAGTTCAGGGTTGCTGTGCAACCAGACGTGCAATTTCAGATAAGGGAAGTTCGCGAGCGTCTTCCTACAAAGTTTCGCGCTTACCAAAATAGCGTAAATCAAACCGTTAGGTACCATCTGGTTGGGTAGTACACTCTATATATATATATATATATATATATATCAGGTTGGGGAAAAAGTTTCTTCGTATTTTCGCGGTAGATGGCTTTAAGATCGCATAACTCTGGTACTATTAATCGAATTTAGTAATATTTACATGCAAATGAAAGCTGACATTTCACAGAACAAATTAACCTAAAAATTGTGATATTTATTCACTCAGTCAAAAGTTATTGCGTTTTGAAAATGAGTGAAAATAAAGAGGAAATTAGATACATTTTGAAATTTTATCATAAAAAAGGGAAGAATGCGACTCAGGCTGCTAAAAAAATTTGTGATATTTATGGACATGATGCAGTATCAGTACGCGTTGCACAAAGTTGGTTCAAGCTGGAAATTTTGATATCACAGATGCACCTCGCTGTGGTCGGCCAATCACTGAAAAAGTCGATGAAATCATGAGAAAAGTTGAGCAAGACCGGCATATTAGTAGTTATGATGTTAGCAAGGAACTAAAAATCGACCACAAAACAGTTTTAAACCATTTGCAAAAGGACGGATATAAAAAAAAACTCGATGTTTGGGTGCCACATGATTTGACAGTGAAAAATTTAATGGATCGAGTTTCCATCTGCGATTCATTGCTCAAACGGAACGAAATCGAACCATTTCTGAGACGGCTCATTACGGACGATGAAAAATAGATCACGTACGATAATAATGTACGAAAAAGATCGTGGTCGAAGCAAAATGAAGCTCCGCAAACGGTGGCAAAACCAGGATTGACGTCAAGAAAAGTGATGTTGTGTGTGTGTGGTGGGATTACAAAGGAATACTTTAGTACGAGCTGCTCCCACCCGGTCAAACAATTGATTCTAATCTCTATTGTCAACAACTGGAAAGATTACGTCAAGCAATCGATAGAAAGCGACCAGAATTGATCAATAGGAAAGGCGTTGTCTTCCATCATGACAACGCCAGACCCCACACATCTTTTGCGACCCGTCAAAAATTGAGAAAGTTTGGCTGGGAAATTTTGATGCACCCGCCATATAGTCCTGATCTTGCACCATCAGATTTTCATTTATTTCGATCTCTACGGAACTGTCTTAATGGTGTAAAGTTGATTTCAAAAGAGGTCTGTGAAAATCACTTGTCGCAATTTTTCGCTAAAAAATCACAGAAATTTTATAGTGATGGGATTATGATTTTACCTCAAAAGTGGCAAAAGGTGGTCGAACAAAATGGCACATATTTAGTTTAATAAACTTCATTTATAATATAAAAAAACTTGTTTCATTTTCGTACTAAAATACGAAGAAACTTTTTCCCCAACCTAATATATCTACCCACGTTTCCTCAAACGCAAATAAAACCAGAGTAATCCGGCATTTTGCCCTTAAAAACAAAATACGAAAATTAGCTTAAACGTCGCCCTTCCGATAAATTTATTCCCGTTTCGGCGGGAGGCGAACGCTTAGAACGCGACGAAAAAAAACGTAATCTCGCGACGTACGACTTAATCGTAGATTTGAAAAACCTTCGATCATCGTTATCTCGCGGAACAGCCCATTCCGAGGCGGACTCTCTCACCTTTATCAAGCGATTTGCAAACATAATGGATACAAAGTTTACGGTATTAAATTAATCCACTAACGAGCGCGAAAAGTATCTCGAAACAAAATTTAAATTAGTTTTAGTCCCGGGGCCGGTTTATTAGAATTTTTCGCGGACGACGCCAACGCACAACGCACCCCCTACCCCTTCCCGTCGACCGACCGACCGACCCTCGAACTGAAATTAATTAACTTCCGGTAACTCTTACACACTTTCAATTGGTTCTACAACAATAAATTTATGGCCCTATCGGAAACTACAGGTTTCTCGAGGTATTTTCGGTGTACTTTTTTTCAAACCGATATCAGTTAAGCGTCGACGTCGTCGTCGTCGTCGTCGTAATAAGTTTCCGCTTCGATGGTTCGTACTATCTTTAATGGATATCAGAATCTTAAGCCCCATTTTTAATTGAACGGCAACAAACTTCCGCGGCATCAGTTAAGCTCGACAGGTCATCGATACTTTAATGCTATAGTAAGATATCGTCGCAGAACCCCGACCGCCCTTGTCGATTGATTTCCTTTGTCGACATCAAATTTACCGTGGAAAATCGCGGGGGATTTCTTTACGTTTAAAATTCCGAAACGACTTGCCTGTAGGACACGCCAATTGGACCGCGCCCCCTAAATCCACCTCGACCTGTCTTCCCGTCGAGCTCAATTCTCGAACGTCGAAATCGGGCTCCTGCGTTACATCCACCTCATCTGCAACAACAAATGCCTTCATTAATTTAATAACCGGACGTGAATGCCTCCGCTAAAAATCCGTTTCAAGTCGTTGCGCGTGCAGCGTTCAGTTGAAGGACCGTCCGCACCCCACGAACAAAAGAGGCATGCGCCAACCAAAAAAGTGGCTTGTACGATTTTTAACGTAGGCACGTTTTGCGGCCAGTGGCCGTTTCTCGCGGGCGGGAGCGAGAAGCGGCAGTGCGAAGTACCGCACCTAGGAAAACGTTCCATTATGGTCGTACTCATCGTCGATACTTCGTCTCCGTCTCGGTTCCTTCCCACAATCGCACAATAACCCCTACAAGTCCACATTACCACCTGTCGAACACGTTCGGCTCAAAAAAGCCTCGAGATAACGAACGAAACTGGCGAAAACGGAGGAGTACTTGCGGCAAAGGATTCAGTTTTCAAAGGCTTTCAGCTCCATTTTGTGCGAACGAAACGTAGCGCGCGGGCGGCCTTTAATGCCAAGGACATCCTTCCGTAATTACTTTGCCGCATTCTCGTTCCCTAACTGCTGACGGTTGTATTGTCTTTTACCTTCTTCCGCGGACACGTAATTTAGACATTTATAATTCAATTTGGCGAATACTTGAAATGCCAGAGGGGTAGGGAGCTCATTTAAAAATTTCCGAAGTTTCGGCAAGTTAATTAGATGTTCGTCCACATACCAGGTAGGTACTTACATCGAACGTTCAGAAAATATCCAATGCTGGAGAAGCGTCCCAGGAGGTGGCGCGAGGTGCACTTGTACCACCCGCTGTGCTCGCGACGTATCTCGCTGAAATTAAGAAAGCCATCGGGGGTCTGTTGAACCGGCGGACTCGTGTCGTCCTTTTGCCATATGGGAGACGCCCTGGGATTGGCGTCCACGTCACATTTCAAGGACACCGGCATCCCCTCGCGAATAGGTATACCAAATCCGGGCTCGCGTGATATCGCGAACGAAGGTGTATCTGCAATAAGAACGTAATTACAGTATTTTAATTAGTTTCGGCAATTACGCCGGTATTTAATTATGTTAAATGCGGTCGCAAGTATTTAAGCGGGTCCCCCGTAACATACCTATCCCGATTCGTGCCGCTTAAGTAATTAACGTTAAGGGTTATTATACGTCACGTAACGCGGCGATCAGATTTTTTGGCTATTTTATGTTTAAAAAAAAAACGTTTCAGATAAGATGGCGCGCTAAATCAAAAACTCGGTTATTTTATACATATAAGTACGTAATAAGAGTCAAAGTTGTTAAAAGACTTACTCTGATCGCCTCCTAGAGGCCCCCATACACGGTGCATTTTATTCGGCACGTGTTGCTTCGCATTTTGTCTTCTGTCGTTTATAAAATACGCACGAATTTGATGGTGAGCAACATTAGCAACAAGATGGGGGAATCTAGATAAACTTTTTGAATGGCACATTTTAGCTGTACTAAGCCGAGCACTTAAAATGTGGAGTTAAATGTGCCGTGTATGGGGTCTCTTATAATATTACAATCACTCGACGAGTTTCCACAAGAGCGTTCGTATCTCGATTGTTCGCAACTGGATATTTATTTTCCCGTTTGAATTTACCGATTATGTTAATGTTCACGACTAACAATATCACTAAGCCTTTAATTATACTTTTAAAAGGTTAGTGATATTTTTAGATATGAACATTAAAATAAATAGATATAAAAGTCCACCGTTCTATATTGTATGTATTTTTAAATTTGTCACTTTTGAGTTAGGGGGGGGGGCACTAGTTAAACATTTGCCACAGGCGCTTCATACCCTCGTTACAATGTTGCAGAAACCCTGACTTATTTTATTTTGTTTTGAATTAAAATTTACCCTCCTTTCGGCTATTTTAGTTTAATTCAGGTTGTGGTGTCGCAAATTTAAATTCAAGGACGTTAAAATTTTCTAAAACTGTTCCAGTGCACGTTGGTAAAAATATAAAATGTGCTCAAAATCTACTCAAAATGAACCAACTATGTTGGTAATCTAGGAGTTGAAATTGAAAATGAAATAAAGCAACCGAAACAGTGTTGTTTTCTGTTGTAACGAGTGCAGTAAAGTGTCACAAGTCCTTAGTCAGTGACTCACCCCCGATAAAAAGTGACTCGCATTTTCATATTTAAAATATTTTGAAAATAAAAAAAAAGCAAACAAACGGCAATAAAATAAGTTTGCTCGCTTTGTTCGCGACGACGCCCGCGAAACCGCCGCGAAAAAAGCTCGGAAGATCTAATCAAAGGGTATAAAACCGCTAACTTTAAACGGGGCGACCAAAAATTACTCGAAACTTGACATGCGCGTGCCTATTCGACGACGAAACGCAACTGGTAGACATTAGCAAAAATTTTACGGCGTGCATTGTATTCGGCACAAATTCGTTTGTGCGTTATTCAACACACACGGTCCGTCCGTTGTCGGTTTTTTGTGCTGTACAAGTTTGTGCCCGAAATACAACGCACGACGTAAATTTTTGCTAATGTGGACGCGGCTTTAGAAATCGACATTAAGTATTGTCAGTTCGATATACAAAATGGGGGGTAAGTCACGTTTAGGTACTATATCACTATTTTAATCATCATGTGCCTCGGAAAAACCTATCGTTTTTGATACGCAAAATTACATACATCCTATTATAATATACAGGATGCTCAAAAATTTATAAAAAAATTTGACCGAGCTTAATGAATTTGCAAAAAGGCAACAACTTATACCTAACACTTTCCGTTTGACCCCTTTAAAAATGAATTAGTATTCAAGAACGCGACCGTGGTTTATGTATGTATATTTTGGACGAAATCGAACTAAGCCGTTTTGTTGGCAAGCAGAATTTACAACGAAATTTGAACGTACAAGAAAGGACTGTCGCCTTACGCACGTCAATGTTTGATGACTTAAAATTTAGATTTCGAAATTCCGAAGGTGTTGTTTATCGTAAACGGAACTGTCGTTTTTATGTTTAAACGGAAACCGAAGAGACTCCTCCGTACGAACGTGATCTGGAAAAGAGTCGCACGTCGATGCGCGCGAACTTGGCAAAATGCCGAGAGTGCGTTTATAAAAGCACAAGTGCCCATCATTTTCGTTCGTTTTCCTTATTAGAAAAATGAATTAAGTTGAATGTTGTCAGAAAAGACACCGCACGTAAACGTCTAAACACGTAAGCGTATAATGCGACGTTTTCCAAAATAAATGACTAAATAGTGTGCTGCCAACTTGATCTTGATCTCAGAACTCCCGCAATGAGCCCCAAGGGAGGCAAGGCTTTGAAAATTGCCTGGGCTTTAGTTTAGTGGTTTCCTGCTTAGCCTTCGCCCACGACACCAGGGCCGCACAGGTAATCGTTCGTCTGATCACTCTAGTCTACAACAGTGCACCAGTCTAACTTTCTGATTAATTTCTGAAAATGTTGGTTCCACAATGACCTTCATTGCTTTACTTTTTTAAATCAAAGTCGTCCATTAATTGATGTAGAAAGATTCGAACCTCCAAACCTCTGGTTGACGTAACGAGCCTGAACTCGTTCGGTCATCGGGGCTTTTAACGTTCGATGTTATTTGCAAAACTTATGCGGATAATAAACGGATTAAATTATGACAACGTCTTTTTTTAGTTTGTTTTTTACGTATTTCAAGTTATGATATACAGGGCGATTTCAAATTGACGCACCAACTCCACAGGGACCATTAATCGAGCATAAGAAAAATAACAACAACATTCTATCTGCCATATTTTTGTGGTTATTTGACAACATATCCGGCAAATGGCCGTTATTGTTATTGATATAATGAAAACCAATTAAAAAAAATAATTAAAACAGACCAAATAATTATCGGTCTGTTTTGAACCTTTATTCTCATCGAACAACAAATAAAGGGGTACAGAACGTTCATAGAAAAACGTTGTCATATTGCGAAGTCGCTAAAGAATAGAGAAGTCGAGTCCGTTCTACTTTAAAACTCTTAATTTCTCACTTAATTGTTAACCGAGATTTTTCTAATTATTTTTCCCGTAGAGTTGGTGCGCGCAATTTTATATAAATTACGGGACATCTCGTAAATTGAAAGATTACAAGATGGGGTTTTCAGAAAAAAATTAAAATCGATTTTGTCGCAGTGTATAAGTTAACGATACGTCCCCCCCCCCTCCGGAACGACTTCCAGGGAATTGAACTTTATTTTTTCTCCGACGCGACGTCTATCTAACGTGCTTACATAATAATGGTGTCGTTGTAGGCAATACCGTGTGTCGCGCGATTACCTACAAAAACGACTATAGCTTCGCACAATAAATTACCTACACTCTCGACGATAACCGGCAGACACAAAAAAAAATGACCCGCGCTTTTCTTTATTCTCGACCTAGCGCACGCACACTTGACCCGATTATTTCTGCCGTACAGGCGGACATAAATTTCGAGCGCGCATTCTTCCGCGCTTTGCGTTATCCAAAAATTTCAATACGGCAGACGGTCGCGCGGAAAGATCCGCGCGGAGTTGGATCGTGCAAATTACGTTAGAAATTGTGGCAAATTCGACCCGAGGTGGAGGAGCCGCGCGTCATTATTTCGTTAAGAGCACTTCGTCGATGATTTATTGGACGGACGCTAGACACAACTGTCGCGATTTCATTTAAAAATTTCGACGCCGAAGAAGGAATCCGTCCGATTCGAAACGAACAAGGGCGAAAATTTAATTTTCCCGGAGGAAGACATTTTTCACCGTTCGTCGATTTCGTTTGTTTTCTTTTTATGAACTTTAGTAATAAAGTCTCGAGCGTTCGATATGAAATGAAGTCGCAACGGTCAGTCAATAAGTCTTTTATCATTTTCGATAACAACCCCCGATTTCGTACGCTTTATATTCCCTTCGTATCGATCAAATTGTTAATGTTCGCCTAAATGTTATTACAGCACACAACATTAATCACTATTATCTCTTTACGTCTATATACGTTCTGGTTCGACGCTCCATAATTCAATAACTAAACCGATCTACTGTTTTCCTCGCTATTATCGCGAACTTTACGCTACACATCATTAACAGGTGAGCGTTAAGATTTCTTATTATGCTTCCGCGATTCTTCGAACAACAATTCGTCCCCCCCCCTCCCTCCAACTGTCAAGAGCCATCCTAACGAAAGCCCTTCAGAACCGGAGCACTGACGTTGACGTACGCCCGAATATATCCGGCTATCGCTAACTCGACGAGCTTTCGATTCGCGGTTGGCCGGGCCTCGCAGGATTTCCCGTCAAGTTTCCGCGGTATTCTGCCTAAAATCCTAGAGGCTGTGGCCAACTTGAGAAGTTTCATCGTTCGCTTCCTGCACGAGTTATTTTGTTTGTGCTTCTTATCACGGGGGCGCTAATTAGGTTCTTCGCAACCGGTAGATGGGAAGGAAGCGGATGCTTTTACTTTCTTCCATTTCCGAACATTAGTAGTGGGAGGACGTCGTTCCCTTAAAGGGCTTAATCTATTCTTGCTAGGGAGGTCGCGTTCGTCCATAATCCGATTAACAACGCGATTGCATTTCGGGCGATTTTAAGTGTTGATAACTTGTCGAAAGACAAAGGTTGCGCCTCGGATCGCAAAGTACGAGTTTGTAGCGTCCGTATTGACCGCATCGAGTCGAAACGTGCGGGTTTCGATTGCCCTCGTTGACCAACTCGATTAATGGATCCATTGATTCCTCCGCCCTATATTGTAAACAAGACTCTCGAAAACTTGACGTGGGGTCGTGATATATTGTTATACCAAGTTTCGTCTACGAACTAAAACCGAGGATAATAAACAGAGAAAAGTTACGGACAAGTTTGATGAGCTCACTTATACTGGACTTGTTTTATGAAAGGGCTTAAAGACGCGCGAACTTCTATACTCTCTTATATCTGTACTTTTCGGATAACGAAATTTCGGATGCGAGGCCGCTTTATCATAGTGCCTAGTATATTATATAAAACGCGTCGAATCAGATTTAACAACAACTCGCGTCGTTCATCATCGCCCAATATAAATGCGGGCGAAGTTTGAGACGGGCGTCGTTGTTGATAAAATGGCGTGCACGTCCGCGCGAAATAAAAATTTGAGTAGGTTAACTTAGGCGTTCAATCTTCTTAAAAATACGCGGTACTATTCTAACTTTGAAGGGATGACGCGACGGATTTTTCCCCCGGCCGCGGCCGCGCAATTAAGCTTCGACTGCGCGTTTCTAAACTAATTTAAATCGAAACGTTCTCGATTTTTGCAAAAACGCGATTCCGACCAACATATCCGGTTGCCCCGTTAAGGGGGCCAACTGTTCCGGGCAACTAATCCAACATTATCTTGTCAATTCCTAGTCTTTTTATTTACTTACTTAAAACAACTTTAATCGATTAAAACACGATTTTTGACCTAAACAGCGATACCTAACGCTAACACGTCAAACGGGCCGACTAATCAAAATTATCGAAATTAAACGATCTCATTCCAAAACCGATTCGCGCCGTACTACACCCGCAAGAGCGACCCAAATACGATCGTTGCACTTGATAACAAACGGAAGGTTACGTTTTCTCGGCCGAAGATATTCTCGTCTATTTTTTTTCGTAAAACTACTTAAAAATGTAACGTTATATCCGAGAGAAAATTAACAAGTAATGGACCAGGTTAGGGTTTAAAACGGACGTGCCGTCTTTTTCCGAAAATAAAACATCCCCCGAAAATAAGCCCTGGCGTGATTTTCGGAACTTTTTGGAATATAAGCCCTATGTAAATAATGTAAAAAATATAATTCGTTAAAAAATGCCGTTGTAAACTGTTGAATTTAGTAGGTATCTCTAGCTGCCCTAATATTTCGGAGAATTGTTTGGAACAAAATATTCCGAGAAATTTCTTGTTTACCTCTACAGTTCGTTTCAAGCAATGCACAGGCACGTGTTAAAATTAATTCCCGGAATTTATAAAGTAGAATTTCTTAAAAATACAATAAAGGCAGCAGTCTACATGGAGTGACGGTGCAGGTACAACGTTTGTGCATTTCAGTCTTGTAAGTCTGATTATTTTTTATAAAGTGAATAATTTTTAACCCCAGATAAAATGAGTACAAAAAGGGAATCGTGGAGGACTTCAGGGATGTAAATCTTGTAGCCTTCTGTAAAGAGAAGATGTTGGATCTCCGTATGGTTCGAAAATGGCGTGCTGACTGCGATAACCTGTGTCAACTGGTGGACCAAGGAAATGAGAAAAAACGCAGGGTTGGATCAGGTCGGCAGCCGTTATTTTCTGAGTTGGAAGAATGCATCTGGGAATGGATTACTGACAGGAGAGCAATGGCTTTGGTTGTGCGCAGGGCTGATATTCAAAACTTTGCCCTTGAAATGGCAATTAAATTTGATATATCCACAGAAGAATTTAAAGCATCGTCACACTGGCTGGATAACTTCCTTCAACGACATGAACTGTCTCTAAGGAGATCAACAACAATGTTTAAGCTGGAAGACAATGAAGTTGTTAAACGTGCACTTGCGTTGATGGCATCGACTTTTCGAAATACCAACTCTTCAACATGATTGCTATGGATGAGACCGCGGTATTTCTAGGCCAAGGAGCTCAAACGACGGTTCACCATAAGGCTTCCTCGTCAATTTACGTTCCTTCTACCGGTTACGGTAGTGCACGTGTTACCTGTATTTTGGCGATTCGTCTAGATGGCAAGAAAGTATCCCCATTTATCATCACTAAAGGTAAAAAAGACAAGATTGAACGCGTTTCAGGAATTTATGTTCTTGAAAGTGAAAAAGCCTGGTGCACCCAAGCAGTTAAAAGAAAGTGGGTCAATTTTATGCTGCCACCACTGTTGAGGGGTCGAAATAGATGTTTACTAGTTTGGGATTCAGCCAGTACTCACCGCGCTAAAGACATGAAAAACTTTCTTGCCGAGAGGAAGATTGATCAAATAATGATTCCGGCAGGAATGACTGGCTACCTCCAGACACTTGATATTGCAATAAACAAGCCATTCGAGGATCATTTGCGGACGGAAATCAATGAATATATTGCAAACAGAATGGTGAGAAATCAACGAGGTAATTTTGTAAAGCCAGGCTTACAAGAAGTTGTGAATTGGGTAAAAAATTCATGGGACAAAATAACTGACAGTTGTGTTTCCAATGCACTACGAACAGGCTACTTAGACAAGAAGTATTCATTCAACGATAGCTATATTGCAAGACATGAGAGATTCAGACCAATGATTCTACAGGAAATGGATTTGGAGGAAAATCAGAACGGAATTCAAAATTCAAGATTTTCAAGATGACATGACTGTAATTGAATAAATTTAAATTTCTGTATATAAATAAATATTAAACAAAAATATAAATCTACTTATTGCAATTGAAGCCCTCCCCCGAAAATAAGCCCTAGCACGTATTTTGGACCTAAAAAGAAAGTAAGACAGTGTTTTATTTTCGGAAAAAGACGGTAAGAACGCACTTCAATGGAAGTATCAGGTCGAAGAGAGAGCTTCGAACTTCTTGATCGAACGAGGTTCGATCTACAAGTTCGATGGACGAGTCGGCGTCAACCAACAGTAGCTTTATCGACCCGTGATATCCGAGATCGTGGCTGCAAAAGGCTATTTAACGAACTTCTGAGGATGTACGAGGTGCATTGATGATTCAGCGACAGTAAAACTGTCATAGTCCTGAGCAAAATCGTCGTACACAACATCGAATGCCTTTGGTTTACGTAGTGCACCTTTTTTTTTCTCCCCGCTGAGTGTGATAATACCCCTAGGGAACCATTGTCCAGTATTACATCGCTAGAGGCTTCGCGATGGATGTTCTTTTCTTCCATAATCCTCATCGTCTTCTTGCTTGTTCATCTTGACGATGCCTTCAGCGCTGTTTTACTTTGTAACACAATATAAAAACTGTGCGTCCCGAGCTTACCACCGAATTTAGTAGTCTTCGTTTCGCGTCCACCGGACCTCCCCCATTAAATACTAGTTTGTTTATGGTCGAGGAAAGTCTTTCCACCTTAGTAGCCGTATCCTTGAGATACTTTGCGAAGATGAGACCATTGTCGAGTAACACTCCAAGATACTTCACGATCGACAGAATCCGCCACTCTGAACTGCACTGGAGGGCAGTGTCTACTTCCAATAGATAAAACCGCTTTCGTCTTCTCGGGTGCCAATGATAACCTCATGGAAGACATCTATCTATTTATTATTACCCTCTATTATTCCGCGACTGTCCTTGCAACCGTTACAAGTGTCAAATCATCGGCGAACGGCAGAGTGCGCCCCCTCCCCCGGCAGCGTGAACCTGTGGAACCCCACACGTAACTTCCAACAAAGTTTCGTAACTACAACGTAAGGCATCTGCTAACCTCGAGCCTTATATATTTATTCGTTTACTTGGACTAGTCGCTGGTTTCGACAAACAAGAAAAGACTGCGAAGGTCGCCCGCAAAATTAGATCGAATCCGAGTTTACCTGCATTAATAACGTACGATTTAACTGTTTACTTAACTTTACTTAACGACATTTTCCTCCGAATTCATCGCGTCATCGCAGATTTTAATAGGTAAGTGGTAATTACGCGCTACTTTATAAATTTAACCCTTCGGCCTACGGATCCGAGAGACGATTGAACATCGTAAATTAATAGAAAATTCAGCTTTTCCATTATAAGCGGTCGCAAATAAATAAAGCTGTTTGACAATAATTAAATATCCAAAGGGCTTTTGACGGTAGCGCTGCGTATGTAGGTAATTTTTTATTTTGCGGCGATTGCGACTCTTTGTTAGTGACGTCGATAACGACACAAAATATACAATAATACAGGCGACCTAAAAATAATTCAGAAAAGCCTCGTATCGCAAAAATTATTATTGTTAAACCGTTATTATTTTTAAACAGTGCTGCAATATCACGAGCGATAACGTTCCGTACGTCATAAACATTCGCGGAATACTTTCGTGACTATTCAAGCGCTTACACAATCATATCGATACATAATAATTGTAACAATTGTCGCCAGATCTGCCGCCCGTTTTGTTGCTTTTTTTTTATTTGACGCCTCGATAAATTCACAACAGCATCGACGCGCAAAATAGAAATTCGATTTTAAACGGACGCGCCCCGTTATTTTTTATAATTTCATTCGACATCGGATGAAATTATCGCGTTCGAACTGGAATCGCGAAACGGCGTTAATCAAATTAAACGTCGCGCGCCGCGTCGCACAGCCCCGTTCGGTGGACGCTATTCCGTTTTTGTTTCCGTGTTTAAGCGGAAACATTTAAATTTTTTGTCCGTGACACGATGACCTGCATTTCGCAGTGAATTATTGCCGCTCGCTTCTCCGATAGGTTTCGTTTTCGACGATCGTATATTTTCGTACACGCTGTACAAGCGCAAACCTTAAGGTTAACCAGTTAACTGCGTTCGACGTGTATACACATCAATCCAAATCTTCATTTTGGTGCGGTCGACGTGTATACACGTCGTGTAAAATAAAAAATTATCATTCGACATAAAAACTCAAAATTTCAGTAAAATGTAATACAAATGTCATTTAGTGGTATGTTTTTCTTATAATACCAATAATTTTTAATAAATTAAAAAAAAAATAGGTTAAATTCTTTGGTATAGAAGTTATTCTCCGTACAATGAATTGCTTTTTTACAAAATTAAGTTGATTATTTTCCCCAATGCATCGGCTATTTCCCATATTTGTATATCGGGTATTCCCCGATAACAATTGCAACAAGATAAATAAAATACGCGAATTTTTTTAAATGAAGGTCCTTAGTAATTTCTGGTTTGTGGCAACAACGTGATACTTATAAGTTTCAAAAAAACATTTCTTGGATTTTTTAACTATTTCATCTGCTATTATCAAAATAAAGTAAAAGGAAAAGTAGTATAAAAATTAAATAAAAAATAGTTCATTATTGCTAAGTGTTATCCTCCAGATGTGTGATTCAGACAGCGATGATAACGAAGTTTCGCATAACAGAAAGCGAAGAAATGTGTCTCGCTTTCCGATATCTTCTGACGAAAGCAAGCGTAGTGAGTCAGAAAAGTATTTTTCTTTAATTTTTCCTGTTTATGAATGTTATTATTTTTTAGGAAATTTTTAAATTTTCAAAAACAATACCTTTTTCAAAAATGAATTGTTAATTTTTTATCTAATAAAAATGAAATCTTATTCGCTTTACTTTGATTTTTTTCAAAATTTATTATGCGACCATTTGTATTGTGTTCGACGTGTATACACGTCATCACTTGATTTTGATCACGCGAGGAACTTTTAAAAGTAAATTCCGCAGTTAACTGGTTAAGGATCCCTTAAAATTAACTAACAGTCGACGTTTTCGATTTAAAAATCGTCAGTCAAATCCGGAGCCGTTTAGTTGAGAAACGAAAATTCTGAACGGTTAATAAGTAAACGAAAAACCCTCGATTTAAAAGACACAATTCGCGGTTCGCACGCCATTTCGCCAACTTTCGACTTCAACGGACACGCCCGAATCAGTCCATTATATCGAGATTTTACTGTACTAAACGACGCCGACGAACGTGCTGGTGTTTTAAATTTTGGAAGAAGTTACACCTTTATGCGGCGTTTAATGAGAATACGCCTCAAACTTTCGAACACTCGACAAGGAGTTTTTGGTGGAAATAAATAAGGGCAAGCGAAAATAACATTTATTCGTCTATATTTCGGCCTCTAAAAAGACATATTAATTTTGCACGGTCTGCCGAGCCCGAATTTGACCGCCGTCACGAGGAAAAGACGTCAACAACGAGTTTTTCAACAGAATCTCCGTTGCGATTTATTTTAAGACAAAAATACTTATATAACAAAATAAACTAGGGAAAATTTCCTACAGTTTATGTTGAAATCGTTTTTCCGTAAAGTAGATAGATTCGGCGTGACGACTTTGCAAAATTTACTCTACCAGATAACTCGACGTAAATTAATTAAGCATAGAGAAATTATACTTTACCTTTCGATACAAATGTGAAAATTTGCAAGTCGTTATCCAGGATGTAGATTTTCGGGCAACGAGCGCGAAAAAATTTCCCCCGCGGAAAACTTATTGACTGGTCGGTAATATTGGAGCGGCCATATTTTACGTACAGTTGTAAAAATTACAAAGAAAAAAATATAATAAATAGGGGTTGAACCGTTTCGTTAATCGGTATAGAGCGATTTCGACCACTAATTAATTTAGGGTTTAAGTCGAAGGAAATGGAAAAATGCACGAAAACTGATCATTAAACTCGAGCTTATCGGTCCATATCATATTTTCAATTTAAACGATACTCGTCCACGTTATTGGATTTCAACCCCAATATGTATTTGTGTGCGCGCCAAAGTCACACAAAACTTCGCAACAATGCGTTTTGGAGGCGATTATTGCTCCGAAGCGAGTCCATACTCTTTGACCACTCCGAAGTTATTTATTAACCGAGAGATACTTGGAAAGGATTAACAACTTCGACGGGAACTTTCGCCAACGCTTTGCAACGAATTTTACGCGCGACGCTTTAGGATGCGTCGAAAATCGCGTAAAAATTCGAATCATACACCGAAATGGTAAAAGAGAAAAAAACGCGACGCGTCCTTTCGTCGTCGTTAATTCAATAACTTCAATGATGGGTGGAGGGGGGGGGGGAGATTTACAAACCACCGCCGATGTACGTATGTAGGTACATAATAATATAATACAGAGAGCGTAGTTTCCAACTAAAGTTTTCTGCGCGAGGAATGCTAACAAAGCGGTAAATGCAAATCATGGGAAAGCGGGCCTGTGCGATTTCATAGTTGACTTGTTTAATAATTTAGCGATATTTACATAGTACCTGCGAAAGCAACTACCGCGACTGTAATATTTCGACCGACAACTAATTTGCGTTAAAATTAATATTGCAACTATTACGCGGTGTTTAAATTAGTGACCGCGAACGCTTTCAAATTTTGTCGCGGAAAATTCGAGGAAACTCCGAACTCCATTTTTAGCCAGAAAATCGTGGACTAACGTAAATAAAGTTCGTCTCGAGTTCGCTGGCGTTGTGTAAAAAAATCCAGGTTGGTCGCGTACGACGCAAGAGGACGCCCAAGGTCCTCTTTGGACACGTGTAGGAACTAGACCAGAAAAGAGATTGCCGAAAAGCCCAATCCACTGGACACCACGTGAGCAAAACGAAGAGGTGGTAACGGAAAACTCGCGCGACCAACATTATGGACGACGGAGGGGTCCTAAAGCGAGGCAGACGATTAACCCAAGGAAAGGAAGAAGAAACCACCAGTTGCGTTGGTGCTCGACGCTAGTTTTGGCAAAGCCCAACATTCGGCCGAAGAACAGACGATTATTGAACAATATTTAACTTTGTCGCACTTCAGCAGTTTACCAAATGACATTCAAGTTTCGTAAGTACAACAAACACGATGGGTCATTAAAATATAACACAGAATTAATTATAAAGACATAAACGTCGGAAAAACAGGTTTATTACAAATGTAAGTCCGTGTCTAAAATTTGTAGATGAAGAAAGTTGCACCGACGCTTAATGGAATTTCTTTTAACACCTATTGTTCGATAATTACGTAAACTACCTGCCGTTCTTTAATCATAATGTTGGGTTTCGCCAGGACGTCGACTACACGATGTTTCCAGCGCGACTTTGAGAAAGTGATCTCGACCACGTCTCCGAGCGCCATTTCTACTCGAAAAACCACTTCAAGATCAAAATGCTTTTTTAATCGGACACCGCCATTTTTACAAATAATATCTAATAAGAATCGATAAACTAAATCGGTCGGTAATACTACTAACAAGTCGTTATGCGGTCGATGGTGTTCAAGCAGTAATAAAACACGAGAAAAACCAAAGGAACGGCAAACAGCGGCTGAGAGAGCAGGTCGCAGTACCTCAGGATCGCGCAAATCGCCCAGTTCTGCTTGCAGATGCAACAATTCAAAATCGGCAAGTTGCGCTTCTTGACGCCCGCGACTTCCGTGCACGTCGGACAAGCCTGGACGGCGACGTGCAACGGCGGACAACAAACGGACGATTTCTCGGCGGTCGCGCCCTCGCACGGCCGTTCCGCCACGACGGGATCGCACAAGATCTTGATTTTGGAGGTGGACGTTTGCATCGCGTTCGTCGTGCACGGCGGCTTGCAAAATTTCGGGGCGCAGCAGCTGCTCGCCGACGTGGTCGACATTTTGGACGGGCCGAGGTAATATTTGACGGTCGTGTCCGAATTCAACGAATTGACGCAGACGCGCTTCTTTCGGCAGCTGGAGGTCTTGGGCGTCTCGAGGCCGCAGCACATGTTGGAGAAGAGCGTCTTCAGTTGAGTGACCGGAGGTCCCATTTTCTGCACGGGCATCGTCACTATCGCGCTGACCTTGTATTTTTCCGACAGACACGCTTTACAGTACGGGCACGACGGTAGGCAACAGTATTTGCAGTTTTTACAGTAATTGTGGGTTCGACAAGTGTGCGGCGACATGATCACGAGTTTTAGGCGTACAATTGTGTAGATGCGCACCTTATTTTTATGGTACGCTTGCGCACAAAAGCACATATCCCGGAGCGATTTCTATTTTTAACACTTAAGTCATTTTTGCACTGACTTACCGCGGTTCTACAAAGTGAATTTTGACAAAATTATTATTATAAATTATATTATGCGTATTTTAATTTAGTCACATTTTTAAGAAACGTCAAGTTTCTTATGTCAAATAACGCCAAATTGTCACTTTTTATTTTAGACCACATGACTTATCGTAGTCTGCATTGATTGTTTTCGTGCTTATAAGGTCTGTGCAATAGAGTTTAATTCACAATTAAAGGCGCTTGCGTCAGATATTAATGAAATCTATTATGTATGGTTTAGAACTTGACTATTTGGTGTAACTTTTTAAAATTGAAAAATAAAATTGCGTTTTCATTTTACATCTATTAAAACTGCAATTAATGTATTTTTCGTAAAGTAAACAAGAAATTATTGCGAAAATATTTAATAAAATGGTAGATACTGATCTATAAAGACTATAATTTTAAAATTTTTCTAGTTTGTGGTTTTGAATATACATTTTGATTAATTACTTTATCATTTTGCGTGTTACAGTAACTGGAAAATAATAGTTTAATTAGCTTTGTTAAAATGATGTCTGTGATTAAATTTTTATGATTGTAACAAGAAAAATGGGAAATTAAAGAATTTTTTGGAATAGTAACGACTCTTTTCGAAATGTTTTTCGTAAACATACAAATTGGGTTCAATATTGTGCCCCGTAAATGTATAATTAAGTAGTAATAAAGAGTTAAGTGAGAATGAATTATTGAAATCGCAATTATTTACCTGTTACATTAAATATTTTTTTACACCACAATTTTTTATACGTAATATCAGAAGGAAATCGGTGCATTTTAATTTTATTTCTATTTATTTGTGTGCAATTAGGCACACAACAATGTTTTAGCTGCATATTATTTACTGTGAATTCCACACTTTAAATGAAAATCCTAGTTGCAAATAATCATTACAGTTACCATTAATATCCGACGCGAGCGACATCTCTTATTTCCATTCAAGTTGTCAGGTCAGCTGTTTTATGCTTATGCACAGACCTTATAAGCACGAAAACAATCAACGCAGACGACGGACTTATCCATATATCCTAACGTGAATTTTTTTTTATGCACACGTCCCGAAAAATCGGTCGCCGAAGAACACTTTAATTATGGAACAAACGACCAACCTATATAAAAACGGGATCCAAAAATTAACCACCTATTCGATGACGACGACAAATTAAATTTAACAACGCCGAAATAAAAAATTAAGAAAATTAGAGAGTGAGAAAGAAATAAAAACAAAAACTGTACCTACGTTAACGAAATCCAGCTCGTCCGGCCAAGCAGCGGTTGGAGGTTCGAATCCTCCTACAATCGTGAACGTTTAAAAATTAACTCAAATTAACAAATATTACATGACAAAACAAAGACTCGCACATCGGCAAGACTAGCAGAGTCGTTAAATATTAAAAAAAAAACTAAATAAAAGGTATATAAGGTAATTCAACTTTAACGTAAATGAGGAAAAAGCTATAGTTCGTTTAAAACATTTTTTCGGAACGTGCCTTGTTCTCGAGAACCTCGATATACGGGTGTGTCTTCGAAACAAAATATCAATTATGCGACTTTTTTTTCCAATAAATATTACCTCTAAAATTAGTCCTTTTGGAATTATTTAATGTTTTGTAAAACAATCGACAGCTGCAGCAGGCTATTACAAATAATTACTACACTTTTAAGACATTTATGCACGAATGTACAGATTCAAAATTTTAGGTAGGTAAATGTTTTAGAAAGTACGCAGTATATCAATATCTTTAGTAATTTTAAATAGCAACCTAGGTGCATTTTATTAAATACCATTGATTGGCATGTTCAAAATTAATGGCAATATATATTTACTTCCCTATAACTAAATGTCACAGTTTTCGAGTTATTTTGGAAAATATTTATTTTTTCTGAAAATTTTATTTTGTAGAATCGATTAAACTAACGAAAGGTGGCACAAATAAATAAAAATAAAAGAAATAATCGTTTCTTAATAATCTAAAACGTTGAAATCAATAACTACTGTTATACATGATGGGACTATAAAAGAAATTTTCAAACACATCATCATTTCTATTCAAACACTTTTCTATTCTTTTTAAAATGATGAAATGCGTGGCACGTCGAATCATCATCAACACGAAGCTCTAGTATTACGTATTGGTGCTACATCCATCTACAACTACACACCAGGAGCATAGATTTAAACTTTTTTTTTACAAAACATGAAATAATTGCAAAATGACTAATTTTAGAGGCACTATTTATTAGTACAAAAAGACTGGACGAGTCCCAGGAATACAAATCAATAATAAAAATTAGGACATTCTATTTGAAATAAGGAAGTTAATGCCCATTTCCGGTGTAACCGGAAGAAGCGGAAATTTAGAATTATTTTAAATCGAAAGGCGTAGCCGGAAACCGTTACTTCCAAAATTTCAAATCGCAACTCTTAATCGTTTCCCTATAATCTTCTAAACAAAAATTCCTCGTGATATATCTACCCTGTATATTGCACCGAAACAAAACGAGATGTTACAGAATTGGGAGATATGCCATTTAAGTCGTTAAAAACGTCTCGATGTAATTTTACTTAAATCGTTTAAAAAATTTCCTAATATTTAATGTGAAAAATACACGCAGACTTCATAACTCACAAAAAAACTGCCATTCGACCAATCAAGTGTTTGTCTTCGCACAATAAACCATCGGTACCAAAACTTTTTAAATCCCGTGATACCGTTTACTACTACTCAATTTATTAAAATCGAAAGACAATTCACTTAAGTTTATTACAAAAAAAATCGATCGAATCCGAACGCGCGCGCTTACGTCAATTTCTCAAAAAAAAATGCGGCGCCGACTAAGAAAACGAATCGTGAAAATTTCGTATTACGTACAAAATAAAGCTTTACGTAAAGATAAATCAATCACAATAGCTTGGTAAACCGTTTCAATCGATATCGTTTTATGCAGGTGCAGGTCCGAGTTAAACACCACGTGCGTTATCTCGGCTTCGCGATATCGCTCGGTGCTCGAAACTGACCGCATATGTTTACACTACGAACCGTTAACATATTATGTTGCGTAAAAATTTTAAATGAACGATTTTATTACTCTATGTAAAGGTAAAAATTTAATAGAAATTTATCGGAAATTTAATGCATTTTTTACGTCATACACGGCGCGACTCACAATTAAAACAAACGATACTCGTATCTAATAATATTATTATCTACACCGTGAATGTCGCAAATAACGACGGCGAAGGGACAGCGAATAATTTGCAACGTTATATCCGCGACCGTCGTTATATCCGAAGTATTTTTAATTCTTTATTATATTGAAATATATGTATGTACACAGGATTGAGATAAAGTATGGAACCAAGCGAATTATCTTCAAAATTTTGTACATATATGTAACGACATTTTGCACATACGATGCGCATATTTCCGATTTAGCCGGAAGTACCTTCAATTTTTTTAGGTCAAACGGCACACCCCGTATATTTGTGCAGATTAGAATAGAGCTCTTTTTTTCGCATTCGTCAATATTTGGTACCGTTATCTCTAAAAAATATGAAAGGGTAAACCACTTAACATTTATTGAATCAACGAAATTCATTTATTTTAAATTAAAAACAATAGCCGTGGAACAGTGGCCAAAAAAAACTCCCTAGTTTTAAAGAATAAAAATACCAAACCAAAGGGAGACCTATTCGAAGCAATACAGTTATACAGGGTGTCCCATTTAATAGTCGAGTGCAAGCTTTCGCGGCCGTTATCCATCGTAATGATAGAACTTTTCGATTCAATTTCATATGAACCACCATCTGCCAAAATTATTGTACTCATACTGTTTACACCCTATATGAAAATGTAGCATGATCAACCAATGCAGTCCCAACCACTGATCCTAGAAACGTGAAATTTGGAGGATACGTTTCTTCGAATATTTCTAATCTCTCGCAAACGAAAGTCGCGAGTAAAAGCTTAAAAGTTTAGGGGCGTGTTTCTTAAGTATAGTTTTAAGCAAAATAAAAGTTATATAAACATAGGTCCGATTCGAAAAAGTTGTCGAATTATGGTCTGCTAAATAAAAACCAAAACAATAATTGCGCATCTTGGTTGTGCAATTGTAACGAGTAGACTTTGAAAACAATTGCAAAGTAGTGTTAGTTTTCGTTACTGTCACTTGTAAGTCAATAAGTCATAACTCGATAATTTTTCCGAATCGATTTATATAACTTATTTTTTTTTGTTTAAAACCACCTAAGAAACGCGCCCTTAAAGTTAGACAGATTACTCCCGGAACACCCCGTATAAATTTTAAATTACCTACACGAAATGCTCGGTTAAAACCAAGTTGGACGATAATCTTGAGGAAAAAATTATAAAAAGTGAATTAGTCAAATTAAAAAAAGGCTCTTTCCAGTTTTTAATAATTCGAATTTAACGAATTATACGGGGCGATTCGATTTTTAGTGATATTCTAATTTTTTTTCTCGCACGCTGTTGGCGCATTTGTGCCGAACAATAATTTATCGGAAAAATAACGCGAGCAACGCGTCGAAACGATCGACATTTTTTTTTTTAGAAAGGGCGCCGGCAGCTAACCTAACAGGTGAACGCGATTGCAAAATAAAAAGCCTCCATCGATCGGTTTAGGGCACAAATTCGTTAGTTGTGCAGTAAATCAAGAAAGTTACGTCTCAATCCATTGAAACGGAACGCGAACCCATTTATAACCCAGTCTTTATCCCTTATTTTACTTGAAAATACTTTATCTCCCATTCGGAATTGTCTGAAGAACCGAGCTTTGCGCTTTTATTGCCTAATTTAATTGGTGTTTCCGTAGCTTATTTAGATTGAACGTGTAATTCTATTTTATCGCGTCCAAATGTATAATGGGGACAGACGTCGCGTCGCTCCCCGATTCATTTTTTCGCGTTCCATTTAAAAAACGGACGACCGATAAGGATTAGTCGAAAAATCGACTTCATTACGTGCAGCACTTAATGGGCAGCCCCCTATAATTGCGCTGTTTGTTTACCTAATTCGAGTTTCGTGATATCCTGGTGTTTGTAAAGCGTGGAACTTTAATGTTAGTTTTCATTTTAATGCCTTCTGGTAATTCGATCCCTTACGTTTAAGTGAAATTTAGAGCGCAGATGCTGGTACTGTTTAGGTTTATTACTTTGTTGCGTTTCTCGAGTAATTAATAAAATAGAAATTAGCGACGTCGGCGTCGGCGTAGCGTCGCAGCGCCGCGTCCCGAAAGTTTTCCCTTAATAATAAATGGAAGGAAAAAGGCTACTTACATTGTACGTCGAGAAGCAGAGAAATGTTCAGCGGCAGCTTTAAGGCAATATGATTAACCAAACAGGTGAGTGTGGCGTTGTGATGCGCCCTCATGACACGTTCGAGCCGTGCATCGCTCCTCGCCCCGACTCGTTGTTCGCGGATCGTTTCTGTGAAATTAAGGGCATGATACGGCACTTCCGGGGCGTCTAGTAAAGCGAGAGACCCTAAAGCTAATTCCCAGGATAAAGTGGGCTTAGGATTGCCGCTGTCCACTACACAAGAGACGGTTAAATCTGTGTTCTCTTTGACGGGAATAAAAAGATTCCCGGGATCCAGTATTCTGTTGTCTATTAAGAGATAAGGTTTTCTCGGAGGATCTGAAACAAAAAAAAATAATATCATTATACCGCACGGACACTGCTGTTGTTGGGAACTTGCTTAATTGTACGATTAAAGACGCCGATAAACGTCCGACTACATTTATATTTACGAGCTTATTTACTACCCCCTTTTTTTTGGCGTGCAGATATTTTTGTCAGTTTATCGCTCTTATCGTATACGAAATATTTAGCGGTCGCCTTTAATTAAGTCGTAAAGTAAATTAAGTTTTTGTTTTTGCGAAGTTTGCGGGCAACCTTTATGGTGACGCGCGTCGGTCGCCACGGCTATCGCACAAATAAAAATGTAATTCTTCGTCGAATTACGATAAAATTGCGAGAACGGCGACGATTAGGTATAACATTTCGAATAATATAATAAAAAGCAGAGACTACGCGGCTACACAAAGTTAACACACACAAAAAAGAGTTTGTCCCCCCCCCCGCCCCCGTTTTTAAGGGAACAAGCGGCGACGCCCATTTAAATTCGTACCGACAGATAGAGCCGTTCGTTTGGCTCGCAAATACCACCTTTAATTATCCCCATCTTCGACCATTTTCGAGTAACACGTAAAGGGTGTACCTAAGCGATTTGCGATATTTTCACATAGACGCAATAGATTAGAAACGTTCGAGCACTTATTACAAAAAGGACGATTTCGAACCCTTTCCGAATTATGGGGCGTTTAAGGGACGAAAATGTAATTTCCACATAACCTGTCGTGTCGCGGTTCGGTGCCGGAAGTGCTGTTTATTTCGAGGCGGCCTTGAGTCGACCAGCTGTACGTTGTTTATACCATATCACCTGCTGGTTGCGAACACATTACCTATATATATCCGTGGGCGACTTTAACGTGATCGAAACACGACAGGCTATGTGGAAATACCGCTTTAGACGACGCGATGCGAAGACCATAAACGAAACATCGCAGTTCTACAAAAAATACCACCTTATTCAAGTTATGAAAGGTTGAAGGGGGGGGTGGGGGTATTGCGACAATGTAGGGGTTTTCGATTTGCGAAAACAATGCACATATTTGACATTGATTAACGGACACCCTATGCATAAAACGCTTTACTATTCAGGTTACGCGACCTACGTATTAAAAAAGAATATACAAAAACCACCACCATATCTCGTTTGAAGGACGTTTTGAATACGTGACGTAAAACGATAACGCGTACAAATTTATAACTGAATGCTAAATTTACAACACATCTCGGGCAACAAGTTGGCCTATCGCGTTTTATTGTTATCGAACAATAAACAAATAGGGAATTTTGTCACTCGATAACGTACATGTGAAGGTCGACTTTTGCAATTAACGAGAACGAAGACCTTTCACCCGAATTCGAACTGATAAAATTTAACCAGTTTCCAAAGCAACTTGCGATAGTTTAAGTTGTACTAATCTAATCTTACTAATTAAAACAATTTTAAACTATAGATATATTTAAGAGAAAAAAAAGGAAACAATTCAGAAATATTATCTAACCACTAAAAATAAATCGCCTATTCTCCGTGTAGTACAACAATAACCCTCTCAAACTCGAATCTCGTTAAAATTGGTGCTCGACGAAGTTCATTACCAACTTTATAATAAAAGATTATTTTATTGTTCATTAAAACTTGAAAATCAAATTAGTGTACGGCAATTAAAAAATAATAAAATGCAAAATTTCGACGAAACAAACGCTTCAAAGGAATTCTTAAGGGACGTAACCCAGGCAACCCATTAATCACCGACGTAGGTAAATCTATTCGTTCTCGATAATCCCTCGTTCGATCGTAATAAAATAATTGAACGTTGCCCCGGCCGACTACAAACAAACCGGGCGGAGGACGAAATAAGAGCTTGGAAGAAAAAAAAAGAAGGTTAAACATAGTCCTAAACCAATTCCGAGAGACCTCCATCAAAGGCGGAAGTTTGCTATAAATTTCCATTTTATAATATAAAGGACGCTTTTCGAAGCGAGTTAGATAGCGAATTTGAATAAACGCAATTCACTATTATTCGAGTATTACTACAGTCGCCGTGTCGTACCTTCACTATTACGATACAACCCCGGCCGACATCCGATTACAATTGCAAATAATTACGTTCGGTTTCGCGTCGGGCGGCGGTGCTTGTTTATTTTATTCGAAATTGCGAATACGATAACCCGTTCGGTTTTGCGCGTAATGTATCGGTTTAATTACGTTCGGAGAAATTATGACATGGCCGCCACATTTGTCCGGCATTAATCCGATTGATTGTTTCCGGGCGGCTCTAAAAAAAAAAGAAAAACGACGTACGTACGCGCAGTTTTTCCTCGGTTCGATGGTTCCGGTCGATCGCTCGACACAGATTTAATCGGTTAATAATAAACGACGAGAGATTATTAGTTTCATCTCTCGGGACGGAATTTTCCCCCTTACGGTCGTGCGCACGATAACGAAGAAATGGTGGCGATTTAATTTTCTTGGAGCGACCGATGCATGATTCGTGTGTGTGTGTGTGTGTATGTAAACAACCAACGGCGGAATGTTTTTATAAATGGCCGACCGACTTGAATAAACAAAGTTCAGGGAGCAAATTCCGCGCGGCCTATTTAATTTTAATGAACCACATTAGCAGACAAAGGACGAATAATTAAAACGACGCGAATACCTATATACGTACACAGAGGTACAGTCGGGTCTTGTAATTTTGACGTCCCGTTCTAAACAGTAGACAGACCGAGTCGTTTAAAAAATGCCACGCGTTTTTCTCGAAACAAAACATTTTTACTCCGAGATATTTTTAACAAGCTTTAACAAAGGTAGAAAAATCAGTTTGTCAGCTTTACGGGTGTCAAATAATTATTATTAAGGCTGTAAGTCAAAAGGTTGTATGTCATTCATTTACTAGAGTATCATTCATATGGGGGCTTGTTGCTGGTGGTCTAGTAATGAAGAAAAAGTTGGACGATAGCCTGGGCGAGCGGCCATTTTGGAAAATCGTCGCCATATTTGCTTTCAACATCAAAACGCACTGTATAGACATGCGAGGTGTCATTTGATATGTATTTTAGGATTCCGAAGATGTTAAAAACATAAAAAGGAACGATAAAGAAAACGTAAACGTTTGAAGCTATTCAGTAATTTGAAGTAATACGGGGAGTAAAAAATAGGTCGAGATAGCATCTTTAATTATCATGTGACTAACGCATGAAGCTATAAAACCTATACTCGCAAGAGTCAGTTAGAGGAACAAGTGAAGAAGACAAACTCGTTAGTCAATAAATTCTGTTCGAGGTCCAAAATATAATCTCGACGTCAAAAAAACAGATTACATTGTAAAGCAATGGACGAATTACGAGTGTTTACGAGTAAATGGTTACGTTGGTAATAATTATTACAGTGTAATCCATAAATTCTATTCGCAAACGTGTTCAGCATCTTAAAAAAACATGCAAAATGACACCTCACATTTTAATACTGAAAGCAAAGATAGGGGCGATTTTTTTCTTCATTACTAGACCACTAGCAACAAGCCCAAACTGAGTGATACTCTAGTAAATAAATGATATATGGAATCACGCTCGGTGGTTGTGTGCACTTGTTCATTTCGGAAAAGTTGCAAGGGAACAATAATTATTAAACTCCATGTTTCCCAACAGATGGATTGATAGAGGAGGTGCTGTATCTCCTAAGAATAGAATCAAATCCATGTTTGAGAACATTGGAGAATCTGAGATAGTCCCAGTTCAACAAGCTGAACAAAACGGCAGTCATTTTGAGTATTTATTACAAAAAATAAACCAATTTTAAACTTTAATTTATTAAAAAATTCTTACTTCCGAGACTAAAATTTGATCTTGGTTCAGGAATAATTATTTCGAAAAATACCTTTAGGTAAAACATTTTAATTGTTTTACGGACTATCGATTGAGCATCACAAAGATATCCCATCAAATTAAAAAAAAACAATAACTTAATCCTACAACGCCAAAATCAATGGGTTTCAACGTTACCATCAAACGGTCCCTTTATACTCTACAATTTTTACATTAAACGGTTTTTACCTATCTCCTACCGTTTTCGAGGAAAAACGCGTGACGTTTTTTAAACGACTCACCCCGTAGATACGTAACTGCGATAAAGCGATCCTAAAACCGATCCGAGCTGGGCGTCGTTAATTTAAGGGCTTTTGCTCCGTACCTACATTACCAGCGTCGGCAGCCAAACGACTAAAAATATTAAAGCTAAAAAAACCGATTTAATTATTTATAGTCTCGGCAATCAATTTTCGAAAAAAAAAAGTAATAATAAACCACGAGATAACTTTTGTACGCTAAAAATATTTTATTACGAGTTCTATAAAAAGTGTTTAGGAAAAAAAATCATGTCAGCTGTTCGTAAATGATAATCGAAAACAGGACCGGCTCCGGAAATTCGCGCGCTCGCCTTACAATTGCACTGCATTCGCGAAAAAAAGAAATAACCACCGTCCCTGACGCGTCCCGATATATAACGTGATCCCTTAATAAATTTCGAAAACGAACCCATAAAAAGGAGGAAGCATCGAAAAAGCCGGCGCAAACCAATTCAGTAACAGGCCAATAATGAGCGAGACGTCGATTTATCAAGCACGTTTATCGACACGAAAAAGACAAACAGAATTTGTTAAAACAAACTTTCCGACAGCAACGATAACCGGAATAAGTACTTTAATTCAAATACATGCCCCCAATATCAGTTACAATAAAAGTTAGCTCCATTATTTCCGGCCATTTGTATTCTCCGTAAACTGTAAGCTATATCGTTCGGTAACGGCGCACGTTACTTTTAACGATATTGTAAAAATACCTGTAGTTTTGAAGTTGCGCGACGATCAATTTGCCGCAAATTCAATATCCGACAAATTGATACCGAGACCGCGTTTGTTCTATTTCGCATTTTCCTACTTACGGAAGTAAAACCGTTATATCGAAATTTATGTCAATTACCTGCTTACATATCCTCTGCTAAAACGGCCGAAGTTTTATTGTATCGAGATGTTGTTGCGTCTTCTAATATAATGTCGAAATATAACGGCCCCATAAATTGAGCGCGCATTCGGCTTTCGGAAAATTCCAGAAAACTCGTCTTCGTCGTTTTTCGTTGGGCGACGGCGAGAGCGGGAGGAGGGAAGGGGGAGAGAACGATTCCTTTTTATTTAAGTAGTTAATTGTATTTCGGTATTTATAGGTTTCCTCGCGAATCGAGAACATCGTGGCGTTTCACTTATTATCCCGGAAATATGGAAAACGAGGGGCAATTTAGTCCGCAGTAAAATTAATAACCCTCGGCGGAAACGAGCGCGGACGCCAAAAAAACGCAAACGATCAAGTTACTCTAATTAGGAAAGCAATTAGTTTTTATATTTGCATATACGGGACACGCCGTATATGGTTCGATATTAATTGCACAACTATCTTCCGATTTTTGTCCAAACAACAAGATTAATAAAACAATTTGTTTAATTTGCGCGCAATCTAATCGTAATCGAAATGCCACTCGTTTACGAGTATCCATGTATTTGTTCCGAAAGTGTTTTTTTTTGTTTGTTCGACTTATCTTTGCCGTAGGCACTTGAAAATCGCGAGATTTTCTATTTTAAGTGGGCACCTATCTGCTGCGTAGATTTTGCCTCGAAAACGCCCCGTACTACGTTAAATAACGTTTCGGGGCACTTCTTCGTTCGGTTGCTTTGACGATCTTGCCAGATTTAACCCACCAACGTCAAACGACACTTCTTTGGCGTCCGAAATAAGTCACGTCTAACGAATTTCGAATTGAAATAAAATCGACCGATTATTTATGCTCGTTTCAGTTTCAACGCAATTATCATAGCTCCATTTCATCAAGGAAGCTTTGGGGGTAAAAACGGCGGAGCATCGACTCGAGCCTCCAAACAAACGCATTGTTTCAAATACGCTCCTTCATCGTGAAGCCTCGACTCGCGACTCTAGCAAGGAATCAAACGTGCTCGAGCGTAATCAATTTAAATGGAAAAAGATTCGGCTCGACACATTGGGGTGGCGTGTCGATTTTTTGACGAGACGCCAAAGAGATTGGCGAAACAAATCGAGCTTGGTTCCAATATATCGACGCTTTCGCGTACATCCAACATTGCTTCCAACGTTGGCCCCAACGTGTGGAGCCGCGGTTAGCTAAGACGAAAAGAAGAAGAACGGAAATACGAAGACGTGCAGCGGTGCACAAAGTGCAAAATTCCACGTTTTCAACAAAAGTCCAAAACTAGATGTCGACGAATTGGCACTTCAGAGCTATACTGTAAGGTTACTCGAAAAAATTGAAAGAAATCAACGTATTACTTTCAAATTCTCACATTTTATATTATTGAAAAAAAATACGTAACACCCCAAAAACTTAGCGAGTACTTAGCACAAGAATTCGCAATTGGCTTTGCATTTTTGTTTCTAGGGTTTTTCTATTAATTGTGACATTTACTATTCTTAAGATGTCGCGCTTTACATCTTTTATGAGTTTTGGCCCTGAAGATGGTGACGGAGGAAGCAGCCGGAATATTGGCGAGGCGGGTTCCCGCTTTTGGCTGTCCAAGAAATGCGGAAGATGGTTCAAACTACGAAAGAGCCAAAAGGGGACGAAGCACATGGCGATAGTGCCTTATAACAAAAGAATTGACTAAGAAACTAAATAACTGGGAATTTTGATAAGCAACAAGACGGAAATTGTTAAGAGGGGGCACTGCGCGAACGCTTTTCTGTTTCAAATAAAACAAAATCAAAACCGACATCATCCGTATGGAAGATATAGTGAACTGATTTTTTTGAAACTATCAGTTTTTCGTCGATTTATCGAAAATCAACAATTTTGCGGCACCTGAACACCTTGTACAGCCGATCTTGGCGCTACGTCATCTGAAGACGACCAGAATAAGTCGAAGGGCACCTCGCAACATCTTATCGAGACGTCCAAAAAAAAACTGAGAAATGTACCCTTGACGATCGTTTCCATGATTCCATGATAAAAACCTGGACTAACTCTAAATGCCTTCGGATCCTGAAAGAAACTGACGGATCTCCACCACGCTCAACACCTTCTGCATAATAGATCGTGATGCGGCCCAGAAGGGGTCGATGGGCGCCCCCAAACATCAGGATTATAAATAAGCATCGACACTAAAAAGCAACCACTCCAGATATGCGGAACGAAGACGATCCAGTTCGCGGCAGTATTTCGTACGCAAAAAGTTATTGGTCAGATAATGCTTTATTTGTGTTAACTCGTCTATATAACCCCTTTCATTTAGAACCGACAAAAGTTCAATAATATATCGTTTCGCAATGCTCGGTATTTATTGGGAGAGTGTGTCACGAAGATCGATTGCCCAATCTGACGACTTACATTATGTTAGTTAGCAACAAAATGTTGGCAAGATGTTTTTCTAGCGTATCGAACATCACAATAAAACAATACGCGCAGACGTAATAATATTTTGTTATTTTAACCTCGATTGCTAATTTCGTTTTTATTTATTGTAATATTATTTATTTGGCGCACAAAAAAAATAATTTAAATACGCCAAACAACCGCGCGGAACATGGTAAATATGGAAAAGTTGGATTTAATCGCGCTAATTCACGCAGCAATAAGACGCGGGGGGTCGCCCCGTTTTTATTTTCAGTCATCACGGATCAATAAATTTCCCGATATTATAAATTTTGCTACAAATAATTAATTGGAATAGAAACGGAAAGGTACGAGAATAGCGCAGTTATTTAACGGCGTGCCCCCCAAGCCTCGCATGAACAATTAATAAATTTTAAATCGTCGCTGCAGGTTTTTCAAATTAAAATTAAAATTAAAACTAAAATTAAATTAAAAAAAAACGAGTACAGTACAGTTTAAAGAATTGTGCTGTCGTTATCAGCCGTTATCATTTAAGTACTACGCAATCTTAAACTTCGATGCAAAGCTGATGTAAGATCATAAGACGCTAAACGACCAATCGTTTATAACAACACATCAACAACTATTTATACGTGTGGAGCACACATTTCGAACCACATTGCCACCGATTAGCACAAGAGAAGGTCGTCATCGCCTTGTCTATCCAGGTTTTAACGTTCGTCTTGTAGTTCGCGAATAATACCTAAGAAAATGGGTGCTGGTAGTGCTTCGGCCGTAACGCGTTCCTTCAATTTCGGTGCCGGACCGGCGAAATTGCCACTGGAGGTAAGTCGATTTCCTTTTGTTTAAAAAGTGATAAGCGACGAACCATCCGCGTTGTTACCATGAGTACTACGACCTCGGCGTGACGAAATTTAAGTAAGTGCTCGCATTACCAACTACATACAGTGCTGCGCGTCGGAAAAATTTCCTATTATTGCCCCCATTTTAGTCGAACGTCGTTTTTTTTGCGGGGGTATTTAATACGACCGTGTCCTCGGAGGTCCTGAAAATTCGTTAATTGTAAATTCGCGAATTTATTGTTTTTTTTTTCAAATTTAACTAAGTCGACGCCTTTGAACGCAAATAGCGCGCGCCCTCGCCGATTTTTCGCAGTAATAACAACTCGCGGATACAATTTATTATTGTACGTCTCACACGATTTTTTCGATTCCACGAATAAATGGGAATTTTATAGAAATCGTCGTTAGGCCGGTGAAAATCTGCCATCCCTCACCCATGTTGATTATTTTCCGAAATTACGGCGGCCCCCTACTTTCGTAATTATCATGGAAAATAGTGTTAATTCGAATTATCAATTTTTGCAAATTAACGGTCGATCAGACCGTATTTTGGATGCGTGAAAATTGCGAGAAAACGCGGGTGTTTTTGAAAATTCAAAAAAATGGGACGGGCACATAGCTATCGTATTTTACTTTTAAAGATCTAACAAAACGTTTCGCCGAATAAAACGGCGAAACGTAAAATTATAAATCGGCCCGTGGCGTGATTCGAACCGGTTTCCCAGTGCATTCCGAACGCGTAATTTTTAACAAAACAAAACAAGCGACAACATCACTTAATTCACTTCCAATGCATCTCGAGTAACGAACCGGTTGTTAAATTTCGCTCGAGCGAAATACGATCTAACGAGGTCATGCTGCGGCGTAAGTTCCTCAATAATGAAAGTACCAAACCGGCCGTAACCAGTTCGATATAATCTTCCGTATCTGGCTCGAACTGATTATTTTTGGAAAGTTCACTAACGAGGGCAAACCTTCCGACGACTCATCCGCGTTTTTTTTTTCGCGTGGATAAGAGACATCGGGGTTAGACGATATCGTAGTACCGAAACTTCCAAATTGTTTTGGTAGCGAGATATACATACATTGAAAATCATCCTTAACTATCAAACGAATCGACGACACTCGGCGATTTTAACGATTAAATATAAATCGAAGACGACTCGACAGACGAACATCCGTCTCATCCGAACTGAAACAAAATCGATATACGAGGGGCCTTCAAAAACTTATCCTAAACCATTATTGCAGGTACTCGAGGAAGTTCAAAATGAGCTTCTATCCTACGTTTCGTCCGGCATGAGCATCATGGAAATCAGTCATCGATCGAAGGAGTACGTCAAAATAAACAGGGACGCCCAAAATTGCGTCAGGGAACTATTGTAAGTGTGCCGCAAACGATCCGCGCGCGTTCGCCTCACCATTGAACATTTAAATTTATTTCAGAAACGTCCCCGACAACTACAAAGTTCTGTTCATCCAAGGAGGCGGCACCGGCGCTTTCGCGGCCGTCGCCATGAACCTCCTCAACAGAACCGGAACGGCAGACTACTGCGTCACCGGTACCTGGTCGGGCAAGGCGGCCAAAGAGGCGGCCAAATACGGAAAAGTGAACCTCGCCTTCCCGAAACCGGAAAAATTCGGCAGCATACCCGACCAATCGACCTGGACCCTGGACCCCAACGCCTCCTACGTTTATTACTGCGCCAACGAAACAGTCGACGGTTCGTAACGCCGGACGCGGTCAAAATCGAAACGAGCCTACTACGGTATTTTTCATTTTTCAGGCGTGCAATTCCACTACATCCCGGAAACGAACGGCGTTCCCATCGTGACCGACATGTCTTCAAGTATTATGACTCAACAGTTGGACATTTCGAAGTTCGGTTGCATATTCGCCGGCGCCCAAAAGAACATCGGCCCGGCCGGCGTGACCGTCGTTATAATTAGAGAAGATTTATTGGGCAGCCCGATGAAAATCTGTCCGTCAGTATTCGACTTCACTAACGTCAACAAAGAGAATTCGATCCACAACACGCCCGCCACGTTCTCGTAAGTCCCGTACACCGTTAGACGATGCGGTCGATCAATCGAAATTTTTCGTATTTGCAGAGTTTACGTGATGGAGCGCGTGTTTCAATGGATTAAAATGAAGGGAGGCGTACCGGCCATGGAACGAGAATCGATCGCGAAGAGCGGCCTCCTTTATAATACCATCGAGAGTTCGAACAACTTCTACAGTTGTCCCATCGACAGGGACGCGCGGAGCAGGATGAACGTACCGTTCCGAGTTGGCGGCATACACGGAAACGACAAATTGGAGGAACTATTTTTGGTCGAGGCGGAAAAATTGAAAATGTACCAATTGCAAGGGCACAGGTGAGTTCGGCTCCAAGACCCAAACATGGTCAAAATGTTAAAACTGCGTTTTTTCTCCTCCCCCCTCGACAGATCCATCGGCGGCATGCGCGCGTCGCTCTACAACGCCGTGACGCACGAAGACGTCCAGTTCTTGGTAGATTTCATGATCGACTTCCAAAAGAAGCACGAGCAGGCTCAACTTTAAATTAGACAAAAATTGTTCATCATTATATTTATTATGCAAATAATTTACATTCTACATATTCGGTTCACTTGCAATTAGTATTAGTATGTCTTTGTTTTTTTTTTTTTTAAATAAGCAATAAATGATTAAATGCACCACTTCGTGAATAGCTCGTTCAAACTCTTCTCCATCGCGCTATTGGTGCCGCTTAGCTCTTTCACTACCTTCTTGCTCCACTGGAAATATTCCTGGACGCGCTCGTTCGACCACTCTTTCGGCGTTACCCTGTCCAAGTCGCGGAGGTTGTACAACTTGTCGGCCAACGCGACCAATTTAGCTTGCGGGCTGAGCGTGGGCGCCCGTTCGATTTGAAGTTGTTTCCTTCTCGCCTTCGGCAACGACTTGTCGTCCGTAACTTCCGCTACGATCGCACGCACAATCGATCCGAACTCTCGTTCGATTTCCTCGAGCGACGTGTCCGTGTCTTCGACGGTGTCGTGCAAGATGGCCGCCTGTACGACGACGACGTCGTTCACGAGCGCCTCGTTGGTTAGAATGTGCGCGACACCTGTTGAGTTCAATGCAGTAGAGATTTATGCACGTGATTATAACCTACATTTTCCACTTACCTATCGGATGGTTTATGTAAGGCGTGGATTCGGGATCCTTTCTACGCTGATTTTTATGCTTCACGGTCGCAAAGTTCACGCATTTCATTATAACCTTCAGCGTTGTATCTTGCGTTGTCGACATCGCGCACACTAATGCCGTCAAATAATACAAAAAAGCGACGCCGACGCGATACATTATTTCTACAGATTGGGCGGGCTGTTGGGAGTAAAATGACGTCATACCAGGTTATGTTGATTATATATTTACCTAAGTTAAGGGGGACTTTCGATTACCTGATCGTTGCCATTGACAGCAACAGTAACTATTTTGTTATACTGATTTTTTGTGGCAAGTTCACGTAAAATCAGTGTAAAATAATTAAATACTTATTTTTTTTTTAATTTCTCGCGTGGCGCGCAACTTGACGAAGTAAAAAGCATTCGCAACGTTTAAAAAAACAAAATAATAAAACGTACAGAATTTTTTTCTATTACATAACATTCTAGTTTTCGTTACATTTTAGAAAACAAACAGACCACGGGCCGGTACTTTTGTCGGAAAAATTACCCCTAATACCACGCTAGGAAAAAAACGTAGTCCAATATTTAGTTTCAAATTTTTGTGAATCCAAACTTTGAAATTATGACGAAAATTCAGTGTTAAATTTTTCCATAAAACAAACGACAATCTTATGGCCGTTCAAACTTTTATTTCGACGCACGTCAACAATAAAAATTGCCAAACCATGACTAAATTGTAGGGAAGTTCGGAAAACGACCGATGATTTACCTGCACATCACATAACCTATTCGAATAAATACTAATGTGACACCACTGTGCGAAACGTCATCATCTAGTACAACCTTGAACTGATTACGTGCATGGAAATAACATTTAAACGACCTTTACGATTAAATTTAATCACGGTCCCCGAATACGAGTCGCAGTCGTTGAACGTAACTCGATCGTTTCTATGTCGATCGTCCGAGGATCAGCGGTCATCGACGATTAAAAACGTTGCGCGTAATATTTTTAAAATTATTCTCGTTTTCACGAAGATATACATCGCGCCAACACCGACAACACATTGTTTCTAAACAACCCCACTTATGCGACACAATTTTTCTTCTGGTTGAGATATCGGTAAGCGCTGAAGAAGACGCTCGGACGGAATCGCGCCAAAAAGAAAACGTCAGCGATTTCTTTGATCAAAGTGATGGCGCCCAACGTAAGCAACTTTTGCGCCCAATTTAACCAAGCGCGGAGGTGTTCGGGTGTTTGTCGCCTTATCTTTTACACAAGAATCGATATCGAATTCGACGAATCGTCGGTATCGTTAAAAATTGTTACCCAAATTATTTTGAGACAAAAATGCGCGTATTACATAAATAGAAAACCTACTAGCTATCTCCAATCAACTATTGTTGATTGAAACCGATTGAAACATTGCGTTCCGATTGGTGGATTATCGCGTAATTCGGCGACTAATTTACGGTTTAATTTGTTGAATGTATGTTAATTAGCGATTTAATTTAATTCGTGGTTTAATTCTTAAATTTTCCCGATTTCAATTTTAATTTGTCGTCGAATTACGCGATTTTTATTTCAACTCGACATTTAATTCGTGAAATGTCTGCGTGTATTTCAATTGCTCGTCACAATTAAGTAATCGATTCCCCGCGATTAAATTAATTCCGCGAAATTTCACCAATCGATCTCGATTAATCGAAAAAAAAAAATCCAATTAAACGTCGAATTAAAACAATAACCCACCCGAATTAAATGTTAAATTAAAAAACGACGATTATAAATTTGATCAATTGATTTAATTAAAACCGCCAATTAAGATGATAAGCGAACTGTAGGTCATACACTCATAATAACGATATAATAATTATTTAAATAAAAAATGCTTAAACACGAAGTGTTTTGAGTAACAAATTGGTAATTGTGCGCGCCAAGTGTTTGTTTTTTGTACTATTTCCCGGAAATAAGAGCGAAGGTGACCGACAACGAAACTTTTCGGCACGAAAATGCGCGAAAATAAAAAAATCCAGATACGAAAGTCTCGAAGAGACAAAAGTGCTTCGGCACCCACCAAATGCCTTTGATGAGAGAAAATTTGAACGCGTCAAGCGTTTAAAATAAGAAACGTTTGGACGCGATATGTCGCGGAACGAAAAACATGACATTTTTGGACACAAAGCGCCCCAAAATATAATAATACCTAGGACACGAAAGTATTCAGAGTCACAATTTCCTGGCACGTATTTTTTTTTTTAGATAACCTACAATAATTTCGGCAAAACGCAATTCCCACCGCCAGGCGTTTATTTAAATAATCGTATAGATTTCCCGGTTAAAAATGCGAACGGTTATCGATTTATCGTCGACTAATTCGAAGCGCCGTTTATCGAAATTAAATATCGAAGTATTATTTTAAGTTAACGTGAGATCCGATTACACAAAAGTTACGCCGCTCGCGGCACCCTTCCGCATCGTCGAAGTATGTTTGCGACACTGCAATTAAGGCCCGAGTCGAATTACGTACGTTAAGCAAACGAAATTTTTGCTTTGAACTACGACTACGCAATAATTACCTAACGTGAAATTTCATAAAACTCTACTGAACGTATTATCGCCTGTTAAAGGTAAAAATGTCGGCTCGTTTCCCGGAGTCTTCTCGGCGATAATTGTGCGTCGAAAATATTACCGGCGCCGTTCGTTTAACGTAGACTTCATAATCAAAATAATAAGACGCCTCGGAGGGCCAATTGCGTAGCCCGATCTAAATGATTGCATTCGCACACCTTTATTGTCTCTAGTGAATTGCAAATTAAAAATCTCACTGTTAACCTCGACTATCGACAGCATTACGAGGCAAGGTCGCGCGTCGTCTTTAAGACGGAGACCCGGGAAGAATTATCGGCCTACATCCCGATTTCGACGGAGTCATAAATAAATCGCGCGTTACGCGGCTCAAGTTTCATTTTGCTTCGTTCATTACTGTTGTAACCTATTTTAGTCGAGTTGCACATTCGTATCTATTATACTATTAGTTGCATATAAATAATTAATGGAGTTGATTTCATAAGGAAAATGGGCGTCTCCGTTACTCATAACAACACCCATTAAATGTACAACAATTTATAGCAAAATTGGTGGCCCGGCGGAAAAAGAATATAGGTACCTATCCTAAGTCCAAATGCGAATTTCCGCGAACCTTTACGCATGCTGTTCGTAATTTACTAAAAACATGATACATTTATTTGACATCTATTCAATCTTATAGATTAAGAAATTGGCTTTATCGTTTTTAATACATTTAAAAATGTGTAATAAATAAAAGTGTATATCTAACTTTTATGCATAATATTATGTATTTTTAAATTTATATAATGTTATATCCCGTTTCCAGACGGACCGCCAATTAGACATTCGTAAGACATTCTATAATGCCGTTGTGAGAAAATGATGCGGATCATATTACGCAGACACATGAGTTATTAGAATAAATTTAATAAATGTCTTATCGTATCGGGTCATTGTATATGCAATGAAATAATCCACAAATCAAAAAATTTTCTATAAGTAACAAATAATAAATAAAAAATTCGGAAGCAATTCATAGTAAGTGATAGTAATAGTATGGCAACTTATCAAAAAAAATAATAACTTTTTAAATTAGTTTTAAAATTTCCATGCAGTTTTATTAAACTATTGTTTCTATTAGAATATTCACAACACAAGTTTATCAACTTGTTCGTTTTCCACATTTGGACTCGTGCGATAAAAGCATGCCTTATGAAACTTATACTTTAATATAATATTTCGCGTTTTAAGAACAAATTTAGTTTTAAGATTTAAAATTAAAAATATATATTTGGTAATGCTAACAATAAACTAGCATTGCCAGAACATAAAAGACTGACTAATTTTCCTTCATAGTTCGGGGTTTATCTTACATCAACAAAATATCTAATCGTGCATATAAGTTTCTTTAAAATCAAAACTTTGCTGTATCAGAAATATACTGGGTTATAAGAAACCATCGCATCGTCGCGAACAATCAAGTTTCATTCATGAAACCGATACTCTATTATTTCATCTATGTCTATGTAATTTATACAACATTAACAATTATAATATAGATACGTCTAATTGTATTGCTGTTTTCGTACCTATCGCTTATTTATATTTTGTTTAGCATTTTTTTTCCATTTTCCGTAAGGGTTCTATGGTCCTTAACCCTCTGCCGCGCCGCGTTAGTACGACTAAATATGTTTTGTAAAATGTGAAAGCGTCATAAAACTACCTTATCTTCTCCCAATATTCTTTCAGTAAACTTTTGTCCTGTAATAAGCATGATTGTTTAGTCTAGAGATTTTATCAGTGTATAAATAGCTCGAATTCTGTTATTGTATTAAGTGCCCTCGCGATACTCATAGGTATACTCATACCTACTAACTCACTTCATAATATTATTATTCTTATTTCGTCGCTTATTTAAAATTTAAAGTTCGATACCCCGTAGGGTCATTGTCTTTGATCTATCAAAATTCATCAAACATGTCCTAAGGACTATAATTACCTTTAAAAATTCGTAAACCCCATTAAAATCTACCGAGTAGTTTCCAAGTTTCCGGTTTTGGCGTTAACCATCTTTTTGGACAAGGGGTGGTAATGCAAATTGGGCCTAACAATAATTAATGTTACAACATTTTATATAATAGGCGCACCTACCACCACATCAATTTTATCAAAACTTTTATACATTTTCAAACACATGCTTATTTGTACTTCCTGCGTTCCTCCAATTATCGAGTCACCTTAATTTTAAATTAAAAAAAAAATTCTTAGTCAACAATAATTATTTTTGTCCAACAACGACACAGTTTCCAACACAGTATAAATTCTAACACCAATAAAGATTATCTACTACTTAAAAGATGGCAGCAAAACTTGTCATGAAAGATTAGCGTTTAGTAGTATACAAAATTGCCGTGAATTGAGAAAGGCGATACTTTCCGGTTCAACAACATTTTAAACATTTTACATTTCAATTTAAAGTATCTTGAAAAATATGCACAAAATATCATAATTTTTGATACAAGGCGTTTGGTAATACATTATTTAAAAGAAATATATACTTTTACAGAATTTTGTATTTGCGTAAAAAGAAAATTCGATAATAATTGTTAAAAGGGCGATTAAAAAAACTGTACATTCAATGTCCTTGTAAAACATAACACCATTAAATATTAATCATTTCCATCGGTACACTAAATTAGAACAATATCGTATGTATAGTTTTCGGAAAAATTGCTAAAAACATGTATTTTTTAATGTTTTTTGTAAATTACACAAAAACCTAACATACGATTTTCTCCAAAATTTGTTATAATATTACTATCACTCACACCAGTTTCTGTGAATTTTTTCAGAATTTTTGAATGTACAGTTTTTTTTTGAGTCGGTACAGTTTAACCTTAAGTTAACGTGAGATCCGATTACACAAAAGTTACGCCGCTCGCGGCACCCTTCCGCATCGTCGAAGTATGTTTGCGACACTGCAATTAAGGCCCGAGTCGAATTACGTACGTTAAGCAAACGAAATTTTTGCTTTGAACTACGACTACGCAATAATTACCTAACGTGAAATTTCATAAAACTCTACTGAACGTATTTCGCCTGTTAAAGGTAAAAATGTCGGCTCGTTTCCCGGAGTCTTCTCGGCGATAATTGTGCGTCGAAAATATTACCGGCGCCGTTCGTTTAACGTAGACTTCATAATCAAAATAATAAGACGCCTCGGAGGGCCAATTGCGTAGCCCGATCTAAATGATTGCATTCGCACACCTTTATTGTCTCTAGTGAATTGCAAATTAAAAATCTCACTGTTAACCTCGACTATCGACAGCATTACGAGGCAAGGTCGCGCGTCGTCTTTAAGACGGAGACCCGGGAAGAATTATCGGCCTACATCCCGATTTCGACGGAGTCGCTAAATAAATCGCGCGTTACGCGGCTCAAGTTTCATTTTGCTTCGTTATACATTTGACGTGTTGTAACCTATTTTAGTCGAGTTGTACATTCGCTTCGTCTATTTACTAGATCGCGAACAATTTATTAATGGCTCGATTCGATGTTTGTATAAGGAAAAGTGGGGGGATCGATAGCTCGCGACGTACATTCTTCGCGAATCCAACGAATCCCAGATTAATCGTAGGTAAACGTGCAGCAATCCGAGAGACGGAGACGGGGAAAAAATACGGCTCTTTAAATGTCTCAATCAAAACTTTTTCCCGACTATATTTCAGATGTGTTTATTTCGCTTCGGTTGGTTCTGATTTAGCAAACTTTCAGCTGAACTTTCAGACCTAATCTAGTGAAATGCTTCGATATCTCCCGCAATATCGACGCTTCAATTCATTCCATATTTCTGCAACGCTTAATACGAACGGATATTCTCGATATATCCTTTGAGTTTCGTCAATATACGGACGTTACGGTTTCTACACACACGTGATGGGATTCTGCGTTTTATTTTAAAAGATTAGTGAGTCGAATATAAACGCGAAACTTTGTAGAAATTCATTTGTGCGAGAACAGCTGAAACTGTTGTAACATCCATTTAATCCTTTTACCGTTAGCATCCACTAAGCCGCCATGATGCCACGTTGCATAATTATGCGAATTAAGGGTTCTAGAACGTTAAATGGTGAGGCACTTCATCCGGGGAGTTGCGTCGCGAACGCGGTGCATCGAACGAGGAAACGTTTCCGGGTTGCACGTCCAAAACCTCGACGGGTTGACGTTAAGGGGATAGTAGACGGATTTGCAGTGATACTTAAAACTTAATAAATCTAAAAGATGAACATCGATGAAACTTTTTTTTATTATAAACGTGATTATAAAAGATTATTCTTGCTCTTACATATATTAATTTTTATTCAAAGTGATAAACAAAAATAATAGGTTTTCCGGTATTTTTTTGAAAAATAATTTCAATATTCACTTGTTCTTTTTGCAGTCGTATAGACTATAGTGTTTTCAGGCCGAGAAGTAAAATCAGCACATTCACTTCAACAGATTCGTATTTACAACGATTTTAATTAATGTTGTTAATAAAAAAATGTAGTTTTTCGGTATTTAAATCTATTTGATGAGAGATAAACTTCTGAAGTTTTAATATAACTTTCTAGTAACTATAACACATATTTTAGAATAGCAACGGTCATCTAAAACAATTTAGAAATTAAGAAATTATCGGTATATTCTTATTATTTTAAAAATATTGTCTTTGTGAATGTAGACAACCAAAAATACAGCGTCAAATTTTTACCTGCTAAATAATACTTCTAGTTATTTACATAGAAACTGAAAGCAGGTGTTTCTCAGAAGATTAGCCCAGCCATTAATATCGAAGGTGGCATTGTTTGGAATATGTCAAAGAAAGGAATAATAGTAAATTAAGTAGTAATTTCTGCTTTACAATTTGTTTTGTCGGTAGGGACTTAGCTGATGTAGGTATTTTGTATATATGTAAAAATGTCGAATACTTAAAAATTAATTTTTAGCCAATTTTCATAGAAAATATAACTATTTCAGCCTGTCTGATGACGGGACTCGGACGTGCCGTCTTAAATTTTCTCTGATCTCAACCCGTAGATTACGAAAATATAGTTCGTTTGTTTTGGATCGGTCATATATATCTATATATAACCAAATCTTGTAGACACGATTCCAGTCGCAATTTTGATCGTAGGAAGCTGAATGGTAGATAGTGTATTTTCTTGAAGAAAACAAAGAACGAGTTCGTTAATCAGCCAAATTGACCGACCTGTTTCAAAATAGTGGCTAATCAAAGATTTTAAATTGATTGTGTCCGTTATTAATTATTTGATCGGTAATATGAAATATGTTTTGGGATCGGCATAAATTTATCTGTCCATCATATCTCTTTATAATTTTCGATAGAATGCACCGTTATTGATATAATCTGGAAAGTGATAAAAAAAAATTAAATTTTAAGGTAAATATCGTACTAATTCATAACTGCCTTACTTATTGTGTGGTTTTTACTATTATCTGTTTTCTGGTTATCTAAAATCTAAAATGTATGCTTTGTCGTTTTAATTTAAAAAATCGTAATATTTGAATTTGTTATATTCATCTGAAGGGAAAAAAATAAAACTTTAATGTAAAGTATGTCGTGAGAAAATTGCTATATGCTCTCCAGTATATTCCAAGGGAACTATCAAAGAATCCCAAAAAATTGTTAAAAAGTTCCTCCTTGACCGTTCTCGTCGATATGAAGAAGTAAAGTTGATAATTCAACTTCTTCATTTCTGCAAATTTTTTAAAACTAATATTTCCCAAAAAAACCTGAAATATTTTTATTGTTTCATGCCAAAGTAATTTATAATCATTGGTGATTAATTTTTAAATCGTATTTTATAAATTGCCAAATCTTTATCATGATAGTCAAAAAATGAATCTGGCAACGATGTTAAAAATAAATAAAACGTTACCCACATCGCTTTTTCGTACATTACAAATTAACATATTAAGATATTAAACAAATTAAGATATTTTTAACAGTTAATCTCACAATAATTAAGTAATGCAATCTGAACATTTTCTGTTTCACTTGATTTGTTATAAATAGATAGAGAGACTAGATATTGACTTATATCAATTATTTATTATATTATATTATTATATCCCATACCTAATTAGAAAATGACCCTCAAAAATATTTAAATAAACTATAAAGATTAGTTTGATTTTATTAACATTTTAACAGTTTCTGTGTTTCTACAGACCTCTACTGCCAGATATAGGTATTTGAGATGTTGCCAATTCTAACATACAGTTTTTTGCTAACAACTTTGTTAAAAGTAACAATAGATTTTTAGTGATTTTTCCCATATCCTCTGAAGGGTCTTCTGCAACGTACTGGAAAACTTATGCGTCATTTTGCGAACACCCTGTATAATAGTTCCGTCGTACCTATTTTCATTTTCAATTATGTATTTGATGTTTTATAATTTTATAAGGAACTGAAATGACCAGTTTATTGAAACACGATTTAGAGCAACGGTTCTCAACTCATGGAGCGCGAAATAACAAAAGGGGAGTCGCGAAGACATTTTAAAAAGAAAAAAGCATAAAAAATATCAGCAGCAAAAAAGTAGATGTAAAAAAAATATTCAGACGCCAAAAATCTTTGGAAGAGGGACGCGATTAAAACTGTTTTGGAAAGTTGAGTCACAAATAATAAAAGGTCGAGAACCGTTGGGTTTACAGTATTGATATCGCCGTGGACACCAATGTTCGGTAATACTTTTTTATAATACTAATGATTGTATACTCATAACAATACATAATCCTGTGAAATAAAAAGGTAAGACGCATTTTCACGGAACGTTCGGCCTGCGGCGGCGATATCAATGCGTAATATATAAAATATTCGAACCAATCATGTTGCTTTTGTAATAAATAAATTTTAAAAAAATGTAGCTTTTATTAGCGAATTTTGCAAGTTATTGAAATTCTTTGCTATGTTGAAGTCGACTTTGTAAATCGACAGCAGTTGAATAATTCTAGAATCTAAAAATAAATTTACCTACTTATAAATACTTTTAAGTAATAATGAGAAAGGATTACGTTGGGGACCCATTATGTCTACTTAACCGAAACCTTACTACCTGCTGTTTTTAGAAAACATCTGGGTTAAGATATTAGAAATTTTGGTTGCCTATTATTACGAAGGATCGATGGAACTACACTAGCGACATCGCAACGGCAATAGTTTTCAAAACTCCGTCTACTATCCCCTTAAGTTGCGCACACGACGCCGCCGACAGTAACGACAATGTACTGCATTACTACGGCGAATCGGATAATTTACACGTTCCCAATAATTACGCTTCCGTAAGTAAACTTGGCGATTTCGAAAAATTGGCGCTTCGGACGCGCGATTAAATTTTCGCGAAAATTACGCGCGTCCCGAATCGTTATCGTTTTAAGTGTCTAGTAAAACGTGCGGCCCGAAATTATGCCGGACCGTCCGGACCGGATGTATACGAAGCAGTTTAGGAAGTCACGCTTTAGCCGGGTCATAAAGTCGCGCACGTCGCGTCGCGTCCACGTATTGCTTCCTTCCCGCACCGAGAAAGCGAGCTTAACCGACACTTAATAAATCCGCAGAACAATAAATTCCGTTAGTTCGCGTTATTGTTATTTATTATCCGAAATTGAATTTCAAATTGAAACATCTAAAGTTTAATATGTCCACCGCCGCCGTGCGATTATTAATCTCCCGAAATCGTCCGGTTATTAATAACGTCGTAGTTTAGAACAATGTTAGGCCGTAACTCTATGGGCAGGTGGGAAATATGGATCTCGGAATTTAATCCTTTGTTTGAATTCGAATATTCCGCAGACCGCCGACCCGGCAATATTGCAGTGCTGTAAATATGAGGGGCCGCGTTTAATTTTGGGCAAACGTAAAAACGGGACGTTAACCTTAACGCTTATGGCGTCTGGAAATGTTCCGTTTTTATATGAGGGGGTTTTCGTGCGGCCAGCGCGTTTCGGTTAAGTGCGGGGCAATTCTAAATAATGCGTTAAAGGGCGCATTCGAAATTGCCCCCCCCCACCCACGTTTCCGGTTCAGCTGTCTTCACCGATTAACGAACGCGCGAGATTTTTCGCCGCGAATTTTTATCCCCAACGCGAGCGATTTGACGCGTTAAAAATCAACGAGTGGCGTCCCGTTCGTAGTTTTACGTGACTCGTCAAACACGATGCTAAAGTTCGACGCAAATGGCCAATAATTTCCGATGGCCCTTCGCACTTACCGTTTGTTTGGACGATACGAATTGAAATATTCCGACTTTTCCTAGTAAATCGGAACCTGTTAATAACGGATAGGATAACAAAATGGCGACATTTTATTTCATATACAATCGAAGAATTTATTCTACGAATTTAATTATTTATTTTCAATGCCTTTTTAAGTGATTTCCAGCAATTCGAGACTAAATCCGACTATAAATTTGATTTAAAAAAAAACCGACCCAACAGTTGCCCAATTAAAATTGCAGCAATAAATCGAACATCTCGAAATGTTCAGTTGTAATCGTGTATAAAAAAATAAAATATATACAATAATGAATAAAATGATTTTAAAAAAGTCAATAATGTATATTTTGAAAAGCTAGCTCGTTAATTTATCTAATAAGAAACTTCAAAAATCAATTGGTTGGTAAAATATAACCATTAAAATATTTTGTACAAAAATATCCAATTTCCGAGATACGGCGTCGATTTCATTTTCGAACAGGTTACGCGTCTTCATTTATTTATAAATTAATTAATTCGCAACTCCGCGAAATAAAACATTAATTAGTTAAGTATTTACAGCAGTCTCGATAATTCGAGCTAATTAGGGGGCTGAGAGACTACCTCGACTCGAATTACACGAAAATGAAAAAGAATCTGGAGTAGGTATTTAGTCACTTGTTTACCGAGAATAAATAGGATAATAAATATACAATCTACAATCTACTTGTACACTGTATTTGAAATATCAAAATTACAATAAATATTAAAAGTTTATACAATACACACTTCACACAGAACAGCGTATAATCTAAAAGTTGTCGTAACACCGTTACTTTAAAAAGTCGACTGTGAAATTTGACAACACTGACATTGTCAGAGAAATTTATAAAATACGATTTAAAAATTAATCACAAATGATTATGAATTACTTTGGCACGAAACAATAAAGGTATTTTAGCTTTTTTTGGGAAATATTAGTTTTGAAAAATTTGCAGAAATGAAAAAGTTGAATTCTCAACTTTACTTCTTCACATCGATGAGAACGGTCAAGGAGGAACTTTTTAACATTTTTTTCGTATTATTTGATAGTTCCTTTGGAATATACTGGAGAGCATATACGCAATTTTCTCACGACATACTTTACATTAAAGTTTTATTTTTTTTTCTCTTCAGATGAATATAACAACTTCAAATTTTACGATTTTTTAAATTAAAACGATAAAGCATAAATTTTAGATAACCAGAAAACAGATACTAGTAAAAACCACACAATAAGTAAGGCAGTTATGAATTAGTACGATATTTCATAATCTCTTTACCTTAAAATTAAAAAAAATGTTTATCACTTTTTCCAGATTATCTCAAAAACGGTGCATTCTATCGAAAATTATAAAGAGATATGATGGACAGAGAATTTTATGCCGATCTCAAAACATATTTCATATTACCGATCAAATAATTAATAACGGACACAATCAATTTAAAATCTTTGATTAGCCACTACTTTGAAACAGGTCGGTCAATTTGGCTGATTAACGAACTCGTTCATTGTTTTCTTCAAGACAATACACTATCTAACTTTTAGCCTTCTACGATCAAAATTACGACTGGAATCGTGTCTACAAGATTTGGTTATATATAGATATATATATATGACCGATCCAAAACAAACGAACTATATTTTCGTAATCTACGGGTCGAGATCAGAGAAAATCTAAGTTCGAGTTCCGTCATCAGACAGGCTGAAATAGTTATATTTTCTATGAAAATTGGCTAAAAATTAATTTTTAAGTATTCAACATTTTTACATATATAACCTTCAAAATATCTATATCAGCTAAGTCCCTACCGACAAAACAAATTGTAAAGCAGAAATTACTACTTAATTTACTATTATTCCTTTCTTTGACATATCCCAAACAATGCCACCTTCGATATTTATGGTTGGGCTAATCTTCTGAGAAACACCTGCTTTCAGTTTCTATGCAAATAACTAGAAGTATTAATTAACAGGTAAAAATTTGACGCTGTATTTTTGGTTGTCTACATTCAGAAAGACAATATTTTTAAAATAATAAGAATATACCGATAATTTCTTAATTTCTAAATTGTTTTAGATGACCGTTGCTGTTCTAAAGTATGTGTTATAGTTACTAAAAAGTGATATTAAAACTTCAGAAGTTTATCTCTCATCAAATAGATTTAAATACCGAAAACCTACATTTTTTTATTAACTACATTAATTAAAATCGTTCTAAGTACGAAACTGTTCAAGTGTACGTGCTGATTTTACTTCTCGGCCTGAAAAACACTATAGTCTATACGTCTGCAAAAAGAACAAGTGAATATTGAAATTATTTTACAAAAAAATACCGGAAAACCTATTATTTTTGTTTATCACTTTGAATAAAAATTAATATATATATAAGAGCAAGAATAATCTTTTATAATCACGTTTATAATAAAAAAAAAGTTTCATTGATATTCATCTTTTAGATTTATTAAGTTTTAAGTAACACTACAAATCCGTCTACTATCCCCTTAAATAATAACTCGTAATAACTGTGTCTATGAATACGAGCCTTTATTTCTTCAACATTGTAGTTAAACAATTTATAGTTTACGACTCATTTCATGGACAAACGCAGGTATTTATTAGTACCTAATAATGTTATCGACGAGAAAAGTCTAAACCGAAGAATGCATTTATCAAACCACGTGCGGTTTAATCAACGCCCAGCGCCTATCGTGCTTATCTTTTAACGACGTACGAACAATAGAAAATATTTCGACTTTTACAGTTCCAGATGTGAAACATGTAATTTTAACGCGCCTTTTAAATAATAATTCAAAATTACGACAAAGAATATTATCTAACTTTTTGATGACGAAAATCCTCGACAACGCCACGCGATTCCGTCAACGAAGTGGACGCAACACCTGTTCGACGGCCGATACGAAGCTACGCACAGTCCAAAGTCGTCATCTTGTCCTTATCGCGGAAAGTTTTGCGCTCGCATCACTAAATTTTAAATGCGTAAAATACGCGCGGCCCGACAGTTTTATTAAAAACAATTAATATGCACGACAACGAAACACGGATCCACGATTTTAAAGTGGAAGCGAAGCCACCGGGCATTTTCCACTTGCGAAAAGTTCGCTCGCGATTCCACCGCCAACTTTACAATTATTGCACGTAATTTAATCCGTCCGATAGGTTCTAAAAACGCGTATAATTGGCAATAATCCTGACCGCGAGAAATTGCCCCCGAACAAATATTTTCTTTACAAAATTCAGATTTTAATAATTGCAATAAATTAAAACCGAGGGATCGGTAACTTATGTATTTAACTTGTGTATTTGTAATACAGAATTACGTTGAATTACTTTGTATTACATGTATTACTTTGAATTACTTTTGAATTACTTAAATTACTTTGAATGACTTGAATTACTTTGAATTAGTATTACTGAGTATAAAATTTATTTCACTTACCGACCCCTCAATTAAAACGGAGCACTGTCTACGAATTAAAAACAACGCGTCTCGCGCCACTACAACACCTGACTGACTTACAATTATTATTAGGGGGGGACTTGAAGCGCTACGTCATCGTCTCCACATGTGGCTGTAACGTAACGTCTGCAAGGACATTTTCTTTACATCGCGCGCGCTGAAACTTATTTTATATTAATTTAAAAGTTACAGGGTGCTCGAAATAATATGATACTGAATCCATATACACAGGAAGCGGAAATAGTTGCAGTCAAATATATAGGGTTGATGTTTTAAATAATAAAAGCGAACGGTTCCAAATTATTACTAATTTACACAAAAATTTTATTTAAAATTTTCGAGTTGCTGGGGATTATTGTCGACGTGTATACCTAACGTATACGTGTAACACATTGTTATCAAATATAAATATTGTAACGAGTCAATCAAGGCGCGGGCCTATTCGCGAAGAGTGAGTCGCGCGATAGGTTGTTTACTTCATCCTATGAGTCGTCCTATCGATGACTCTTAGTGGGCGGTGAGATAGCGACTGGAATTTGCGAGTATTCTATCGCTCGGAATACTCGAGAGTTATTAGAGATTAGTCACTCTTCGGCTCGTTAGCGACTCGGTTGGATTTAATTATGCAGCGTTATGTCTTGCGATATAAAAATAGTGACTTTCGACGTATAAAATAAATATATTAATCCTATTGTCTTACAATTAATTGTTAAATTCTTGTATATATAAATATAAATATTTTATTTAAATTTGTCATAACAATGAGTTTCTATAGAAACTTATTATGTACACCTATTTCATACGAATATATACGGCGTGTACAATATGTAACGTAACGTATCAATATTTCAGTTATCTAATGAGCCTACAGGAACAAGTTTCAAATAAAAGTTTTAGAAAATCACTTAAAACTATCAATGTGAAGCATTTTTAAATATACAGTGTGGTTCATTTGTGAGGAACGCACCAAAAAATTGTTTTCTTAAATGACACGTCCTGTATGTCTTTGCAGTTTTCGATATTCTACTAAATTAAAAATTCAACTGGGAAAACCGCGTGTTCTTAAACTTATTAATTCGAACCTTCACACCGAAAAAACATTCTGTAATTAGCCAGATTATTAGATTAGACTAATTTCCTAAGAACATTTATGAATATCGACGAGGCGCACTTTTTAGTCGTTTTTAAAAATCAATCGACACGAGTCATAAAAGGGTTTAAAAAGTCTACAAAATTCCCCATTCTAAATGAAACTCCGCTACGGCTTATTCTACGTTACATCGAAACTGTAGATAGTAAAGTTTATATTATGGTTAATCTATGATGATTTTATTGCTTTAATGTAGTAGATACCTACATATTATATAATTATCTAAACATCTAAACCCGTCACGAAATAATTACGCAATTAATGAGAAATTATCTTTCTTATGTTAGTTTCTGAACCGCAATTCCTTAATCTAATATTAAAACGGGACTTTCCACATTACGCAATTGGAAGAACGATTAAGAAGAGAGAAACTTCTGGATGTAACGTCCGTGTCCTTAAACTCGAATTAACGGAGACGTTGCCAAAACTGACTTGTTTCAGCCTTTGGTTTACGAGCTTGAAGCCTAGGGGCGTTTTGAAACAGAATAGTAGTTAATTAAAAAAAAAAATGTGGCGCATCGTTCGACTGGCAGAACAATAAGTTATTTTGCCTGCAATGAAGCCACGCTGAAATTCGTGGGATCCAGAAATTGGAGTCGGTTTCACAAGTTGGCAAGTGTATATTAACAGATTAAAAGCACAATTGTGCTTTTCAGCATTTTCAGTCCAAAAAAAAAACATAAATGAACACCTAATTCATCCCTTACTTTGGATCTCACGAATTTCGGCACGGCTTCATTTTACCCTTGGAACAGATACCGGGGCGAAATGTTCCGTTAACCGTTAACTCGAATACGAAGGCGTTCCCGGACCTGTATTGCCTTTTTTACCTGTAAAATGAGCTCCTTAAGTACGATTCCATACGATTCCGAATTTTACGGCTGTCGTCTCAACCACCATTCGTCAAGTTCCTTTTCTTCATCACCTTGTCCGCTTCGTGCATTCACGATCTCCTTGGTTTTCATCACTTTCTGTTTTTAAGAACGTCTCATCTCCTCTCTTTTCTAAATGTAGCTTTTCTTTATTTTGGAGTATTCTTCTATTATTAAGTCTTCATTGCGTTTACTTGTTTTTACCAGGTACAATCGTCCACAAAACTAATGCGAGCACTTTTCAAAACCGCGCCCGTCACATTATATCTGCGAACGCCTCGTCAACAACGAATTGAATTATTTTTAACGATCGTCGATCGGCTCGGGCGCGCGCGTTAATTTTGCGAACGACTGTACATCGTTAAAATTTTAAAAGTATCAATCAAAACCCGAAAGATACGACGCGAAGCGCGACACACCCCAGGTTCACCACATAAAACCTCGACGTCTCGAAGAAACAAAAACTGCCGGATTAACGAAAGTCAAACATATTCTTACATTAGCAGAGCGAATTAGTTGAATAGCAGCTGAAGCGATAGGAGCGTAAATGGCGTTATCCAAAACCGCATTCATCTCAACAGTAGAAAAAATAGATAGCTCGCCGCCCGCTCAATCAAAACAATTTAAAACGGCACGCGAGAGCATCAACACGGAGCCTCGAATTTAACTCATTAATTGCTCACGTACCTCCTACTAATAAAAATGCTCTTTCGGCACCGGTTGCGTTTAATTCAGCGTTGGATCTTTATTTAGAAAAGTTAGCAATCCTCTGGAGGAAATGCTGTAACGAGCAAATTAAGCTGAAGCACAAATTCCCGGGGAGAGAGTCATCGCGGCGACTCGTATCGTGCAAAAATTTAATAATCGATCTTTCTGGCATTCCAGAATGTTCGATTGCCGTCGTTTACGAACTTAATATAAGTAGGGCGAATCGCTTGTGACGATTTAGTTTAAGGCTCTACAGTTAGCAAATTAAGTAATGCGAATAATCGCGGTCAAATTGTGTCAAATAAATATAAACGTTGCAATACCTTAATTGACATAATAAGCTCGTAATTTTAATAGTACAATTGGACGCGATCGTTTGATTAATACGACGCTTACCTGAAAATATATATATTAATCTACATTTAATTATTTCTATCTAATGGAAAATTGCTTCAGGTGTAGCTAAAGTAAAATATGTAAATGACTCCGTTCGGCTGTTAACGGGTTAAATTCGCGATCGCGCCGAAAATTTACTCGGCAGCGGAAATAAGACGACCCGACACGTACGCACGCATCCCCAAACAACTGGAACAATCCCGCTAAATTCGACCTAATTTTTCGGACCATCCCCTCGCGCGCGCGGCATTAATTATGCCGCTTTAAACACACTTTAGGCGCACAAATTTCGCCGATTCAACGTGGCTCGTTAGCGCGCGGTTGTTGTAAGTTTGTAAACTTTTTATTGCCGCTGGTAATCGGATTCCTTCCCTAAATCAACTTGGGAAAACATAAAGCCGGGCGCGGCATGTGTTGCACGTTTTCAATTATCCTATTTCGTATACTTATAAAAAAAAAGGGGCGACTTCTGCCGAAACCCGGGTGTGCGCCGCGCCGTGCTGTAAATCATGCGGGACGTTATTAATTAAGCGACCAGAGTCCTTACGTTCAAGAAGTGCCGCGGCAAAAAGGGAATTACCGCAACGTGGAGCGTCAACTTGTTTTATCTCTTCCTCGACGACGATTAGCATATTTTGTACGTGTAACCCCTGTTGTAGTCCCAATAAGAAGTCGAGGGAGAAGGAACAATGACCAGGCGATGACTAATAAAAGGAATTTAAGCGCGAAATTAACGTCAATTTCTTGTCGCCCTTTGAATAATTCTATGTAGGTGGGGGACTTTAGTTGCGTTTCTGTCAACCGATAACGGTGGATCGCCTGCGATTTTCCTTCGGAACGTTTAAAATCGCTTTTGCATCTAAGTCCAGTCGCCATCTGCCCCATGTATTTTGCGACAACCCCATTTTCGTGGTCTTTTATTTTCATATTTTTCCTTCGTGTGGGGGGGGGGGATCGTAAGTATTAGGAAATATTAGATATGATTTCTAAACAACTCGCACCTGACAACTTTGTAATAAGTTTTTTTTGGCGACCGGACACTTTACCACCCGCGACATTTCGATATTTTTACGTAAAAGCTGCGTTGCACATTTAATGCCTTACACGGCCAAAAATAGAAACTGACAGGGAAGAGATGGTTACGGATTAAATCCTAAACTCGTTTAACATAACAGGATTTACCCTGTTCTAACCTATTCCAATTACTTTATGTTAAGCAACGTGGATGAACCTGATTTGGGGCACGAAACGGAAGCAAATTATTCATTACCCTACTTCTGCGTCGCAACTAAACAATCGCAGTAACGAACGAGCGATTATTTAGCGAGTGCGTGCGTGAGCTCACAAGTCGCTTATTTATTTTACAATAAGCGCGTTTAATAGCGCGAACGCGCGGATTTTTTTGAGCAAGTTAAAAATCCTGCAGCTGCTGACTCGCATTACTCGGCCCATGCGCCGACTTGTTATTTCTGGATTTGCAAAGAAATATTGACGTACAAAATTAAGCAAGTTTAGTATGCGAACAAAAGTTCAACGGATTTAGGCCGGACGATTATGATGGCCACTCTACACGGTTTCCTTTTTCCCAAAGAACCGATCGTTCCCGTTCACGGCTGAGTACGTTTTTTAGGAGATTAACGCGGCGAATTAAAAAAAATTACCCCTCCGCGACGCCCACTCAAATACGTCCGTTCATCTATTCAAGTTGTTTAGATTGCGGCCGTTTCCTCTAGTTTCCATGATATTACGGGCGCGATTAGTGCCGGCGGTTTTACAACACAACGTGCAAATTGGAAACCTTTCGAGGGTCCCGGAGCGAAAGTAATCAGGGGAACGTTTAAAAGGTCCGCGACATAAAAGCTAACAGACCATTCAAACGAAATGAATGTTTTTTTTTCCCCGTTGCGTATTCGGTCTTTTAACAAAGGTGGACGTTCGCAAAATAGTGGACGGACGTAAGCAAATCCGTCACACATGTCGTCCCCTATCGAGAACGGGCTTTTGACGCGCGCTCAGACCGAAACGCTGCCGTCCGCGCATACGTCCCCGCAGCCGCGCGACTCGCCACGCGAATTTTAAAAATCCCCAAAGTCCCGGAGAAAACATTTTTACGATCCGAATGAGTTTTACGACTTTTTCTTTATGCGCGCATGTAGCACGTATATAGGTGTTCTTTAAAAGGCACTCCATACTACAGAGGTAAATAAAATCACGTAAACAAGAAGCTAACAAACGTCGTACTTCATAAAACTTTAAGGAACTTCTTTAAAACTAATTTAACCAGTTGGGAAACGAACGAAAACGAGACGAAACTAGAATATCACGTAGTTCGCGGCGCGGCGCGGCGCGGCGCGGCGCGCACTCGCGTTCCTCTATTTTTCTTAATTTACCCGAGCCGCCTTATACATATTACATACGTTTCAGTTTACCATAGAATTGATTATGCAGTCCAGATAGCTCTTTACAAAAATTTTCAATTTCCGGAATAGCTCCGCGACGACGTTTTCCATTCGACTATTCGCATAATGTAATCCTTAAAGAAAGAAGCAAAGAAATCTCGATCGTTTTTTTTTTGGCCCCTTTAAACGCTAACTTGCCGTTTCCGTGCCAAACCTGAATTACCGGAAGTGTGTTATTACCGCTTCGCCCGAAACGCTACTTGAGCCGCTAATGCCCGTTTTGTCGAATATTACGTGATCGGTGGCGTGTCCAGGATTCATTTCGTTCACTTAAAACCTTGCAGATCTTCACTTGGCCGCGTGCTTATCGTGACGTCGAATCGAAAATACGATCGTTTGTTTTTACATGGAAGTAGGCGCGGATAAATAAATTACCAGCGCGCGCGCTTATCGTTTCGGAAACGGTTTATATCCTCCGGCTCGCCCGTACGCTAGGTATATACGATATGGAAACGAAACGCGAACTTTTTTAGACGAAGTGTTAATTTGAAGATCTCTTGTCTAATTTGTGAACGTTCTAGGAAAGGAAGTAGTAGAGCTTTCGATTAAAATTGGTACCTCGATGAAGGTGTTCGATTTTTACGCGGGTTTCTGTGCACTATCAATTCTACAGAAGAAAAACCGACAATATCTTTTACTTAAAAAAATTTAAATGTAAAAATCTCGATAACTCGAAAACTATCGACGTTGCACTTATATCGACGCAGTTCTTCCAAAAGGGCGTAACTCACAAAATGTAAATTTTACAGTAGAGCACATTTTATGTCGTCGCGTAGCTATAACAAGATACGTTTCGCGGAAATATAAATCGATTTTTCCGGTGAAAAAAATCGAAATATTGTTACTAAATTTTATCAGACGATGCATTTGCTTTAAATGCGTAAGATAGTCAGAATAACTCGTTTTCACAAAAAGTGCGAGTTACGTCCTTTTGGCAAAACGTCATCGATATTTATTAACCTCCTTCCTTATTTACGAACGCAACTAAATAGTTCAGTTTATTGTTTGTAGTACGTAGTAATATCGTTACGGCGATGAAAATGTTGATTTAAGTTGTATTTCCACATAGCCTGTCGCGTCGCGGTTCGACGCCGGAAGTGCCGGTTATTTTGTGGCGACCTCGAGTCGGCCAGCGGTACGTTGCGAGTCGTAACATCGTCGCGGCGCGACAGGCTATGTGGAAATACCGTTTTATTTTGATAGTTTATCAACTGACGTTTAAAATGCAAATAAACATTGGGATATTTGGTAAAAATCTTTGAAAAAGCGGTTAGTCGTCAAAAAGTATAAATAAATAAGAAACCGATCAGAAAATTAAAATCACTCAATTGTACGCTCACCAAATCTTGGATTTATCAGAAGTGTAGCGGCACAAAAATGATCGATTTTAACTTTATGTTGGTCGTAAATAATGTTTTTTTCGCGAATTAATCTTTTTCCTTGGCGAAAATCGCCACGTTTTCCCCACGAAATCATCAACACGTTCTGTCCTCTAGACTTTTTTTCAAGAAATCGTTACGTTTCTTTGTCGATCACGAAATTCTCTAGAAAATTGCCACGTTGTGTTCCACAAAATCGTCAAGTTTTCCCACACAAAATCGTCACGTCCCGTTTCAAGAAATCTTCACAACTTTAATTTTCAAGATATCTTCAGGGGTTTTTCACGTGATCGTCACGTTTTTCTCCGTCAAAATCATCACGTTATCGCCTTAGGTTTCTTTCTTAAGAAATATCTCTTTGGAAACTTGTCACCTTTTTTTCCATAAAATCGTCACATTTTTCTTCGCGAAATCGTTTCCTTACGTTTTTCCTTTTTAAAGAATCGTCATTTTCTACGAAAAACAAAAACCGCATTGGACAGTGATACGTCTTGTTGCAAATTTTCCGAATTTAAGAACGATGCCAAGTTGAAGATTGAAGGAAATAACACAGAATAAGGCAATTGGTCGATCGGAAATTTATTAGACTCGACGCTTGTGTTAATATTGTGCTTGTCGTATGTATTGAATGAAGAAATTTAGCGGTCTATTTTACTTAAGAGAGGGTCAATTTGATAGTACGAAATCATTTCTTGGCCACTTCAAATTTAATGCTTAAAAAATTAAAAAAGTATTTCTTCAATAAAACTAAAATAAATACAGGGGATTAAAAAATATAGAAATAGTGACCGAAAATATTTAAAATATGTACTTTTTAGGAAATTCATTCTAAAATTATGTATTTTTTATGCAGTAGAATTATTTGAATAATCACTATTTACTGCCTTTATACCGTAGAATGATAAATTTACTCTATTTTTAATTTAAAACTATTCGCCCGCCCTTGAGCATTGAAAATTTCCCTATTACAAACCATAAAACAGATAAAAGTTTAATAGCATTTTTATGCGACCGATAAAATACAAAGCAACTAATAAAACATGTGCACCACCTACTTTCGTAGCTTATCGGAGTACGAACAAAAAATTGAATGTTTTTAAAATAGAAACGGGGTTTCCTAGTACCCACGTATAAACTCGAATGCATTTATATATAGGATTCCGGAAAAACCGTTTCAGATCATTCGCGTTACTGGTACAGAGTGCTTGTTTCAGTAGTTCGAATTTTAAATTACGATGTCGTATTGTTCGTGTGTGCGAGGAGTGCTCGTTCGGTTAATAAGGCCTTGTTGCGTGCGAGTAGGCGAGTGTTGTGTGTTGTGTTGTATACTCTAAAAGGATTACAAATAAAAAGTATTAATACAACAAGGAAAGGTAGGATATTTCTTTGTCGACTAACTCTCTGTGTATTTATAAAGTGTAAATACGCGGACCTTTAAGCTCTAACACAAATTCTCTGAAAATCGAGCTTGGTTAGGCTCTTGGATAGGGACTAAGTTAGGGTCTTGGTTAGGGTTCCTCTCAAACATTCGACGGTCCAATTTCGCGAACGAAAATTTATCCTACGCGCGTTTTTGCGATCACAGTGAAATACAGTGAAATATAAAGCGTATAAGTACGTAATAATACAAGTTCGCAGTCAACGGAAGAATCTACGCTGGAAATTGGCGATAGAGGAGAAACGATGACGAGAAAAAGTAGGAAATACAAAGAAAAATTTAGTTTTTAATTTTTAATTTTTTTTTATAGTCTATTATAGACAAGCGGCAGTCGCAGCGGTAGCAGTTATGCATTTTATGTAAATATTAGTTTAAAAAATTTATTTTAGGATTTTAATTTTTTTAATGTTTTTTGATTTTTTTTAATTTCTCTTATTTTGAGAGATTTTACCTTTTACGATAAAAATCGTAATTCAAATTTTTGATTGTCGCAACAATTTTTAAACAATTTAGATTGACGAGACAAAATTTGACAAAATTTGGGTTTCGCGTAGTAACCCACGTAGAAGAGTTTGAAGGTGCGGTAGGGTTATAGGCGAAGTTTCGACTTTATAGAGACAAGGAACCTGGGGGAGTACTTACCTCGAAGGTCGTGTGGAAAACTACCCAACCATTTAATATTTGTTGTAGGCACATTTAGCAAATTTTCATAGAAAATATAATTATTGCTGCTTATCTGGTGACGGGATCCAGACGTGCCGTTTCGGGTTTTCTCCGATTTCGACCGCTAGATCACGAAAATATAGGTCGTTCATTTTGGGTCGGTCATATACCTATACTCATATATCATGTTAAAGCTGAAACCGTGGTGAAAAATTTTATTTGAAGCATTTTGGTCGCAACTTATTAGTTTCAGAAAGAATTACCAACGTTTATGGAGGATTGATATTTAAAGTGCGTTTTTTTTTGTAGTATCTCGAATATTGAACAATTTTTCAACAATGACTTTTGAAATATTTACCTTTTAAGGGATGGTGGGGAGTAAAGGACACGGTTTTGGAGTGGCCAGAAGTGGTTTCGTACTTTACAATTCACCTTCTATCAAGTAAAATAGGTAACTAAATTTCTTCATTCGATGCACACGAAAGCACACAAGCGGTTCTACTAATTGGAGAAATAAACAACAGTGATTAAAACATGCGATAAACGGCCAAAATGGCCGCATAAAATAGAGAAAGTTTTATTGAGTGCGGGCAAGTTTAAGATCTTACGTCAAAACGATACCTATTTCAACAACATCAGAAGCGGCGTTCGTCTTGGTCCTTCGCATCGGATGCCTATAATTTATAGGAACGCGTTTATATAATTGTTTTACGATTTAGCGTCGCGTTTACAGTTCCATTTGTCTATAATAATTTAATTGAAGTTGATCGAATAGTTGCGTCGCCCATAAAATCGGGCTCGTCGAATGTTGATGCGTGAAGCATTAATTTCCACTTTCCTCCGTATTATCAGATTCAGTTCCGAACGGGATCAAGTTGTCTGTCGGTAATTACACGTTCGTGTAACAAGAGTACAAGGCTGTTCGACGTTCGATTATGCGGAGGTCCTCGAATTATTACATCTCTCCCCAATTGTTTTGCTGCAATGTAATTCGCTTCGTCACGGGCAGCGGCGGTCGGGGGCGGGCAATCGATTTATCTATCGGTTTCAACGCAAACAGTTCTTCTAATTAATTCGGTAACCGCAACGATGCAACGTTATTTTACCCCGTAAAATAATGACGAGATAATCCCGAAAATTAATAAACGTTTTAATATAGACACGAACCGTGGCCGTTGAATGTCCGAACGTTCGCGGAGACCGTAGTTTATTGCGGGGGCCGACCGTAAATCGAGCGTGATTTTTTAACGAGCCGCGCGCCCACGATAAGCGAGCTCAATTATTGTTTTCCAAAAACGGTCACTAATTTACCGCGCGTCGGTCGTTTGGGAAAAAAGGAGGGGAGAGACGTCGTCGACGTCGCGGGCGTAAAGGGCGACGTATTATAATACGGAAACAAAAGAGCAGCGTCCCCGTTTAACCTTTAACGACCAACAAACATATTTACCGGCGTTATTTCAGGAAAATCAAATAACAAACGTGAACAAAAATCGACAGAGGTTGTCGCCGCTTAAGTGATGTATCTATGTATATGTTCGACGAGTATTTTTAGAGCGAACCAAACGAAATTATTCGACGTGTCCGTTAAATACGAATGGGGTGTCGTTATTTAAATGAATTTTTGTTTGTTTGAAATATGCGCGTGGAAAGCTCGCGACATTAATCTTTTTCATTTTCGGTTTACTCGATATAGGTGGTCTAGTAGACGCCAGGGAAGGAATTGCTGATCGGTTTCGTGGCATTTCGTTATCCCAGGAACTTGCGATTGACGTATTTGGAAGAATAAGAATTTTCGAAATATACCTATTCCGAATCGATCAACGAATTCGGATTTGGAGGAACTCTGCGCGGAATTCGATCATTAAAGTTCGATTAACTGAATATAGAAGAAAAATTCGTCTCGATGAATTTTTGGCGTTATTTTCTTCAAGATGGCGACTGATGCGAGGTTTAAGACGTTTCGACGTCAAACCATTTTGACGCGAGAACATTTCGACGTCGGAAATTTTTTAAAATGAACATTGCGTAACGAACGTGTCTAGGTTCGCGTTGAAACGAGATCGTGTCGAAATGGTCGCGTCGAAATGTCCAATTCCGGCTTAGGCGCAGTTTGAATTTACGGGAACTTCGGACATTTTCATCGGAAAACAACTGCGCGCGGTTTTCCACTTTTTACTATCGCGGGTGGCTATCAAAAAAAAAAAACAATAAACAAACGCCAAACTTACGACCCATAAATTCTTCCACCGGCGAGTCGCCATTAAAATTCATATTCTCAGACACGGCTTCTAATAGAAAGCAATTAAATACAGAATAATTAAAGTAAAAACGTTTTTCGTTTGCGAGGGCCCTTGAAACGTCTATTAATTTGCGAGAGTAGTACCGAGATAATCTGCGCTTTAATTTTACAAATGTAAAGTGTAATTCTGTCGAGTTTTTCGCGACCCTCGAGGAATTTGAATGTTAAATATATGTGGTAACGTTTCGTCTTGGAAATAAAATTTACAGAATATTAATTCTATGGTCAATTATCAAAATAGGTCGTTGAAATTCCGACTGTACACCAAAAAATAAATAAACAGCCCGACGTAATCTGTATTCCTTCCAACGAGAATAGAGAACCCATTTTAACTTTAAGCAAGCACGTTCTGCCTATCAATTGGCGGGTTAGGGGCCTGGAGTGGGCAAACAGTTTCCAGAAGCGTTAAAAGTTTCGTTAAATAAAATAAAGCAGATGATGTTAAAAACGCGCACGTCAGAGACATATTGGATAACTTCGTGGATGGCAATAAAATAAGGAGGACACCGCCGCCGGGGGATTTCGAGAGTGAAATAATGCGCATTTAAAGTGAAGAATTGTTCGGCAATCGGCGAAGCTGCAGTATGATCTGCGACGTGGCCGCTCCGTGTCCCCGCGTCTATCTCGAATGTTTATACGGGAAATCGGCTTAAAAGTTCGCAGTCAGCAAACGCCAAGGAACCCGCGGGCCCTCGCCGGAAAATATATCGCATAAAGTCAGAACGTAACAAGGGCAATAATATTTTACTGCAGCTACCGAGATTAAATTGAACATCGGATTAAAACTGGTCAACAAGAATAAAACCGGCTGCGAGCCCCGAATCCGTAAACCTCGTTTATTAAAGCGGATTATCGACTTTTTAGTTTGCGCTTTACTAGATCATTTCGCACGTTTGATCGCCAAAAGACCAAGAATAACATGTAGGAATCCGCGTTCCGTGCGAGAACGTTGCGAGTCTCCATTAAAATTAACTACACTTCGTCCAAACATATATGCAATCCACGTCATCAATACAAGGTTACTAGATGATGACGTTACACACAGTGCTGTCGCCTCGCACCTCACATTTTGACAGTTCTAATAAATAGTAGTCTTTCTTTATACCATCTAATATGTGCGCAAGTAAATCATCTACAGAATATGTCACTTTCCAAACATTAAACCGAATTACAAATAAACAATCTAGTAGCTTTTTTTTGATGACGTAAATTGCATATCGGTTTGGATAGGCCATAGCTATAGTTATTCGCGTGCGGGCTACCATCGCACGCGGACGTGCTCCCGAGTTATTAGCGTAGTGTTTGTGTTTCTGTTACCACGAATCTGCCAATCGATTATCTATTACTGTCTAAACTACGAGCCGACAAAATTTCAACGGCGAGTATCAAAAATTCCTGTACTTACACATTATCTCCCACACATTAAGGCCGACATCGTTCGACCACGTCTGACAAAATCAAAAACTTCGCATCACATTCATGCAAAAGGTCTCGTATAATCCTATCGAAACTGTCCGCGTACTAGGGGCAAACGATAACGATTCGCTACTTAAGGACGACGACAAACAATCCTCGAACTAAGCGGAAAATCCCGTTCTTGACGTCATCATAGCTGAAATCAGGTCGCATCGTACTTTTACCCCCCCCCAAAGTACTAAACAAAAGTCTCAGATGTTGTACGTCCAATAACGTTCACCCCCAACAAATCCTCCACACCCCCACAACGGCAGTTCCATAGTCACCTCGTAGGTCTGCAAGAAGTTGACAACTCTTGGACATACTTCTCAGTTACCGAAGTCGCCTGGCCGCACAAGAGCCCAAAGCACCTCACTATGCCACTCGTGCTCTGGTGATGGTGCAACTATTCAAGTTAAGTCCCCGACAACAAATATATTCTTTAATTCGGTCGTTTGGGGCCAAATCGTGGCCCACAGCCCCAACGATTTCAAGCTAAACGAAGACAAGCCCCTCAAAGCGGCGATCCCAGGGCACAGAAACTTCCCAATTACCACAGTCGGCGGGTAGCACAATGTTCCGAAGCTATTCAAGCAAGTTTTCGACAACAAATCTATTCTTCAGTTCGATCGTTCGGGTCGAATCGTTGAATGGCTTATCTCACGGCCTCAATTGATGATTTCAAACTAAACGAGGGCGAGCCCTTCAAAGCGACGATCCCCCTGAACTCTGCAGAACCCCCTGCACAGAAACTTCCCAAAGATTGAAAGCGCCTCTCTATGCCACTCGTGTTGGAAGAAGTCTTCGACAAGAAATTTGTTCGTCAGTTCGGTCATCCGGGTCGAATCACAGAACGGCTTATCCCGATCTCCAATCTTATACGGCGATTCGAGGGCTCGAGCCTTGACCTCTTGGACAGAGGTCTTGGTCGAATCACAGAGCCCAAGGACAAAGATAGGCCAAAACTGCGACCACGCGCGGGTCCCCACCACTCCGCAACCTGCACCAAACCACAATTTTGTCGGCGAGCACGCAGCAAGTTACGAAAAATGCCAAAACCGCGCACCACGCGCCAAACAAATAAACGTTAAGTCCTTCGGTCGCACACGCTAACAATAGGATTATTTATTGTGGACAGTTAGCGTTAGTTTGGACAGTGGGTTGGTCTGGACAGCTTTGAATTTCCCACAAAATATTGTTTATTTATGAATATGTTGGGACTGCACGCTAATGCGATCGCCGCCTCAGATGTGAATGTCGCACAAAGTGAATCGGTTGAGTTTTTTAAAGGTGAATAATAAAAATGTGTTTTTGGCGATTCTGATGTAATATTTTAGCTATAAATAGGGTTGATACATCACAAAAACCGTCACTTATTATTAATTGCACGTTCTAACCAATAATAATACCTGATGTTTGTGGATCGCTTTCCTGTACTTAGAATCAACGCTGAAGATACCCTAATTTAATTTCCGTTTTCTTTTTCAAGGTTTTTTACTGCAGGTTAGTTTGGACAAATGTCCAAACCAACCCACTAGTGTCCAAATCATCCCATTCTTTATTCATACTATAAATTAACAACAAAATTCATTCAGAAAAAATGCCTAGAAAATATTACGGAAAACGCAAAGATATGTTTTCTGCGGAAAACATGAAATTACCTGTGAAAAAGAAATCCATTGTCGTCACTGACACTCCCGAGCGTGACGAGTTAGCGTCAAAGAAAATGAAAACAGCGAGAAAAACGAGAATAAACAAACAATGTCAAAATATCCAAAAAGTTAATACAAGAATTTTTGTAGCTGAAACATCAGAAGAAGAAGATAACGTGACATACAATGATTCTTCATCAGGAGGAGAAGAAGAAGAAGAGGAACAAGAAATAAGCGCTAAGATTCGAAAAGACGATTATGTGATTTGTAGAGTTCACGGAAAAACGGCAAAATCATCGAGAAATTTTGTTGCTAAAGTGACTACGGTAGTTCTCCAAGGTTACGAAGTTCAATTTTTGAAGCGGCATATAACATCCAACAGGTTCACTGTTTCTACTGAAAAAACAGCTTTTATCGTGAAGGATGAAGTGATTTTGAAATTACCAAATCCTATTATTTACACAATACCAAGGTATTTGAATATGCTTTACTTCAACATGGATTTCGGTGTATTCAGTATTACTTACTACTATAATAATATGCTAATTCTACTATTGTGGCGAAAACATCGACGTTTTCGGTCGATTTAACACCGAATCGGTACGGAGATTAACGCGAATACGTATTCGATCTAAGCCGTTTTGGCAACGAGGAACCTCCAACGAGTTAACGAGCTAAAAAAATTAAGTAAATCTATCGATTTCACGCGGATGAAGTTGAATGTTCTTTGTGCCGTAAATATGCATTACTCGCAACATACCCGATGTTTTCTGTTCGAGATAAATAAATTTTGTTTCACGTTGGTAACAAGTCGTTCAATAAGTCGACTTAATTTAAGATGTTTCGGCGCTATCCATCGGAGGCAATAAAAGTGGTATTTAAATGTAATTATTGTTTGCTACAATTTTGACTCGTAACTTACGCAAATTTTACTAAATATGAACCTGTAATGTGAATTACACATTTTTTTTTAATTCAAATTGTATATTAACGTTTTTTTTTGTAATTATACCTACCATAAATTCGAATAGTTTCTAAATTAAAATTATTAAAACTCGAACAGTATCCATATATTTCAAACCCGTTTGGGTTTATCGTCGGTGAAATATAACTACTAAAAATTTGGTTATAATATTCTTCCAAATCTTTCTTTTCGTTACAGACGCATTTATTAATTTTGATATGGAGTATTTCGGATAGAAACCGTTTTTCATAATTTCTCTCGTATGTCCAAAATTTTAATATTTTCATAATAAAATCGAAGAAATTTTTCAGTTTATGTGTATATGAAATTGATATTAATGTTAAATAACTTAAGATATTTTCATATTGTTGAGTGTACCTAAGGTAAAAGAACGACATTCATGAATTATTATGATCAACATTATTTTTCAAGGCACTATTGAAAAAATTACCGAAAAGAGTAAGATTAGACTAAGTTGGTTGTGACTTCATATTTCTCTATAGTTTTTCATTTTAAACAACTTTTTTAAGTAACATTTTTCGACACTTTCAAACATATAGGTACTTTAATCTTGAGCCAAAATTATATTTTTTGATCTCCCTTTTATATTATAAGATATTTTTAATTTTTTATTGGTACATTTTTAGTTTTGGGAGAAGCACCAACTTTTATGAAAATATAACAAAGAGTCCACGAGACCCGTGATATGCAGTTGAGTGGTTAGTTCTAAATTATATTTTACAAATTATACCCCTTAAAAGTAAACTATTTCAAAATCACAAAAGTAGCAGCGAGACTTTCAGGTTCGTGGTATGGAAAAAAAATAATTTTGATTCGATGTCTATTAGTTTCTTGATATAAGTACCTATATATTATGTATTATTCAATTAAGGAATTTTTGAACAATATGGCATGAACATAACCAACCTTCTCAAGTTAGAAAATAATTTTTGTGTCTAATTTTAGAATTTACAAATTTTATTATTATTTTAAATAAGACCTATGTTGATAAAACACAATGTCTACTTAAAAATACGTAGTTTTGGCCTTCGAGTCGCATGCGTTTTACGAGATTAACAAATTAAAAATGTTTTGGTGGTACGAGTTGCACACGAGTTAGGTGCGAGGTTGACCCGTCTTTCTGAGTGCGAAGCGCCCGAAGGGCGCGAGCACAACTACCGACATGTCTGGTTATATAATAATTAATTATGTTCCTATTTTGTGTTTTAGTTGTTTATTTTGAATAAATACTTTTTTACTTCGGTTGTAGTTTTTGTCCGTATCAACCCTCGTCGACGGGATAGTCTGGACGCTTGACTATACCATGCATTTATAATTAAAAACAAAGTTGTCGTTTTAATAAAAAATCGTGCATATCGTGTTTTAACATCAACATATGTACTAATGAAGTGACAATGAACTTGATTTGATTCATTTGATTATGACCAAGAAAAAAGTCTTTTTCTGAAAATTGTCCAAACCAACCCAGCTCTCCCCTATTTGTGGCCCATTCCACAATGAATATTTGGTTTTTCGAACACCTATTTCCACTTTTGCAGTTGCGCATTGTTAAGATACATAGGAAATAAATCGACTTATCCCATAAAAATTCCCATAAACGCCCATTGCAAGTCACTTACGGTTATCGCTTAAAAAAAATTTACATATTGTTTAGCAAACCGTTATGGTTTTTTTTTTAAACAAAACCGCGACGAGATCTATAGACTCTGGCATTTTTCACGCGTACCCGATAATTAAACAAACAAAAAAAAAGCGCGCGCCTTAATTAAATTAAAAGCGTAGCAAGCCCGTGATGTATTATACACATACAAAGAAGAGTAGTAAGAGGGTTAGGTTTTCCATTACAACAAATGTAATGAAAAATGCGGTTTTCCCGACACGATATGTGCTTTTTTATATTTATGAGGCGGCGCGTTACTTCGGTCCCGCTTTTTTTGCGGAGCCGAAGTTCGAAGCCGCGGTGCTTTGTTGCTACGATTAATGCGAGGAGAAATGCGATATTTAACTCCGCTACCAGATGCGCGCCATTAAAAGTGCATCGGGTTTTCACAGTCGAACAGAAACTTCCTTGTTCTTTTGCCCCCTCAGATATAGTAAACGAGCCCCGGAGTTCGCGATTCTCGTATAATTTATGAATGCGAGCGCCTCGAACGTCTAGGAAACGGCAGTTACTTACTTAAGACTGCAAGTTAACTTTTGTAATTACAAACCTTTGTCGTTAACTTAATCAAACTCCCTGCATCTCGCCCGTCACTTCGAATCTAAAACGGCTAACTAGCGCGCGCGCCTAGGAAAAGTAATAGATTTCACACGGAAACGAAAGGCGAAAGGAAAAACAGTTAATGCTCTCTCAAAAATCTGTTCGCGAAGCTGATGCATGTTTTTAATTAAATTTTAACATAAATTATGACCGTTATTAACTTTAGATGAAAAATCGACGGCGAAACGTGTGTTGCGACCTATTTGTTATTATGCATATAGATGCGCGCAACGTTCGATAGATTGATGTTCCAAATATTAGTTAATCAAAAGTTGATTTAGGGACTTTACGAAAAATTATAACTCAATTTTGACTATCCATTAATAACGATTTTTTTCATTAAAGAACTTAGACGTATTAATCATGTGTGACATATTGATGGTAATTTGTTTTCGCAACTAGTTAGGGCTTTTGTGCACGTTCTCGTCGACTAGTTTATTTCAAATACAAAAATATTCATAAACATCGACAATTTACAAAAACCCATACTGTTTCGTCCTTTGTTCGAGGGGTAACTGTGGCCTAGTACAAAACCGACCTAAATCCACGTTATCATCGAAATTTATTAGACGAACATTAATCCAACAAACTTCAACGTAAACACCTTAATCTGCTATAGCGCCCATTTCAAATTAGGAGCGGCCACCCTTCGTTAATAAAAACGACCGCTAACGCACTTCAAACTTCACAATTTAGACATTTGCAACTACTACTGCTACTATAATGTTATCCGTGGACCGTTCTAATATTCCTAATTAGGAAACTTACAAATTACTGCGGTCGCCTGTCAGAAAACTAATGCAAGGGTAACTACTCGACACAGATAATGAATTAAACGAATGAAACGGACAGCCCATTAAGGCCGGTTCGCCGATTATAATTAAAAACGTCCGCGTGTCGTGGTCGCGACGAGGAACGCAGCACACGTTCGGGACAAATCAAATCCGATTTTTACGATTCCTTGCCCACGTCTACGCAGGTGGAATTACAAATTCAGTCGTTGTCAGGAACACTCCCGTCGTCGTCGTCGTCGTCGACTGTACGTACGTACATTCGCAGACAAGCCCCTTCGCCCGACAATTTAACCCGGGGGGTCAAATTAAATTAAACTCCCACATTTGAATTTAGAACCGCGCAAATGCGAATTAAGCAGCGCGGGCATTTCGCGGCCGCATTATTCGAGCGCGAACCCTCCGAAATTCCTTCGCAGATCGCCCTCGGACTTTTGACGACAAATAAGGAAGCGAAATTTGCCGTATACGCACCTACGTATATGTAACGAAACTTTCGGGACGAGATGTCGAGAAAATTCGATTAAGCCGTCGCGCCGTCGTATTTAAAGGACGTTTTGCCGCTTCACGTTCGACAACGATAGGTCACGATTGCGGCCGGCGCGGCGTTTACGAGGCGTCCTCCAGTTTTCGGCGACCCGGGGGCGCAAATGGCTTCGTTAACCGAAGTGCGGGTCTCGGCTTTGATAGCATCACCTAGAAAGGGAAAGGGTTGAAGAGGTCGATTTGGCTTACGACGCACAACGGCACGGGGTCGCACGTCGAATCGAAACTTAAAGCGATCTTAATCGAACCGGTTTTTAAAAAAAGGACCGAATTCGACTCGATCGAAACACGTCGTTATTTCTTGGAATGAATACCGCGAATCTGCCGAGGTCGCCATGTTTAGATTGTGATAAGCACAACTGGCCATTGCGATAACCTATTTATCGACGTTTTGTTTGTAAACTTTTGTGTTAGGACGCGAAAGAAGTATGTGCGTCGTCCGTCTTTGGCGTATTCCGTGCGGCCGGCAACTGTTCTGTTTTATCTCGATTATCTTGGCGTTTGGTGAAACATTCTAATATCTCGGTTATTCGTGATCATCGAGTCGTCGTTAGGCACGCTCTTGTTATTTTCTTCAGACTACCGAATTGAGAACTCGTCCATTTTCGGACCTATAGCCTTGTCTCTCTTGGATTACGTTGTCGTCCCCCCAATCGCATCTTTACGGTTCCATCTCTTTCTCTCTAACCGCCACTCTCATGGATCCGGCAACGAAACATGGTCAAGGATCAGACCATTCTTATTTATAGTTTACCTTTAATAAACCACCTAAGTTTATGATAGTTTATCTTTATAGTTTTAATTTAATTTTACGAAGCATTCAGTCATTGAATTGCGGTTACGTACAACTAGGAATTTTTTTCGAGAATACTGTCTTGAATTCTATGAAATGTTCAATTAATATTAACGTTACATTTGAGCGTGCTAAAAGAAAAGTGCGTCGTTTTAAATTATCGAATTCTATTAATAACTTTTAGTTTTACGACTTTGATTTCATGGTTGTTACCATAATATAAAGGAGTCATTTTTATAATATGAATTTACGGTTTATCTTGCGCGTATTTTCCTGTTGTTTTGTTTAATTTATTTTTTCTATTTGATCATTTTAATAAAAATAAATGTATATTTATAAATGTATAAATAGTTAAGTGTGTTTTCTTTTTTTTTATTACTCTTATCTTACTTCTAAATTTTGAATCCCACAGCTCGGGTTTTATGTGGTTTCATAATTGCGTTAATACTCATTATTTTGCTACTACGTATTATTAATTGTAAATAGAGCTTGCTAGTTATGTTACAAACATAAACCACGAACTACTACGACGCAACTAAGTTTCTACGTAACTTCTACGACGTTTGCGCATAGTAAAAAATATTTACAGCGAGCTGCGTTGCGAGATTTGACGAACGAGTTAGAACCGCCCAGTTCAGATACACGTGGTTCAACTTTCTGCGCGAGTGTACCCTTGCGACATCGACGTTCTACATACGAGCCTGACTCGTGATACGTCGTTCGGACCAAACGTAAACAACACGAGTCACTTTCAAATAATAAATCATTTTTGTTCACCGATGAATCGATCATAATTACTTCTCAGACATCTTAAAAGTATTAGTTGTGCCCAAACGTGTTTATTATTTCACAATTCTTTCGTTGCGCCGAAATGTACAGTGACCGGCATAAAGTATGGACACAAATGGGAAACATTTTTATTTGAAATTTTTCAGAAAATTTTATTCTTCTGGTTATTTCGAAGTGCAAAATGCACATGTCAAAATTTGATTATAAATCTTCGTATACGAGAGTCGTTCAAAAATATGAAATTGACTCGAGAGTAAAGTGCCCTTGAAAATAAGCAAAAATGTTATTTGAAAAAGTTTCTTAGAATTGCAAGAAGATATCAAATTCAAAATGCTAGTCACTGTTTTTAAAAAGATAGATTTTTCTATTTTTTGGATTATTTTTTTTTATGTACGTCAAGCTTTGGTTTTTATTGGTTTTTCTTTTTATTATTTAATAAATTTTGTTGAAGACGACGTGTTTGTGTGTTCTTTTTATGGTCGGACACAAAAATTCGCTTGTTTTTATCGTTAATTCCAATTATAATAGTTTTCTAGTCATCAACTGATCGAAAGTTAAATTTGATGGTATCCTTTTATGTTATCTAATAATAAATCAATTTTAAATAAATTCGTTTTGCGTAATACATACGAAAAAAAAATAGACAAAAAGGCAAAAATATATTTTTGAAAAAAGTGACTATAACTTCGCATATGACATTTTCTTGCAATTTTAAAAAACTTTTTCAAATAACATTTTTATATATTTTCAAAAATAAAGGTACTTTACTCTTCAGCCGATTTCATACTTTTGAATGTCCCTCGTGTACAAAAGGTTATATACAAATTTTAGATCGTGTATTTTGAATTTGGAACTATGCAGAGGTTCTTATAAAGAATAAAATTTTCTGATAAATTTCAAATAAAAAAGTTTACATACGCATACATTTTGCGCAAGTTCGAGCACACGGCTAAACAGTTAAATGGCTCGACGCGTGACCGATCGTATTGCTTATTGTGACCCGAACAATCGAGAGTTAGCGGGTAAGACAAGGGGTTAATTGTATTATTTTATTTTTTAATTTAAAAAAAAAATTTCATTAGTTCTTGATGCGAACATCTCTAGTTGTAATTTTCGGTCGATTGCACAGACCTGATAGAACTGTCAACTGACACGATCAACGCAGTGCGACGCGGTAAAAAAAATCGAGACGTCACGTCACAAGATTGCGTTAATAAACCGTTGACAGGTGCGTGAGTCGCATTTTGTAATCCGGAAGGCATTCCGAGAAGCTCGCGTGTGTTTGTTGCCATCTTAATTTTGGGCACCGCGCGACCATTCATTAAAACAACAAAAATGGGTCGAATTAAACGGATTTCTGCAATAAACCGAGAAAAATCATAAATTTATCCTTTCCCTTTCGGTCCCGCTCGAGCTAAAAAGAAAACATGAAAAGAACCGAGAAAACTTTATCCTTTTTCGGTCCATTAGTCGTTCACGGGCAAAACGACAAGAGTGCGCCGAAACAAAAAAACAAAAGAAACCCCGAAGGGAACGCGGCCAAATCAAATTTAAAACGGCCGCGACCCAGTGACACGAATATAAGTAGCTACGAACGTCCGAGAGGTTAACAAGAAAAAAATTAATTAAACTCGCGCGCCCTTTGGTCTAATATTAAAATCCCTGCAAAAATCGCGACCAAACTATGCCCCCGCGCTTTCTTCGCGAAAACTTTATTATGTATCGCGCACTAATACGGCGGAACGTCGCATAAAGGCCGCCTCCGCGAAAACGTAAAAAGGGAACGTCGACGACCCTTAACGCCGGTAATTTCCCAAGCGGTCCTTCGTTAATATAAAATTGTAGTCGCAATTTTTAAATTGAAAATAAACTACCACTAATAAGCAACCTGTACCGTTTAAGGAAAATGAATAAGGGTCGAATGTGACGTACACAGGTAGTCGCTTATGCCCCTCCGATAAATTTAGTGTTCGGCCGGATTTTATGCGTGTTTTGAGAAATAGTAGTTTCCTAATGAAATTGCGAGCAATAATAAAGTTCTACCGGCCCGAGGGGTAATTTCGTAATTGAAATGGGAAAGTTCACTTGTTTATTCCGAAAGTTTGCGATAATCTTCGGAATAAAAACATCCGAGAGATGTTCTCGAAACGCACAACGGGAATTTGTTTATCAAACAATAAGGGCGAAACGGGGCAATTCGTTGCATTAAAAATAACAACGGACGAGCGCGCGCGCTCCCGCACGAACTCCCTAAGCATCCGCGGCCTAACATTTTCTCGACCAAATATTATTATGAGATATTTACTTTCTTTCTTTGAAACAATATTTACTCTGACGTCCATATACGCGACTGAAAATATTTTTACAGCACCCTCGGGCCACTAACTTTTACAAAATTGCTTTTTGATATTTTCTTACGTTGGAGTGGGCGCGAGACTTTCAACTTTCAACGTTTATAAAACATAATTTAAACTTCGACGATGCTTTTACCGTTTTTCGTTCCGCAAATTCCACGTTTAATTTACAAATGTGCTCCTCTCTACTTTGCAGTTCCGAATGATGTACAATTAAATCGTGTTTCAAAGCGACCCGAATACTAAACCAATTCGAACAGGTTAAACTTTTCAGTAAAGTTTCGTTACGTTTATAAAAAATTTAACCGACTTCGAATTTGAACCGTCGCACTGGCGGCGACGGCGCCCGCACCGCTTTAAACGAAACGCCGCGTTTATTGGCACTCAAAAATTAATTCATAATTGTTTTGCACATTATTGCAAAATATTAATAAATTAGGAACTCGTAATTATTCCTAAATAAACAGCGTGTTCCCCCGGATGGAATTGACAAGTGGAAAAAAATCTTTATTATCGATTTTACGACGAAAAATCATTTCTTATAAAAAACCCTGTCTGTCGAAAAATTGAGTTTACCACAAAAAAATCCAAGATCGGATGTACGGGCTGTTAATAAATTAAGAAAACGTGAAAATGCTTCAAGAGCAGTACCGTTATTTTGTTATTTTAAACAAAATTGTTAATAAAAAAAGTTGCTTAAAATCATCAAAAAAGCCCGAATACAAAATTTGAGGACTGAATTTTAATTTTTAATTTCATACCTTAAAATTATGCGACCCGCATTCATCCTGCAAACATTACATAGTCTTGTATTTAAGTAAACAATAAATATGAAATACGAATTTCCACGAATGCGGAAAAAATTATATATATATATCTACATGAACTACTCCAACCTCCGCGCGCGAACAAGAAAAATGCGAGTTGCCTAATTTTTAGATTAAATTAAAAATCAGAATTTCGACGACCTCAAATTTTCTATTCGAGCTTTTTTTGATGATTTTAAGCAACTTTTTCTATTAACAATTTTTTCTAAAATAACAAAATAACGGTGCTCCTCTCGAAGCATTTTCACGTTTCCTTAATTTATTAATACCCTGTACATCGGATTTTTTATGGTAAACTCATTTTTTCTACAAGCAGAATTTTTTTATAAAGAATTACTTTTCGTCGTAAAATATTTTTTTCCTCTTGTCAACTCCATTTGGGGACACACTGTACATATGTATGTAATTTCCTAGCATTGTAAGTGCCCATTGCACATATTGTTCGTATTGATGCCTACATCGTCCTACTTGTCGAAATAGTTTACGATCACCCTGTATATAAGAGTATTTTCGGGCTTTTCAAAAATGTACGAATCGTTTTCTATAGTCGGAGAAACGGCGCCACTACCTCAAAAAAAATACACGCGACAGGAAGGAGAGGAATAGACGAGTCTTAAAAAAAATACACGACGTCGATAACTTCCGCGAACCCTTCCTTCGCCTAAATCGTCTGTTTCTCGACGTTTTTCTGCATGACTCCCAAGAACCGGCGCAAAGGACCAGTGCGTCGTTTTCGCTCGGGACGCCGTCCGTGGCGACTTTTAGGTCGAAAAGTGCACTGCGGGCCCAAAATGTTCGATTTGTTTTTTAGGCAGTTTTGGGGGCGCGGTGGTGGAAATTTTTGTCGTTCCGTTAGCGAGTTCTCGAATGCCCTTCCGTCGAATCGAGCCGAAAAATCGCGAAAAACTTTTTTTTCGATTTTTCCGAATTTTTCGCATCGTGTTTTGAAATCGTCAAAAACGAAGTGCCGCAAATCGGGACCGTTTTCGAGAATTTCGGCACGAAATTTTAGCCGTCGACGGAGTCATCGAAACCGCTTGCCGCTCGAAGAAAAACTGCGAAAAATTCGTACGGGAGGGGATAATTTCGGGGGTTAAAAAATCGCGATTTTCACGAACGGTTCGCCACCTTCGAGGGCGCAAAGTTCCCGCACGGTCGAAGATAAGTATTAGTCGTTTTCTGGGGGGGGGGGGGATGTTCGCTAGGGTCTTGGGAAGAGATTTGTATATTTGTCGATTTTCCGGCTAAACGGGGGGCGAAGTTATTCGTGCGTGTAGGTCGAAAAGTGCGTGGCGACGTCGATACCGAAGGCACAGTTAATACGGGAGGAATAAATGCGAAAAAAAATAATAGAGACCTTTTTTGTAGTCCACGAACAGTTCTATCTGTTGCCGTTCAGATAACGGTCTTGTCGACAGTGGCGTCGCCGTCCGTGTAGGAGGGATGAACCAATGGCGTAATTGTTACGATTCCTAAGTTTTCGGGAGCCCTTCTTTGAAATTATGTCAAAAAAACGCCAAGTTCATTCACCCTTAAAAAATCAGCGGGTGCGATTTATCTTCGTAAGGGTTGAAAGGTCGAAAAGGGCGACAGAAGAAAGGCAGTTTCTCGAACGCTTTAAGGGCGACACGGGAGGTGGCCAAACGCGATTGACAGTGCCGGGAGTTGATTTTTGCCAAAAATCGCGGGATTGTTTTGCCAAAGGAGTTCGAATATAGGGCATGTGCTAAAAGTTTGCCCTTGAGAAAACTTCCCTTCAATCCGCAACTGTTTTTTTTAATTTTCAATCTATCAATTTAATTTACGCTCTATAGCCAAAAAAATACCACCAACGTGTACAAAACCTAATAAACATACAAAAAATACATAAATACAGGGTGATTCCTGAGCAAGTACACAAAATTTAAACAGAACCCAAACGAACGCCGACTCTTAGATAGATGAAGATCGTTTCGGAACATGGAAAATTTAGGATTTTCAGATAATCAATTGAAATTAATATGTAAACACCGCGTTATAAGCCACGTGGCCAAAAGAGAATTCCACTTTTCGAGGAAACCCGACGCGATTAAATAGAAATTTATGATATCGGACGTGGAATTATTCAATACGCGTAGCATTCCTGTAAGAAATCCGATTAAAATTTTAAATAGGAATACAGTTGCGTTCACGTCAGAAGCTCCTTTTGATTAAAAGATGCGCCTTAATTAAGTTCGTGCGTGTCTATGGAAATTTCCAAAGACCGTCCGAGATTAAAATTTAATTATTACGCGCTCGTGGTGATTTGAAATTTTTTAAATGTAAGCAGGTACTCACCTAGAACCGTGAGCTGAATCGGTTTGCCTGTGACGACGAAACCAAGGGCGTCTTCGGCTTCGCACTGCCATCTACCATCGTCTTCCAAACGCACATTATCTATTAGTAAATTTCCGCCATTGTCCACCAAAAACCTATGTCCACTAACTCGTTTATTATTAATATTATCCTTCAATATGGTTTGAACGATCTGGCCATCCTTGAGCCATATGCTCGTGCTGAAATTAATGTTCACGGCACACTCCAAAGTTAGCTTCACATGCTGTTCCGCGTATGTCTGTATAAACCCTGGGTCCGGAGAATTCGCATTGTTCTCGTAACTAAGGTTGGTACGACTGTCAGCTCGGATTGAGCGATGATGTGTATTTCCGGAGTGCGGATGACGGGTGTGCGTTTTTATTTCCGCATGGCCTGAAACAAAATACAATCTTCACTATTGATGCACCTATGGATAACCAAATCGACATGCATAATTTTGTTAATGTACCGCACATCTGTAACTGACTGAAACGCGTACGTATACAGTGGGCAAAACAGTGGGGGGGTCTTTTTTACATTTCCATTGTACTTCAATTTCTGCAAAATAGATTATTCATTCAAATCCATAACGTTATGTAATTGTGAACAATTAATTATATCCCTATTCAGTCGACTCCATTGTTCCTTGATTTAACTGAAAAATGTGTACTACTAATGTCCGTTCCAGAATGTAAACGAGAGTAGCGTGTCGCTGACTGCTGCCGGTTGTAGCATTTATGTATGAATCCCCCTCGGTAAACTTCTAAATTACAAAAAAACACTACGCCCGTCCATCATAAAAACGAGCATTTTTCAATTTTTTCTAAACAGTTCGCGACGCAAACTTTTCGTATTATTTCGCATTCCGTATAGGAAAATGGGAGTTTCGAAAAGTTGGGCAGTTCTAAAATGGAAGCGGCCAATTAGACGCCGTGAAAGGCACCAAAGTCCGTTTAGCGAAATGTATGTAGGTATTTTAGCCGGTTTAAATTGGACTGTCTCGAATGCGATTAAATCTTTTTGAACTCGGATATAACGGAATACGAACGTATAATCCCACCATTAATGGAATAAAAGGGCGAGCGAATTCGGCAAATAGCGGGGGAGAAGTGGAGCTCGTTCCGACGAAAATTGCCCGAATAGGGTAGTAGTAGACGATATTTTTCACAAGCAGCAGCTACGTCATCGGGTATCTATGGAACACGAACGTATTTCCAAACGAAATTCGCACGAAAAGGATCGATGACGCGCGAAAAGAAAGCGACATAATTATTATTACCAATAACGGCGCACTCGACAACGATTAAAGTTAACTAAAAATGAACACCCCGTGTACTGTGGAATATTTTGTTTGTAAACAAAATGATTCGAAACGCGTACAATTTTACGCTTTTTTTTTGTTTAACGCGTAATCACTTTAAATTGCTCTTGACGGAACACACTGTATATTTATAATTCGTCAGGCGACGTGGAATTCTGCATTAATTTGTCATTCATGGTCATTACTTTTAGTTTTTATATTGTATTGGATAATATGGGTTTTTCTATCCGCGTCAGAAAAATCAACAAAATTTTAGGGTTCCGAATTATTTGCAATTTCATGCGTGAGTATAATCGCTAAAAGTCGACAGAAAACTCTATAAGTCAGCGGAAACAATTAAAAGTCAGCAGAAAGCGTTAGAAGTAAATGGAAAGCGCTCGTTGTCAGCAGGAAACCATTACAAAGTCAACGAAAGCCGTTGAAAGTCAGCGGAGATCTCTATTAATCAGCGAAAAATTGTAAAAGTAAGCGAAAAACACTATGTGACAGGAAACACGCTGATTGTCGGCAGAAACCGCTAGAAAGTAAACGAAAACCGCTAAAAGTTAGCTGTAAACTGTAGAAGTCAGTGAAAAATCTTAAAAATAAGCGATAAACATTATAAGTCAACAAATAGCGCTGATTGCGTCAGCAAAAGCAACTAGAAAGTAAACGAAATGTGTAAAAATCAGCGGAAAAACTCTATAAGTCAGCTGAAAATTGTGGAAGTCAGCGAAAATCGTTAAAAATAAGCGAAAAACACTATAAGTCAGCAGAAAGCGCTGATTGTTAGAAAAAACCGCTAGAAAGTAAACGAAAAGTGCTAAAAATCAGCGAAAAAGCACCACAAGTAGGCTGAAAATTGTAGAAGTTATGGAAGAATTTTAGGAAAAACGTCAAAAATCGATGAAAAGCACTGTATGTCAACGGAAAGCGCCGATTGCGTTAGCAGAAACCGCTAGAAAGCAAACGAAAAACGCTGAAAAGCAACGGAAAAGTTCTACAAATCAGTTGAAAACTATAGAGGTCAGCGAAAACCGTTAAAGTAAACGAAAATCACTAAAAGTCAGCAGAAATAACTAGAAAGTAAACGAAAACCGCTACAAGTCGGCGGAAAAGTTAACTACAAGTCACCGGAAAACTTCAAGATAAACTAAAAACGATCCAAGCTATGGCCAACTGAAAGGTCAACTCGAAATGGTCGCTAATTCTAAGATGAAAACAACCAGGAGCCCGATTCTCGAACCATTCGCTTACAAAACGCACGCGAACATGACGTCATAACAGTTTCGCATACATTTTGTAATGCGCAACAACGGTGACGAGGATAAATGATAATTATTGCGACCTCGCTATCCGATAATAATTATTTGTCCGGGAATTTCTAATCGACTCAAAAAATAATGAATTATCAAACGAAGAATCTGATCCTATCTTATAATGTTCGAAATTAATTTCAAAATGTTTTGTTTATGTGCCAATGTGGAATAACAAACGGGAATTTTTGTCCTCAAAGTGGACTGCGAATGACACAAAAGGCCGTCATAGTTGCCGCAAGAGCTCTTTGGGTCGATCCATGTGTTTAGGGAGCTAACGGAATTTCGTGTAGGCACTTTTTTCCGAAACGTATAAGGCGTATGTGTGACGGATAATGAGCGTGAAAATCAACTACGACTGTCGCGCATTATAATTTGAAACGAAAAACGAATAATCATTTTTTTTTACTTCCTCATTGTCGCTCGAAAAATCGCAGCTCAAACTGCGTCACGTGCCCACAGGATCGTCGGTCGTTTTCTCAAAACAAACCTAAGAAATTGGCGTTGCGTCGTTTACGGATATTAGAAAAACTCGTATAACGCCTACTTTTGGGTACGTCACTTGCGAACGAAAATATCCATCAAACTATATAGGATGTTCTATTTGAAATTTAAAAAAATAATTGACTCATCCTGTAGGATCCTGTACGATGAAAGAGACGTCTCTTACAACATGCGACTACTACGTGCGTAGCACGTTCGCGAAGAGCGAGTCATAGAGATAAGTTGATTACTCTACAATGGAAAGGACCCACGACTCATAGTTAGCGATAATTACTGAAAGTCTGAGAATTTCCGAATGTTCTAGAGACGAATCACTCTACGGGTACGTTCGATATACGAACTAACATAAATGGCCGGTAACGATTCGGCTGTAGTTGTGATTTTCGACTTGTGAAATAAAAATTCGCGCTCGGCGACGTTATAAATAAATTCGAATCGTTCCGTTTAAGCGATGTAAATTAAATGTAAGATCGTGTAAAGTAAAATAAATAAATTAACGTAATGAATAAACTTTACAATATAATGTATAACCTCTCGAATCAATTATGTCGGTTTTGTTGAACTAAAACATAACTGTGCGCACATTTCTCTTAGACAGAAATGTGGCGTTAACCGAAACAAGAACACGGTACAGTGACAGATTACTACATTTACTAATTAATCTTACATTCATCCAGAAGTTGGGAATATAGGTACAATCCCCTTTCGCTATTTATTATGGATGACAAACGCAGGTACGCGAGAGACTTATCCTTGCGTACCTAAATGTTTAACGGCGCGACGTTGCAGCGGCAATTTAGTAAGTAAATTCGGAAAGATTCGTCCACGCGAAATTATTAGGTATACTATATATATATATATTTTTTTGCTCGTCCGATTTCGGCTAAATTATGTTTTCCGTAAATAAACAGGGATGCCTTTCGGCGAAACTTTTCTGATAAATTTGAATATATTCGGCCAACTTTGAAATTAGATATGTTTCCCTTGATTTAGAAGTCGAAAGGGAAAAAGTCGAAATCGCCCTTTACCCGTTCGGGCTAGCGCAAAATTCGATTTTGGAATGAACGCGGAGAAGTCGCCGAGAGAAGGCGAAACTTCTTTGTCGGAGCAAAAATTTTTTTGCCCGTAATTTTTTCGAAACGACGGCGGCATCCGAATAAGATCGCAATAACAATATTTCTATTGGACATCTGAATGGTTCGAAAAAGTCCGTATAGAGGAGTTTTCATTTTCCCCTATTATGGCGACGAGATTAAGGTTAATTTTTGTCGGGTCCCTTTGACAAAACGACCGATGCGGACGTTGCCGTGCCAATATCGATTCTTACTACTGCCGCGCGCAAAAAATTTAAAATGCGAGCAACGTCCAGCGGATGCATCATGTACCTAAAATGCGGATTTGTCGCGACGATAATCAAGTGCGACGCGAGAGGGACAGCGATGCAAATTGCAACTCGCGTTTTCCGCATTAATAACGAGCTTTACGTCGTTTTATATTACGAGTCGCCCTTTCGAAGCGATTAAATGTATTTGTTGGAAAGTGACAACGTAGAAAATTGTATTGTGAATAGTTGATGTTACGGAGGGGTAAGGGGATGCAAAATCCCCGCTTGTTACCTCATTACCTTGCCCGAAACGTGCGCGATTAGAGAAATTCGACGCCTTCGCGAGCGTCGCCACAATAAAAACAAATTTCGAAAATTATCGACTATTTACTTGAATTGTTGATTAAGTTAACAACTGAACTGGCGCCCATCCGGATTTGAATATAGTGCAGTTATCATTTAATCGCTACCTTGAAAATAAGGGTCCAATCAGTTTTTATCTCCGCAACCGTGAATCTAGAAAAAAATTGATACAGAACATTTTCGTAGATAATGCAATTCTCTACAATTTTTATGAATAACTTTTCGACATAACATTAATAATAATTAACAAAACTAGGGATAACTGCTTTTATTCCTAAATCGGTTTCCATTGGCAGAGCATTATCCAAGTACAATCTTCTAAAACGCACGTTTCATAAAATTCGCCTCCTTATGAAACGCCGCAAAATCAATAAAAATAAACCGAATAAAAAAAAATTAAACCGGTTCAATTGTAGAGAATTGTATTATCTGCAAAAATGGTCTTCGCAAAATTTTTATCCGACTCACGGTTGCGGAAATAAATCAAAAACTAATTGCACCTTTAATTTGAATATGGCGGCAGAACAACAATACCCTTCCTACCCCGAAACCCATTGCCATTTTTAACGGCAGCTTTATTGTTATATTTTCAACGGAATATAAACATTTAAGAATATACCGAATGTTTATCTTGTGTTGCCGCAACGTATCAATTTTTTTTAACGAAAATCGTGACGTGTCAACTTAAACGATTGCCAGTTATACTAGACGACTTAAGTTCGATTTCTAATCCAAACGGAATTGTTGGGAAAAAAACAAAAGACAAAACCCTTACGTATCTATGTAATAACACATCTACCAACCACAAAGAAACGGTAAAGCTCCATTCGCAAAATAAACAAACGACAAAGCAGATACACGCACATAAATTTGACGAACACGACCAAACAAACACCATAATAATGTCCGCACGCAAGACCCCCCAACGTAATTTTTTTTTTCAGTAGGTACACGCCACAGAAAAAAAATACACAATCATGTATTTTATATGAAAATTTCGGAATCGCTCGCGCCGCCACCGAACCGATAACGTGGCGTCGCGCGTCCCGTGCCTTTTTACGCGGGAAAAGATAAAGCGCGAGTTCTTTATTTGCAGTAAAAAAACAAAAGCTAGTGGAAAATACGTGCCGTAAATTCCCGCTTTACACCTCGCGCCTACTAAATCTGGGGTCGGCGATATTTTTTTATTGCACGGGTCGCCTTTTGAATTGCAGAGCGTCGCGCAATCGAGGACGGTGGCAGTTTTCGAAAATTGCCGCCGCGACGGCGACTTAAATTTCCAAGTGTCGTGTCGTTAAATCTCCTTATCTTCGATACAAATAAAATTTTGCATATTTAAATGCGCCTCGTTACGAGATTATCGAAAAAAAAAAGAGAACGCGTAAAGTTCGCACTGCGTGATATTTCCGCGTTAAAAATAAATCGATAGGTTAAGGTAACTTATTTGTGTTAGTACAATTTCGACCGTGGAAGTCGCGTAAATTTTAAACGTCATACAATGGATTTGGATCAGGAAACCGTAGCGGCCATGCGTTCTAGTTACGTAAGCAAAAAAAGTTGACAGTATTGAACGTAAACTTTTTATACAAAAAAGTAAATTAAATAGACGATTACGATTCTTGTAGAAAGAATTTTGCGACGCGGTAGAGGATTTCGGTTAAATTGTAGTCGTAAATCGAGGAATCGTCAGTAATGCACAAAAACCGACAGGCTGACGTTTCTGAAATCAACGTCGTAACGAGGGTATAAAACGCCCGCGGCGAGGCGCCTGTGGCAAGTGCTTAATTTGCGCCTGTGGCAAGTGTCTAACTTGTGCTTTTACGTCGCACCCTCGTCACGACATTGTCTGAAATCACTGATTATTAAGAATTTAGGGTAAATTTCAAAAACAAAATATAGGCCTCGTCGGTACTTAACCGCGTTCTAGTTGCGTATAAACAAAACTCAAGAAAATATTAAACAGACGACTGCGATTCTTACAGAAAGAACAGTACACGGTGCAGTAGAGTATTTCGGTCAAAACCTAGTCATAAATCGAAGAAATTGGCGATTTCGTTATTGTCAATAATATGGCCTTGTAAAAATCAATATCGACGAATTTTTCGAATTTTTTTTTAAAGTTTCGAATTTACGCCAGAATTACCGTCGAATTTGCCGAAAAAAATCAGTCATCACGTACTCGTATTCTCACTCGCAAATTTAGATCCAAATTAGAAACTCGATAACCTCCAGAGATCTTTGGAAAACGCGGCGTGCAGCGATAATTAACGACGCCCCGTCCAATTTAATAAATAATGCAAATTCGCTCAAATTATTATCCAAAGTCGTCACATTCTGGCGCTGAATAATTTCGGGATCGTGCCCGTAAATGTAGACTTTGTTAGCCGCGGAACGATCTGTTATGCAAGCAGTAAAAAGCAAGCGAACCTGCATTTACTGCCGCAATTTTTAAGGACGATATATATCCGGGTTGTAAATTTTTCTCGCGTGTCATCAGATACTGAAATACAAATGCGCCGTATTACGTTTACGGTTATGAATGCTGCTCGTTTTTAGTTCTGACGTGTAGCGATGGCTTCCAGCAGGCAGCGTCGTAGAATCGCAAGGGCGACTCTTCGATTTTCGTAATTAACCGTAACGCGAACCGATTGTTTTAAAAAAAGTGACAGCGCGAAATCTTATCCGACACGTGTGACGACGCGAGACCGAATATTCGGAGCCTCTTGGAGGCAGTCGGCGTCGATTTCGCATTTATTCGAATTATTTCTCGAATTTCCGGGAGCGAGTCTTTTGAAATGTCCAAATATTTTCCAAGCGAGGAACGGTAGTTTATTAAATACTTTTCAATATTCTATTTGTACCGCATGTTCTCGGTGCTGTGTCCGACGGACGCACGCACAACCTCCGCATGCATTATTTTATTTAAATTCGAACAAGCGCCCGAAGGGCGCGAACAACAATTAATCGACGTTATAGCAAATTGTGTTTTAACATTCTGTGATCAATTTTTATTTTGAATAAGTATTGTGTTGTAAATCATGTTGACACGATATTTGTATATCGGGTTGCTGTTTAAAGTTGTAGGGGGGGGGGGGGGGTTCAACGTTGCGTGGTCCGCCCTGTAAACGTCCAATTTAACCGGTCGTTTTTTAACTACCTCAGACAAATCAATCAGTTGCTGCTTATATGAAACGGCTATTAGTTAAACCGTCAACAACCTCGTCCGGTAAAATAAAACGAGTCAAACCCACGACGCGCCGCCAAGTCAGCAGTAATCGCGGCGCGGCGGGACGGTCGCCCGGAGTCCGAAAAACCGCAAGCGCATGAAAAATTGCATTCTATCTCTCTTAATCGCTTGTTAACTGGCACCGAACTTGGAAAGTTAGCACGCCACGCGGCGCGGCGTCTCGCGATAAATCCGGACCTTTTCTGTGCGCACGTCGACAAATCGCAATCTCTCATCCGGCGATTTATAAGTAAGTAAGTAAGTACACGGTAATGGCTCGCGTAAATCAGATACTACATAAAACATCTACGGCCGCCGCCGTTCCCGATCGACTCGAGAAAGCAAAAACGGACGGAGCGATCGCGATTTTAATTAATACATTCGACCGAAACGTCGGCGATTTAACTTTTTATCGGCTTGCCCAGAAACGTTACGTTTCCAAATTTAAAATTCCCACAATTTATTTCGTTCGTTTCACAATTAGTTACCCTAAATATTTAAAGGGCGGCAATAAAATATTATTCCCGGTCTCGCCGACCCACAGTTACCTCTATACGGTCGAGAGTCCATTAACGCGGAAACTAATAATGCCTCCAAATGAATAGCTTTTTACGCGGCGAGATACCGTTTTATTGAAAACTTTATAAGGGCACATTAACGCACGAGTTATTATCGTTAACGCAAACGTGTATTTCGCGCGCGCGTGCAATTTTTCAAGGCATCGCCGCGATAAATTTCGTTTAACGTTTTATAAATATTTAATCGAATTGAACTCTTCCCGTCCGTACCCAGAACAATAAAACAAAAAAACAAAAAAAAAACGTTTAATCGATCGCGATCCAAGCAACACGCAACGCGCGCGCGATCCGTTAACCGGGCGCAATTAATTAAAGCAAATTTAATTACTTTTAACATTAGAAATTAGGCGCCGGCCGCGCCGCCACCTACCGGCCCCGGATCCTATCTTTCGCGTAATTTATTTCACCCTTTAACCGTGAACGAACCGAGGAAATAGTGAATAAATGGTTCAATAATTCACTCGTTTTCGGCTAACGAGAATTTAGCGAATAAACATTCTGGAGGGTGTTAACGTGGACTCGGGATATCCGAACTAAAAAAAAAAAATATCGGAAATTGGACGTCGAACCGCTTCACGATCGAAAGAGCTTAAACCGTGGTCTCCTGTTAGGCTAATTTCAAGTTTAATCGATTCCGTTTACTACACGTTAAGATAACTAGCGCACAGATAATCCGCCGTCCGTTCATTGTGCGACAAAATATTTAACAAACGTTATCTACGTTTCCGCACGGAATGTGTGTGTGTGTGGCGCGTCCTTTGCCGTTCGTAAATTGCCTTTTTGATATTGTTACGGGGCAATTTTCCGATACTATTGTTAAAATTTTCGTGATGTATGGTAATAAATATTCAGCGTTCGATATAATAACGGGGAGCATAAAAGCGGCTCATTTACATATTTAAATTGTTCTCGCGAAAAATTAAAGGGCCCTTTAAAACATTTATATGCGCGACCCCGTCTCGCGCCGCGCAGCGCCAATATTCCGCGCGCAATTTCAGCAATAATTATAATTTTTATAGATATCGCGGTTTAATAATATCTACGACCGTTTCCGGGCCATCCGTCGCCGGAAGTGACGAAGAGCGCACGAATTTCGATTCAATTCGTTTCGAAAAAAATTATAGTACCATTCGAGTATTGCTCCGGACACGTGCCCTAACAGACAAGGTTAAGCAAACGAACTTTAACTTTAACGAATAAGAAAGTGCTCGTTAATTTTCCGCCACCTTCCGACGTTAATCATTTTAATTTGAACTGACAGTTTGTTACGGCTCAAAATGACCCACGTTAATACATAAAACCGCATAAGATCGCGGTTTTACAATAAATAATTAAATTAATTTCGAATAATAACTTCCAACACACCAATATTTTTACAAGATTATCAGTTTCAACTATATTCCACTAACAACCCTCGACGGTGTTCGAGCGTTGCTGATTCTTATTCTGCGTTTATCTCGGATGTCGTGTTGTTTGACGAAACATCCTAATATATATCGGTTATTTATAATCATCGAATCATTTCTATTTCTACCATATTTTTTTGCTTAAGTGTGTCCGTAATATGTCAAAAGAGCTTTGCGAGTTTTTTTTATGCGTAAGGTTTTGTGATCGTACACGTGTGAAATCTCGAAGTCACGTTCCGATCATCTGTAGACGCGCCCTGTACATTTCCAACATATATCGCGAGCTTTTCGAAGCGTGTCTCTGAGAAAACTTTCGACTTCGCAACCCGTCGGCGCCCCAGAATATTTTAATTAGTACAAGATGGGCAAGTTAGATAAGGGTCGTAACTATAGACATCAACCCCATTAACAAAGCTTTGGCGCCAATCTTCGTCTTATGTTCCGGTTACGTCCAAAATTTATCGTTAAGCTTCCTTATTTGGATATATAATAGCAAAAATCTCGACGAGCGAACCTCATTTCCCGTCGCTCAGAAAATCTAAATAGGGCCGCTTATGAATTATAACGTCGAGGACGGGAGACAAAGGGCGGCCACCGAAACGATCAATTTTTAATGAGCCGCGCTCGGATCGGGCGGCCTTTGTTGTGCACGGAGGCCTTATTGTTTAGATTTCGTCGGTAAACCGGCAAAATGGATAGAGTATAGTTAACAGAATTGACCATTTTCGGAATTAACGTAATTGAGTGTCGGATGGAGAGGAGGCAGTCAATCAAGGATTTACATAATAAAACTGGCGTTTATTCGGGCGCCGATGGACTCGCCTGTCACATTCATTAATTCGCCACATTGATATACGAGCACTATATTTGACAGTGAATTGATTAAGTGCTCCCTATTCATCCACCGTCGAACGCGGCGCGCACTCGACGGACACGGGAAATTACGACCTGCCCGATTCTATTGACGTCGACCTCTCTTTGCCGCCCGAAGCACGTACAAACATACGTGAAGGTTAAATATTATTTTGATAATTTAAGGGCGGCCTGTAGATTTTAATTACGTGGGGGGCATTGAATGTACACGACATAAAAGGACGTCGTCGTCGTGGCAAATAATATTCCCCGGAGAATTCCTTTATATATATATATAAATACAAAAATAACAGCGGCAAACAACGAAATATGTTGCGAGTTCCTAATATTTGGGGACTTGATTTAATTTCGAGGAGACAGTTATGCGGTGACAACGTTCGGATTGTGTCTATTTTGGTAGCAGATCCGTTATGAGGGTATTACGTCGAGGGAACTTGTCACCGACGGTTTTCTCAAACATAATAATACGAAATGTCGTAATATTTACTATTTTTTTAACTATTTGAATCGTTAGATTTGTATTATAGGTAACGAGCAAATTAAGGCACGGCCCGTTCCCAAACTGTGAGTCGTAAGTGACATAGACTGTTGACTCTATAATGGAAAAACCTATAACTAAGTCATAATCGATGACTCATAGTTGCCGATAAGATAATTATGTATATATATATATAGCTTATCCAAACCTATATGATGTTCACATCATCAATAAAAAGTTACTAGATTGTTTATTTGTAATTCGGTTTAAAGTTTGGAAAGTGACGTATTCTATAGATGATTTACTTGCGCACATATTAGATGGTATAAAGAAAGACTACAATTTATTAGAACTGTCAAAATACGAGGTACAAGGTGACAGCACTGCGTGAAACGTCATCATCTAGTAACCTTGTATTGACGACGTGAACATCATATAAGTTTGAATAAGCTATAGAAATTCTAGAACATTATGGAAACGAGTCGCTGTTCGGGCAAGTTCGGTTACGAACTTATATAAATAACCGGTAACGGTTCACGATCAGTCTAATGACGCGTAAACAAATAAATTGACGTTCTGAATAAAATTATTAAAGGTAATTATTATATATGACAAAACTATCCATGGTTGTTGCGAGCCTACGAAAACGGACCTCTCTCGAGATTTAATATCGCTCCCGCGGCGGCAGATAGTTTAGAATTTTCGGCCGAATGTCATTCATTAAACGTTCGAGGACACGAAGCGGACGCTCGCCGAGGGTCACTTTAAAAGCCAATGCACGCTCGCGTCGACGGCGTCGGTCGCCGCCACCGCCATCGCCCGAAAATTTTTAACCCACATACGGTCGTGACGCGCTTTTAAATTCCCAGATTAATTAATTGAGAGATAAGGAGAACACGAGCGGCGCGCGCGAACGAACGGATACGTATTGCTAATTAGCGCGAACTTGATCGCTTTTAATTAATTTTAACGACCGACGATTCGACCCGAGTGCAACGCGATGCAAACAAATAATTAAAAATCGGCGTCCTTCAATTAATTTCGTCGAAAATCAATTTCGAATTTCGAGAATGAGAGGGCAATTATTTTAAAGAATCGTTTCGGTTGAGGATTTTAAAGTTAAATCGAATCTATAACGGATGGCTGCGACAGATGGACGAAATATGAGTTAATTTCTAAATTAGGACGACCTCGCAATTACAACATAATAAGATGTTAGATCTCGGTGAGGAGGGTTTGTGGGGGTGGGGGTGGGGGGCGAATTTAATTTCAACGCGATTTCCTCAAACTTTATGTTATTAATTAGGTCGAATAATTTCTTTCCGGAACGATTCGTTAAACTAAAACGTACATATGTATAGATAAATGAGTCGCTCGAGTGAATACCAATTATATTTACTCCAACGATTCTGGCTTAAACCGACAATTGTTCCAAAATCGTAACATGCACTTAAACCAATAAATTTGGGAAGAACGTCTTATCGCTAAAATATGGGAGCCGTTAAATTAGCAAGATTGGCTGCATATAAATAAATATTAATACGTTATCGACGAACAGCGCGAAATGCCATGCGGTTTACTTTGCACTTACACAAAATGAAACAATTAAATAAATACGAGGCGAAAGTTTGAGGGTAAACCGAGTACGCATTATCGTCCGTATTTTAGTTCGGAAGTAACGAAGCACGCTGTTGAACTTTTATTCAAGTTGATAGCGTCAAATAAAAACGTTCCACGTTAAAAGGTCGGGGGGGGTGTGAAGGGGGAGGGGCAACGTTATTTTTTTCTTTTATTCGACGATAAACGCTCGGGCGCCTCCAAAAATTCACCTTGGCTCCACGCCGCGATTACAAATTTAATTAAAATACATAACGGGCATGGTCTTAATATTTATTCATCGAATTTGCACGAGCGCGAAAAAAAATCAATTAATTATCCCCCGACGTTCACATGCAGTTTACGATGAAATTGTTGAGCCCCTCGCGCGTTCCAATTAAAATAATGGAACGAACTTGCCGAAGAAATTTTATCCGAGATTCGATCGTTTTTAATTAAAGTAATTTAACTCGGCCGAATTTCATTTTGCTTAATATTATTACTCGAGGTTCGACGATTAGTGGAATGAGGATTTGTTGGAAATTAGGCACGTCCACATAGGTGTCCCGACTATAACACTGCACTTTACGCGATCGGTGTCTGCAAGAAATGTGAGCCAAATCGAGGTATCATCGGACAGGTAAATGAGGTGGAGAGTGGTCGTTTCGCCGCAGACGCCAACAAAAACTGTGAGGGGCAAATAATTTTAAGTCATTTGCATCGGGACGTCCTGGCGCACTAATCTATAACAAGCAAAACTTTCTCTGGTAGCTGTAATTCTTTCATTTTATGGCGAACAGCAGGTACAAATTGATGATAATAGTAGGGCTACACTTAGATCCGCGGATTAAATTGATTGAACTAATTAATCCGCGGATTATATCGCGATTGGCAACCGGATTACGCACGATTCCTCGAATTAACTCGCAGTTTCGCGCGTTCTATCCGCGGATCGGCCTAATTACGCGTAATTGGATCGCTATCCCGCGGATTAAGTTGATTAGATTGCTATTCCGCGATTCTCTTCAGGGTTTGATCGGCGGATTATTTTGACATCGCGATTCGATTAGATTCCAATTTGATTGATGTCGCGGATCGCGATCTAATCAAATCGCGGAGTCAAAATAATCCGTTGATCAAAACGCGAAACCGCGAATCGGATCGCGGAATAACAATCCAATCAAATTCGCGGATCGACACCGCTTGCTTTTTGAAATTATCAAAACTGCCAGTGGCGTACGTATAAATAAGTTGTTGGTAAAAAAATGAGTCCATGGCCCCCTAAAAATAAACGCCCTGTAGATTAATTTGAGTAAGGCACCGCTGTGTTTGTTAACCTTAACTGCAACAACACGTGTACCAAATTTGAAGTTTTTAAGTTAAGTCGTTAATAAGTTATTTTCAAAAAAAAAAACAATGCGATAATGCTCGTTTACAAATCGATTTTAATTAATAAGCGTAAATTAGACGGGAGGGGTCGTCGCGAGAGCGATCGACCAATATACTTATTGATTAAAATGGGGGCTTTTATTAAAATTAAATCAACAGTTATCGATGCTAAGCGGCACCTGGGAGAGCACTTAAGCAACGACGGCCCATTTTTCTCCAGTTAACTTTCATCATTCGAATTACGCTTTAATGTGACGTTCGAATTAATTAACGGCCGCCCCTTATTGTTTGCAGGCACCGCCGAAAATAAAATTATATCGAAAAAAATATTTCGAGTAATAGAATACGAGAAGACGGGGGGCGGTGCGAGTGGGAGTCGAGTGGGCGACGCGGCGGTATGTCAGCGGGATATAATTGGACGATAAATCGGTACGATTTTATTTGCAAAAATAAACAAGACACAAATTAGGAATTAATTTATTATTTTGTCACAACAACGGTTTGTGTCCGAATACCGAGTTCAAGTTTAACCCACGCGAAGGGGCCGATCAACGTCACAAACTCGAAGCGAAGCCGTGAACTTTTTAAGGGGATAGTAGACGCTCGAAAATGAATACTTATATATCGTTTTTTTATCGTTGGTAACGACTTTGAATAGTTTCTTGATGTTGTAAATCTTGTATTTTTTATAATTATTTGATATTCTGTAATAAAAATTTATTGATCTTGTACGATAACAAAGATAAGTTTTTAGATATTTTCTCAAAATATATGGGGAATTTATAACAAATTTTTACATTTATAGAATCTGTATTGGTTTATCTAGGTGATAATATCAATAAAAATTGGAACTTCCCTTTAGTAATCGCACAATTTCAATTTTTATAGACGTTTTATAGTTACTTATGACGTTTGATCATAAAACGTCTATAAAAATTAAAATTGTGAGATTACTAAAGGGAAGATTTGATTTTTATTGATATTATCACCTAGATAAACCAATACAGATTCTATAAATGTAAAAATATGTTACAAATTTCCCATAGATTTTGCGAAAATATCTAAAAACGTATCTTTGTTATCGTACAAGATCAATAAATTTTTATTACAGAATATCAAATAATTATAAAAAATACAAGATTTACAACATCAAGAAAAATTTCAAAGTCGTTACCAACGATAAAAAAACGATATAAAGTATTCATTTTCGAGCGTCTACTATCCCCTTAAGGGTCTATTTCCACTTAGCCCTACCGTGCTGCGACTGTGCCGTGCATTTAGACTCGTACAGCGGTATGTTGTTGCTGGGCGCATCGAATGTGGGCGATTTTAAAAATGCACGACATAGTCGTAACACGACAGGCGGCTATACGGAAACAGACCTTAATTTCTATATTGTTCTGTCGCGCACAACAGGTTGCGTAGCGCAAAATGCAAAAACAAAAAAAGCACATCGCCACTTCATTTCGCGAATTCCGCGCGATGATACACTTTAACAGAAAATAAAAGTTATGAATTTTCCATGGTAAGTTAGTTGCGACTTTGATTAATCGTTCCGGACGCTCGCCGACGACGACGACGACGTAAAGGTTCCTTCGGAAAAATTTGGAGCACGTCCGACGAGGAAAACTTAAAATTCGATTTTCCGGAAAATCGGCCCTTATATTAAGTAATTACCGCGACGATTGCAAAGTTTCACGCGACGGAAAAAATCGAATAAAGACATTCAATTTCGCTAATTGTCGCGTTCTTTAAAACGGAATTGAATAGAATTAATCGGTTATCTCGAGAGAAAGTTTCACAGAATCAATTAACTTGTTAACGAAGTAGTATAAAGTACAACAATATATCAGAATATCTGGTTTCCGAGTGGTTAACTCAGTTAACTAACTCGAAGTTGTAATCCGGACCTATTATTCTTACGGGATTGAAAACGTGACGATATAATACGCTCCATATTAAAATTACAAAAAGCCACGTTCTAACTAACTAACGGCGTCGACGAAAACCTGGGCCATTGTTACCTACGGTATCTTCAAACGTTTACAGTCGACTGCGCTTCGCAATTAACAAACCAAATAAATACGAAATGGAAATGCAAGATAAACGGCAAACAGACAGTTGTATAAATATTATTTTAACTAAGGTTCTTGTCGGAAGATTACGACGAGCGCCGCGGCGCCCTCAACCTAAATAACACGAGCAACAACACGTGCACTCGATACCGATCGTCAGCTGATTGAATGTCATCCCCGAGTGAACATTTTGTAGGCTTGTACGTCAATTGGACCTTTTGTTCGTCCTTAAAGCCCCCAAGAACAGGGAAAGCCGTAAGTAACAGGATTCGCTCCCATTTTCTTTTATCCGTCCCATTAAACTCACATGCGTGTTTGAATTTCAAGAAGATACAATATGACGGATCGAACGTTAAAACCCGGGGACGCGCGTATCTCGACGTTACGAATTTCGGTCTATTAAAAACCAACAGACGTAGGAGTCGAATTAAAGGAAATTTTTAATTAGGTCGATTTTGAAATACCATAGGTTTCCCAATACCATAATTTTCATGTAGGTGTTGATGCGCAAAGTTGGCGCGGCGCGACGCACGTTCTGTTACGTATACGAAGCTGGCTTGTTAACTTGCATCGATCCACATCGTTCTCGCAATCATGAAAATCGCCATCGCAGCAGTGCCGTATTCGAACATTAAATTATGGTATTAGTGCCGTCGAATCGATCGAAGTTGTTCGTTTTTTTTTTCCTTTTAAATAAGTCGAACTTGAAATTTATCCACTTCGAGGTACACATTTTCGGTTTGTTCGCACATTAAGGTAAAACTGAACCGACGAATAGTGTGTTTCTCAAACGTCAGATGGCGATAATTTCAGTAAAAAAAAATTACGAATGTTATGATTCATATAGATTTCTTGTAGTATATCACTAACGCAGTAGTTCACACTTTCATTTATACTATTAATTGTTAGGTGGCACAAAATAGGATTAGCGGTAAACAGTACTTGTGGTTTAAAACTCGTCTACAATATTAATATAGTGGAGGTAGCGCGCGTAGGATTCTTAGTCAAGGTTATACGGATTCGTAGAATTTAAAATCTAACATTGATAATGAAACCAAAAGATAAGAAATTAAAAGTATATATTTTGTAAAGATGTACATTGCATACTGTAGAACCAGGACCATTCTATCTATTATACTATTAGTTGCATATAAATAATAATGGAGTTGATTTCATAGAAATCGTCTCCGTTACCATAAAACACCCATTAAATTACAATAATTTATAGCAAAATTGGTGGCCCGGCGGAAAAAGAATATAGGTACCTATCCTAAGTCCAAATGCGAATTTCCGCGAATCTTACGCATTCTGTTCATAATTTACTAAAAAAACATAATACATTTATTTGACATCTATTCAATCTTATAGATTAAGAAATTGGCTTTATCGTTTCTAATACATTTAAAAATGTGTAATAAATAAAAGTGTATATCTAACTTTTATGCATAATATTATGTATTTTGCATTTTTAAATTTATATAATGTTATATCCCGTTTCCAGACGGACCCCGCCAATTAGACATTCGTAAGACATTCTATAATGCCGTTGTGAGAAAATGATGCGGATCATATTACGCAGACACATGAGTTATTAGAATAAATTTAATAAATGTCTTATCGTATCGGGTCATTGTATATGCAATGAAATAATCCACAAATCAAAAGATTGTCTATAAGTAACAAATAATAAATAAAAAATTCGAAAGCAATTCATAGTAAGTGATAGTAATAGTATGGCAACTTATCAAAAAAAAATAATAACTTTTTAAATTAGTTTTAAAATTTCCATGCAGTTTTATTAAACTATTGTTTCTATTAGAATGTTCACAACACAAGTTTATCAACTTGTTCGTTTTCCACATTTGGACTCGTGTGATAAAAGCATGCCTTATGAAATTTATACTTTAATATAATATTTCGCGTTTTAAGTACAAATTTAGATTTAAGATTTAAAATTAAAAAAATATATACAGTGCTCTTCCTCTACAGTTCCGCAGTTGGGCATGAGGGGAATAACTTTTCTTAGAAATTAAGTCGAACAGAGTTCCCCTACCAAGCGCCTTTCGTAGCGCTCGAACGAATTCACTTGCGTCTTTCTTAATAGTTCCATCTTACACTCGTCCTAATAAAATGTTTTTCTTTTGTTTTGATTTCCTACTGATGGTTTTCCTCTGTTCGACAGTTAGTTGTTGTTCGTACGCTCGTGCTAATCTATATCTTTATAATATAAAATGTCACAAATCAACGTAATATATTTTGTTTTTATACTTCTTTTAATAAATATAAATAAATAATAATGATAAAATAATAAATACAATATAAATTACTTAATTTGTGCTATATATATTGGATACACTCGATTTTTCAAGCCTTACAGCGCGCGGTAACTGTATGGAGAGAGCCATTTGAATCTCGAGGTACGCGCTGATGTCTTAAGAGTGGGGGTACTAGTCGAGTCGAAAACTGGGGAAGCGGAACTGTTGAGGAAGGAACTATAGAGGGAGAGCACTGTATCTGGTAATGCTAACAATAAACTAGCATTGCCAGATTGCGACTAAAGACTGACTAATTTTCCTTTATAGTTCGGGGTTTATCTTACATCAACAAAATATCTAATCGTGCATATAAGTTTCTTTAAAATCAAAACTTTGCTGTATCAGAAATATACTGGGTTGTAAGAAACCATCGCATCGTCGCGAACAATCAAGTTTCATTCATGAAACCGATACTCTATTTATTTCATCTATGTCTATGTAATTTATACAGCATTAACAATTATAATATAGATACGTCTAATTGTATTGCTGTTTTCGTATCTATCGCTTATTTATATTTTGTTTAGCATTTTTTTTCCATTTTCCGTAAGGGTTCTATGGTCCTTAACCCTCTGTCGCGCCGCGCTAGTACGACTAAATATGTTCTGTAAAATGTGAAAGCGTCATAAAACTACCTTATCTTTTCCCAATATTCTTTCAGTAAACTTTTGTCCTGTAATAAGCATGATTGTTTAGTCTTTAGAGATTTTATCAGTGTAGAAATAGCTCGAATTCTGTTATTGTATCAAGTGTCCCTCGCGATAGTCATAGGTACTACTCATACCTACTAACTCACTTCATAATATTATTATTCTTATTTCGTCGCTTATTTAAAATTTAAAGTTCGATACCCCGTAGGGTCATTGTCTTTGATCTATCAAAATTCATCAAACATGTCCTAAGGACTATAATTACCTTTAAAAATTCGTAAACCCCATTAAAATCTACCGAGTAGTTTCCAAGATACCGGTTTTGGCGTTAACCATTTTTTTGGACATTCGAAGAGTTGCTACAAAGGGTGGTAATGCAAATTGGGCCTAACAATAATTAATGTTACAACGTTTTATATAATAGGCGCACCTACCACCACATCAATTTTTATCAAAATTTTTATACATTTTCAAACACATGCTTATTTGTACTTCCTGCGTTCCTCCAATTATTCGAGCCACCTTAATTTTAAATTAAAAAAAAATTCTTAGTCAACAATAATTATTTTTGTCCAACAACGACACAGTTTCCAACACAGTATAAATTCTAACACCAATAAAGATTATCTACTACTTAAAAGATGGCAGCAAAACTTGTCATGAAAGATTAGCGATTCGTAGTATACAAAACTGCCATGAATTGAGAAAGGCGATACTTTCCGGTCCAACAACATTTTAAACATTTTTACATTTCAATTTAAAGTATCTTGAAAAATATGCACAAAATATCATAATTTTTGATACAAGGCGTTTGGTAATACATTATTTAAAAGAAATATATACTTTTTACAGAATTTTGTATTTGCGTAAAAAAGAAAATTCGATAATAATTGTTAAAAGGGCGATTAAAAAAAACCTGTACATTCAATGTCCTTGTAAAACAAAACACCATTAAATATTAATCATTTCCATCGGTACACTAAATTAGAACAATATCGTATGTATAGTTTTCGAAAAAATTGCTAAAAACATGTATTTTTTAATGTTTTTTGTAAATTACACAAAAACCTAACATACGATTTTCTCCAAAATTTGTTATAATATTACTATCACTCACACCAGTTTCTGTGAATTTTTTCAGAATTTTTGAATGTACAGTTTTTTTTTGAGTCGGTACAGTTTAACCTTAAATACTTAGCCGGACTTTTAAAATCTGCTGCCTCGAAACGCGAATGGGACCTTTCGCAAAAACGACCGGCTTCGATAACAGTTCGAGCCGGAAATGAAAAAACGCCCCGCTTCGTCCGCCATCGCGTCGAGAAAAGTTCGAAGAGCAATTTATTAATCGCCCGCGTAAAACAACGCGGCTGCGAAGACGACGATTTCCAAAACTAACAACAATGGGCGCGCGCGCTTTCGCCGAAATCGAACCCCATTCCCCAAATTGAATTTCGCCATTTCTTCGACTATAAACTAAACGAAAAGGAACAATTTCATTGCCGCAACACTGATTAAACGAACAATAGGTGCGCAAGAACTGTACGAAAATTCGACCTATACCTCCTAACAACCGCGGCCGACTTTTCCGACAACAAAACCGCCGAAATAAAATTTAAATGTCGACGGTCGTCAAGTGTGAAATATTCACTTATGCATAACGGCACAAAAATATGCAAAAATATGTAGAATAAAAACCTCGTTAAAGAATCCAGCTTCAATTAATTACGGAATAATTTAAATGTTTTTTTTTTACGATGCCATGGTGTTTTTACAGATGGAACTTATGTAAATTGGGGTTTAAAATTTCTTGGGAAATACGTTTAAAATGATAATAGGTTATTTCCTTTCCGGCGCGGGAGCGGGGCGCGCGTCCCACATTACCATTTAGTGGTCCAACGGTAATCCCGCATAAATATAAAAATCCTTGGATTTTTCGGCATTTTTTGATGAAAATAAATAAACCATAAAAGCGTGAACCGCTTACACGATGTCCGATTTGTTATCCTTTCTATTCTACGAGCCGTTCTTCCAGTAAATAATTCGGAATTTATCAGTATTATTTCCCTAGATTTATTTCAAATATTGTTTACTTGTTTCGTATATTCCGGGATCGGTATCTTATTCGGAATTTTCCATTCCATTAGGCCGCCATTAAGACGTTGATTTATTTCGGACGATAAAAAGTTAGGCCGATACTTTAATTTTTGTTTTAATATATATATATTTTATAGGCACGCTATATAGAAAACGCATTAGGCGTAAGTGGATTAATTTTTCGCGACAAAAACACGTATTAGTGACGAAGAATTTCCCAGCTGTAGGCGGCAGTGAACAAATGACATTTTTTTTTAAATTAATAAATGATAAGTAACAAACTGGAGTAAACCCAAATAAGTACGTAATTATTATGTAAATTAACAAAATCCCCGACCTTTCTGACGAATAAAACTGATGCATGCTAAGTGTATTCCCAGTTTTCAGAAAGTATTCCCTTAACATCCAAGTTATAGGTACCCAAAAAGCGCAATAAAAATTTAAACGTCGTTACACGTACACCCGAACACTATAAAAGAATAGGCACGACGAAGGAAATTGTTAAAAAAATCTTTATACGAATTTATGATTTGTTAGATAAATATCGGATCGCTTTGTTTCAATTACGCATCGATATTTCTTAGGGAAAATCAAGACAAAAGGTCAGACAGGGTGAAGACAAGACTTGACGAAGTCGGAAGTTAAGGCAAGGCCGTGTTAAGGTCAGACAAGAACGAACAAGTATGTTCAACAAAATATTGGACAAAGTCGGTTGAAAGTAATGTGTGACCATAGAAGACCGTTGAAATCAGGAAGCGTCAAATATGGCCAACTCAAAGCCAGACAAAGTTATGTCTAGTGGAATCAAGGCCATGCCAAGTCAGACAAGGTCAGCAGGATTAGATAGCGTTTAGGCAAAGTCAAGAGTTATGGCAAGGTCGGACAAGGACATACAAAGTCGCACAGCTCACAAGGAAGGTTACCCAAAGGGTACACGCCGATTTTGATGAAAATTTTATCATAGTAACTACCACCGACTTCATTTACGTTTTATTCAATAAAGTTGGTAAAATGGTGATTTTCAAATTCATAGGACTGTTATTAGAACGATTTTAGATATAGCTTTGAAATTCGTAATATTTCAATTTGAGGTTGTTTTACACATTTTCGAATAAAAAAAAATTTTTTTCAAGCATAATTTTTGAGCACGTGAATTTTTTTAAATGTAATCATGAGGTATGTTATATATTATTAGAAAGCTTATTTTTTTCTCTGTTTAACCATCTAAAAATTGTATGGGGTTACATTAGTAAAAATTGAGATAAAATAGAAAAACGTTTTTCATATAACTATTCGTTCCGCTATAGGTATAGCCAAATAGGTATACTGTACTTACTATTTTAAACTTACTTTAAAACATAGGAATTATTACATTTATAAAATATTATTAAAGGAACCGTAGCTAAAGCATACACACCTTTTTTTTTGCAAAATTTTGACCCGAACGATTTAAGACGGAATGTTCAGTCGGAACAAGTCGGAATGTTCAGTCGTTGTGTCAAGTCGAAAACGACTAGAGAACTCGTATTTTTAGAAGAACAAAGCAAGAAATGACGAAATGCGGGCGTTTAAATAGATTATAATTTTTGCATAATCTCGATTAAATGACACTACTTGATACGCATAGAACAGGTCCGGAATTACTTGAAAAGTAGTTTTTCGAGAATTACAAAGCAAGCAACGACAAATTAAACGCGTTTCCGGCGATTTAAAATTTTAGCGAAATCTCTAAAAAAATCCCTTAGTATAGTTCACGTTTTTTTTGGAAAAATTTTGACCGCATCGTTTTGAAACGTAATGTTCAGAACAACTCGGAAACGACTAGAAAACTCGTACAACAAAGCAAAAAAATGACTAATTGCGGGCATTTAAATAGATTATAATTTTTGCATAATCTCGTTAAAATGATACTACCTGACACGCATAAAACAGATCCGGAATTACTCGAAAAATAGTTTTTCAAGAATAGCAATGCAAGAAATGACAATATTTAATATGACAATGATATTGACATTTAAATGACAATATTATAATAGTGGAACGAATAGGTATATGAATAACGTTTTTCTATTTTATCTCAATTTTTCCTAATGTAACCCCATACAATTTTTAGATGGTTAAACAGAGAAAAAAATAAACTTTTCAATGATATATAACATACCTCATGTTTCCATTTAAAAAATTCAAAATGGCGGCCGTGCTCAAAAATTATGCTTGAACAAATTTTTTTTATTCTAAAATGTACAAAATAACCTCAAATTAAAATGTTACGAATTTCAAACCATATCTAAAACCGTTCTGATAACAGCCCTATGAATTTGAAAATCGCCATTTTCCAACTTTATTGAATAAAACGTAAACGAAGTCTTTATGGCAGCTAATTTTTTCACCAAACATCATCGATTGGATAGTAGTTACTATGATAAAATTTTTATTAAAACCAGTGTGTACGCTTTGGGTAACCTTCTTTGTCAGATATGGTCAATAAAATATTGAAAAAAAAATACATAACCATACAAGGTCGTTGAAATCGTTGAAGCGCCACGTAGGATCACAAGTCAAGGCCATGCCAAGTCAGACAAAGTCGTAGCAAAATCAACCAAGATATAGTCGGTCAAGGTCATACAGTATCAAGTAACGTTAGATAAGGTTACTAAAAAGTTTTAAAAAAACGAACAGTTTAACTAGTTTAATCGCAGTCTAAACTAGAATTGAGAAAATGGCCCCCAGGGACGGCTTTTCATCGATCGTCAGTTATCAGAAACAATCGTTTCTGCAGCGATTGACCGATGTATAGCGTTGACTGGCGATTGAAAAACCGGCCCTCGACGTTTCAAATTTGCACTCGGGCCGCCACTCTTTAAATTTGATTTTAATTTAGCGCAGGCGCCTGAGATATCCTGAATTTGTTACACGTTGGCGCGACGGCCAACTAGCACCCAACGTATCAACTATTTTCTGAAGTTCTGTAGAATTTTATAATAAAATACGTTTACTATATTGTGAGTCTAGGTCGTTTCGACGCGGCCATTTTGACGCGTAGGGACGTTTTGACGTCCAAAAAGAGCGTTTGGTTCACGATCGTTCACAATTCACCGTCGAGGTCGACAAACGGTTGGTAATTTTATCTGCATTTTAGAATTTCAGTTGAATTGTCATCGCTAATTACCTATATTGACAAATTATCGACGTAAAAAAGTCGCGCTTATTTATTAATTACGTTAAATTTGTTCTTAATAGATAATTATTTGAAACGCTAAACCCGATCCGGTTTTTTTTTAAATTCGACGACGACTTAACGGGATCAAAATTATTCTTCTTTCAGTAGTATTTAAAAAAAAATGATTCGCCAGTTTCGTATTTGCTAACCGGAAATGTTATTCAATGTTCTACGTCGATTACGGTGGTGAAAACGCCCCTCCCGAAGGGGCACGTCGGACACGTCTAATTTTAAGTAGGTATATTTTTTTGCGGCAGATAATTAATTACACAATTAGGTTCGCGTTTTAAATGCCATTCAAAGCACAAATGGAATTACAATTACGCGCACCATCAAACGCTACTCTTAAACGTGAAATTGTTCTGATTGCGAGTCGGCACGATAATCTTGTTTAAATGCATTAGCTTATTGTTTACAGGTTTACTTGGCTGATGCAAATTAACTCCATCTTAACCTTAAAATGACAATTATTCATCAAGTTGCACTTATTGTTAGCAAATTACTCATATACGTCACATTCCGTTCCGTGGGCACATTTGTTGCCCGCACACAATTATTTTGCTGAAGCAATTTTCCGAGGCACGCCAAATATTTTTAATACCCGCGTTTTCTCGAGTTTTATGAGTTACGGCTACTACTGTACCTGTTTTAATTGCGATCGGTTCTAATAATACGACATGGCGTAGTCGAGATTCCGGTACGACGACGACATATATGTCGCAAATTTAACATCTAGGATATTACTTGAAATTTCACGAACTGTATCTACTTAAATGAATTGCGATATAGGTAAGTATGTGTTTTCCGTACCGTCCGGATTATTTTTAATCCGGCGACTCCTTCGAAATTTAGAAAATAGAGATTCGCGGACCGGATTCTCTGTCCGACGTTTACGAAATAGGAACAAATGAAAATCTACACCGAATAAACGCAATAAATTGTTCCTAATTATCGTTATGCATCCAAAATTTCCCGCAGACTTCGTTATCTCACAGTCGGCGTTTACTTTAACGACGTTAAGGTCATAACGGCGCCGAATAAATTTATGTGTCCGCTACTTAAAAGCGTTTGTAACATTATTTAACGGCCTGCACTCTCCGACACGCAAACCGCATAAATAAACCAAGTTTATCCGGTCAGTCGATGGTCCGGAATGTTCCAAAAAGCTCCCCCGGATCATGTCGGCAACGGTGGGCACATTTTATCACAAAAACTCTATTTGTCAAATGACTGCCGCCCGATGCGCGAACCGAAAAAGGGGAAAAGAAAGTTCTTTTATTCGCAGAATTATTAGTTCGGGAAATCGTCACCTACATCCAGAAAATATACGTAGGTACGCCGCTTTTTGTTTCGGCACAGATTAGCCCACTTATTAAACGGGGTCTACCTAAAATTTCGAACGTAATCCCCCGTATAACCCGAGTAACAAATTAATTTCGGCTAAATATATCCCTCTTAGCGAAGTAGATTATTTAGAGAACAAAGCAACCCTCGGACAGCTGTGCATGCCAGATTTATTTGAACCGCAAGAACTAAGTAGACGCGATTGGTCATATATACCAACCTACAAACAGTTGAGTTTCTGCGAGAACTTGCGATGATATATCGCCCTGCACGTCTTGTCCGACGTAATTTAAAGAGTTAAAAAGCGAAACATAAAGCGCAAATTTACAAAAAAATAAATAAAAAAAAAAATAGATTAGACAGGTAATTTGTCCCGCGAGGTTAAACGTATGCAAATTAGAAATTGAGCTTTCGAAATGTGCCAAGCCATTTTAAATGATAACGGGTCGCAGCGGCGGCGTGCGCGGCGGTGCCCCTCGACGTTAGGACCCTTCAAATTTATGCACGCCCACCGTAAACTTTGCTAAAACATCTCTCAAATGCCCGAAATAAAAGTAAACGCTTATTTAGGAAATAAAAACAAAGGACCTCGCCCTCTTTGCCTTATACGGTGTTTTAATTTAAATCGATAACTCACCGTCCGTTCGTCTCTTTACGCGGCCGCCAGCGCTTTCCTTCGACTCACCTGGAAAAAAAAGAAAACATCAATTAAAAATTAAGATATAGGGCACGCTTTAATTATGGTTTCAATTAAATTAAAACAAGCAAATTTCGAGAGCTTCCGTCTCGCTCAAATCAACTTATTTTATTTAACAATAAAACGTTGCTTCGTTAATAACGATCGTGCCGAAAAATTACCATCTGATGGAACCTTCGTCCCCAATTTAACATCTGCGTGTTTTGCACATACAAGCTGATCCAAAAGATCTTACAAGAGATGACTCAGATTTGAATTAAATTTGGCATACTTATAGATCGTAGTAAGAAATGTTACCGGTCAAAATTGTAAGACCCGCTTCTCGAGCATTATCGAATGATTAATTTTTGAAAATTGATTAGTTCCCACGGTACGTACCCACCTACCTATGTAGAGTGCGCGCGATCATCGTGTAAAGAGTGTTCGCGGGTATTATTTTAATTAGAAGTATATTAGAAAGGGGGAGGGGTTAAGGTCGGGCGAAAGTAAGGCATGACCATACAAGGACGTTGAAACTAGGGAACGCTAGATATGATTAACTTAAGGCCAGGCAAAGTCGAGACAAGGTTTTGCCCTAGGACTTTGACCTCGAGTCAAGGTCATACCAAGTCGGACAATTACAAATCCCGAACTATTCGGACGAAGTTCGGACCTTTCGACCTCTTCATTTAAGAGGAAAACCTCGACTTGTACTGCCACTGTGCCGATAGATATGCACTTAGAATTAACCGCGCATTTATCCGCTTAAGTATAAGCATGCACATATTCTTTGGTAATTAACGATGGAAACTGATAAATTCACGTCCATTTGATCCGTTATTGGCTTGGAATGAATTTTCGATATAGGTAGGTAGCGTTCGTTAGCGAAACCGTTCGCTCACCCAAAACCGACCTCCATCGTGTCCAGCGGTAGAAATCGCGGAAGCAAATCGAGCGTGTTGCAAACGTAAAATACGTGCATCAGAGAGGGAAACGCGCAGGCGGATCGATAGGTCGGCTTAAAATTTAATAAAGAAACCGATACCGGCAACATCAAGAGGGTAGCGCGGCAGATTAAAAATACGAGTCCGCCGCTAATATTCCCTTTCAAATGTAAAATCAGAAAATGAAAACGAAAAGCAAACCATTTACAAGATGCGTTACGGCAGCATGAATAATTTAGTTTGGAAAGGATTTGTATCGCGCCGTTATCCCCGCTGAATATTGCGAGCGTATATGTATATATATATATATGTATTATCCGTCTGCGGTCGGTGATACAACCGGGTCTCCATTGTCCTGCCGCACGTCCAAGGACTAGGATCAGAACTAATCTGAGCCGCACTAGAGGATATTAATCCTGCTATTGTGTTATCACGCCACACGTTGGGTTAGTTCATTACGTGCGGTTAATAACGGCCCGGCGCGGTAATTTCGAGCCGCGCAGAGCCCCCCTTAATATGGTGTTAGATTAGGGGCAACAAAAATTGCGATACGGCTCGGTACGAATGTTCGGCCGCGTCCTTATTAAAGGATTTCTTTAGGAAGAAAAGGATAATTTATTTAAACATCGCGATTTTCCGGGATAACAATAGATTAAACCAACTATTTTACTTCTGAAGCGACGCGAGCTACATGCTAGAGAATTTTTATCTTGAGAAACTTTTATCCTCCTTCGCCATTTTCGTTAAGTAATAGCAGTCGTTCTATAAAAAAGGATCTTATTAGATATTCATGGAAAGATAACCGTAAAATAAAACGCAAATGCTGTGATTTTTTTTTTAACTTCTAACGGAAATTCGCCTTTTTGAGTAATAGAAAACTCGATCTAGCGTAGGTGGTATTTCGTAGATTTGAAATTTATGTTTATTATATTCGAAGTTCGACGGCGGCTCGCAGATTTACGAATTGCCGCGTCCGATAGTTTGAAAAAAAAATTGCAAATTGATATAGTAAATTTGCCGTCGTTTCGGAACAATGTTGCGTGAAATAGGGCCGCCGCGCTCGCCCTCCCAAACGCTCATCTAGTTTTTAAATAAGTTTCACGAATCGCGCCGTTTAGGGCAGTCGACGTTAAATGTCGGACCCGTTCCGGCTCTAATTATTGCACGTCGAGCTTTACGAAATTTATTGAATAATTTAATGTCCGTGTTGTTTCCCCGGTCGAACGTGCAGTCGTATAGGTATTTTAAGAAGTCGGCCGCGCTAATCCGCTTAAAAATAAACGTTTGCGTGGAAAAAAGGGTTAAATTCAAAATAATGGTCCTTCGAAACCGCACATCGTTTCGGTCTGAGAATGCGCCGCCGCAAGTTTTGAGATGATAGTCGGCTTATTCGTAGGCATCGAAATCAAACGTTCGACTAATCGCGAAATTATTCAATCAAAGTTTAAAAACTGTTTATCAAACGCGAAACGGATCGGACGAGACGCTGCGCTGTCGCGTCATTTTTTCCAGAGCAACATATCTACAATTTAAATCGGGCGAAAAACTTTAAACATTTCCAGGCATTTTTAAGACAGAAAAGAACATTTATTTGTAAAAAGCGCCCATCTTCCTCCCTATATTCAAGCGCGGATGCTTGGAAAACTTATGACATAAATTGCAGCAATAGCTTTCATATTCTTTAGAAAAGCGCGTTCTTTATTATCTTTTATCTCGGGCTCGTTTTTAATTGCACATTTCCTTTATTTAGAGCTCCATTATTACGTAAACAAAAGTCTATCTCTCTACCCCTTTATCGTTCCTTTGTTAATCTTTTTTTTTTCGGTTTCGCCCACTTCCGTCAACAATGCGACGCCGACGCGCCTCCTTCCGACACTTAATTAGTTTAAAGTAAGAAGGTGAATCGGGCCCGGATTCGTTTCTATTAGGATCGCCGATCTTCCGGATCTTGAAAGTTCATTTTGCGCCTTAATTTTTACGGCCGAAGTTAATTCCATTGTAGGCAAAATTAAATTTTCCCGACAGTTACTTTCGAAAGTTTCGTCGAATACTTTTATGTTACGAGGGCGCAGATAAGGGATATTTTCTAATTTTCGACGGCTTATTAGGGACTTGATTACTTTTTATCTAGCAATCGAGCCGCTAAATGAACACTTTAAAGCGGCAATTTTGGTTTAATTATTATTTGTGTTATAATGTAAGGCCGGGCTCGCACAATATCGGACGGCTCGTGGATCGCGTGGTTTATTTTGGCGTGTCTACTTTGCCGATAGTCCCTCCCCCCCTGTACGTGTGTTCCGCACACCGACGTGCGAAGGTGAGCCTCTACACCGGTGTAGTTTCCAGAAACTGAACACGTGCAAGACGAGTCTACTTGCGCCGTGCGTGGTCGCCCTAAGGTGAGCGTTTCGCGTCAAAAACGGTGTCGGATTTCTGTTATCGACTCTTTACCGTCCTGTCAAAACAAACAGATACTTTATGCAAACTTGTTGTAAAATTTGATGGAGGTGCGACAGCGGTATTAAGTTGCGATGCTCGCGAAAACGTAAAAATTTAAACGCAAGCGATAACGCAAACATTAAATCACTTATCGCGCCGAATTTCGTCGCTCGCGTATTTATTTAAACATAGCGTGAAAAACCGTGTATTTTGGGTCAGCCGTGAGCGTAAAACCGAGTTTCCAAAACTGGAGGGGGTGTTGTCATTCGGTCGCCATCTTGAAATAATTCTAATCTATCGCTGCAACCGCGAGTCTGACAAATAGCATTTTTGTAGATGATGCGATTCTCTACAATAATACCGATTTACTTTTTTATTCTGTCTATTTTTGTTGATTTTGCAGCGTTCCGAATGGAGGTAAGTTTCATGAAACGTGTGCTTTAGAAGTTTATACATGAGAAATGCGCTGTCGATGAAAAATGTGCGACTAGAGTGTACTTTCGAATGTGCCTCCCAATCAACAAAGCGCCTTGAAACTTATTAACTTTGGAAGTGTTAATATCTACAAAATAAACTGAAAAACATGTTCATACTGGTACAGTACACCAATGCGCCCGCGTTTTCGACGATCTGACTTAAAGTGTTCTGTCATGTCCTTCGCCGTTACACGCAGTGTTCCGACAAGATTCCTCTCGACGAGGACGCGGAAATTCCCGTCAACGTGGTACCTACGATTTCCATCGCAAACGGCCCCGCAACGTGTCCCCTCAAAACATACAATCGAGACTCGTGCGAATTAGGCCGACCGAAAAAAAACGCGTCTGCGGAAAGAAGTGTTTTTACTCCTAACCTTTTTATTATTAACGTTACACCAAGAAGTTATTAATAAAAATTATAGAGAATTGTGTTGTCTATAAACGTGTCCCTTACAAAAATTTTGTCAGACTTACGGTTACAGAGCTACTAATTGTACCCGGAAACTACGCGCAACGCCGTAACGAGGCCGTGGTAAAAACGTAAAAAGTAAAAATAAATAAATGGATATAAAAGTATACGTTGTTTTATATAGTAATACACCTTCTAATTAAACAGTTGCAAGCCCCTACTGTAAAACCACAAGCTCACACGTACACCACTAGAAAGGCCCACGAAAAGCACTCGCGAGTGCTGCAGCATCTAAAGGGTTTTATGTACGAAGCAACTAGTCGAACAAGACAAAAGTGCGATCATACTGTTGCCTAGTGTTCCGTTTTACGTTATGTTCATTTGTTTATTCGCGCGGTTGTTGGCTCCTCCACTATTAACTTACCGTTAGTTAACCCAATGTTCTTGTTTTGTTACGTTACGTATTTGCATCTTAGCGTACCTACGTTACAATTGGCGACCAATGCGGGGCGCCAGTTGTGACGTATTTACGCGTCTTAGCGTACCTACGTTATAATATTGTATTTTTCAAGTTTTATCATTTTCGGGTTCGGAGGGCGCAAGTTAGACACTTGTCACTAGCGCTTCGTACCCTCGCGTCGTCGTCACGTGAGAAACTAGCATTAGAAAATTATTTAAAATTAGAAATAAATCACTAGTCAAATAAATCAGGCAGTCGTGTTCTCCTATGCTCTCTGTGCGAATAATTTAAGAACAAAATTTGTCTCCGAGGCTTGGTTTTCGCTCGCTAGTCAAAAAAACGGCGAAAAAATAAACTTGGCAACACCGTTGCAATTAATTTAACGGAATAAAATAAACACGGTAGGTTATTAATCCGTTACATATCAATCAACTGTTACTATAATTAATACATAATAATTTTGGAAGCTATTTTGAAGTAAATAGTGTACGTAGGTTAAAAAACCGGATTAAATTACTATGATTAACTGATCACTGATTAAAATTCAACGTCAATAACTGAACAGCTGAATATTTAAATATTTGTGACTATTAACTGAATATTGCGATTTTAAAAATATTACCTTTGAGAGATGCGTATGAGAAAATCAAGCCTCGGAGATAAATTTTGTTCTTAGGTTATTCATTTGAAGCTTTAATGGAAATTCTGGGTCACCCTGTATATTATAGGATAATTGTAAGAAAACCAATCGACATCTTTAGTCGTATTATTTTATTTATTTTTAATTCTGACGATATCTAATAATGCTGCACAAACAAGTTACTTTTAAGTTAACGACACGTAAGAATGCGAATCGCACACGCGGAGGTTCGAACCGGAGGTTTCGTGCACCGTTGTCGGGAGCGGCATTGTTTTGCCAGCAATTTTAATCTTTGTCCCCGCAGCAGACGTGCTCACTATACATAAACTACGTTTCGTCCCGAACGTAATTCGAATTTGTACATAATTTTATTTAAAAAACCTTCGGCAACATAATCACAAGAACGTCGAATTTATTGAAATATTAGATCCCGAACCGAAACTCGGCAGTCGCAGTCCCGATGTCGAATTGCCGTTCGTCGCATTAGCGTTCCCTTATGTCTCATTTGTTTTTTAGATATCTTTCGCAACCGAAATATTTAAAAAGGCGACTCGCGTAGACGATCCTAAAAAAAACCTTCCCTTTAAGCTAAAAAGGGTACGCATTCCGCGAAGATAACAATTTTACATTTTTATTACGGCAACATCATATTTCATCACTCATCAACGTCCCGACTGCTTTAGGAAACGTTTTTTTGACAAATAAGCGAGCGCATATTATACGAGATGCGAAATGATGGATGTTTCGTGCACGTGAAAATTTCTATTAAAAGGTGAGGTCGCGTGTCGGTGCAACTGCACATATGTCGAAATATTTTAGGTCTCGGCGCGGATCGCTTTATCGGGAGAAAGTCCGTGTAATACACATATTTCATGCAAAAATAAATAAATGATAAAATTTGACGTAAATCTCCAATAGGGCCGGGAAGATGCGGAGAAGCAGCGCGTTTAGCATTTTTATGGGAACCCAAGATATGGATCAAAACGCCCTTGTCGCGAGCACTTGCTCCGCAAAATACGATATGGGACGATAAAAACGGTTGAAATATAAGCCGGAAACGTTGAGAAAAGTCTTACGCCCTTATATAAATAAATGAGACGCATACAAGATGCACTCGGATCGGGACGATGACGGCTTTAATGGCACCCTTTATTTCGAAACTTCAAAATTTTAAGTCACACGCAATTGAATAACTTCAAACACGCCGAAATGTTCACAAGATGTTTCCATCGCTCGCGACCAAAATAGAAACAGACGACGAAAACGCGGGGAGTGTTAATTAAATTTAAAGCAATAAAGCAACCGCAGCCTTAAACACGGTAGAAAATTGATTCGATTTTAAAACCGAAGTAATAAAACATTAAAAAGCTCGCGAGCTTTTTGATCGAGTAAATACGGAATTGCCGAGATTTTGTTCTCCGAATGTCGGCCATTACGAAGTATCCATCTAAAAAGAAAGAGCAACAGCAAAAACAACTTTGCACTCAATTATGTCCTATTCGAGACGAAGATGTGACTGAAAGCTTTTCAAACAGACGGAATTAGAAGTAAATTTCGAGTTTATCATTGGATTTTGTTCGTATTTAGGCGTCGAGATCCCGCTACAAGTATATGGCAGCACGTAAATTATTGAAATGGTCGCGAATGGAGGAGTTAAATATTTAAACGAGCCGAATCATATTGATCTGATTCGCTTTTGTTGGGATTATAAGTATTCGAAAAGAATTTCGCGTTTCTCTGGTTGAAATTATGCATTCGAGAACAAATCGACCGCTTATACGCAGCTGTCCGACCGTAATCTAAATACATAACTTTCGATGGACATATCTCGGATAAGCCCTTGGGGAGTTCAGTTTCTCTAACAATAAGATTAATTGACCCAAGCGTTGCCGTCTTGTTGCGACGTTATCAGTTTCTGAGAAACATGGATTAAATTTAAGGAGCTGTTTAAGAAGTTTTAAACGTCGCCGTTCCGTATTTAACGTTCCGATAACGATTTGAAGTTTAAATTCGAACGACCGATACGCGGAAATTGATCATGGCCGGTTCGTGATCGATTAACAATACTACAGGTTTTCCCATAAAGTTGGAAAAAGCAAATGACGAAAGGACAATAAAGTCGCCGTAATGTAAGATTTGCTTAAACATCGAGTCGAGCTTACTATTTTATTCGTCGCATCTCAGGCGAGTGTAAAGAAGTGCGGGAAAGCCGGTGGAAATTCGCAGAAGACATAATGGAAGTCCGTCGAAACCGGTAGAAATCCGTGGCAGTTGGGAGAAGTGCGTGAAAAATAATGGGACTCGTAAGTAAAGCCGGGAAAAACTCGTGAAACTTTATGGAAGTCTGTGGATGATTGACAATGGGTAAGTCGGATGAAATCAGTGAAAATCGTAGAAGTCCGTAGAATTCGGTAATTGTTTTTAAAAATCCGTACGGGTCTATAGTAGTCCGTGGAAGCCTGTGAAAGTTGGCGGAAGTCCGTAGAAATACATAAAAGTCTATGAAAAACTGAAGAAATTTATGAAAGCTCATGGAAATCGGTACCAAGTAATGAAAATCTATAGTCATTGAAGGTCCGTGGAATTTAATACAAAGTCCGTGAAAATCCATGCACGTTTATGAAAATTCGTGGAAGTCCGTAAACAGTCATAAATATTTATGGAAAATCGGCGAATGACTGCAAAAATCGACAGAAGTCCGTAAACATCCATTAACATCTATGTGGATGGTTGAGAATGACGGTAAAAGTCAGTAAGCGTCCGTAGACGTCGGCGGACGTCAGTGGAAACCGGTGACAGTTCGTGTAAGTCTGTGAAAGTTGATGAAAAGTTCGCGAAAGTCTATAGAAATACATAACAATTTATGAAAAAGTAAGAAAGTTTATAAAAGTTGATAGAAATCCATAGAAAGTAATGAGAATTTATGAAATCATTGGAAGCCGACGAAAGTCCGTGACCGTACATAAACGTTTATGGAAAATCGACGAAAGAAGTCCGTAAAAATATATGGATAGTTGATAATGACGGTAAAAATCCATAAGCGCCCGTAGAAATCGACGAAAGTCAGTGAAAATCGGTTGAAAATCCCAGAAAGTCAGTCTCCAAATCCGAGTAAGACTGGAAGTCCACGAAAGTCAGTGTAAGTCTGTAGGAAAAGTCTATGGAAGACTGAAATCCGTACAAAATAATGAAAATCAACAGAAAGTCATTGGAAATCGGCGAAAGTGCGTAAAAAATCCGTGGAAGTCCATAAATGTTTATGGAAATCGGTGAAGTCTATCTGTAGAGGTCCATTAGAAAATCACTAATGTCTATGGATCGTTGAGAATGTCGCTAAAAGTCAGCAAGCATCCGTAGAAATCGGTAGCAGCCAGTGAAAAACGGATGGAAAATCTATGAAAGACCGAAAAAGTTTATGAAAGCTGACGGAAATCCGTACGAAGTAATGAAAATCAATAGAAAATCATTAGAAGTCGGCAAAAATCCGCGGTAATTAATGCAAGTTCTTAAAAAATCCATGAAAGTTCGTGAAAATCCATAAGTGTTTAAATGGAAAATCGATGAAATCTATCTTTAAAAGTCCGTAAAAATCCATGAACATCTATGGATGGTTGACAACGTTGGTGAGTCAGTAAGCGTCCAAAAAAAATCGGGGGAATTAGTGAAAACCAACGAAAGTTTTCAAAAGTCGACATAATTTCCTGGAAACACACGAGCGTGTCTAAAAATACGTGAAAATTGGTAGAAATCTGCGGAAAAGTACTCGAAAAAAGGAAGATTGAAAAGCCACGAAGGCCGTTTCAAAACCCAAGAAGAAACAAGCCGTCTTGGACGGTTTACCGCAAAAACGAAAGCGAGAACGACGGCGCGTCCATCGTTTCGCGCTTAATTTTGTCCGTCGTTAAAAACAGGCTCAGAATCGCTCTCGTTTACCAGCCTAAAAAAATAATAATTGCGCGCGCGCGCCTTCGAAAACATTGAACGTTCGCAGTTCGGGTAAAAACCTCTACGTTTAGAGGGGTAAATATTTGAACGTCGACGAACCGATTACTCATTAAACGAGATTATTATTTAACAAATCTCGGCAACATCAACGCGCAACGCGGGAATAATTTTCGGTGGGCGGCGAAAGGGGGCGGGGGGCGGAAAGCGGCGCGCTACCGAAAGTTCACCATTTTTACTGCGGCGCATTTGTAAAGTAGCAGATTGGGGAATTGCCGCGGTGCTTACGCGGGTTGCCGTTTATTACCATAACATCGTGCAAAATGTACAAAACGTTGCAGATATTCCCATACGAAGTCTAAAGTGATGCCTTTAAGAGCTCGAACGTTTCAATCTACGTCCCGAAATAAGGGCCGCCGCATTTCACAGTTAAACCGGCGAATTTTTTTTACGATTACATAGAGATTACAGGATATAAAGAGTCCCGGAACTGCGCACCTCGTCCTTTCAAGTCGAATCGTTAGGCTCCGCATAAAGCACGAGAAAAAGTTTACAAAATAGGAAAAACTTGGCGTAAAGTTGTGAATTTGTTAAAGACACCGGGGCGTGGGCGATATCTGCAAACCAAATGAGGCAGGGCGATTCTTTAGGGTTTGAACTCAAAAGGTGTGTATTGAGCAAAGACCTATCCACCATGCGATAAATCGATTCCGATGTAAATGCGTCTCGTTAAATTATGTAAGCCCCCAATTTTTGACGAGCCGAGATTGAAAAGTGCGTCGAATATTCGAAATTGTTCTGTTTCCTATTTGTAGATTACGTGCTAACTTAAATCAATGAACTTCTATTAGAACTATTCATAGTCTAAACACAAATATTACAATAGTTGCGAAAGCGAACCCATAGGAATAGTTTAACCCTTGTAGCGAAACCACGGAGTTTGCATAAAGTTGGGGTCACAGTGTTTGTAGGTAAGCGAAGTTAATCCGGCGAGGTTATAATACCGGGCCAGTTCCGAGTATATTTGCAATAATTTCTGTTTAGCACCTTCGACCGACCGGCATCCGACTTAACCACCTCGAAGGTCTCTATAAATGAATTAGGGACGTCGGCGTCGCGGCGGTCGGTTCGCAGTAGGCAGACGCTCTGCATACATAATCGAAGGGACCGAGAACAAGCAGAGATTTAGAAGTCGAGACGGTGCCGGGGCCAGTATTGAACTATAAATTCTGCTAATTAATTTTATTCCGGCAACGTGTAGTCGGGAAGTCCGCACGTTACCTAAGTCCGGGAGGCAGCTGTTCGAAATAGTAGATGCACGCCGAACGAATGCTAGTTTAGATTATGGCCGTTTTAAATGCAACGCGCCTCCATCTCGAATGTTAATCAGCAGCTAACTCGATTAAGCGAACACCGTTTTCTGCTCGCAATCAGAAAAGCGTCGCGGGGCGTCTAAATTTATAGCCGACACGGCCCCGACGACCCCAGGTTTTTTTCCGTTCAACGGCGACCGAGTTATCGTGCGACGCGCGGTACTCGTCGTGCCTTTTGCACACGCACATATACACGTCCTTAATTGGTGGTTTGGCTGGCTTGTAAAGCAAAACGACGCAATGCATGCCTTTCGCTGTTTACCGATCTGCGAACATACAGAACGAATTAATTTCGGCGTTTACCGAGATTTTAATTAACGCGCGTTTTCGCGCGATACCGAACAACGATCGTTGCGTTGCCGTCAAAATGTACGTCGGATAATTAAAGAATCCACCAGGCACCCTAAAAAAAAAAACCTCCGACAAATCGCTTCGCTGTCCAAGAAGCGCGAGTTCGAATCCCAGCGCGTCCGCGCGATTTAAAAAAACGACCGACCGGTTCCGTTCGCGTTCTGATCGTAAAATTCGCTTTAACATCGAAAAGTACGGTAACTGCGGCGATTTTATTGCCGCTTTAGACGGGGCGACTAAAAAATCAAAGTTCAACGTCGCCTTGTCGAGCTTCGGTTATTATCCTCGACTACCTTATGCAACTTTAGTACCTCCATTTATGGCTCCATTGAGAATATAAACTGATTAAATTTAATAGAATCGTCGCAAGTTACGGCGTAACGCGATAACGGTATCATACCGCGTACACCTACAACGTCTTGTCTGTCGTTTAATGTTGATAGCGTCGACGACACGTATAAAAAGGCGCGCCCGCGACTTATTTTCCACATAAACTCATTACTAACTACAACAATATTGCCCTTAATAAGCAGCAGAACGGTTTATAATCGAGCGGTCTCGCGACTGAAACGAGTAAATAAAGTTTAAACCGCGCCACTTTTCATCGACTCGATCCGACCAACATTTTACGGCATAATTCACTCCAATATTGCGAACTTCCGTGGTCTATTCTAACCATAATTGAAAAGAAAATTGGTTCCGCGGAACTAAAACAAAGGGACTTTTGGCGTCGAGTTAAGTTTTCGTCCGTGGACATTTTGTTTCGTTAGTTTGTGAGAGAACGCACTTAAACTACTAATTAAATATATCTAATCGCGTGCGAAATTGTGTCCTTTAAACGTTTAACGGTACTGTTTTGGATGATTCCCCGATAAAGGTGTTCTAACAGTTGCAATATAAAAAAAAAACAATAGTCGTTCGCAACTTTCGTCAATTAGGAAAATTAGGCTGGATTTCCACATAACCGATTGTGCCGCGATCGTGTCCCGATAGTTAGAATCGCCCACGGATATCCGTGTATAGCTGATCCAAACCTATATGATGTTCACGTCATCAACAAAAAGTTACTAGATTGTTTATTTGTAATTCGGTTGAATGTTTAGAAAGCGACATATTCTATAGATGATTTACCTGCACACATATTAGATAGTATAAAGAAAGACTACAATTTATTAGAACTATAAAAATACGAGGTACGAGGTGACAGCACTGTGCGAAATGTCATCATCTAGTAACGTTGTATTGATGACGTGAACGTCTATAGGTTTGGATAAGCTACACTGGTCCACATAAGAATAGGTCCATTTTGAATTTTCATAAAAAACATACTTTTAGTATATTGTAAATGGACGACGATAGTGTATTCGTACAAATATCAAATAAAACGCATAATGCCAGAAGAAAAATTTATTGTTTAACTAAATAAAGAAAATAACGTTAAAAATGCGTATAGAGTCCTACACGTAAATATAGGTCCACTGCGATTGCGTCACTAGAGCAGTACTTAATGTATAATAATAGTACTATGTACTTTTGTGGTTTTCGTCATGCCATGTGGTAAACAATTATCTGAACGCGAAAAAGGTACGACAGAGGCATATATTACACGTGCGGAAAAGGTGTTCGCGAAATTGCACGAGCCATCAATAGATCTCATAATGCGGATGGTTCGTTTTTGCGTAATATGGCAGCGTATGGAACAGTAAGGCGTTCGGGACGTCCCCCAAAAGGGATAAACGACGAATTCTTACAAAAGCTTCTAATTCCATGGTCTCTACAAAAGTCATAGCGATAAGATGCAACCTCAACGTCTCCTCAGAAACAGTTAGACGTGTTTTAAAATCTTGCCCGTATATTGCACGTGCAAAGCTGAAGACTGAACCGCTGTTAACATCTATGCATAAAGTTAAAAGACTGAAGTTTGCTCAAAAAAACATAAATACACCGTGGAGCAATGTAAGTTTCTTAAATGGTATACAAGCAAATATTACACTGTTTTTCTCGCTTTCGTAATTCTCACTGTTAAAATATTTTATCGTAGATCGTCTTTAGTGATGAAAAGAAATTCTCGCTGGATGGTCCAGATGGCTTTGATTCGTATTGGCATGATCTGCGAAAAGAACCAAAGTATTTTTCAAAAAGGGACTTCCGAGGTGGCAATTGTATGGTTTAGGGGGCGTTCAGTTCATATGGGAGGGTTTCTTTAGCTTTCACATCTTCACGAATGGATAGCACAGAATACCAAGATGTCCTTCGAAGAAATTTGTTGCCATATTTACGCCAGGTTCGACCTAATTCTCTAATTTACCAGCAAGACAACGCGTCTATTCATGTTAGTAGAAGCACAAAACGGTGGTTTTTAAGTAATAACGTAGAAGTCATTGACTGACCAGCATGCTCCCCAGACAGTAATCCTATGGAAAACATTTGGGGGCTCCTTGTTCGAGAAATCTATAAAAATAATTTAAATTATGACATCATTAGAGAGTTAAAGTAAGCGATTCTTGCTGCTTGGAACAGTATACCGGATAGTACTCTCGTAAACCTTGCAAACAGTATGAAAAATAGAATTTTTTACCTTATTCAGAACCATGGAGGCCCAATTAACTATTAATTTCTTTATATTACCATGTTCTTTATCATAAATATATTCTTTTGTACTTGGACCTATATTTATGTGTAGGACTCTATACGCATTTTTGATGTTATTTTCTTTATTTAGTTAAACAATAAATTTTTCTTCTGGCATTATGCGTTTTATTTAATATTTGTACGAATACGCTATCGTCGTCCATTTACAATATACTAAAAGTATGCTTTTTATAACAATTCAAGGTGGACCTATACTTATGTGGACCAGTGTATAGATATCTACCAAACAACGCGCCCGCTAGCGGACTCGAATCGCACGACATGACCTCGCCCGACCGGCTAAGCGGGAAATACAGCCTTAAGAAACGAACGTTCAGTCCGGACAAAAAATATTCGTTAATTAATCGCGTTGCCGTCGTGCGTCGGTGGCATCAAAAATTTGTTTTTGCAGGGTCTCAATTACAGTCGTAAATTTGACGACGAAACGAAATTTCGTACGAAAAGGAAAACGTTCGGCCCGAAATCCAGATCAAAATTATTTACAAATTACGCCCGAAGATAATGCGTTAATTAACTGCTAATATAAACCGGTAGTCCCGCAATAACAGTATAGGATCGTTAATATATACAGATAGGTATTTACTGTAATATGTGACTCGGTCCGTGGGTATATATATTTCTGTATTTGCAAGTAAATGAGCTCAGATTAGGTCATTTAGTTTAGAAAGGGTAGATTCTCTAGAGTTTAAGTAATTTGAATCCTTTAATTATAAAGCTTATTTACGTTTTTCGGAGGGTTTAGGCAAAATAAGTTTCGTTTCTTTAAGCCGTCCTTTGTGAGTTACCGGGTCGAGTTTCGCTCGACCTACTTGCAAACTTAAATAAGATTTTCTTTCAACAATTCTTTAAATTGAAGGATTACGCATCATATATCTCCTCGTCTAGAAAATCCGGAAATCCGCGATCCGAGGTATCGGTTTCGTTTTCGCTGTATGTGTGTGTGTGTATGCGCGCGGCAGAATACGCGTTCGGACTATTTAACATACGAAGCCGAAGCTGTAGTTGTAAGGGGATACACGTCACTGCGAGTTAGGTGGCCGCTAAGTCTTTCCGTAATGTGAAATGACAAAGTATGCGCTGAATTATAATCGGAAGGCGCATCTGCGATCTAAAGCGATTTATACTCGATATTTCGAGACGGCGGGGCGAGAATAATAATGCCTTTAAGTTTTTAGTAGATGGAAACGCACCTGAACAAGATGGAATTGCGGATTAACCTAAGCTGTAGTTTTTCGCCCGTCGCGCCGCCGTCGCCGCAGCCGCAGCCGCAGCCGCCGCCGCAGGTCCGTCGTCCGCTTATCCAACTAGTGAAAAATATCTTCCTAATAACTTGCCCCATCGAGGGGAAATTTGTATCCAACTTTTTAATTGGCGTTCTTGGGACGGGGCCGATTCAAGAAGGCTTTTCGCGTTCGAGGGGTGGCGGGAAAAACAGCCATCGTATAATAATAATTAGATGCAGCTTACAAGGGGACACTACATCCAGTACATCGAAATTTGGGACGTCGACTTTTTTTTGATGATTCTAGAGGTCAAAAACATACATACGTGTCTTGGCGTTTTGTCGAATGCGCCGTAGTTTTCAAGATATACATTAAAAAAGAAATCAAAAAGTGAAGTTGCCGTTTAATAACCGACCCCGTTAGTAAGTTTTTTTTCGATGTCGTTGTGTCGCTTTGAGTAATATTCTCGCTTCATAATTTGTAAGTCACTAGTTCGATCCCCGTGTCTCCAAACTTTTTTGTTTTTTATATATATTTTTTTAATTTCATAAGGACTTAATTATTAATACCGAGGGGTCGGTAACTATAGTAAATTTTATACACAGTAATACTAATTCAAAGTAATTCAAGTAATTCAAAGTAATTCAAAAGTAATTCAAAGTAATTCAATGTAATTCAGATCTAATTCAAACTAATACCATAGTAATACATGTAATACAAACGAATTCAGTCCAATTCAAACTAATACCTATTATGTATGTTTCACATAAAATAAGTAATATATAGAAAAAGACATGTACATAGATACGTATATATAAATGCAAACGTAGGTATACACATATAAATACTTATATGTTCTTTGCATTAAGGTACAGTTGATTTTAAAAGGATTTTAAAATATAAAAAATAAAAGATTGAACTCTTAATTTTTAAAATATACTCGATTGTTTTGAAATTAACAGTATTATATAAATTAGGGTGACGATTCCGTTGAATAAAATAAAGGGCACATTTTTTTGTTCAGAAATCAAAAATATAAATTTATAGAAACATGCAACGAGATCGTATTTGTAAACGGTTATCGAGACGCTGACTAAACATAAACAAATGAAACATATTTTTAGCGTTATCTATACATGTTCCGATTTCGTAGGAGCTCGCCTACGTTTCTTACATTTTTCAGCAGATTCCTTATTAAAGATTTAAAAAAAATGTTCAAAGAGCTATAGGCCATTCAATAAAAAGTCGTCAATAAAAATTATACAAAAATAACATTTTATCGATGATTTACCTGCACACATGGCAAAGATAGATTACCATTTATTCATACTGTAAAACTGCAAGGTGGTACGGCACCACTGTGTGAAACAGCATCATTTACTAACTTTGTAGTGATAATATGCATCGGAATAAAATTTGAATGGCCTAGATTACACCGAGTTGCACAGACGCATTACCAACCAAATCGGACGTTCTGGAGAACGCTAATATATTTTATCAAATATTTAGTCTAGATACGTTATTCACGAAAGATTCCAATGTACGTCGTGCATAAAAAGTTATTGAATTGTATATTTGTAATATTCAGTTTAAAGTTTTGAACGTGGCATATTCTACCACTGATTTACCTGGACACATGGCATGGCAAAGAAAGACGTAAATGCACATTAAAGACGGCGATCGTTAATGGTCACGCCATTTCTCGGATTTCAGTAACGAATCGTAACGGATTTCTTTAACGGAAAAATTACTCGTTTCTGATTTCGCTTATTTTTTTAATAGATACATAGGGTACTACAATTTTCTCGATCGGTCTCCGAATTTTCATCATATTTTACAATTTCTAATCTGACCTCACATTGCTTGAAGGTTTTGACTACTTTATATTAACCCTTGTGTTCCGGCACATTTTCCGATAATTAATTAAGTGCCGGTACTTATAATATAATATTTAAATTTATATTTACTCCATATTTATATTTTTTCATTAAAAAAATTTTTAAACTTAAATTAATATTGTAATTCAAAGTAATTTAAAAGTAATTCAAAGTAATACATGTAATACAAAGTAATTCAACGTAATTATATTACATTCTAGAAACAAATTACACACTAATGCATAAGTTACCGGACCCCTCGAGCGTAACACTCTGGATTCGAACCACACCGTGAATCGGCAGCAAATCCATCGTTTTCCCATAAGGCTACCCATATAACACCGGCGAGGGGTCGGTAACTATAGTAAATTTTATACACAGTAATACTAATTCAAAGTAATTCAAAAGTAATTCAAGGTAATTCAATGTAATTCAAAGTAATTCAGACCTAATTCAAAGCAATACCATAGTAATACATGTAATACAAACTAATTCAGTCCAATTCTAACTAATACTTATTATGAATGTTTCATATAAAATAAGTAATACATAGAAATAGATATGTATATGTAAATGCAAACGTAGGTATATACATATAAATATTTATGTGTTCTTTGCACTAAGGTACAATTGATTTTAAAAAGATATTTTAAAATATAAACTCTTAATTTTTAAGATATACTGGATTGTTTTGAAGTTAACAGTATTATATAAATTAGGGTGACAATTCCGTTGAATAAAATAAAGGGCACATTTTTTTGTTCATAGATCAAAAATATACATTTATATATAGAAACATGTAACGAGATCGTATTCCTAAACGGTTATCGAGACGCTGACTAAACATAAACAAGATTCCAATGTACGTCGTGCATAAAAAGTTATTAAATTGTATATTTATAATATTCAGTTTAAAGTTTTGAACGTGGCATATTCTACCACTACTTTTACCTGAACACATGGCATGCAAAGAAAGACGTAAATGCACATTAAAGACGGCGATCGTCAATTTCTCGGATTGCAGTAACGAATCGTAACGGATTTCTTTAACGGAAAATTTACTTGTTTCTGATTTCGCTTATTTTTCTCAACCAGTCTGCGAATTTTTATCATATTTTACAATTTCTAACCTGTTTCTAACATTGCTTTATTCACTACTTTATACTAATCCTTGTGTTCCGGCACATTTTTTGATAGTTAAGTGCCGATGCCGGCACGAGGTACAAGTGTAACTTCATACTTATATTTTTTATTAACACTAGATCCGTCAAATTCACGGGTTTCGAATTTCATAGGTATAAAAGCAAGAAGTGTTGTTTACGTATAAATTGTTGCAAATTTATATAGACTTTCAGTGATTTATTGGTATGAATATTTTGTACTCTATTCATTTTCCACTAGCCACCCTAATTTCAAATTTCCGTATGTGGGATACCAATTTTTTCGTATGACGGGTAATTTTGTCCGTAAATCTAATGTTAAAAGACTTTTTAAACATAAATTATTTTTGTAATTTGTGATTAATACCACATACAATAAATAATAGGAGTACATAGTAATTCAGACCAATTTAGCACTAACTTATACTAATTCATATTAGTTTTTAGCAGTTGACTCTAATTCAGACTTAATTTATAATAATTCAAAGTAATTCGGACCTAATACAAAGTAATGCAAAGTAATTCAAGGTAATTTAAAAGTAATCCAAAGGTAATTCAAGTAATTCATAAGTAATACAAAGTCATTCAACGTAATTCAAAGTAATTCAATGTAATTCAAAAGTAATTCAAGGCAATTCAAAGTAATACAAAGTAATTCAACGTAATTCTGTATTACATTCTAGAAATAAATACACACTAACACATAAGTTACCGACCCCTCGATTAATACCGACCAAATTGGTTGCTAGTATCGCATCGATGTACGACAAAATTTTCTTCATTAAAGGCGAAAAAGCTACAGAAGTTTTTTTGGGAGATTTTATTGTTAATAAAATTATGCATTTTTATACGACTCACATTATATGTGAAAATTAATAAATTTATAGAGTTGTCTTGTGTCAAAACTAGCAAGTTGGAACAAAAGAAAAGTTTGGAGACACGGGGGGATCGAACTAGCGACCTACTAATTAGGAAGCGAGAACATTACTCAAAACGCCACAACGACGACGTTGTCAAAAAACGTACTAACGGGGACGGTTCTTTTTGATTTCTTTTTTAATTTATATCTTGAAAACTACGAAGTATTCGACACGTATGTATGTTTTTGACCTCTAGAATCATCAAAAAAATCGGCATCCGAAATTTCGATGTACTGGACGTAGTGTCCACTTGTTAGATTAGATAGGTACGGGCATCTTCTCATTCATACGGACCTCATTGTCCGAAAATCCATTTAATCTAAATTATCCACATTACCAAAAAGGTCGATCTTTTTAAATTATAATCTAATAAAATCTAACATGGTTTGTTTGAAAAACTAATTCTAACAATTTCGTCCGGTACAAAAAATAACGTATCCTTACACAGTTTTCAGCAGGGTTGGTCTATTGGTTCGACTTTCCCCCGTATTTGACGTCAAGAATTATGTCATTCAACTGAACATTAGTGCGTTCTCGTTTTTTTTTCTCAATATGTTTTACAAAATGTTTTGTTTTGTTAATTTAATTTACGTTTTTACAAATAAATTTCTTTTTACTTACGTCATTTTTAATTACCTTGTTAGTTATCGTAATTTTAATATTATAAATTACGATTTATCGATACCCTTGCTTAACAATTGGGCGGTAGAGTTTGTCGATTTTGTTAGTTTAGGAACGATTAACGATATTTTGATTTGTGTTTTATTTGTTGCCATTTTCTGAATTAAATTTACTATTAGTGAAATAAAGTATTGTTTTTTATTGTTGTTGTTTACACGTTACGTTTCCAAGCCAAGCTACGTCTTGAATTTTTCAGAGTCGTCATAACTGGCCGTTGGTTATAATTTAAGTTTGCAGGTAAGAGTCAAAATTGCACATTCATAGAATGCAATGTACTTCCAAATAGACTGTAGCATGTGACTGTATGACCAGGCGTTTCGAATCGTCCACATACGACGATGTGGTAAGCAACATACCGCTGGTCGACGAAGTTTAAAGCGAAATGGATGATAGTTTGTTTTTTCTAAAGCAAAAATACCTATGGGTATTTATATAATTTAATATTTAATATCTATCAGAAGCGTCGTAAATCGAATCGTCGTAAAACGGGAAATGCCCGATATGCTCCTTTAAATGTAGACGTGTTTCAATAGCGAGTTCGCGTCGTAATACATTTCAAAATTATAACTTGTTAAGTGATTCGCCGATAACGAATATAGTATGTAAATTAATTATCCGAAACGCGCGATAAAAAAAAAACTACAACACGTGTTTTCTTCGAAAATAACCGGTCCGACAACTTGTAAAGCGGCGAAATTGATTATATACATAATTACTTATTATACGCAACTCGTTGTCAAAACGGAAACTTCGTTTCGATTGTTACTATGTGTGAACAAGAACCGTAGGTACAATGTGTCCACGAGTTCTGGGATCCTTTGATAGAGCCTAAACTTAAGCACAATAGAAAAAAATATTTTAGATTAAAGTTCTGCTTAATGAATTAGTTTAAGTAAAGAAAACTTCAGACGTAAATTACGAATACAATGATTTATCGAACGCATTGCTTATTTATTGTCTAACTCGTACAGGGTGCTCGCAAAAATTATTCAACTTTTCAAAATCAAAACGAAAATAACTTATTTATGTTAAATGGAACGTCAAATTTTTTTACATGTGCTGATATAGAATTACATCCTATTTAGATATTTTTAGTTTTTGTACTTGCGAGAGGAAGGACTTCATTTTGAACATTTAACGAATTAGTTGTAAATAAGTTATTTTTGTTCTTGTTTAAGCTTAGTAAGTTGGCCATTTTTCGGTTTTGATAAATAACATCTCTCATGAAATATCGGAAAACTTAAAATATCTTGGAAACGGTTATGTTTAGGTGTAGAAAATGTAATGTTCACTTGAAAAAGGACGTAATTATACATCAGCACATCTAAAAAAAATGTGACGTTCCGTTTAAAATAAATAAATTACTGTCGTTTTAATTTTGAAAAGTTGAATAATTTTTGCGACCACCCTGTATGAGTTAAACAATAAATAAGCAATGTGTTCGATAAATCAGTGTATTCGTAATTTGCGTCAAAAATTTTCTTTACTTAAACTAATTCATTAAGAATATAAAATTATTTTAGTGCAGGGTGGCATTTGACAAAATCTCAAAAAAGACATTTTTTTCTCAAAAACTATAAACTTTAAGTGCATATCACCTTAATACTTTTTGACATAAATTTACATGCTTAAGTAGAATATGCAAAAAAGTAGAGCGTTCTATTTAAAATAATAATAGTTGGGTGCTCCACTGCAATATTCGATCGCCCTGTATAGGTGAAAACAATTTTGTCTTGTGCAACTATTATAACCAGCATACTTTTATCCAAAAATTTTTTTTCTATTGTGTTTCGTTTAGACTGTATCAAAAAATCCCAGAACTCGTGGACACACTGTATATCACCGGGTATTTTTTTTCAATTGCAACACCGAACGTCGTTTATTTAAAACGTCACGAGCCGGACGACACATTTTTCAAACGAAAAATATACGTCTTTAACTTAATTAACTCGAATAATGGCCATTTTTAGCATAATTAAATATTCATAATTTTCGGGACGCGACGGACGGTTTTATTAGTGGGCCGACTCTTTGTGACCTTGTATTGTCGCATTTAATTATGTATTATACCTTTTAGCCTAATTAGCGTCGTCCGTGGTAGTTTTTACGTGGAGCTTCCTAGTCGGTGACAATTTTTCGACCTTACGTCGCTCAAGCTACGGACGTCATACGTCACGCTTTTGATTGCTTTTTTTTAAACGTCATTTTTAACGGAGAGCGTCAGCAATTCGTTAAATGAATTAATATTAAACGAACGCGTTCGTTAAAAATGTATGTCTCAAAGTGGAAACGGTTTCTATCTATAGCTATTCTATGTTGGTAAAATAAATTATTTAAAAAAGGGATTGCTGTAGGTATCATCGCCTTATGTTTTAATCTATATAAAATAATTTCAGTTACAATTTAAACTACGTTTGTTCACCGCTTAACTTAAAAATTGGAAATTACTACCAAGCGCCTAAATAGTATGCAACCAAACCGATTACATACAAACGTATAAGTGTAGGTAGAGCTTATGTCGTTCTAAACGGCGAAAGAACGATCAGTCCTTCGCCATTCACTGTCCACTCCTTTTCATTGGCGTAGGCACAAGCAATACAATTTTAATCGCCACTATAGAATTATTATCGCAAAACGTAATAGTACGCCATTGTACTTCGGTGTACAGGTACAATTAGGTGTAACGAATTTAATTAACGTATTTTTAGGTCAAAACAAAACAATTTAACCAACATAGTGTCGCAATACAGACGAGACACCGTCGACTTCGTATTAAAACGATGCACGCACTTGCCGAATATTGAAGTTTTCACAGATTTAACTCGATGTATTTTCAAATTAATCAAACAAATTACATTTCCAGTTATGGCCATTTTTTTTCTTTTTAACACCCAGTATATTCTTAAGAAAATATTCTGATAGACATTAAGGGGTATATTTGGTCAATCGCTTTGTTTTGACTTTGTTACATTTAATAGTGACTCACTCTGTATAGTCCTGAAATTTGTTGCAAAAGTCTAGATTATACAGGCCGAGTCATTGAAAAAATGCCGCGCGTTTTTCTCGAAAACGGTTAGAGATAGGTAAAAATGATTTATTATAAAAATTGAATTATAAAAAAGAGCCCGTCCGATGGTGACGTCTAATGACCTTGAAATCCATTCGTTTTGGAGTTGTAGACCTAATTAATCTTTTTTTAAATTAGATGCGGCATTTCTGTGAGGCGCAAATTGATAGTCCATAAAAAGCAAATCATTTTTACTTAGAAGTATTTTTCTAAACAATCAATCGTTTTGAAGAAACGAGCAGTTTGATTTAAAAAAATTAAAATAAGCTTAACAAAAGCAGAGAAATCAGTTTGACGGCCTCACGTGTGGCAAGTAATTATTTTACAAACAATCGATTGGACATTACAAAAATATCTTGTACAATTTGAAAAAGATAACTTATCGTTAGGCCTATAACTCCAAAATCAGTGAGTTTCAAGGCCACTCGACATCACCATCAGACAGAGTCGTTCATGTTCTACAATTTTAATAATAAGTAATTTTTACCGATCTTCAACCGTTTTCGAGAAAAAAGCGCGGCATTTATTTCAACGACTAAATAGTCAAAAATGGGGTTCAAAATAAAAATAGATATGTTTTAATTGTCGTAAACAGTTAAATAACGACATTTTTATACTAATATGCAGCCCTCGAATAACAACTTTAATATTTATATTAATTATCAATAAACATCGAAAAACAGACGTCGGTTATGATTTTGCACAACTACCGTCTAACCGAAAGGGCCCTTCTCGATGCTACATTTTTATTAATTTCGATCGAGGGCCTCGTTATAAACCAAACTTAATCGTTATTTTTCGTTTATTTTAATTAGTCTGCGAGCACCGGAAAGCTTTTCAACAAACACGGCCGTTCAGAATTTTTTAAGGTTTTGCGTTTGCAGCTTGTAAAGCTCGAAAATTGTTTTTGTTTTTTTTGTACATCAGTTCCCAAATGTCCTAATTTGTCACGATTTAATCTTTATTCTTTATTTCAAAAAAGCTTTAGAGCTGAAAGTACATAGATAATAACACACTTTGGGTTTGGTTCGGATAAGTTTGTGAGCCACATATATTTTTTAAATTTATTTCGGAATGACGTCAATTACAAGGGGTTTCCATAGAAATCTATTTGTTTTGACGTCATTTTCGTGAACGTTTTGTAAACGAATGGTTCGCGAATTGGGCCTCCGATGTAGTTTTTACAATTTCTTCTGCAAATAAAAGGCCTTAGCAATAAGCAATTTGTGCGAATTTTTGGACTGCGCGTCGTCCATTAATACAATGTAACGTCGACGTCGAAAAAGCCATAGGACGCCCGAATTAATTCCGAATCAAACAAAATATGTTTTAGAAAAGTATTGTTTAGAATTGTCGACGACAGAAGGAGAGCCCATTTTATCGTTTGAAAACAGAAGGACACGGGCAAAGACATCAGTCATCCAATCTTTTATTCGAAAATATAAAACGCTTAGAAAATGTTTGTTTGCTCTAAAGGGGGAGCGCTCTGGTTTCAGTTTCTTATATTTTATTAAAACGCCTCCTGCTTCGGCTCGGTTTTTCTCATTTCCCGTTCGCTTCTTCCCTTCGCGGCCGTTTACTTGTTTTCACTACTTACAAGAAAGCCCAATGTATATTTATGAAAATGTATGTAAATTTTCGCGATAAAAATAACGAATTTGCATAACTGAATATTTTACGTCGTTCCGATACCGAACCTGATATTTTATTTAACAAATAAATGAATTATTTTTGATCACCTAAAAACTTCGTCGCCCTCTTTTTCGGATTTCGAAATGCGACGTGGTGCGGGTCGTTTTTTTTTTTATTTTTTTCGTTTTTACTCAGCGTCGCGTCGCGTCGGAGGGAATTTAAACTTGGTATTTAATCCTGAATTTTTAATCTATTATAAATTATTAATGGAGTTTGTTTGTGGATATTTGGGGTTTAACATGCATAATTCAAGAGTTGCCGTCATGCATTATTGAGAGAACAACAAATCGTACTCAATCTATTATCCTTTTGGCGAATTTAACAATATTTACGCACAAAGTTTCTATTTAATCCATAAATTATTAATTGCTTCGGGGAGTGGTTGTTTTTGTCGACTTAAATTATTAGCAAGTATTGGAAATTTTATAAATTCGATTTTGATAGATACCGTGTAATATTTTCGCGTCGGGTTTCCAACATCCGCCGAAAGAACAAAGACGATATTAACGCTTTGCTTGATTTATTTTCCCCCGTGACAAAGTAAGACTGGGAGGAATGAAAATGATAAAGGAATATCCGCATGTCGGGAACAAATGGGATCCGAAAAACTTTAGATTAATTTTCTATAAACTATCCTCGTCGAAAATATTAATTTCATTTTGAAAGGAAACCCTCGACGTCGCCAATTTAATTCAAACACAGAAACAGTCGAAACTCAAAGGAAAACGAAGAACAATCGTCGGTGTATTGTACTGTATGTACGGCGTCGTGAAGGGTACTAGGAATTCAGCTTAAAGTGGGTGTTCGGGTGTAACCCCTCAAGTTTATCTACAAGTATGGCAGCTTCTAGGCTTGTCCTTGTTGCTTTGGCGACAAGGGCCCGACTAATGGTGTTATATGACCACTCTGTATACGACGAACAAAGTTAAAAATATTGCCAGCAAAACGTTCTCTTATTTCTACTTTATTAAACGCCTCCACTTTAGACTTTCCCTTTGAGGAAAAGAAAGCGCCAAGGACAAATACAGATACCTACCTACACATGTAGCTCGTTTTTGTTCTTTTTAATACTGTCAATCGATATGTTATAATAACCTCTGTTATAATAACTTCGTGTAGTAGACACGAAAATGTGACGTTTCGTTATCGGAACCGATACATCAAACGAAGATCTAACCGCGATGATACAAAAAATCACTTAAACCGAATTACCTGTCCGTATACCGTTTTTCCGAAACAACTTCGAAACGAACGAATGTCGCCCGCGCACAATTTCGAGATCGGCTCTAAAGGACCGATATCTAAAACCGACGCCGTTAACTTTAAATAAACAACCAAATAGGCGGAAAGTCGGCATTTGGATTTATAGCTTTGATTTCATCAGTTATTGTGGAAAACGACAAAACCTATTTCCTTAAATGATGGATTTTCAACTGTCGTAAAAATTCCGAACCGAATATCGAAGTCGAAAACAAAACAGGTTGCGAAGTCAAATTTTCCCGATTATGTAAACGGGAGTTTATTTAGCGGAAAAACTTAACGCGGAAGATCTCATCGTTACGGATATACTACGGGAAAACTTTTAAAGCTGCGATATGTGAAAGTTGGCAATCCCCGCGCGAATTGCAGCGCCAAATCTTTTTAATAAAACAAAAGGGCCGATTCCCACTTGCACATCTGCCAAAAAGATATCGCGCGCTTCCGAATCTATAAAACCATTGAAGTTCCGTTTTTAATATAAAAAACACTTGCTCGGCGTTTCTAACAAATTCGATGGCGATCAACGACGATGCCGGATAGATTTTAAACGCATTTCCATGATTTGCAACTATTGTCGGGGCCGTAAATTTCGGGGAGCGAGAGGGAAAACGTGGGGATGCGTGAAACGTTTATTGTGCCTTCGCAATTTTGATTAATGTCTGATGCGTAGGATATGTAACATATTAAATAAATATGATGGACGGGATATTCTAGAAAAGGAAGTAATTAAAACAAATAGTAGGTAATAGAAAAACTATTGGGAAAGTGCCAGACTTTAACAAATCTAAAATTAACAAAAATATTCGCCTCGCACCTCCACGATTACGGTAAAAAAAAATTCGAGGCCTCGACACTGACGTTGATATTCAACGTTCTATGCGACGCTAGAATTATTTTCCTCGTTCAAAGAAAAATCGAGTTGTTCTTTTAATTACTGACGAATCTGGGGTCGTAAGAGGTCGCGATTGAACACGAAAAACGTAAAATTTATTAAAAAAATTTTTTTTGCAATATCGCGTAATTTGGTGGTTAATTCGAATTTCTTTTATTTAATTTTGCGGTTTAATTCCGAGAATTTGATTTAATTATCGGTTGAATTAGATCGATTAATTTAATTAGACTTTCAATTACGCAATTTTGATTTTAATTTAATTAATTAATCAAACAGCGAATTTTTCCGCTAATTCGTGGAATTGATCCGCGAGATTACCTCGATTACGCGTAATTAGATCGCGGTTTCGAGAGTTCGTACGTAATTACGCGTAATCAAGGTAATCCCGCAAAATTGCAGAAAAATTCATGGTTTGATTAATTTAATTAAACGGCAAATTAAATTAAATCGACTAATTCGCAGTGATACGCATGCAGCGCATTCTTCGTCGCACTCTTGCACATCGATTAAATGGAAATCCAATATCTATTCCGTCGTGAAATAATCAAATCGTATATTTAAATCGAAATGGTCGAATAAACGTTGAATTCGAATTAAAAACTGCGTAATTAAAACAACGAATTTAAATAAAACCTCGACATTATAAAAATAAATCGCGAATTAAAATAAAATGGCTTCTTAAACGCCGCATTAAATACAAAACCGCGAAATTAAAATTAAAATCGCGTAATTAAATTAGGGCCGATTTTACAATTACCAGATAAACGTTAGATAAGCTATTCTCGGAAGAATTATCATGAAAACCATTGTCTCAAGAAACGTTTCCATAGCAGTTATTCCAAGAATAGCTTATCAGACGTTTATCTGGTAATTGTAAAATCAGCCCTTAATCGAACTAATTAAACCAATAATTAGATTAAACCAATCTCCAAAATTATTAATAAAAAAACACGAATTAATCATTTAATTATGCAATATCGCAAAAAATTGCGAAATCAACCGTCGAATTACATAATAATCCGGCAATTAACGCGCGAATCAATTTAATACGCGTCTTGGTAATATAAAAAGTGGTGGGGAGAAAGGTGAAACCTCTCTACTCGGAGGGCAACGTAGACAATATACTTCAACCAATCGCAATACCTACAAAAAAATTTGCCTGGAGAAATCTTTTAATGATTCTATTCCTTCCTCGTTATCCGAGTGAAATAGAATAAAAAATAAATACGAAAAAATTTAAAATCAAAGTAAATACAATATTATAGGTACGTAATACATCTATCTACAAATACAAATCTTCGTTAGGTAACGAAGAACGAAATCAATTATGTATTTATGACGACGAATAAATTGGCATCCGTAATTTGCTTATAAAAAGATCAAGAAATCAACTCTAAAATACGTTAATTGAAGACAAGGGGGCGCATTTTAATGTCAAAACGAGCTAATTTTAGAACAGAGGACGCGAAAGTAAACACAAATACGGATCGTTTTTCAAATAAAAAATAATCGGATTTTAAAAAGCACAATTATTGTTTGATGTAAGAGCGGCGGAGTTCTAGTTACAAAAAAAAACATCAAACGCCGTTTGAAAAACAAATGCGAAATTCGGAAATACGAACATTACGTTTTTATACAAGAGCCAGCCCTGGTTAGTCGAAATTCACATCCTATATTTCAATACGAAATGAAATGGTAATAAATCACGTTATCAGTTAGGAAAAGATTTGAAGCAAAACGCCAACATACAAAGCCGTCGAACATGCCTCGTCAACGTTTCCGTTCGAAAATCGTCGTTAACATAAAATTTGTTGGATAGTACGCAAAACTTGTTTAAAACGAGACAACGACGAACTGTTGCCGACATTAAAATAAATCAACACGTTATACCTACATATAGATGGAAAGCGTGGGGGAAAAAAAGAAAGAACATAAATTTTGGTCCCTCAAAGCCGGATTTGCTCTAAAAGATCGTCAACGTGAAGGCCGATTTAACGCGACCAACGACGAATAAAAACTTGGAAGTTCGGGGGTTTAAATCTGTACGTAAAACGGACGTTTAAAACCAACAACGATTTGTTGACCATCGGGAACAATGCAGAAACCTCGTTCGTGTTTGCGTTTGTAATGCACGAACCGGGACGATGCTGACGCAAACAACTCCTCGTACTTCAAGTGGTGAGTAAATGTACCATGAATATTAGAAAAGCGCTCGAAATAGAAAACGCGCGTCCCGTTTTGATATTGCAAAAGCGTCGAAAAGGAAACGGCTTCTGTTTGTGCATCGTCGGCATAAGTGCATTTGCAGGTTTCTGCGATGCAGTTCGGTGTTCGCCTTAAAAGTTGAAAAAGACTTGAAATTGCGGGAAACTGCACAGAATTAATTTCTTGTGCAGCTGTTGCTTGCGGCAAGTTTCCGTTGTTCTCTGTTTCACAAAAGGAAGTCCTTAAAGTACGTGAAAATTTAATTTGCGACCAAGTAGGTACTTCGAATTCGTTCGAACCGAACCAAAGTTGAAATTATATGCGAGGAGTTGGCCGGGATGCGCTAATCCGCGAGCGTTTAGGACGCGCGTTGGGCGCCAAATTGTAAAAATCTTCTAAAATTATTAAGAGAACCTAACGAAGTGTAACAAGTTTAAATTCAAGTCGAACGAGTAAATAACGTGTTTATAAAAACACAAACGTGACAACGTTTAACAATTGGTTCTTCGAAACGGATTATTTAGGGTGCTCGTAATCCAAAGTAAAATAACGCTTTAATAAACAGTCGTCAACGCGTGTATTTGAGAATAAGCAGACCAACGCGACGGAGACGTTTCCGACAATTTTCTGCAAGCGCCACTCGAAGTCGCAAATTATGACGCATCGGCCAATAAACAAGTGTCAGCTTGAAAACCGTCAACATCAAATCATAATGTATCGCGTGTCGCAAGCAATTTGTCAATTCCGTAAACGGGGGAGGGGGGATCATCGAGAACCACCGCTACTGATGTTAACCAATTTTTCTCAAATCTCCCGGTGAAATCCCAATCGTAAAAATTATTAGGTATCCGAATGAATAACGGCTATCATCGATAAATACGTAAAATTGTCGAGTCGACAACACGTGTTCAAGTTTACCTAATCGATTAACGCTCGACGTGTTAAAACGCGCCTAAAACGTTTTAAGCGTAACTAGGCGATTTTGGCCGCAAGACCGCAAAAATACGTAATTACGTAAACATAAAATGTTAGAATTAAGATTTTCCAGACATTTAAGTGGTAGAAAACTTTTGGAAAAAACTGTTGCTGTCGTTTTTAGTATCGCCGCTAAATTAAGAGTAGTTTTCGATGGTGCAGCCACCCCACATAATCAAGAATTTCGTTAGGTAATTGAACATTTCGAGCTCGATTATTCAAAAACAACTCGATGATTTAGGTGGTCGTGAAGTTGCCGATAATGTTACCGATCGGTATAGAGAATTGCGTTTTAATTGAGTTTAGAACGTTAAATATGTGCCTATATTTGTTGCGCGCAGTGTACATTTGTGACCTTTAACCGTCCGATAATTCTTTGGCGTTTATATTCTGCTACAGAACGCCACAACGCATCTTTTAACACGAGCAGTTCCGTTAGGCCTCGAAACGGCCTTATTTGCTGTTTCACCGAACATCTCTAAAAACCCGATTGCGTGGCATTTAAAATTCGTCGAGCTTATGACCGACCCGACCCGACCCGGTGTGAGAGAGAAAGGGGTGAGGGGCGGGGGTTGTAATTTAACAGGTGCGAGGATTAATTAAGCCAATAATTCCGACAAAGTGGGCCGTTAGAGATTGCGTAGCACCTAGTATACTTTATGCGGGTTGCGCGCCGTCGGTTTAAGACGAATATAAAAAGCAATTTGTCCAAGGACGACGTTAAATAAGCATTCGGGCTTAATGAAACCCCAAATAAGATTTCTAAAGGGGAAATTCGTGCGTCGTATCATAGAAATATGTCATCCGCGAGTTGATTAAAGTCGACATTCTTGTATATACCATGTTACGCAGAAAAACGTAATAACATCTTATTATATCTACCTAAATAGACAAGGGCATTTGCATTTAGGCGTCTCGTTTAAATTTAAGTGGCATATATGGCAGGCGCGTGCGGCGTCTCCCAGACAACGATGGCGAACAACACTTAAATTACTTAAAAAAAAAAAACTACCGGCGCCTTCAATTCGAAACGTAAAAAAAATACGCCTGAAACAATAAAACGTTAATCCTCTCGTCGTAAAAGGGGTTCGAGAACGCCATCTAATTGAACCCCTAACTGTCTGAATATCTGTTTCCTGCAATTAGTACATCAGATCCTCTTGGTTATTAGGCTGTCATTTTATAATGGAATCGATATCGGTCGTCTCCCTTCGCAACCATTCTTAGACTTGTCTTGTTATTGCAAGTCATCAGTGGCCTAACGATAACTACCTCTCGGTAATAATGTGTCAGTAAATGACACGAATCTCTTCATGTGGCAAATGCACGTTCTCGTTCTCGCATCTGGAGATGCCTACAAAATTCCGCGCGTTTAAATTAACGACATTTATTACGTATATATGTATATATATATATATATATATATATATATATTTGCAATCCGAAATTGCGTTAAAAGGGATGATAGATGATGTCGGAACGGAATTCTAGAGAATCAATCAATCAAGTGAACATAAATACAATAAGTAAACAAATCCGTACATACATTAGGTATTATTGCGTCGTAGTTCTTAGGGAGAAGAAGCCCTCATTTGAGATGTTAGACAAGCAGACATGTTCAATATTTGCGATGATAATAATTTCAGATTGTCGGGCGTACCACTGTTGACACAGTGTCGGCCTGTGCACAGAACTTTCATTAACGTACACTCCGAAACGTTGCGCCTCCGGGGCGAAATCGATCGAAGAACGCTACCGAGGTGGAAAAAAGTCAACACAAAGGACGTCTACTAAGATGCGCCGAAATTTATTTACGAATTATAAATCTCTCGTGAAAGTTCAACGTTTCGCAAAAACGGGGGCGGCAATTTATTTGCCGGAATTTGTAAATACCGTCCTTTTGTACAATAAACAAACTTTAAAGCCCCTCCTATTATATAATAGCGCGTCGAAGACTCGAGCCCTTGGCAATTTATGAATTGAGAATTTGTCGCCGCGCCTTTTCCCGCTGACGGGCGTTTATAAAAAATATCTTAATTGAGATGACAAAGAGAGAACAGGTATATTGCGGAATAATGAGCGTTCTGCTGTTCCAATTATTGGAGGTTTAGGGCGGAGTGCTTCGGAGACGCGCTACTCCCGGAGCGGTGCTTTCGCGAAAATTTAAGAGTCGCATTTGAATCGTTTCGACTTTTAATTCGGTCGAGCCATTTAGGAAATTTCATTCAGACGTGCGCATGGATTTATTCTGATAATCAAAGAACATGGAGGGTCCTCGGCTTTATTCTACGGCGGACACCCCGAAATATGCCCTTCGCGTGTCCATCGTCAAAAATCTTGCGGATGACCTGATGGAGTTAGTCAAAGTACCATGGTTGAAAATCTGGAGAATACAGGGGTTGGATCCACGTGTCCAGAGGCGCATCATCATGAGCAAGAAGAACCTCACGCCTTCCCTTTCGGCGCATCCAATTTCCGACATTGCGCTCCAAGAAGCCCTTGTAGACGTAAGCGTTAACAGATCACCCTTCGTCCAAATACTTCTTGGTACTAATGCTGAGCCAGCTTCTCTCGAATTTGCTCCATCTTTTCCGATCGATCTTCGCTGATGTTGTATGGGCTATCAAGCGCGTCCCCCTTTCCGTCCCCGATCCGTTTCGTCCATTGCTCAACGGTTCGCGTTAATAGCTGCCACACTTCTGTTTAGTAGGACGCCGAACAAGATAAATTTCCGTTATTCACTCTATTTCAATTTCCACGTTCCCACGATCGAGCGAAGGATTTTGTGTCGATTTGGATGACATGGAATGAAATTACCTATGATCTCCGATCTACGATCCTATTACCATGAAAATCGATCAGACGTCGATACAAAATTCAAAAACCCGCTGGAAGCTTGTATTGGGTTGGGGAATAAGTTCGTAAGCGTTTTTATATTTTCTTTTGTTTTACAGCGATTTTTTTGCTTTTGACAAAGTGTATAATATTCATTCGATAGAGCTCTTTCTGCTCTACAAAACTGTGCTAATCGTCTTTTTGAGTAATTTAATTTTTTATTACTTTTCAGGCTTAGAAGTGGAATATCTGCTCTTCTTCGCTTCTCATCGAGGCCAAAAAGCTGCTGAAGCAACCCGGGACATTTGCAACGTATACGGAGAAGGTGTCACAGGCGAGTCTACAGCACGGAAATGGTTTGCAAAGTTCAAAAATTGCGATTTTGACATCGACGACACGCCCCGCAGCGGAAGACATTCTGAATTCGACGAAGAGCGTCTCAAAGCACTTTTGAAGTAGGACGGTCACCAAACAAGTCGTGAATTGGCCGAAAAAATGAACAGCGATCATAAAACGATTCTCGATCATCTTTATTCAATGGGATTTGCCGAAAAATTGGGAGCCTGGGTGCCTCACAAGCTTAACGAAAACAACAAAGAAAATTGCTTCTCAACATCTCGCCCGCCATCGAGCAACACGCGGTCATAAAGAGCGCTTTTTGTACCGAATCGTCACGGGAGATGAGAAATGGTGCCCATACATAAATATGAAGCAAAGAAAGGAGTGGGTGACTCCAGGAGATACGCCAAAGCTGAGAGTCAAGCCTGACCTCCATCCAAAGAAGACCATGATCTGCGTTTGGTGGGACTGGGAGGGCATGGTGCACTGGGAAATGCTCGAAAGGAATGCCACGATCAACAAGGAGCTCTACATGGGAGCCCCAGCTACACCGCGTGACCGAAAAGACCCCATCAACAAGGCGAAACCATACTTCTTCACGACAACGCCAGGCCCCATGTTGCACAAGTCGTCAAAGTCGCACTCCAAGAGCTCGGATGGGAGGTCCTTCAGCATCCGCCGTATTCTCCGGACCTTGCACCGACGGATTACCATCTTTTCCGCTCCCTGTCGAACCATATGAGGGGCGTTACCTTCGACAATGAAGAGGACCTTAAAAACTGGCTCAACAACTTCTTCGATACCAGACCGTGCGATTTTTGGCGGAACGGCATCGACAAATTGGTCGAGAGGTGGGAGGAGGTCGTAAACAGCAACGGCGAATACATAATTGATTAATTTATTGTTATAACTATTGATTTTTGTTTAAACAAAAGTCTTTGATAAAAACGCTACGAACTTATTCCCCAATCCAATAGAAACCACCCACGCAAACTATTTATTTAGAAGAAAAAAAGACAAACGCCCGACGGTATCGACTTCCGAGATTTTATCGGCGGCGCGCACTTATATTTGAAAATCACGCTTACTCGATTAAATGTTAAACTTTTCTACATTTTACGATCCCCATTCGGACGGACGACTCCCAAAATTCGCTTTGAGGGGATTTACGCGGATAAATACGAATGCAGTAGAACGCAATTATCCGTCGGGCCTCCGAAAATACAACATTACCAACAACAAAACTATTGAAAACTACTTCTGCTTTATGTTCCCCTTCAGAATTTCCAGAAGCAACGCGACCTAATCTCCTGACCTATTGGTTGGTAGCCGTGGCGAATGTACCTCCATTATCCGTCGCAGTGGCGATCCCGACGCCGACGGATAATCGAAGTTTCGCCGTATTTAACATTAAAAAAAATTTGGAAATCTTAAGCAGACAGGTAGTGGCGCCACAATTTGGGTAGCGCACCGGAATCGACTACTTACGAAAGTTTTCCGGATGGGGGAAAAGTTCCAATTAATTAAACCCCTTCGTTTCGCTAATAGATCCGAAAGTATCGGCGCGCCGAAATTAAGGTCGTGCCGATGCCGCCGTACCGCGTGCGGGCGATGCATTATATGGTGCTCGCGCTAACAACAGATAGAAAATTATCTAAGGGCACCTTAAAAGTTTTTACGAGGTAATTAACAAGAGATTCTCCTTTTTAGAGTACTTCTCGTAATATGGGCGGTAAGTGCATGAGTTACTTCCTTAATTAGTTCCTTCGCGCTCGTCGTTACACAACCCCTGCCATTATTCGCCCTACTATCGAAGTTTCGAACAACTTTCAACAACTGCCGTTCATGATTCATGTAACTGATACCATAATTATCTGACTGCCTGCACGTTCGGTTGTTTAATAAAACCAGACGTGCTTCCTCGACGTCCACGCTGAATTTTATTGATGAAACTGCATTTGTTTAACGTAATAGATATTGGATGTCGCGAAATCTCGTAACGAAACGTGAGTACGTCCCGAGTTATTATTTAATATAACTAATTTAATTAAATCCAATCTCTCCGATCGGAGCTTCGGGAACTTAAAAATTATTTTCGTATATTATAAGTTTGCAATTCTTCGAATAAAATCTCGTAAGGAGGAAGCGAGGAAAATTCCAGGACCCGGCTTCGATTTCCTACCCAGATCGAATGGTTTTCCTCGTAACTTTCTAAACTTCGTTTCGTTCCTCATTTAAAAACATACCAATTTTCTATATATATATTATTTTGTTCTTATTTTAGTGTCGCGACACAAACAAAAATCAATAAAACGGCAAAGCCGTTAGAACACAAACTTTTCAATATCGATTGAAGGGGGATGAAATTATGCGTGAAATGTAGTTAATGTAGCCGATACCTTTATACGAATTTTCCACGATATCCCCGGATATCCACTTTCGACAGGTCTAAGGCTGTTTGACGAATGGCCTACGTGCCACCACTTCCGCGAAAATTACGTGGAAAGAGAGAACCGTCTGTCCGTAAGTACGCCGAGATAGACGTGTCAACCTCATTTCGCGAGCAAAGTAGATTACTTCGGAGGATTTGAATATAGTATAGGACGTGCGAAGCCCCGACATCATATCTTTTAATAGGATACATTCCGAGAACGGCCCCGCCGTAAATTTCGTCGTACAGGTGCGTTGGGGAAATTTTTCTACGTCGCCGAACGCCGCCACGCAGCTGCGTCACGAAAACGCGGCATGAGTCGAGCGAGCGTTGCCGTTCCCGCTCCAAAATCGTCGACCGTAACGAGAAGTTCGAACGCCGACGTTGAAACTTTTTTCACAATTACCTAAAACTTTCTAAACGTGATTTATCGAGTCTCCGTTCGTTATGGGAATCTGAGCCGTGTCGGACTATTTAACCGACATACGTTGCTCCGAAAATAGATTTTACGTTCTCAATGGAAACTTGAAAGAATTGTAAAAACACATTGTTAAACTCTTAAGGTACGTTTTCCTAGCTGCGGTTAGACGGCTCTTGGGCCAGTCGCCCTTTCTCGCAGACAATCTCGAAGTCACGTTGTACTGTAAATAAATTGGTAAATCGCACACACTAACAATGCGACGCCGTAATTTACAAATTCGAACTACTAAAACAAGCACTACCGCTCTGTACCACTAACGCGAATGATCTGAAGCGGTTTTGCCGGAATTCTATATATAAATGCATTCGAATTTATACGTGGATACTAGGAAATCCCGTTTTTATTTTAAAAACATTCTGTTTTTTAGTTGCACTCCAATAAGATATCACGTGAAATTAGGTGGCGCACATGTTTTATTAGTTGCTTGGTATTTTATCGGCCGCATAAAAATGCGGTTAAACTTTTATCTGGATTATGTTTTGTAATAGGGAAATTTTCAATGCTTAACGGCACACGAATAGTTTTTAAATTAAAAATAGAGTAAATTTATAATTCTGCGGTATAAAGACAGTAGATAGTGATTATTCAAATAATTTTACTGCATAAAAAATATATAATTTTAGAATAAATTTCCTAAAAAGTACATATTTTAAAAATTTTCGGTCATTATCTGCATATATTTTTTTATCAAACTCCACCACGACCCATGTAATAGCCCAAGTTCCCGTCGCACAAAAACCTACGTCACAACACTACTAAAATTTTCTTCGTGTTTTAAGAGATAATATGATGGGAAATATTCAACCGGTGGCAGACAATTGAATTTTTGTTTTAATCATTTTTGATAAACTTGATACCTACTTGATAAAATTTATTATAGACTTTAGAGAAATATCAATGATTTAAAATTATTGTGGTCTGTCTCGCAAACCTGGCGGTCCACCCTCCAAATGAATAAATTTTCAATATGTCACCTACTGTATAAAACTACACCGCGTTGTTTTTTTTCAAATCATAGTTTTAATGGTCTTTACATCCATATTGTCCTTTTGGCCATATACATGTCTGTCGATGTAAAAATGTATCCAAGTATGGCAAAAATTGAAGGTGAAAATTCGAAGGGATGACACCCCTTAGGATTTTCATCCCTAATTTTTGTATTATAGTGTACGTCTTGAACAGCCATTTACAAAAATATATAGTTTGTTGGCGATAGCTCTTGTTGTTTCACAGATCATAAGCAAAATTGAAAAAAGCTCCAATTTTCAAGGGTGGATTTCACTCTCTTAAACCGCGTAAGGGCACGAACGGAATACGGCTCTTGATTAGGGTTGACTAATACTACAATCCTGCAGTTTCAATTTTTTCTTAAATTTGTTTGTTGTAAAATCTCTTAGGTAACGACCATTAGGCTGAATTTCCATATGTGTCACGGCGTTTAGAGTCGCCCATGCAACGAGCAAGTAATGCGGTAAGCAACATACCGCTGGCCGGCTCGAATTACACGACACGATCGCAACACAACAGACCGAGAGGATATACGGCCTTAAGTTGCTGAACGATACGATACAATCAGGCTCAAATTCATAACAAAACTCATTCTCGTGGTCTTTATTGGTCAGTAAAAAACTTGAAAAATCAATGAAGTACTAGTGGCAGAACTACTTAAGAGGCAGCTAATCAGAACGCAGAATTTAGACGACGCACGATGATCACCAATGTTGTACACAAAGGTCGAAACGGAATTTGGTTGGACATGTTGTTCGCAAATCGTCAAGTGAATAGGTGAGTGGCATTACGAGATGGCGACCAAGAACAACAAAAAGAAGCGTCGAGCGACCACAGAAAAAGTGACAAGGTGACGTCAAAGCAATCGCTGGAAATACATAGCGCCAAACAGCGCTGAATAGGACAATTTGACAAAATCTACGAGAGGTCTACATCGAACGGCGGATGAAAGAAGACGACATAAATTATATGAGAACTGCAGAACGTGGAACACAATGTAGTTGTTTGTAAGACTTCATCTTACATTTTATCACATTTTTTCTAACCGCTTTCTCTAAATTTCGTACAAGATACAATAGTTATTTAAGCATTAAGGGCGTAAAATAGGTATTTATAGACCGCGGCGTGTAGATAATAACCCGAGCCGTGTGCGGGCGTCATTAACACGTCAAGGTCCATAAACAATAGTTACGCCCGAAATGCATACAAAATTTTATGCACAACCATTCGTCGCGGTTTAGGTAAAGTTGTATACCTATTTAAATTATACAGGAAACGCAAGAAATCAAGTAGTTAATGACATTATCGTTTCCACGATAACCCAGGAATTGTATATGTATAGAACATATAAAGTCGATCGTTGAATTTAAATTATCACAGGGAAAGGGTGTAAATATTTGCTCTTATTAAATTAAAAAAATTTAATAGTTACAACGTCCGGTTCTGGGCACCGCGTTGGGCGCCAACTGCCCCCGCCCCCCCCTCAAAAAAAATCCTAACGATGCCGACGCACTTTATTGTCAGCAATTTTTCCCCATTCGAAACGCAATTAAATTTATTTTTGCCGCGCCGTAATGTATTTGAAATCCCGAAAGTAAATATCCTTGTTTAAGTTTTTATTGCGCCATTCGCCTCCTCGCGATCTACACGCCAACAACAAATGCATCTGCTTTATATCGTAAAATGTAATTGGGGCAAAAATTATTTTATTTCCTTGTATTTTACGATCGTTTGTTTTATTAATTGGACTCGTCTCGTCGCGTCCACGCGCTTTATCGTTTTTTCTTCTCCGTTTTTTTTTTTATTACCTATAGATAAACTACCTGTACATATTTCCGGATTTGGCTCGAATTTCGATATCGGATTTAACGTTCGGTTATTATGTGTACGGCCATTTCGTTTATTAAGAGGCGACTTTGTAAATTAAGCACGTGCAACGTTGTGATAAAATTGGCGCATCCGATCTAATAAAGTAATTTGCTCACAATCATCCGAGTCCCTGTTGTGTAGTTCCGGTCCATTATCACCTTCCGGATTGTTTTCTATCGCAGGTGAAGCCTTTATTAATGTTCGGCGCTAGATTGATCGCATACCCGAACGCGAACTATTCGCAAGGAACCCCAAGGGCTTATTCTGTTAAATTTAACGTAATCAACTTGCTATTTTTGCTAATTTTCTCGAATTCCCGTAATTATTCTTGGTGCGGCCCACAACGTTCAGTTGCCCCTCTCCGAATTAATTGGGGCAAATTAATAAAATACAACAACCGCGTCCATTAATCAATCTTAATTAATTCGAACAATTTTTCTGATTGATGTTAGGTACGCGAATTATACGACAAACGTTATTTAATTTACCAAATTAGATAATACGACGGTCGAAAATTTCCGACAGTTAGGTACATACGTAAATTGATTCAAATGCGTTGCAAAAATGAAAAATATAACGGTGGTAATCATGCGAAATCAACTAATAAAAATATAATTTTGAACTTTATTGTTTTTAAATTTTGTTACTTTTATTGTAGGTACTAATTTATGAAAATTTTGAAAAATGAAAAGTTTCAGTTTTCTTTGGGCATTTAGTTTACGAGTTATCGCGATCTATAAGCTATGGCGAGCGTTTTCTTCAGTTTATTATAAGCTTTAATTTGATGCGTTACAAGGTTATGTTACTAAAACTATTATTTTAAACAATCTCGTTAAATAACTTTACACTACAATTACACTAATTGAGAATATAAGTGCCCAATTTCGTAATGGCATCTCGATGGGATCCTATTATAAAAAAATATATTGGCCAATAGTGCACAGGGAAAAGTAAACTAAAACGTACTATGCAGTTAACGGGTTAATTATTTTGTATCAAATTGACTGAAAATTACATTGTTTACCTTACAACATTTGACGTTTTAATTAGTGAAATACGTATCATAAACTTTGTACTTGGGGGTATTCGTTCTGAATAAGTTCATCCCTTATACATCTGGGTACAGGGTTGGTTCGTTGTTTCGACTTCCTCTCTCACTGCGTTGTATATTTTCGACTGTGTGACTTTAAGGGTCAACAAAAATTTTAGTTTTAGCATTTCGACAACTTTTCATACACCTTGTTTTGATTGACAGCTCAAGGTTGACAACTAGCCCCAGCTACTCATAGTAAATAAGTAAATGTTTAAATAAATCTTTAAGGGATTCATTTATATTTTAATTCATATTTTATTTTATTTTCATTATTTTATATTTTATTATTTATTTTATTTTTTTTTAATTCATTCATTGTACAACATAAGTAAAAGTTCACCCTTTGAATTTGAACATTCCTAATTTTGGTTTTGTACTAGGCAGTTGTAGACTGATAATAATTGTACGTGTTACGTGTGCTTTGAGTTTTACTTTGTTATCTATTTAGTTATAATTTTTCAAGTTCCTTTTTAGTTTTAATTTTATTAGTGGTTAGGGCTTCATAATTTTTGTTCAAATAATTTAGTGACTGCTAACCTTATACTACCTAAATAAAAAAAACATGGGAATACATTCTAAAAAAAAGTTTACCGTGTGGTGCTCAAAGAAGAAGTACTTTTGAAAAAAAGTAGAAATAAAAAGTGAAAAAGTAAAAAACACAATTAGCAATAAAAATATTTTTAAGTGAGTACTGAATTAATTTTATCAATTTATTTGTTTCTAATAATTAACATAAATACAATACGTAGACGCCAGATAAATAATTGTGGAAGACGATTCGAATAGAAAGAAATGCTTTAAATTTTGCAAGCATCAACATCATTACAAAAAATACGAATTTATAGAGTATAAGTAATACACAATACTTTATTTCTGAAATTTAGCTCGTCACGGTTAAAAAAAATATACTTCTAACATACAATTATCCTTCTTGTAGAACAAAACACATGCTTTTAGACACGTAAAATTCAATTTATTAAGTAATTTCATGATATCGACGCAGTTTTTCCAAAAGGGCGTAACCCACAAAAAGTAAATTTTACAGGAGAGCACATTTTATGTCGTCGCATAGCTATAAGAAGATACGTTTCGCGGAAATAAAAATCGATTTTTCCGGTGGAAAAAATCGGAATATTGTTACCAGATTTTAACAAATGAAGCCTTTCATTTAAATGCATAAGATAGTCAGAATAACTCATTTTCACAAAAAGTGTCGGTTACGCCCTTTTGGCAAAACGCCATCGATATTTGCTTTAATTTGACTTTTAAATTTTTTTATGGCGTGTATGTTTTATTGTTAAAATTGCAGCGACTTAAAAATGATAAATTGAACTTACAACTTGTTCTTTGTTTTTTTTATCTACTATAAATTCTAAATTCTATAATAAAATTTCATTTGCTAACTTTCCTTTCTAACAAAGTTTACAAACGCAGTATGTAACAAGAATTTTTTATAGATTTCAGGTATGCAAAAATGTGTTAAAATTTTAGAGTTAACGCCACATCCAGTGAAAACGGAAGTCATTTGAAAATTTGATATTTGATAAATATGGAAAATCAAATTTTAAATGTAATAAAAACTAAAAAAATGTCATTAAAAATCGTTTAGTAAACAAATAATTCGAATACGAGGTCATGTGGCGTTATTACTCTGTAATTGCTCTAATATTCGATTAAAAGACTATTTTTTAAAAACATTTTAAAAGGCAAAAAAAGGTAAATGTTTTATAATAGCATTATAAAAACAATGTTATTATACTTTGCGGCATTCTTACCTGATCCAACCCCACCTAAGAGGTTTAAACGACTCGTAAATTGTCTACGGTTTATTTGTAGTAAAACACGCCTCATCTTTTTTTACATCTGTTAATATAATAATTGTTTACAAGTACCTGCCTCGGACCGGAAAGTTTAGAAATTAGAAATAAAATGTGTAATGTGGGCTGCCTACGTTTTTTTTTTATTTTAAATCAAAATATTTACCAAAAAATTGATTTTGAAATTGATCTTATAGCCTGTTAGATTATTCCATGCCTTATACATTGGTTTAAAGAAACTTGTTATAGAATAATTATATCGCAGAAAATCTTATATGACCCGTGTACCTACTATTTATTAAATTTATAATTAAATAAAATTATATTCAAAAAACTGAAGTCATAACCTGTTAGGTGTTACTGTAGTAGTTAATTTAAGAGTAGTTTAAGTAGTTATTTTTAGTTTTTAGTAGTTAATTTAACTTCAACTCTTAAATTGTTACAACAAAATTATTTAACAAAGTACCGCATATTTCATGCTTTTCTGAATAACTGCAGAACATCCTTAAGGCGATAGTAGACGCTCGAAAATGAATACTTATATATCGTTTTTTTATCGTTGGTAACAACTTCGAAAAGTTCCTTGACGTTGTAAATGATGTATTTTTTATAATTATTTGATATTCTGTAATAAAAATTTATTGACATTGTACGATAACAAAGATAAGTTTTTAGATATTTTCGCAAAATCTATGGGGAATTTATAACATATTTTTACATTTATAGAATCTGTATTGGTTTATCTGGATGATAATATCGATAAAAATTGAAACTTCCCTTTAGTAATCTCGCAATTTCAATTTTTATAGTTACTTATGACGTGTGATCATAAAACGTCTATAAAAATTAAAATTGTGAGATTACTAAAGGGAAGTTTGAATTTTTATCGATATCATCGCCTAGATAAACCAATGCAGATTCTATAAATGTAAAAATATGTTACAAATTCCTCATAGATTTTGCGAAAATATCTAAAAACTAATCTTTGTTATCGTACAATGTCAATAAATTTTTATTGCAGAGTATCAAATAATTATAAAAAATACATCATTTACAACGTCAAGGAACTTTTCGAAGTCGTTACCAACGATAAAAAACGATATATATATATATATATATATATATATATATGTATTCATTTTCGAGCGACTACTATCCCCTTAAGAAATTACGTAGTTCAACTGGAGATTAGTGCATTTAGCTTCCTCATCGGTACATTCTTCGAAGTGTTACCAAGTTAAAAAAATTCCAAAAAAAAAAAACGGTAATCTTCGTACCTACAGGTGTGACACGCAACAAAATCGGACAAGCAAAACAAGCATCAACTCCTAATTAATTTTCGTCCGTGGCCCCTCCTCTTCACCTTTCTTATAAACAACGGCGCTCGTCAAATAAACGGCAATCGTCGAAAGTTTTACTATCTACCGTATGATTTTAACGCTAACGCCACCGTCGACTGGGAATTTGCAGTTAACGGTGTACAAGTAATATGGAACTATTCAGGTGCCGTTGCCGCGGCAGATTGCTTTAATTTGAGACTTCGGGAGTTCGAGAAACTAATTCTAGAGTTTCTAATTTCGGCATCGAATCGGAACCGCAAAATCCCCTGCACCGCTATTATTGCTATTATTATTCTAAATGCATTGGCGCATTACCGTCGTCACTGAAATATTTTGGGAAACCGATTGAACGTGTCAGTTACGAGAGTGCAAATTTGAAACGAAAAACCGTATTCTATACGTGTCTAATGGAAAGGCACTGCGAACGTGCGCATCAGGTATAAAAGCTGCTTGTGTCGCGGCTTGCGAGCTCGCGGGGGTCCGACCGCTACGCGGCGCGGCGCGGCGCGGCGCGGCGCGGACGTCGAGCTTTGCGGATAACAACTTCGCCGAACGACGCCGGATTTTTGTTTCGGCACTGCGGAAATGAAAATGTCGGGCTTTTTCAGTCGTACACCCTCAGAACGCCGGAAGTAATACAATTACAGAGACGATCGATCGCCTTTAATTGATACGGTTTTAATTAAAATTTCATGCACCCAGTACTTAAATGTAAGGAAGCGAATAACCGACTCGAAACAAAATTAAGACGCCCACTTGACCTGCCCGTTTCTCGTTTACTTGACGAGAAGTTGAGTGCGTTATGAGTAACTTGCGACTTTAAAGTTGCGAATGCTCATTGTCGGATATTATCTCGCGCGGCGTTTTCCGGCTTATTATGTGTCGCGTCGCGAATTTTAACACCTCGCATTGTCAGAGCAGTCGAAAACATCGTCTTCGCTTAACATTATCATTCTCGTTATTTAATAAAGGAAAATTATGGGCGTTGTAATGTAATTGCTCGTAACGAAAACAAAACCTTGCGAGAAATTCAATTAAAAAATGTTTCCCAGCCATTTACAAAAGTCAAATGGGTTACGACCCGTCGACTTCGCCGACCCGCGGAATTTAAAAAGACGTTCCAGACATTTAAACGACGATCACAAGATCTGAATTGAAATCTTGGAAATTTGCGTTAGCGACTGCGGTTGTGCAAACGATAACACATCGAATTAGTACGTTAATGGTTGTTATCAAACATTTGCTCGTTGTAATCGAATTATAAAGACAAACTACGCCGTTTCGCGAATAACCACGTTCTTAAACCATCACGTTTCGCGGTTCGTTCCCTATTTGCGCCCTTTATCATGTGTAAATATATGTACTTAAAAGTAAACTCGGATTCGATATAATTTTGCGGACGACCTTGCGCAGCCTTAGAGTGTGTTTGATGTACGTATATTATGTAATATCAACATTAAACATGAGAAAATTGATGCGATGACTGCAAAGGTCAACCGCAAAATTAGATCGAATTCGAGTCTAGCAAAATAAAACCACCTACAATTAGATTATTCGAAAAACTCGAGCTTTTCGGCGAAAGAACACAAATCGAAAACCTTAAATTATTATTTGATAACGATAGCCACGCAAATCACATGTTAATAAAAACAAGACTAGTGCCCCTAACTCGACCTGTAACTCAAATTGACCAAAACAAATGAACCGCCACAACAACGATGGTAAAATGAGAGCTAGAAAGAAATCCTCTACCGTCTAAGACAAACAATGTTCCTAAACGTCATCGAGCTATCGGAAATAATTACTTTAACATTCAGTAGAACCTCGATAATTCGACCGTTTGCTGATCTGATCGCTTCTTAAGTAAAATGGGTCAACATAAAGACTTGTGAAAAGTAGAAAAACAAATTTGTCTCTTTTGTTTATACAAATAAAATAAATACTTGTTTGCATTGTTTACGTGTTCACTAATTCCAACGAATTTATAATTCCGGCTCCAATTAGTTCGGATTAACGAGGTTCTACGTTGTGTTCTATATGTACCTATACGTGGATAACCGGTATCGTTTTTTGCCCCACCCCCCGCTAAAGGGCTAAAAACTAAATCGTTTTATAAGGCTTGTCGAGCACTTCCACATTCCGAACACATTGTCAGGTTTATAGTTAAGAAGTTACTGGGGGGTCAAAGTGCTAGATGGCGTGACCGTTATCTTATAAAATATTAAAGATAAATCAAAAGTAATTGCGGGATCGCAATCGGTAGATTAATAGCATTAAATTTACTTCCGGTCACTAATTTTTCTTAAGCATTTTCGCTAATTATAGTTAAAAAAAATATACACATATACATATTACCACCGATTGTGAGTAAAAAAGAAACCACAATATTTAATTTTAAACACCTCGATTAAAATATTTTCTATGTATATTCTCTAGCCATTTAGGTAACTGATTGAATTTAATGCTAATTTATTTAAATAAATATTGATATAAACGATTAAAACCCCTTATGTTGCCTGAATTTATTTCTGACAAAAAAATTATAGTAATAAAATGTAAACGCAAATTGACCTTAAAAAGACATTAATTGATTTTTTATATAGTATATGCAAGATGTCCTCCCACGATTTTTGAATTTACGATAGGTGTAACGGACTAAAAACTTCGTCAGATGCAACAAATGTATTCCTTTTAAAATCTTCTGCTCGTCTCAAAAGTCAAATTTTGTGAAATAAAAATTTAGATTTACTACACTACAAAAAAAACTATCCAACATTACTGAAGTTTTCTACAAGTAAACTATCAATTATACTTTTACTATAAATTGAAAACGTGGACACACTTTTTCACCAGATTTTTACCTCTTTCGATTTTTCCCAACTATGGTCCATCCTTAATTATTATCAACAATTAATTACCTAATAAAAAGCATCAACAAATCCAATTTATAATAAAAGTATAAATAGCAATAATGAATGAATAAAGGTAAAGGACAAAAACTGTTAATTGAAAAGTGGACGAGCTAACGTCTACAATTTTAAATCTGCGTTAATCCAATAGAGTACAAACCCAACATTTCCAACATTTTTATACCCTAGAGCTCATTCTAAAATATCCGCAGGATGTTGAACACCTAACGTAATCTAAAACTGAAGTCTTTCACTGAAATATTTGAAACTAAATGCAAATAAAAGCCAGCGATCAAACAATGGCGAACGGCATACGGTTGGGAACACTTTTAGTTTGATTGCATTTTAATGCTACGAATCTACTTTTAATTTTATTTCAAATCTTAATTTAATTTACCTAATTTTAATCATCGTCGAATAACTTATAAAAGTAATTTTATTTCGGGAAGTTGATGATGAAACTGCTAAATGGGATTCTCTCTTATTATTTTTTTTTACCTACTTATCTAGACCTAGTCGACAACCTTTACAAAAATACACAACTTTTGACCCTATAACAGTGAAAGGGGGAGTAAAAATACCGATGTCGCGGTCTCTTCTGAGGCAAAATGGATTCCAAAAAGCTGAATAGGGAAAGCCAAATGAACTTCAATCGGCAAACATTTTTGAACGCAATCACCGTTATCAAATCGATAGATTTCTGATCGTTACCGATTGCAATTAATTTTGCGATATGACGAACCGTTGCCTAACAGTTAAGCGATATTTCCACATAACCTGTCGTGTCGCGATCATGTCACGGTGTTTACGACATGCTATGTGGAAATACAGTTTTATTCTACACAAACTTGGCTTAATTGAGCCTAGCCAAACAGTTTGCGACTGATTCGACGCAAGACTTTTCGACGCGAACAAATTTTGACGCAAAACATTTCAACGTCAAAAATTTTTGAATTAGACATTGTGTAACAAATATGTTGACTGGCCGAGAGGAGAACATGAACCTGTTCATGTTATGAATTTCGCCTTTTTCGGTACCTACTGATTATTGATTTTTTCATTTTGTTAATAATGAAAACAATGTCTGATCTATATGATCAATGTCTGAGCACTAGTCTCATCTATACTAACCTAAAATTATCTCATTTGCACTAGTCTAAAGTGACTTTATCTACAAAGTAGTTTTGGAAACAGTCGATAATTATCATTGTAATGTATAAAATATCCTTAGCGTCGATACGTCTTCGTGTTGAAATTGGTGCACGTCGAAACGTCCAATTCCGTCTGAAACGTCGCGTTTTCCACATCTTAATTTGACGAAAAAGACTTTACAAAGCGACGAATCGAAATTTCGAGACGTTCTAAATCTAAAAAGTCCTTTGCACTTCTATCGACCACACGTAACAATACGAGGATATCTTGAAGATGATATGATAGTCGCGTTAATTGAAGTTATACATAAATTGAATTTAATTGCATAAATTTAAAAGAAATACAACACCATTACATCGTGGAATCCAACATCTTGGTCGCGATAAAAGGAACGAAATTAGAGACGAAGCCCTTTCGAGAAACACAACTCATTTGTTAACTTCGAAAGAAACTTTTTAAGGTTAAATAAGGCAACTTTCACGGAAGACGGTTCGACTCGACGTCCGTAAAAGTTTTAATTGTGATTAAGGGGAAGTTTAGTGTTATTTTTTGTCCTAAATATAAACAGTAATCGATAAATAAAATACGGTCTCCGATTTCGGAAACTCGACGTTCGTTTAATTGCGAAATAATTGTCCTAAAACCAACCATATTATCTTCCTCGGTTAATCCGGAAGTTAATTAATCGCAAATGAAAACATCGAGCAGATTATCAAGTTGCGGAAGTTAATCCGTCTAATTTCAATAGCTACTATCAAAATAAACTGATGCGGGCGAAATGGAACAATAATCGAATTAGATGAAGAATGGCGTGACACCTCCATCCGTTGCACGGAACCTGATCGATACTCGAAGAGACTGCGATCCGACGCCGCCGATCCAAGAAATCTCTAATGCTTGTTTTATTCCGTTTCCGAAAGAAACATATACAGGACGCCCACGGTCGCCATTTACAAGTAAAATACATACTACATGGGAACGAATAAGTTTCCAAAAAAGAAACAATGGCGAGAGAAACTGGTCAAGCGGTTCGATGCCTCGATTGTTTAAACGGGACTTTTATTTTCTTTCCTAAACAAAAGTTGTTCGGAAATCGGATTGCATAACAATCGACGACAAATTATGGGCGAGGCCCTAAACAGATAGAACCGCGTAGTTTTACTTCTAGTAACTTAAATCAACCCCTTTCGGTTTCTATTCCTCTTACCTACCGACGGTTTTCGATTTATGAATTGAAAGCTTCGTCCACTTATTAGACACACGCAAACGGAAAATTAGTCATCATTACCGATATGAACAATTCAGTACTGCCGCTCGAAACAGTTCTTCGTGTTTCACACGCATACTTCGTGTACCGTACCCTACGTACGACCGATTCCCTGTAGGCGAACGCAATTAATTAGGCAGGTGCCGATATAATACACTTATGTCGTTTTCAAATGGTGGCCATTTTTCTACGTATAAAATTGAAACGTTCGAAGTATTATTTCGCAGTCGTTAAAACGAAGAAACGATACGGGGCGAGTTAACGCAAACGGACGTAAGACGTGCTTAAATCTAAAAGAAGCGACAACGTTAAGCTTTCGCGGAGCGATTGAATCGGCCCCACGTTGGGCGCCATTTGTGACGTTATCTCCGGAAGGGTTTATAGGAAACAACAAACGAAATAGACAGATTCCAATATCGACTTAATTTTGTTTTCGTTTTCGATAAACGCGAGTTTAATTTCAACTGTACGATAGTAGAAATTAAAGAACCACGAGGAAATTCCGCCGCACGGACAAAGGCAAAACTTAACGTTGCCGATTCTGAATTATTCAAGGAATTTTAGAGTTCGCTTCGCGGAAGCCGGCGCCCTTTCGTGCACATGTGGCGTATCCGATTCTTAATATTTAGATTAACACGTGCGAGTGAAGTGTTTGCGATGCACGTCGGACGGGCGCGTTCGTTTTATTTTTTCAGGAGCGACTCTTAAAATAACACTTTAAATTTTTAATGGTGCCTGTCGTCGGACGTTTTTAAGTTACCTAAACGGCTATACGTTCTGTCGAGTGTATTTTTAATGGGGCGCGGCTGTTATTTAGTCGGTAATCGACCCGCTATCGATTAAAACTAATGGTTCGAAAATTACGGCGTGTATACATTTTTATACATACAGGGTGTTTAGTAAGTCGAGGCGAAAAATGAAACCCCATGTGTAATTTTTAATTCTAAATCGAAAAAAAAGAATACATTTTTTTGAAATTGGCTTTCATTTCTGAGATATTTCATTATAAAATTTTGTCGAACAAAAATAAAAAAACAAGGTTACGGAATGAATTGACAAATCCCTTTTGACATGTGTGTAACAAAAATTTTCATAATTTTTGAATTTGTCGATGCCGAAAGTATGGAATTTAGCAACATTATTTTTGTATACGGTTTTTGTGATGGAAACGCTCTTGCTGCTTGTCGCGAGTATCGGCTACGTTTTCCAAACGGGCGACAACCTTCTCGTCGAGTTTTTTCGGATTCATTTCAAAGACTCCGGAGAGTCCGAAGTTTTCAAAGATCGGCAAACATTCAAAATCCGGCCGCAATGTAATTCATACAGTTGCACAAGGAGTAGCTGTAATCGATCAACCAAGGCACCAGTATTAGGCGGATTTCGACGCGCTTGCAGTTGACCGAGGATTTTGTTTTTAAAACATCCCACCAAGAAGTTCTTCATCTTTATCACTTGCAAAGCGTTCATAATTTGGAACCAGGAGATACAGAGCTTTTCGTCAATGGCTGTTAGAACGGCACAATCAAAATAGGGATTTTATACGAGAAACGCTGTGGTCAGACGAATCCATTTTTACTAGGGATGGGATTACCAATTTTCATAACCACCATAACTGGTCATTAGAAAATCCCCGTGGATTAGACTATTAGAAAATCAAGCGGACGAAATATTAGATGAGGTAAGTATTAACCTACGCAATCGAATGTGGTATCAGCACGATGGTGCACCGCCACACATTGGAAGGAACGTGGTAGCGTGGTTGAATAACAATTTTAATGAAAGGTGGATGGATAGAAATGGTCCCGTACGTTGGCCTGCTAGATCTCCGGACCTCAGCCCTCTAGATTTCTGTCTTTGGGCTACCTTAAAACAATTAGTTTATGCTGAACAAAACAATTGCAAGAACGAATTAATAATGCGGTGCAACATATTCAACTACCAGCAGATTTTGCAGCGGTACACCATTCTTTAGTAAAGAGACGTCAAGCTTGTATCAGCGTAAATGGTGGTATTTTTGAACAGTTATTGTAATTCTTGTTTTTTGTAACATTTAATGTTGAACGCTATACATATTTTAAAGCCCGCAAAATTGTTTTTTATTTTTGTTCGACAAAATTTTAAAGTGGAATATCTCAGAAATGAAGGCCAATTTAAAAAAAAAATGTATTCTTTGTTTTCGATTTAGAATTAAAAATTACATGTGGGGTTTCATTTTTCGCCTCGACTTACCAAACACCCTGTATATGCTAGGTAATTGGTTTTTTATTCCACGATTAGTTCGGTCTCTAGAAAAAATTGTTTTCAACTATATATACAGAGCGATTCCAAAATGGCGCACTAACTCTATTTACGGATAAAGCAGATCGTGGGCGCATTCAACCCAACAGCGAAAAGTAAGCGCTACATTATAGTAACCGACTGTGGCCGAAGGACCTTCAACTATTGTGATAAACACCCGACACAACTGAAGTCATACGTCAACTACAAAAATAAAATAAAAAAGCGCAAATAAACAGCGTTTCAATAATTGAACCGCCATTTTAACGCTAGGGCAGCGCTTTTTCGTCTGAATGCGCCCATTGCATTAGACGACAATAAAACGTACCCAATGTTCGTGACTTCCCGAGTGTCCTTCTTTCGTTTTCCGGCCAAAAAATCGCGAAATACCTACTTTGGGCGTTCCGCAAAAATCAACAAAGAAGGAATAGGATCATAGGAATTCCGTGGCTTCAATTGCGAGGGGGAGGTGCGAGATTTTAGTTTTAGGTCCGCTTTTTTACCAAATGTCCAATTACCAATTTTTGCAATGTACCAATTGTACCAATTTTTGTGTACCAATTACCAACTATGCAAAATATTCAATCTATGCAATAAAATATTAATTTATTTTTATCTATTATCTCATTAAACATTTATTGACATTATATACATATATAATTTTATTAATTAATATAATTTTTAATAAAAAAAAGGGGGGTAATATTATTAAATAGATTAAATTATTGTATGTTAATATTAATATAGGTAATTAATAACTAATAAACTTTTTATTAATCTATTTTTTTATCTATTTAATAATAAAGTTTAAAGTTAAATTTATAAGGTTCATTTTTTTTAAATTTTTTCTAAAATAATTTATAAATTTGAAATGTTTGATTATAAAATTTAGTTTGAATAGATTAAATTATTATATATTGATATTAATATGGGTAATTAATAATTAATAAACTTTTTTTATCGTTATTTAACTTATTTAATAGTAAAGTTAAAAGTTAAATTTATATAGTTTATTTATTTTTAACTTTCTTGATGATTTATGTTTGTAAAGTTTAATTATAGGACGAATTACTTTTTATTATTGTATAATTTATATTTATTTTATTATTAAAATATTTTTTAATTGGTGTTTTTTATTAATGATATATTTTGTAGTTAGGTATTTGCAATTTTTTTTAATAAAAGCTTTATTTCATACAGGTTTTTACTTGGGGGCGAGTAGAAATTTCGTATTTGTCTATTTATTTCTAATTATTTTTGGTTATTATTAATGTTCCGGCCTGCGGGCTACCGGGGGTTGTCCGAAGGGTTGAATAGTAATTGGTGTTTTTTATTAATGGTATATTTTGTAGTTATTTGCAATTTTTTTTTTAATAAAAGTTTTATTTTAACTTGAAGTATTGGTTAATTTTTTTTTAATATGTTAATTTTAGATTTTAAATAAATTTTTTGCAGTTAATAATTTTAATAATTTAATTATTTAAGATTTAGAAATTGATTATTAGTATTAATAAAAATTGTGCCAGCAATTGCGGTTAAACAGACGTTACTATTAATATTTTTTGGTTAGTAGTTTATTTATTTTATTTGAATTATTTATAAAAATTTTTGGGTGAAATTTAAATTTTTATTTTTAGTTTATTTTATATTATTTGAGGTTATTGAATTTAAGTGTTAAACTAGGATTAGATACCCTATTATATTAATTATTATTTATTACCCGATTATTAGTAGATATATTCTTGAAAATTAAAAAATTTGGCGGTATTTTAATCTATTCAGAGGAACCTGTCCTTTAATTGATAATACACGATTTGTTTTACTTTTTTTTTGTTTGTATATCGTCGTTTATTTGAAAATTTTATAAGAATTAATAATTTTCTATATTTAATTTATTAATTTATTTCAGATCAAGGTGCAGTTTATAAAAAAGTGGAGATGGGTTACAATAAATTTATTTATGGTTTTTTTATTTAAATATAAAAATTAAATTGGATTTGAATGTAATATTATTAAATTTATAATATGATTATAGTTCTGGAAATATGCACATATTGCCCGTCGCTCTCAATTAATTTGAGATAAGTCGTAACATAGTAGATGTACTGGAAAGTGTATCTAGAAAGATCAAATTAGATCTTGAAGAAAGTTTTTTATTTACATTAAAAATATCATTGTGCAATTCAATGTGATTTGATATTTATTATTTTATTATATTTATTTAATAAAAGTTATTTTTTTTTATTAGTTTTTATGAAAAAATTTTTTTTAATTATAGTTTATTAGTAAGGTGGCTGAATATTATAAAATTTTAATAAGAAGGATTTATTTTCTGTACCTTGTGTATCAGGGTTAATTAATTAAAAATTAATTATTATTAGTTTTCCCGAATATTAAAGAGTTAATTTTGTATTTATTTAATTGTTAAATAATTTTTTTTAATATAAATTTAGAAATGAAATGTTATTCGTTTTTTTAGATATCTGGTTTTTAAAGAAAGAAATTTAATTTTTCATTTTTTAATGTGATTTATTAATTTTTAATTATTCATTAATATTTTGTAGTGTTTAATGGGACGAGCTTTTGAACATTATTATTATACATATAACATGATTATTATTGTCAATTTTAATCTATGCAATAAAATATTCAAACTATGCAAAATATTGTATAGTTGGTTGTTGGGGAGTTGCTGCACGTGCACGCAGTGTCCGAATGGCACAAGTACAACAACCGGCAATCGCTTAGTGGAGATGGCTCGGCGAAATTTAGTCCTTTCTGTATCTCTTAATGTCAGTAAATTGTCGATCGAGATTTCATTCGTCGTCTACAACTAACCAACCCGTGTCGTGCGAGTTCAACGTTTTAATGAACCGTAGTAATTCTCGGGTGTTCTAAAAGTGTTCAATTACCACATTTCGACCGTATTTAAACTGAAAGCCAACAAAGCCCCATTACAAATTGGCGGCCAATACGTAGGGCCCTTCGCGTCGCGTCGTATCGCATCGTCTCCATCTGATAGCCTTTTACAAAAGCACATTTGTGTCCGCAAATGATATTTTTAATACGGGAATCGTATCGTTATCGTTAACGTCGGCAAGGAAACCCCCAAAAATCGAAAACGCATTAAAAACTTTAAATAAAACCGACCGCAAATGACGCGAAGACTATTAAAACGGCGCACACACGCGGCTTATCTCGAACCGAAAAATGACGTGCAACAGAAGAGTTTTCCTTTAATTTCCGTTCGAACCGGAAGCTCGGCCGTACCTTGCTAAATTTACAATTTTTTTTTTTAGAATTCGAAGTACCCACGCGCATTTATAAAATAGTTCGGTCGTCGACGACGGAAAGGGGAGAAAATAAAAGGGAACGCGCGGCCGCGGTTCTTCTCGCCGATTTCTTTATTTCCGGATAATTAAATTGAGAGATGCGCCGATAGGAAAAGATAAGGTTTGCGATTCAATTCGAAATTAATTAACTTTGTAAGGAGCATCGATTTTCCGACTTTTCATTAACAATAAACTTTCGAAAACTCGCGCGCCGCACGGATGATATAGAAAATAGCTGGGCCGGTTGTTTCCGAGTTCCAAACTCGCAAACTTCAACTTGTATCAGTTTCTCACGTAGTATCGCCGCATAAAGTGTTCTTATCGCATTTACAAGGAAACATTCTTTATGTAATGACTTTTTTTTTTGTTACAGTAAAACTTCGGATAGGAAACGGTTTCGAGCCATCGCCAATTTCGTGCGATTTATTGATCCTCGGATTCTTGGGCTTTGTTTAACATAAACCAGATCGCGCGATAACGCCTCGCGAGGAAATAATTCTCGAGTTCCGCGCTTATCGCGCGCACATATATACGTTTTCGCATGCAGCACCGACGAGGGCACGTGTTACAAGTTGTTACACCAAAAAACGAATACGCTAACGGCCCTTAACATGTGCTTACTTTTATGGCCGTTTCACATGTTAATTAGGTATATATTACCGCCGCTAACCAGACGCGCGGGTAGTTTACGGTCTCTAAAAATGCGAGACAATTTAGTTAATCCCGAGTGCATCCCTAACTAAATGAAAAGAAGCTCTCCGCGTAATAAATTAGATCCCATTTGGGGATAAACTTTCTTTAAAGTTTTTGCTTCTTCTAAACTTCCCTTAAAAGAGGGAGAAGCTGCAACACCTTCGGCAAATTTGTAGTAGCAAACGCCGCCAGAGATATAAAAAGAAATTTATTGCTTGTTGCTTCGAATTTGCTCCCGTTTACTTTCTAATTTGATAAGTGTCCGCGTTAAAATTGCGCCGTTACCTGCGGAGCTCGAAAAAAATCCTGCATCGACTTACCGAACTATAAACACAAAAGGAGGCGACTTACCTAAAACGAAAAGAATACTAAAAATACGTTAGACGATTAATTAATTGCGTTTCGATCGTCTTCTCGATCCCTTGCCGAGAGGTCGAAACAGCGGTCAGCACAAAATTATTAGGAAACGCCAATGCCGGCGGAAAGTGCAAAGTGGGTTTAAACGGGAACCGCAGCCTCTTAGAATTTCGGTCTCGCAATTTACCCTCAATCGAGGACGCCCACCTGCTATCGAGACATGTCCAGAAGTGTCCGCGAGTTGATTTTGAAAGGTGCCATCGCGTCGATAATATATTAGGGGTCGCCCGGATCGACGGCGGACACACGAAAAGTCGACGGCGCTTTCCAATTAGAAAATGCTGCGCTTGCCGTTTCGTGGCCGTCTTTCGCCGCGCGATAAATGGGCAGCAGCGACCTGCCGAAGTAAAGAAACGAATCTTGCAAGGGTCGGGACGTTAAGGAGAGGCGTTCGTTTAATTTGCGCCACTATAATAACGTCGTCGAGTCGACGAAATTGTGAATTCCACTCGCGGAAATGAAATACTGCTTTTAGTGTTAAGTATTTCCTCTGCTTTAATACGGTTAAAAGATTTATTTTTTAAAACAGGAATTTTAATTTTGGCGTCCTACAAATGTTTTGTTTTATACGGTTTGAAATAAAAAATTCGCAGACTTTCCACGTTTAAATGCCTCTCGTAAAACGGTGGTTCTCGATCTAAGTTCGCGAGCCACTTGTTAAGCGGCGTTTACATTGGTTAAATTACTTGTACTATCGTGTGCGAACCAATTAACATCGTTTTCTAGTTTCTTCCGCCACAATTTTTGCGACTTATTTTTAGTGTAAGAGTTTCACTTAATGGTTAAATATCGATCCTGTTTCGGGTCGGCAGGTAGGTAGGTTACGGAGGGACGTATAAAATGTTTTTGCTGTTCGGCGCGCAAAATGCGACGGTCAAACAATAATTGGAAAGGAGCATTTCAGTTAATGGTTAAATAAAATTAATAATAAAGCTACAGGTAGCTGACAATGAGATTAATACAAATAAAAAACTTGAGTAACATTTTTTGATTTGATGAACAACTCTAATTCCAGAGGGGATTGTAATTTTGTCTGAAAAATATGATGGGTAGTTTCTTTTTAAATTTAAACTTCGACAAGTGATATCGTGTCTAATTTACAGAACCGTCATCTCGCTGGCATTTCAGATTACTACGATAATAAACAGAAACTACATATAATACTTAAATACTTAAGTAGTACATATTTTTGCAATTATTGACTAACTGTGTATTTATAGTAATTGAACCCGAAAATCAGACGAGAGTTTTTCCACTGAATATTATTAAAAAATAAGGGTCGTCTTATATTCGGACCTTTCGATTTTTGGATAGATGGTCTACTGTAAGCGTAGTGCTGATGATGACAAGGCTATCAGTGAAACGTTTGGTGATTAAAAATGACTACCATTGTGAATTTTGACGTAAGTTTATGTATTTTTTATTAAAATGTAAAACAATTTTTTAATGTTTTTTTTTATAATTGAAGTCTTAAAAATAATTTAAAAAATAGGACTCTTCGTATATTCAGACTAATACGGTACTAAAAATGTTGCAAATAAATGAAAATACTACTGCAATCGCACAAGCGATACCCTCACACAATGGAGGCCGTAAACTACAGATAAGCCAGTTAGGGTGTTGCGTCACTTTCACTTTCCGAGTTCTTAAAAATCTTTAAAATAATCGTAATAACTCGTAAATTATTTACTTTAGGTGGAAAAAATTTTATTTAGGTTTTTTGTTCCTTTTGATTTCACCTATCAGTAGTTTTTCTTTTCGCGGCATTGATTCAAAAACACCGTATAATCGTTGAAAAATGGGGTAACAGTTTATTCAACTTTTTATTTTGTAAATACGTATCTATTCTAAATAGAACTACTTATAGGAATGCGGGAATAAACATATTTTCGATAAACTTAACATGATTAAACCATTAATTAAAATGCTCCTTTCCAATTACTGTTTGTCTTTAATTACAATAAAAATAAGTCGCAAAAATTGTGGTGGGAGAAACTAGAAAAGGATGTTCACCGGCCGCTTGAAAATTGACTCGCGCACGATAGTACCGACAGGTACTGACCTAACTAATCAACTTTCCAGGACAAAAGACGAGTCGGTATTTACATAGAAATTTATTTAATCCTATTAGTCCGGGTTCAAAATGCATAAAACCTACATTTTGTGATACAAGCACGAAATTCTATGGAAATATTCTATACCCCTACACTAATGACAATAAACGTCAAAGGCATTTCGGCCCTAATTCAAAATAACCACCTTTTAATTATAATACAGGGTATCTACAAAATAATGATAAATCTTCTGGGGCCGTACCTATAGAACACGTCAAAATAATTTTTTTTCGTACGATGCTCCCCTGCCGAGAACCCCCCCCCCCCAAAGTTGAAATTAAATAACACTTTATTTTTTATTAAAATTTAATCATGTTTAGTTTACATTTCTAACAAATGAAGTATTTCGAAACAATTTCATAGATTTTTAATACCACTTCAGGGAGAGCAAGGATATACTACCCCTAACCTTTCCAGTTGCTTGCCTTTTTAGATTATTTAAAAAAAAATAGAACTTCATTGCCGGATTATCCCAATATTTTAAAATAAAAAAGTTACTCTTGTATTTTCGAGAAAATCTCACTTAAAGGGGGCGAAGGGTTCAATGTTAGTCTAGGATCTAACATTATCGGTGCAAACATGAAATCTTATAGGTATTTTGTGTAACCACAATAAACGTCAAAACCCTTTCAAAATCATCCCTTAATTCAAGTTAATCCCTTTTTTCTCTGGGAAATATGAGAAATTTTACGGGAACGTATAGAACACGTTAAAATAAAACTTTTAAGTAACTTGGAAATTTATGAAAAACTTATTTATTATTGATTTTTCAAAAAAAATTGATAATATATATAATATATTTGATAAAAATTGGTGTATGATCTAAAACTCAAAATACAACAATCGAAAGTACATATGGAGCATGTCCAAAAATATAAATTTGGTTCAAAATTAAAGTACAGCCTACCTTTAGTTTTGACACTATCTAAAATTGTTATTAAGAAAAGTTGTTTAGTATTAAAAATTACATTTAAATATGCAGTCGTGCCTATTGGTCTCGGAAAATCGTGTTTTGTTAGTTTTTCAAAACTAACACGACTCCCTCTATGCGTTTTTTCCATTTTTTAGAGTTTCCCTTGCGATAAGTTGTGAAATTTGTGTCGATAACGATAAGAGAGAGCCGTCTCCGTATTAAGAAAATCGCGTTACTTAATTTAATGGCCAGCGAGGATGCCAGACTTGCCCCCGGTAGATTTTTTTTACGGGGATGGGCACGTTAAAAATTGCACATCTACGTGAAAAACTTAACCCGCCTAATGGAAAAAAATCGGTTGCCGTAGTGATAAAAGTCGAAACGAAAATTTCGATTAGTTTCATACAGATTAAGCAGGCCAAACTGCGACACGGTGGTCTATTTATGAGCGACAATTCCCGCGGGGCGTGTTTACGTATACATGTACATAGAAACATTTGCGATTATCTCACGTATGGGGTATTAATTATTCGATTTCGTGTAACGATTTCGGATACCCATCTACGTAGGTACGCGCATTCGTCCGTCATTAATTACGATAACAAAACTCGCCAGATTACTACGAGGATAATGTCGTTGCCGATGTTAATTTTTTAACACAGACAAAACGGGCAATTTTTCATTTCGCGAATAAATGAAAATTTTTATGTAACACCGTAATCAAGATAAATGTCGCTGCGACAATATGAAAATAGATAGGTGTATTCAATAAAAATGGATTAGTTTCTGCGGGATTTTTTTTCTCTGGGATTAAATTTCCTAATACATTATAACATTTTTCACCGATACATTTTACGTCGCGTACACTGATATATGTAGGTTACAGGAAAGTCGATAACAGGTTGCCAAAAATATTCTAAGTAATAACTCAAATTTTGCATTACTATAAGTCATCATTTATTTACGGTGTGGGGGTGTACATTTTTAAAATTTTCCGAAGGTCGTGCTCTGGTAAGATATTAAAAGTGGAACGACGCGTCGCTTCGGCCGCAATCTAAGGAAACGATTTTCGAGCCGCGCGGATTCGTGACTTGTTTTTCACGTGTAACTTCAGCTTCTGCGCTTAAATAAAAAATAAACTAAACTTAAAAAGTGTTCTTCTATAAAAGATATTAAATTTTTAAACTTCAATACCTACTACGGGTCTTACGCGTTTCGCATTTAGTTCTGTCGAGAATATGAGCCGATAACAAGAAGTAACGTCGGCGTTGAAATCATTGAAATCTATATTTTTTTGATCTGTGATTATATTTGTTGTGGGTCTTTCCGTTAATTTGTTATAAGGCCTCAAAGTTGAACATTTACAAACAACAGATCTATTGCTAGATTTTACGCGAAACTTTAAACTCCTATAATAATGTGTTATAGGTTGAATCTAGATATTAATTTTTGTTTTATTAGCTTAAAAGAATATCTATTTGCTATGTAAAGGCCTAATTTGCGTCCTTTATATTTAATAATTGTTTCAAATGAAATTGAAAAGCACAAAGATTTAATTGACTACAATTATAAACTTGCATTTGATATTTAGTAACTAGCGCTTTTTGCCGATGTCTAGAAATTGCGATTTTTATATTCGTTGAAGTGTCTACTTTAAGAATCAGCGATAAAATCTTGCACTAATCTAATTTGTACTAATCTTTTTTCTAACAGAGCGCTGCGTAATAAAAGTTCAATAAAAACAATTAACTAGGAAAAATATTATTTTATATTATTTTTTATTTTATTATTTTTTTATGGTCGTGATGAGATTGTAATTTGTATATTTGTCAATATTTTGCATATATTTTGTACCGGTTTCTTTTTATATTTATTGTATCAAAACAAATACAGGGTTGGGCAAAATGAGCGGAACACCCAATTTCTGACTTTATTAGGAGCTGAACTGAAAACTGACCTTAAGAAAACTTTTTCTATATTTTATTTAATATTTAATGACGTTTAGAGATTTTCGTTATCTGTCATATTTTTCAAGCTATGATATCATTGGATGTTCAAAAAAAATAAAAAATATATTAATATCTTAATAAATTAAAACAACAACAACCCTCGGTGCCACCTATAAGAAAAGCTAACAGGACCTGGGCATGCACCAATCAAGAAAAAGCGGATGTTTTTGCAGCTCATCTGGCAACGGTATTTCAACCTCATAATAGACTCTGCTTGGTAGAGGATGAAAACTTCATACAACAAGCATTAGACGAACCAAATACACCTGCTCTACCAATAAAACCAGTAAAGGTTAATGAAGTTCACAGTGTCATACAAAATCTTAACCCAAAGAAAGCTCCAGGATATGATTTAATCACTGCCAGAGTCCTGAAGAGGAGCTGCCACGAAAGGCAATACAACTGATAACCTACATAATTATTGCCATTTTCAGATTACGCATATTCCCGGAACAGTGGAAGATGGCGCAGATAGTCATGGTACCTAAACCAGGCAAAAATCCGGAAGAAGTTACTTCATATCGCCCGATCAGTTTACTGCCGGTCTTATCAAAAGTGTTTGAAAAGATATTTCTAAAAAAACTAAAACCAACTCTTGAACAACAAAAACTCATACCCAATCACCAATTTGGATTTCGCGAAGGTCATGGCACAATAGAGCAAGTTCATAGAGTTGTAACTAAAGTAACTCACGACCTGCATCTTAAAAGATATTGCTCATCTGCATTCTTGGATATAAGCCAAGCATTTGATAAGGTATGGCACATTGGACTGCTGTACAAGATTAAGAAAGTTGCCATTATGTCCATTGTCCATTGCCTTATTATGAATTACTTAAGTCCTACCTATCGGAAAGAAGATTTCAAGTAAAATTCAAAGACGCGCAATCGAGTTTTCATCCAATACAAGCCGGAGTACCGCAGAGAAGTATCCTAGGACCTATCCTGTACGTACTGTACACAGCGGATTTACCAACCACTCCACAGACACTAATAGCTACCTACGCCGACGACACCGCAGTGTTGGCATCCCATACCGATCCTCAAAGAGCGTCATTGTTATTCCAACGAAACCTCAACAGAATAGAAATCTGGTTGAAACTATGGCGTATACGTGTTAACGAAACAAAATCCACACAGGTAACTTTTACCCTCCGGAAAGAAACCTGCCCCCCGGTAGCATTAAATAATACCCTGCTCCCGCAAAACGACAATGTAAAATACTTAGGACTTCACTTAGATCGACGGCTTACTTGGAAGACCCACATCATGAAAAAGCGAATGCAACTTGGATTAAAACTAAGAAACATGTATTGGATGCTCGGGAGAAAGTCCCAGTTATCCTTGGAAAACAAAGTTCTACTCTATAAGGCCATTTTAAAACCAATCTGGACTTATGGCATCCAACTTTGGGGATCTGCCAGTAACTCAAACTTAGAAATACTACAACGATATCAGAACAAAATAATCAGGATCATCACAAATGCTCCTTGGTATGTTCCTAACTGGTTACTACAACAGGATGTTCCGGTACCTACAATTAAGCAGGAAGTCCAAAGTGCTAGTGAAAAATATCAAGTGAAACTTAGGGTGCATCCTAATGATTTAGCCGTGGCGTTATTAGACAGACAATATATCCCTCGACTCCAAAGATGTGACCCGCTAGACTTACCTGAACGATTTTTAGATTAGGTTTAGTTATAGTTTAAGTAAGAAACTTAATTAGATTATGTTCAACTAACCCTTACTTGCTGCAGAATTGCGAAGTAATATCACTGGATATTACATCCTCATGTTATGAATTATATGCCAAACGATTTACTGAATGTTATCCTATAACAGATTGTAAATACCCAATTAATAAACATGTGAAAAAAAAATATCTTAGTAATTTTAAATACCAACCTACATTTTTCTCAATTCTATTGCATTGTACGTTCAAAATTAGGGTCAGGTTGTATTTACTTCCCTATATCCTAAATGTCATAGTTTTAGAGTTATTTTGGAAAATGTATTAACTGCCTTGAAATTTTATTTCATCCGGTATTATTTTGTTAAGTTAATGATTTATAATAAAAAATACTTACCTAAAATGTTAAATTTGTACGTGCATAAATGTTTTAAAAATGTGGTTATTTGTAATAGCCTGCAGCTATCAATTTTTTTTTACAAAACATGAAATAATTCCATACGGGCTAATTTCAGAGGCAATATTTATTGGAACAAAAGTCGTGCGATTATCTCGGAAATACAAATTAATAATAAAAATTAAGGTGTTGTTCCATTTAAAATAATAGCCGATGATATCATAACTTGAAGAATATGATAGATATCGAAAATCTCTAAACGTCATCAAATATTAAATAAAATATACAAAAACTTTTTCAAGGTCAGTTTTCAGTCCAGCTCATAATAAAGTCAGAAATTGGATATTCCGCTCATTTTGCCCGACCCTGTATAAAAAAAATTCAAATTCAATTTAAGTAGGTACATAAAAATACCACTAGTAGATATACCGTTAAGTATTACTGTCAAACAATTGTCTGTGCAATATAATTTCAAAATGAAAGAAAATCTAAATAGTGATTATTAAGAGAGCATTTTCCCTACGCTTATTGTTGTATTTCTAATGTAATATTTAATAAACTCTGTATAAATTATAAAACTACATTTATTCAGTAGCGTACATTCCAAATTTCACTACGATATAAGTTTTACTGTTAAAGTTATTAAATTTTGAGATGATATGTACCTGTTCGCCCCATAGTGCGTCGGCGTCGCCGTCGGTTAAGAGGAAAATACGTTTCGTACCGGGACACAGTGGGGCGGGATACCGTAAAACGTGGCAGAAACTATTGTGATTTATGTAACTGCTTTAATTATTTGGTATATCATTTAAATTGAATAAATATAGATCATTTATAATATTTTACAAGTTTTATTTTAAAAATAAATTTAGATAAAGGGTTTAAAAAAGTTAAAATAAAAATACCCCGCAATAATTGTATCTTATAGAAAATATGATCTCGTGACATTGATTGGTTGTCATATATGTTGTAATTTAGGACCTGCTGAACAAAAAATGTGATACGTAAAAAATTATATAATGATCAGTTTTTGAACTACAGTCAAACATGAGCTGTGATGGGCGAGTAGATATTGTTTGAGAATAATGTTTTTCGAACATTTCATAGTAAGCCATTATTTTTATTGATCACAAGAGAAATTCCATAAATATTTTTTATACACATAAATTCATATATAGGGTGTCTCTGAATTTGGGTTTATTAAACTAAAAATTTAATCGTAATAGGAAAAAATGTATTGCTTGTAGAATATTCGACTTATTTTGAAAACAAAGTTTATCAAGCAAAAAAAATACATTTATTATATAACGTACGTACTCAAAAAACTATGTTACTAAAAAAATCAAAAATATTACTCCTATAAACTGTTCAGAAACTTTCACAAAACAAACTCTTACAAAATCTTCGTAAGTAATTTTAAAAATAAATTAATAATTGAATAAAAGATGGCCTAATAAAAGGAAACAGAGAAAACAGAAAATGTTTCTTCTTCTTCATCAGGTAGACTATTCAGGTACCGTAAACTGGGTATATACGGAACTGCGGTGGTTATACGGAACGAAAGCTACAAATTTTAAATATTCCGCAATATTTTGCTAGCAGTTCGATGTGTGCGCAGTCTTTCTTGTGGTAGTCGGAGTTACGTCATTATGTAATATATATGTGCCGGTAGCACGTCTTTAAGATAAACGGTAAGCTTGTTATAAATTAAAAAATAAAAAATAAAAAATCGATGCAGATGAGTAGGTGAAATAGTCTCATCTGTATCTCATTTCATAATCAAGTTAGACTAGTAACCCAATGGAATATATTTTAGAACATAGCCTTAAAATCACAATGCTATTTTCGTTTATTTTTTTAATTTATCACAAAATGCAAAAAAAACAATTTTTAAGAGAAATCGTCGGTTTTCATTCATTTTCAGGACTATACGGAACGATGCCACGGAAACATAAGCATGTTCTAGGAACAGCGTTTCGTAGAAATTACAATTCAAACAATATGGAATTGGCTCTGGAGGCGATTGTAGACAATCAAATGTCATTTGGCCAAGCTGCCTATCAATTTAAGTAATCATATTATTGTTGACTGCCTTCGTAATTACACACTTTATAAAAATAAGTTTGTTTTTCCAAATGTTAGTGATAAAAATACTGTATCTTTACAGCAAATTAAATTTTGTATTCCTGCACCCACCGTGACTAGAGGAATTTATACATTCCCTATCGATGTTCCTTTATAATGCATTTATGTTCACTTTAGTTGTAAGTTCTTTTCTTATTTCTTTTTTAATTGTACCTATGTACATTACATATTTTTTTCACATTTTACATTTTTTTATAGAAAACTATATTTTGTCTTATAAAACTATATTTTTATGGTCTTTTATTTGAATGTTTAACAAAGTATCGAAAAAACTTCGTACTTTTACCCATTTTTTATTTCTTACTTTTAATCTGTTTAAAATAAAATACTTTTTTTTAATAAAATTGTTCCGGAAAAGGGATACATAGATTCAATACGAAATAGAATTAAACTTGCTAGTGTTTTTATAACAAAAATATTATCGTTCCGTATATACTCAAACTCCGGGTTATACGGAACGGTTATTTTTTATTTTTTTTAAGGATTTCATCGGTCAAAAATAGTTTTTTAAGGTTTAAAGATACATATAAACGTTTTCGCAATTATCAAAATAAAAAAAATATATTTTTTTATCGACACGATCGAAATTACAAACAAAAATGTTTAAAAATCGTTCCGTATATACCCAATTTACGGTATCTTTTTCTATTGTAATTCAACTATTCTAATCGTAAAATTACAGTTACAATAGAAAAAAAGTGTAGTTTAGTCGTCTGATGAAGAAGAAATACTTTCCGTTTCCTCTTCTTCGGAAGACGATTCTTCTGTATATCGAAAAATATTTATCTCCCCGACCATATATAAAACATCTGTATACAATTGCTTCAACTTTTTTTGTAAAAACTAAACAGTTTACTAATTCAGCGATTTTAGAACACTGACAAAAAAAAATTTGTTGAAGTTTTTCGGCTTTCTGCTACTTCTACAATTGAAGATGAATAGGGAAGAATGGAAAGTTACTTTAAAATATTAAAATCGGTCGAAGTTTACTTAAATTATTTTGCAATAAACACAGAGTCATATAAACAATAAACTTTGTCTTATTGACCATTATCTTCTAATGTCGCAAAAAGTCGCAGTATTTTTTTTTATTATACAGTAGCTGTATGTATTAGCTATACACTTCTATGCAAAAAAAGTAACCCGATACAGCTTGATAGTAAACTAAAAGTCAACGACTAGTTGATTTAGTGACACGAAGGAAATGAAATTTAGTTACAAAAATAGATTAATTATAATAAACAAAATTAGGCACGTTAATGAACAATAACTTATTTAATAAGTTTATGTCAAGACTTTGCATCCATTTCGATTTCGACTCATTTTTGTATTAATTATCTATATAAAACTAAACGAAGAACGGAGCAACTATTTTGACGTGTAATAAACAATTCATACGAGTTTATCGGAATTGCCAGTTCTGCCTGTATTACACGGAAATATGTGATGATAGCAGTAATTGCTTAATCGTATAACATCCATAAATGATTAAACTATTATAAAATATGAGTTTAAACGAGTAAATATGATATTTCAATTTTTGACTTTCTGCCACGTTTTACGGTATTCTGCCCCACTGTGCGAGGTCGTTCATACAAATTGTGCGTTATCAATTAAGTACCGAAATAGGGGCGGTGTCGGCGACAGCGTGGAAGGGGACTTCTTTTTTCACTTTTGCACGGGACAAACGTGCCTCGTTACTCATCATTGTGTTTGGTGGCTTTACAATATTTATGTAGCACACGTTCGCGTCGCAGCAGTGCTAATTTCTGAGAAGACTACAACGTCTTTAATATTCTCCGTCACAAGTTTAACAGATTATAAAGTGAAATTTGTCAAACGTACGAAGTGCCGGTTAATGTATTGTGTATTCGTAGTAAGTATACCCCTACAACGGTCCCTTGTTGATCTTTTCATTTTCCGTATTTCGTACTTATACGAAAATAACCTTTTAAAACCCGAAAGCGCGTTCCTGAAAGATCAAAAATGAAGAATAAAAACTATCCACCAATTGATTGAGTTTTCAAACAATAGGGTGCGTAGAAAATTACCAAAAAAATATAGGTAATAAATATGCAACTTGTACACTGTTAAACATGCTATTTATCGTAGATAATCAGACATAAATATATTTCTCCTTGTATCGAAAGTCGATGAATAAATAAACGTGCGCCTGGATTTTAGCCATGACTCTAAACTAATGTAGATGCCGCTTTAATTTAAATCGTAACAACCTGGCAGTAAAAAATATGGTGTATTTGCATTCAAATTTATTTACCACATTCACAACTTAAGGCCCCCAGTGATTTATGTCTTCACTATTGGTTTAAGACCCAGGCACGTACATAACGCGCCCTATCAAAAGTCTGCGACTAATGGGTAGCGATCCGGAGATCACCAAAAACTTTAATTCTAGGTAAATACTTATGTACCTATAGGTAAACTGCGAGGAATTATATCGAGTCCGGAAATGAACCAATGCGCGTTAAGTAGAAAGAGAGAGAGCGCGCGCGCGAGAAATCGCTAAATACATACTAAATTTAGCACGTACGATGAAATATGGGATACTTAAGGACTCAGAGACCTACCTGCCCCACAATTAAATTCAACTAGCAAAGGAAGCACAAACGGCTCAAATTTATGACCTATTTATATTTTATTGCCGCATCCTATAATAATGAAATGCGTGCGAAATTAATTATTATTATTTAGTGTTTTCCATAAATATCGCACGTGCGATTAAGCGCGAATATTCATAATCGTAAGTAATCAAAACATTAAGTACCTATGTAAATATCTATAAACGGCGTTCGCAACAAAAGAAAACATTCGCCTTTTATCCTAATATTTATTAGTTGCGTTCCGGTAGTAAACGGGCACCGAATAACAAAATTCTAGTTGAGTATCGCCGTACCCTAAAGTAAGTATAAACTTTACGCTTTAATACAGTATCGCGATATTCAAGTAGATCATTAAAACTTGATGCGAACTATTTAAGTTATTCAAAAGCAAAATCCGTCGTCTCTGCGTGCTCCCAACCATAAGCAATACATATTAATAACAAATTGAAAATTACAGCGACCTCAAACAAAACGTAAACCACGAAGTACACTCACGACCTATTCATAAACAACAGTTAGCTTGCAATACGGTCTCCAACATTATCGGCTGTAAATTTGCATCTAATCATATTTCGTGATGAATACGGTCGTTGGTAGAGAATTAACAGCAATTTATGTTGCACGAACATAATTAAAACCGACGCCTTTTTAATAAATAAATATAGCAACGGAGGGCGAATAGGATTGGAGCTACACCGCCAAAAAAGAAGAAGGAAGTGTCCACACGAGAAGAGCCAAAGCAGAAGGCTCGAAAGAAGAAACGAGAAAATAGTCTTCAGTAATCATGAAGCCGACAATTCCAATGACAGCGAAGATGACGATTAGGAGGGATGGAGATCTGTTGAGCAGTTAAGCTATTCCAATCCTAATTGTAAGTCTGCAAAGAAAGGCGAATGAATCCGGTGTCAAAAATTGTGAATGTATTCGAGGCCAAGGAATCAAGAAATGCTTCCCCACGAACTGTATGCAGTACAGATAACCCTCGTGAAACGCAGTTTATAAATTGCTACTACCCTTGTACGACACATGCGGTCACGTGAATCGTAGTGTGCGTTGATTGTTGTCAGAGTTGCGTATAAGGTCTGTGCAATCGCATAAAACAGCTGACCTGTCAACCTTAAAGAAATAACAGATGTCGCTCGCGTCAGGAACTAATGGTAACTGTAATGTATATTTGCTACCATTTTACTAAATATATTCAGAATAATTTCTTGTTTACTTTACGAAAAATACATTAATTGAAGTTTTAAAAGATGTAAAACGAAAACACAACTTTACTTTTCAATTTTTAAAAAGTTCTAAACCATACATAATAGATTTCATTAGTCCCTGACGCAAGCGCCTCTAGTTGTAAATTAAAATCGATTGCACAGACTTCATAAACAACTCTGACAACAATCAACGCAGACGATGACGTGAATACTTGAATAAAATGTTTTTGAGGTTATGAATATCACGTAACGTGGATTTCTCTAAAGCCGCGTTCAGATCACTTGTGCTCGTAAACATTGTGGGATTCCCAAACTAGCGTGAACGGAGCGCGAAAGTTGAGTCAAAACCTAATAAGGCTATGGTTACGATGCAAGCGACTTCGCGCGAGCAAACAAACCCACAGTCTCAGCAGCACAAGACGAGTACAAATTGAAGCTCGACAAGTTGCCTAGGTGATTTCGAGTCCCGCGAGCACGAGCGCGACCAATCTGGACGCGCCTCAACGCGTGATATTTCTGGAATCTGACATCCGCGTTACACGAGGGTCACCTATAATTACTTTTATATTTTCGATCGCTCGCAGCACTAATCCTGCCGTTCGCCCCCTACAAGAGGGCGATTCGGATTATTTCCCACAATCAATTTAACTGAATTTATCGAACAAATGGTAACAGTTTGTGACAAACTGTTAAGCACACGCATCTTAAAGTAGAGAGTACTAGAGCTTCACGCCGACACTTACACAGGCAACTGGAAAATTCAGATTTGAACGAAACTCGACCGGTCTGGTTTCATCCAGATAAAAACATTGCATAGGCATTTTTTTTAGCGGCCAGTCGCCGGTATTCAGGGCACAGCGCCATTGTAAACGAAAAGCTAGTACATACGCTTCGCTATTCGGGTCTCGTATCTCAAAAACGATCAAAGATACAACTTCAAAAGGACGGTAAAATTTTTTGGACTCCACAAACCCGCCGAATTTCGTTCGAATTTAAATTTTCCAGTGTTCGTTCGTTATAGAATTGTCAAGAAAAATAATTTATTCTAAATTTCGCACGACAAATATTTCCAAAAATTTAATCCAATTCGCCCGCCGTTACCCCTACCGTAGGTAAATATTTTCAACATAAAAGTGTAGCATGTATGTGGCAATAGCCACGATGCAGTAGGTGAGCATTAATGTGATGAAATCGATTTCAGGTTATGTAAGGCGGCGACCCGCAGAGTCATGGGAATAACCCCGTACATCATGAAGAGGGTTCGGTGGTGTGGAATTGTATATAAAATAGACGGACACGGATTTGTGTAGATTTCGTGCTATTCAGCTTTAAAAAAAAAACTTTTTACGGGCAAGGCCGATCCCGAAACGCCACCTAGATTAACTTCGTCTCGTGAGAAATCATTCTTATTATTGATATGATGGCATGAATAACAAATAAGTTCGGCTTGCGTCCAACAAATTTTGAAGAATAAAAGACAAACGAGCGATTAAATATTTCTAAATAATGACAAATACATGTAAACTATATACAGAGCGTTTGCAAATTATGGGGGCGGTTTCAAAATTTTACTATAGGTGTCAATATTATTTGACAAACGATCACAAAACTTTAATAACATAAAAATTGCATAGAAATACTAATGTTCATGTCTAAAAATATCATCAATATTTAAACATGAACATTAATATAAAGGAATATCACCAAAATAAGTGTAAGTAAAATTAAATCAATAGAAATACTGGCAAAGTTGTTTTTTTTTAAAAAAACACATTACAGGTGCTCGATGTGTGTCCCTCGAGTGATACTGCAAACATCAGTTACTTATATAGGTAATCAAATTCCGCCCACACGCGATTTAGCATGGCTCTATCAATTTGATCAAATTTGATAAAGGAGACACGAACGCCGAGTCTTTCACGTAGTCCCGCATGAGAAATTTATTTACTTTTTTAATCCCAATCGCATAAATAAAACTGAAGCGGCACTTTAAATTTTAAAGTCAATTACATATTATTGTAGCAACATCTTGTTGTAACAATGGGGGCGCATTCGGCCGAGCTCATCGCCGAAACAGCGTATAAAGCAAGCGCTACGTTATATTAGCCGACTACGACCGAAGGACCTTAAAAACACGTGACACAACCGATGTCATACGTCAACTATAAAAATAAAATAAAAAAGTGCAAATAAATCGCGGTTCAATTGAACCGCTGTTTTAGCGCTAAGGCAGCACTTTCCCGGTTGAATGCGCGCAAATTAAAATTAAAAATTAAGCTTCGTTTTAAAGTCACGTTGCATTGTTGTCGCAGACTGACTTGTCGAAAAATTGAAAGAACAGCAAACCGACCATATTTTCCTTTCGCGGCCGCAAACGAAAAACATCAGAAAACTTCGAGAGACGTTCATCTTGATAATCATCAAACACGATCAGCGTGTCTCCAAAGCCCTATAGTCGCACGATCAAACAATTTCAATCAAATTTGTTGGACAGTCGCTCAAGATGACCGTAACAAAGTAAATGTTTACACAGTCCTGTAGACAGTCTACTTTTTTCTCAGATTCGTGAATAAAGAAAAAAAAGTAAATAAAAGTAAATCACTGGAAGCACTGCACATGGAATGACTCCCAATTGTTCGATTGTGCAATATTACAGCCAGAACACAATCACGAAATCATTTGCAGACACCCTGTATTTACCGAAATCAATCGCAATTAATCAGTCCACGAATACATCAAGTTTAATTAAAACCCAAAAAAATGGTCCTTCGAAACGTTAAATATTAACAAATATTGTATTCTAACGAAAAGTGCCGTTTTTAAGGTATTGACAATTTAAAACGTTGCGAGTCATCCCGTATATATATACCGTATATATATGTACAAACGGACGGGGATTTGTTTTGTATCAAACAGTAGTTATGCAATATATTAAATATGCGGGGGCAGTATAATGTACTATTTAAGGATAAAAAGATTTTAACGTTCGAAGTTATGACAATACATCATCAGTTATAGACCAGCGTGTGAATAATTGAGAAAAAACCCCCATTTACTACGAGGCGCGTTTTTTAAGTAAGTACCGTTTTGGAATTAAAAAAAGACGTGCAGAGATATCGCAATAATTTTATTTTTACATGAAAGCCTGTACCTTAATCTACTTTTCTACATAATTTCCGTGAATATTGAGGCACTTGTCATAACGTGGCACCAGTTTTTGAATACCCTCCTCATAAAATTCTGCCGCCTGACTTGTTAACCACTGTATCACAAATGTTTTGACTTCGTTATCGTCTTGAAGATGCTGACCACCCAGGTGTTTCTTCAAGTGCAGGAACAAATGGTAGTCGCTGGGCGCCAGATCAGGGCTGTATGGAGGATGATCTAGAGTTTCCCATTTAAAAGATTTGATGAGATCTTTGGTCCGATTAGCCACATGTGGACGGGCATTGTCATGCAGCAAAACGATACCCTTACTCAACTTGCCACGTCTTTTGTTCTGGATTGCACGACGCAGATTGTTCAATGTCTCACAATAAGACGCTGCATTGATTGTCTCATTACGAGGCAGAAACTCCACTAGCAATACTCCTTTTCTGTCCCAAAAACTGTGCACATGATCGGACCAAAGATCTCATCAAATCTTTTAAATGGGAAACTCTAGATCATCCTCCATACAGCCCTGATCTGGCGCCCAGCGACTACCATTTGTTCCTGCACTTGAAGAAACACCTGGGTGGTCAGCATCTTCAAGACGATAACGAAGTCAAAACATTTGTGATACAGTGGTTAACAAGTCAGGCGGCAGAATTTTATGAGGAGGGTATTCAAAACTGGTGCCACGTTATGACAAGTGCCTCAATATTCACGGAAATTATGTAGAAAAGTAGATTAAGGTACAGGCTTTCATGTAAAAATAAAATTATTGCGATATCTTTGCACGTCTTTTTTTAATTCCAAAACGGTACTTACTTAAAAAACGCGCCTCGTATTCCAAAAAGTTTTTGAAATTTTAATGTTATTTTTAGGAAATGTGCCAAACGTTCGGCTATAAAAATGTTATTTTATAAATAAAGATACGGCGGGATTTAGGTAATTAAGTTAAATTAAATTTAGTTCGAAATTTGGGGCGTAAACGTTAACCATAAGAGGCTTTCGCACTAATACGACATTCTCAATTTTTTATTAGAAACAAAGTGTCGCAACAAAATATTTAGATAATTACTAATTATACGAAAATGGGGTTCCAAACGTTTTATCTGAATTAATGATAACTTGTAAAAAATATCGGAAATGAATACGAGCCTTTATCTCCTTGAAACATTATAGTTAAACAATTTATAGAGATAACCCAACCCGTTCACGATTTATTTCATGGATAAACCCAGGTAATTATTAGTACCTAATAATGTTATCGACGAGAAAAGTCTAAACCGAAGAATGCATTTATCAAACCACGTGCGGTTTAATCAACGCCCAGCGCCTATCGTGCTTATCTTTTAACGACGTACCGAACAATAGAAAATATTTCGACTTTTACAGTTCCAGATGTGAAACATGTAACTTTAACGCGCCTTCTAAATAATAATTCAAAATTACGACAAAGAATATTATCTACCTTTTTGATGACAAGTCCTCGACAACGCCACGCGATTATGTCGACGAAGTGAACGCAACACCTGTTCGACGGCCAATACGAAGCTACGCGCAGTCCAAAGTCGTTATCTTGTCCTTATCGCGGAAAGTTTTATATCCGGAAACACAAAGCTTTAACTGCGCAAAATACACGACCCGATAGTTTTAAAAACAATTTATTAACATGTACGATAACGAAACACGGTCCACGATTTTAAAGCGGAAGAAGTCGACGTTTTCCACTGAAGCGCTACGTCGTCGTCTCCACACTTGAGAACGTTTATAAGGACACTTCCTCTTTACCCTCGACTGTTAATCGGTTGATATCGCGTCCCGAAAGGTAATATTTTATTATACATAGTCTACATACGTGAAAATAATGCCGAATACAAGTATGAAATTTTAAGGATACTCCTATATCCAATACTAGCAACAATAAACGTCAGACCCCTTTCAAAAACAACCCCCTAAAATACAAGGTATCTAGGAAATGGAGGAAAGTCTTCAGAGAACGTCTACATAGAGAACACGTCAAAATAAAACTTAAGTTCCTATAAAAAAAAAAGTTTTTCCCTACGACGTCCCCCTGCCGATACATTCACCCCTAAAAGTTGAAAAGAAAAAATCAATTCGTTTAAAAAACCCTTCTATTTTTTATTCAAATTTAATCGTGTTCGGTGGACATTTTCATAGATTTTTGACACTACCCCCAACTTTAAAAATATTTAATCTCGTTTTCGGATACCCCAGACGTTTTAAAATAAATACGGCGCTGTTGTTGTCTACTTTCGACGAAATGAGCCGTATTCGGAGAAAATCGCACTTGAAGGGTGAAAAATGCAGCGTTGGTATTAACTACGTGCTACGCACGCCGTGTACTAAAGAGAGGTTCTGAAACGGTTCTGACATTTATTCTGATTAATTACCCCCAAAATTTCATGCTTGTATCGCAAAACGCAAGGTTCCTGTACTTATTGTTAATATTAAAACTTCTACGCTACCCCTTTTATAATACTAACACTACACAATTTACCCTTTTATGTGCGATTTTCTCGAATATGGTTTATTTTATTGAAAGTAGACAAGAGCACCTTTTCATTTTAAAATTTGCGGAGAATACGAATATAAATTTAGAAATTTTTAAAAATTATTCCCCTGAAAAATTTGTAAATGGATTGGTGGTATCAAAAAAATCTATTACGCACACTGGTTTTAAAAACCTTCATTTATTATGAATGTAAAAACCAGAAATGATCACATTTTAATAAAAAGATATTTAAAAGGAATTTTTAAACAAATTGATTTTTATCTCTCACCTTTGGGGGCGAATATCTCGGCAGGAAAATGTTTATAGAAACTTACAAGTTTTATTTTGACGTGTTCACCTCCTACACCCTGTGTTATTTATAACGCATCTCGAGTACTAACCGATGGTTTATTTTGATTTTAAAGGGAGGAGGGGGTGGTTTCGAAAGGAATCTGACTTTATTGTAGTTAATATGAGATTATGTATATACTTATCTCTAAAACGTCTTTGTATCGCAAAGTCCAGAGTTTATACACTTAAAACCTACACTATGTACAGTAAAACTCAATTTATTCGAACTCCAGTTATCCGGATCGATATCAGAAAATAAACAATTACGTCAATTACATCAAGTGATTTATATAGAGCAATTTTCGCGTTTTATTTCACAACATTATCCAATTATCCGAATTTCTGCACATTCGCACTCATTAGTCCGGATAAATCGAGCTCTACTGTATTTTAATTTAAAAATAACTTATACATAGGGTGCTTTAAATATTATATTGAGTGTACGGAATGCGGAAATAATTGTAGCCAATAGAGTTAACGTTTTAAATAATAAAATAAAATAATTATAATTTACTCGAGTTGGTGGGGATATTGACGACATGGATACCTAATAAATAGGCACATTGTGGTAGTTTAATAACAACGAAATAGGTACTTTTATATTATTATTATTAATAGAGTGTTTAATTATCTATCAATAATAAAATAATGGCAATTCTCGCAATGAATTCCTTAGTTTATCTTTGTTTATTAAAATAACAGCGAGTGAATACAGTAGAGCTCCGGCCATTCGAACTCAATTTTATCGAAATCCGGACTAACCGAAACGGCCCGAATACATTTTTTGATGTTCGACGTTATCGGTCTATTTTGAAAACAGTTAACAATTGAATAACTACAGTGACTACAGTCTTTTCGTCTTTAAATTAAAAATCGAATTTTCCAATCCCTTTAGCGGGATTTTGAAACGCGGCACCCCCGAATATTTTCGATTTTTACAATGAATTTAAAGTAGAATTTCTTTAATAGACATTGTTGGACGTACAGTACGTATTAGAAAAATGCGTTCAACAACGAAACCACCGTGAGAATTAGACAACGTATTCAGCATCCAATTGATCCAAACTGCAGTTGCTTATTTCGAAATGACAGAAATTGAATAGGCTCACACGGTCACGCGTTCACCGACAACTATATTTCGAAGACGACTCTCGTTGAGGAATCCGCCTGCATAAAATAGCGAACTGAAGTTCAACTACTTAATAAGTTGCCTATCTCTCACGACTCTATAGGCGACAAAACTTGTTGGACATATGGTAGGTATAAGAAATGCGCACTAAAACTCTGAGGTCTTCGATAACATCGTTTTTATCAAATTCGAAAAGTGGTACGCGCCATACACATTCACGTCGCGTATAGAACGTAATCGTCTAGACTCCGACTTTGCTAATATACGGGAGAGAGGCCCTTAAGTAAAAAACTTCGTAACGATGTCAACTCAAGATGTCGAGGTTTTTTAATTTAATCAATCACGCGGTTTAAGATTTTGGTGGCGGTAGATGTTAATTTAGGTCTCGTCATTGTAATTTCTAAAACGAAAACTGACACGGCAACTAAAAAAACAATACAGAGGTGGGTGTTTGTGCAAATAGAAATACAGTGTGGGCATTGCTAATTAAATTAAGGTAATATCTTATCGATCCGTCCATCGATGTTATTGAAAATTTCAATTTTATTACGAACGTGTTGACGCGACTGATTATAACTGGACTGGATGTGACGTTTTTGGTCCGAAACAGCGTTATTGTATTTGTATTTTGTACTTGTATTTTAATCCTGCAGCGTCCGTCGCGACCGAACGTGACTGGTTTGGTGCGAAGTGAACCTAAGGGTTTTTAGTGCAGTGCGGCGCGGCACCAAAGATTCCAAAACATACGACGATAGCGACTGTTCCCGGGAAAAATGGTAGCTCGAAAGCATCGTCGAAACTCGCCCGAGACTAGATGGAGTTGCTTGCAATGAAAATCGGCCAAATCGAAAATAATTTCGCACACGTCTTTAGCTACTTATTTACGTTAATCAATTTAATTTCAAATCGTGGCTCGATAGAAGCGCGATATGGAGAACGCAACGTCCGCGGACAGTGCCGTGGAATAATTACCATCGTTAACGGATCTAACACGTTAAATATTTAAGCCAACGTCGAACTTGCAAACGATCGATCCCAAAAAGTTTGCTTTAATCAACGGCGGGTGCTTTAAAAAAATGAAACCATCGGCGCGACCTCCGGGGCACGCTCGCAAGCCTAATCGTCCAAAATTTTATTGTTAACAGTAATGGCGGTTCCCGTATTGTATACCAAAGACTTACATACTATTGGATAATATTGCTTATGAATTCCGGGGCATATTTCAAAATTTTATCATACCCTATCTTTATTACTTCATGAATATATTATGAAATGCTTTTGTAGAGAAACCAAGCGACTTTGATCTCGTCTACTATCAAATGGAAATTTGTAACTTTAATATCGCATATGAAAGTCTGTTTACTCAAGCAGAAAGGACTTTTGTGGATGTAATAAGTGCTCTTGTAGAAAAAGAATAAGACTACTTAGAGCGTTTTCTTTTTGCTCGCAATTTAGCTTATTTAAGGAAGGAACCCCTGATTGCGTATTATACAGACATAAAGGATAATCAGAGAGAAATATGAGCTAGACCGAATAACAGAGGATTCTTTGATATCCGCCGATACGAGATGGCGTAATTGGCTGAAGAAACGTCGAGTGTTCCGGTTTCCCTAATAAGAAACTGTACGCATTCAATAACGTTTCGAAACTAAATTAAATTAAGTAATAACTATATCCACCTCAACTTTACCTCGTCATCAATGTAAGAGAACAAATCGATGTTATTATTATCATCCACAGATGGGTACGATGTAATAAAAAAAATGCTAATGGCCAACATCGATTGGCCATAGAACAGGCATCAGCGCGGAAATCAAATTCTAATCTGAATTTCAAATGTCGATATGAAAAAAAAAAGTCTGCGGGTTATACATACAATTATTCGATTTGCCGAAATGGAGTTTAGAAGGGCGTACGTACGACTATACCTATAAAAAGACGACGCGGGCGCACACGTATACGGGGTAGATATATGCGAGCTATTTTAGTTAAGCCAGGATATATTCGCTAGACTGCATTTACATCGGAAACTAAATTATCTTTGGATTGGAAGTGAGCTGTGCTCAGGGCCCCCCGTATTGATTCCAACCAACCATTGCAGCCAACATTGTGGAAAATGCGTCGGATTCCCTGCCGCACAAGCGAAAACAATCGCGGCTCGCATAACTGCGGGTTAGTGCAGGGGGTCCGTTTTTCTAATTTGGTCAGTGTACGTAGCCCGAGAACTTAATGTTCGATGATCTGTTTGTTCGTGTTCGGTCGTTACCGATCGAAACAATCTCGTTAAGTGCGCATTCATTAAATAAACGATGTAACCCATTTACAGTTCGTCTTTAAAAGCCTTACAATTAGCCGAGTTTAAAAATCTAAAGTATCTACATATCGATGACGTTTTACCATGCAAAACGTCGTCGCGACAAAAGGCGTATTTCGCGTTGTAATTTAATTGTAAGCAAATACCGCCTGGAAACCGCGCATATCGGTAATTCGGGGCACGCTTGTATCAAATAATGTATTTATTCTACGGCGCAGTCACTCGTTTGAGTGAAAAACGAAGTTATACGGAGGTTAGCTACTATCCTTGAACGAGATATCACGACAGGTCGGCGTAAGTACACGAATTTGCTATTTTGCGGTACCACCAACACAACTTTCGTACAGAGAATTAAACTAGTGCACTGGTTGGTTACGTGGTTGTTTTCCCATGATTTTCGAGAGGACGTCGCTAAATAAACAGGTGTCATTATGTTAATCGACGTTTTAATAGACGGGAAAATGCTTAGTGGAAAATAACCAAAACCATTTCGACGCGTGCACACTTTAAACTGCGTTTCCGATTTGAATGACCTCGAATGTTTCGATATTCTAATGTTGGCCTTTTAAGATACGAGCGATTTATACATATGTACATGGAAGTAATTATGAACTTCCAGCGTCACCGTATACACAACAGTGCATTAAAAATGATGGCGCGCACCTAAACGGCATTGCATTCAAAATGTGAAAAGTGTTTTAAAACTCTAAGAATGGCAGTTTAATAAGGTTTAATAAATTATTGTTTCCGCCGCGTCTTATAGTTGGGTATCGCGTTTTCTCGAAAACACAACTAAATACAAAATAGGTGGCCTTGTACCAACCGATTAATAACGCATTGTTAAATGATGAGTCGTGGACCGTTCTGGACGCGCCTTCAAAAACTACACGCGTTCTCTGTTGTATTAAAATTTCACTCGTAACACAGTTTCGCTACATTTTAACCTGATAAATGATCGCCCAAAATCCTTCCTTGAACTCAACTTATTCCGATCAATGTACAACTTAACCAGTTACTTTCGCGAGAGTTGGAAACGATTAAATTGATGACACGATAAGAAAACCGACGCATCTTTATCTTTTAAAAGATACGACCTAAGATAAAGAGTTACAGAAATTATTCAACTACATGTTTAAATTCGTCACACTACATGTTCGTCTCATCGACAGATTAATTTCGAAAATAATTACTGCTTAAATACGCGCGCGAAAACGTTCGCGTATATTTATTGATTTGCGAAACTTGCAAAGTGCGTACTTAAAAGCCAAAAGAAAAAAACGCACCGACCTGCGGCAGTTTTAACTACATGGTAACCAATCTCGGAAGAGCTATACCTATAACCTTTCCACGGCCGTCCACAAAAGACGCCATAAAACTCTTCGTATCGCGTTCCCTACATTTTCTTTATCAACTTATAATCTCGCATCCCCGAATACCCAAACTAATCCTCGACAATCTAGAACATCGTGCGACGAAATGGAGAAGTAAAATTTAACTGAAAATCGTAACTTTATCCATCGCATTCGATTTCGGCGGTTCTCCGACGACGACAACGGAAATTTCCGGTTTCGAAATATCCATATAATTGGAATTTGGATCGTTCTCGGGAACTAATCGAGTTGTCCGTTATTTAATTTGCCGCCTAGAGAAACAATCTTTGTCTGAAATATTGGTCACCTGTTGGTAGACGTTTCGAAGTTAGTTCGCGGACGATAAAAGATCTGTAGACGAGACGCGAGCGTTTTTATTAATTCTTACATGCAGGGTGTACCACCGCAGCAGGTTCACTAGCGGTATTTGTTCTTAAAAAACAAACAAAAAAACACGCCGATGTTTGCGTTCTGATGCGAGTGCGACTTCTTAGTCGATTCGGGACTTGGCGGTGCACATTTCGTTAAGATGTGCATTTCCTTATCGTTTCTTTAAGGTAGGTAATACTCGTGGTACGAAACGAGTATAAATACCACCATAAACTATATCCGAAGATAATTTGAAGCCGTCTCATATTCAGTTTATGCTCACTTTTGAATCTCCACTCAACTGACAAAGTCTTTGGTTCACGACACCGCATCGAGTCTTTCAATATTGTCAAAAATTTCCACGCCCTAGTTCGTCCGTTTTGATGCTGCAATCAGTAGTTCATGGCTCGAGAACAAAATTTGGCGCAACACAATGTTGTGAAACCGGCCATTTGAGGTAAGCGTACATTATACCGGGGCGCAACGGGCCGCATCGCAGCGCAAAACTCCGCATCAATCGTTGTCACGCAACAGAGATCCCGGCATGGCTCATTTAAAATGTACCCCAGCGCGATTGCGCTGCAATGCGATCCGCTACAACCCGGCATAATGTACGCTTACCTTAAAAGCGCAATTGGACCAAAACCGTTTGGTGGTTACCGTTCAGTTCGTGCGCGTGCGCTCTTATTCGGTCAGTTTTACGAACGTACATTGCTGGCACTTCCTCGGTGTTTTCATATGTTTTGAGAGTGTTTTAAATGATCAACAGCTGACTCCCGTTGTCGGCTCAAGTGGTTGATTTTAGTTTCGCCCGGAATTTAATTAAGTTAGTCGTAATTTTGACTCGCCCTGTACTAGATGTGGTAAATAAGCCGTCTTTAAAACTATTTGTACATTTATTTTTATTGCTAACTGTTTTCTTTTTTTTTACTAGTAACTGATTTTGTGAAAATCGGAAAATGTGATAGGTACGACATTTTAATGAAATTTTTTAATATCTAACTTAAAAACAGTGTATTAATTTAAAACACATATTTTAAATTCGAATTAATTAAAAATAATTAAATTTTCGACAAATACCTACCTACAAAAAATATTTATTACGCCGACACGCCATTTAAAATGAAAATAATCTCTTTCATTAAATGTAACTGCTTTTACTTCAAAAAGATCGCTTTGAAAAGGTTAGTTGTATAAAGATCACAAAGGCTGCTCTGTATCTACAACGACAGAAGCCAGTAGTAGTAACACGACGTTGTGCGACTTTGTAGAACGTCAAGCAGGTCGACGTTTTAAAAAATCCGACCGCGCGCAAGCCTCTGCATCGAATTTTCATGTTGCATGTTAAAAAACTCGTAAAATTTTTCTCGAGAAAAATACATTTTTTGAAAAATAATATTTACGAGAGAAATTTATAAGAATTTAAAAAAAATTATCATTTTTTTTAGATTATTTCGAAAACGGTGCATTCTATCGAAAATTATAAAGAAACACGATCGATAAAGAATTTTATGACAATTTCAAAACATATTTCATATTACCGATCCGATGATTAATAACGGAGATTAGATTTTTTTTAATTTTTAAACGGCCGCCAGTTTAAACCGGGTTTTATTTGGCTGGTTAACGAACTCGTCCTTCGTTTTCATAAAGACAATACACTGTCCAAATTTCAACTGCCTACGATCAAATTGCCAATTGCGACCGGAATCGTGTTAACAAGAAATTGATTAATAGTATATACGTGACCGACCGAAAATGAACGATCTAAATTTTCGTGTTCTGGGGGTCAAGATCGGAGAAAATCCAAAAGGACACGTCTGGGTGCCGTCATCAGATAGGCTACAATAGCTTTATTTTCTATGAAAATTCGCTAAAATCCCAGTTTTCACTGTACGGCTTTAGTGTAGACGATTTATTGTACGATATTAAAACTAAAATGTCGAACTGAAAGGCTCAAATATAACTACATGTTCGTATTCATGTCTTTAGTGGCTATCAAATTAAAAAAACTTAAACGAAAAGATTCCACAGTTGTCGATAGTGTTATTATACCTCTCGATTATGTTCCAGGGCCGGTTATGAAGTACAAGTGCGTCATGTCAACCGAATTAATCATTTTAAATAACGCACGTGTGGGTGAAAAACATTAAAAAAAACTGATAGAAACCGATTAACATTTAACAGCGACGTACTTATAGGATCCCATACACGGTGGATTTTATTGCGCGCATGTGTTACTTCGCATTTTGTCTTTATTTCTCGTTTGTTGAATTCTAGCAGGTTTATTAAATGCGCGCGAGATAGACATGTGCACGGCACAAGCGAAATGTGAAGTAAAATGCGCTGTGTATAAGGGCCCTCTAACATAAATTGTCGATTGACTCTTGTGGCGACTAATCGGGACAGATTTCTTTTGCGTTCTTTCAAATTGCCCAAGTGGTCGATTACAAAATAAAGAAATCGTGAAGTATAACGAATTGAATGCCTTCTTTTTACCACATCTCATCGCCACGAAAGATATCAAATCTGATAAAATGATACCGAGCAAAGGAAAATTTTAAGCAAAACTCACTCGACCTTCACCATCTCCACAAAAATTTAACAACGTACAATTATACCACAATTTCGAGGGCGATTCGAAAAGTATGGTAATAACAGTCATCGCGGACACACAATAGTATGGCACTGGTACTTTTCAATATAGTCGCCATGCTTGTCCAAACATTCGTTTCAACGGTACACCAAGGCGTCGATGCCGGCATAGAAGAAATCTGCGTCGATCTGCGAAATCTGCAAGATGGCCGGTTTTGAATCTTCAAAAAATGTTAACGAAGAATCCCGCACAGAAAAATTCTACCTCAGATAACAATTGGCGCCGGCAAATCTAACAAGGGAAACTAGAGCAGACATTTCAAACATGAATTAATCGAAGCCAACGCGAGAACAACTGGCTTGCGACCAACCTCTGTCACGTATAATGCATCTGCTTAATGGATTGGGCGGGCGGTGGAGACACTGGTCAAAGTCGCTTAAACACTGTGTCGCCATCTATATGTCGTTAAGACGTTTAAGCAGCCTTAGCACGAGGAAAATTCATCGTTTCGAGTTGAGATTCGCCGAACATGCGAAATAGTTTATAAAAATGTTACTGTCGTAGAAAAAATATGATAAAGATCTTTATCGGGACTTGCTGCGTGCAAAGAATTCAGGGAGATGTTGGCGTTACACTGAATTCTTTACAAATTTTTCTTTTGAAACGATTTTTATACTGCACTACTTGTTCATTAACGAATATACTTTTCCCGCCCATTAGCCTAACCTATAAAACCCCTTCATTTGCTATAAAACGACAACGAAAAACTGTAATTGTCTACAAAAAGCAACAACGATAGCACTTAAGTTGATAACGACAACAATAACGATGTCCTAACAAATTAGGAAAGCAAAAACAGAAATTTGTATCGAAAAATAAATAAACAAACGGTCGAACCCGATGTTTCCAATACGTTACATCATTAAACAGAAAATCAATTATACGGGACATGTTCATAAAAAAAAGGGACACGCACAATACAAACAATTTTTCGCAATAAATCCGAGGATCGAAGGAGGTTCCGTGTATTAGGCGGAATTTCGTATATAAAAAGAAGTTTTAGTAGAATAAGTCATAATCTGTCTGGCATTTACAACCTCTTCTTCCGCTCGTTTTTGCAGCCCACCGTTTCCTTCATTCCGAGAGATACGCAGTTCCAGTTGCACAAAACACTTTTGCTGATTGCGTCGCCGTATTGTGAAATCGTCGTCGTCGGCAATAGAAATTCGTATCGCTTTTTTTCCTCTCTCTCCCTGTGCGGCCGAGCGGCGGCGCGATCAAATCTGTTGCCGAAAATTGAAGTTAATTAAAGTTTGTTACTTTAAACGCGAACGACGCGAACCAAGCAAATAATAATTATCACGGGTATTTACTATGTGCTGCGAATTAGAACGGCGGCGGAGCCCTTGCGCCGCCACAATCTAACCTGTCTTATCGTCACGTTATCTCGAGTTCACCAGCGGAAAAGCCACAATCCGATGCACAATTTCCAAGGATTATACTGCGTAAATAACGCACCGTTTATGAATATACATGTTAGACGTGTATAAAGGTAAATTTCGAAGGGGCGCGCGCGCCATCTCTTAAGAAACTGACGCGACAAATTTATCGGACGAACGAAGCCAATTCTAATTACGACCTCGATGCCCCATTGAAACGGCAACGATTGACCCGGTCACAAACCTGAAATTGGATGTCCGAAAGAATTCAAAGAGGAACTCTTTACGGTTCGCGCGTCCCCCGATCCCGGGAGAAAAAGGGGCGGACGCGCAATTAATGGCATTATTTTGGACGAACGGACATCAAGTGTAACCTCGTTAAGGCCTGTCCGAACGAAACGAACTCGATTATTGACTTCCACTTTCCTCGAAGTGCACGAAATTCGGGATCGTTCCCTTTTGTTGTTCTCGGTACTAAAAAAACGAAACGGGATCTCGGGCGTCGCCGAATTAATTTCGAAATTTATTCAACGATGCGACGATCGGACACGTCAACACATCGAACACGATAAAATTAGATGGGGAGGGTCTCGAGAAAATGTGCGCTCAATCAAAAACGAAGTTTAGTCGAGTAGGTACAGGTCAAAGAAGCGTTCTCGTCTTATTCACAAGCCATTCATTGTCCTCCAAGGATTAAACTGAACGAAAAGCTTTACATGTTGTAATCCTAACATTCAAATTGTTTGTCCGTTTATCTTCAGTACTGGATCGCTACAGCTTTCCTTTTTGATTTCTGAAACGACAATAGTTTTACCAACAGAAACAGATGAGCTATAGTTTTGCTAGTTTCCCAGCAGTGTTTATTTTAGACAACGTTAGGAAACCAATTGGTCTCGTAGAAGACCATCCAGTTGGGAACCATCTACTAATAAACCAGACACGTCGATCATGCCATATGCGCTGCAATATTAATACCATCGCAAGATATTTTTGAAAACTATTTCCTTGAACTTGATGACATTAGAAAGGAGAACTTTTAAACTATTGGACAGCAAAAAATAACTGTTGTATTATTTTATGGGGAGCTAAAGCGAAATTTTTTATGGCGAATCTGACAACTGCAGATAAGCCACAAACAATGACTTGGGAAATGAAGATAGTGCGATTTCATTGGTTCATCAGCAGTAGAAAAAGTTATTTTTAAGAGCTTTCGAACACCTACGCTGAAAAACATTTGTAAATTTGTTGTTCTGTTTAATAAACCTGTCACTTCTGATCTGCATTCTTTTTCTCGTTTCTTCCTGTATACGTAGCACCCTATGGTGACGTTTGCGGTCGCAAGCTCCTATGTAAAACGGGCTTGTTTTTGTGTGCCTCAAAGTTTGTTTAACAAGGAAGGTTAGGCAGGTGGAAATCTCAGAAGAATTTGAAATTTTACAGGATTGTAGTACTAGTCAACCGTAATCAAGAGTCGTATTCCGTTCGTGCGCTTACGCGATTTAACAGGATGAAATCCACCCTTAAAAATTGGAAACTTTTTCGATTTTGCTTATTATCTGTGAAACAACAACAGCTATCGCTAAACTACAAACTATATATTATTGTAAATGGCTGTTCAAGACCTACATTATGGTACAAAAATTAGGGATGAAAATCCTAAGGGGTGTCATCCTTTTTAATTTTCACCCCCAATTTTTGCCATACTCGTACGATGGGAGCTTGGGCTATTACAGGGATCGTAGTGGAGTTTGATAAAAAAAAATGGCAAATAATGACCGAAAATGTTTAAAATATGTCCTTTTTAGGAAATTTATTCTAAAATTATATTTTTTATGCAGTAAAATTATTTGAATAATCACTATCTACTGCCTTTATACCGCAGAATAATAAATTTATTCTATTTTTAATTTAAAAACTATTCGTGTGCCCTTAAGCATTGAAAATTTCCTATTACAAACCATAAACCAGAGAAAAGTTTAATCGCACTTTTATGTGGCCGATAAAACACAAAACAACTAATAAAACATGTGCTACTTTCATAGCTTATCGTAGTGCGAACAAAGAACTGAATGTTGTTAAAATAAAAACGGGATTTCCTAGTATCCACGTATAAATTCGAATGCATTTATATATAGAATACTAGCAAAACCGCTTCAGAACTTTCGCGTCAGTGGTACAAAGTGGTAGTACTTGTTTCAGTAGTTCGAATTTTAAATTACGGTGACGTATTTTATCGCGTGTGTGAGGAGTGCTCATTCGGTTAATAAGGCCTTTTTTCGTGTTAGTGCGCGAGTGTTGCGTGTTGTGTTGTGTACTCTATAAGTATTACAAACTAGGATAGGGATTTGGTTAGGGCTCCCCTCAAATATTCAACGATTCAATTTCGCAAACGAAATTTTACCTTACGTGGGTAATAATATAAGTTCGCAATCAACGGAAATTGAATACGCTGGAAATTGACCATAGAGGGAAAACGATAACGAGAAAAAAGTAGGAAATACAAAGAAAAATTTAGAAGTTTTAAATTTCAAATTTAGAAATTGACAAGTAACAGCCGCAGCAGCAACATTAAACTAAGCGTACACTACTCCGCATCGGATGCACAGTACCATCCCTTAAAATTTTCACCCATAATTTTAGCATCATAATGTAGGTCTTGAACAGCCATTTACAAAAATATATAGTTTGTTGGCGATAGCTCTTGTTGTTTCACAGATAATAAGCAAAATCGAAAAAAGTTCCAATTTTCAAGGGTGGATTTCGCCCTCTTAAACCGCGTTAGAGCACGAACGGAATACGGCTCTTGATTAGGGTTGACTAGTACTACAATCCTGTAGAACTTCAAATTTTTCTGAGATTTTCCTTGTAAGACCTGTTGGATCACTCTGTATATAGATATTTTCTTTATAACGCAAGAATTGCAAAACTGTCACACTATTCCTTATGTTATTTAGTTTTAAAATATATTGTAACGAGCGTAATAAATCGACCACTGCAAAATAATGAACAAGAAAGAAGACGTGTGCATCCGTTCGAAAGTAATCGGTGACTTACACTCCCCCCAAAAAGGTAAAAGGTTCCGATTTTTTTTCACGTTAACATTTTCCGATCGGTGGCAGATCCTGTACGTAATCGTTAAGTTTACTAACAAACGTTGCAGATCAACATCGGTCGAACGTTGACTTTTACGCGCATCCATTTATGTCCATAAAAAAAGAACCCCTTTTTATCGCACTTATAAACAATAACAACCGAAAAAATTAATGGTCGTCAACAGACGAATTTTATTGCACTGCGACGTTCGCGCCTTTTTACGCTCGCGCGATATTGGTCTCGCCGCGCCGGGTGGCTGCGCGAAAAAGATCGGGGAGCTTATTTAGTCGCAATAAAAAAAAATCGTAAGCAACAACTGCAAATAAATTTGAATTGTAAAATTCTCGGTCGTTCGACTGGAAAAATTACGTTCACATTTCAATAAAAGGACGCAAGTTTATTCGTTGAAACAATATTAAACGGCGAACGTTTTGCTAACTTCATGGCAGGTACTTAAGCAGCGTCCCCCGCAATCCCTCCAGGTCTTACTTTTGTTCAAGATGTTTATGTTGCAAATTTGCCTAACAAAATTTCGAACGCCCAAGCGTTTCCGTTAACCGTTCGCGCCGTCTTCGCGGGCTTAATTAAAAATTGTGTTGCGAGTGAAGTAACCGGCGCCCTCGCTCGAAGGACCACCAAGTTGTAATTGTATTCAGGCTTCGATATTTTTAATTAAAACAAATCGAAACTGCGTTCATATTATATACTATACTCAACTATATTCGACAAACAAATCATCATTTAGGCAGAGAAATATGCATAACTATTAAATTTTAACGTAGTGGAATAATTTCTGCATTCGAATGAGGCCATTGTCAATTAGAATATGCATCCGTTCGACCAAATGTAACATATTCACTAGTACTACGTACTAGGTAGGTACTACGTACACAAATTGCATCGAATATTTAAAGCCCAATTCTGAAATTGCTAACTAATGGATATTGAAGTTATTTCCCCGTAAAATTACGACGGCACATTACGTTGTCACGTGCACGTCAAATTACACGTTTTTGAATATTTCATTGGTTAAATATGAACGGCGCGGCGCAGACGCTAAAAATTATCAAAATGCATGGAACGAATAACGCACATTTTTGCGGTACTCTCCGTCAAGAAATTGTAGGCAACTTATCGAACGCTATTTTTTTTTGTAAACCGACGAGACGTCGAGTGCGCTTATTTTTCGTTTGATCGAGCAAATACGTCACTAATTACGTTTCGTTTATATAAATATCTTAAACTTGAAAGTGACTATAAGTAATGTATTATTGTTCGATCGAATAAATAATAAACGCACTCGGATCGTTTACCATCTTATCCTCCGTGCCCGTTAAGTTGCCCATTTTGTGCGACAGTAATTTCTTGACGGAGCGTACCTACCTACACTTTAAAGTGAAATTGCCCCTTTTAATCAACCGATTATCGGCCATAATCTCGGCATTTATATGAAGTTTAAACGGCAAATTCAGCCACCAGGTTAAATACTCCGCGTTACTCGGCAGATCGCGCAACTCGCAAGTCCCATCGAAACTAACCCCGAAGCGCCACGCTCAACTTTACACTTCAACTTCGACATACCTGAAACAAAAAGAAGAAGAAAAAAAACATTACCAACCGATCGTGAGTTGCATTAATAACACGTACGAACATAGATAGGTGTAGTTAAAGTAATGAAAACGACACGGCTTCGCGGATGACATGGCGACCGGCACGACAAATATTTTCTTTTCGACGGCCTCTTTAATTTATTTTGATTAGTCGCGTACGACACGTAAACTCCCATTTCATATTTAGATTTGGCCGGATCTCGAATAATTGAACGTCCCCGGCCGACGAAAGAAAGTACCTAAAGGAGGCGCGATACAAAATTTGACATTCAAATTACACAGTTTGCGTCACAACAATTTGACGCGCCCTCTCGCGAAAAGAACGTCTCCCGCCCATGGCGCGGCGCGGCGTTACAATTGTAATTTTGATGTCGCCCCACAATAAAATGGAACTTATATAAAATTGAATCTCTTCCGAAAAAAATGAGCGTTGGTTAAATTTTAGAGGGAAAAGAGTGAAAGTGGCGAAACTTTCCTTCTTGGCGAAGTGTTTGATCTCAAACAAAAGTTAGGGTATTGCGTAACTTTATTAAGGTTGTCTTTGTGTTTCGTGATCAATTTAAGAGATGTTTGGAGTTTTTATTGCCGCCGCAGAAGTTTTTTTTTTGTAATAGCTCTCGATCCGCATTAACATAAATCGAATAACCCCGAGTAAACATCAAAGAAGGGATCCCCGTTAATGCTTATCGCCAATCCCAAATGAGCTTTTTAGTATGTATTGAAGGGAATTTATATTGCCGAACTGTTTTCTTGCTTGTATTTATTACGGCTCTGGGTGGTAAGATTGCGCTTCAATTTATATAAAACTAAACATAAATATATCGGTTTCGCGACCGCAAAATATGTATAGGGGGAGAATAGAAAAACAAAGCATCAATTTGCGATATATCACATTTTTCTTCAAATTTGAATAATTCAAATATGAAAGTGCCGAAACGCCCCGGCGATAAATAACGCACGAACTGCACAAATCACACGGATGCGAACAAATAACCGGAAAACCCGCGTCGAAATCGAAAGGCACGACGCCGTTTTTATTTTTCCGTAAAGATGACGATTTCGAGAGAGCATCGCGGCCGTTAAGCATCCTTTAAAATTGTTTTGTTTTGTTATTTTCTCAAATAGTATAGGAATCTGTCGTCGAGGACATATCTATCAAATTAACGTTAAGTTTATTGTACTTAATTAATTTAGTGTCGGCGCGACGTTGTTCGTTGCGGCGTTATTTTAACCACTCTATATATAAATTTCTATTATTAAAATAACCGAGGTCGACGACTATAAAATACAGTATTAAACTGTGAAACGTTTAATTTATTATAAGTACTAAGAGTGCGATTTCGTCCGAACGGAAACTGCGCCCATACTTAAGCGGGTATATGCGCGCAGAACAGCGTACAGAGCGAAGCGTGCAGAGAACAGAGTAGTGAGCGTTAGACTGTGATTACAGTGCAAACGACTTCGCGCGAACGAACAAACCCGAAAACATAAGCATAAGCGAATAGTCGCGTGAATCGCTCGTTATCGCTTCTTCACTTGAGCCCCACGTTTGTAGATCAAATCGCGCGAATTCTGGCGAAAGACAGTCCGCGCGAAGTCGCTTGTACACGAGCGATTGTCGGCGTAAAGCGTTTAAATATACCATACATTGTTGGAGGTCCGTATATAAAAACAATGTTGGCGTTTAACTTAAACATTGTAATTCGGCGAGATAAAGGTTGTGACCAAACAAGAAGCACCCAACAGTGCCATTTTGTATGTTATACCGTTGGTGTTGCTTTCGTTGTTGCGTTTAAAGCTTTGATTAGTTGAACTCGTTATTTTCGTCAACAGCGTTGTCGTTAGAGCTACATTTTGTCGCATGGCGTCGCGTAAAACTACCCTTCCGACATCAACTTGGCTTGGCACAACTCGCGTCCACGCATCGACCGCCGATAGTTCTAATCATTGAAAACTAAATGACACGCTCATCGATCGGAAAAATTCCACGCTACGGTAATTCTACCACCACGTTAATTTTATTCTACAGCACGTCGAAATTTTAATAAGCGCCAGGCGCTCGATTGCAGTTTCGAGAAAACACGAGCGTCGCGTCGCTCCGAAACTTTTGAAAAGTTCTCGCGACAGCAGCGCGGCAAATTGACGAAAAGCCGGCACGTAGTTATACGCGAGGACGAAAAGCCCCCGAAACGACGAAGTAGATAATACACAAGGGCGTTTCCGACCGGATAATAACCGAAGCGGACAAGTTTTCCCAAGACGTATTTAACCTTCAGTCGCGAAACTGCCACTAGCGAAACTACCGCGTAACGATAAAAAACAACGGCTTTCAATTTCTGCGGAGAGCGCCGCGACAAATTAAATTCGAGATGCGAATGCGGCTGCAAACTGCAGAACGAATTCTATACGCGACGATATTTCCTCGAGAACAAATCCTCTTATTTTTCTTTTCGGAGTGAGAACATTTCTTATGCGCATCAAGACTTATGAGTCATAAGGACATGGCGAATTCCTGCACCGTTTTACGAGTTTATACGTCTGGCGGAAAAGTTTTCATTATTTTTCAAGTTCACGTCGTCGAAGCATCTCATCGTCTCCATAATGAAAAGGGACGGAACCTCAAGAAGTTCAGAACCGGCACGATATTGTCAAGAATATAAAATGAGGTTTAACATTTGTTTCCCGACATTTTTCCTCGCATACATATTTTAGGAGCGCTCTTATAGACTTAAGAAGGGAAAATAAGGATTTACAGATATTTTTCTATTTTGAGAGGTTATTTGTCTGCTTGTGAATGTGGGCCATTGATTTTTGTATTATCGCCGCATGACGAAAGACCACCACCTGAAATATTTATTTGATTGACGAGGAAAAATTGCTTTCCAAAACATAATTCCAAGTGCCTTGTAGAACTACTTGTACAAATTATTGGGTTTCGTAAGGTATTGACTTCCGCCTCCCCTTCCCTCTCGTCGTTAACTGCTCGCGAACACTCCTGCCCTAAAACGGAACGATAATCATCCGATCAATGCACTTTTGCCGTTAAATAACACGAGAATTAATAAACATGTGGCGCCCAACGCGCAGTGCAACGTGCAACAAAATTACGTCCGATCGCAATAATCCCATATTAAGTCATTTCAATGTAAACTGAATTATTCAGCTTCTTAATTAAAATAAGTCAAGCGAATCGAATGAATATTTTATAAATCCTTCGTTCTGGCAACCATCCTTACAACTTAATTAAAACAAAGTATTTGCGCATCGCCTTCAACCTAACATTTTAATAAAATGTCATTATCCCTTAAAATTATAAGATGAAATAGGACGACTCGAGCATAAATCACAAATAATCGTGCCTAGTGTGTAGTAATTAATCTGGTTATGTAATTACATAAATATTTGAGCTGCCAAATCGATAACGGCACCCGCGACGACTTTAGTCGTTCGAATAAATACCGTGAATTATTTAGAGCTTTAAGATAGCGCGTGATTCGAATCGAACGAAGAATTAACAGTTCGTGTCGGTGTGCAAATAGGGCCAAAAAGTTTACAAAGGACGTCGTTAATTTTTTTTTTTTCGATGCAAACGGAGAAGGTGGGCGCCACGGCCGGAAACGTAGCCGGGATTATTTCTTGTTTTTTTCTTTTAACGAAAAGAGGTCACTCTAAGGGTCGTTCGTTCCGAGTTTAAATTGACTAAAATCGGTTTATTTTAAAGCAAAGACGAAATAGTTCGGAAATTTCTAACAATCATGGAATGGAAACGCGAAAAAGGGCGCCACGTATCAGCGCGGGTACTACAAAATAAAAATAAAAATCGAAAAAAAAAACGTCGATTTCTATTGATGAAAGCGAACTTAAAGTAAGTAAAGGTCATTCAAATTTTATTCGGATGCACGTCGTCAATAAAAGTGACGCCGCGTACGCACGTTTTTTTTGTTATGTAATATGTGTGCAGGTGCACGGCGCATTGTTGACATGCATCGGAATAAAATTTGAACGACCTATAGTCGTAGTATTTTAGGAAATACGCGAATCGTTGTCCACATTTAAATTTACGCCGCGCCGCGCCGCGCCGTCCTCTTCGGTGTGCATCCGATATAAATTTCCAATATCCCATTTTATTAAACAAATTTCGTACGAATTCGCGACTTACTTCAGAGCGACTTTTATTTCGGTGCACTCAAACTTTGTCCCAACAGGCAATTAATCGTTAAACGTATTATGAAGAGCGAACGACAAATTCGTCTATACATATAAAAAACAAAACAATAACGCAAAAGATCCGCTTCCGTTTCCTCCAATTAATAAAGACGCCGAACCACAAAGACAACAGAAATTCAAATTGCCTACCCCCGAAAATCGTTATCGCAAACACAAAACAAATTGCCCCGTAGACGCAAAAACCTCTAAATATTCCGTTATATGCAAATTAGTCATTGTTTAGCTTGTCGTATCATCTTCGACGCGCAAAGATAATTTCGAACAGAAGCCGCTGATTACGTCGTATTTCACGGGTCCATTTCGTAGAAAACCTAATGTTGTATCGTGAAATCTAATAGCGGTTTTAGGGGCCGTAAAGGAAAGTCCTATTTTAATAGACGAAGTGGTTTGTCGACGTTTTCGCTTCCAAGTACATTATTCCGGGTTTTCATGAACCACGCTGGGCCGTAGCAAAGAGAAATGGTTGCCATAACATTTATCTCTTGCATTATGTACCGTTGAACGTTCAATAACTTTCGAGCTAATATAAGGCTTCCTTCACAACACGACGCGAAAACAATAAATCAAGCGAGGGGGGGGGGGAGGGGGACATAAATTCGCCCGTCTCGATGCCACGTTACCGTATACTGTGCGCCGTTGTTTTCAATACTTGTCAAAAACTTTGATAATCAATTTTAAAATATTAAAAAATAACTCGACTACCTAAAAAACAAATTGTTTTAAAGTACAGCAAATGCGGCCCGCTCGAATATTATTTTCCTATCCGGCTCTTGCGGACCATCGGACGTCGAGCTGATCTCGCATCGGTTAAAATCGTTACGAAAGTTTAAGACTGACTTTACGATTTTTTTAACGACGCGAAAAACGTACAGGGCGAAGTAATAAACATAAACACCATTTCCATCTTACTGTGTGATATATGTCCTCGTTACCTTCGACAAGGCCCTCGTAAATTTAGAAATATTTCTTCTTTTTCCGCAACGCAAACGGAACGTTCCAAATTTCTCGACGAGGAAAAATCCTATTTGATTAACGAATCGGCTCGAAACTTTTATAAATTGCAATCGGAAGAGATTTTCACCATCACACTCCGAATAAATCATCGCGAGACGTCGCCGTTCGTGATCTTAAAAAGTGTTCTTATTCACATTCGGTCGTTATCGGTAGTAGGCCGGGAAGCGGCATTTCGGGGGCGGCGATCTTAATTAATTCGTTTTAAAAATCGACGATGCACGTGTTAACGAACGGTCGCGAGAGATTTATCTATCGAGGATAATAAAATATCTGCCGACTGTAAGGTTCTCGAGCGGCAGCGGTTTTTCCCCCTACTTCCTGAAGACCCGCATAACAAATGTCCTTTGCAAAACAAAGGGCCGACGCAAAAAAATTTATTTGCGAAATGGACGGACCGAACTAATAAAAATACATGTGTCGACGAGTGTTTATGTATACGTGTGTTATCGTCGCGTTCGGGGGGAATTAAAAATTTTCTCGCGTCTCCCATGCGGCACGAGAGGGTCGATCGTTTTTATACTATCTACATGGGTAGGTGTGCATAATTTGAAATATTCATGCCCGATTTGTTGTGAAAATATTTCGGCGGGGCGCGCGCGCGCACCGTCAAAATCTTCCTTGTTAATTTCGACGAGCCGACGGTATCTGGCGCTTATATATATGATATACAGGACGTCTCGGAAATAAGAGATAATATTTTAATACATAAGCAGCAGATGACGTAGAAAGAAACGCAAATACGCAATATGGGGGCGGCCTAATAATGTATTACCAATTCACTTAAAAACGTTATCGACAACGACTCTTATCGAATTACCTATGTGGACTATTACGATAATTTAAAATGTCATCGCCCATATAGCAACAGTAAAACTATGGTTAACGTTTGCATATCCCGAGCTGCACGCTGCAGCAATAATAATCCAGGACCATAGTTAGATAGCTTCACCATATTTGAATTCTTCTTTAGTGTTATTTCAGCTATTACCTGCTACCGTATAGTCTACCGTATTTCAGAGACACCCTGTATATATTGGATATACATGTAGGTAACATGAAGACATGTCAAAGTTGTTCGCGCCCTTCGGGCGCTCACTTTGGATTAAATAACATACGTACATGGGAGGGTTGTGCATGCGTCCTTCGGACGCAGCACTGAGTAAAATCGATAAACAGTACATGCGGTACTTGCTCGTGCTCTTCATACAAATAGAATATTAAAAGCATTTAATAAACAACCATTCGTCGCTTGGAAAATAGTTTTTAGGTTTAAATTCGCATTTAGCCTACCGTCATTTATCTAATTAGGTGTCAGATGTTAATTATGGTAGCGTATAATAACTTTGCAATAGTTACATTACTATTCGTATTATTGAAAATTTACGTTTATTTTAAAATATGACGGTGTAACAATAACAATAGTTTTGTCAATTTGATTTTAGAAAGCATCGTTTAGCATTAACATTATAAAATTAACGTTATATAGGGTGTTAACAGTATGACTGCAGTAATTTTAACAGATGGCAGTTGACAAAATAAAACCAAAAAGTTCTAGATAACATATAGGCCAAAAATGCATAGTTAATCAACAAAACTCATTTTAATGTTTGTAAGAATTGGTTAATGTAGGTACGAGAAATTAAAGGACAATCGACCTTGGTCATAGAAATGCTTACAAGTAGTTTTTAAAATTACAGTACATACACCGAGGAGATTAATTGAAGTGTTCGGGGGAAGATAGGGACAAGTCACATTATGTTAATTTCGAGAAAAGACGGTTTAAAACTTACAATCAAATCCTGAAATCACGTTATAAAAGTTATCGATTTTATATTTTTCAGATATTGTCAACACCGTTATTAGTTTTGTATTTCCGTTCACAATTCAAAGAATATCACTTGTTTGTCAGTAAAAATTAAATAAAATTGAAAAAATTGTGGCTTATCATTGTCTTTCAACCAAATAGTTTCAATAGTTCAACCTCTATAATTTCTACAACTAGGCAAGAAACAACAGTAAGCTAAACATTACTACAGCTAGGTATTCATTTTATTAAGAAATCGTACAATATTATAAGAGACAGAGAGAGATAGAGAGAGAGAGAGAGAGATAGGTAATAGATAGATAAATAAATTTTATAGATAGCATGAAAGCATTCTGCCTCTTAAATGTTTATAGGTTCTATTTAGGAATAGTGGCACGTGTGCATTCCTCATCAGTGAATTTGCACGTAACTTAGGAATAGCATTTAACTAAACAATAATAATCAATTCAATTTGTTTAAATAACAGTTTAATTTTTTATTAAAATTTAATCATGTTTAATTTACATAACTAATAAATGAAGTATTTTATAGATTTTTGATACCACTTTAGGGGCAGCAAGAATATAACACCCCTAATCTTTTTCATCCCCTTAAGGGGATTAATTTAAAAAAAAATTGATAAATTTTAATAAATTAAAAAAATTTAATAAATAAATTATTGTTTTTGTTTTGAATGGACTTTTATTTTTGCGTAAAGCGTTTTTGTTACAGTTCTCGAGACTCTTAAACAAATAATCGTAAATAGTAAAATCAACATCAGCCAAAGATGATAGTATCAAATTGTTGTTAAAACAGTAATAAGCCACATAAAACTTTACTAATATCTATTTAAGACGAACTGTTGATTTCACTGCCACTATGTGTATTATCATTATCGTTGACCTTATCACTATCGTCAAATTCACTCTATTCATCACTATCCACACTACGGTACAACTTTCTCTTGACTGGGCGATGGCTGGCGCTTGTCATATTGGGTGTTGTGTGGCTTGTTACGTTCTTTATCAAAAAATTCTGCATTTGAGATTTATCAAAAAAGAAAATTAGGTGATTATATCGTCATCTATTAATAAATCGCTCGATACTTTTACAGTAGTTTTTTACTTTCGTTTAACACCGATTTACATTGAAAACTGAATTTTGACCAATATGTGGCTTGTCACTATCTTCCGCCGAGCCCTCCAATTGTAGATTCGTCTGTATATAACAATGATTTTATCTTAAAAACTTTCTGACAAAAATTCAATGGTTTGCTTGCGTTTTGACATTTCATTTTGATTATTATGGCCTACTTTAGTGAATAAAAATGTAATTAAATGGGTACTTTTAGGTAGGATACCCTTTATAAAAATTGAAAAGGAGAACAAAATAGGAGTCGTTCCATTTGAAAAAATTAGTTATGGCACTTTGAAGTTTGGAATGTTTGCCATTTTTTGTGAACACTTGCAACTTCTAACTGTAAAAATATGAAATAACCTTTTATTGATAACGTGTATTGGAATCCATCTTGGATACTGTATAGTAGGATATAAAATAGGACTAATAATTTATGACATTATTAAAGCTAACAATGCTTTTCTCTTTCCACAACCAACCAAGCCTGAAAGACATTTTGCACATTTGTTATCAAAAAAAAAAAAAATAGTAAAAACACACTTTACATTATTCTATCGACAAATTTTAGAAAGATTAATTTAATATTTAATTATTCCAGAATTTAAAACAAAATTACATGGCTGTTATAAAATCAAGTAATTCTTTACTAATTGTTTACGTCTTTATTAATTTAATAAAACTATGACAATCTATAAATGCCACTTTAATGTTTAATTTTGACTAATCATCTAAATTTTTTGTGAATTTATTTTCTCAATTATTTATTATTTTTTAATGACCCCGACTACGAAATCTCAAAAAACTTGTTTTACTAGCGCTACGTGAATTGACTTATACAGAATCTGGTCAGAATGGAGTCTCCTTTAGACACTTAAGAGGATGATTACGCTCGCACAGAAAAGCTCAATAGAATTTTACAAGTATGTTATTATACGTTATTTCAGTATCCCAGTATACAAGTTTGCTCACGCCACACTTCATTTCGGTACAGAAAATATTTATGCTTATCTAGTATACATTCTGATAAACATCTAGCTATTAAATTCCAAGACATTATATTAAATAGATATAATTATTCAGTAACTTGTTCGAAATTTATATTCTACAGTATCTGGTTTGTCAATTGTTCAATTATTACAACAAATCAGCCGAATAATTCTAAAATTAGAGGCAAATGTTATAACTACAGTTATAACAGTACCCTCGTAACCCCTCGAGTTAGTGCGTTATACCTTGTCATGTTAACAACTTGCGGTTGTTAACAAAATGGAATTCATGGATAAAAACCCAGAGTAACTTATACATATCGATGTGATTAATTATAATAAGGGCCGATCTTTCCATCTTCTGATTATATCTGACAGATATTTCCTTTAGAAACATATCTGTCAGATAAATTTATCAGAAGATGGAAAGATTTGCCCTAAACCTGCATTCTGTTAAATTTTAAATAAATAAAAAATCGTTCTGTAGTAAGTTTAGATCGTATTTAGACAGTTGTATATTGAATCATTCGTTAAAACATAAATACGTTTTGAAGAAGTAATTGTTGCAGTTACTTCTAACAATAAGTCTAATAAGTAAGATACGAATGTTTCACTTGAGTAACTACAATAAAACCCCGTGTATGTGAATCTCGAATTTTTTACTACCTGTTGAAGTAGAAAATTATGTAGATAATCGTCGGCATCGCCTCAAAGTAACAGTAACTATATCGACGGTAGTTGTCGCAGATTATCGTAAACGACAAAAAGTAGATTTTACAGAAGCGCACATTTTGTATTGTAGCGTAGCTACATATAAGAAGATACGTTTTACCGAAATACAAATCGATTTTTCTGATGAAAAAAATCGGAATATTGATACCAGATTCTTGTTCTTGACATATGATGTTTTTGCCCTAGATCCATTGACGCGTAAGATAGTCAGAATAACTCATTTTCGCAAAAAAATGGCGTTTACGATAATCTGCGTCGATATGTATTTAAAATACATACAAGTGTAGACAATTAAAAGTATTGTTAGAACAACCACTTTTACCATACATAAAATTTCGACGAACGCATTCTTTACTAATTATATGAGGTAATATGCAAGCCGATATCTCGAAATAAACATTTCTCGAGTTTAGTTTACGCAGCGAGGAGATAGCGCAAGCAAGACGGCGATACAAGGATAGAGCATACACGCGAGCACGAAGACCGCGATTCGCCGATTATTAAACAAAAATGTTTTGAGCCCTTATTTTATTTATAAGTATCTATTAAGAAATATTTTTTAGGTAATTAAAAGATGGCAGAAGGTGTGCACGTTTTTATTTTTTTAATATATAGCTTCTAATTCAAGAAAGTGACATCGAAAAGTGAATCTAATTATTTCCAACTTCAAATAGTTATTATATAAGAAGTATATATATTCTTAAGAAAATAAGATCGTCTTCGCATACTTGATGATACATATTTTCAGATTCTTTAATAAAAAATTGAAAATTTCTATCAATATAGGTGTAATACCTGACCGAATTTACATTGAAATCCCTATATTAGTGCTTGGCGTAATCATCCTCTTAACGGAATATTTAAGCACAGAATATAAGATATCCAGAAAGTGTAATAAAGATATATTAACTGCGTTGAATCGCGGCATACATTTTGGAATAATTATAAATAAAAATGGAAAATATTACTTGGGAGATGCCTTAAAAAATATTTGCATAATTTGTCGTCACTTCAAGCGTTCTCGAAAGAGACTAGGTGGTGGTTCGGTCAGAAGATCGGGCAGAAAGCCCAGATCTACTAAATATCGTACTAAATTCCGTTTACGTCGCCAACGCAAACACCGTCGTCGGGGTTAGCGACACCGATTCAAAAAGTATATTTTTAATTCAAAATTTAAATATTTTCTTGTATGCCTTCGTGCTAAAATTGTTTAATAATGAATAAAGGGAGGTTATAACAGAAGTCTATTTTATTCAAATATATAGCTTATCCAAACATATATGATGTTCACGTCATCAAAAAAAAGTGACTAGATTGTTTATTTGTAATTCGGTTTAAAGTGACATATTCTATAGATGATTTACTTGCGCACATATTATATGGTATACAGAAAGACTACAATTTATTAGAACTGTCAAAATACGAAGTACGAGGTGATAGCACTGTGTGAAACGTCATCATCTAGTAACCTTTTATTGATGACGTGATCGCCAGACAGGTTTGATAGTCCATAGGTAAATGTATTTTTAAAATGAGTTAAAAATAAAGATGTGGTATTCTTACCTACGCTTTGTTCTCGGAATAATTTGTTGTTGTTTTGATGTCTATGGTAATTAGTAAATAAATCATACTAAATTTTCGTTTTTGATTAAAATCGTCTAAATTTTAAATGAATTTTTTTCTTTACAATGGCTTCAACTATTAGACGACAGAAAGCTGCTCAAATAGTTCTGCGAGCTTTACAAGATTTAGCCAATACCGAAACCTATAGCGTAATATGTATCAACAGTATACGAAATGCCTCGAAACTTTAATAACGACATATTAACAGCATTGGAACGGGGAATAGAATTTAGAGTAATTGTAAAGAAATATGGGAAATATCATCTGGGAGACGCTTTGGAAGGTATATGTGAAGTTCGTAGACATTCAAGCAGACGCTCGAGTAGAAAAGCGCGCAGATCTGGTAGCAAATCACGCAGTAAATCGCGTACACGTCGTCTTCGTCGTCAGCTTTCTCTTGACTGGGTGATAGCTGGCGCTTGTCATATTGGATATTGTGTGGCTTGTTACGTTCTTTATCAAAAAAATTCTGCATTTGAGATTTATTAAAGAAGAAAATTACGTGATTATATCGCCATCTATTAATAAATCGTCTCGATACTTTTACAGTAGCTTTTTACTTTCGTTTAACACCGATTTACATTGAAAACCGAATTTTGATCAATATGTGGCTTGTCACTATCTTCCGCCGAGCCCTCCAATTAATAATTCATTAAACACGATATTGTTTTGCACAATGCAATTTGACTTAATGTTCCTCGCATCTTCATTTTGATATCTGTCAAATATTGGGTTTTTAGTAGATATTAAATTGATATTAAGTAGATGTTAAATTGTTTATAAATTTTTATATTTTCATCTGAAACCACCACACTTGCGGAAACGCCGCTGCCACTCGTTGTAGCAGCGTTGGAAGTCCTTAACCGGCATTGCCATCAAATGGTTCCATGGTTTCGAAATATCGTTTCTTGTGGCTTTTCAACTTCGAACAAAGAAACAAGTCCGCGCGGATTCAAATCTGGAAAAGCATTGCGATTCCTAATTTGGTCACAGATTGGATTACAAAAAGGGCCGTCGTCGTGGTGCAGCGTCCAAGTGTTCGCAATTGTTGGCCGCGCACGTTGTTGACTCGTCGATCGGCGGAGTTTTTCGAAGTCTGTCCTCGAGGCACAAATTCCTCGTGAACAATACCTTCACTGTCAAAAAAAAAACAAATGATGTGCCATTCCCGACTTTGGCATTTCGTATACTCGAAAATGTATGTTTCGTTACCTGTTTATCGTATTTTCTAAAAAAATCGGATCACCTTTGATGCGAACGAGGAGATCCAAACACACGCCCTTTCGCTTGTCCTTTTGAATGCTAGGGCGGCTGATCGTCTAAACAATCGTTTACATACATCACGATCGATTGAAGTTCACCGACGATCGGCTGTTGTGCAACTGGCACCAGCTTTGCCCACATTTTCCGCATGACCAACTCTTGTGAACTGCGAAACGATTTAAATTCAACTCGCTGCTAATCGTTCACGACGTTATTCGTCGATCTGCCAATGAGCGCACAAGAGTTCTCGCCTTCTCTACGTTTTCGTCAGTTTTTGAAGTTGAAGGTCATCCAAAAGGCCTTTAAAAGGCACGAAAAGGCCTTGTGCCACTTAAACATTTAACTCTCTTCGCCTTCTCGAAAGCCTCGAAAGTTGTTCGTAACTTTGGTGCTCCGTTTTCGTGGCACGCTATAAATTCGGAGGTTCGTTTGAAACGTAACCGACACGCACCTGTCAACGTTGAAGTATCAAGATGTTTCATTATTACACTTGCCACACCTCGTAATATTCGCGACTTCTCTTTTTTCGAATTGAAATCGACTAAAGACGGCGAACACGTTAAAATCGCACGGCCGCGAACGCGAACTTAATCATTTTCGACTAAAAATCCACACAAGATCAGCCCCTTGTCGGCAACGTTTCGGCGGATAAACTGCGATTACCTTGAATTTCAGATATTTCATCCGGACAGCCAAAGCCCGTAATAATTCCACAAAACCACTTATAATCCTAAATTAATGAGGAGATCTAGAAATAATTAATGGCATTACCTATCGTGCCGGATTAAATGCGATAGTTTCAACTTACTACTCGTTTCACAAATCGCATCATTATTCCCGTTATATTACAGATAACTACCATTTAAAATTAATTAGGCTGCATTAAGCGCACCCATAACAATAGACCTTGCTTTCGCCTTTCTGTTTTAAATCAAAATGAAAATCCTAAACGTGTAAAATATATTTATATATATATTTTTTTACCTGAAAACCAACCGCCTTGTTTATTTTGTCGGGTAATATTGTATTTCACGACGCGATATTTAATAAAACTCTAATTTACTGTTTCGAATTTTCCTTTGTAACCTTTATTCGTCTGTTCTCGCCATATGTTTTTCCGAACGAGTAGAGTAGAAATATACCCGGGGGTTTCCTTACGTGCAGGAAATTGCGAATGTCCCTCATAAACGCAATAAAATACAGTAGTCGTGAAGCTAAGGCTCGGCATGAACCAAATGTTCCCATCGAAGCGCGTGTGTCTCCATAGGGTATGTCGGGAATGTCCAGGAATACCGGAGTTAACATATCTCGACCTACTACGGCACACTATCAAGAGCCCGCGTCACGAATTCTCTGCGAATTTTTCTGGTTTCGAGGGCAGTCAGCGTTTCTTTATGAGGACCAATCGCATCGGGGATTTCGACGTGTTTCATGTCATTACGACGTAACTGTATCGCGTTTTCGCTCTCGAGAAAAGGCGAGGTCGAGCTGACTCGACGAATAATCATAAAAATTACTTACAGACTTTTGTTCGCAACCCCAAAAAACGAGGGTGACAGGAATCGTTCCCCAAATTTTTCGATTAACGCGCAACGAAAACGATTCGCCTTAGATTTTTATATTCTCAATTACAAATTAGCTTCTCGACTACCAAGATTGGCTGGTACGAAAATCAAATTGTTTGATCCCTCGAAAATTATTTGAGACACTCCGGGCGAACGGTGCGCGTATTTGCGAAGGGTGCGAAAGGGTTGTTCCGACGTTGGCGACGTTGGGCACAAATGACCCCCGACTTAATATTCAATCAGCGCAACCAGCAGTGCGTGTGAAGCCCGAAGCATTCAATTATTTATTAATTTCCTCTGTTCCGGTATCGCGGAGGTGACGGCATTCGCTAAGACAGACGTAGATAATGGTTACGAATCCGTAAACGTGATTGCACGCCGCCGTCGGGCTTCACCTCGATTACCGCGTGCACAAACGTTCGATTTCGTTAGACGAGAAATTACCCAGAACCGAAATATAAACAAAATACATTTACGAAACAAAGAGAGACCCTATAACGACGACGCAGCACTAATTTTCCTCTTTCTTTGGTTTAACGGCTCGTGCAAATCTCGTTTGCCCGGGCCGTACCTATCTATTGAATAAAAACGTAGGTAGGCAATTTGAAAAATTTAATAAGTTTCCTTTATACGACAACTAGGAACAAGCAAAATATCGAATTTTAATTTAGAAGTCGAACAATGCGCGCGTTTTAACTTTAAGCAAGAGTTGCGACGATTCGACGACAACAACGCGACGATATTTCAAAAGTATAACGATCGAACAAAGTGAAAAGAAAACTTATCGGCACGTTACCTTTAGATGAAACGCCCTGTATAATCAGAAGTGAATTGTAACAGTTCAAAAAATATTTGTAAATAATAGTTTGACCAGTTCAAACAGACAGTTATCGTCCGCGTCAAAAGAAAACGTCGTTGAAATTGTTAAAAATGTATAATCCACATAGCCTGTCGTGTCGCGGTTCGGCGCCGGAAGTGCTGTTTATTTCGAGGCGGCCTCGAGTCGGCCGGCGCTATGTTGTTTTCCACATCGCCTGTTGGTTGCGTACGTTATTATATCCGTGGGCGATACTAACCGTCGTAACATGATCGGCGACACGGCAGACTATGTGGAAATACCGCTTAAAGAAATTAAATAAAAACAAAAAGTCTAACGATCTTTCTGAAAGACCGAGGCAAATCATTTTTTTTACAAAAGGACAGCTTTTTTGAATTAATTCCTTAAAGGGGGCAACAATCGTCCCCAAAATTTTAAGTTTCCGAAAAAAACAGCAAATAAACGACACCCCATTTCTTTCTGTTCGTTGAATTTTAGCCAATAGTTGTTACCGCAAAAATTTCGAGTATTTTTCTTTAAATTATCATTGAAATGCTCAAAATCGATTTACTTACTCATTTAAAATCTACGACCATCCAATGATTGTGGAAATAATCGACAAAAACAATGAATAACAAGTGGTTTCCATAAGGACGGTACTCCTCCACACTACATATGTTAATTGCTTTAAAGGAACTTTCGGATCATCATAGAAGAGGTTTAAATATACAGCGACCCGTCACGTCACTCAATTTGATGCCATTCACAACTCGTCCTTCCTATACGTAAAGACAATACACTGTCCAAATTTCAGCCTCCTACGATCAAAATTGCGACCGCTATATACAGAGCGAGGCAAAAATGTTAAAAAAAAATAAATAAAAAATGTAGGTTAAACGTTGAGTTACCAGTTGAATAATAAATCGTATCATTTTTACGTACGACGTCATAACTTTCTATTTTTTTTTTAATGGAAACTCCTATTGGAAATGCTTCTCCCATAAAAAAGTACATAAATTTTCTATGAATCCATACAAAAACGCTAAAATAGCTAAATCGGTTTTTGATTAAAATAACGATTATAAAATTGGCAAAAGTCTTCTAAGCCGTGCGAAACGATTATTACACACGCTTTCGTCGATATCCGATCGTAAAATCAGTCATCGAAACATCTTGTATATTGCGATCGTCGGAATAATTTACAACTCGTGGTGAAAGGATATTTCGTACTTGTACAATTAAGCCACTCGTACTATTTCTAAAGTGCCCAGCTATTTGGAATACGGAGCGACAATTCGCCCATCTTCCAATAAACTCCTATATTACACTCCCGACACGCCCTGTATATGTACTTCACGTTACCTATTTAGGAGTTAGTTTAGGTAAGAAGTGACAAAAACGTTCAAAATTTTAGTTGGAAATCTCCAGTGGCGTAGATACAGGTCTCGTTTAACGACCCTGCCCATACTCATAAATTTTCGTAAAAAAAAATGATTACTGATTTTTTATTATAAAAATACCTGAAATTGTCGCCTTTTTCGTTGTTTTTCAATAAACTGAGCTCAAACATTTTTTTTGTGTAGCTCGTTGTCGCTTTTGTTTTCCGTTTCAAAAATCTTTGAACATATAATTATATGAAGTGAAAATTCGAATAATAGTTGGACGACTAATATTTTGTTTTTAAATTGTAAATTAATTAATGTAAATAAACAAAGATGTCTAAGTTACTAGACGAAAACGATGTTTTTTCTTTGTTTTAATCAACACACTTCGCACAACGAACGTAATTCGTACCCGATGCTCGATTAAAACTGACTAGCTAAATAAAATCGTGCATTTATAGTTAATGGTTGACCCTATTTAGATTAGGTATTTCGCAAGATCAATACGACTAGTCATTCAAACGTTCTCGTTCGTTCGAGTACATAAATCATCGCATGCGACTCAGAATAGAAATTTCCATTATTACATAGACCGTTTATTTTTATGCGGTGAGTCATCACTTAAAATACTTTTCGATGATTAATTTCTTAATTACAGTATTAAACAACATCAGTTACATTTTAAAACCGACTTTAACCGACTGGGAAGAAATAGATGCACGAATAAACGGTAAAATCGCGAAGTAATCCGATTAAAAAAAAAGCCCTTTCGCATCGTTAGATCAAGTAAACCAAAGGTTAAAATCGAAAAAAGTACTTTAATATAATGCACCTTTCCGAATGTCAAGTGTCTCGATCCTCTAAAAAATCAGCGACTGTGTGATATACGAGAGTTTCCGAACATCGTTTTCCCTTTATGCCGTGTATTATTTCCCTTTTAATATATTTTTAAAAGTATTTATTGCTTTCTAAAAACCCTTCGCTTCGGGAACTTTCGGATTTTGTCAAATAATCCGCCAAAAACACTTGAATGTACAATACGAACCACTTGATCCACTTTTTCCTTCGATCGTTCGCCTTGTAGGTACGTTATTTTTTTCTTAAACGCACCGTACGTAAGGTAAAACATGTGCATTACTATCTACCTAAATCGAACATTTTCTGGCGCTTTTGTATTTTCTATGAAAAACGACAATCGTTAATATTTAAATAAAAATGCGTCGACGTTTCGGGTATAAAAAGGTCGCGATTGGGAAACGTGTCGAACGCCTGTCGAAGACAGTGGACGAGTAACTTTCAAAATTAATGCGTGCGATCCCGCGTGTGCGCGAAATACGGTTTTGTGCCTCGCAGATAACATACGCGGGTGATAACAATTATTGGATTTCGAAACGATCATCTTTTTGGAATGCCTTCTACACGTACAATTACCATGGAAATGTAAAAACTCGTATTTATAAATATATTGATATATGGCCTATCCAAACCTATATGCAATTCACGTCATCAAAAAAATGTTACTAGATTATTTATTTGTAATTCGGTTTAAAGTTTAAAAAGTGACATATTCTATAGACGATTTACCTGCGCACATATTAGATGGCATAAAGAAAAGACTAGAATTTATTAGAACTGTCAAAATACGAGGTACGAGATGACAGCACTGTGTGGAACGTCATCATCTAGTAACCTTGTATTGAGACGTAGATTGCATATAGGTTTGGACGAAGTGTACCTACCGATAGTGCTATAGTTTTTCGTGTAGTTCTCGAACGGAAAGGAATTTTTCTTCAGCTTACGGTATCGCCTTCGTGCGAGTTTTGCGAACAAATCGCGACGTCAACTACGTCCGTGCGACGCTCATAACGGCGCCGGCGTCCGTGGAAATTTCCATAGAGAAAAGTGCGGCGCAAAGGCTTTTCGAATTTTTTTTTTTGGTAGTTAGGTGTATGAGAGGGTGTAAATTTTCATTGTACGCAGGTTTCCGAGTGTCCTTTTGTCGATTCCGAATGAAAAATGGCCGAAAAAAAATCTTCGATTTTCTCGAAATCTTGCCGTGTAAAACGATGGGATTTTAAAATTTCAAAAACGAAATGCCGTGAAACGAGGCCGTTTTTGAGAATTTCGGCATGAAACTTTGACCCTTCGGTAGAGCTGCCGGACGCGCTGAACGTACGCAGGATAAAGAAAAAAAAATTGAGCGGGGGGGGGTACATTTTCGGGAGTGGAAAAAATCGGGATTTTACGAATTTTCGTCGTCTTTGCGGGCGTACGGTTCACCAACGGCCGAATTTGAAGAGTTGATTTTTTTGCTGGCGCGTTGTCTGGAGTTTCGTGAAGAAATTGGTGTGTTTGTCGACTTTCTAGATGAACGCGAGCCGAAGTTATTCGAATTTTTATGTCGTAAAGTGCGGGCCACATCGACGTCCGAGCCTCGAAAATAACATCGAAAACATCGCAATCGTCACATTTTTGTCCCTTCGCGAACGGCCGCAGATGGCAAAAAATTGATGGGGACTTTTATTGTGGCCCGCGAACTGCTCTATCCGTTGGTGTTAAGAAAACGGCTCTGCCGGTGGTCAACAAGTCGTACGATTTCTTCGTAGGAACGGCTAGGCTAAAAAATGGAGATTTTTCGAATTTTTTTGGGTTGGTCAGGAGGGCGCGAGGGTAGAAATTTTCGTCGAAAGCGAATTTTCGAGTGTCCCTTTGTCGATTCCAAGCGAAAAATCGCCGAAAACATTTTCAATTTTCTCGAAATTTTGCCGTGTTAGTAGTAAATGGAGTTTTAAAATTTCTAAAAATAAAATTCCGTGAAACTCTACCGTTTTTGGGAATTTCGGCGCGAAACTTTAGCCGTCGGTGGAGCTATCCAACGCGCTGGATGTGCGCGGTAGGACAGGAACAATTTCAAACCTGGAGGGGGGGGGGGCTATTGTTTTTCGGCGATGGAAAAAATCGGGATTTTTATGAACTTTTCGCCGTACGGTTCCCGAACGGACTGATGTGGGCGATTGATTTCTTTTCAGTCACGTTCTCTATAGTTTCGGAAAGATATTGGTGTATCTGTCGACTTTCTAGGTGAATGAGACCCGAAGTTATTAGCATTTTTATGTCGAAAAATGCGCGTCTGGTCGACGTCCAAGTCTCGAAAATAACATCGAAAATATCGCAATCGCCACATTTTTGATCGAAAAATCGACGAAGGTCTTTTTGTAGCCCATCTGCTCTATCCGCTAACATTAACAAAACGGCCCTGTCGACGTTTGCGTTCGAAGGATTGGCTTGGTCGGGATAAGCTTAACTTTTGAACCGATTTTTAAAGTGTTACGGGGGGAGGATTTTTCGAAGCGATACAAAATTGCCGCGTTCGTAAAATTGCCATTTTAATATACGATATATACTTCGTTCACGATAAATTTTAGATGACGTCATACACATTTTATTAAAAAATTTGATTTCCTGAAGATCGGATTGATATTTGTTCAATGCATTATTTCGCGCATTTAAAGGCGCAAATAAAAATATCTAGTTTAAATAAAATCTATTTAAAATGAAAATCTTTTCATATCAAAAATAATCGGTTGTCGAAAAAGATAACGAAAACCCAAAACAAAACGCAAAAGTAAGTGAAGAGGCAAAATCGACATTATCAATATCCATCGTGGTAATTCGATTACAATGATGCGTGATTCGCGCTTGATTTTCAGAAAACAAAATCGCTCGACCGAAATACGTTGTTAAAGTAATTAACTTTGAAGTGTAGACGGCGTTTCTTTATTGGTTTATCTTCGCATTCATAACTGTCGCTTATACCGTTTCAATATCGGTTTAGTCGATATTCGTGTTCCCTTATACGTACTCGTTATTGCTTTTGAATGTTAAGGTGCCGCGTTGCTTTGTAATATTACGCGAAAGGCACCTAAGGGTTTTTGCTCGCATCGGCGGCGTTCGCGCCGAACTTTTAACGCCGACTGTACAACCGCGTCGCCGTTATTTCAGGACGTTTAATTCGATTTTTTTTTTAATAAATAATAATATCGAACGTGACGTCGGAAAAACAGACGCCCGATTTTTTTCACGAGTTGCATTCGAAGGGTAGTAGAACGTGGAACGGGGTTCCCTCGGGTACGGTTCTGTGGTCCCTTAAATCGAATTTTACCCAATTCCATTGGCGAACGTAAATCCGTTTTATCGGTCCTAAATTATGAAAACGTTCTCGCACTATTTTTAGTAGTTACATATTTAATTTTGTCCCGTGGGCTTGTAAATTAGATTAATACATAATCGTACGAAAGTAAAATTTTGGAAATTAACTTTGACAGAACGTTAAAAGTAAAACGACACTTAATTTCTATTGCCTGCTAATAGAATAAAGTAAATAACAAATTATCTACCTAATGAAAATATTCGTTTAACTCGAGATTCGCGTGTCGTATCGGATAAATATCTAAATTGTGTAATTTACATAGTTTGTCGATGTAGAAGAATTTCTTAAGAGAGTACATTTTTATGTATACCTTTATATTACGTACAATAAAAATATACAAAGGCTTATCCTCGCTTAATAGAACCCCTTTCGTCTTGCCCCAGTTATGAAGTTTTACATAATTTATGAATAAAGAAGCTCACTTAACCTACTTTCTGATAATAATCGTAAGTTTTACAATTGCCGAGTTGACAACTTTTACGGTGTACCGAAACGTGAGCGTCCCTATTTAATTCGAGCATCGTTCTTTGGTTCGACGTTTTTTACGCGTAAAATAATGAATATCTTGTAATAAAAAAATGTCTTCGACAGACACTTACGAATACGAACCTCCATTAAAAATACGACCCACGTATAATACGGCCGATAAGGGGAATTATTGTTCAGTTGGTGATAAAAGTATAACTATTAGTTGGAAAACACGTAGAATGCAATTACAGCGAGAAACGCCTTGCAGGTGTGTTTACGCTCGTTTCGGAAATAGAAAACGAGCAGCGATAAGTACTATCTATTGTGCAATCTGTCCAAAAAATCTCTCGGGAGGGGGGGTGAGAGGGGCGTATAGATTTACATTAAAAATAACACCATAAATTTCTATAATTTTTTTTCTGCGACGCTATCCTGCCGAAAAATTCGTCTCAAAATTGAGAAATGAAAGTCATTTTTTTAAACAAAATTCGTATTTCTTATCGGAATTTAATAATTTTACTTTTTCGTTTCATTTCGATTTTTCTCATGCCGCTCCTCTTCACCTCAATTCACTTTTCTTCTGTTCTCTGCCTCGACTCGCCTCACCTCTCTTAGCCGTACTCGTCAAAATAGCTCCGATAAAATAGTCTCTTAAAAAACAATCTCGGCAAAATGTCCTGTCAAAACGGTCCCAGTTTTATAGCTTCAGTTTTTTACCAAAAACTTTTGTATACGTACGCCACTGATTTTATTTGAGGGGGGGGGGGGGGGGTTAGTCGATTGACAGTTTAATTTAGAAGCTTTTATTACTCTTAGAAAAATGTTGCAAATGAAATGTTGAAATGTTTCTCCGTAAATGGGCAATTTTCGTCAAGATATACAGTAGGTTTCATTATACGCATTCATTATTCATTTCAGTACGTATTCATGATAAATTCATAAATTCATTAATTTTAACAATTTTGGTTGAAATTTGTATCAAATAATAGGAATAAATACGGACCTGCTTTGTGTTTAAAAAATCTAATTATTCTGCATTGAAAAACATCGCGAAAATGTTCAGTAGTAGCACAAAGCCAAACGCACAAACAACGATATGATAGAACTTTACGCTACTGCGAACAATAACGTGATGATAATTATCAGCTGGTCTTTTACAAACAATTTAAATAAACTTAAATTTGCATTAACCTACCATACAATAAAATAAATTAAACGTGCCGATGCGACGTTGTCGACACTAATCTTCACAATAAATTAATATGAGATTTATGTCCTATATTTTGTATTTACGTTTTGCTTAATTATAAACTATATTGATGAAAGCGAGTCATTTGTGCACTTCAACTGCTTCTTTAGCATTATAAATTTAATTGAAATTGCGTCTAAGAACGAGGCCATACTTAAAATTTGAAATGCAATTTTCATAGAAACTATCAATAAGCGACCATCTGTCGATAAGTAAAATATGCTTTAAATCATTACATTAAGAGGTTAAGACTTATTTTAGTTGCACCCTGTATAGGTATTGAAAACGTCTTATTATTTCGTAAATTCTTTAAGTACCAAGATACCCTAAATTTAAATACTTACACAATAATAACCGCCAAGTAGCGAAATGGGACAATTCGTCGCCGTCAGTTAATCGCATCGTCGGCCATTTCATCGCCAATTATCTTTTATTATTATATAAATATATATATTTTTCTGTTTATGGCTTTGGACCCACCAATTAGCCAATCTATTTTTTTGGAATTTATTTCTAAATCTTGTTCACAAATGTTACAGCCCGGAGATGGAATTCAAACCCGTAGCCGTGTGTGTGGTAGAAGATCAATCGACAGGCCGACTCTCTAGGCCACACGGCTCTTTTTATTTATATAAGTGCAAGGAAACTTTAGTGCAGATGAGGTCAGTGTAGCTTAGTGTAGACGAGTTGAGCTTAGGTTAGTGCGTCGTCTGCGTTGATTGTTGTCAGAGTTGCTTATAAGGTCTATGCATAGCTAAAACAGCTGACCTGACAACTTGAATGGAAATAACAGATGTCGCTCGCGTCGGATATTAATGGTAACTGTAATGATTATTTGCAACTAGGATTTTCATTTAAAGTGTGGAATTCACAGTAAATAATATGCAGCTAAAACATTGTTATGTGCCTAATTGCACACAAATAAATAGAAATAAAATTAAAATGCACCGATTTCCTTCTGATATTACGTATAAAAACTTGTGGTGTAAAAAAATATTTAATGTAACAGGTAAATAATTGCGATTTCAATAATTCATTCTTACTTAACTGTTTATTACTACTTAATTATACATTTACAGGACACAATATTGAACCCAATTTGTATGTTTGCGAAAAACATTTCGAAAAGAGTTGTTACTATTCCAAAAAATTCTTTAAGTTCCCATTTTGCTTGTTACAATCATAAAAATTTAATCACAGACATCATTTTAACAAAGCTAATTAAACCATTATTTTCCAGTTATTGTAACACGCAAAATGATAAAGTAATTAATCAAAATGTATATTCAAAACCACAAACTAGAAAAATTTTAAAATTATAGTCTTTATAGATCAGTATCTACCATTTTATTAAATATTTTCGCAATAATTTCTTGTTTACTTTACGAAAAATACATTAATTGCAGTTTTAATAGATGTAAAACGAAAACACAATTTTATTTTTCAATTTTAAAAAGTTACACCAAATAGTCAAGTTCTAAACCATACATAATAGATTTCATTAATATCTGACGCAAGCGCCTTTAATTGTAAATTAAAATCTATTGCACAGACCTTATAAGCACGAAAACAATCAACGCAGACTACGGGTTAGTGTATAGATGTAAATTGTTTAAGTTGGTATGTGATTACTGTTATAAACATAAGAAATACGATCGTTATACTTACAACCAATTATTATTAAACAAGGGCCGATCTTTTCATCTTCCAATTAATTTAATTGACACATACGTTTCTATGGTAAATGTGTTCAAACAATTGTTTCCATGGTAAAAATTTGTCAAGTAAATTTATTGGGAAATGAAAAAATCAACCCTAAATGTCTTTTATTAAAGGTGATATAACTTTTAATTAATTATTAGATATTTATCGGCGATAAAATAGTCGAGGATAAAATTTCCGGCGACGAAATGGTCGACGATAAAACGGCGGCGATAAACTGGCGGCCCTGAATTGTCCTAGATCCGCCAAGTAAGTGTGTAGTTATCAACTATAAAATATGTAGGTATCTAGAGGTGTTATGTATTTTATTTAGAAACTATTTTGTCGTGGTTATTTTAGTAAAGAGCTGTTTTATCAGGAGGATTTTGTCGGGCTATTTTACCGGTGTACGGCCAGATTGTCTGCTACCAAACACGAGCCAAAGGATTCATTAAAACATGGAATTTTTATTATGGGTAACTGGTATATGATTAGCGACTTCACACTTGATTTTTAGGAATTAAATTGTTATAACTGAGATAACGTTAATATAAAAATAACTTGAGCTGATTTTCCGTTTAGTCGACTGCGCTGTGACCATGTCACGGTGATTAAAATCGCCCACTGATATTTATACGTTATTCACGATAGGTTCTAATGCACGTCATACATTTTAAAAAAATACTAAATTGTATATTTGTAATATTCACTTTAAAGTTTTGAACGCGGCATATTCTACCGATGCACACGTATGACATAACAAAGAAAGACTGCAATCTATCGCTATTGTAAAAATACGAGGTTTCGTCGATGACGTCGATTGGAACCTATCGTGAATAATGTATACGTGCTCAACCTGCAGGTGACGTGACAACCTCCCGACCGACCAAGTGGAAAATACAATTTTAATCGGATTTGTTAAAGTTAAGTCGTCGAAAGTTACGCCCAAGGTTTTTAATTGAAGCGCCCAGTCGACGGAGCTTTCCTCAAGCCCAACCGGAACACTAACGTTTTCCATAATGAGCTTTATTTAAAAAAAAAAGCTATTCGTTAGTGCGTGTCCGTCGATTTCGTTAAACCAATAAACAAACAGAGCAAGAATTACTTACGTACGTACGTTAACAATCTTGGTAATAATACGTGAAAAGGAAACGATGGTTATTCGGCGGTTTTCCCATCATTATGAACATCAAATCATGAAGTACGGTAACATTTGAATAACAAAATAAACGTAGGTACATACCCTACCTATCTACCTACCTATAAATAATTAATTACATAAAGTGATTGATGAAGTCTCGGCGGTATGTATCTATACATATACATAAGCCTAATTCTCATAAAGGAGTTTTTTAAGTTATAACGAAAACAAATTACCGCGACTTCATCGTCATTTCTAAATATATCCATGGAAAGCAAACAGCATTTGCCCTGTTCTCTTTTACTGTCATCTATATTTTATCATTTCGTTTTCGCGTAGAGCTTTAGTGCTTTCTACCCTACCTAAGATAGGGCTGAGAGTGTCAGAGCCTGCTGTGATTGAGGGCCATCAAAATCCGCCAATTTCGTCCAATCCCTCTTTACGACCGTATTCGTCCAAGACAGATTGGTGTAGAGAAAAAACATGCAACCCCACGCGACCTACACTTTACTATGCAGATCCCCATCTTAGATCATCATTCAAATTTACTTAAAAACGTTGTTTCTCTCCCCCAAGCCGGGGCGACGCGGACGCTCCTTTTCCCTAGTAATCACGTCGTTAACAATAAAGTGCATCACGCATGCATGCGTATAGATCGCGTATCTCATTTTTCACGACGTGCAATATCGTTCGAGGCTTAAATTTTTAAATATTATTAAAACAACCAACAATATAGGAGATTCCATTTAATGAGGGCCCACTATCGTTGTTCGGTTTTCATTAAACATCCTGCCTAACGAAATTGCAACGAACGACACAGAAGCGAATTTAAAAGTCCGGATGACGACGGCGTCAGTTGTGATTGAGCGATCATAAAGTGCCCCTTTTGAATTATATCCCTCTTCGCGAGCCGTAAATTTTTGCATTAACTCTCCAAGATAAAGGCGAACCGCAAATCGAACACATTTATGGACTCTTGTAAACCGATAAAGTTTCTTCCGTACTTAATATTTGTTGTCGCCGCGTCGTGCACGAGTGTCAGCGATTCCTCGATTTTTAACGATACTCGCCCCCTCCCCCCGCCCCGCCTCGCCCCTCCCTCAAGCGCCCTTCGCCGATTTTTCATTTTCAAGCGGTAGTTTCCGAGTCTCGTACGTTCGAAGATAGTAATGTGTTTTATTAAAGAATTATAACGCAATAACGGGACGCACGTGTCGCACATTATGCCGAAAACTAAACTAACCGCATTCGGTTCGTTGTTTAGTTTATCGCCGGACGCTCGACGTATATTACATAATAAAACACTCTAATATTGGTCGTATGTTGCGTATCCTCTGCCGCATCGTTCGGAATGGAAACCTTATTCGTATCGTTTTTCGTAACCTTCCTATTATCTTGGGGTCGATTCGATCCAAAATTCGTCTAATCCGCTTTAGATTTTTACACATTATTTGTATGTCAGCGAGACGCTTGTTTTTAAATAGCATTAATTTTAGCTATTAAAATGTTTGATATGATTTACCCGCACACGCCGATTACCTTCGGGGTCTTTAAGACCCATTACATAATTATTAGTACGATAACGACATTTTTGTTTTCAAAATATCAAGAGATTAAAAGTTCCAATTGAGATTTAAATTACTTCACAATTTGATGATTGCAGAAAATGTACTTTTCATATTGTAGCGAGCAAGGGAAAGATCGCCGCGTACGTTATAACAATCTGTAAATTAATAATGACTAAGAAATTAGTAACGACATAAAGATAAGTCGTTTAAATACGTCGTAATCTTCGATATAAGTAATCGAATATTGGTTACCATTGATTACAAATTATAAAAATAACTCGATTACAATAAACACGGTTTGGGTAAATTGAATTCTGTCATTATTTTTAGTTCTTTGTTGTTTCATTGGATTTTTCAATTTTGTAAGAATAAAAGTGCACTTGTTGCATCGTATATTTACTCGCAAAATCCTCTCAGAACGGAACAAAGTGCAACAACCATTGTAAATATAATACAGTTTGAAGTAGCTTTTAGAGTAGAAAGTAAAAATGACGGAAAATAGAAAAAGAAACGGATGTAAATTTTGTTGAAACGCAAAAGAACCTTTAGTAGAGAAAACAAATTAAATAATGTAGGTGTGTATGTATTTATGGAATTTAATATTTATTAATATTTAATATTTAATTTAATTCTAATTTAATATCTTAATAAGTATGAAGGTTACTTTTATATATTAGTTTCCAATAAAATCACTATCATTTGGCAAATCTTTACATTAAGCAAGGTCGATACTACCCAAAAGATAAACGGTGCAAGTAGAAGAATGTTTAATTTAACCCGTGAATTGTTTCACGTGATTGGTCACTTGATTACGCGTGATTCCTCGAATTAATTCGCGGTTTCGACCAGCGGATTAGTTTGATTCCGCGGATTATTTTGATTCCGCGATTTCGCATTTTGATCCGCGGATTATTCTGATTAGATCCCCATCCGCGCTTTGATCTGATTACTTCGCGATTTGATTGCAGTCGCGGGTGCGCTAGAAGCGTGTATCGATTGTTCGCCTGGGCATACGCAGTGGCAACCAGATCCTTTGAAAAAAGCGTGGCTGGGGGCTCTGGGATTCGAATCGTACCCCGAATTGGCGGCTAATCCATCGTTTCGTCATATCCGTCCATATAACACCGGGCAAACCAACTGATCAAGTACGACCTCTTACTTACACTACTGCATTTCTGCGATATGTGGTGAATTACGGAGAATCGAAATGGCGACATCATAAATATAACTGCCTAAAACTGCATTATTTTAATTCCGCATTTAATTACGCAATTGAAAGTTTTAATTAGATCGACTTGATTTTATTTCGCGAGTCGATTACTAATTATTTTCAAGTTTAATTGGGAAGTGTTTAATCACGCGACTGTACGTTTTAATTAGATCAACTTTGTTTTTAGTTATTGAATTAAATGGTGTTTATTGATTTTTAGAAAAGCAGGGTCGATATTTGTGACGCATGGGTTATTAGTACTCACTCCAGATAGAAAAAGCGTTTATTTAATAGTAAAATAAAGATTCGAGGAATCTTTATTTTAATTCTAGAAAGACGAATTGTCTTTTAAGAGGCACTTTCTTACTTCCGTCGGACGTCTACGGTCCGATTCTCAAATCACGTTGAAGCGGAACCGTGTTTTACGAGGGTTGCCTGTATTTTGAATTTAAAATATATAGATAGTACCGCGCTTCGCGCGGATTATCTAACATAATAACTAAACAACCTCGTAACGATCCAAGCCGAAAAATATCACGTTTAACGCCTCCATTACAAAGCGAACGAGACAATAAGACGTAATGGACATCCCTGATTAACCCATAAAAAATAAAATAAAGCTCCTATAGCCGAAAAACTAATCAAACAGTAGGTAAGTACATGATTTTATGATAGAATCTTCTCCGGCCGGGGAATCCTTGACCGAAAATCGGAAATACGGCCGCGCGATCCCTCCGACAACCCTGTTCGTAAACAAAATTTTATTCCGACATAAAATCGAACCGTAAAATCGGACGTTATGAAAAACATTTATGGCTCCTTGCAACAATCCGCGCGATTAAATAACAATACATCGTATATAGTTTTAACGGCGACCGTAAAATCTCGCGCGGAGATCGTCGAGCGAACTAGTGAAGATATATATGTATTACTTACCGACGCGACGCTAATAACCGCCTCCGATAGTACCGGGCGCGCGTCGAAAATAAATAAGGCCAATAAAAGGCAAATAGGCGTCTGTATACTCGGACGAGTGCACTGTCGGGGAGGACCCTGAGAGCTTTATGAAAAGGATATCGTCGCGAAAAAAACACGTTTTCAGTTTTCAGCAGTTTCGGTAATCTGGAGAAAAACGAGCGACACGAGGAAAAGACAATCCGAAAGGGCCAATCGGAAACGGCGCAAGGATAAATTCGACGGTCCGCCGAGAATAAACGGATAAAGGCAATCTGAATGAAACAATATCGAATTTTTATCTAGGAACAACTATTTCGTCAAAATGGGCGCGAGCGGCCCAGAACAATAAACTAAATTGAATGTCCCTTTGAAAATCATTGGTCGCGCAACTATCGGGGCTCGATAAAATGTTGCTGACAAACTGCACCGGATATGGGATCGGTTTAGCAGTCGTCCGTGAATATTTATCACGATTCCCGTGCCAAAAGAACTCCTCCTCCTACCCCCACCCACCCCCGCCACCCAGTATTATTTAAAATGCACTTTTCCGACGCCAGCGGCCAACACGAAAATATTACCCGAACTGTCCGACACGTTGGCCGCGCGCCGCCCCTCGAAAAGCAACATTAACGTTCAATTTAAATTAAACTCCACGCCAATTTATGCGCAACGGGAAAATTTAAAAGCACATTCGGCGGCGCACTTAAAACAGGAAGCTTTTTAAAGCCCACCGCCGACGCTTGTATACGCCAACTACAATTACTCCGCAGAAATTGAAATCGTAATTAAAAAGCAGCTGTGTGTTCTTTCCTCCTCCTCGAGGGGCCAAAGAAACGATAAATACTCGAAGCGGCGCGCAAACGACGTTAGAAAACGCGAAAAGAATCCGGCGAGTTTTTATTTTTCTAATTTTTTCCTTATTTACGTAACGAAGCTCGATTCTTTATGGGAAAGTAAAAGTTGAAGTGGAGATTTATTCAAATATATTCGACTAATTTTTGTCGAGAATAATTGAGTTTAAACTTTCAGAAGTGGTAACTTCGTCGCGATTTTTCATTCGTACAAATCGTTTTTTAAACCGTTCGTTTACCGATGTTTCTCGTTCCCGTTTAATATAAATGTCGATCGTAACGTGTTACGACCGACAGAGAACGAGCATCTGCCACACTCGCTTTTTGTGAGCTAGTCAGTCGCTGTACTTAAATTTTCGTCGTATAGGCACTAATTTTTTATGCGCCCGCTCTTGGGACGGGATCGTCCGAAACGCACTTAAATCGAAGGTTAATTAAACTGAAAATAAATCAAGTTTACCTTCCCTTCAGGAAACTTTCCAAAACATCTCGACCTCGCACGTGCAGGTTGCATGCGACTGGGAGAAAATACGAATACCGTCTCGTACGGTTTGGCGCCGGCGAATGCTCCCAAACGTCCAATCATACGAACGACAACGCGCTATTTTACAAAATTAATTACAAGCATCAGTGGCGCGGTACTTATTGAGTCGACAAGAGAGGCGCTTTAACGTTTCGAAGTTCGAAATTGTTCGTATAACATCGAACTTCGACGTAAAAGCTTTTATCGCGTATTGAATTCGAATCGAGTCTTATAAACGTACTCGTATATATAGTAACTGGAATTCCTCGAAGAAATGCGCGATCGCTCCAAAAGGGGTCTCTTAATGAAAACAACGGGAATTGTTGTGCAACTCTTCGTTCGTTGACGAAAAAAATTTTCGAGCTACACTTACATTTTCTTCCACAAAATTGTAAGACCTTTCGGCCCAAGCGGCCGCTAATTCAACAACTATAAGCAACAATAAGTCAAACGGGCGTAAGTGCTTTCTAAATAACAATAACAGTAATTGATTTAACGGAAGCGGAAACGTCACCAAGCACTTGCAGCGTCATACATTGTAGGAATATTGTTTACTTGAATAGGCGCCCTTTTAAATAGGCAATCAAATCCGACTCGTTAATCCGATTCCAATGCGCCTAGTCACAGATAACTGAAACGAACGTTTAAAAGCGAGAGCTCCACTCGTACGACGCACAGTGGGGCGGGATGCCGTAAAACGTGGCAGAAACTATTTTGATTTATGTAACTGCTTTAACTATTTGGTATATCATTTAAATTGAATAAATATAGATCATTTATAATATTTTACAAGTTTTATTTTAAAAATAAATTTAGATAAAGGGTTTAAAAAAGTTAAAATAAAAATTCCCCGCAACTTATCTTATAGATAATATGATCTCGTGACATTGATTGGTTGTTACATATGTTGCAATTTAGGACTTGCTGAACAAAAAATGCAAGACGTAAAAAGTTATATAATGGTCAATTTTTGAACTACAGTCAAACATGAGCTGTAATGGGCGAGTAGATATTGTTTGAGAACAATGTTTTTCAAACATTTCATAGTAAACCATTGTTTTTATTGATCACAAGAGAAATTTCATAAATATTTTTTTTACATATAAATTCATATATAGGGGTCTCTGAAATTGGGTTTACAATAGGGGTAGGTACCTACCTATACCGAACTAAAAATTTCATCGCAGTAGAAAAAAATGTATTGCTTGTAGAATATTCGACTTATTTTGAAAATAAAGTTTATCAAGCAAAAAAATTACATTTATTATATAACGTACGTGCTCAAAAAACTATCTTACTAAAAAAATAAAAAATATTACTGCTATTAAACTGTTCAAAAACTTTTACAAAATCTTCGTAAATAATTTTAAAAATAAATTAATAATTAAATAAAAGATGGCCTAATAAAAGGAAACAGAGAAAACAGAAAATGTTTCTTCTTCTTCATCAGGTAGACTATTCAGGTATCTTTTTCTATTGTAATTAAACTATTCTAATCGTAAAATTAAAATAAAATACAGTTACAATAGAAAAAAGTGTAGTTTAGTCGTCTGATGAAAAAGAAACACTTCTGTTTCCTCTTCTTCGGGAGACGATTCATCTATATATCGAAAAATATTTGAAGTTTTTCGGACTTTCTGCTACTTCTACAATTGAAAATGAATAAGGAAGAATGGAAAGTTACTTTAAAATATTAAAATCGGTCGAAGTTTACTTAAATTATTTTGCAATAAACACAGATTCATATAAACAATAAACTTTGTCTTTTTGGACCATTATCTTCAAATGTCGCAAAAAGTCGCAGTATTTTTTTTTATTATACAGTAGCTGTATGTATTAGTTATACTTCTATGCGAAAAAATTAACCTGTACAGCTTGATAGTAAACTAAAAGTCAACGACTAGTTGATTTAGTGACACGAAGGAAATGAAATTTAGTTACAAAAATAGATTAATTATATTAAACAAAACTGGGCACGCTAATGAACAATAACTTATTAAATAAGTACCTGTAGACTTTGCATTCATCTCGATTTCGACTCACTTTTGTATTAATTATTTATATAAAACTAAACGAAGAACGGAGCAACTATTTTGACGTGTAATAAACAATTCATACGAGTTTATCGGAATTGCCAGTTCTGCCTGTATTACACGGAAATATGTGATGATAGCAGTAATTGCTTAATCGTATAACATCCATAGATGATTAAGCTATTATAAAATATGAGTTTAAACAAGTAAATATAATATTTCAATTTTTGACTTTCTGCCACGTTTTACGATATTCTGCCCCACTGTGCGACGGGGCAATGGAAATACGCCAAACGCTATTAAGGTGGCTTTACAGAATTTCGCCCAACGATAACGACACTTTAGGCTGTATTTCCACTTAGACGGTCAGACGCGTCAAGTCGTGTAATTTGAGCCGGCCTCGAGTTGGCCAACAGCGGTATGTTGCTTAAAACATCGCCTGCTGGTTCCGTGGGCGATTTTAAACGCCGTGACATGATCGCGACACAGTAGGTTAAGTGGAAATCCAGCTTAAAAGTCGACCGAAGGATCTTAAACTGTAGCGATAAATACGTGCGGCAACTAATGTCATGCGTCGACTATAAAAATAATATTAAAAAAAAACGCAAATAAACGGCGGTTCAATTGAACCGCAGCACTTTCGTATTCGACCTTAACAGTTATTCGTAACGCACTTAATTTTCGATTGAATCGATAATTTTCGGAACTGTTAAAAGTATAAAAAAATCTCTTAGCCGAAAAAACTCGACCAAGTAATTCGATAATTCGCGGGATTATTTTTAACGGCGCGCGCCGCGCATCTGTACGCGAAACCGCGATCAAGTAAAATACGCTGATAATCAGGAATCGCCGTATTAAAAAAAAACTAAACATGACGCTTCGAGCAAACCTGCCGTAGAATCTACGCAGCAGCCGACCGACGTTTTTGACGGTATCGAAACGAGGCCCTTTCGAGTGGATTTTGACTGTTGGGAGAAGAAAAAAGAAACGCACGGTGCCAAGTGAGAGCTATTAATTTGTTTTTTATGGGCGTCAAAAATTGTTATCTTGACATGGGCGAGCGGAATGCTCGGGAAAAAATTGATCGTTTAGGCCCATGACCAATCAGACATGATTGATGTTTTGATGGCAATTTTGCAGTTGGAAAGAAGAGAAGGCTCGTTGTTGGTAACCGTTTGATTTCGGACTGAAGTTTTTGCTTCTTGGCCGAGCATTTTGGACTTTGGTTGACTCGATTGGTAAATATTAGTTTATTTGTCTGGTAGTTCGAGGGCCCAATAAATTCTCTGTCGAACATTTCTCCTTGTAATTTTCGATCAAATGAAGCGTGTTTGAGAAAATCAGAAAATTATAGGCATCGCCGTAGTGATTCGATACCGCGACTTGTGCGCGTGCGAGGATTTTTTAACGTAAGAATAAGTCTGCAGTGAATAATTTCTAGCTCAAATACTGTACGTGTACAGTTATTTGACTTCTGTGTTGTGCAATAATTAAGAAATTCAACATTATGTAATATTGAAAAAAAGATCAAACCGTTTACTATCTGCAGTTTCAATACTATACAACTTGACTCTGAAACCTAATTAATTAGGTACTTAAATACTTAAAATGTTTCTTTGAAAACAACGTGCGCTCAACGTATTCTAAATTCATAAATTTTATGCAGACAGGTTCGGTTTCAAATTCGGTTTTTCAAGGCAATAATAGTCGCATATAACGACAAAAAAAAATTACTTCCAATAAATATCAGAATTGAATTTTGTTCATTCCACTCAAATTGCTCTCATTTAAGTAGGTATAACGACTGTCAACGCAAGAATAACGTTGATATAATAACCTGACAATGAACGTAAACGAGTGTCATTTATTTAAATTTTAGGAGTTCGATTTATATATATTTTTTTAAATTTCAACTTTAAATTGTATAGACTTGAACCTTAAACAGCGAATTGATAAACATCAACTTCAGTTATCGAGCAAAACAGATGACGCGCATTGGAACCTATCTTGAATAACGTATAAGCTTTTAAATAAGTAAGCATCGATGAAATGTACGTCCAAGAAGTTTTGTCGCCAATACAATAGGCAACTTATTAAGCACGCGAACTTCAATTCTCTATTTTATGCGGACAGATTCATCGATGATCGGCACTTTCGAAACGTCACCGTAGTTAATAAGTTGCCTACGTCTCGCAACTCTCGCGTCTAGCACAATATATATGCTTCGCTTTCTCACCGACCGGTTCGAAGGACCATTGTTAATTTGCAGTCGCTAAAGTCGCGACTCCCAAATTCACTCGCCATTTATCAGTCTATTAATACCTTTTTTCCGTCGAATCGATCGATCGACGTCCTATCGTAAAACATACGTACTAACAATAAGTTTGATGAGCGAGGACCGGCAAGCATTAGTTGATTGTTTCGAGTTTCGGGGCTCGAGGGAAAGCCTTTTTGGGAGGGCGTCGTTGCCGCCGCGCGGGTCCAATTCAAGGTCGTTCGGGTCATAAAAAAAACAAAACAACATCATCGGTTCGATCTCGATTGGTGGCGACGTGCAGAGAAGTTCGCGGTTTCGTGCGCGTAACTTGAACTTACCGCGAACGTCCTACACACAAAAGTGCCGCCAATAAATTGTCTTTAGCGGAATTGTCCTGCCGTGTCCTGCGGCACTTTATAGGACGTTTCATTCAGAATTTACTACACGTTCTGTAAGTAAAGTGCGCGGCTCCATGTAACGTATAAACTACTTCCTGTTTCTTGTATTGTTTATGTTCCGACCTAATTTTCGATTTCCATTGTAGCAAGAATTTATGGTATGAAATATCGCGGGAGCATTCGCCAAACATCCTTTTTAATTAAAGCTACTGTACGAGCAGAACAATAAGATGGAGCTGGAATTTCTACTTTGAAACGCACTTCTAAGAGTTTACATGAAAAGAAACGTTCCCAAAAACAGATGAGCGTAATCAAGATTAAACTGTAAGTTAGAATACATAATGGCCGTTATATTATATAACGAAATTACGATAACAATGTCAGAAATATGAGTGAAAAGCGAAGAGGCTCGTCGACGAAAATTAAATTACCTGTACAATTACTTATTATTCGCCCCACGCGTCCTCCTCGAACTGAAACGATTAAAAATGCCCATCAAACGGAAACGAGAATTTAAATAGCAACATCAAACCGATAGCGTTTAATTACGAACTGGAACGCAAATAAATGAAAACGGCCGACGTCGTGTGCGTCGCACCATCCATTTTTTTAACTAACCGGGCCCGGAAAAATCGGGACGTCGTCGTCCTGTCACGACGTCAACATAAAATTTAAAAAAACGTAAATTAATTAACGTCACTCGCAATAATATTAAATTTCCGAATTGTCGACGAATAAAGTACAAAAAATAAATCGAAAAAGGGATCATTTCCGTTCAAAAAATAAATAAATAAACAGCTTAAGTGCGCTGATTAACAACAGTTGTATAAATTAGCGGGAATACGGCGCGAACTCCTCTCTCCATTGAAAATTAAATACATATTCATGAAATATTTTCAGTCGATATAGGAAGCGTCGCAGTAAATTGGAAACAAATACTTCCCGGTTATTGTGTAACTCTGCTAAATTTTTTTTTTAATTAACGTTCGCCATTCGATAGCAAACGGGGTATAATTATCAATAATTATATCGACATGGAAATTTGTTGCACCGTGAAACTTAATGCAACGTCGTATGCCTACTTAAACCAAAATCGGTCCTATCCGCGATTTAATTTCGAAACTTATTTTCAAAAGATACCCGGAAGCTTTTTGTTTTCTTTTTACAAATACCCAGAATTTCCGATTTGTCGTGTTTGTTTATTTATTTTATTCTCATTTTTTGGTTGTTTACATTAATTATATCAATTGCGAGTTCGAAAAAGTTCTACTTCTTTTTTTTTTGTTAGTAGCACACCCCGAAAGACACCAGGAACCGCCGTTAGGCATTATACTTCTAGTGCCCCCCGGGACATCCATGCCTACCAGGGGGGATATTCCACCACCCGTACCGGGATTCGAACCCAGGACCCGTCAGGCGAGAGGTTAGTCTCCTAACCACTCGACCACCGAGTCGGCCGCAAAAGTTCTACTGTCTCCACCTGCCATCACTCCTTGTGCCTGCGCACATCGCTCTTAATATACATGGTGCGTCAACAGTGTTTATAGCCGTTAAAGCCCAACATCCACTTAGCCTGTCGTGAGCAGCCGAACGACGACTGTGTCGTGAATTTAACAAACCTGCCGTGTGTGTGAATCCGACTCAAAATAATCGACGCCCGACCGAAACACGACAGTTTATGTGGAAATACAACGTTAAGCTGAATTTCCATATAATCAACCGATTAGAATCGCTCACAGAACCAACGGGTGATGTGGTACCTGAGCTGACACCGCTGGTCGGCTCAAGGCCGTCTCGAAATAAACGGCACTTCCGGCGCCGAACCGCAACACGACAGGCTATGCGGCAATACAGCTTCAACAAACGAAATTTTAAACGAAAACCGCCCCGATTCAAAAATTCAGTCCTCAAAAATTTTAATAGATATGTACCTATCGTAATACCGATTTCGTTAAAACAAGTTAACAAAGAAAAAAGCAAATTGATAATCTTTTAGAGCGTCCAAAAATCCGTTCCTCCCGTTCGAAACGATTATTCGATTAATCCCTTGGAAAGCTCGTATAATTAAATTCCCGTTTTGGAGATCAAAAGGCCTTTAATAAGCGTCCAGAAAATAAAGTGAATATCTCGAACGGGGGAGAGGAAACCTTTAAAAATAATGGCAACTAGGTATGTAGGACTGCCTCGAGTTCGCTCGGTTACATTCCGCTCGCTAAATAATCACATATTTGAAAACATTTCGTAAAGTGCTCGCTTAAGTTTAAAACGTAGAAAATGATTTAATATAAAAAGTAGAGAGGAATTCGCGATTTGAAAGAATCGCGAAACACAAAACGCCCCCTAATAACGTTACGAACGAGCGATCAAAGTGAAAAGAATCGACGAAGTTATGTTTCTTTTTAACGTTTCTACAAAGCAAAACAACAATTTACAGGTTATACGGACGATGTGAGCCGATTTTTGCGCTTTTGACATTTAAATTAACATAAAGACGAGAAAAACTTTCCGAAAGCGATGTTCTTGTAAGATATTTGTTTAGTGGAAAATGAGGCGAGGATTTTCAAAGGAAAGTTTTAAGACAGTCGAAATTGATAGCGCCGATTGTGATTTGAAGGAACGTGCTCGTGTTGATTGTTTTTTTTATATTTTCTCGAATATTCGCGATAAGTATACGGTGAAACCTCTCTAAGCCGACCCGCTAGGAACCTAGAAATTTAGGTCTTTTGTGGGCGGGAGGGTTTCGAAAATAAAAATTGCTAACTGTAAAAGTAGATAAAATGTTTGTGTTCTTATCTTTATTGCTAGTGATTACATCGATTTAGAAAAATTTCGCTAGAAACGGTGGTAGTTTTTAGAGGTTCTACTGTATTGTTCATCAATAAAATTATCGATTATGATTTTAAATATACAGAGCCTTTAAATTTTATCTTTTTATTCACTAAAACATCCCGAAAAGATTTACACGTTCCACCTACCCTCGACTAGCTCGATTTCCCTTTGTCGAGGGTTATTTGTACTAGTATCGGTAAACGACAAAATCGACGAGATTTCGGTAAATAAAGTAAATAACCAAATACCCGATTTAAATCGCATGAAGCGCGTCATATTTATCTTAACGCTCGAATTCGCTCATTTGTTGGTATACTTAAAAAAAAACCGAACGCCACTAATTTAATTAAAAACAAATTCATTTCGCCGGATTGTGTAGGTAAATAAGAACGGAACAACAATTAAAAAGAAAAAAACACGCGAAACGTAACATTAATTGGGTTTTTTTTGTGGGGCCCTTTCGAAAATTAAAAAGTCGAATCCACTCGTATAATACCTAAATTAATTTCGTGCACGGACGAGAGCTCGGCGCTAATCTCGCCGTGGTCGGGCCATTATTATTGGACAAGAAAACGCAAGAAGAGCGGGTTACGTCGTAATTTATAACACTTCTGACTACAATGTTGCCCGGATTTGCGAGTTTCACGTCGCCATGATGTAATTAAGTCAAATTTACTCTTCTACTCGAGGTGAGGTGAGGCCCCGGCTTTTGATCTCGCCCCAGCGCGCCTCTAGCGCGGAACGATCTGCCAAGGTGTTTGAGAAAATTGTTCGTTTTATGTCTGTTTGTCCGAGCTTTTAGCGAATATCATCTTTAAAGCGTATGAACGCGTCTCCAATTGAGATTAGCTTTTACTTAATGACAAAAACGCCAGTAATCCGGCGTAAATAAGGGACGAAGCGTCCGTTAAACGAATTAAAATTTATTTGGCTCGCTTTTAATTTTAAATTTTGTTGTGGAATCGTCGACGTTTGCTCATTTAAAAAATTTCGACAATGTAATTTATTCTGGATTTTCGTAAATCGACGGATGTCCGCCTAACTATCAGTGCGTCACACTTTGCCGCCGTCAATTTCTAACGGAAGGTCGTTTTACAGCGGATACGTTACGTTTTTGGCGCCCAACGCGGGGCTCGCGGGTCGATTCCAAGAAACTTAATTGCGATTGTGACGTTTTACGACGCTAATTTTTTTTTTAATTTAATAATGCTCTATCTTCCAAAAAACTAACGCGTCGTCTCGCAAGAAATTCGTCCGAAAATATTGGCCGCAGAATTTACAGAATTAACACAGACGAGTACCTAAAGAATTTAATTTGGTCCAAACGTGTTTTCTCGTTTTCGTTAAATAAATTTTAGCTTATTTAAAAAATAAATCCTTCCGGCGCCGCTGGCTGTCATCTTGGAAAGACAACACGAATTCGAGTTTATTTTCATGCATTTATTTGCGAGCCATTCTGCGAAGATTTTGGTACCCAACGCGAGGCCTAAATGACGAAATTGTCTCGGTTCTACTGAAAACACACAATCCGGTGAGTGTTGGCGGAATAATCGGTGTACGCGGTGTTTAGGCGGAACAAGGAAGCGGATTTTCTCCAGACGAAAGTTAGGTGCGTGCAAATTTAAGTTTTATAGGGCAGCGAGGACCCGCACTTGCAGGTTTGCGCTTAATATATTTTTTTCAATTCGTTTCTTTATCATTAGTTGACCTTGAACTTCAGTTCTTTAATCAGAAACTGTCGGTGACGATATTTACTAATTTGTTAGAATTAACAGGGCAATCGCTAACGTTAACGGTTTCGACGAGATTCGAACCCACAACCGTTCATTTATTAGTTCACGACCGCTGCTTATCAATTCTGATTGTTGTACAGTTGGCTCTTTTAATTTTGACACCCCGCCCGAGACGGTATAAATGCAACAAGTTGTCCCTTACCGACTCGAGCTGGTCAACTGTACAATATAGCTAACTAGACTGTAGATAAAGCATATTAGTGATGAAATCCGAACCGTCTCAAATAGTTTGAATACGTTATAGAAACGTTTGCATTTGTCTATCGATCATTGCCATCCGACTCATAGGACCACCGTTTGAAAATAGAAGCTCCTTCACTTCAGAAAAAAAATTTCGTTGTTTGTAACGACCAACTTCGAGCCCATCGATCATCGGACCTGCATTTCATTCCAGCCCCGAGCGCGTCGATTTTCGAGCTTTTTCGACTGCGAAGCTTATTAGTTTATAACGTTCGCAATTTTGATCGCAGGAGACTGAAATTTGAACAGCGTATTGTCTTTACGAAAACGAAGGACGAGTTCGTTAACCAGCCAAATCGACCGACTCGTTTCAAAATGGCGACCGTTCAAAAATTAAAAAAATTCTAATCTCCGTTATTCATCGTCGGATCGGTAATGCGAAATACGTTTTGAAATCGACATAAAATTCTCTACCGATCGTGTCTCTTTATAATTTTCGATAGAATGCGCCGTTTACGAAATAATCGAAAAAAAGTGATCGAAAAAGTGAGAAGTTTTTTGACATACGACATGAAAATGCGATGTCGAGGCTCGCGCGCGGTCGGATTTTATTTATTTTGCGACTTAGAAACGAAACGTCGAGCATTTTTCGGTTGTCCGGTTTTTTATTTATTTTAACTAAAAAGTTCGTTTACATTCCGCGCTTTTTTTACCCGCGTCTTTGCGACTTATATATTAATTTAACGTCGATATACTGAACGCGCATCAGGAAAAAACTGACCAAATCGGTTATCGTATTGTTTGCGCATAATTCGAGGCGGTGGTTAGCGTGCAACCATAAATGGGAAACGATTTTACGTGTCAGTGCATCTTAAGCACAACTTCTATTGATATAAAAGTTTTTAAAGTATGCAAATTACCTTTGTTGATTTACTTTCTGTCAGCTTCGTGTTACGTGCCCTGAAAGTTCGAACGGCGATAAGGGGAGACAGCGTTTTTCACATTTTCGGTGTATTTTTTTCTGAAATGCGATACGTATATATGAAAGCCCGGCTCGAGATTTAATTACTCCACACGTGATTGTCCCTTCAAAGGACTGATTACCGTTCATGTAGCATAGATTATGTATGTAGTTTATTATTCATTAACGGACATTCCGCCCGATCCGCTACAAAGCCATTAATCCGTCGAATCTTCTTTGACCCGTAAATCTCCGCATTCAACCGAAATTATCGAAACGCACATATCGCTAATTAACCAACACAAACGGGCACTATTGATTAAGAGACGAAACTGAAAAGTCCGCGCGACCTTTATTAACTTCGATCGTTTTAAATCTGAAAAGGAAAAAAAAATAAGAGTCTGAAAGAAGCTTATACCCTCGAATTCGGGAAAAATTCGAGTTTATTTAATTTTCCTCAATATTTTCCTCTCCAATAACGATATGATATAAAATGTCATAGATGTCTAGATCCGAGCCAAGCCATGGCATGGCATTCTTGCTTTATCAAACAAAATTCTATTGTTCTCCCTTATCTTTCGACCAAGTTCTACTTCCCTCGGGGTTCAACTTCATTTTATTTCATCCCGACGTTTGTTACATCGTCAATCTTTGTCTTTGCCGGATAATATCGTTAAATGATAAAACGAAGTTGTAAATAACCGATACGTACATCGAGGAATGTATGTACGTCGAACACTATACGGACCAAGAACACGTGTTCCGAGTACAATTTTACAAATAGAACGTTATTGCGACCACCTAATGTCGCTGATTAATCGAAAAAAATTACTCACTTTGATTGCTTATAATGGAAAGTTTCGGAAAAGTTTCGCGGAAACGCAGAACCTGCAGTTTGTACCTACAATTTAACCGATTACGTTCGGCAATTAAAAAATGTCGCGTTCGCGACATTAATTAAAATTAGTCTGGGAAACTAATTAATCTTGATATTGAATAACCGGGCTGCCGTTTTCGATAACGACTCAAGTTTCACGAACCGAAACTTCCGAACTCGATTATGGATTAATTGCTAGTCTAGTTAGCAAACAGGTACTTTGCACTACGACCTTGAATATGATGTCGAAACTATTTCAAGTTTTCAGGAAATTTCGAAATTTCTGAATCGATCACAGGTCTTCTCGCAGTTAATATTATAAAGTCGAGGTGAACTCGTTACAGGAAATGACGTCGAAAGTACCCTTTGGGTAATAAGGAATTTTGATGGATTCGTGTTGGCTCGATCGTAAAATATCGAGCTTCGCCTATAAAATTTGAATTTTAAGCTGAAGTCGTCGATTTCGGTTTTACAGGGGAAAGTTTTCGCTGTTACTAAATTCGCGTAAACTTAACCTTTTCGAGATTGCAACAGATAGGTACCTACCTAAACAACGTACGTATTTATTGTACCTCTACCTCAACTTGAATCCAAAAAAACGTTAAACGTATAAATAATAAATCTTAAAATTATAACTGTAAGTAAGCAGATCGAAACTAAACAGATGGTAAAGACTAATTTACCGTAGGCCAACTTAATTAGTTAATCGCATCAAATTGAACAGTTAATTCACGAGCCAATTAAAACTCGTTCGGTTAATTGATAACCTTATCGATTTAAGTAAACGCCGGCAACTTTTGATTTAGATTTGAAACATTAAGGGTCGAGTTTTCAATCGCTGGTTAACACTAATCGCCAATCAATCGCCATAGAAACAATTGTTTCTACAGTGATTGACCGATTGTCAGAGTTAACTGGTAATAAATTGAAAAGCCGACGCAAAACGTGAAAAAGTAATTAAACGTGATTCGTAACCACGTAACCGGTCGTTAACTAAAAACATATCACCAAAACAATAAGACGAACAAACGGAATTTACACTAATTTAATGATAACTTAATTACGATACCTAAATAACACGTTTACGCAACTAATAAATCATACCAAATTAAACTGAGCAACTAATTAATAAATTAACTTAACTAATTAGTGACTTTACTAATTTAAATCGACGGCAGATTGATCGTTTAAACGTTACTAAAACGACACAAAATATGACATTTCAATAATTGTTTCTATATAAATTAATCGATGGTCAGATGTCACTGACAATAAATTGAAAAATCGATCCAAAACGTGAAAAAGATTAATAACCGCGTAACCGGTCGTTAACTAAAAACATATCACCAAAACAATAAGACAAACGAACGGAACTTATACTAATTTAATGATAACTTAATTGCGATACCTAAATAAGACGTTTACGCAACTAATAAATCATGCCAAATTAAATTGAGCAACTAATTAATAAGTTTAATTAATTAATAACTAATTAATGGCTCTACTAATTTAAATCGATGGCAGATCGATCGTTTAAACCTTACTAATAAGAAACAAAATATGACAATTAAAAGTTACTAATTAAAATTATTTTAATTCTTAATTTTACTTTACCGAAATTGGTTGCGCTTACTATAGACGTTCAGTTAATTCGATCGATTATTTATCCATCAATTTAGCCAATTAATATTAGTAATTTAAGCGGCGGATTGATATTTCAAACGTTGACGTGATTTAATAATTAAATATGAATTAATTATTAGGTGCCCAGTTAAAGTAAATCGGAATTCTTTTATACTATAATAATTAACTGATGATCGGTTGTAATTTAATTTAGAATTAGTTGTGCGGAACAGGCGTTCAATTATTATAGTTACCCGGAGAATTAATTTATTAAATTAAAAAAATTAAATTGAACAAGCGGTTTAAGTAGTTAATTAGCAACGTTGTCGATTTAAGTGGGGGTAGATTAGTGACATTAGAAACGTGACAGTTTACGATTAATCACAAGGTAATTAAGGCGCCCACTAAAACTAAAATATTCCCGATTAATTAAGCTAGATTTTCACTTATCCTACTGCGTCGCGATCATGTCACGGTGTTTAGAAGTGTGATGTGGTAAGCAGCGTACCACTGGCCGACTCAAAGTCGGCTCGGATCACACGACATGACGGGGGCGCCCAACCGAATAAGTGGAAATTCCGCTTTAAACTACATTGTATCGGTGCACGTCTACTCTCTTAATTAACTACGATTTTTTTTATTGGCACTACGTGGCAGGCCATTAATTTATTAACTAACTTCTTCCAACATTAGGTACCGACCGTGCAGCCCCATCAGATGCTTTGTTTTATTAACTAATGTGGATAATTAGCAGCTTATCCGTTTTAAGTCGACTAAGACAAATTATGATGTACAAAAATCCAACCACCAATTAAAACTTCCAACTTGAATTAGTACACTGGCGCAAAATGAAATCGGGACACTATGCAATTCCGCGCAGCTTCAAGCGGAGACGCCACTGTAACGCGATTCGAATCGCTCGTGTTTACTCAAGCCGCCGCCGAATCAACATAATTACCGTGATTAAAATTATTTCTGCCAATTTAATTATTTTAAAAGACCTTCCGCGTGCCCTAATTTTAATAGGAAAAATTCTGAAAAAAATGTAAGTATAACGATAATGCGCGTACCGCACTTTTTTGTCGCGAAATTTTGAAAAAAATATGCCCGGAATATTCGCCTTATTGCATAAATAATTGTTTAATTTTCCTAAATTACTCATAACAAAATTTGTTACCCAATGCCACCTTAACCATTGGTATTAATAACGAAATATTTACTATTAATTTTTTAGATTAACAATTTCAGACCGTCCTTGATTTATTTTTAAATACATAATACTTTATAATTTATTAATTTTTTTATTTCGAATAATGCCACTATGCTTATATTACATCTTCATCCATTCTTGCTTGTTTATAACAAAAAATAAATTTAAAAAAATAAATTTCTCAAATTTAAAGGCAATGACAACTTATTTCACCTACTTATATTTTTCCATAATGCTAAAGTGCGATTTATTCTAAGAATATTGTTTTTTGTCCAAGTTACGGAAATGCTTACTGTGACGTTATCTCCACCTAACGCACGTAAGCGGTCGGTCAGATATACAAGTGTTATAAACTTATAATCCTTTGACATAATTAAGTGGAATTTTTTTTTACTTAAACAACGATAGTTTATTTTGTTAACGAAGATTCTTTTTATAACTTTAACAAAATAAAAACGTAATTTCTATTATTGTCCTGATTTATTTAATAACGAATTTAGTCAGTAAAATCCGACCGAGCGCAAGCCTCGGTATGGAATTTTCATGTCGCAAGTCAAAAAACTCCTTTTTTTTAAATTTTTCTCGAAAGAAATACATTTTTTTTGAAAAATAATATTCATATTACCGTTGAGTAATAACGGAGATTCGATTTTTTTTAATTTTTGAACGGCCGCCATTTTGAAACGGGTCGATCAATTTGGCTGGTTAACGAACTCGTTCCTTCGTTTTCGTAATGACAATGCGCTATCCAAATTTCAGGAATCGTATCCACAAGAAATTAAATATATATATCCGATGAAAAATGAACGACATTATATTTTCGTGATCAAGGGGTTGAGATCGGAGAAAATCCAAAAGGACACGTCTGAGTGTCGTCATCAGAGAGACTGCAATAGCTTTATTTTCTATGAAAATTCGCTAATACTTACTTACTTAGTTTAAAATTATCTGGATAATCACTAACTACTGCCTTTATACCACAGAATTATAAATTTAAAAACTATTCGTGTGCCCCTCAACATTGAAAATTTCCCTATTACAAACCATAAACCAGATAAAAGTTTAAACGCATTTTTATGCGACCAGATAAAATACAAAGCAACTAATAAAACATGTGCGCCACCTATTTTCACGATAACTTATCAAAGTACGAACAAAAAACTGCGTGTTTTTAAAGTAAAGGCGGAATTTCCTAATATTCACGTATAAAATCGAATGCATTTATATATATATAGAATTCCGGCAAAACCGTTTCAGATCATTCGCTTTAGTGGTACAGAGCGGTAGTGTTTGTTTCAGTAGTTCGAATTTTAAATTACGACGTCGTATTACTCGTGTGTGCGAGGAGTGCTCGTTCGGTTTATAAGGGCTTTTTAATTTTTGAACGGCTGCCATTTTGAAATGGGTCGGTCGATTTGGCTGGTTAACGAACTCGTCCTTCGTTTTCGTAAAGGCAATACGCTGTACAAATTTCAGCCTCCTACGATCAAAATTGCAAAGACAGGTGATCAGACAGGCCGCAATAGCTTTATTTTCGATGAAAATTCGCTGAAATAAAGCTAAAGATTCCCTTTCGACTAAATACTATGTGATTAGATATAGCGATCGTTTTACACAAAATAATTTTAAACAATGTTTTATGTTAATTACAATATATAAAAACAAACTACACATTTATTATTAAATAAAAACGCCGCGTCGGTCTGCACGTTTTTGTTATCGAATTTATAGCAAATATAAAAATAAATCGAGGACGGTCTGAAATTGTTAATCTAATAAATTAATAGTAAATATTGAGCTATTAATACCAATGATTAAGGTGGTATTTGGTAACAAATTTTGATATGAGTAATTTAGGAAAATTAAACAGTTATTTATGCAATAAGGCGAATACTCCGGGCATATTTTTTTCAAGATTTCCCGACAAAAAAGTGCGGTGCGCGCATTATCGTTATACTTATACTTTTTCAGAATTTTCCCTATTAAAATTTGGATGCGCGAAAGGACACTTAAAAGAATTAAATATGTCCGGATTTCATTTTGCGCCAGTGTACATAACTCTCGCTCGCGTAGAAACATTCACCTACATGACCTATACGCACACTAATTCAACGTAGTTTAATTACGAATTAGTTGCGACAATTAATCGATCGTGCGCCAAATTAAATTAAACAACTAATTTCGTTAATTACGCTTAATTCGATTTTTCGGAAGTAGTTTGTTGATCAGAAACAAAATAAATAAAATGTGACAATTATATGTTTAGTTTAATTGCCGGGTATCCGGCCGCTAATTAAGTCGCGTCGTCTAACTTAACCTAAAAGTTCTCGATTAATTCGAGAGTCTCGCTCGCAAACAAACGGAACTTATACGAGCTTAGAAGTTCTCGCCGCCGAATGTGCATTCGGACAATTAACTTGTCGGTGCTGGCGCGCATTAACGTTTAACTCGTGGGCACTCGTTAGGTTCGGCTAATTCGAATTAATGCAGTTTCGGGTGTTAGAAAAAAAAAGAACAACGATAAATTTTGAGCGGGCGAGTTGCGACGGCGAAACTTTAGCTATATAATATATCGGGGAATTCCAGACGTACGTACCTCGGATCTCGTCACGTAGGTGGCGTTTTATAAAATTAAGCGAGTTAGAAAAGTGAAGGCGCGCAAGAGTAAATGCAATACTCGGAGGCTTCCAGCTTATTCATTTTTCTACTAGAAATCGTGAAAGAATTCGAGGCATCTTGCGTCTTGATCGTAAGTTGGTCGACGACGGCGGCGGCGCCGCCGCCTCTCGCTATAAGTCTTTCTTAGCTCCAATCTAGTTTTCTGGACGTGTCTCTATTTATTTCGGGTCAGTCTATCGACTGGCTATTCTTCTCGGCCCTCGGTAGACGAGGTTTCCTCGGCGAATGATATTATTAAAGGTACTTCTCGTAATATATTGGCGTATCAGATGGGTTTCTATATAGGAAGTAGCACGTAGTAGAACATTTCGGGTTCAATACAGCGACGGCCTGATGTATTATGTTCGCGAAGTGATCGATTATTCATTTCTCGAATTGTATACCTATATATTTTTACGGGGCCTACCACATTTTAGATTTTGCATTTGACTTTACGTTAAAGTTAACGAAATCGGTCTAATCTGGCAATAATAGTTTAAATACGCCTCGGACTTCTCTTGCGTAATAAAACGATTTTCTTCTCCTGGTCGGTTTTGTAATTTCCGCTGCTCGTTTGCCTTTAGGTGCCGCTCTTTTTGCCGTCTTCTCCTTTCCGTACAATCGATCCGATTTCTTTTACTCGCTTGTTTCGCATGATTTTCCGCTAAACTCGAGATTTGTTTACTGCCGATCTAACGTTAGCTACTCTTAAATCGTCGGGCTCGCAGTTAACGGCCGAGAAAATGCCGAGAAACGCTCTCAAAGGGAGTAGAACAGAGAGCCGGAAGTTGAGAAGTCGGGGAAACTGCGAAATACCTACCCCCAAATGTCCAGTTCTCGTTACCGAATAGACCGACACGAAGTCGGCCTTAATTCGATGGCCGTTTATATTATACCTCGTTGAGCGGTGTTCATTCTACGTATATATATATATATATATATATATATATATATATATATATATATATACAGGGTGTAACTAAAATAAGTCTAAACCTCTTGGTCGCTTATCGATACTTTCCGAGAAAATTGCATTTCAAATTTTAAGTACGACCCTGTCCTTACTCAATTGACATTAAATCGATAAAGTGAACAAATGGCTCATTTTCAAAATAAAACGAACATCGACGTACTACATAGTTTATAAGTTAGCAACACCTACATGCGAAACGAAAATCTGATATTAATTGTTATATGATTAACGTCGACAGCATGGCATCAGCACATTTAATTTATTTTATTGTAGTTGTTGATTGGAATTATAAATAATCCTCATTTATATTTAAAAAAGTGCAGTGCCATGCAGACGGTTTTACAACGAAAGTCCTTGCTTGAGTCCTTGCTTCTTGCTCACACACTGCAAGGGGAGGTGGTGCGTATGGAGTGGGGCATGCATTTATCCTATTACCTACTTGTTATGACGTAACAGTAACATTTAAGTTTAAATTTTTTTGCAAAGGGCTAATTTTAAAGGGTTAATTTTGTGCTACTAATGAACTTTTTCGCGATGTTTTACATTGCGAAAAACTTAGACTGCTTACAAACGAAACAGGTCGGCATTTATTCCCATTATTCATTCGATACGAATTTCAACCAAAATTATTAAAATTCGATAAGACGTTCATCATCTGGTTTAATGGTCGTTTCATATGCTACCCTTTCGTCCCCGAAAAGCTTTCGAGTTATTTTAGTTGCACCTTGTTATAAAGCTGCAGATATCCGCAAAACCGCCATCACGATGCGATGCTCGTAATAAACGAACCGCGCTAAAATTAATTGCAACATAGAGGCGAAGCATCAATTTGTTTGCCGCCGTAGATTTTTATTAACCATTTTGTTGACGATTTCTCACCGACCCGGGACCGGCCAATTAAATTCAAATGTGCTTGTATAGGTAAATTAAGCGAACGGAAAGTCTCGCAATGAAAACGTTTGCGATTTAATTGTATAGGCGCGGCGCCTCACAATTAAACAACCAAGATGGCACATCGACAAGAATGAAAACTTCGAAACGTGAAGGGCCGCCGCCAGTTCACTAAATTAATCAACAAAAGAAACGAAAAAAGGAACGCGGCCTTGTCGATCATCGTTAAACAATGTCGAATTTATATTGGCAACGTGTCATTCATATATAGACACGGTTATGAAATATTGACTGGTTACAAGAAAAAATGTGAAGAAATGAACATTCGGATGCTGATAAATGCGCGCATTGCCTTTACATTGTTATTGTTGATACTAGAAGTAGAACGCGCAAATAATTACATGGGAATGGTCCTTCGAACCGTAATCGATTGTATAAATTCTTGTTTTTGACGAAGTTCGTCCAAATTTTGTCCGAACACAAGCTATTTAGAGCGTGGCATTGAAAAGCCATCAGTTGTTTCTCGCGCAATTGTTTCCTACTTCGATTACGTTCACTGTGACTCCTCCGTACCTTATACCATCAATTTTAGTTCGAATCTCCCGCCCCGTTATCTCGATTCTGAATGTTTCGTCGAATTAATTTTTGCAAAATTTTTGTTTGGCGCCCTAACCAGAGCTAAAAGTACTAATTCAACTGATTTGTGCTGTCACAAAGTCTCCTCCCCAGACGACCTTTTAAGCGTTTTCCTTCCTTCGGCCAATTAAAACAACGTTGTTTTCGGTTTTCTTTTTCTTCTTCGACTAACTGGACTTCGTTAACATTGTTTTCTTCATATAAGGCAATCTGCTTTTCAATCTTGCTACGTGATCTCGAAGGGTTTTACTAAATATGGCTCATTTTCATTTATTTTCCTTCATAGAAAATCGTCAATCAGCCCATGATGTTGATCATTTCTGTTATATTTAACAACCAATCACGATCCTGAGTTTCGTACGTTTTCATGGTGATAACATGTTAACGGGGCGTTAAAACTAATGGAAATGATAAACATTTTATTTGCGTTTCAGACAAGAAAATACATCTAACAAAAGGTAAAATCTGGTAACAACATTTCCATTTTTTCCATCAGAAAAAACGGTTTGTAGTTTCGTAAGTGATTAACAACCGTCCTGGTATAGTCTAAAACATCGTGAGTGCCGCGCGTTTGGCAACGACGCGTTTCTTCGCCGCGCGGACTTCGCGAGTACGTAAAGCAAAATGATTGTAGGTTGCTTTACAGCACTGCCAGTGACTTTGTAAAATAAGAAGTTGGCAACGGTGTGATGTCTTCATAGGTTGTACACATACAGGGTGTCCCTAAAGTCTGGACATATAAAAAATGTTAGTAAGTGTAATTAATTATCAATAAGATCGTAACGGATTGGCTGAATAACAATTTTCCTAACGTGTTTGGAAGACGTGGTGGTGTGGAGCGGTCTCCCGCTCACCTGACCTTAGCCACCTTGACTTTTTTTCTGGAATATGCTAAACGAGAAAGTGTACATCGGATTCACGTGAATTTTGCAACGCGTGCATCGCAAATGATGATAATCATATTGAAGACGTTATTGAATATTCCAATTGAATAAAATATTGTTAATAACTATTCCGTATGTGTCCAGACTTTAGAGACACCTTATACAACCCAATCACACGCAAGTTTAATATAACCACCACAAGTTATATTGCAGTATGTACCGTGAAAAACGCCTGTGCTACGACAGTAACTCGTAAACTACCCTTAGTACCTAACAAATAGAAGTAAACTGTGACACGTTGCCATACGTCCAATGTATAAATCACCAAATGCAAAAATCATGTAAAAACAACCATATAAACAGTGCCTGATGTGTAATTACGAAACGTGGTTACGGTTGCGTTTATGACCACGCAAAACAACAAACGCATAGCACTTACGATGGCCTGTCCAAGTATTTAGTTCAAGGATAGTATCTACCACGTACAACGTCGTTTTTCACATAGACCCGTGACTGCATCGTAGAATAAGTACGATGTTTGGTACAAACGTGTTCCGAATTACATAATATACGCGGTTTCCAGGCGGTATTTGTTGATACTTAAGCTACAACACAAAATGTGCGCTCCTGTAAAATTAGCTTTTTGTTGCTGAGCGTACGCTATTCTGTCAAAACTGTTTTGGCGTACATTTTGTTTAGAAAACCTCTACTATTATTCATTTAACTAGCAGTTAGATCACGTCGAGCCCTCGGCTATTAAATTCTAATAGCATTCGATACCGCACTTTCCTCTGATAAAAATAATCCGTTAAAATACCGCTCACTTTAATCATAGTTTATTTTAACTGTATGTATATTAAAAATTGTTATTATCTGGCATTATTTTTATGAATTTTATAAAGACGCGCCCGTTTCGCCCCGTATAATTTCATTTAACCGATCGGCGCTCGTTTTATTTCGCAATTAATTTTTAATCAAAACCGACGGTCGGAATCGGAAAACGAAAGATCAAACGCTCCAATAGCTGTCGGAATTTAAAATTTTACGCGCAAAAGATCGCGTAGACGTCGGAATAAGCTCCTCGACGGGGCAAACAATCGGTTGCGGTTGCCGTTTTTTGACTGCGCCCGCAGACAAAATCGAACTTGCCCATACTTTGACGTCGGAATTCCAGAACGTTCGCAAGCTTTTGAATGTCGGGAGGCCGTCGCGGCTATGCGGATACTAATAAAATGAAAGGGTACAGGAAGAATGTGTGGCGCGCTCAAAGTCGCCGTACGTTACAATTAAATTGACACAGCACTTTGTAAATCTCATCTTATTCGAAGTCAAACAAGTGAGATTGTTGTAAAGGGCTACGAGCGCGCTCCGGCTGCCCTTTGGGAAATCTCGCGTCATCCCCTGCGACAAGTCCGTGCTCACTCGATTATGCTCCGATTTTTTGCACATCACACATTTGTATTGAAATGTAGCGCCTTTGAAATTCATATTTTCGAAGTCCTGATGGAGGTTTTCGGTGAATGCATTATCGGAAACATTTTTCGAGATCATTCTTTTATTACCGCCAGAAAAATCTGAACGAACGCAAAATCCCTTTTTCGCCGTTCGTATATATAGTAGATGGATGTGCGATTTGTGTTGTAGTTTCATTCGGTTCTGCGGAACATCCGTCACGAACACCCCCCCGATGGATTTAATTTTTTTAGAAAACGCCCGTCCCAGAGCGTACGGACGATGACAGGTAACTTTTTACGGCACTTAACTTGAATTTAAAATGCGGAATCTCGCTCGTGTAGTGCGGGAAAACAACCACTAAATCAAAGTTTACAACTTCATTGTCAATACGGACATTAAAGTTACTTTAAGAATACGAAGAGGCCATAAATCTCGAGTCGCGACTTTAATAGTCATTGTTGCAGTGAAACTAAACTAAAATTGATATGAACATAAAAACCGCTGTTGCGACAGTTTCCACCGGAACCCTTAGGCAAAAACGGACGACTCGGGAAAATTGAAATAAATCGAAAGTAGTAAACAGCACGAACGTCGCATTTAGATCGTAACGGCATTGAAAAGCGGCTCTTGCGATTGAATTTTTAAAATTCTCGATTACAGATGTCGCTCGCGTCAAATTAACGGTCGCCTGCAGGGCCCAACGGTAATAATTAAAGCGTGAGTTTGTCGCGAACGAAATCCAACCACTAACTACAAATTTCCCAAACTAAAATCAATTACCTATCAAACGCCGGCATCGAGTTTTGTTTTCAAATTAAAATTCCGAACACGACCACGGTTCGATTAATTTAACATTCACAGTAATTCGGAGTAATTAGACTATTTTATTGTTAGTCTAATTTTCGGGATTTCGATTAGGTCAAATGCACACCCCACCCCCGTTTGTCCCTCCCTGCCCTTGCCAACCAACGCAAATTCAATTATAACGAATTTCCGCACTCAAAATAAATTGAAAACGTTAAAGAGAAACATAACGCGAACAAAAACAACTTTTACGCGTTAAAATAATCGCGCCCCGACGAAAGCCTTCTTTGTCGTTAAGTGTCCGTTCTCGGCCGTTTCGCTAAAAGTCCTCAAAAGAGCAATTAATGCGAGTTAATCGCGCATTAACGGAAATATTTATATCTCCGGTCGGAACGGGGGAACGATAATAATATTCAATAATAACGTCGGCTTATCTTTACATTCGCCGGAATTTTTCGGCACGAGAAACGGCGGCGGCGCTCCCGTAATTGGAACTCGACGTTAAGTGTGCAATTATTTGCACGACGGCGATCGCAAACAACGTTAAAACCTTTGCGCTGTATCGGGTAATTAAAAAAAAAAAAAAAAACTCAAATGAACACATGCACATACCTATCGACTTTCATTTAGACGACCTTAAATTAAGTTGTCTGGGAATTGTCGGGCGCTTACAAAAAGTTTCGTTATCCCCCGTTCGCCCCCCCCCACCTTCCAGCCCTTATTATGTTATCCGTATACATATAGATCGAAGGCGGCAGTAGTTAAAGCGAAACGACTTTTTATATTTCATTCACGTTTCATTTAATGTTCAAATTAGTTTGTCTTCTTTGTTCGGTTACAAAACATTAGAGAAATTCTAATCTAACAATAAGAAGTAACACGATAAATTATTATCGAGGTTCGACCGGGTCTTCGACTAAATTAAATCGTCGCATAAAGATAAAAATGATCATTTTACGTTTTAAGTTATTAATATTGGGATTATTTAGTTATAACTTGAATCGTTAACACTTCGATGCTCTCGTGGGATACGTGCGTATCCCGTGCGTTTGCGCGCGCGCGCGCGCACACTTTGCAACTAGCGCGGACGGCGCCATCTTTCTTTTCGCGCCTAGTGCGGTTGCGGTTTCGTGTTTTACTGATTTTAAGTTACAGACATTGAAAAATGAGAAAACAACTTGGTCTTAATTTTCGTCAACGATCAATAAAGATGGACTTGCACCGTGTGCAACAGAATCACGATGAATAAAATGACATTTTCAAACTTGTTACATATCTAATGTAAGTACTCAGCAAACGTCGCAGTTTGACATGAAAATTGTGTCTTTCCCACTTTCGGTTTTGCCGGCACTTCCATAAATTTTAGATTTTCAAATGGGACACCTTGTATATTATTACATTTTTGAAATCTGCATAATTTTATAAATATATTGATAACAACAAATGGTATTTCAACTAACAATAAAAATGTTGATGCCCATTTTATTTTTCAAACTAAAGTTCCATACACCCCCGCCGGGATTAATTTTAATCGACCATATCAACACAACGAAATCAAATCATGCGAAAAACATCTAATTGTCTGATTTATCATCTGGGAAAGTTACTAACAATAGTCTTTGTATCAAAACTTAATGCTTTTAAATAGTACCACGATGGTACTATGATTCAATGACGAATCTATCCACGTGCCTACTTTGTCTGAGACATTAATAGGTACAACTGAAATTACAAAAGAAAATTTCCAAAAAATAAACTAGGCAGGTACCAAATTGTACCTCAAAGATGATCAAAGCTTGAAGGTACATAGAACAAGTCAAACATGACGAAAATCTCAATATTTTTTTTTTTCTAAAACGCCCCCTAACGAAGATAGAGCCCCTTCAAATGTGTGTTTTAGAATCTTGAACCTTTTAAGATAAAATAACGAAAATTGGCACATTTACTATTGTTTTAGTGTTCATTAAATTTAAATTATTAAATGCTCAATATAGAATTCGGGGGTGTGTCAAACTGCACAGGGAGTTGGTAAATATCACCCTAATTTTTGTGTATGTCAATTTTTTCAACTTTTAACAAGAAATTATGAAACATCAAAGTTTTCTGCTTAAAAAAAAATGTACTCTTATCAAATTTCGACAGGACGCGCCGTTTTCGAGTAACATCATTTTGATTATTCCATTACACGATTGTATTCATGCTGTGATGGGGCGTAAACAATTTCTATTAATTTTAAAAATTATCAAGCTGAGACAATAGCAGTTTTTTTATTATTTTTTCTTTAACCAGCATTATTTTCTCATCAATATTCCCCTCTGAAATTTTATTCGGTGAAGATAAGAAAATGTGAAAATTATAGGATTTGGCAAAATTAATTCTAATTTATTTTTTTCCGATTTCACGGTTATTTTATGCCTTTTTCTAAGCTGTTAAAGTTTAGATAGTACTGAATTTTTTTTTAAAAGAAGAAAATAGTGTTTTTGTCGAAATTATTGTTTTAATATTAATGTAATAGAATATTCAAATTGATTTTACTCAAAAACGGTTCGTCCTACCGAAATTTGATAAGAGTACATTTTTTTAGCGGAAAACTTTAAAGTTTCATAATTTCTTGTGAAAAGTTGAAAAATTAGGGTGATATTTGCCCACTCCCTGTGCAGTTTTGACACACCCCCGAATTGAACATTGAGCATTTGATCATTTTAATTTAGTAATCATTAAAACAATAGTAAATGTGCCAAATTTTCGACATTTTATCTTAAAAGGTTCAAGAGATATTCAATAAAAACCGTTTTAAAACCCACATTTGAAGGGGCTCTATCTCTTTTAGGAGGGGGGGGGCGTTTTAGAAAAAAAACATATGGAGGTTTTCGTCATGTTTAACTTGCTCTACGTGCCTTCAAGCTTTGGCCACCTATTTTAGTAGCACCTTGTATATTATGTTGAAGAAGCTTGTCCAGAGAAGGACGGGGGACATGTGGAACGCTTCTTGTAACTATTATCTATTTTAAGATCTGATATTAAACACTTAGCTGAAACTGGTCTGGTTTATTTTTCCATTGATCGTGCGGTAAAGCGCAACACAAAAGTCGATATTATATAAGCAAAACGCTTTGTTTTCGGACACGTATAATTAAGACTTTTTTGTTTCTTTTGGTCGATACTGTATACTCTTAAATTATTCGACTCTTTTTTTTTGTTGACCTGTACAAGCACGTATAATACCTACGCTACGTTCAGTAGCGTTATTATTTATTACTTGTATTGAACGTCGTCTGCGACATTAATTATGACCGTCACTGTACCTAAGTCGGTTCAGCGGTAGCGCGCGAATGGTTTCCCGCGCATTGTCCGAAATAATACCTACAATTTTTATTAGTGCGGCCCCGAATAAAACACAACCGTTCCATAATTAACGGGTTAATAAAAATGAGATTTAGGAACGCGGAGCTACTTAAACGTCCCGGCGCCCCTTTGTTTATGGGTCCCACATGTGCAAGTTGTCGACGCGCACAAATTATTCGGGGCTTCCCGCAGCAACCTAAGTTCAACTCGAAATGTTCGAATTCATTTCCCTATAAATTAGTTCTTCCCGCATTGCATTCCGACAAATCCACGTACCTACGTACTTTCTCGATCGCATTTACCTAACCGGTAAAGTACGTTTAGTACAAATAAAGAGGTAGACGTCATTTCCCACCGCTTGCTTGTTTCCACAAATCGTTTGCATAATTTCTTGACGATTCTAATCAAAAGTGTTTCTAGTCTAGTTGGAACGCCCGAAATTACATTTTAACTTAATAGGGCCGCGATAAACCTTGCGTATATGTACGATTACATCTTAATCTACAAGATTTAATCCCTAATTTCCTCTAATAATCATTCTAAATGTTCTGTTATTATTTACTCCCCGGTTAAAGCAATGGAAGCGGTAATTAACGCCGAAAACTGTAATTACCGGTATTTTTAAATGGGTTAAATTACCTTATCTGCGCAATATACGTCATCGTAAATGTTAATTAAAACTCGAACGGCCTAAACAATTAAAACGACCTTTTGCTTTTAGCTTTACAAATGGCAGTAAGTTCGGTCTATTATGCGATACAGATGAAAAGCCCCTGCGGAAACCTTGGAAAAAACATAAGAGAAACGCGCGATTCCGATCGCGATTTGTAATTAAATACTTATTTGCGGCTTCCCTCGTTAGACTTGCGAATGCATTTAATGTCTTTGGAGTACAATCATTGTTCGCCGTCAAACGATATTAGAGATTATCCGTTGATAACCCCGATAAAATCCGCCAAGCTGGAAAACCAATATCCTCGTCGACTTTGAAAGGTTTACGCGAATACTTTTATAGCGACACGGGGAGAAATTCGTTCAGATTTAAAATTAATTATAAATCCGACTCCGAAGGACCAAGGCTTGAGGCGTTTACTGCCGTTTGCTTTGAAAAATGAACCCGTAATTTCATAATTACGGTTATTATCGAGGATTCGAAGGGCTAAGTTACATTTTCGCACAACCTTTTTTTTCGAATAACGAGGTCGTTAAAAAAAAACAACATTAATTGTTGCGTGTCGCGCTTTAGGATCGTGAAATTAATGTTTTCGATAAATAAATTCATAAAACAAATGGCGCCCAACGTGGGGCTTCCTTAAATTAAGTCAAACAGTACGTAAAGCTATTACATAATCACCATCACAATTTATACTTTCTAAGACGAATGTTTTCAACAACCCCGGATTGTTAAACAACAAATTTAAAAATTCAACCTATCGTTATCTACTTAATTAAAATAGCTATCCACATAATTGGAAGGAAGTTGTTTTATGCGTTTGATGCGCACGGAATCGTCGAAAACCAAGCGCAAATACGTTCACAGTCGAGTCGGGGCACGGTATCCCAAAGGGTATCGATACCAATACACCACAAATGCAAAATAACTACGGACGATGCCCGCGCGCTCGATACAATCAAGTTATTCAAGTCGGTTTATGGCAAAATATGTCTCCTAGAAGACCCCTCCTGTTGACTCGTCGCAGCCATAAAACAATAAATGTACAACGTTGCATAAATTTTCGAAATTCTCCCCCGCCCCCGTTTTAGTTATTCATTAGTTTCGCGGCAGTAAACCGCTCGCAATTTTATAGAACGTCAAGCGCGCGTCGCTGCACCTTCCATTTCGCAATGCAAATCGCAAATAAATACCTAACGTGTCTTTTCGACGTGTCAGTCGACCGGAGATGGAGGGCCCCGCGCCACTTAATTTAACAAGGCCCGCGAGATAAAAATAACTTTAACCCTCATACCGCGCTAACTTCGTTAAACTGTCAAACGTAAATTAAAACGAACACCATAAGGGTCGAAATCAGTAACAGTTTGTAGCGAAACGAGCGGGCCCTGTACATAAAATATGTTTCCGCATGTACAATTTTCAAGGTAACGAACCTGAGCCACCGCGCCAGAGGAATGCAAAATATCTACTAAATATTTTATTCATAATCCGGGAGAACGGGGCCGAGCTAAGAAATTTAACCCCTGCACCCTCTTAAGCACTAATCCGACATCAACAAAAACGTTCACGATTCCCTTATTTCCATTTCTTTTCAGAATTAGTACCGCGTCTGTTATTAAAATGTGAATAATGAACTCTTTGAAAGGGATTATATACAATGAAGTCGGAAGTTAGGTTCGCAAATGTTGAAAAATATTTCGGCCCCTAAGTGGGTCCAGATTTTTCCATTTATACCGGGACACAGTAAATTAAGCTAATTATTCACGTTTTTTTTAACGACCACTCGAAGCGGCGACGTTTCGTTAACTAATCCATCCCGCGCTCTCCGAGAGAAGCTCGCGAAAAACTAAGCCCTACAAACTTTATCCAAAATTCTATTCACGACGCAAAATTAATCTTAGTAAACCTAACTGCCACGATAGGGGAAGAAGATTAATGTTAACCGTAATAAACTCGAACTAAACGAATTAATTCTGTAATGAGCGCAAAAATGACAGAGGCATCGACATCATTTTTATTGCGAACGGGCCAAAAAGCGTTTCGTCGGTCCTGTTTGCCGCGACGTTACCGGTTTTGTAACGGGGAGGGGGGGGGTCCTTCGAGCCGGATTAGTCGTTGATTGCCTTTCAAAATTTTATTACGTCTTCGAACCGTAATCGTTCGAATTAACATTAACTAGCTAACAATAAAAATTTTAACTTTAATCTCGTTTAAAAAACACCTAACCTCCCCCGTACGGCTTAAAATTGTTCAACCTTTCAAGAAGCTCCAGATTTATTAAACAAACAAAAAACAAACACACGATGGCATAAATAAAACAAAAACGATTAGGTAATTACGGTTACCCACGATTAGAAAAAATACAAAACGTTCTATTTATCAATTTAAATAATAACCGCAATTGATTAACTGCGTATAAAACAGCACTCTGCCCTTTACAAAATAAAATATTAGTTGGTGAACTGACGATAAGGAAATTTCCTCCATTAAAATGAATAACAATTCAATGGCGGCCTTCGCCGCAGTCATTAACCCTTAACGGCCGAGAGCTTTTTTTGTATTACTCACCCATAAAACGACGGAAAATTAGTAGAAATTCGATTATGTGTATTTATTTTAAAAATAAAAATAAACTAACACTTATAATATTAGAAATACTCGAAAGTCGGAAATCGCCAATATATCGACACAGTTTTTCCAGAAGGACGTAACCCATAAAAAGTAAATTTTACAGTAGAGCGCATTTTGTGTCGTCGCGTAGCTATAAGAAGATAAAAAAAATCGAAATCGGTGGAAAAAATCGGAATAATGTCGCTAGATTTTAACAGATGTCGCCTTTGCTTTAGATGCTTTGCTTAAGATATAGCTCATCCAAACCTATATGATGTTCACGTCATCAATAAAAGGTTACTAGATGATGACGTTTCACTCAGTGCTGTCACCTCGTACCTCGTATTTTGACAGTTCTAATAAACTGTAATCTGTCTTTATACCATCTAATATGTGCGCAAGTAAATCATCTATAGAATATGTCATTTTCCAAACTTTAAACCGAATTACAAATAAACAATCTAGTAATTTTGTATTGATGACGTGAACATCATATAGGTTTGAATGAGCTATAGTCATAATAACTCATTTTCGCAAAAAGTGTGGGTTACGCCCTTTTGGTAAAACGCCATCGATATAACGTTTACTTGTTGTAACCTTCTACATACCAAAACTAAACTAAATATTAATGTTACAGATCTGTTGTGAAAGTTCCATAATATTTACGCCTTAAAATACGGTAAATATTTTTAGTCAGTGCACGATCAACAAACCAACGATGTAATAAGTTGAAATATCTGATAAATAAAACTAAAACGATGATAAATAAATGAAATTAAAACTAAATTCTTTTCATGTCCCCGTATTGGGGCCTTACGTTTTCTATGGCATAAGTGCTATGTCCCCGTAACGGGGCCTTTCGGCCGTTAAGGGTTAAAATCGAAAGGTAATCATAATCAAAACACATTTACGGAGGCTTATGTAAATGTTCGATCTGCGTTTTACTCCTCTCATCAATCTCGCGTCAAACCGCCGCGCCGCAACGTACTACTTATTAATAATAATTTGTGTCAGTTTGCGGTTTGTTATTTCAGATGTTACTTTCTGTGATATAATCAGTTTTCGATTTTATTTTGACCAGACTAATTTGCGAAACGTTTCGTTTTAGAACAAAATTAAAAACGTCTAAATTTAAACGTCCACGTATCCGAGAGGGAATTACATTACGATAAATACAAAAAAAAAACCGGGACTGCCCCCAGTTAATTTTTAAATTAAGTAAAAAGAAACCGAGCGCCTCTGTCTGTCTACCTACACGTTAAAAATCAACCATCGAAACGTACACACGTACTTAACGGCAATTTTCAATTTGTCCAGTTTCGTCAACGAGACTAAATGTCGTTTATGATGCCGAGCAATGAGAATCGGATTCGTTACAATTTAGAACCACGCCCGTTTTAGATATAAAATAGGGCACTAATAGCCGGAAATTGAACGGCGTCTATTAAGGTCGACGCCGGATACAAAGGAACGATATTTATCCTGTAATTGTGTTCGCTGAAAATTCGTTAAAGTAATCGTTTCAGGTAATCGCTCAAGTTTGTAAGTTTATGAGCAACAAGTACGACACCTACTTTCAAATTCCGAATCGACAGAAGTGTCTAACAACTTACATCAAATTACAAGTCACTCGCGGGTTACTTTAAAAAATCAAAAGGGGGCGAAAGACAACGAGATCATATACGTGTACGTGTTATTTTCGTTTAGTCCCGTGTGACATTACCAAACGAGGCCGATCATTTTAAGTTATAATAAAAATCTAACATTTTGGATACGCCCTCTATTTGTGCGCGCTTTAACTTTCGACATTTTCATCCGGTCCGAAGAATGACGCGTTTCGTCGTGTTTTTCCTGGAATTTAAGAAATTCTGCGTCCAGACGCTGACATCTGTCCGTTCGGCGCGATGGTTTCTTAGTTCGTAAGACTTATGAGACCGCATTGGTTCGAGTCGGTCGTGATTTTGTTTCGCTAAGGAATTAATAGATTCCTCCATTTAGAATTTTGTGATTAATTATCATAGAGTTTTTTTTTTGTTAATTTCAACTCTTACACAGTTTATACCTGGGTTGGTCTCCATTGTTCGACTTCCCCTCTTGCCGCACTAATTTGAGGTCAGGAATTACAAAAACTCGATTGAAATGCATTTTTACTTGTGTTATTTTTGTTTACCTTATTAGTTAACGTAATTTTAATTATAAATTATGATTTATCGATACCCTTAACGATGGGGCGACAAAATTTGTTAGTTTCCATTTTATGAAATTAATTATGAGTTTTGTAAATGTTTGTCTGTACTTTGCGTTTCCAAGTCAATACACGCCTCGAGTTTTACCGAGTCTTCATAGCTGGCAGTGGGTTTCTCAAATTAAGTTTGCAGATAAGATTCAACATTACCATTCAAACTTCACGGTTAAGAAAGTGTAATAAATCATAAATCACTTTAAAGTGGACACGAGTGGTGAAGCTATAGCATCTTCGTTTCGCAATCCGATGGTCGTGGGTTCGAAACTCGTCGCGTCCGCAAATTTAAATTAATGAATTTCGGTAAAAATCCGCTTCGGCGACTCAAAAAAAAATTGGATAAGGACGAGTTCAAGAACCGAACGCTATTATGTCAAAACAATCAAATCGATAACCGTTACCATCTCGTTCGAACGTCGTGACAACTCGATCATCAATAATTCGAAAATGACATATTGTTTACTTTAGGCGAAGCGAACCACACATTATTGTGATTATCGATAATAAATTACTTCTGTCGTCGACGAACAAGAATAAACTCGTGCGACTTACCTAATGTAGAAACAAACAGAAGCGTCATCAGTACAACATTTATCCATGGCCAAATCGTCGAGAGAGATTTCATGTCGCCAAAAATACCATGTCTGTTTCGCACTATTGTTAAACACTTACACATCTACTAAAAATCCGTGCACGAGCGGAATTTTCGGAATATTTATCCGGTGTTCATTTTGCATTCCACGTCGACCAGGAATTTGTGCTCGCGTCGAATCCCTGCAATTAGGAAAAACATTAATAAGTAAATAATAATCAACAAATTAAACGATAATGAAACACGTAATTATTTCCATTACGTTTACGTAGGTAAGAAATGAAAATTTCGTCGACGATGCGGTTCGTGGAAGTTATTTCAATTAAGGATTGATTAAAAAGAAATAAAAGCAAAAAGGTTGTACGTCAACCCTAGCGGCTTCTGAATTAGTTTCGGTTCTGATGGCAATTTCTGACGGAAATTACCGGATAGGTAATTAAGATTTGTTTTTATTAAATTAGCGGTAGTGCAACAAGGAAATTTTCATCTATAAAATTAATAGCAAGAATAAAAGTAAAAGTTATTAAGGGGCGCACGGTAATTTTAAACATAATAGCAACAAGCAGAGATTAAAACGTCTGCTCTGGGGCGTAATCAAATTTTAAACTTTATTTAGCCCGGAAATTAAATTAAAAATTAATTTCGAAACGTCAAAACGCGAACAATTTGCCATTTTTAGGCCGTAGTAAATGATGCCGAAAACGCAATTGCGCTCAATTAACGGAAAAATTTTTTAACTTGTCGTTTTTTTTGCGCGGGCGAGCATTCTAAACGCTCCGGGGGAAAAACCGATTCGAGCTACGCGACGGCGGAGAACTCCTTATTGTTAGAAAATTTATGCCCTCGAATCTCGTTCCGTAGTAAAAATAAACAGTTATAGATAAAACCGATAGGGGGGGGGGGGTTGAATTATTGCGGTAAGTTCGCAATATCGTCGTTTCGGTCGTTTCTATTCCGCATAATTAACGTTTAATTAAACCGGAGCTTAAACAAATAAACGTAGATTCGAATCAAAAAGCTATACGAAAGGTATCGAATTGTACCATTGGATATCCATTGTAGAATGGAGGTACCGATGAATTTTAAATAAATTGAACGAAGTGATTTTCGTATTGAGTCGATCATTTTTTATTTATTTTTTTTAAACACTATATAGTCACGCAAAAACGGTCAAAAATAATTGCAAACGTTACGAAACGAATTATGAACGAAATGCATGGATAAAATTATACAGGGCGATTCGAAACTCTTGGGGTCAAATTTTAAGGGGCGATAGAACACATCTAAACAAGTACTTTTCGTCATGGACGTAACTCGAGCAATTAAGCGCTCGAGGACACTTTCCGGTGTTCGCACTCGTTGTCAGTTCCACCGTGGGTTTCAAATAGGATTCCACGAATCGAGATATGGCGGAAATGCTCACATTAGGCCACTTAGAAGCGTTTTCGAAATTTTCTCCTTAAAAAAAATATCTATTACGTGAACGTTCATTTTTTCTTCTTCGGATTGTCGAGGTTTTGAAATTTTAGATTATCGGACATTTGCAGGATCGAAAAGACGATTCCGACGAGGGAGTTAAAAATAATGTGTGTTTTTTTTTGACGACGATGCAAATCGAGGGCCGGTTTTAAAAGATATCGCGTCTTCAGGATAGCGACAAAGGTGGTGGTGGTGGTTTTGATTAAGGCATTTGATGAACCTCTAAAAACGTGCGATTGTGTTGAATTCGGGCGCAAACCATAGGAGTTCCGATTTTTTCGCATACAAATCACGGCAAAAATTCTGAACAAATAAAAAAGTCTGGTTGGAAAATAGAGACGCCAAATTCAATCGACAACGGTTCAACTGTTAAAAAAAAAAACATGGGAACGGCGTAGATCACAAACGAAAATTAGTCCAGCAACGTGTAGTTGAAAAGTTTTCGTCCAATTGTCGAGATGGTAAGAAACGAAGGTCTTGACGACCAAACGGTGGTACGGCGCTGATACGTCAAAAAATCGAAAACGACGTCGAAAGGCCGTCTTTTCCTTTATATGAATTTCTCAAAGGGGACGTAGTCGATGGATTAACGAAACGATGCACTTACGTCATCAATGACGTTTGGGTACTTGGTAGAGCTCGTGTCATTCTAAACGGCGAAGACCATCGTTGCGCAATAGAACAAATGAACTGTCTTAACGCATGTCTTTGGATGTTTCGAAATCATAACATAACCTCAAACATGTCAACAGCTATATCACAGAAAACATACTGTACAGTGTGTAAGAAAAGTAACTTCTTAATTAAAATGATCACAAGAAAATATTAAACACAAAAGTTATCGTTACATGACGTATTTGGTTCCTTTGTATACCGTTTTGTTTCGTTGCTATAATAACCAACTTTGTTTGTTTTTTTTTAATTGCACCCATGTTTTTTTCCATTCAGTACTCCCATTATGTCGCAATAAAACAATGCCAAAAATAAAATAATTTTAGAAAAAGAAACGAATTAAACAAATTAAAAACAAAAGAACGAAACACAAGTTTTTTTTACTCTAATTTTTTTTTAGAGTTTTGAAAATCACTGTTCGCGAGATGCTCGAAACGAATTTCCAGAATTTATGTGGATAATTTTAAATTTTCCTCGGCAATGGGCCTAAAAGGCCTGTGAACGCTTTATATATATAATTTTAAATTTTCAGATATTTGCGAGCCGCGCGATTTTAATTACAGATCGAAGTGAATATTTCGACGAGGGAGTTTCGTTACAAGATTCAAAACGGTTCAGCGCGTCCGCGAAATATTTAAAAATAGTTTGTTTTTTTTTGGCCTCGTTGATTTTCTATCGATATCTCAAGGTCGCGGTTATGCTTTCGAGGGCCGTTTTCCAAATTAATGTCGGGATTGCGAGTAATACATGACACAACGAACAAAAATCCACGAAATGTACTTACGACGAGTATTCCGTTTATAATTTCTTCGCCGTAGATATCGCGCTATGATTGCGATCCGCGACATTAATTTCGCACCCGACTGTACACTAAAAGCGATAAAATTTGGTTACTTATCATTTTTGATTGTAACGTATTCGAATCGTTCATTAACATTATACTCGAAGAGTGCTTAACGCTTGCGTTGCGCGTAAAATGTGCGTCCTTCGCATCTAAAGAACCGGGTTCGAACCCGGTTGATACCGTCAAATTTTTAACGCCGCGCCGGTCAAACCGAATTCGAGTTCAATCAAAACGAACCACGAAATAGTGCCTTTGTCTACTAAAAGATGAAAGTCCGCCGAAACCGTAAAAAATTAAACTGACGAGAGCGCGCAGTTTCAACGTTAAATTGACGTAAAAACAAACCTCTCGAGACAACGACGGCGGCCCTAAAAAGCAAAATACCTGAAATCGTAATCGTCGAAGCCGTTTCCGGAACGTCCTTAAAAAAGGGACGAAAAAGATGAAGACAAGCCATAAAAACGATATTTTAATGCTTCGAAAAAGCACTTTCGCGAGGAATAAACGAGCCCGGAACGGCCCAAAAATGCTTTAACTGTATATATTCAAACTTTTATATAACCCGCGTTTTTATTGATTGCGCGATCGAGAAGGACCGCGTCGACGGCCCTCCGCCGCGGACGTTCCGACGAAGAAAACGGAAAACACGGGCAATTCAAAACTTTTTAATCGAATTTACGAAGCACCATTGTTTAACGGCACATTATATTAATTTTTAAATGCGGTTCCACAAATTCAACACAATAGGTCTCCGAGGCGTCTTTGAATGCAGGTCGGTATTCGAGAATTCGGGAAGTGGAAAGTTTAGCTCGTCTATTTATTCTACTTACTTACTTATATGTAACTTCGTTTGCTTTTGTGCGAGTTTGATTAAATTTTAGCAAACAAATTTAACTATTAATTTGTGTGTCGTCGTGTAAACGCCCGTGTAGGAGCTTTCGCAAAGTTGGGCGAGAAGCGACAAAAAATAAATTGTCGACGTTCGTCTGCTGATTGTTTTATTAAATGTAAAGTTAAGGCCTTGTGACACGATACCAAATTTGATTTATAATTTTATAGGAAAATCCTTATCGAAAATTACGCGACGCGTCGGGAATTTCTACAGAATTTTCGTGTAACGTAATTTAATTTACAACGTCGCGCCGAATTGTTATATAGTTATTTTATTGCGTGGCGATAAATAAAAAAAAAAAAGAAAGTTGCGCGGCGGCACGTTAGTGCTTAATTAATAAATATAACGAAACCGTGTAATTTTCATTTTGTTTCGGACACTCGCAATTTTTAACGAAATTAAGAACAAAAATTCTTCTACAATTTACTTACCCCAAAACTTTAGGTTAATTAAAATAACATTTTCCGAATTACTAAAAAATATTCGATATTATAAACAGTATTTAAGACAACAAAGGGTAGTTTAAATTATTCTAATTCGAAATTTTGAGAGGCGCGAATTTCGTGATTTTTTCGTAATACAAGAGTGACCGCAACAAAGAAAGTTTATAATTTCTATTGTATATTATTATTAGATACAGAATCGTCGAATGCGAGTAGTAAATAAATGCAGCAAACTTTAAAAAAAAAATTGAACAATACCTAAGTACAATGAAAGCGAAGGACTGTTCAAAATAAGTCCATTCTTTCCAATAACAAAACCTAACCAAACAATCACAATGGCATTGTCAACACATCACGGGGGTGGTCGTATTCATCGACAACCGTATTGTGACACACGACAGCGACGCTCGACGTCTCGACGGGAAGTGGCGGCGGAACAACAAACCACCGCACACCACGATCGCGACAGTCACTACTGCTAAACACGAAGAACGTGCGATGCTGCGAGGCGGATTCTCCTCAGCACGCGTGCTCCGACCTTTTTAATTAGAAATCGGAGGTACCTTCGGCTTATTTCGATTTTAAGGGCTTTCCACTTACGACTTTTTTATGCAAATTCCTTTTTACTCTTCGTCACCACCTTATTAAATATTTTATGTCTCAATTTGTTGGAAGAAAAATGCAAATTTCCATTTTAAAAAGAACGAAATGGAGCGCGAGCGCGCGCGCGGTAAACGAGAGCCGCGGCCCCTTCGATTGATAATAATAATCAACGTCTCGATTGGACGGAAAAATTAGAAAAAAAAAAATAATCGAAGTCTTCTTTACAGGTTAATTATTAAGATGTTGATTTTGAATGTAAGACATTTTTCGATAAGTAGGGTATATTTTTTATTTGATAAGCCAGTCGAAATTCTAAACGAGCTACAAACGCGATGATTATTTAATAACGGAATATAATATCAGCCTCAAATATCATCTCGTTGGCTGGAAATTTCTGGACGTTCGGTGTAGATAGTAGTTATAAAAAGACTAGAAAATATTAAAATTGCGCTTAAGGCGGCGTTAGCACGCTACAGTCAAAATCGACGGCGCATTTCGAACGAACACTTACAAGTTTGCTAATAGATTGCATTTGTATTTTTACGTGTTAACAAAACCGCAAGTTTTTATTAAACGATAAATTTAATTTCAAATAACAACTACCAACATACTAAGGAAGCTCTCTATCTTTTCATCGGGTTATTAGTCTCAACTAGATTACACTAAAAGCGCAACCCCTCCCTTAGGAAAGATATTCATGTATTTTCCGTGCCATTTATGCGCAGCAATTTCTGAGGCTTTTCTTTTGTTCACTTTTAAGTAAGGACGGGGAAGAAGAACGTCGTCCATCTTTGGTTTACTCCGTGCTGCTGGCATTTGTTCCGTTTTTATCTCGATTAACTTGGTGTTCGGTGAAACATCCTAATATCTCGATTATTTGTAATCATTTTCGTCTAGTATCCCGATTGCGAGGCAGGTTATTGTTATTTTCTTCGGGCCACCGAATTATAGACTCCTTCATCTTCGGACCTATCATGATCCAGTCAATCAAACAAATTATGAAAGAACGCGCGAACATTATAGATAAAGTGTATCGATTTGTGAAAAGTTGAGTGAAAATTTCGTTGCTGGGCTCTTGTAAGTAGATGACACTTGTAAACAACCGTGTGTAATTCGCAAGCGAAACCGTAATAACAACGCAAATGCCAAAATCTGATAACTACAGGTGTATTCTCTTAAACACTTTCCGCTTTATACCAAGTAATTTTTAATAAATTATATAAATTCCGTATTATACAAAATAAATAACAGCGTAGTCTGGTCGGGACTATGTAATTTGTTCACGTCGAGCTAGTTTCCGCCTTATTATTCAAGTTCCGCTTCGAACAAAAGTTTTACTGCACTACTATATTTTGCAAAAACGAATAATACAATTTCGTCACAGCAATTTCGAAATTTTATATAACGTAAAGCGAAGCAGAAATGTCGTCGACTAGTGTGCAAATTAAAACAAAAATATTGTACTGTTTTTGCTATTTTGCACGATGTTCGACTGAAATTTCTTTAAAAAAATATAAATTACACGTTTGGCAACAACGCAAGAATTCGCTCACGCCGCCATCTGCCCAAAAACAACCGAACTACAATTTGACAAACGCACACGACTACATTCCTAGATTATACATACACAAATGTTTAGGTTAGTATCTTCGTGTACATAAAATTTAAATTTAACTGTTAACGTTGTATTTGTAGTAGGTACATGGCTATGTTTAATGTATTATGCAGGATGGTTTTTATTGGGTAAAGTGACGTATGTGCGCTGGAACTTCAACCCAAACAAAGGTTCATTAACACCAAGTTTAACAGTTTGTTGACCTTAACTGGCCAGCTGAAAACTAGATGATTGGATGTATCTACACGAATCACGAATATTTCGTAAGAATGTCTCGTTTTAACGTTGGACGCTTCGCCGGTAAAACAACGCGTCGCTTTTTATTTAAAATTATCCGTCCGAGATTCAAATCCTTTTACCTTACCTATAAACGTTTGTAGGTAAGTATTTCCGAATTCTATGACTGATCGACGGGGCTCGCGTGGTTCAAGGAAGCGCAAAACCGAGAAAAATAAAAGGAAATGAGGGACGCCTACGTTTAAGAATTGACAAACGAACACAAAGTTTCGCAAAGACGCTCAAACTTCAAATCATTTTAGGTAGATATCTATAAATAAAATATCTAACAAGGAAGGTTACCCAAAGCGTACACGCCGATTTTGATGAAAATCTTATCATAGTAACTACTACCCAATAGATGATGTTCGATGAAAAAATTAGCTGCCATAAAGACTTCGTTTACGTTTTATTCGATAAAGTTGGTAAAATGGTGATTTTCAAATTCATAGGACTGTTATCAGAACGGTTTTAGATATAAGTTTGAAATTCGTAACATTTCAATTTGAGGTTATTTTGTACATTTTAAAATAAAAAACTTTTTTTTTTCACGCATAGTTTTTGAGCACGGCCGCCATCTTGAATTTTTTTAAATGTAATCATGAGGTATGTTATATATAATTAGAAAGCTTATTTTTTTCTCTGTTTAACCATCAAAAAATTGAGATAAAATAGAAAAACGTTTCTCATATTGCTGGTTTGAATAGCATTAGAGGCTGCTACTGGGCCAAAACTAGATTTGTTAAATGAAACTTTATTTTACGACTGTTCGACATGTACGCAAGGTCTACAATGTTGCTTTGTTCGAGTCCTCCAACTCGGGCATGGTTGCGGACATATGTGCAACCCACCTTACAGTTAAATAAACTCAACACATTATTATTCGTTCGGCTATTATAATAGGTACACAGCCTTTCAAAAGTTTTGCACCCTCTACGTATCCCTAAACATCTATTTCAGAAGAACTGCTGATTTCATTGTCACTACTTGCATTAACATCATCGTTGACCTTATCATTATCACTATTATTTTCCGCACTATAATACAACTTTTTCTTGACTGGGTGATAGCTGATGTTTGTCGTGTTGGATGTTGTGTGGCTTGTTACGTTCTTTATCAAAAAAATTCTGCATTTTTGATTTATTAAAGAAGAAAATTACTTGATTATATCGTTATCTATTAATAAATCGCTTCGATACTTTTACAGTAGGTAATACCTTCGTGTAACACCAATTTATATTGAAAACTGAATTTTGACCATTATATGGCTTGTCACTATCTTTCGCTGAGCTCTTCAATTGTTTGTCATATAAAATATAAATGAAAATTTTTAGTAACTAATTTTTTCACCAAACATGATCTGTTTGGTAGTGGTTATTACGATAAAATGTGTAACAAAATCGGTGTGTATGGTTTCCTTTAATAATATTTTATAAATGTAATGATTCCTATATTTTAAATTAAGTTTAAAAAAGAAGAATGAAAGTAAATACAATATACCTATTATAACCGAATGAATAGATATATGAAAAATGTTTTTTTATTTTATCTCAATTTTTCCTAATGTAATCCCAAACAATTTTTCGATGGTTAAACAGAGAAAAAAATAAGCTTTCTAATGATATACAGGGTGTTTGGTTCACCGACGTATATCCGAAAGGAGGTGGTAGGTGAGTCGGTTTGGAACTTATTTAACCAAAAATACCTTTATACAAAGTGTCACGGTTTCTGAGATAAAGCCAACTTTGTGATTTTATTAAATTACTGCAGTTTTAGTATGATTAATTTTAATTAGACACAACTGCAAACTTTTAATTTCTTGTAACTTTTATTTTAGTAGTCTTTGATATCTGTTCTATCAAATAAAATCACTTGATACACTCTACATGTGATAAAACAAAATATGGAGTCGACTAAAGTTCAAAAATGTATTCTCTAGATATCAAACTTTGATCTAGTAAGCCACGTATAAAAAGTAATTATCTACCACCTCCTTTCGGATATACGTCGGTGAACCAAACACCCTGTATATCATTAGAAAGCTTATTTTTTTCTCTGTTTAACCATCGAAAAATTGTTTGGGATTACATTAGGAAAAATTGAGATAAAATAAAAAAACATTTTTCATATATCTATTCATTCGGTTATAATAGGTATATTGTATTTACTTTCATTCTTCTTTTTTAAACTTAATTTAAAATATAGGAATCATTACATTTATAAAATATTATTAAAGGAAACCATACACACCGATTTTGTTACACATTTTATCGTAATAACCACTACCAAACAGATCATGTTTGGTGAAAAAATTAGTTACTAAAAATTTTCATTTATATTTTATATGACAAACAATTGAAGAGCTCAGCGAAAGATAGTGACAAGCCATATAATGGTCAAAATTCAGTTTTCAATATAAATTGGTGTTACACGAAGGTATTACCTACTGTAAAAGTATCGAAGCGATTTATTAATAGATAACGATATAATCAAGTAATTTTCTTCTTTAATAAATCAAAAATGCAGAATTTTTTGATAAAGAACGTAACAAGCCACACAACATCCAACACGACAAACATCAGCTATCACCCAGTCAAGAAAAAGTTGTATTATAGTGCGGAAAATAATAGTGATAATGATAAGGTCAACGATGATGTTAATGCAAGTAGTGACAATGAAATCAGCAGTTCTTCTGAAATAGATGTTTAGGGATACGTAGGGGGTGCAAAACTTTTGAAAGGCTGTGTACCTATTATAATAGCCGAACGAATAAAAATGTGTTGAGTTTATTTAACTGTAAGGTGGGTTGCACATATGTCCGCAACCATGCCCGAGTTGGAGGACTCGAACAAAGCAACATTGTAGACCTTGCGTACATGTCGAACAGTCGTAAAATAAAGTTTCATTTAACAAATCTAGTTTTGGCCCAGTAGCAGCCTCTAATGCTATTCAAACCAGCAATATGAGAAACGTTTTTCTATTTTATCTCAATTTTTTGATGGTTAAACAGAGAAAAAAATAAGCTTTCTAATTATATATAACATACCTCATGATTACATTTAAAAAAATTCAAGATGGCGGCCGTGCTCAAAAACTATGCGTGAAAAAAAAAAGTTTTTTATTTTAAAATGTACAAAATAACCTCAAATTGAAATGTTACGAATTTCAAACTTATATCTAAAACCGTTCTGATAACAGTCCTATGAATTTGAAAATCACCATTTTACCAACTTTATCGAATAAAACGTAAACGAAGTCTTTATGGCAGCTAATTTTTTCATCGAACATCATCTATTGGGTAGTAGTTACTATGATAAAATTTTCATCAAAATCGGTGTGTGCCCTTTGAGTAACCTTCGTTGTAAGTATCTTTGGGGCAAACTGTCAGTGACGAAACGTCCTAAACTTATTATTATCAATGCATATACGTAAATATAAATACGTGCTACTCCACACTTATCATTTTAATTGCGCCTCATATATAAAATCGACTATCCGTTCGTTCACGTATTATTCTTTGTACAATTCTACGCCCCTCGTTCGATCCTATTTAAAGCGCGTAGGGTCGTTCCCTGTGACATTGCAGATAACACGAGAAATACAAAACTTACAGTGCAAACCCGAAATTTACACCCTAAATCGGAACCTATCGCGTCAACTGTCACCGGTCGCAATTACGCTAAATTAACGTCAATTCAATTTTTCCACGTTCAGAACCGTTAAAAATTAATTTAAATAAAAATTTCCCGAAACTGATCGAGAGCAATTGCGGAACATAAATAGGACGTTAATTCGATAGACACTGATGTCTGTTTTCAACATTATATTACGAACACAATGGTCTACCGCAAAACAAACCACTTTTATGGTCAATACACGAACGAACTAATTTAGGTAAATATTTAGGTATATATGTGAATAGATAGTCATCTATCAGTCGACAACGTATAAACTTTCATAATGATCCTGTCATAACCAAAAGTTAGACAATAACCGTCCTATTGTACTACGGTAAATTAATAAATGAACTTTAACGTGAACGCGAATTACGTTACATAGTTTACGGTGCTTTAGGATTTCTATTCGTATAATTAAAAACGATAAGAGAAAACTTTTAAATCAACCGACACAGAATCTGATGGGATGAAAAGAAAAATTAACGAAAACGTTATTAATAATTATGTTAATGTTACGCCAAAAGATTTTTGACATATTCTATAGATGATTTACTTGCGCACATATTAAATGGCATAAAGAAAGACTACAATTTATTAGAACTGTCAAAATACGAGGTACGAGATAACGTCATCATGTAGTAGCCTTGTATTGATATGACGTGAACATCATATAGGTTTGGATAAGTTATAGGTGTTATTTAGACACGACACTGGCCATAGAAGCTTACGTTTTCAAAAGTACCAAATATCCCAAATTAGTACCTACGTATGTTTGTTGGTTAAATGCGAAAAATACACAAGGCTTTTAGTACTGTAATCACATTTTAAAAGGGACTTCGGGACCAAAATGTCAAAAAAGGGATTTAGGGACCGTCCGTAAAAGTCCAGCGTACGTTAACCAGAGCTATAGTGCTTAAGGGGACCATACACGATGCATTTTACTGCGCACATATTACTTCGCATCAAAGATATTAGACTACAAGAGGATTGCTCATCCGAGTCAAACCAATCAGCTTTCAGCACGATCATGACGTCACGCGCGTATATGGGTATTTGAGAAATAATTTGATTTTTGTGTAAAATAAGGCGTTAAAACAATGCTACATTATAATCGACAATGCAATACAGTAAGACCCCGCTTAACGCTGTTTCGGTTTAACGCGGTTTTATTGGAATAGTGGTATTCCCCGAAAATTCCAAGCAGCGTTGGGCTTCCCCGAAACCCAAAGTGAAACGCGATCATCCCTAACACCACTCTCTCTCTCTCCCTCCCAGCAGAGTAGTATGCCGATAGCCGCTGATAAGAGTGCATCGTACATATATATATAAAACCTATTTTTATTATTTCAAACATTTATTGCCGTTATTTTAAGTATTAATTTATGTAATATAATGAATGATATAGTGATAAATATTATAATTTTTAGTTTTTATTATGGGTGATAATAAAAATCTCGAAAATAAAGCGACAAGAAAAAGCATTTCGCTGGAAATTAAAATGCAAGTGTTTAGAAGATTAGATTCTGGTGAACGTCAATCTCAAATTGGTGTTGCATTGAACTTGTCAATTTCAACAATAAGGACAATTCTTAAGAATAAAGAAAAAATAGTGTCATCAGCAACTACAACTACAACCTCTGCAACTAGAATTACCCGTTCTAGAAATAATACGATAGAGGTCACAGATTTTGATAGGAGTTCAAAGGCAAGACGGGGTGTCACGGGATGCCTTGTCCACTTATCGACAATTTCTTGCGGAGCGCAAAAGAAAAACGTAAATGACATTAGATACCTTCTTGATAAAAAGGCAGAAAATTGGAAATGCAGAAGAATCTGAATGATCTCAAACATAAATGGTGACTCAAAATTTTATTTATTTTTATATTGTATATCCATTTGTTATGTTTCTATATTTGTAAGAAATAAGTTTTTGTTGTTGTATTGTTATAAAAAAACATATTTAATGAACTTAAGTGACAAAATACCTGAACTTTTTTTAATTTTCTACTCGTTTTCCCCTAACCCCATTATTTTAGACGATGAGATAACCTCGTTTAACACTGTTTCGTATAACGCTCTACTTTGATGGAACGTATACCACGCGTTAAGCGGGGTATTACTGTATATAAACATTGCAGAATATTACACATAGAAAAGTTATATATACCAGCCAAAACAGATAAAATTAATACATTAATATCGCAATATAGGTTATGACAACTATCTTAAACTATGCATCTGTACAGAGAATTTTTAAAATGCACGATTTCGTAAATAGTTAGAAATAAAATAATTAACATTTTTAACTGTTAGACTTAAGTATATTTTTGAAAATTCTGTTTAATTGCATCAATTAATATTAAATAAAAAATGCCGAAATAACTAAAAATTCCGCTTCAAAAACTAAATAATAGTGCAATTAAAATTCAGTTTCTTATTTTAAACGGCCCTACATACACACCGGTCTATTGGAATAATTTGTCGAAACAACAAAACGCTAACGAGTCTTCGCACAACCTTATTATCGGGCCAATTTAACAATAGTTTTCGTTATTTTACAGCATTATCAAGTCATAAAAATATTTAAAGAAAGATAAATATGGTGGAAGTGACCGTTAAAGAAAAAACTGCATCCATATTAATAGTTGGATTCAAATGATCTCAGCAACCGTGAAAATTGGGAATACAATTTTTATCGGACGACAAATCTACAGACAATATTATAATTTGTCGAATGAGTTAATCGGCTATCTCGGCAAGTTGGTATATCTTAAGAGCCCTTAAAGCTATCATTTAAGGAATGTAAGCTTACTTTAAATTAAAACGATAACACAAAACATTAACAAAGTAAATATATACATTTTCATTAATTATTATTGCCTAGTAGTTTGTTTCAAATATCTACGAGTTGAAATTTTTACAGATTAGATTGAGGAATGAATGCTTGTAACTTTGTATTTCGTCAAGTTTTTATCCAAATTTGAATTTTATACTTATGATTAAATGTTGTAGTATATGTATTTTATTTATTTTATTAATTTTATTATTATATTTTATATTTATTATTATATTTTTATTATGTTATTATTTTTAACATTTTCGCTAAAAGTCAAAATAAAATAGAAACCTCCTAAAGAAACTAAAGTATTATTATAAATAGGCACTAATAAGTACGGTTAAATTCTTGCAGAAATAAATAAAATTAATACAGATCAAGTCTTACTAACTTATTAATAATCTAAAAATTAGAAATTATATTCCTAAATTAAGATTAATAGGTACAAATAAGTCTAAATTAATTATAAAATCTCAAATAGACAGGAAAATATTGCAAAAAGCTATTAAATACCGTACTAATTTTTGAATCGGTTAGACGCGTGACGTCATAATGACCCCCACTACGTATAAAAATTGAAACATATACGAGTATAGGGAATGAACCATCCTCTTATAGTTCGACTGTCTTTGACTTCGCAATTCGTCTTAACTATTGTTTCTTGAATTCCAGCAGGTTTATAAAATACATACGGAATAGCCGTAGGTAAACTGTACATTTTCGCAGTAAGCCAAGTAGCATACGGTGTAAACTGCGCCGTGTATGGGGTCCCTTAGGTACATCTACTTATAAAGTTGAGTTACAATCGCTTAAACAATTTCAACACTTATGCCACTTAGCCAGTCAGGTGGCGGTCATATCTTGCCTACTACGTAACCTACGAGTCGACGACAAACCGATAGAAGTCGCCGATTTCATTGCTGTATGTTAACGCGAGAGAGTCCATTCATAAGAATTACGCTTACGTGTGCTCGCGAGCTATATTTCCACTTAGCCGTTCAGGCGGCAGTCATGTTGCGTAATTTGAGCCGGCCTTGAGTCGGCCAACGGTATGTTACTTGCCACAATACCTGCTAGTTGCGTATATTGATATCCGTGGGCGATTATAAACGCCGTGGCACGGTCGAGCGCAGCCGGTTAAGCGGAAGTCCAGCTTAAAGGGAGGGTATACTCTATACCCGGCGACCGTTACAAGTGAATTATATTCTTTATTTTTAAATTCTACAAAATTCTCTCATTTGAAGATTTTTCGCCATCAAATTATCTATCATTTGAGTTTTTAAAATTTAATATAAAATTATTAATAACGAAATTAGAACTTTTGTACACAATTCAAAATCCAATTTAAATTGCGGCTTCAATTTTACAATGTATAATGTTCAATACAATATCTAGGAGATAATAAATTTTGATGAAGATAGCTGAAGTAGAAATAGATTTTTTATTGAAAAAATGTTGCGTATAAGTTTACTTTTATGAATAAAATTCAAAATTTCATATATGCGTCAACATATCAAGCTCATGTTTTGTCATTGCCTAGAGAACGTTTTTTTATATCATTTAAGATATCGATCAAGTTTTCATCTTTAATAGAACATGATAATCGTACAAATGTTTTTATAAAATTTCACAATTAAACAAAAAGGGCTCACAGAAAGAGAAAGAATGTGCAGACTTCTACAGCTCGGCACGTGGTCTTGTTAGAAATATTTATTACCCAAATAATCCTGACAGATATATAAAGGTACCTATATACATTCGAAACTGCAGGCAAGTTTTAAATAGTTAGAAAGAGTCAGAAATTGCTTTTTAAAAATAAAAACGTTATAGGCACTTCTGCTACTACATAATTTTTAATAATAATATGTGTAATAAAAAATAATGTAGTTTGTAATAAACAATATGAATTATAAATCGGCTATTCAAAATTTAAGTATTATTATTATTATAAACAAAATGAAATGGTTACAAATGTCATTAAATTTAAACATAATGTTAAAAATTAAATTTTGTTTTGTTTTAAATAGCGTAGATATACCAAATGTCCACAAAGCATGGCCCCGCACCATTTTTTCGGAAATTGTTGGGTACCTATATGAAAAAATCGACGAACACGCACTTACCTATCTATTCCATTATTTTTAGGGCACAATTTTTGATGGAAAGTGTGTTTAATTATACGTTATTCAAGATATGTTCCAATATACGTCATCAATAAAACGTCGTACCTATTTTTACATTAGGTACTGATAAATTGCAGTCTTTCTTTGTCATGTTATATGTGTGCAGGTAAATCATTTATAAAATATGCCACGTTCAAAACTTTAAACTGAATATTACAAATATACAATTTATTCACTTCTTATTGATGACGTGCATCGAAACCTATCTTGAATGTATAGATTAAGAATTCGAACTATACTAGGCAAATCCGTTCTCGGAAAGAACTTCTACCTGTCAAACCAAACCAAACGTTTGAGAAGTCGTAAATCAGTAGGTCATAAATAAACCGGGACCGATAATAATAAGCTTTTAAATTGTCTCTTCAAGGAACTAGTGTTAATATGGTTGTCTATGTATAAGAAATTTGCTATAGTACCATCTATTCAGACGTTTCGCTAAGTTCTAGACACCCTCTTTCCTTAATAAGTTGCCTACTTCTTACCTACGAATAGATTGGCGATTTTGTTGTATACCTACTCGTTACTCTTCTTGTACGTTAACGTAAGATAGACCAGTTATCATAATTCGATTAAAACAGTTCGGGCCGATCGCGCATTCTGGCGCCGTTCCCGAGCCCGCGAAAACGCAAAAAATAATTAATTTCGACGAATGTCCTTTTTAATTAAACTGAGGAGCCACCGACGTTTCCAATCCACCTCCGTTCAGAAATTCCTACGCCATGTCATTATCCATTATCGAACAAACCGCTAGCATTTTAATGAACGCAATCGATTGATAACTCGCCTGTAACCTGTTCGAATGGCACTGTGGGAGAAATCGTCTCCTCCTTCGCTTTGAAGTGGGCATACGAAGAAGACACGTTACTATAGAGATGTCTCGCGTGTAGGTAATCGTTTTTCAAATAGACTATCGCGTTTTCGTTCGGCACGAAAGAATTGAAATACATATATAAAGAGACACTTAATATCGTAAAAGGTATCGAAAAGACGAGTTACATTTTCAGGTTGCGCGACAATTGTTATACGTTTCTATTAAAAGGACCTCGATACCTCTCGAAAGGGTTCGAAAAGGTTCTTTTTCTAAACTATAAAGAATAAAATGCGAAATTAAAGGCGACGCGACGCATCTCTGCATAAACCGCTTAAATAAACATCCTCGACGCGTAATAACATTCGCTGCATTATAAATTTTCCAAAAAGACCGTTCCCGTCTCGTAAATCCGATCTGTTGTTTCTCTTTTGTTCAAAGCGTAAAATATGCAACACTTAAGGGGATGCCCTTAACCTTCACCTATCGTTGTCACCCCATTTTCTGCAAATAAAGCTGCATCTGTCGCGAACGGTCGTATTTCTAAAGCCGCTGAGCCTCATTTAATGACACCAATGTACCTGCTCCCCGCATCATCGTCCCAAACCCGATCGATTCGCGCCGATTACAACTTTAATTCGTCGAAAGTAAACATAAAACCATTTCTTGATTGCATCGAGAACTCATCTCGACGCGAGATCGAGATGATAATTCGACGAAACTAACCTACGTCAATCCCTATCCGGCGCGACGCGGCGCGGCGCGGCGCAACGCGCGAAACCGAACCGCGTCGCCTAAATCAAACGCGCCCATAAAAATAAATCGAAATTTCGTCGTTTAAATCAAAAGCAATCGCCATAAACAAGCATCCGTCCCACCGGCTGAAGTGCAAAACAAATTATGTCCAGTACTTTCCAATCCGCCCCCGACTCCAATTCGTCATCCCATTTAATGCCGCCGCGATATCCAAAGGACCAAGATAAAACGTCCCCCACTTGCGCAACCCTCTTCTATTATATTTTGATTTATGATCCCGCCGAACGGGACCGAAGGTCCGTTCTATCCTTGAAGAGTGTTAGCAGCCCTTCCGAAGCGATCACACCCTCTTTTAACATACAACGCGTTGCCATGGATATAGACGCATCTGCGAACCGCTCCCGATGAATATGTCTTGCTTCTTCTTGTAAGCGCACTTTGAATAGAAAATGGAAATTTTAATGATTAATATTGCGATTTTTTGCAGGCGCCCCTGGTTTACATTTTGAATGCCGCGGGTTTCTTTTATACATTAGATCATAGAGCGCTATTATCTATAATAGATTAACGATTCGAAACGCAAGTTACATTATATTCAATTTAATAACAATACTAACATGAGATTAAACGCCCCAAACATTAAAACGAAAGCCAAAAGAGTCACGGTTGTTTACATCGTCGATGCAGACGTGTTTGTTTGCGTCGTTACAATTTGTCACCCAACGGAGGGCCGCTCGCGATTTTTTTTTTACACGACGCACGCTGCATATATTGATATTTTAAACAAGAGCCGGTTAAAAAAAAATAACGACATGAAACCAGATATCTATTATTTGAGATGCGGCGCAATTTTTGGTTATTTTTCGAAACCAGTTTTATTAATTTAATTAAATTACGAACTTCTTATAAAACCGGTGCCGGTTCTCGGTGTTGCGTCGGACGTTAAAAATTTTAATTCGAACTGTGTTTTGTTTTAAATTGTTTTGTCGATCCACAAGGTCGAATTTGGAGACGTAAGTCTTTTTAACAATCCTCCCAACTTCGATATTCAATTGAATTAAATCCGTTTAATTTGAAGAATGTTTTTTATACATACATAACACTAACGATATCAAAAGTTCTTTTTGCTTATAATCTTTAACTACCTACGCGTATTATCTAAAGTACCGTTATAAAATTAATTAGGTAAACCATTTCTTAATCTCTTTAAAATATAAAATAATGTAAACATTGTCGACAATATAATAAAACGATAAGATTCATATGATCATCCGTAAATGATTTAAAAGCTTTATAAAGATAGTCAGACACGTGTTATATTTGATTTTCAAAGTAAATACAAACGTTTTTCTTTTTTTAACAGATCGGCTACTGAAGCCCGTATTCCAAATAAGAAAATAAGCGAAGACGTAAAATTAATATAAAGCAAACAAATGTGTTTACTCGATCATTTATACATATACAGGGCGATTTATTGTTCACGCCAGAAATAGATCATCCACGAAAACAATCAATATCTATTGTTTTAATGTTGCTTAAATAGAACAGACTATCTAAATGTTTGGCGCGCGTAAATTTTTCGAACGATTTAATTGGTTTACTTCGTGTTTGTGCAGCATAATCCGTAAATTAACAAATTATCATTCGCAAGATTAACGCGTAAAAATAAAACAGTAAAGTTTAACATCGCAAAACAACAACATTGTGAGGTATCGTATCTGCGCCAGTGCGATTTTTTTTGGAAAAAAAGATGCAATTTCCGTCGTTAAGGGTGGATAGATTCATGCAGTATGTATCGACGCTTGCAGGTGAGCGTTTCATAATATGTACGGAAGGACTTTTTTTTTAACGACGCGCGACGCGTCAAATTAATTATGTATCTTTTTTATCGCGAGTTACCATCGTTATTAGGTTTGTTCTAACACGCCGCCAAACCGGTTTGCGAACATGACGAATTTACTCAACTGTCAAAATCTAAAATTCGAATTGATCGAAAGCATGTAGTACATGCCGCACCGTTCGCGAACCGGTTTGATGACGTGTTGGAACAACCCTATTGTTGAGAGGGATCCGTTTAAAGTATCGAACAATCGAACAATCTTCGACGACGCTACATCGTTTGGAATCTTTTTCCCCGCCCACAGTTTTTTCCCTCCATTTTCAATTTAAGTTTAGTTCAGTTCAGTTTTTCGAGTTCATATCTCGAATCGGCGACCCCAAATTAGTAAAAACAAATTATTATTATCCATGTTGTCGAAAAACAGTTAAAGTTTGTGGCCCTATGTAACGCATGACACGCCACCACTTACTACTAATTTATTGTGAGCCGATTGTGAGAGAAATTTTGAATGTCGACAGCGGATGTATTAGATGTGTTTAGGATTACACGAACAAAAATGAGAATAAAATGGTTAAAAATTCAAAAATAGTACGTTAGTGTTATTTATGTATATTTTTCGCAGCAACTCTGATCGTGTCGAACATTGGCATGCTTATGACCTGGTGCTCGCCAACTTTGCCAATTCTTACTAGCGAAGATTCGCCTATCGGAGCCCCAATTACGAAGGTAAGATGTAACAACCGATATAAGACAAAACAAATATATACAGTCTGGTGCAGAATTAATGTCGTTAATCGCGAGCATTACGCGGACACACGACACAACGAACAAATTATTATCAAAATATTTAAAGTTCAACTTTGTGTTTGCGTTTTGTTAGTATGATGTTCACAAACATCCATGATTGCGACGAGATTCGAACCCATAGTCGCAAGTGCGCTAGAAGGCCAATCGAGAGACTGACTCGCTGGGCCACACGGCCCCTAATATAGTTATGTAACATTCAGTTTTGCCAATTTATAATAACTAGAATCGGCTGCGTTGCGGTCATTCACTGTGTTTACGATTAGAATCGTCCACGGATCCCACCACGGAATCGTCACCAGCAGACGATGTGGCAAGCAACATACCGCTGGCCGACTAAAGGCCGGTTCGAATTGCACGATATGACGACGCCCGACCGGCTAAGTGGCAATCTACAGACTACCTTTCTGTTAATTCTTTTATTATATGGAGAAGTGAATGCGTCATCTCCAGGTGCTTCGATTCTTTTGGCTCTCCAGTCAAAACTATAACACCATTCAGATCTTTCCGAATCTTGCTTTCTTTTTTCCATTGTGACATTTAATTTTCTTAAGATGTCATGCTTTAAACCTTTTACGAGTTTTAGTCCGGAAGATCATGGCGGAGTAAACCATCGAAATATTGGAAAAATGTAAGTAGAAGAGACCCGAATGGGTCTCCGCTTTTGATTGTCCAAGATATGTGGAGGGAGTGGCTGAAAAGATCTGAATGGTGTTGTAGTTTTGGATGGTCCAAAGCACGGAAGAGCCAAAAGAATTTAAAAAAATAATAATAAAGACTTAATTATTTACGGTTATTCAATGATTATCTTTTTAATTCAAACGTCCAACTCAACTTCACTTGTAAAAATCGTGTCATGTACGCGAGTTTCGTCCGCCTAAACGATTTCTTCATTTTCAGAGCGAAGGTTCGTGGATAGCGTCGACTTTACTATTATCGGTAGTTCTAGGATGCGCCTTTTCCGGATGGGTTGTTGAAAAACTCGGCCGAAAAAAGTCGCTATTGTTGTCGGCGATACCGTTGAGCGTTTCTTGGTTACTAATAGCTTTCGCGAAGTCCGTGGTTGTTATATACCTATGTCGAATTCTGGCTGGACTGTCAGTTGCGGTTACCATGACGGTAAGCAAACTAAATAAACGGGCCAAAATCTCCTAACTTAAATTTAAAAACAAAAACACACCTAAACAAGTACCTAACTAAATGTTTACGTAACTAATCTCTTTTTAATAGTGATGCATTGTAACTATGTAGTTTTAACTTTTTGTTAGCCGTTTAGTTTCCAAACAGGATGGCCGTAAAATGCGCAACTTTAACTATTATTATTGCAAGTATAACAACTGCAACGATGCTAGCTTTAAATTCGAAACAAAACATATTGTAAAAAAGCGAAAAGCTCCACAGAAAGAGTATTTTTGATGCTAACGGAATTGAATTTCGTCACCATTGACCTTGACCATGAAGTTAAAATCAGATCTGAAGAAAACAAAACGAGAGTTTAGGACTTAATTATAAATGACCGATATATATATATATATATATATATATATATATATATATATGTCGATTATTTGGCGAAGTTTCTGACCGACGAAGTCAAAATGTAAACAACTCATAATAATTGTATCTCAAATTCAAATACATGAAAAAAGTTGATAGTCCATCATTCTTAACTCCACCATTTACAAATGGCAGTTTTGCTCTTGTAGAGCATGTTTTGCCTTCATTCGAATAGTTATCATAGAAAGATCTCATTTTATTCCTGATTTCTTCCATCTTCTCGTATTGGCTACCGTTAATAATACATGAACTGCCACGCCCCTTAAAAGCAACCAGAATCTCTAATTGTAAGACATACTTCCTAATTGTTTTTGCGAAACGTTTCGGCATCTTCGATATGCTCTCAAAAATAAGATAATATCGAGTTTTATCGTACCATATGTGCAGCGCGGCCGACATCCAGATGGCAACGCCGCACTATGGTGCGAACAGATACATATCTCAAAATTTAATAACTTTTACAGTAAAACGTATATCGAAGTGAAATTTTGGAATGTGTGCTACCGAATAAATGTAGTTTTATAATTTATACAGAGTTTATTAAATATTACATTAGAAATATAACAATAAGCGTAGGGAAAATGCTCTCTTAATAATCACTATTTAAATTTTCTTTTATTTTGAAATTATATTGCACAGACAATTGTTTGACAGTAGTATTTAACGGTATATCTACTAGTGGTATTATTATGTAAATTAAATTTGAATTTTTTTATACAGGGTTGGGCAAAATGATCGGAACACCTAATTTCTGGCTTTATTGCGAGCTGGACTGAAAACTGACCTTAAGGCGGTACATCCCAAATAAAAAGATTGATATTTTCATGAAATAAATTACGTTTTCCATAGATTACAATGTTCTGATTCACAGAAAAATACTTAAAAAAATCTATCATTTCCATAACACCTTTAAAAACCTTAATGAATGTGTAAAAAGTACAATTTTACTGCAATCATAACTCAAAACTGGGGTAACCAAAGTTTGCAAATTAATAACTAGTGGGTAACGTAACATTCCCTCTACGGCACAACGTGCTCTTTTGCTTAATAAATACTTATTTTAATTAAATAATTGCCTCGCAATTTTTTAAAATTTCAATGTGTGTTTTTAACGATCATTTGAATAAATTGGAGAATATTTAGCACGTCTTGCCGTTAAGAATCACTTCTGATGATCATTATCGTTTTTACATCAATTTTTTATAAATAATCAAAAGCGGGTTGTTGGAAGTTTTAATTTTTGGTTTAAATGTTGACGCCCAATATCGGACAATGGTTGTGGGTCGTCCCACAACTATTGTTAAATACTGAGTAATATGACTAGACCTCCCTATTTTTATTGTAAAAGATCATAAATTTTACAACCTAAAAATCTAACGCGAGCATTGGTCACTTAACAGTATAAATCAAGCGAAACGTTTTCCTTTTAAGTCCTTTAAGTCAATATTGTGAATTTAGACATAATTTATTATAACATCAATAAACGGTTAGTATATGACATTTTACATACATTTTAGAAACGGAATCGTGATTAACAAAATTTTAATCACGATTAGCTATCTCATTACATCGTATATTGCACCAATAAAATGTTTTAAATTTGAGAAAATTAACAATGAGGAATTCGCAAGATCATTGGAATACGTCAATTTTGATCTTTTTTCTTGCTATTTTGTAACTAAGTTTTTTGACGACTATTTTGCAATTGAAGTTCTTACGATATTGCCTTTTTTTATATATGGCACCTTCTACTTTTGACGTCATTATTTAATAAATGGTCTTTATTTACATGTACATATTTATAAAACTTTGGTGGTGTAATACAAATAAAAATATTAGAAATTGATATATTGCCTACATTATTAGTACGGAAAGTTACATTTTCCGACGACCATTATGAAAAGTGCATAATTTCACATCAATAAATGTTATGGAAAGTTGACCATTACAAACAAATAGGCTGACCGTGCGTAAAGAAAGCCAATCGTTAGCCAATCGAAAACGTTGCAGCCCGTGTGCGATCATTGCACACGGCCAATCAAAGTCTTCTACACTGTCATGCAATTACTTTACGCATAAACTGTTTTATTATCAAATTTGACATTTTATTAAAATGTCATTTAAATGACAATTTAAATGTAAAATGACATTTTATTAAAATGTCAAACGAACTTTCGTAAACGTCAAAAATCAATTTTTTTTAATAAAAAACTTGTGATCGTCGGAAAAGCATAGTATATAACACGTGCGGAAAGGTGGATATTTTGGCACTAGTTATACAATATTACTATTGTATTATATTTGCATTCGAGAATAAAAGTTTTTCTGCGAGCGCTAGTGAGCAAATAAATCATTCGAGAATGCGAAAGCATTTCGCAATCGTGTATCAAATATTTTTTTGATAACTGTCCCAAAATTAGTAAAAATGTGATTAGAAAGTTTGACATTTACGATTAATTAATTTGAGGTTAATGATAATAACAATCTATAATATTTCGCGTCCCGAACTGTCATTTCGCATTCCGTTCGCAGAATACCTCATTTCGCGTAACAGAAACAATAAGAATAAACTTTTTATATGCAGTTATCGAAAAAGAAAATTTAATAAAATTATTTAACTTTAATTTAACTTTAAATTTAATAAAGTTATTTAACTTTACATTATTAAATTAAATTAAACATTATTACAATTTATACGAGACATGTTCTTTTAAAATACATCTACTTAAATTACAATTTTCCTAATGTAATACTTTTCACATGTGAAATCTACTATTTGTTTAAAAACAACATTTTTTGATAACAATACAATTACCGAGATCCGTTCGCATTCAATAACCTCGAGAACGCCCTATTGTTATCACAATAATAATATTAATTATTAATTAATTTTCTAATTTCAATTAAAATTAAAGTAGATTATTTATTAGCGAACTTTAAATAAATCAGTTTTTTAGATCAGTAATCTCAGATTTTTCCTGTACTTAACATTAAATCTTAACTTTTGTATTGCGAATTTTAAAATCGTCTTCGAATACGTTTTAATGTAAAAACACCGTATCTAAACATTTATACCCTTAGCTTCAAAGCAGGTAGATTTTACGACTTTACAGAGGCAGGCTATTTCAACCAAGAAGGATGGTCTGTTTAAAATTTCTCTAAAATTCACTAACAGTGCCATCTACGGATTATCGTTTGGCGGCAATAGGGACCGTACGCCCTTAAGAAAAGTTTTTGTATATTTTATTTAATATTTAAGGACGTTTAGAGATTTTCGTTGTCATATTTTTCAAGTTATGATATCATCGGCTATTATTTTTAAATGGAACAACACCTTAATTTTTATTATTGATTTGTATTTCCGAGATAATCGTACGACTTTTTGTTCCAATAAATATTGCCTCTGAAATTAGCCCGTTTGGAATTATTTCATGTTTTGTAAAAAAAATTGATAGCTGCAGGCTATTACAAATAACCACATTTTTAAAACATTTATGCATGTACAAATTTAACATTTTAGGTAAGTATTTTTTATTATAAATCATTAACTTAACAAAATAATACCGGATGAAATAAAATTTCGAGGGAGTTAATACATTTTCCAAAATAACTCTAAAACTGTGACATTTAGATATAGGGAAGTAAATTCAACCTGGCCCTAATTTTGAACGTACAATGCAATAGAATTGAGAAAAATGTAGGTTGGTACTTAAAATTACTAAGATATTAATATTTTTCGGATATCAAGTTTGGCATTTTTTTTGAACACCCAATGATATCATAGCTTGAAAAATATGACAGATAACAAAAATCTCTAAACGTCATTAAATATTAAACAAAATATACAAAAACATTTCTTAAGGTCAGTTTTCGGTCCAGCTCCTAATAAAGCCAGAAATTGGGTGTTCCGCTTATTTTGCCCAACCGTGTATTTGTTTTGATACAATAAATATAAAAAGAAACCGGTGCAAAAAAAATGCAAAATATTGACAAATATATAAATTATAATCTCATCACGACCACAGATAAAATAATATTTTTCGAAGTTAATTGTTCTTATTGAACTTTTATTACGCAGCGCTTTGTTAGAAACCTAATATTTTAAAAAGGTGGAAGTTGGTGCAAGATTTTATTGCCGATTCTTAAAGTAGACACTTCGACGAATATAAAAATCGCAATTTCTAGACATCGGCAAAAAGCGCTAATTACTAAATGTCTAATGCAAATTTATAATTGTAGTCAATTAAATCGTTGTGCTTCTCAATTTCATTTTTAACAATTATTAAATATAAAGAACCCAAATTAGGCCTTTACATAGCAAATAGATATTCTTTTAAGCTAATAAAACAAAAATAATATCTAGATTCAACCTATAGCACATTATAATAGGAGTTCAAAGTTTCGCGTAAAATGTAGCAATAAATCTATTGTTTGTAAATGTTCAACTTTGAGGCCTTATAACAAATTAACGGAAAAACCTACAACAAATATAATCACAGATCAAAAAAATATAGATTTCAATGATTTATAATTAATTTTTCTTTTACTTCTACAACATACTTGACAATATTAAATTTTGAGATGATATTTGCTAGTTCGCCCCATAGTGCGCCGGCGCCGTAACGAGGATACGAAGCGTCCGTGGCGATGCGCCTGTGGCAAGCGTCTAACTTGCGTCCCTCTAACCCAAATATAGTCTCAAACCTAGTTGCACCTGCGGCGGACGCCTCTTTTGCCAATAACGTTTGAATATTATATTGCGAATCTGACATTTTGACCGTTTGGCGAGTTTTGTCTTTAATCTGACATCATCGGAGACCGTTCTGCCGACGATGTCGCGGTATTTTTCAAATTCATTTCGTTGACGTCGTCTTGTTTTAGAGCGTGCCTATCTACATCAGCGAAATAGCAGATAAAGATATAAGGGGTAGTTTGGTTTCGGCGATCATGCTGCTGGAGATAACCGGTAATTTATTTATTCTGACTGCCGGTCCGTTTCTTTCCTACGTGGCCCTAGCCCTCAGCTGCAGCGCTGTGCCGATGTTCTTCCTGGTAATTTTCTATTTCATGCCCGAAACGCCGTACTATCTGGTAAAAATTAACGACAGAGATGGGGCGCGCAAAAACTTGCTTCGACTATTGAGATCGAACGATAAGATGAACGTCGAAAGTAAATTGGACGAGATCGAATACACCGTCCGATACGACATGCAAAATCTGGGAACGCTCTGGGAACTACTGTCGAAGAAAGATAACAGAAAATCTTTGATGATCGTTACAGGTAAAAAAGATCCTCCGGATTAGGGGCTGATCGACATTTTTTTATTAATTACAGGGGCGAAGAGTATGCACGTCTTCAGTGGAATACATGCGATCAGGAATTACCTGCAAACCATAATTGGTATAAGCAATAGCAGCATTTCGCCAGAAATGTCGAGCGTTTTCTCCGGTATTATAGACTTAATGGGAGGTAGATTATGACGGACTAAATTCATGACGGATTTTTGAATTAAATTTCGTTTTTTTTTACAGTCGTACTAGCCAGTTATCTTGTCGACAAGGTGGGACGGAGGGTATTATTAATTTTATCAACGGCCGGTTGTGCGGTTACTTTGTTTGGAGAAGGCCTGTACTTTTATTTATTCGATTCCGGCAAAGACGTTGGCAATTTAACTTGGTTGCCGACGACTTGCTTGATAATGTACTTTTTAATGCAATCGATAGGACTGGCAGTTATACCGTATGTTTTATTAAGTGAAGTGTTCGCCACCAACATAAAAGGCGTCGCGTCCTCGGTGTGCATAGCTTATTCGTCTGCTTTGTCGTTCCTTGTAATAAAACTTTTCCAGCCCGTATCGACTGAATGGGGAGCGCACGTTTGTTTTTGGTTATTCACGTGTATAAGCATTTTGGGAATCATTTTCAGCGCCCTGTTCGTTCCCGAAACTAAAAATAAAAGTTTCGAAGAAATACAGATGATGATCAATTCTGATCGAAGAAAGCTTCCACGACACAACGAAAGAAACATAAGTATATAAACACTGTTAAATTCCATCCCGCTTATCCCGCAGATTAATAGAAGTGATCGTAACTTTAAAGTAAATGTAATAATAATGGATTTTTTCATTATTAAAATACCGTCGACCAGTTTTTGGTGTTTGTGACTCTAAAGCTGGGAACACACTGCCGACACGTCACGTTACGGTACGCAACATTATGGCACTGTTTCTACTCGCCGGCGTGTAAAAAAAGTATAATAAAAAGTAAAAGTTTATTGGATAATAAGTTTATTTGATATACCAATTACAAGCCAATAAATAGTGGCGACTAGATAATATATCTTTATTTGAAACGTGCTGCGTGGGCATCTGAATAGATACGTCGTCACGTGTCGTCCTATGTGTACTAATGTAAAATTCCATGCCGGCACGTGACGTGTCGACAGTGTGTCCCCAACTTAAGCGTCATTTATCAAGTTTGTTCTTTGACCAACAGGATAAATAAATCTATTTTACCTTGCCATTGAAAGTTTAAATTGTTTACTTGAAGTAATAGTTACGTTGTTGATTATTGTCTTCTGATTATGCTTCGGTGAAATCTTCATCTTCATTTTGTAAATGATCGGAAGTTTCCGTAATTCACTTTCAATCGTTTCTTCTGCACCTTTACGCGAACCGAACTTCTAGCCGAGTATTTCCAACACACGCAAAGAAAAAGGGGAAACACCGAGACAAAAACAAACAACGAACTAAGGGAATCGGGGAACATTGAAATTATGAGGCTGCCGAGTTGCCAATGCACGGAGAAGCAAACGTAAGTGAGAAACTGGGAAATCCCCGCGGTCTTAGCGAGTGACAAGCAGCCAATAAAATACAACTGAAATTTATATGTAATAGGGCAAAGCAATATTCAAAAATGAATTTACCGATACGGCCCAATTACCATTTCTAAATTTTCATCCCATAAAGTAATAAAAATTTTGACGCCAGTAGGCCCAAATTGGGTGCAAATTATTAATAAAATAACGTTTTAAAAATGCGACTACTTAATTTAAAAATTTAATTTGTTTCGCTAGCGTGAAGTTGGCGAAAACAAAATATGGGTGCAAATTGGGCACAATTATTTAGTTTATTTTCAGAATTTGCGCCGATAATTGTTTCGCCAAGTTCACGCACCTACCGATTTGTGAAAGTAAGTGTTGGCGGCGTCGAAACGAAGTATGTAAAGTTAAAGAAATACTAGAATTATTATTTTTTAATAAATATGCGTTTTAAAATCAACCACGCTACCACGTTGCCTTCGATCAAAAATAATTTTTAATACAGCAGTACCTCCATTATTCGAATTGTATAAAAAATTTAAAAATAATCAAATAACCTATACGATGTTGTTACTAAACACGTAGCGTCATCTACCTATAGCTTATCCAAACCTATATGATGCACGTCATCAACAAAAAGTTACTAGATTGTTTATTTATAATTCGGTTTAAAGTTTAGAAAATGATATATTTTATAGATGATTCATTTGCGCACATATTAGATGGTATAAAGAAAGACTACAATTTATTAGAACTGTCAAAATACAAGGTACGAGGTGACAGCACTGTGTAAAACGTCATCATCTAGTAACCTTGTATTGATGACGTCAACATCATATAGGTTTGGATAAGCTATATCTATTTATTTATGTATATCTACAGTGTATACAGTCTAACGCAATTTAAATGACTCTGGTACCGCTTTGTAGTAATTTAACTAATTGTAAGCACGTTAAAAGGTTTAAAGAAGGATAGAGTTCTTTTTTTTTTCAAACAGCAAGCTGTTGTATAATTTAAAAATATAAAAAGATTGTAAAATTTGTAAAAAGGCATTCGGAGTGACATTTAAATTGCGTTAGACGTACGTAGGTACTATACAACGTCTAGGTACGTGAAATTATATTTGTGTTTATAATAGATATTTTTTCTTCTTCTCGATTATACGGATTTTTCGTTATCCGGACCATGTTAATCCCCAATTAGTACGGAAAATGGAGGTTCCTACAGTAATTATTTTAGCAACTACCCCTTTAAATTGTTTTACTTAGGCAACCATCAAAGATTGCATGCTATTACCGTTGTCGTCTTTGATTAATTTTGTTTATAAACCACATACACACAAATTTATTGGGACAACTTGTCGACTAATTCGATAAATTATGCCATAGATGTTATCCGATACAAAATTGTTTTGTACGTATCGTGGTCGGTTGGTACTATCTATTCGTTATCTTTTTTATCCACATTTATGTTTTCTTTCTCGACATATTTTTATAATTTAGCAGACACTGCAATTTTGAATTTGCTTATTGTTAGCGCATAAATCGGACCACTGCACCGGAGTAGTGTCAATTTATTACTTATATTGATATCGACAGATTGATGTGTCCGTTCAATCCTTAACGACTACTTAAGAAAGTCTCGACCCTTAAATCGCAATGGTTCCAGTTCGAAACCATCTTTTCCTTAACGAAAACATCAACTTTCAGCGAATATCGACATAGCAAATTCGTAAATTTGCCCCTCAAACAGTCAACTAAATTGACAAGGACCGCCTTAATTACTTATAAAAATTATTTTATTTGAAAAATAAAATTCAAAGAGACTAATAATATTGTTAAATACAATAGAGATGTAATAATACTTGGATTCGTCTGTAATTACAAATTACCCGGGCACCTTTTTTCCTATTAGTAAGTGACAAAATACTTGGATAGCTTCGGCAGATATTCTCCGAGCACTTCTTCCTCTTCAGTTTCCGAGTCCGTGCTGGCAAAATCTAATTCGGAGCTGTCGATGCTCTCCTCCCAGTCTTCCGAGCTCGTGTCCGAGTTCGACTCCTCTTCGAAGCCGCCGACGGGAGTCTCCCATTCGGCTCCTGGTATCATGATGTTGTTGAACTTCTACATATACATAAGCGCATCAAAATCGTGACATCAAACGGTACCGCTTACCTTAATCACGTCGTTCGATACGACAATCGGATTATGCATAAGATTGATCTTGTGCACGTGCCTCATTTTCAAGAGAGTGAACTGATTCAAAGTGAACATTTCGTTATTTTGCATCATCAAGTACCGCAAACGTTTCAATTTCGAAACTTGATACGGAATATAATTGAATTGGTTTCTATTTAAATTTAAGTGGAGCAATAAATTTAACTTATGGAAGTTTTTCGGCAACGTCGTTAATTTATTATTTTCCAAAGTTAACCACCTGCAACAACAGCTTTTACAAAATCACAATCTATTAGCCGTAATGTTTGTTACCAGTTCTACCTTAATTTGCCTAATTTACAGATGCCCTCGGGTAATTCGCAAATTAAGTTATTTCTCGCACCCAGAGTGTCTAAATTTTGTAACGAACCGATCGCTTCGGGCACCGAAGTTAAACCGCACCCGTTGCACCACAACGACTCGAGCCGCTTCAAGTCCCCGATGTTGGACGTTAAGTCTTTCATGGGGTTGTGGCTCACGTTTAATGTTTTCAGATGAGGTAGAGCCTTCAGTTCGGAAGGAAATTTATCTAAGTTGTTGTAGTCGATGGCTAACGTGTGCAAGTTTTTCAGTTTGTGCAGGAGGGCGGGGAGCTCGCGTATCTTGTTACGCGCCAAAAACAGCGTGTGCAGTTCGCTGCAGTTCAGCAGAGGTTCCGGGATCTCGTCCAAATCGAAATCCTCCAGTGTGAGGTTTGGCGAGCTGCTGCAGTGAGCCTGTTCGATTTTGGCAAGCGCGTGGTTTCGTTGAAAAAATTCGTAGAAAGGATTCATGTCTCGGTGGCGCGTTTGCGCGTCGTTTAAAGATCCATGTTCGGTTGCTTTGATTTTGATAATTTTACGTTGTGAGATCTAAACTTTTTTGACGTATATTATTGAGGTTAGGTCGGTAAATTTATATACACGCACGCACGCACACAGAACCATTCGGCGCGTACAGGGTGTTTCGATCATTTTTAACCGGTACAAAAACGCAGCCCCCCCCCCCCCCCCAACAAATACGTATCAAAATTAGTTAAATAACGTCACTTAGATTAGAATGGCGCATAGAATGTCGAAAATAAGAATAACGCGATATTTGGAGCGGTCTTATCAAAATGATTTTGAATATTAAAAGTCGTCGTTTAAGTGTTGCTCAAGCTAATTAGAAACAGTGTCGACAACACCCGACGTATTTTGTTTAAGAACGGCGTCCCAATATTACAAAAAAAAAGTTATTGTAGTCGATCGGTTGAATTTAAGTCGGAATAGGTTCCGAAACTGCTGTTGAATTTACAGGATAGAATGTATAAGCAATGTACAAATTCATAATGTATCGTCATATTTAAAATTCACGCATTTTAGACAAGAGAGAATAAAAACAACCCCATCATGCAACTATGTATATAAAGCAATTGTTTAATTTTTTTTTCACGATAAGACCAACAGATTACGAATCCTACCTTTATATGGGGATGAGCGATGACATGTTCCTTTTTTCACAGAGTCCACACGCACACTTTTTATTTATAAAAGTCAAAAGGGTTCCGATCATTATATTATTATTGTATGTCGACATGATTTATATACAGACTCGATAGTTACATATATTAAAATTGAAACAAAATCTATGCAGCTAGGTATCGAAGACAGAATAATTTTTAGGTTTCGATGTCTTATGATCATTAATCGATGAAAATCGATTTTCAATATAATTTAGAAAATCTTTGGAAAAGTTAAACAAAAAAGCATCATGGCGACATATGCCGGCTTTTACAAGTAACCCGAACACCACAAACCGAAACTTTGATTTAATGTAATAACGCATTATGTACGTCCCACACACTTAGATTTATATTGTTCACTGTTAGTCGAACGAAATTTGCCATTAGCACGATTATTTTAATAGAGATTAATGATTAAAATCGAAGAGCGCACGAACTTACGATTACTAGGTATGGCGCGAACCGCGAAAACTGTCAATTATTTTCGACATCTTTTGGAAATTCGCGGATTAAGGTGCGTTTGCACGTGCAACTAAATTATGATTTAAATTTTATTTTAATGCACTAATATAATTAATCCTATATTACCTAACCCGCGTTTATCGCTTTAACCCTAAATCGGGCTTTATTTATTGCTACAAATAATTCTAAATTTTAAATTTAACGCTGCGTGTTAAATTAATCATATATAACTGAACGAAGCTGCAGCAAAGAGGCCGTTATGGCCTACTACCAGCCTTCTGGAGGGATGCAAAGCCCCAAACACCACCACAAATGCAACCACCAGGATCGACACCGGACCAAACCCAGATCTTCTACAGCCAATTCCATCAAACACCAGGTAATTTTCCACTTCAAACGCAACAAACTCAAACATTAGATCCCCAAACCTTTCATCAAACCCAACAAAACAATTATCCCAACGCACCCCCGCAGCCACCAGAAAATACTAATAACTGGACTACAGTTTCATATAAAAGAAATAGAAATCTAAATGAAGTAGAAATCAAAAATAAACATCCTAAAGTGAGCGAATATTGACTTAGCCCACCCTCAACATCAAATCGCTACTCCAACCTAAACATGGAAGGTGGAGATGTACAACATGAAACAAACGCTTATAACACTAACGAGAAAATCTCAAAACCTCCCCCCATTTTTGTAAATCGAGTACTAACTATTACACCGCTAATACAACTGCTAGATGAAATAGCCAAACAACAACTTGATGTTAAAGCTCTCGCCAATAACCAAGTAAAAATTCAGCCCAAAACACCTGAATATTACAGAATAATATCAAAAGCTCTGGCTGAAAAGGGAACGGAATTTCATACTTATAAACTAAAGGAAGAGAGAAATTATAAAGTGGTGCTAAAAAATCTACACCACTCCATCGACTGTAAAGATATCAAAGGTGAAATTGAAAAATTAGGGCACGAGGTCACAAACATTTGTAATATAAAACAATTTAAAACTAAACTGCCTCTCCCAATGTTTTATGTCGAGCTTAAACCAGCCCCCAACAATAAAAACATTTTGAGGTTGAATACTTGCAGCAATGCAAAATCAAGTTCGAACCCCAAGGTCAAAAAGAATTATTCCACAGTGTGTACGCTGCCAGCGATACGGACACACAAGGAACTTCTGCCAGCTACCCGCCAGATGTGTAAAATGTGCAGGCGATCACCTCACGGAACAATGTCAAAGAAAAGAAAAATCCCGCGATGTCCGCTGCGTCCTGTGTAAAGGAAATCATCCTGCGAATTACAAAGGATGTACTATATATAAACAGTTACAAAGTAAACATTTCCCAACCCTTCGACAAAAACAGTACATACCACCCCCACAAATCAAACAATACCAACATACACAAAAGGGACTATCGTATTCACAAATAGCTTCAGTACAACAACAAAACTCTGAACCTGCTGAAAATCTCCCACAAACAGCAAATACTAGTCATCCAAACCAACAAGCAAACGATATACAAGAATTAAAAAACATAATGATAAAGCTATCAGAACAAATAGGAACAGTATTAAACCTATTAACAGCAGTCCTTGCAAAAATAAAATAATGGACAGACACTTACAGCTAGCCCAATGGAACGCCAATGGCGTGTCACAGCACTTTGAAGAATTAAAACTATTTATTACTAGTCACAACATTGATGTGTTACTTATTTCGGAAACACATTTTACCGATCGGAGCTTTATCAAAATACCAAACTATGCGGTTTATACCACGAACCATCCGGCGGGAACAGCTCGAGGTGGGTCAGCCATAATAATCAGAAACACAATCAAGCACCATCAACTAGAAAGCTACAGCAGCGAGTTTCTCCAAGCAACAAGCGTGTCAATTGAGGACCAAAAAGGACCCCTCAACCTTTCGGCGGCGTATTTCCCCCCTAAACATGCTGTTAAAGAAGAACAATTTACAAACTATTTCAAAACCCTTGGACAACGATTCATTGCGGGCGCAGATTACAATGCCAAACACACTGACTGGGGTTCCAGAATTACAACAACAAAGGGACGCGAACTAATCAAAACTCTTGAACAAAACAACTTGCGGCACCTATCCACAGGAGAACCCACATATTGGCCCACGGACCCAAACAAACTACCAGATTTGGTGGACTTCTGCATAACAAAAGGAATTCATCAAAGTTATGCCAATATAAAATCCTGCTTCGAACTTTCTTCTGACCACTCCCCAATCCTGATCACCCTTACCACTAAACCCCACAAAAAAGAAACAACCCCTAAACTAAGCAATAACCGTACAAACTGGAACACCTTTCGGTATGTCGTAAATGATGAACTAACCTTAAATATTCCACTGAAATCTCCCGAAAACATAGAGGCTGCTGTCAAACTATTCAACGATGTCATTCAGCGGGCATGTTGGAAGGCCACGCCAATAATACCCGATACAGTCACAATTCCTGATTGTCCCACAATTATCAAACAAAAAATTCTAGATAAAAGAAGACTTCGTAGAAGCTGGCAAAGGATGCGTACACCTGAAAGCAATCTACTATTCAACAGAGCAACTCGCGAGCTACAAGATCTCCTTAATAAAAACAAAAGTGACTGCATCGAAACATTCCTTAAAGACTTATCACCTACGGAAGCGATGGATTATTCCCTGTGGAAGACTACAAAAAAACTGAAACAACTAAAAAGGTTCTCTCCGCCCATCCGTAACCTCCAGGGCAGCTGGGCAAGAAGCGATAATGAGAAGGCAAATGTATTTACTGAACACTTAACATCCGTGTTCCAGCCACATCCTTCAGAAAATCTCCCCCAAGAAGAAGACAACCTCACTCAAGCTCTGTTTCAACCGTACCAACTCGAACCGCCTATTAAAAAATTCAAAGCTGCTGAAGTCCATGAAGTCATTAGTACACTCAACCCCAAAAAGGCTCCGGGGTATGATTTAATAAATGGTAAAATACTCAAAGAGCTACCTGCCATCGGTACACAGTACTTAACTCAGTTATATAATGCAGTCCTTCAGAATGGTTATTTTCCAACCCAATGGAAAGTGGCACAGATTATACTCATCGCAAAGCCTAATAAACTCCCCAACGACCCAAAGTCCTATCGTCCGATAAGCCTTCTGCCTATAGTAGCGAAAGTTTTCGAAAAGCTATTAGCACAAAGACTAATCCCAATTATTGACGACAAAGAGCTACTACCATCCGACCAGTTTGGTTTCCGCAAGTTGCACTCAGCAACTGAACAAATCCATCGGGTAGTTCATACAATCAATCAAGCCTTTGAAGACAAGCACTATTGCTCTGCTGCGTTCCTGGATATATCTCAGGCATTCGATAAAGTGTGGCATAAGGGACTCCTATGCAAACTAAGAACACTCCTCCCCCTAAACTACTTTCTAATCCTGCAATCTTATCTCCTTAATCGGTACTTTCTGGTTAAGTACGAAACTGCAACCACAAATCTTTTTCCGATCAACGCTGGTGTACCCCAGGGCAGTGTTCTCGGACCACTGCTCTATCTCTTATACACAGCAGACCTTCCGACAATACCAGAAATCACAACAGCTACATTTGCGGATGATACCGCGGTTCTAGCTACTGACGGAGACCCAGTCGCAGCCTCACAAAAACTACAAGCCAATTTAACTGCAATCGACAAATGGTTAACAAGCTGGAGAATCAAAATAAACGAGTCTAAGTCAACTCAAGTAACCTTTACCCTGCGCAGAGACACGTGTCCCCCGGTTCAGATAAAGAACAATCCTTTACCGCAAAAAGATGAAGTAAAGTACCTTGGATTACACCTTGACAGAAGGTTAACATGGCGCAAGCATATCTTCAGTAAGCGCAAGCAGCTGGGACTCATTTTATACAAGATGTACTGGCTACTGGGACGTAAGTCGAAGCTATCACTAAGCAATAAACTCCTTGTATACAAGGTAATTCTCAAACCCGTATGGAGCTACGGGATTCAACTCTGGGGCACATCTGCTAACTCTAACTTAGAAATCCTACAACGCTTCCAAACTAAAGTGCTGCGCATGATTGTGAACGCGCCCTGGTTCGCGTCCAACACGGCTATCCGTAATGATCTTCACATGCCATCAGTGAAAGAAGAAGTCAGTCGTTTCAGTGCTAAATACAGTGACCGTCTTAGTGCACACCCCAACACATTAGTTATGGATCTTATAGTTCCCCAAAATCGCAACCGAAGACTCCAAAAATATATACCAAATGACTTCCCCACTAGATTCCCTACGTAATTATTTTAGTTTCAAGTTCATAGTCTATTTTATACCCAGTAACTCAAAACTCATCTAGACATCTAGATGACAATTGTTACAGGAGCATTCTACTGGGGATGCTTCTACATGTCCAAATCTATCACAAAATTTACTAAATGCAACTTGTGCAGATTGTAAATAAATTGGGTTTTTAAAAAAAAAAAAAAATTTTAATGCAAAATCAGATAAACCCGCCGCGTAAAAACATTTTAATATATAAACGTTGATTAAATTTTAACATATTACCTATAATATAAGAACGTTAAAAAAATTTTGAAAATATAATACCTACATTAGAGAAGGAAAGTGGGGGAACCCATTGATAGCTACAACTTTTTCAAAATTGTAATAGGGTTCGGCAGGGTGGAATGGGGGACTTAACACTTAAACTGATATACATAAATAAGTATAGGCAATAACAAAAAACTTTTTTCAACGACCACTATGAAAAGTGCATAAATTCACATCATTAATTGTCCCGAAACTTGACCATTACAAATAGGCAGACCGTACATAAAGAAACTCGTTAACTAATCAAAAACGTTATCGCCCGTGTACAACCATTGCACACGCTACTCAGCCAATCAAGTGTTCTAGCCTGTTATGCAATGACTTTACACAGAACGGAACAGGACGTTCGTTCAAACAAAGATCATATTATATACAGCAGTACTTATAAAACATGGGTCGCGTAACACACTAGTAATTCGAATAACATGCTGTTGATCACATAAAAATGTTTTTGTTTTAATGACAGCAGTCACTAGAACTGCAAAAGCTTCTTCTTTACATCTATTTTGGAATATCAAACTAATTGCTATTCTTTGAGCTTTTCGAAATAGATACTATAAGAATAAATTCTCATCTTCATTTTCAAGTACATATTTACGTTGAAAACAACTGTTTTAGACAAATTAAACGTGTACATACAACCAGCGTATTAGCGCATCGCAACCAACATATGCCACAAATATATTGATTTGCTACATGTCGCCTGTCTCGGTCACGTGCAGCAAAATGGTACCTTACAACAAAACAAAGTGAGGGATATTAAAAGTATTCGAACAAAAGAGACACATTTGAAACTACTCGCACTCATTTGAATAACACAAATAAATAATAGTTTTCCACATGCATATCAGTGTTAATCACAAGAGCTCGCTGTAATTGCGCTCTAACTACAATAAAAATGAACTTAATTTAATCATCTTTTATCATATTCATCTACAAAAGTAGCTAGTTTATTAGAAAATATGTTTACTAACGATTTAAATGTGAATTTTAAATAACTGGGGACACTTTCACTTTAGTGCAGCACGAGAAGTCGCACACAACCTCTTGCAATTACAACTATACATTCCGTTCGCTTACAATTGTCTTTTTACTAACCATCAAAATTCGTATAAATTATATACCCAATTTATTAAAATACAACAAAATTTTATTTATACTTATGTCTATACAACTATATTTATTTATCAAACATTCTAAAAGGCATAGGGACAAACTTTTTACTTAACTAGCCATTATTCAATGAAGTTATCAATCAGCAACAAGTTTTTTAAAACAATATTCAAACAATGTTTGTTTAAGAACCTCAAATAAAAAGTGCAAAAATAAGTATATGAACCTATAACTAATACAAAAAAAAAGATGTATAAATTCATCCTCGGCATCGAGAGCTTTTGAATACTTTGCGGTAACAATTAAAAAAATTATGGAAAATTTATGACTTAATCCATAGAAACGGTTTAGCAAAATATAAAATGACAACATCGATTGGTGTCATACACCCATAAATCTTATTATTGCGCTTAAATGGAAGACTCGTTTCAAGTACTTAGGGTATAGTCAAAATACTTGCAATTTTAAAGCAATCGGAATAATTCAAAAATAAATTTAGATGCAAACTAGAACAGTAACTCAAACACTGAATTGGGATGGGGGGGGGGGAAGAGAATAGAATCAACACATACTACAATAATTTGCAATTTAAAATTAAACAAACATGTCGACGAACGATAGAATCAATCAAGTCACGGTTGATTAAACTTGCATCTTAATTAAAAACAACACTCAAAAACCAACCGACTTGATGTTAGTTTACGTGGCACGTAATAATGTCGAAGCAACTTCATAATGAAAAAATTGTTAATGTTGAAAATTGCACTTACGAGCCTAATTTATGCAATTGGGTGCTATTATTTCTAACAGCGAGATTACCACGCGATAACTTTAACAATATTTAAAAAGAAAGTGTGGCCAAACAATTCAACAAAATAAAACCATTAAAACAAATCTACACACATTAAAATGAGACAGGAGCGTAATTAAAACATTATAGGTCTATTCCGACACATCCTCAAACCGGTTTCACAAACTGATTTGATGGCGTGTTCGAACTGACCTTACGATTATGACTACAATATCTAACAATGAGTAGATGGTATAAATGGCACATTCTGTAGTTACGGGCATCACTACCAAACAATTAATACTAAAAACCATCCACTTTGAAGCGCATATGGCTAATTAAGTAATTTTATAAAGCAGCCCATCGACCATTACAAAAAAATAAAATTCCAACGCTACAAACTAATCAAGGCAGTGTTTGATTTTTATCGAGAATACATATTAATTTTAATGGTTTTATTTACATTTACATTCACAGAAAAATAGAAATTATATTATTTTGTATTGAAATTTAAATGCACACCGCTCATTCGAATTTATATAACCATTTTAAATAAAATCTCTCGCATTTGAATCGCCATGGTTATTGTTATTCTTTGATGCGAGTATGACAGTGTGCTGACCGCCACTGCTAACACGAAACACTTGCAAATCTGTTAATTGCTTGCTTTTAATTAACGTGGGCTCGAAACAATCCTCGTCCTTGCCAGTCCCCAATTCGCCCACACTTCCCATTCCCCATGCATATAGTTTGCCTATAAAATATCCAAAGAATAACAAAACCATTTCCGCAAGAAAAACAACAAACAAACCGTCTCCTGTAACGGCAAAAGAAGAAGCCGACCCACAGCTCACATCGATAACGACCTCATCCTTCAATAACGGTATCTCTGTTAAGACAACGGCATCGTCGCACTCCTTTCCCAAACCCAATCGACCATATTCCTTACGGCCAATCGAGTACGTCTTACCGTTTTCTGTTAAAGCTATGCTGTGGTGCTGTGCGCCGCATATTAATTTCCACTTCATGCTCGAAAAATCTTCTGATACTGATGGCGCATATTGTGGAACCATCTTCTTCAAACCTAAACGGAAAACAATCAACGCCAACCTCGCAATTGGTAACAAAAATCGCGCCACTTACCTATTTGGTTATAATTATTAAGTCCAAACACATAGATCTTATCTTTCCCGGCAAGCTTCGCGAACGTGGAATAAGTGCCTGCCCATATGTTTTCGAAGTGCAACCTCAGGCTTGGCTTTAAACTTATGACGGCAGGATACAACAGTTTACCTTTAAAAAAAAAATTCATCGTTTCAAATCGAATCGTATTTAATTAAACTCGCTCACCTAACTGATTTATGCCGGCTGCACTACGTGCGTTTCTACCGCTGCCACGTTCGGAAGTTCGTCCCAATTGTCCCTGCTCGGCACAACCGCAGGTAAAAACTTCCCCTGCGTTGTTAATAATACTAAATGGTCGGCACCCGATGCTATCTTAACTATTATTTGATTACTGGCGATTTCGTATGGCAACTTTTCGTTGCCTTTCGGCGTCAACCCCATATTACCGTGCGAATCTCGAAACGTGCCCCAAATAAACACTCGTCCGTCTTTAAGTAAAGCAGCAGTGTGGGAATCGCCTGCCGATATCTGTATTACATCACCGGGCAGGTCCACTTCGCCTGGTTTAAATTCGGAATCCTCCAAGTCAGCCGTATTTCTACCTAAGGCGCCTTCGTCGTTGCAGCCGAAAGTTAAAATCTTCCCATCTTTAGTCAAACAAACCGTGTGCATGCCGCCGGCACATATGTCAACAATCTCATGATCGATGGGAACAATAGAAAAATTGCTCTTCTCCAATATGTCACTGCCTAGTCCTAACTGTCCAACGTCTCCTGCCCCCGTAACAAGTAAAAGACCACTTCTCGTCAGACTGGGTAAAACCGCCTGCTCAATTGTAACTACAAAAACACGAAATAAGGTTGTGATAATCGCCAATTTACTATTAATTCTCACATTTGGTCCGTTTTGTCTGTTTATCCGTTGTACTGTTGGCTCGTCTACGTTTCGTAGTCATTTTCGGCATGTCCCAATGTAGTACACAAAATTTATAGGTTATATTGAATGTCCTCCAGTCAATTTCGTATCGACCACTTATTGCGCCAATCGACAAATATCGAACAAACACATTTGCCGTGCGAATTTGCACGAGCGTAAAAAGCTTTTTTAGATAATTAAAAAGCGAGACCTAAAATAACCGATAAACGTTATTGAATGTGTAAAACCGTTACCATGACCATGACGCTTTTGCAGGGCCGACAACGTTTTTAAACGAAAAATAACCGGGTTGGAGAGTGCTGCGTTTTTAGTACCAGTTTTACTCGGTAGACGTTTGAAAACGTCTTTCACTTGTTTTTGTTCTCTGTTGCAGTAATAATAATTTATTATTACTAAATTTATTGCTTGCCACGTGATAGTTGAATAGTTGAAAGTAAGGTCTTTCGATTACTAACGTTAAATATTGCATTGTTTCGTACGTGGGTATTTTCTAAAATGGCGAATAGATAGTCTACCACGGTTTCTTTGGAGTGACGGTTGATTGTCCGAAAAAAGTAATATTTGTATGGACGGTGCGATACACTTAGGTGTTTACTAGTACAGGGGCACATCGCAAGCCCCCTTAGTTTCAAAGAGAAAGACGTTCTCGAGTTGGATCTTCGAAAACGGTTGTCGGGAGTGTGTAGTGTCGGTTTCTAACAATAGTTCTTTGTGGCATCGTGTTGAGTGTGCGTTTTATCTACGGTCGTCCATCGAAAGCAAGAAGTCTTCGTTTTTTAAAGACATCGAGCCGATAAATCGTTCGAACGCCATCACCGAAAGGCAAAAAGGAAGGTGTCCGGAGATTGAGGTTATACCCACATTGTAACGACCACAGTAGGTAAGTGTTAAGTATAATATTATAGTAAGAAAACTTAATTTAATAACTACATAAACACACTCGTGTTCAAAAAATCGCGTATGTAATAGTACAATTTATTTCATGTACATACAGGGTGTTCCTAAATGGTTGCGAAGTAATTTAAGGCGCGCGACATGAAATTCCTATATCTACAATGTACGTCATAAAATGTATTATAGGGTTTACAAATGGTCATTATTTTAATGATTGGTATGAGTCTTTTCAGTTTGACCATTAAAAGTTGTTATAAATTGCATTTAGTCAGTAAAGTCGATATTTTTCTTTGGACACAATTGATGAAATTTCTTTTAAAATGTTTGCTATACTCACTATACATTCTTTGAAGTCGAAAACATTCCGGTTGGTGCACTCGAGTATTTGTATTGTTTGAACGATTAAAGGGGCAAGTGGATAAAGGTGGTACTATATGTCACAAAAACTTTATTTTGATTAATTAACGTTCAAATATTTTTTTTGGTACTTTTTAATTATATAACTTCTGTTACGTCGTAAGACGAACAGGCAAAGGCGGGGTTAGCTCATATAATAAATGTGACACCACAAGGATGGTGACTGAGTAGTTCGACAAGAGAGTTGGAAGGAGTAAGTCGAGGTAAAAAGGTGTGGATTTACCACGGTACAAATCTGTACCATATATTTTAATTGCATACGGTGATAATCTGATATTTTCAACACTTTTTTGACGAATTAGATAATCAGATGCGCCCTTTCATAACGAGAGGGACGATATGTACTTAAATGTTAAACAGTAGTGATCTAAGAATGCCTCCTTGTGGGACACCCGCGCGTATTTTTCTAATACCTACTGGAAAGTGAATTTTGATTCAAATTTCACAAAACTTATTGGAGATATAGTACCTATTACGGACAAAGCGGACATAATGCCCGGTGTAATGTCAGCATTGCTCGTTGCCAGGTTAAAGTATGTTAAGTTAGGTTGGCAGCGAAAAGAAATGGACAAAGTCAATATTGCCCTACTTTGTGAATTTTGGCCGTAACATCTAGGTGTATATTACATAAAAGTGACATGCGTTTTATTAACTTACGCGCATTTCAATATCTCAACTAATAATGCTTTACAACGTTTCTATATTATTTATTCATTTAAATAAATTACATTTTATCTATAGGTGTGAATGCTAAAAAATTTTTAAATAGTAGAGAAATACATGTACGCTTAATATCAATTGATTAACTCTTTCGCTTGTTGCAAGTTGTGGTTCTTGAACCACTCGATGTGAAACTGAATACATACGAACACGTACGTGATAACGGTGCCCATCATCTGAAAATAATGCAAGGTTAAAAATTGCCCCTTTTGTACGAAATTATGCACAGGCGGCCAAAAAAGTAATGCATGCGACCGAGACAATGGGCAAACGGCACACCACTTTCATTGTTAACAAAACCTTTGTAAGAATAGTTGAAATAGCCGGTGTCGTCGTCGAGTTGGGATTTCTTTTAACTATAAATACAGACAATATGCAATGTTTTGAAGAGTTTCGATATTTTTAAATGCGTAACGTTTAAAACGGCCGTAACTTAAATATTCAAACGTCGTGATCTAGTTAAGTAGATTTACCTTATATGTCATTTATTATTTAAAAATAATAAAGAAACAATATTTTTTTATTAAAATATTGTGATTATTGGGTATTCAATATTTTATTATTATAAATAAAACCGTTACAGCACATGTTTGTAAATTAAAACTAAACAATATTAGAAATTTTGAGATTAACGCAATGACGGGAATGCCCAAAATCAATTTAGGTATTTAAGTAATAAAACATAGATACATAGTTACAGAGATATTTATGCAAATGTATTGGCAAACAAATTCTAGATTCAAGTATTCTTTCTGGGGAAAAAGTTAGGGCAGTTTTAAATGTTGCGCATTTAAAACTATAGAAACTCTTCAAAGCATTAAATTTCCCATAACACGTAAAATGTGTCTATAAAATAGTTTCGAACTCGACGAGACAAAGGTCTTGTTAACAATGAAAGGATTACAAGGGATCTTATGCTGTACCACTCGCCCAGCGTCTCGAGCGCATGCATTACTTTTTTGGTCGCCTGTACATATAAGTACACTTACAGATGCTATTAATGCCGTCTCGATAGTGAAAGTGCCAAAAATTAATAGTTCCGGTTTCTGAAGTATCAAACATCTGATCAACACCTCCACCTAGAATTTCAAATTTTTAGCTGTAACTATACTTACAACGTTAAAATGTGTAGTATTAAAAGTCGATACTATTAAATATATTGCAAACAAATAAATTAGGTATATCCCATGAAACTCATCAGCCCATTAAAAACCGTTTAGTCCGTGCGAAATAGTTTCACACGCCCTTGTTGACATTTTTCGATCATGAAAACATGGTCATATTGTGGTCGTTGAAAAAGTAATAAATTGTACAACTTGTGCCGAGTACAATACATAATATAATTTCACACTTGTATAAAATATTCCCCTTTTACCGTTTCAACCGTTTTACAATTTATACTAACAAGGAAGGTTAGGCAGGTGAAAATCTCAGAAAAATTTGAAACTTTGCAAGATTGTAGTACTAGTTAACCATAATCAAGAGCCGTATTTTGAAAGCGGAATTTCCTAGTACTCAAATGCATTTATATATAGAATTCTCGCTAGACCGCTTCAGATCTTTCGCGTTAGTGGTACAGAACGGTAGTGTTTGTTTCAGTAGTTGGAATTTTAAATTACGGCGTCGTATTGTTCGTGTGTGCGAGGTGTGCTCGTTCGGTTAATAAGGCCTTTTGCGTGTAAGTGCGGGAGTGTTGTGTGTTGTGTTGTGTACTCTAAAAGGATTACAAACAAAAAGTATTAATATGACGAGGAAAGGTAGGATATTTATTTGTCGACTAACTCTCCATGTATTTATAAAGTGTAAATACATGGACTTTTAAGCTCTAACACAGATTCTCTGAAAATCGAGCTTGGTTAGGCTCTTGGATAGGGACTCGGTTAGAGTCTTGATTAGGGCTCCCCTAAAACATTCAACGTACGTATATATTACGTAGGTATAGGTATGTAATAATACAAATTCGAAGTTAACGAAATAATCTACACTGGAAATTGATCATAGAGGGAAAACGATAACGAGAAAAATGTATGAAATACAAAGAAACATTTAGAAGTTTCTAATTTTTTTCTTATAGTCTGTTACAAACAAGTGGCAGTCGCAGCGGTAGCATTGTCAAGCTAAACGTTCACTAGTCCGCATCGGACGCACAGTGTCAGCCCTTAAAATTTTCACCCCTAATTTTTGTATCATAATGTAGATCTTGAACAGCCATTTACAAAAATATATAGTTTGTTGGCGAAAACTTTTGTTGTTTCACAGATAATAAGCAAAATTGAAAAAAGTTCCAATTTTCAAGGATGGGTTTCACCCTCTTAAACCGCGTAAGAGCACAAACGGAATACAGTTCTTGATTAGGGTTGACTAGCACTACAATCCTGCAAAGTTTCAAATTTTTCTGAGATTTCCACCTGCCTAACCTTCCTTGTAAGTATTATAAATTTTTAATGGAATAAACGAGTTAAACATAATATTGAAATGTCGTGGTCGATGCCTTTTTTGATGAGATCAACCACTTTCCCAAAACGGAACTCACCATTTCCCGGACACCCTGTATACAGGGTGGATGTTTACTGTGTGGATTGCTCTTTAACTATTAAAGACATCAAAACCAATTTCGGTATGCTAATACACGATCAACGGACCTACATTTTAAAAATATTTAGGTAGATAATATAATTCGTACGTAGAGGGTGTTTCACAAAAATACGCCAACCCAAACTTGTGTTTTTTTAAATAGAATATCTTATATATTTTTGCACTTTTGGATTCCCTGTCACATTTAGAATCAAAAATGTAGAAAATTTTATGTCTCTATCACTAACCGTTCTGAAGTTATTGTCACTTCAAGGCCGAAATATAGTCAACTTTGTACTCACGATGTCATGGCTGTAATAAAGATTTTGTCATTAAAGTGATAATATCTTCAGAACGATTAGTGATAGAGATATACAATTTTATTCATTGTTAATTCTAAATGTGACGGGGAATCCAAAAATGCAAAAATATACAAGGTGTTCTATTAAAAAAAATCACATGGTTGGGTTGGTTTACTTTTGTAAAACACACTCTATGTACCGAAATATTTTTTTAAATGTAGGTCCATAGATCCTGTATTACCATAACAAAATTGGTTTTGATATCTCTAATAGTTAAGGAGCAATCCTCTGTCCACACAGTAAACACCCACCCTGTATAAGTAATATTATGAAAAATCATCAGTTTATGCATTTAAGCATCAGTAGAAATTTCGCTCACCTGATCTGCTTCGACCCTGCTTAATTTACTGAAGGGATACTTGTACAAAAATGATAGCGCGTCACGGATCTGAAAGTAAACGAGGAACTAATTAATGTAATGAAATGAAAACAAGTAACTACACTGTACAGTAAATGCCGGTTAATTTCATAAGATTTACAGACATAAGTACCTACTTAATCTCAATTTTAAGTTTAATATCACGTCCTAAATTAAAGTTTTGTCCCAAAGGGACAAAAACGCGTAATCTCGTAAAGGGTACGGGATGGAAAAAAATTAATAGGTTTTTTTCTGTAGCCCACGAACGGTTCTATTCGTTCGTTCACATATAACGGCCTAAACCCCTAAACGGCCCTTTTTATATCAAACCGCAGATTAAATTGATTCGCGCTTTGATTGACGAATTATTAAGAATTCGGCGATTGATTTTGCAGATTTTCCCACCTGATCGCATAACTCGCTGTTAAATATACATTATATATATATATATACCTATATATATACATATACGCGTAATTAAAACTTTAATTAAATTAACTGATCTGATTAAAGTGTTAATTAAATTAAATTCCATAAAATTACATAAAAACCGTGAATTAATATATATGTCATTAAGGAAAATTGAGGTACCTTGCCCTTTTATTTGCAGCAGGGCTCGCCAACCAGAACTTACGCTGATTTTATAACACAGAGTCTTCAATTTCTAACATTTCTGTAGGTTTTAACGTTGCTATCTTCTAGACTATCAGCTCTGAGGCAACAATTGGCACGTGAGGTCGGGCCGTTTTTGTCGAACGTGAAGTGCCCAAAAGGCACAAACTCTGCCAGTGCCGGTTTCTTGTGCTTAAGTTAAATTTTTAAGACGCCGCGTAATTTAAAAATAAATATTAGTCGAATTACACCTTTTAGGTTTTTTTAGTCACTTTTACGCTTACACTTTTGTGTGGTATAGTTTATCTACTGTAATTCGGCACCTTTCTCCGGATTTACTTTGTGTTGACTGAATTTTTGCATTTTTATCAGCGACGATGTACTTACTTTATATTTGGAATGTGCAACATCTAGACACAACTGTCGCAGCATAACGGCCGTATTAAAACTGTCTAAACAAGTACTCATATACCTAGTTAAAAATATAATATAAATGTAATAAATATATCTATGGCATTTTGGTAAAACGTCATAAGCGACAAAAAGCAAATTTTACAGCAGCGCACATTTTGTGTTGTAGTTTAATTATAAGCAAATACTTCTTGGAAACCGAGCAAATAGGTAATTCGAGGCACGTTTATATCAAATAACGTATTTATTGTCCGATGCAGTCACAGGTTTGGGCGAAAAACGGAGTTGTAGATACTATCATTAAACGAGATACGATGACAGGTATCGTAAGTGCCATACGTTTTTTGTTTCACGTCGCCACAAGCGCAACTTCCGTGCAGAGAATTAAACGTACCGTAACCACGTTTCGTAATTACATCTCGGGTACTGCTTAAATGGCTGTTTTTCCATGATTTTCGCATTTTCTTTTTTGCGATGATGGCGATTGGACGTATGGCAACGCATCACAGTTTATTGCTGTGTTAGTCTGCGCGGTGGCAGCGCGTGGACAATATCAACTGGTGGAAAAAATCGAAATGTTACCAGATTTTTACCAAATTATCTCGTTTTCGAAAAAAGTGGCGCTTACGATGTTCTTCCAGAACACCATCGATATGTAGGTACTTACGATATGTTTTAAATTTTCGGCTCCTGCAGTCAAATATATCAAAAATGAAAGATGAATACCCATTTCGAACAACAGTGCTATAATATATGGTATGTAATAAACAATGCTGCCTTCATAATATGTGGCGCTAACGAAAAATATATCTAGGATTAATACTGTTATTGTACCTAATAATTCTAGCAAAACCGATACGTTTACTACATAATTGGCATTGTTAAAAGCTTTCATGGCAATAATATGTGAATTGGACGTTGCAATCAGTATTTCTTCGAGAGTATTTTCTTGTTCGATAACATGGTACTCGTCGCTATCGTTTTTATTCAGTGCAGCTTTTAAACGATTTTTTATGTTATTCAAGTACCCCGAAATTATTATTTTAAAGATTTGCGAAAAATAATCAATAAGGATGTTAAAGATATTATCTACTAACAAATACAAAATTATAGTAACATTTATTACTATGCTGGAGCGTTTTGCACTCCAAACGTAATAAACGAAATACGAAAACGAAAAGGTTAAAACCATCGACAAAAGAGAAAACGTATGTCCTCGAAGTTTCAGTACCGACGTCTTTTTGAACAAATTATTCGACCCTTGACTTGACCAAAAATCCAAGACGAGCTTAAGCTTTAGAAAAATAGACGCGGCTTTGTCGACACGAGTCACGGTAAACAGTACGATTGTGATAGAACGAAAGGAACGAATAATTAAAGTTACACATATAATTGCTGTGGGTATGTCGTCTTCCATGTACATCTTATACGACTCGGAACCGAAGTAATAACAAGAACCAAATAGAAGTAGTAAGCATAATAATATATTTAAGACGATTTTATGTCTAACCGGTGCAATGGTCATTTTGTTCGCGTTATTCGAATGGTCGCAAAATATTTTTAAAGGAAATCCGGTAAGGTCGAGGTAGTATAACACCGGTTTAATTGGACATATCAAACAATCTTCTCCGACGTTTTCGGACGAACTCATTTTTTTAGAACTCGGTTCACGTTCACGGCACAAAATTTACAAATATACTGGCGTTATATGGAAATAGAACCGTGTATTTGTATATGAATTATTTTTATTATTTTACTTTCATGTCATTAGCGTACGTATCCATAATTATAGGAAATCCACCGTCATTTAGCCACGATGGGGTCGGCGTCGCGTTGTTAATAATTTAGAAAACAAATGTTGACATTTTGTATTCAAATCAGGGCGATTTGTTCGTTCTCATTGTCATGTATACTCGGTATCCAGTAAATAATTAATGGGCCATAAGCTAACAGTGGTTTCTTTTGGTGAAAATAAACCGATTTGGGCCAACTCACCTTACTGAAATTTTACTTCTTTGCAAAGTTATGCGCATTGAAGGAAGTTTCATGTTTTAAGTTTACTTATTTTTGAAGTTGTTTCATTCAAATTTTGCATACGCAGGTTTTAATTGTGTCCAAATAAGACAAGATAATTATTTCGTCCCTAAATTATAGAGGGCGCTCGCTACACCCTACACATTTCTACTGTATATAGCTTATCCAAACCTATATGATGTTCACGTCATCAATACAAGGTTACTAGATGACGACGTTTCACACAGTGTTGTCACCTCGTACCTCGTATTTTGACAGTTCTAATAAATTGTAATATTTCTGTATACCATCTAATACGTGCGTAAGTAAATCATCTATATAATATGTCACTTTCCAAACTTTAAACCAAATTACAAATAAACAATCTAGTAACTTTTTGTTGATGATATACAGGTTTCGATAAGCCATATCTACAATACGTTTTTCGTGAATTGAGATTTGCTTTAAATGACCGATTTTTTTTGAAATGGCGGTCTATTTTATCTAAAAAAATGTACTTCATTTATGTCGTTAAAGTAAACTGTTTTGGAGGAAGACGCGTTTGAAGTTAGTCGACTGCAAGTAGCCAAATTTTATCATCTATTTTTTATGACCCATTAAAACCATATAACCAAAAATTAACTAAGCTTTATTAATACACAATTATTGCATCCGTTTATTCATAAATAACAATAATTCTTAATATACAAAATAACATTATGCTCCAAATCAGCGCTGTCTAACATGCGGCCCGCTAACTTATTTTTACGACCTACAACCTTCGGGAAAAAAAATGTTTGCAAAAGAAAAAATGGCCCACGGACTAAGCGTTTAATTTTTTATAGTAAATATTCGAGGTGTTACGCTATTTGACTCGATGCATTTTCGGAAGCCTTTCAAAAAATTTTCTTTCTGGCCGCAAAAAATGAAGGACGAATAAAATTAAATGAAAAATGAAAATTTTTCTGATGTATAAGTAGGTAAACTATTATCATTTTCCGGAACAACTTCAAACGCAAATTTTCTCTAAAAGTCGTGCTCTAACGACATAAATGAAGTATAAGTAATTGTGAAAAGATGAAATTTAAAAAAAATTCTTTCGTAAGGGCCATAACTTTGTTAGGAAACAAAATTGCACTAGGGTTAGTTGACCCAAATCGGTTTATTTTTACCCAAACAAACCGCTGTTAGTTTATGGCACATTTTTTTACTGTTGTTTGAGATTATAAATAATCCTTATTTATCTTTCAAAAGGTACAGTAGAGTGGTGATGGGCTTTCAACGAGATTCCTTGCTTAACTGCTCGAGTGTTGCTCACACACTATAAGGGGTGGTGGTACGTGTGGAGTGGGGCATTGCATTTCTCCTACTACCTACTTGTTTTGACGTAACAACTGGACACACTGTATGCTTAAAAATATATATAGTAAAAGTAGTAAATATACTTACGATATGTTTTAAATTTTCGGCTCCTGTTATCATAAATACCAACACTGATAGATGATAACCGATTTCGATCAACAGCGCTATAATATACATTGTGTAATAAACGATGATGCCTTCATAATACGTGGCGATAACAAAAAATATGTCTAAGATGAAAATTGTCATTGTACCTAATAATTCTAGCAAAACCGATACGTTAATTACATAATTGCCAACTTGAAAAGATCTTATAACAATAATATGTGTATTGGACGTTGCAATCAGTATTTCTTCGAGAGTATTTTTTTGTTCGATAACATGGTACTGGTCGCTGTCACTTTTATTCAGTGCAGTTTTTAAACGATTTTTCATATTATCCAAATAACCCGAAATTATTATTCTAACGATTTCTTTAAAATAATCAAGAGCCAAGTTAAAGATATTATTTACTAATAGATACGAAATTATAGTAACATTTATTACTATGCTGGAGCATTTTGCACTCCAAACGTAATAAAAGAAATACGAAAACGAAAAGGTTAAAAGTATTGTCGTAAGAGAAAATAAATGTCCTCGAAGTTTCAGTATCGATGCCTTGCTTAACAAATTATTTAAACATTGACTTGACCAAAAATCCAAGACGAGCTTAAGCTTTAGAATAACAGACACGACTTTGTCGATACGAGTCACGGTAAATATTACGATTATGGTAGAGCAACAGGAACGAATAATTAAAGTTAAATATATCGTTGCTGTGGGTATGTCGTCCTCCATGTACATCTTATACGACTCGGAACCGAAGTAATAACAAGAAGCAAATAGAAGCAGTAGGCACAATAATATATTTAAGACGATTTTATATCTAACTGCTACAACGGTCATTTCGTTTGCATTATTCGAATGGTCGCAAAATATTTTTAAAGGTAACCCGGTAAGGTCGAAAAAGTACAACAGCGGTTTAATTGGACATATCAAGCAATTTTCCCAGACGTTTTCGGACGAACTCATTTTTTTAGAACTCGGTTCACGTTCACGGCACAAAATTTACGAATATACTGACGTTATATGGAAATAGAACCGTATATTTGTATATGAATAATTTTTATTATTTTGTTTTCACGTCATCAGCGTACTAATCCATAATTATAGGATATTTACCGTCACTTAACCACGTCGGCGTCGGTATCGCGTTGTTTAAAATTTATAAAGTAAATGTTGACATTTTGAATAAAAATTACCGCGATTTGTTGGTTCTCATTGCCATGTATACTAAGTATCTAGTAAAGAATTAATGGGCCATAAGCTAACAGTGGTTTCTTTCAGTGAAAATAAACGAATTTGAGCCAACTCGCCTTAGTGCAATTTTGCTTCTTTGCAAAGTTATGCGCATTGAAGACAGTTTCATATTTTAAGTTTACTTATTTTTGAAGTTGTTTCATTCAAATTTGGCATGCGAGGGTTTTAAATGTGTTCAAATAAGACAAAATAATTATTTTGTCCCTAAATTATAGAGGGCGCTCGCGACACCCTACACATTCTACTGTATATAGCTTATCCAAACCTATATGATGTTCACGTCATCAATACAAGGTTACTAGATGACGACGTTTCACACAGTATTGTCACCTCGTACCTCGTATTTTGATAGTTCTAATAAATTGTGGTCTTTCTTTATGCCATCTATTATGTGCGCAAGTAAATCATCTATAGAATATGTCACTTTCCAAACTTTAAACCGAATTACAAATAAACAATCTAGTAACTTTTTATCGATGACGTGAACATCATATAGGTTTGGATAAGCCATATCTACAATACGTTTTTTGTGAATCGAGATTTGTTTTAACCCGGCTGCACTCCTCAGAAAAACTAAACACTTATACTCCTTCGGGTCATGGTGACCCATACTCTAAAATATGAAATCGCACAAAAATAACTGCAACAGTTGTGCATTATTAACTTTATTTTACTAATACGATGTTGTTTTACTTCAACACTCAAAATGCACTACCCAATTTTATGTTAGAACAATGAAATAAAACAAAATGTTTAAATTATATTACTTGTTACTACTATTTGCGATTTGTGTTTTACACAAATATTTGGTTACATTTACAAGTTATATTAGTTGTGTTATAAGTTTTAGAACAAAATTTACAGTTGTGCTCGTTTGTTTTTGTTGCTTGTCTCAGCTAGAGTTACAACTTGTATCTTCGAATGACGGTTTCCGAATATTTGTCACTATAGCAACAACCTGTTCATTACGAGGAAAATGTTTTCTTGATAAAATATAAGGATTGACAATCAATATTGAAATGCCGATTTGATATCCCGAATTCTTACAATGTAGAATCTAGTTAGACAGGGTGCAACTTTTATAAAACTTTTAGTATTTGCTCTCCCTTGCTGTGGAATTGGATCGAATATCCAAGTTATAGTAACGTCTTTAGATTTGATTGACTGCACCGTTTGTACAATGTCTGACTCCAGCTCATAATAATTGTCTTCACTAGTATGATTCTCTTTCTCAAAGTAAGTTTCATCAGAACTATCGTTTGAATTTGCTAACACGTCTGTGAGCTCCTTAGTACGTGATTTTGCCATTATGTATTGTTATTTTCACAACTTTAGAACACTCGCACTAAAATAAACTGTACTAACTGAACTCTACAACCAACCCTACGAATGTAACTACGCTTTTCATATCACATTCGCTATTTACGATGCAGTAAGTTGCAAGTCTGTATTTGTTTCAACATGCAGAAACTATTTCAGACTTGCTCAGTATTGAACATTATAATTAGATACGCGTTTGATAACAGTAAAATAATCGTATTTGTAAATAAAATAATTGAATAATAAAGTTACATTCACTCTGTAAGTAGGCATATTATAACTTGTTGGTTCTCATTGCCATGTATACTAAGTATCTAATAAAAAATTAATGGGCCATAAGCTAACAGTGGTTTCTTTCAGTGAAAATAAACGAATTTGAGCCAACTCACCTTAGTGCAATTTTGCTTCTTTGCAAAGTTATGCGCATTGAAGGCAGTTTCATATTTTAAGTTTACTTATTGACTAGAAGGATACACGTGTAACAATTACGTTTAAAAAATTGAAAAGGTGTCCCTTAAAAAAAATTCAAACTATGTAATCTCTAATAAACAAGAAACAAATTCATTAAGTATGAAGTATAAATATTAAAAAATACAAAAGTTATTAAAGTTTCAATTCAATTTTGGGTCATATTGACCCGAGGAGTACAGCAGGGTTAAATGACCGATTTTTTTTGAAATGGCGGTCTATTTTATCTAAAAAAATGTACTTCATTTATGTCGTTAAAGTAAACTGTTTTGGAGGAAGGCGCGTTTGAAGTTAGTCAGTACAGTACCGTGGTGATGGGTTTTAAACGAGATTCCTTGCTTAAGGGTGCGTTTGAAGTGTATACTGTGTTGCCTAAAAATTATAATTAGCGTTAACATAATAACAAAAAAAGTATTGACTTTATAAACATTTGCCATTAACAAATATTATTCAGAACAAGTACTACTACCACAGGACAAAATTTGATAATGATATAAAAATTTTCACATTTAGAATTTACATATTTTTTTATAATAAACATATTATTTCTAAACATATTGCCATAAAACTTTGTCAACTTCTTGCGCCAAGTTTTGTGATGTTAAAACTAACAAAAAGTAACTGTTTGAAGGTATAGTTTTTAAAAACCTATGTAAACGGAAATTATCCGGAAATTTCGCGGTTATTTGCAAGAAATTATATTTTTAATTCAGCTTTTGTGTAAAAGGGGGCGTTAGAGTAAGTTAGCAGAATTTTTACCTATTTGTCGTACAGTAATCTACTATGGTAGGTATAAGCGTATCATAACAGTTCAAATTTGTTTTTTTCAGTTTTTTAGTAATTGTAACTTTTTTTTGTTATTTTTTTCGCTAATAGGATTTCTTATACACTCCCGGTCAAAATGATAGCACACGTGTGAAATATTTAGGTTTACATATTTGTACTTGGTATTCGCTAAGGCTGCATTTATGCATGCCGTCGGTCGAGTCGACACGAAGCCGCACAAATTCTAAGGGCACACATAGACACATGAATACGTTTACGTTGCCCTTAGAATTTTACGACTTCGTGCCGTCCTGTGACCGACGGCATGCATAAATGCCTAAATGAGACATATTGTATGTAAACACATTGTAAAATCATAAAAAATTGAAGCACATATAAATTTAAACTTTGTCCTTGATGCTTACCGCAAGCGAAATGATGGCACACTTAAGAAATAATAATATTTATTATACGTAAATTCGAAAATAAAACATACAATTATACTTCTTAGACCCGGTAGAAACGTAAGATATATGTGAAATATAGCTATTCTAAGAATAAACAGATGTCAAAAGTGAGTTTTACAATGTTACTATATTCTCCGAATAGTGCTAACTACAGAATAAATCGTGGTATTTATTAGCTATACCGTCGTTTTTGAACGTATAGCGCGTCCGCTATTCTACGTATAACGCAATATAACTTCACATTTTGTGTGATAGCACGCGTATTGAAACGAACAAAGTTTTGTTATAGTGTCGGTCCGTTTTACTACGAAAAAGTTCGTATATTTGAATTATCAGATAATGATATTGAAGAACTAATTCATCCCAGGGTTAAAAACCCAAAATATTTCGAAAACGATATTTACACTTTTTTTTTATATACCTACACAGTAAAAAATATTTTGTTAATTTCACGACTATTTAACAACATTTTAAATGTTACTTAGTTAGAGTTAAACACAACTGCATTTTTTAGTTAGTTTAGGTAGTTTTATAATTCTACAGCTTTAGCTAAATGTATTAAAAATAGGAGTGGACCTGCTGGAACTAAAAATTGGAGTTAAATTAACAATATATTTTTTACTGTGTAATCATTTCAAACTAACCGGCAGTGTCGTTTCTCTTCTAGAACTATTATCTATTGTGAAAAATACACTCATATAGAATTTTTTATTAGGTTTCATTTGCAAAAAAATACAACTCATAACTTCTCCAACCGATTGAAGTCATGCTCTTTCTTCACAAATAAAATTATTATTGGCATTATGATTTTATGCGACAGGTAAATACCTGCCAAGCTTCTTGTTGTGCCAAACATTAATGGGGCCAGTAAGACCCATTTCACAGTAGCCGGCTGCCGGATAAAAGGCGGCGTGAAAACGATAGCAGGCTGCACGCTACGGAGGACTCAGTAGTACCGTAAGAAAAAATCTTAGAGAGAGGACATTTTTTTCTAAGTAAGACGGAAATATTAGGGTACGACGACTTCGAAGTAACCGTAACCTTGAATTGAGTTGTCGAATAACGGAACGACGCACGTGGTGCAATTTTGCCATCCCCTTCAATACTCTTATTTAGTCATGCAATTTTAAAATGATGGGAATAAAAATTTAGTAATTTGTAGTTAATGTTTACTCGTACAATTAAATGAAATTTCTGTAATAATATGAAATTATAATGCTGATAATAATTTAAGTAATTCGCTTTCTTCTAGAAATGTGATTTCATAATTTGAATAGATATGTCATAAAAACAGTTGTGATATAGATATTGAAACAACAGAAACATAGATTTGAGTAACATATTATGAAGACACGCAAAGAAACAAAAGGAATAAATTACTTATATCTATACTTATGAGCGTGTGGTAGTAGATTTGATAATAATTTACAAAATCACTACCTACAAGGACACTACTACTCATTGAATAAAATCACAACTGCAACTTAAAACGACAATACCTTACCAATATGGTACAGGCGGCGTTTTGGCAGAAACGTAGATATCTGTTCTAGATATCTTCGTCACTGCGTGAACAATAAAATATGACCCATGAAACATTTTTCAGAAATTTTCAAATGTTTTTAAAACTTATTTCATAAATTCCAAAAATAAAAATACAAACAATGGGTTACATTAAATTTGCATTTTATTATCTCTGAGTGGCATATTCCTGCACACTCTGTGATCTATAAGTTCTGGAAGTTGACAATGTTTATAAAAGTAATCTAATTTAGTTTTCATTTTTGTGTTCCAAAATCGTCGTCTTTTTCCACATAATCTATTTTTATTTTATTTACTCCAGTCCAAACAGTCAAAATGCACTTCGTTTTCTGAGTCACACGTAATTGCCCCTGTATTTGAAAATATCAATCATGAAGTTGGTTAATCGTATAACTACCATCCTTTTGGTATTTCCAAAATGTATTTTTTAACGGATGGCTTGCTCCGGTGTAAGATTTACCTTAAAAGTAGCAAAGGGGCATTTAATTTCTACGATACTTTCAGTTTCTTGCTGAATACCATTCGGTGATGCTCCAAGATAAAATTTATTTGGGTCAATAAATAATCTACATGGTTTTCTTTTCGAATTAATGCTTTTTCTAGTTTTTCTTCGCAACATTTTCGTATGTATTTACAGGTTTTAGTGACGGAAAATGTGTTGACAGCGTATTATACAACAAATGTTTTACTGTATTTGCAGTATTTGTGATTTTTTAATTTGCAAATTTTGCAAATAATAATAAACACTTATAAAATACTGTATGGATAACTCTCCAAAAGCGCTATAACAAATCAATAAATATCAAACAAGACCGGTACCTGGCTACGAGATAACTAAGACATCGACAATAATTTTGAAATTCCTTCCAGAAACTACCTTTTTCTACTATTTTTTTTATAAGCGATTAGAGAGTTGTATCTGTGGGTTCAAAGCTTTTGTTATGAAGCTTTTATTATGGTTAATTATGGTTCTAGGAAAATGTTATTTTACCAAAGCGAAATCTGGTTTTGAATAAACATAATAATAATTATTATGTAGTAAATTATCAGATTATCGGTTTTTTGAGTAATTCAGTGTAAAGTTGGATAATGAATAAATATGTATCAGTAATGAGCTCTTGAAAACATGCGATACATATACAATAAAAAAAATAATTCTTTCAAGTCGGTCAAGTTAAATCAACCATCTATTCGACAACAGGGTAAAATGCGAGCCGGTTAGTTTAGGGTCTCTTTTACGATCTTGTGAATACTGACTTAATTCCTGTCATAAATTATCAAACTAAACACTCAATGTTTATCGTAACGAGATAAGCTTTCTATTCTAGGAAGCTGTATTTATTTGTGAGGAGTTATTTTTATTTTGAATAATACACTCTAACGAACAGAAGTTCAAGTTACTAGCAGATACACAAACCTATTGAATGATCGAGTTCGGTTGAGTCCAATACCTAACGAAAGCTTCCATAATTGCTCACTACGAATTTGCACTGGCGTTTTCGAACGCACCCTTAACTGCTGGAGTCTTGCTCACACACTATAAGGGGTGGTGGTACGTGTGGAGTGGGGCATGCATTTCTCCTACTACCTACTTGTTTTGACGTAACAACTGGACTCACTGTATGCTTAAAAATGTATATAGTAGAAGTAATAAATATACTTACGATATGTTTTAAATTTTCGGCTCCTGCAATCATGAATACCAACAATGAAAGATGAAAACCGATTTCGATCGACAGCGCTATAATATACGGTGTGTAATAAACGATGTTGCCTTCATAATACGTAGCGCTAACGAAAAATATGTCCAGAATGAAAATTATCATTGTACTTAATATTTCCTGCAAAACCGATACGTTTGTTACATAATTTCCATTTTTAAAAGCTCTCATTACAATAATATGTGTATTGGACGTTGCGATCAGTATTTCTTCGAGAGTATTTTCTTGCTCGATAGCATGGTATTCGTGCCTGTTACTTTTATTCAGTGCAGTTTTTAAACGATTTTTCATATTATCCAAATAACCCGAAATTATTATTCTAAAGATTTCTTTAAAATAATCAAGAGCCAAGTTGAAGATATTATTTACTAATAGATACAAAATTATAGTAACATTTATTACTATGCTGGAGCGTTTTGCACTCCAAACGTAATAAACGAAATACGAAAACGAAAAGGTTAAAAGTATTGTCGTAAGAGAAAAGACATGCCGTCGAAGTTTCAGTATCGATGGCTTGTTTAACAAATTATTTGAGCATTGCCTTGACCAAAAATCCAAGACGAGCTTAAGCTTTAGAAAAATAGACACGGCTTTGTCGATACGAGTCACAGTAAACATTACGATTATGGTAGAGCAACAGGAACGAATAATTAAAGTTACATATATCGTTGCTGTGGGTATGTCGTCCTCCATGTACATCTTATACGACTCGGAGCCGAAGTAATAACAAGAAGCAAATAGAAGCAATAGGCATAATAATATATTTAAGACGATTTTATATCTAACCGCTACAACGGTCATTTCGTTCGCGTTATTCGAATGGTCGCAAAATATTTTTAAAGGTAACCCGGTAAAGTCGAAGACGTATAACACCGGTTTAATTGGACATATCAAGCAATTTTCCCAGACGTTTTCGAACCAACTCATTTTTTTAGAACTCGGTTCACGTTCACGGCACAAAATTTACGAAGATACTGACGTTATATGGAAATAGAACCGTGTATTTGTATATGAATTATTTTTATTATTCATTTAATTACTCTCATAATTATACGAAATTCACTGTCATTTATCCACGTCGGCGTCGCGTTATTAATAATTTAGAAAATAAATGTTGACATTTTGGATTAAAATCACCGCCATTTATTAGTTCTCATTGTCATGTATATTCGGTATCCAGTAAAGAATTAATGGGCCATAAGCTAACAGTGGTTTCTTTAGGTAAAAATAAACCGATTTGGGTCAATTGATCATAGTGAATTATCGGAATACTTTCAAAAAATTTCTTTCTGGCCGCAAAAATGAAGGACGAATAAATTTAAATGAAAACGAAAGTTTTTCCGATGCAGATAAACTTTTATCATTCTCAGGACTAACTTTAAACGCATTTTTCTACAAAACGGTTTGTTCTGATAACATAAACGAAATATACCTTTTTTGGAGATAATGGACCGCTATTTCAAAAATATTGGTCGTATGAAGAAAATCTCGGGTTGTAATAAAGTTATTGCCGAAACAATAGAATGTGTAGGGTGTTGCGAGTGGCCTCTATAATTTAGGGAAGTAATTAAATCGATGGCGTTTGGCCAAAAGAACATAACTCACACTTTTAGTGATAATGGGTTATTCTAACTATCTTATGCATCTAAGGCAAAGGCATCGTTTGTTAAAATTTAGTAAGAATATTCCGATTTTTTCCATGGAAAATCCAAGCGGCACACTGACGTTATAATGTCGTCAACTATTGGCCATTTGGGGACGAATGGGAACGTCGTAAATGACATATATATGACATCAATATGACGGGTTAATGTCACAACCCAACGACGTCAAATTATGACCAATATAGTACGTTACTTGAGACGTCTAATTGACGCCTAATTTTTTTAAATGGGACGTCGATTTGACGTCCTATTGACGTAATCCTAAGCCATTAATGACGCATCTAAAGGTGAAAAAAATACAAATACATTCAATATAATTATTTTATTACAAAAATGAAGGTAGAAACAAAAAACCTAAATCTAAGAAATTAAACAAAGTATGTTAATATATCAAAGAAGGAACACAAAATTATTTGGATTTACCTACTTAATAACCAAATATCGTTATTATTATTATATACGAGTAATACAATAATATGTTTAAGATAAGATGTAAGCGGTAAATATAATATAAGATATACATTGTGTCCACGAGTTCTGGGATCATTTGATAGAGCCTAAACTAAGCACAATAGAAAAAACTATTTTAGATAAAAGCTTACTGGTTGTAAGAGTCGCACAATGCAAAATTTCACACCAACAAAAGACATCTAAATAAATTAATAAGGAAATGGGGAGTCGCTCACGCCACAAAGATAACCTAGTCACCTAAAAGTTAAAACCTATAGAAATAAGTAGAATTTGTCTGTTTCTTGTTATGCCATGATTTGTAAAATTATTGTAAAAAATATTTTTTCCAGTTTTTTAATTATTTAAAATTATTCGTTTTAACTTTAGGTGGCGATAGGCTGATTAATTCTTCACTTACCGTTAAGAAATTATATCAAAATTTACAATTTAGAAATTTATAACGTGGAACTCACTGCAAAGTAAAACCACTAACCTAACAAAACCGCTGATAGTAAACCAAAGCGTGATCAGTATACACAGTGACATGACACTTTAAAGGAACTAGTTCTAGCCATTGACGTAAACAATTAGAATAAATAACTGGATGTGACTTTACTTACTTCTTTAGTTGTATACTACTGTATTTATAACGTATAGAACTATTACTATTAATCGCATAGACGCGATAGTGCATAATTCCAAAATAGATTGATATATTTTTTAGTTAAAATTTTGGATTAAAACATAAACATGTTAGAAAAAATTACGAATATTTTACGCATTAAATTAACCCTTTAAAACGTCTTTATCTTCACTTTTCCATTAAGGATTCAGGACTTTGGAATGACCAAACAAAGACGTCTCAACGACGTTCTTTAATGACGCCAAATGTTTGTCGTGGAAGTATCGTCGTGTGTACGTCACTTATTGGGTCCAAGACGTCGTCGTCCGAATAATTCCCAATAATTGACGACATTATGACAGCAGTGTGCCGCCTGGGAAAATCTATTTGTATTTCCCCAGGCGGCACACTGACGTCATAATGTCGTCAATTATTGGGAATTATTCGTCGGCGACGTCGTGGATTCAATAAGTGACGTACGCACGACGACACTTTCACGACGAACATTTGACGTCATTAAAGAACGTCGTTGAGACGTCTTTGTTTGGTCATTCCAAAGTCCTGAATCTTTACTGGAAAAACTGAAGTTTTCATGTTACGTTAATTGAATTTGAGAAAATAAAGATGTTTTGAAGCGTTAATTTAAAGCGTAAATTACTCGTAATTTTTTCTAACATTTTTATGTTTTAAACCAAAATTTTAACTAAAAAATATATAAATATATATCGCGTCTATGCGATTAATAGTAATAGTTGTATACGTTATAAATACGCTAGTATACAACTAAACTAGTAAAGGAAACTCGCATTCAGTTATTTATTCTAATTGTGTACGTCAATGGGAAGAACTAGTTCCTTTAAAGTGTCACGCCACTGTGCATACTGATGGCGCTTTGGTTTACCGTCAGCAGTTTTGTTAGGTTAGTGGTTTTACTTTGCAGTAAGTTCCACGTTATAAATTCGTAAATTGTAAATTTTGATATAATTTCTTAACGGTAAGTGAAAAATTAATCAGTCTATCGCCACCTAAAGTTAAAACAAATAATTTTAAATATTTAAATAACTGAAAGAAATATTTTTTACAATAATTTTACAAATCATGGCTTAACAAGAAACAGACAAACTGTACTTATTTCTATAGGTTTTAACCTTTAGGTGACTAGGTTATCTTTGTGGCGTGAGTCACACCCATTTTATTATTAATTTATTTAGATGTCTTTTGTTGGTGCGAAATTTTACATTGTGCGACTCATACAACCAGAAAGCTTTTATCTAAAATAGTTTTTTCTATTGTGCTTAGTTTAGGCTCTATCAAATGATCCCAGAACTCGTGGACACACTGTATATCTTATATTATATTTACCGCTTACATCTTATCTTAAACATATTATTGTATTACTCGTATATAATAATAATAACGATATTTGGTTATTAAGTAGGTAAATCCAAATAATTTTGTGTTCCTTCTTTGATATATTAACATACTTTGTTTAATTTCTTAGATTTAGGTTTTTTGTTTCTACCTTCATTTTTGTAATAAAATAATTATATTGAATGTATTTGTATTTTTTTCACCTTTAGATGCGTCATTAATGGCTTAGGATTACGTCAATAGGACGTCAAATCGATGTCCCATTTAAAAAAATTAGGCGTCAATTAGACGTCTCAAGTAACGTACTATATTGGTCATAATTTGACGTCGTTGGGTTGTGACATTAACCCGTCATATATAAGTCATTTACGACGTCCCCATTGAGCCCCAAACGGCCAATAATTGACGACATTATAACGACAGTGTGCCGCCTGGGTCCGTAAAACGTATCTTCTTATAGGTACGCTACGACACAAAATGTGCTCTCCTGTAAAATATACTTTTTGTGGATTACGCCATTTTGGAAAAACTGCGTCGATACACTCGTCTTATTTGGACACATTTAGAACCCTCTCGATACTAAATTTGAATGAAATAACTTTAAAAATAAGCGAGCAATTGTAAAAAGATGAAATTAAAAAAAAAATTCATCTTTTGAGGCGCATAACCTTGTAAGGAAGCAAACTACTGTATAGTTAAAAAAATTACTCCTATAAATGCAATAAATATAATACATGTTGATACTTACGATATGTTTTAAATGTTCGGCTCCTGCAGTCAAGTATGTCAAAAATGAAAGATGAATACCCATTTCGATCGTCAGTGCTATAATATACGGTGTGTAATAAACGATGTTGCCTTCATAATACGTGGCGCTAACGAAAAATATATCTAGGATCAAAACTATAATTGTACCTAACAATTCTTGCAAAACCGATACGTTTGCCACATAATTGGCATCTTGATAAGCTTTCATGACAATAATATGTGTATTGGACGTTGCAATCAGTATTTCTTCGAGAGTATTTTCTTGTTCGATAACATGGTACTCGTCGCTATCATTTTTATTCAGTGCAGCTTGTAAACGATTTTTTACGTTATTCAAGTAACCCGAAATTATTATTTTAAAGATTTGTATAAAATAATCAAGAACAATATTAAAGATATTATCTACTAATAAATATAAAATTATAGTAACATTTATTACTATGCTGGAGCGTTTTGCACTCCAAACGTAATAAACGAAATACGAAAACGAAAAGGATAAAACCATTGACATAAGAGAAAATATATGCCGTCGAAGTTTCAGTGCCGACGCCTTTTTGAACAAATTATTCGACCCTTTATTTGACCAAAAATCCAAGACGAGCTTAAGTTTTAGAAAAATAGACACGGCTTTGTCGATACGAGTCACAGTAAACATTACGATTGTGGTAGAGCGAAAGGAACGCATAATTAAAGTTACACATATAATTGCTGTGGGTATGTCGTCTGCCATGTACATCTTATACGACTCGGAACCGAAATAATAACAAGAAGTAAATAGAAGCAGTAAACATAATAATATATTTAAGACGATTTTATGTCTAACCGGTACAATGGTCATTTCGTTCGCGTTATTTGAATGGTCGCAAAATATTTTTAAAGGAAACCCGGTAAGGTTGAAAAAGTACAACGCCGGTTTAACTGGACATATCAAACAATCTTCCCAGATGTTTTCGGACGAACTCATTTTTTTTTAAAACTCGGTTCGCGTTCACGGCACAAAATTTCCGAATATACTAGCGTTAATATGGAAATAGAACCGTGTATTTGTATATGAATTATTTTTATTATTTTACTTTCGCGTCATTAGTACACGTATCCATAATTATAGGCAATCCACCGTCATTTAACCACGTCGGCGTCGGTATCGCGTTGTTAAAAATTTATAAAGTAAATGTTGACATTTTGAATTCAAATCAGGGCGATTTGTTCGTTCCCATTTTCATGTAAAATTTTGAAACTTAAATTGGTTCTTGCTTAAATTTTTGTTTTTATTTAGAAAGCTTTGAACATCTATTTTTTTTTTCTTTAATTTTTTGCACACGAGTTCTTCATCACCTAGACGCTAAATATTGTACAAGAATGCGGGAAAAAGGCTACCGAACCAACGAGTTCGTCATCTTACTTTTTTTCCAATATAAATTAAGTACCTAAATCACAGTTAAATGGGTTTACTAGCGAACTTAGAATTAACTAAATTGTTTTTGTATGGGCATTGATTTAATATGCTTTACAATCAATTTTTAATCTAGGTAAATAACATCGCACTCGTTTAAAAATCCGGTAAAAAACAAAGCAAAAAAAATTGCATCGTGCAATTGTCGCCGATGGCTAAATTCGACGATAGTCGCGAACTGTGATTTTCTTTTACGAAAAAAATATCTCTATGATTCTGTATATAGCAAACAGCAGAAAATTATATAAAATTAAAATCTTGTTTAACGGGCCGCCGCTGAAATGGTCACTAGGAAGGCTACTGGAGCTGCAACACGGTGACGACAATCTAATGCGGACAGTGACTGTGAAAATCGCACTACGCCACTTGTTTGAACATTATTACGGGAAACGTGCCTTCACTAAAAATCGTTAGAATTAAAACGAAATACGTGCGTGAGCGCTAGAAGAATCAGTTTTTTAAAAACATTTATTTTTTCAAAGTAGATATATACAACGGCAGATGTTACAGATCTCCACTACAATAAAAGTGTCAAACTTGTATTTTTATAAGTTTACTCATCAACTAGATTTGAATATAGGTACATATACATACAACATGGTGTAATAACTATTAAAGGTAAGATTTGGAGGCGGATATGCGCATATTGTTCGACGTCACTCGTGAGTAAATAAGATCAACAGACACCGTTAGACATTTTCCGAATACCGATTGTGCGGTTACGTTATTTACAAGTATAATAAAACGCAATTTCGGCGTTAAAATTGTTTGCATCTCTCATCATAAACATGAGATGCGCGGTGTTTGATTGCAACTCTGAAAAATAACTGCGATTTTTCTGCTTTCCTCGCGATGAACCTGAATTACAAGGTTACAAGTGGATTCGTTTGTGTTACCGGTTGTTAACACTTCAAGGATTTGTTCGAAACATTTTAAAAATGACGATTGTGAGAGAAATTTGAAATACGAACTATTGAACTTGCCTGAAAGTAGCCTTTTAAATTTCTATACATATTGCAGTAGCAATATTGCAGTATTGTAGTAGCAAGTATGCTACTACTCGCGGATGACGTCACTGTGCGGAGTTGAACGCGTTTAGAACACTCGAATATGTTATCTTTAGTCATAGGTGATAGATACTGAAAGTTGCGCTTCCCATAACGTAATTATAAAGCGTCTCCAACTTAGAATGCGGTACAGGGCCTTATGGAGTATTGTTCTCCTTCGTCAATTTTAGCAGTTTCTCAATCATGCCGTTTCTCTTCCATAAAACAGCGTTGCCAGTTTTATTTTTATGCGATTACACGTATTTTGAATAAAATCTGCTTTTTAAAATTTGCGTTGCGTTATGTCACAATAATTGTTACATCGTGATCAACATCTCGATTTACTTTTTCACCAATTGTTCAAATACTGCGTTCGGTAGTTGAGGTCTTGTGTTGAATATGACAACGCTGTGCTCCGTAAGACCCTGTACTGCATTCTAATGTATCTAATTTTTACATTACCTATTGTAAAACATTCCTATATGTATAGTAAAATTTGCTCAAAAAATCTATTAATACATATAAGTTCGTTTTACAAATTCGTTTTATTGGCGGAAAATTGACGCTTATAGCTACGAGACAACACAAAATGTGCGTTCCTGTAAAATTTACTTTTTGTCGGTTACGCCCTTCTGCTAAACCATCGTAGATGTGATGGTAAACTATAGGTACAACTTACAAATTCCAAAAAGGGTTTTTCTAGAGTACACACGTAACAAGGTCTCACACCTAGTTTCTGGCGTTGCTGGGTTTTAATCAACGTTTCCATCTGCAATTTCGAGCCTTAACAATTATGTGACATCATATGTTCTTAATACAGAACAAATTCGATCGCAATTCCTACCATAATTCTGATTACAATTTTGAATTTCTACAGAAATTGCAACCTCAAAATCTATTTCGTGTCGCGAAAAGTTCATCTCAAATCCCACTTTCTACGACCCTTCGAGACTCCAATCCGATGATAGGTCCAAGTTGATAATAATTTGCACCATCACAGTTATTAAGGTTGTTAAGAGATTTTACTGTTAGTTTTTTAATACGTTCAGTAATGGTCTAAGAATACAAAGCTCCCGATGTTCCTAATCGTCTGTTAGTAGTTTACGCAGGTATGTAGGTACCACTCTGATGCGTTTACCGCGAATAAATTAGTGTCCGTTGGTGACACGTTTTACATATTATGTAGGCACTTAGATGTGAAAAAAATAGTGGTCCAAGAATGCCTACTTGTGGGACACCCGCGCGTATTTTTCTAATACCTACCGAAAAGTGAATTTCGATTCAAATTTCACAAAACTTATTCAACACATAGTAGGTACGTATTACGTGCGAAGCGGGCAGAATGCCCGATGCAACGTCAGCGTTGCTCGTTGCCATTAAGTTAAATTACATTAGGTTAGGCTTGATCATGATAGCGAAAAGAAATGGGCAAAGTTAACATTGCCCTGCTTTGTGAGTTTTGGCCGTAACATCTAGATAGTATACTACGTAAAAGTGACATGCGCTTTATTAACTTACGCTCGTTTTAATATCTTAAATAATGATGTTTTACAACTTTTCTCTATTATGTATTCACTTAAATAAATTACATTTTATGTATAGGTGTGAGTGCTGAGAAATTTTGAAATAGTATAGAAATACACATACGCTTACAATACAATATCAATTGATTAACTCTTTCGTTTCTTGCGAGTAGCGGTTCTTGAACCACTCGATATGAAACTGAATACATACGAACACATACGTGACGACGGTGCCCATCAACTGAAAATAATGCAAAGTTAAAATTTGCTCCTCTTGTCGAAATTACGTACATATAGGTACTATTGTGCGCGGGCCAATTCCCCAGTTGTTGGCGAACGTCCTTTTTTAATTTCTCCCACCACAACGATTTAAGAGTAAGACGAGTAAGACGATTATTAAATTAATAATCGTAATAACTCGGAAATTATTTACTTTGGAAAATATCTTTATTTAGGCTTTTTGTTCCTTTTGATCTCGTCTATCCCTAATTTTTTTTTCGCCACATTAATTCAAAAACGCCCTACATAATAGTTGAAAAACAAAGTAACAATCCTATGACCGACCTAAAGCGGATCGATGTTTAATTTTAAACTTTCAAACTAAAACTTAGTCGCAAAAACTGTGGCGGGAGAAACTAGAAAAGGATGTCCGCCGACCGCTGGGAAATTGACTCGCGCACAATAACACACTTACCGATGCTATTAATGCCATCTCAATAGTGTAAGTGCCAAAAATTAATAGTTCCGGTTTCTGAAGTATCAAACATTTGATCAAGACCTCCACCTGAAATTTTAAATGTTTAACTGTAGCTATGCTTAGAACGTTAAAATGTCTATTATTAAAATTCGATACTTTGAAATATTGATACTGATGTCGAGGTTATTTTATAAATTGAGGTTAATGTATATAATTATCTATATCCGGTTTTCGATAGGTAATGATGTACCTAAATTATTTTTTATCGAATTTCGTAAAGTAAGTATAGCTGGTTCTCCATTTACACTTTTACGTCCAAAATATTAAAAGTTTTAGAGTCACCGAAAGTATTAATTTAATGGTCTATTCCGTGCCATTGCTAAGAATAGATGATTGACCGTGATGTATTTTAAATGGAAATATATAAATCTAAAATCGCAAATTGTGGCTTTCTTATCAATTTCTCCGTGTTGAGCCAATGATAAGCGATCTATCGGATGATTTATCAAATGGTATAAAAATTATAAAACTCGACTAGTATTTTATTTTCCATTTAAGTGGTGCGTAGCCCTTTAGCTTCAAATTTACAAGGGAATAAAGCAAATGAGATGTGGAAATTCTTGACAAGCCATATATCGTTGATTAGGGCTTGACGAGCCGAATATGAAACTAAACTCAAATTTTGCGAAATCTATTTGGACTACGAAGAATAGGCCAAAGAAATTAAGTCCAAAAATTAAATAAAAGTTCCATTAGCTACTTTGCAATTGTCATTGTGGTCAAGTGGATAACACACCTGACTACAGATCTGTGTATCGCGAGTTCAAATCCCAATGCAATTATTTTTTTTATAAATATTTAAACTATGATATAGCCTATCGAAACCTATATGCAATTCACGTCACCAACAAAAAGTTACTAGATTGTTTATTTGTAATTCGGTTTAAACTTTGGAAAGTGACATATTCCATACATAGATGATTTACTTGCGCACATATTATATGGTATACAGAAATAGATACTACAATTTATTAGAACTGTCAAAATACGAGGTACGAGGTGACAGCACTGTGTGAAACGTCATCATCTAGTAACCTTGTATTGATGACATGAACATCAAATAGATTTGGATAAGTTATAACTGTATAAAATAACAATTTAACAATATCTGAAGTGGTAAATATTTCGATTCTTAGAATTATACGTAAAACATTTTTCGCGAACCAAACGTTAATATGTCTTCAATAATGCATACATGCGCAGACAATTCACAAGTTTTAATTAATTAATTAATTAAGAATTAGAAATTTGCAAATTTTTCATAATCTGCTCCTGTCAATTAGGTGAAAATTGATTGTTATACAGTTATCATAGTTTATTTATTAAAAAAAAAAAGTAATTGCATTCGGATTTGAACGAACGAAACAATCAAATATCGTGGTCGATGAGTTGTATCTACTTAGACAGTGTGTCCGGAAAATAATGGGCCCCGTTTGGGGGGAAGTGATAGATATCATCAAAAGAGACTTTTTTCCTAAAGGGCCCTCCTGTCGAGATATAGATTCGTAAAGATGGAGCCCCGAAATCGGTTTTTCTTTATCGATTTTAATTATTTTTGTGCCAGTTTTACCGCAAATAGAGGCACTTGCACATTTGTTAATTTTTCGCTAAATAGTTTATTTAGACACAGTAGAATACAGACGAATAGGTACCTACAATCGACTGTAACATAACTATTAAAGAGGAAATCTTCAATGATTTATTTACTTATTTTCATGACAATTAAATAGACATTTTGTTTTCAAAACTTGCTTAGCTCCAAAAATAAAATCAAATGTACTATTTTCCTACGACCACATTTGAAACTGACACATATCGCATACCTTGATTTTTTAGAAAGCGCCTCGTATCGCAAACTTGTGAAAAATGTCACTTTCCGCACTCGTTGTGTAATACACTATTTTGCAACAATTGAAAACTAATTCTACATGATTATTTATTTATTTTTGTTGTCTAACAAGAAATACAAGCTGATTTCAGGACCACATCTTAAAAAGTCTACATATCTCGATAGAGGGACCCTTTAGAGAAAAAGTTATTCTATACTTTTAATTTTTTTTTGACGAAATCTACCAATTACCAATAGACGAGACTCGCTGTTTTCTGAACACCATGTATATAAGTAATATTATGAAAAACCGTCAGTTAATACATTTAAGCATCAGTAGAAATTTCGCTCACCTGATCTGCTTCGGCCTTGCTGAGCTTACTTACGGGATACTTGTACAAAAATGACAACGCATCACGGGTCTGAAAATAAATTGGAAACTAATTATTGTAATAAAATAAAAACAAGTAACATGTTTTTTCTTTTAATTTGTGTTGTTTGATGATCTTGGGATCGCTGCCCATTGATCACAGTATTTTATTATTTTGTTAGTAGTGCGGGTTAGTATTAATTAACATTCATAAACGCCCAGCGGGATTCGAACCCGCAGTCATGGGTGCGCAAAAAGGCTAATTAAATAACTAGTTCTCTTCGTCACCACGGCTACTAAAACAAGTATAACTAAACTGTACAACAAATACCAGTTAATTTGATAAAATTTACACATATACATAATCTAATTAATACCAATTTTGAGTTTGATATCCCTCTCTTAACTAACTTTTGTCCCCTAAGGTGTAAAAACGCGTAATCTCGAAATAGAACGCCCAAATGTCGATGTGTTAACCTCTCCATACGTGTTTGTATGTATATGAATATTTTTTTTTATTTTACTCTCACGTCATAAGTACACGTAATCATAATTATATGAAATCCATTGTTATTTAGCCACGTCCGCGTCGGCACCGCATTTTAAAAAATTTACAAAATAAATGTTGACATTTTAAATTAAATTCACCGCGGTTTGTTCGTTCTCATTGCCATGTATGTCCAGTAAATAATCGGGCATGCGTCAACAGTGGCGTTTTAGAGTAAAATTAAACCGATTTAGATTAACTGACCTTAGTGCAATTTTGCTTCCTTACAAAGTTCTGCGAATTGAAAGAACTTTCATGTTTTAAATTTAGGTATTTTTTATATTGGCTTTAGGGCCTGACCGACCCTCGGCCAGATCCTAGTGTTAATAGTATTAACACGTTAAGTGTTAATTTAACAGTATAACATACACGGTTGCGGCGGGATTCGAACCCGCAGCCGTGATTACACTAGAAGGCTTAGTCTAGCAACTAGCGCTTTGGGCCACCACGGCTTCAAATTTCGGTACTTATTTTTGACGTTATTTTAAGTGAAAAGATGAAATTAAAGAAAAACTTCTTTCAAGGCACATAATCTTCTAAGGAAAGTACCTATACTTAAAAATCTACTCCTATAAAAGTAATAAATACAATATATATAGGTACTTACGATATAATTTAAATTGTCGGCTCCTGCAGTCAAATATATCAAAAATGACAGATGAATGCCCATTTCGATCGCCAGTGCTATAATATACGGTGTGTAATAAACGATGTTGCCTTCATAATACGTGGCGCTAACGAAAAATATATCTAAGATCAAAACTGTCATTGTACCTATTAATTCTTGCAAAACCGATACGTTTCCCACATAATTGCCATCTTGAAAAGCTTTCATGACCATAATATGTGTATTGGACATTGCAATCAGTATTTCTTCGAGAGTATTTTCTTGTTCGATAACATGGTACTCGTCGCTATAATTTTTATTCAGTGCAGCTTTTAAACGATTTTTTATGTTATCCGAGTAAGCCGAAATTATTATTTTAAAGATTTGTATAAAATAATCAATAATAATGTTAAAGATGTTATCTACTAACAAATACAAGATTATAGTAACATTTATTACTATGCTGGAGCGTTTTGCACTCCAAACGTAATAAACGAAATACGAAAACGAAAAGGATAAAACCATTGACATAATAGAAAATATATGCCGTCGAAGTTTCAGTACCGACGTCTTTTTGAACAAATTATTCGACCCTTGACTTGACCAAAAATCTAAGACGAGCTTAAGCTTTCGAAAAATAGATACGGCTTTGTCTATACGAGTCACAGTAAACAGTACGATTGTGGTAGAGCGAAAGGAACGAGTAATTAAAGTTACACAAATAATTGCTGTGGGTATATCGCCTTCCATGTACATCTTATACGACTCGGAACCGAAGTAATAACAAGAAGCGAATAGAAGCAGTAAACATAATAATATATTTAAGACGATTTTATGTTTAACCGCTACAACGGTCATTTCGTTCGCGTTATTTGAATGGTCGCAAGACATTTTTAAAGGAAATCCGGTAAGGTCGAGGAAGTATAACACCGGTTTAATTGGACATATCAAACAATCTTCTCCGACGTTTTCGGACGAACTCATTATTTTTTTTTAGAACTCGGTTCGCGTTCACGGCACAAAATTTTCCAATATACTGACGTTATATGGAAATAGAATCGTGTGTTTGTATATGAATAATTTTTATTATTTTACTTTCGTGTCATTAATATCTCATTTAGCCACGTCGGCGTCTGTGTCGCGTTTGTTAAACATTTATAAAGTAAATGTTGACATTTTGAATTAAAATCAGCGCGATTTGTTCGTCCTCTTTGTCATGTAAAATTTGTAAACTTAAATTGATTCTTGCTTAAATATTTGAACTTTATTTAGAAAGCTTTGAATGTCTATTATTGTTTCTTTTTTAATTTTTTGCGCACGAATTCTTCATCGCCTAGACGTTAAATATTGTACAAGAATGCGGGAAAAAGACTACCGAACCAAGGAGTTCGTTACCTAAATTATAGTTAAATAGGTTTATCAGCTAACTTACGATTAGCTAAATTGTTTTTTGTATGGGCATCGATTGAATATGATTAAATATACATTAGAATCGATTTTGAACAGGTAAATACAATCGAATTCCTTTAAAAATCACGGAAATGTCAAAGCAAAAAATCGTATTTCCGCGTAAAAAAAATCCGCGTATTGTTTCAATTTGCATACGTGCAATTACTGCAGTTATCGCCGTTGTCTAAATTCGACGGTAATCGTGAACTGTGATTTTCTTTTATCGAAACAAATATCTCTATGATTTATAAAGCAAACATCAAAAAATTGTATGAAACTGAAATCCAGTTTAACGGGAGAAGCGGAAGAAATAATCAGTATAAGTGGATCTAGTTTAACTGGCCGCGGTCATCTCGTCGCCGTTCATTTCGCCGCGAGAGGCAAATTTTCGATTTATTAAAATCATACAAACAGTTATTTTAAATGCGTTTTTATGTATTCATCAGTGTAGGATAATTGAATACCAAAATCGTAAAATTTTGATTTTTGTTGCAAAAGGTGCTATGATAGTTTTAGAATAAACTGCAAAAGTGCCAAGTGCCAATTCCTATTCGTTAGCGAGCTGTGGCTTTATCTTGGCGTTTCAGTGAGAAAGTGTGTATCGCGTTCAGTATGAAAGGTGCCAAGTGCCATTGTATTAGTATTACAGTAGTGCATATAGTGCAAAATCTTGTAATAATATACCCGTATTAAAAAGAGGAAAAACTGTTGCAAATATAAGAGGAGACTTTTAAAGACAGCACCGAGAAAGTTAATCAGTGCTGAGAAGAAAGCCAACCTTTTAAGACCACTTCCCTATCTGAAGAAAAAAGAACAGACTTTTCTATAATACACATAATATTACCCAGTAAATGTTTTACTATGTCGTATCTCTTAATTATTTTTTTTTATTCAACGTGTTTTTTCGATTTTTACTTTACTTTTTTGAGATAAGATCCTAAAATGTATTTAAGGCACTTAGGCATTTTCTCACTTTTGCACATGTAGCAGTTAGCAAATTTGACGATTTTTGTTTGTAACTGCAAACTGTGTTCGCTAATTAAATATTTTATTTAACCACACTGCATCCGCCGCACAATTTGTCAATTTTCGTCGTATGTAAGAAAAAGTTTTATAAAATACAGCTTTTAGGATGTTTTTTTTTCGCAATAACTTTTTTTCATATTTTTGACACTTGGCACCTTTCTACATTATGGTCTTCAATTTTAAAATCAGCCTTTTTACAAAAAGCCTAATTTTTTTACAAAACGCCGCCTTATTGTCGAAAAAAACATGTGTATCTCAAATTGGCTGATAAATCGTAGCCTTTTTATAATAAAACCTCTAGTCTTTTGTAATTGAAGCGTTTAAAAACAAAAATGCTGCTGTCTTTTAACCATTTTGTATGAAATTCAATGAAAACTAGGAATTTCAAAAATAACTAAAACGTTTGGTTATTATGCATAAAAACTAAGGAGATTAACCTTTCTTTCAACTTTAACCTAACCCCGTGTGCACTGTCTTAAATACATAATTGTCTGTCGCTAAATTTGGATATTAGCGGTAACATTGAGAGTACATATGTATGTATATGTGATCGATATACACTAATGAATACATCAAAATGCATTTAAAACAACTGCTCGTATAATTTTAATAAACCGAAAATTTACCTCTCGCGGCGAGTTGATACGGCGCGGCGACTAGATGACCGCGGCGAGTTGAACTAGACCCAGTGTAGGTATTGTATATACGTTAGCTACCAATAGTCCTCGTCTCCATTTTGCCACCGCTGAAATGATCACTAGTAAGGTTTACTGGAGCTGCACCACGGTGACGATAATCTAATGCGGTCAGTGACGGTGAAAACCGCACTACACCACTAGATACCTGATACCTGTCTATATCTTGTTTGAGCATGATTACAGGGATCACGCCTTCGCTAAAAATCGTTAAAAATTAAATCGAAATATGTGTGTGAGCGCTAAAAAAATTCGTTTTTTAAAAATGTTTATTTTTCCAAAGTAAGTACATACAACGGCAGATGTTATAGATACGAAGTGGCTACCACAGTAGAAGTGACAAAGAAATGGTTTTCCCTGTATTTTTATAAGTTCACTTATCAATTAAATTTGAATATACATACTTACATTCATAGGTAATAGATATTGAAAGGTGCGCTTCCCATAACGTAACTATAGAGCGTTTCAACCTTAGAATGCGACACAGGACCTTATGAAGTATTTGTCAATTTCAGCAGTTTCTCAATCGCCGTCGTTCGTCCATAAAACAGCGTTGCCAGTTTTATTGTTACGAGGTTAGACGTGTTTTGAATAAACTCTGCTTTTTAACATTTCCATTGCGTTATGTTACAATAATTGTTACATCGCGATCGACATTTCGATTTACTTTTTCACCAATTTACGTTCAATAATTGAGGACTTGCGCTCAATATTACAACCGTATGTACTGCATACTAAGGTTGAGACACTCTATACTAAGCATCTAATTTTTGCATTATTATAATACATTCCTATATGTATAGTGCAACGTGCTCAAAAAATCTATTAATACATATAGTATAAGTTCGTTTTACAAATTCGTTTTGTTGCGGGAAAATTGTCTCGCTTCTTCGATGACGCCGATGTGCTGTTTCGACCACAAAGTATGAGACTGTATGGCTACCAACGCGTACGTCAAGATGGCGCCTAACACCTAGAAAAATGTTGAAGTTATATACTGATGTTGATGCGATGGTACAACTTACAGATGTCAACAAGGGTTTCCCGAGAGTACACGTGTGACAAGGGCGTACGGTCGGTTTCCGGAGTAGCAGGGTTTTAATTAACGTTTCCATCTGCAATTTCGAGACTTAATAATTATCTATAGATACTCGTTACTTCGTTTGGAATTTAAAGTGATTTGTGGAAACTTTTCCGAAAAACTCGGAACGTTATTTAGCGTCATATACCCGATTCTCGAAAAAGCTTCGTGTTCGAGCTACGAACGAAAATATTGTCCGTCTTTTTTTATCCAGTTCTTTGATTTCGACAAGACGAAGCACCGCCCAATTATACATAATTCCGATGAACAGATCGAAACGTCAAGACACAATTCATCTGGACTGCGTTGAAAAGATTAAACGTTCGTACCTATTTGTAAGAATTTACAAAATTTGTGCCAAACGGCATTGAATTTCAACTGATAACGTTCAGTCGTAGCCTAAGATATAGAGGGCGGTGTTAAAATGTATCGACGTTTCTTGTAGATGAAGTGCGATGAGTTTTAAAAAGTGTAAAAAATGAAGTGTTGTTAAGTATATAAGTATAAGTTAAGTATTAGCTTAATAAGCTGCGTGAACTACGTAGTCGTTTTCTGAATAGACACCAACGATTCGCACTGTAGTCCATAAGTACTTGGTAGAGCGTGGTTTCGATAAATGAAATACTAGGCTTTCGTTGCGATGATTAAAGTGGCTTTTTGTTGAGGCATTTTAGTGTACAAGCGAACGGCAGTGCGATGTAATGTGGGATTTCGATGTGCAAAATTTGGTCAGTGAAATACCTCTCGTGTCGCCATGATGTTACGGCGGTTAGAATCGCTCAAAGATACAGTGGCGGACATATAAATAGCCGCACCCCATAGACAAAGTTTCCATTGCCGATTTGCCCTGGGTTTTCAAACTTGGGGAAAAACTACGACAACTAGCAAATGTAGAATTTATCGGGGAACAAGATGATAATGTTCACGTTCCATCCAGGACCCATAGTGCCGACTACAAATGTAACACGTCCGGCCGACTCATATTCGGCGCGGACATATAAATACCCGCACCCGGAACTCTCCTGTTTTATGAACGAAAATTTTTACTTAATGAACGGAAAACAACAGTTTGCGTGCAGTAATAACCTAATACTTAGTAGGAAACCCTTTGCTGGCAATAACAGATTGACAACGACGTTGCATGGAGTCGACCAGTTTCGTGCAGCCGATAACGGGGATGTTGTGCCAGGCTTCCTCGATCGTGGACGCTAGTTCGTTCAGGTTCTTCGGTTTCTTGGCCTGCACCACTTTTTCTACATCATTCCACAGGTTCTCGATCGGGTTTAAATCCGGGCTCTGCGCTGGCCACTCCAGAAGGCGCCACTTGTTCTTCTGGAACCAGGCCTTCGCGATCTTGCAAGTGTGCTTCGATGAATCGGACCGACTCCGGACCTCCGAAAGTCACCCCACCATAACAGAGACGCCGCCATGCTTCACTGTGACTTTGGTGCAGTGTGGATCGAATTCTTCACCCACGTGCCGTCGTACATACGTTTTTCCGTCTGATCCTAGTCGATTGAACTTGGATTCATCCGTAAACAGCACTTTGGCTCAGTCTTCGGCTTGCCAGTCGACGTGCTTCTTGGCTTCTTGGACACAAGTGGCTTCTTGCGGGCAATGCGTCCCATCAGTCCAGTTTGGTTTAGACGTCGTCTAACAGTCCGCACGGTGATGTTGAAGCCAGGAGAACCGCTTAACTCCTTGTGGATGTCCACAGCGGTCTTCTTTCTGTCGGCTTCAGGGATCCTAACGATCTTCCTGTCGACGCGGACGGTGGTTTTACGTGGCCTGGGCTTCCGCACAGGATTGATCGGATTTCCACCATTCTTCTGCAACGTTTTCACAGCGTTTCGCACGGCCTTTGCAGAAATTTCCAGTTTATTTCCAATTTTTCTCATGGAAATACCTTCATTATTCAGAGCGTCGATGCAAGCACGCAGTTGCGGCGCGATATGCTTACCTATTCCCCATGTTCTAGATGTTTTGAGTACCAGATTAATAACAGAACTACCAGAACATACAAAATAACACGGTATCACGCAAATAATTCAGTCAAAAACGCGCAGAAAACAGGAGAATTCCGGGTGCGGCTATTTATATGTCCGCGCCGAATCTGAGTCGGCCGAACGTGTTACATTTGTAGTCGGCACTATGGGTCCTGGACGGAAAGTGAACATTATCATCTTGTTCCCCGATAAATTCTACATTTGCTAGTTGTCGTAGTTTTTGCCCAAGTTTGAAAACCCAGGGCAAATCGGCAATGGAAACTGTGTCTATAGGGTGCGGCTATTTATATGTCCACCACTGTATCTATGTACGCGATCAGCAGGTGTCGTAATAATCAACATACCGTTGATCGACTCGAGGTCGTCTCAAAATCAACAACAATTTCGACGCCGACACGTCAGGCTACAACGCCGTAACGAGGGCGCAACTAGTTTTGAGACTATTTTTGGGTTAGGGGCGTGCAAGTTAGACACTTGCCACGGGCGTTTCATATCCTCGTTACGGCGGTAACGAGCTGCGCAGAAATAAAGCTTAAACGATCGATTCGTTAATTAGGAAACGTTCGGGCATTAAAGCGGAATTCGTCCAAAAACCACGCGGATTTTTGTAGTCGAAGATGATCATGCAACTTATTGTTTAAATAAACCTTTTGCACTCCAAATGCCAATTGGTGCCGCAATTACGATGTTGCGGAAATATAAATATACACGTCGCTGTAGCGACGCCAACGGATAAAAAAATACGGCTTTTGCGGCGTCCAAGTCAAGTCACTCGCAAAGTATTTTTCACGTTAAAAATGTCCGATTAACGGTTAGCTCGATGCGACGGAATTTTTAAATTAAATTAAATTACGAATCAACTCACCTGAGCCGCCGCCGACGTACTTAATTTACTGATAGGGTACTTGAATAAAAACGACAACAAGTCTTCGTTCTGAAATTAAAATTAGGTACATGTCACGTTATTATGAACTCGATACGTATTGCTAGTAGATTAATTTTGTAGCACTACAGGGTGGTCCAGATTGTTTGCCCTATAGTACATTAAAACGGGTCGTGCTTCTAAAGATTCGTTAATTTAAAGTATACTATTATGGTACTTTTTTTCGAATAAGTTGAGCTATTCTTTGCATAATTTCGGTTTCAAAAATTTCCGTAGGCGGTGTCTTTCACGTATCAAATGAAACAGTGTTTCGTTAAAAAACGCTTTTCGATTTACGCTTCTGAGATAACGTTAATTGATTTGAAGCCGAGGTCGCGAGCACTTATTGTTTACTTTAAAAACAGCTTTATCGATCATCGATTGAAATCTTCGAAGTACTTACTCGTTCGTCTTTTCTGAATCATTCATGAATAATTGCCGTCATTGCGCCAAATGACTAATAACCGCTTAATGTTACTAATTCGTAATAAATCGAATGCAAGTAAATTATCTCACAAAATCGATAGGTACAGTGGCCGCCATAAAAAAAAATGAGGCACGTCTTGAAGTAGATTTTAACGAATGTTTGGTGGCGTGAAGCGGAGTACTTGACAGTAAGTGAGGCACCTAACCTATAAATTTTATTTTAACGTTAGCGATGGTTGATTAAAAATTGTCGAATTGTTGGATGTCATCGTTGTCGGGGGATGTACTTTAAGTTTTAAAATCAGTGTTACATTGTACAAAATTTGGTGCCCCATTTTCCATGGCGCCCACTATACTTACAAAAATAAAATGGACCACCTGATGTGTAAAAAATAAATAAAATACCGTTAATTTCTTATTAAACACTTACCAGATGTAGAAGGATATCGCATTCGTTAAATATATATGTTATTATTAGAAGGATAAAGCTTAATTCGATTAGGAACGCTACTATGTAAGGCTTATAATAATCGAAGTTACTGTCGAAGTATGCGGAGCATATAAAAAATACGTTAAAAATTAAGATTGCCGTGACCGTCATTATACCGTGCAATACGGCGGTTTCCATTAACCTATTGAAATCTTTAAAAATTTTTACCGTTTTGTTATGCACAATCGTCGTTAAAGTCAAAATTTCTTCAATGCCATCTTGTTTTTTCGCATATCCATTTTGTCTTATATAATAAATATCTCTTCCCGTAATTTTCTTATTAGAAAAGTATTGTAAATCGTTTTTAGTATTTCGAAAATAAACCGACATTATATTATTACATAATTCTTTGACGTATTCGAATGCCAGCAAAATCGTCAAAATTGCACATAGACGTACGCTCATCGCGAAACACATAAATACAGAAAAATATGAACTATTTGCGAGCAAATATATAAAATACATTAACGTCGCGCAAATACCTGCAGAGAAAATAAGAATCAATCGCCTTTGTATACTCACTAACGCCGATTTGTTTAACAATTTTACGTGTCTACGAACATACCAAAAATCCAATATCATTTTTATTCTTCGTATAGATGACGGTGCAATTTTAATGCGTAACATACTGAGGAACACCAAGCCCCCAATTTGCAAATAATTCAAAGAATTGATTAAGTTCATGGTTCCCATAAGTACGTCGTCGTTTTTATACTCTTTTATCGCTACAAATCCGCAATAGCAAACGCAATATAAAAATAATATAGAAATTAATGCAACGTGTATTAGCTTCGATTTCAAAACGTCGACGTACACGTCGTTTTTATTATTCGAATGATTGCACTTTAGACTTAAGCCAAGAAACCCCACCAATTCATAATACGAAAGCACCAGATTAATTGGACAAATGATGCAATTTTCGTAGATTTCGGTATAATACGGTGCCATTTTCTAAGTTGCGTGCGGATCACGTAAACCTTCGACGCGAACACTAAACCGTTTACGAATCGAAGAACTAATCGTAAACTACTTATAATGGTAGATAATGATGATTCGTTCATCGAAGTCAATCGACACTAGGCAGTTTTAATATTATTACCTACCTATACTATACCGGGTGATTCCAAAATGACGCACCAACTCCTCGGTGCGTTGTAGAAGATTGTCAATCGACGCGAGTCTAGAATCGGGTGTATTCGACGTATGACAGGTTATCCAGAATCGGCCAAGGTCGTTAAAGTAAAAATCCCTACACGTTGTTACCGTACGCGCGTCAAAGTACTTACGATGGTCGACACAGTTTCCACGTACTTACGGAAATACAAATCTGATTTTTCTGATGGAAAAAATCGAAATGTTGTTTCCAAATTTTACCAAATTATATGTCTTTGCCTTAGATGCATACGATAGTCGGAACATTTTCAAAAAAAGTGGCGCTCAAGATGTTCTGCCAAAACGCCATCGATATAAACAAATTAAAAAAAAAACTCACCAACGATAAGATTGGCCCAAAAAAGGAATTCAAAATTAAATCGTAATTTTAAGGTAAACGTACATTATTCCGGGGCGCAGCTGGTAACATCGCAGCGCAACCAATTGTTGGGGTACGTTTCAAATGAGTCAATGCCGGGATCTCTGTTGCGTGACAACAATTGGTTGCGGAGTTTTGCGCTGCGCCCCGGAATAATACACGATTACTTTTACGCGCTAAAACGGATACACATTACTTGCGACGTAGCACGCCGCACACTACAACGTTGCCACTACGCATCTACACTTCGTTAAAGTTTACAATTTTATGATATTTCCGCTTGAAGAAGAAGAGGACAAGACGCAGAAGCAAGTGAGTCACGATAACGCAGCTTTAGCACACGTTGGCGGGCTCATTCAATATGCGGAGGAACAAGGACGATGTAAAAAAAACTTCAATCGCAAATAAAGAAGAGGCGTTTTAACACAAAAAAAAAACGAAAACGGTTGACCGATTATTTTTTTTGTAAAAGTAAACCAACAAACTTGTAAGTACAGAAAACTACTGTATATTAAATCATAATTGTATGTGTAATAAAAATTGTTCAAAAGTTCAAAAATTGTTTTTCGGTCATTTTGCGGATTATCGACGATTGCCGCGCGATCACCCAATTCGGCGGATAATCGAAAGTTTATTGTACGTGTACAAAATGTATCCAACATTTTCGTTGAAATATTACATTTAAAGCATTGTCGTAAACGTTTTATACTCGTACAACATATGTTGATAGATACACTTCGTCCAAACCTATATGCAATTCACGTCATCAATGAAAGGTTACTAGATGATGACGTTTCACACAGTGCTGTCACCTCGTATCTCGTATTTTGACAGTTCTAATAAATTGTAGTCTTTCTTTATACCATTTAATATGTGCGCAGGTAAATCATCTATAGAATATGTCACTTTCCAAACTTTAAATCGAATTACAAATAAACAATCTAGTAACTTTTTATTGATGACGTAAATTGCATATAGATTTGGATAGGCCATATGTAAAATTATGAGCTGGATATTATCTAAGAGCGCACGTGTTTATCGTTAAGCTTACGTAACGTCGCGTCGTACAGCGATTCATTCGGACAGACATTCATGTATAAAAACCCTTATCTGTATTAGTCGATAGGTTTGTAGAATTGCGGCGATTGTTTGAATTTTACTTAAATCGTTTTTATTGTGTTGGTTTGTAAGATTTATTTGCTCGCGATCAGTACTTTCCGAGAGTTCTTTGATGAACGTCGTGCGCGTCGACGTCGTTGTGGGTTAGGTTTCGTTCGTTTCTTGCTTTTCAGCGTTCATTTAACTAAATACATTATTTTATTCCTGTTTTAATGCATTTTGCGGTGTTTTAAACGAATTCTCTTCGGATTTTCCTATTTTAAAGAGGTAAAATCGGTTCTATTTGCTCTCTCGTTTAAAATTATACGTGGCAGCTAGGTTTGGAGCTTTGGAGTTTTGGGGAAACGCATTTTAAAAATCACGCAAGTCTACGTATTTTAAATTTTAATTCTAAACGAACGTGACGGTGTCGGATTTAAATGAATTTGTTTAGTTCTGAGGTATGTGATATACGGGGTGATTTTTAACGTAAGGGCGAAACCGAAAGAGCAGATAGGTTAATATTCATGATATTCCAATGATTCGTGTGGATTTTCGTGAAAAATTTTACGACTGAAATGAATATTAGTAAAACGCCGACACTTCCGGCGCCATCTTGGATTTTATTCGCGGTTTAATTGGGTCGATTAATTAAATCCGCGAGTTGATTCGCGGTTTCATCCGCGGATTGACCTAATTACGTGTGATTAGATCGCGATTCCGCGAATTTGCGGTTTTCATCCGTGCATTACTTTGATTAGCGGCGATTTTGCGGATTAACCCGCAATTTCAAGGTTTAATCTGCGGATTATTTTGATTCCGCGATATCGATCAAAGCGCGGAATCAAAATAAACCGCGGATTCTTAAAAAATAATATTTAGGAATAAAACCGGAATTTAATTTTCATTCAAAATATTTCCCACTCCTAATACATCTTGTTAATATAAATCTCGATAACGTCGCAAACGTGTCGCGTGAACGGTACTCGAAAGGGTTACCATCGAGTACCATTATACTTACGATTTTTTGCATCGGAAACGTTTGCCGTGAATTATTTTCCTGCGTTAAATAAGAGAATCCCGCAGGACATAGGGTATTTGAACTAAAATAAAACCTGACAGCACATTGACTGCCAGTGTGAAACGACCTCGATATAGCGGCACTCGGATATCCGAATTTTATCAAAAGTCTGCGACCACACGACTTTCACAAACTGACGATGGGCTTTGTTCATCCTAAAATGATCAACGTTAATTGGCTGCATTCAAAAGAGCACAAGTCCAAAAAATGTTTTCTTGTGCGACGTCTTTTTTGAATGAATACCTACTAAAGTGCAAGACTGAAACTGATTGTGCCTTTTATAGGCCTTTTGCACGCGGCCAGTTCAGTCTCCGTTTAAAACTGACTAAACTGAAAAGGCCACCTAACATTTTTTTCCGTGGGCCCCGCGCCGATTAAGACATTGAACCAACGATCTACGGGGTGTTTTTGACGAAATAAAAGTCGTACTACACCGGAACAAATTAATGTTTTTTATTATTATTATTATTGTTCTAACAGTCTAACATCACATAAGTAGCATTTTACATTTTCACTTTGATTTATGCTTATTATTAAGTTTACTTCGATAACATTAGTATATAAGAAGTACAAAAACTATCCCTACTGGTTCATGAAAATATTCTCAGGATTCTTATTTATTCTATGTATATATGTTAAATACGAATCACTTATTTGGCCCTGACTATTTAAAAAAATAGCAAACTTCAATTTATTACGAATCGGAAATGTATCGGAGAAACGTTAAAAAAATGGTGTTATTATTACTAGAGGCTTACTAGAGGGTGGCGCGCCATTCTTCCTGTATCGATTACTTACTCTTACCTAATAACAACCCCCACAAGTACATATCTAATAATAGATTAACACCACACCGTTAAGCTACAATTTTAAATTAAAAAAAAAACCTAAGTTACACAGTCGGCACTGAAATTTTCAACTATCGTTATATTAGAAAAGATAAACTCCCATTAATAACATCATTACCTACGTCTAGCTGGAAATTCAACTACATAACAAACATCTCATAATAGTTTACACGTTACAGGCACAATAATGATGCTCAAATTTGAACTCTATTTCTGTTTTAAGTCGAACAAATCGCCGGAATCACGTTTAACGTTTATTGTTTACATTTATATGGTGAATATTAGGGAAGCGCTAAGTGTTGTGAAGATCGCGCGCGAAGCGGTCGCGTCGGTTTGCGATTGCTAAGTGTCGATGGGGTTCGTGCCGGTCTCGACGGCGGGCCATTTTCGATCTCGAGCTCGTTTGGTATTTCTGCGCCGAGAGAAAAATTACGAAGGCACCATTGACCTTTTTATTCGTCCAGATCAATTCAATTTTCCGATTTATTCCGATTAAATTAAATCCGTTTCGTAGCAACTAAATCTCCTTCGGCAAGCGCCACGAGAGTTGACCGAAGAACGAAGTGGAAGCTCGTGATAATCATCGCGCGTTTTCGTGAAAAATTGAACACTTTCCACGTCGACAATGACACAAACAAAACCAAAACACCGAAGACGATATTGATAAAAAACCAAAACTGTCGAAAACCTTAATGAAAAGGAAGACCTTTTTATCGTAAAATTATGGAAGATGTGGATCTTGAGCAACTGCAACTGCATATGGTAAAACAAAAACAAACAAAATGTATGTCCGGTTTTATCCGAAACGTCTTTAGAAATACTCCATCGACATCGAAACGGCCCGTGCGTACTAGATACCGACGATAAACAATACTAAAAAATTAAAAGCAAAAGCTTACTTACACATACTGCACACTTACAGAAAGTAGAGATAGTAGCATCATTAATACTAATGTAAGAGGCTATAGAGATCACCTTTGAATATTAAGTGTTACACATTAACGTTACAACATTAGGATACAAAATTATGAAAAAATATTCTACAGACTAACGATCTAATCGGTAAATGATTGGAAGTATTGAGGTTATTACATCTCTCTATGATTTTTACGCATTTACATTGTATAAATGTGATTGTTTTACAGTACCGTGACTTGTTTCCCACCGTAAAATAATCGGTCGTCGTCGCGTCGTTCAAGATAGGTTCTTCTCGTGTCAGTCGCGTCTCTCCTTGACTACTTAATTATTAGGTACACAAAATCTACTTACGCTTTATACATTTAGAATACAAGCATCTCACTTTTGAATTATTAATTTTTTTTTAATCAACAACGGATACGTCTAGTACCTGAATTGCAACTAACTTAAAACCGTATCTATCTCTTTTTGATATTAGAAACAACGCAATGGGAACAATGCACCGATAATAACAATGAACAAGAAATAACAACAAGGGAGATGTCCTAGAACAACAAGAAGGAGACTCGAGTGCGTCTCGAGTCTCCTTTGTTGCGCCGGGACATCCCCAACTGTCATAAGCTCTGGTCCTGTCCTGTGGCTCCTCCACCCTTATTGTCCCCCGAGCCGCCTCCGCCGCTGGAAGAGCGTCCTTCTCCACCCGAACCGCGCCCATTGGCTCCGCTTCCGCCACGAAACTCCAGTTTATACTGCAAACGTTAAACTGAAATTAGTCGATTTCACGAAACTAGTGTTCAAACAGATAGATACTATTAGTAAGTAGCATTAATGAGGAGATGGGGGAAAGAAGGTAGCATTAGTGAACGTCACTCTTAAAAGTAATTATTGCGATCGTTTCTCGATTCGTCGTTTATCGACATGAAGCGTTAGCCCCGATTAATCATGACACTCTCCAATAACTACCACTCGTTTAAAAGCAACCAAATTAACGCTAACAATTTACAGGCAGTTAATCTATTTCTTGCCTTATTCAGAGACATTAAAAGTTCTGGACACGGTATCGGTAAATAGTACTACAAAACAAAAACAACAGCATTAGTCGGTGTCATTATCAGCACAGATCCAAAAAATTTCCCCAAACGACATACTATAAAATCGGACGTGTGCTATCGTGGAAGTGTGGCATATTCTCCGAACACGCACAGCCTATTCAGGGCCTGCGGGCTAAGTTGTAAAGGTAAATGTCTACCGTCCAGAGACACGCACGGGAACCTCACCCTCTGAGGCATCGACAATCCATACTGTCACATTTAATCGGGAACTGTTTTTAAAAAATAGACTACTGCTAACGTTATGGAATTACCTTTGTGGCGCACTCGAAGCACGTCGTGACAACCTTAGAAATGACGTTCATGAGGTTCTTCGTCTCCTGTATGACGTTGTCCACTTTCGTAAAGGTCGCCGCCTTGCCGACGGTGTGATCTTTCACCGTAAACTGCAACCGCTGCACGAACGTTGGAACTTTATCTAAATGTTCGAGCAACTCCTTTTATTTGAACCGCCGGGCACCTAACGGAAAGATTTCCCCACCGTCATCGTTTGCTTCCGTCAAGGAAACAATTATACATTACCTGATAACTGAACTGTCTTATGACTTTATACAGTCTGTTCGCTTCTTCCGCAAAGTACTCCGCCTGCGTGAACAGGTCCTGCGTCGTTTTCAGCGAACCCTCGCCCTTCGTAAACTGATACATGGAGAACGCCATCGACGACATGTTCTTCGCCCTCTTGACTATGTCGTTGTTCTCCTGAAAACGTCAGACGATAATGTACATTTTAAAAGTAACGTTTCCGACTCTCACCTCCATCTGGGCACTGTTCTCCTGCCACTTTTCGGTCTCGGCGTCCATTTCGTTGCTGATCAATTTCATTTCCAAACCGGACTTTGCGATTTTCTCTTGCTCGTCCACGTCCAGTCGAACGGACTTCAACGGTTTCGAGGTGGTTCCGTGTTTCTGTAAATGTAACATTTAAAAAATGATTAATTTGACGATACTTAACAATGTGCAATGGAGCCTAAGAAGAATTATCGCCGCACATTCTGGAAACGACATATTCCGGCTATTCTAAAATTAGGTTAGAAAAACATTAACAAAACAAATGCGCTTTCGTAATCGACTCGATTCAATACACAAGAATAAAAACACTCACTCCGGGCCTGGGCAGCGACATGTAAACTTGCTTTTCGGGCTTCGCCTGACTGGCCTCGATGACTTCCTTAACGACGGCGGTAACATCAGAGACGAGCCACTGGTACATGTCGGCGAACACTTCCAAATTCTCCTGGGCTATTTTACTGCCCGGAAAGGCGGCCAACGACTTGGCGGCCGTTATGACCTACGGGTACGAAAAATCGTCAGCCGAGTCGCGTACGCGATCGTTCGTCGTAATCACCTGAGGTCCGTACACCCTGAGGTTAATCTCGGTGAATCTGGCGGACACCTGCAGGGTTTCGGAAACGGCAACGTGCCTCAGCAGCTTGCACACCTCCAATATGTGATCGATAGAATCGTGGAAGGCCCCCGAAGTGTGATGCAAACGATCCGGTTCCGGTATGAGCGCGTGCTGCCTGATGGCGGCTACGAGTTCCTGGCTCTGCTTGGTGGACGTGCTCAATTCTTGGGCTTGTTGTAGTGCGGTTTGAGCAAGTTCGCGCGACAAGTCCTTCGCGGCGGTTAAGGCGGACGACACGCACGAGTCCAACTCGGGACAGCTCGACGCCCCTTCTATTGCCATCTGAAATTTGCATCGAAAAATGTTTAAAACGAAGGTTTCGAACAAGTTCGATTACCAAGTTGGCGTACAACCCGAGGACGTGGTCCACCTCGCTCCTGAGCCTATCGATACCATCCAGAATGGCTTGACGGTGTTCGTGACTTGTATAGGCACTATCTGTGAAGTCTTGAGTTCGTTCCAATACAGCATCCAGAGCCGATGGAAGAGTATCTTGATAGGAAGGATCTGAAAATTTACACCATCGAATTTTTCCACGAGCACTCCCAAAATTCGAACGAGTTTGAAACAAGTTACGCACCTAAACTAACTCTACATAGTTCCAGCATGTGCTGCAAACGTCTCATGCAAGCGTAAACGGTGCTTCGTTCGACCTCCACCTCCTCGCTCTGCAACGACTGAGAACACGGTTCCACGGAATTCAGGACGCCGTCTTTAACGACATAATGAATCAAGTCCATGGCGCGACGCATCTGGCAGAAAACCGTGTCCCTATTTTCTCTCGCCGTGGTGCTCTCCGGATGTCTCAGGCACGTCTGCACATGTCGAAAACGTTAAACCGTCACCCCCCCCCACCTAAGACGAACACCATAAGCATACCTTACTGGAGGTGAGCAACATCATGGTCGATCTTTCCAGTACTTGCCTCGCGGCTGCCATCTGGGCTCGTCTTCTTTCGTCTTTCAGGTCGTTCTGTCTGTCGCCAGTAAGATGCGCCAATTCCACCATCTCGGCTCCAAATTGACTGAACGCTTTCACAAACTCGGTGAAATTATTTACAGATTCTAATCGACCTAAGCTACGTTGTACCTGACGACGGAATTAATGACGGTTAAAAGTAACCACTTTGTTAGCGTCATACCTTATCTTTGGCTAATAGTAACTGCTTAACCACGACAATGTCCGCTAATAAGAGGACTCTAGTTACAGAACCTAGAAGACATCTGGCAGCCCTAACTAAAACCGTTCTATCCGCCAATATTTCCTCTTCCGCTTCTTCGCATATCCTTTCAATCGCACCACCTGCAATCGATTGATTCGTTTGAAACGTTTCTTGTAGTAGATACATCAAATAAAGGAATGAATGGCTTTAGAGCCGTCCATATAACGCTTTGTATGCGCGACACCAAATCTCGGTACCTACTTCAGAATCGAAATTTGATTAAACCAACTTCGCTTCGGACGTGATCATCTAAAAAGTAACAAGTTGTGTACCTGCTTGTCGCGCCTCCTTGCAGGCCTCGAACATGCCCTGTCGCACTTCCGAATAATCGTCGGCGATGGTCTCGCCGACGGTGACGAAACGTTCGACCGCCATGTTGACGGCTTGACCGACACGCGCCACGGCCGACGGTCGCAAGGCACTCACGTTACCATGTTGCTCTACTAGAGAGGAAATCTGCGAAAGAACATTCGGTTAGGTATATACGATTATTCGACATGATACATGAAAAACCAGTCGAGTCGCTGCAAATTGTTCAATAACGCGCGTAAAACGCACATTTAGCAGGTGTTAAATGAGTTAATTTTCGAAACCGTTATCAAAAATAGTTACGGCCGCAAAAATTAACCTCGACGACCGCGCCCGCGCGCGCTCCCGTCAGCATTTTAAACTCGAATTCGATTACAAGGACCCCGAACGTTTAAAATTCCCAATTACAAAACGGGCTGTTTCGGCGTTGTCGGAAAAATATTCGTAAGTTCGCGCGGTCCTTCGAGCCGGTTCCGATTTTTTTGTCGTAACATTTTGCGTGCCAACGAACCGACCAAAAAAAAAAAGAAAATACGAAAACAGATGTCGGTTGCGATCGTAATACGGAGGCGGGCGACATAAAAAATAACAAAAGCCATTAGACCCGAAAAACCGAGGTATTCGCCGGGGACGATACGAGGACCTCGCCGTGGGAAAAGACCCGGCGTAAATGCGAATAAAAGCGTGATTAATCGCAGGGGGGTGTCGCAATTTTTTCCCATAAAGTTCTGGCTCGTCGCATGCGGAAAATACCACGATAACGCTACGGTAACTGTTGCGTATAAAGGAAAACCGACGAAATTTCTTGTTATTATTATTTTAAATTAATTGTTATAAAAATATCCTTTGCCGATATGGTTATATTACATTTTGTAGGGCAGCGTTTTGTTTCCGATACGTATGCGGATCGATGTGGGGCGCGGAAGGGCTTTGATAAATGTTCTTTTAACAAATTTTCGCAGCACTCGATACCTTTCCCCATTTAGGGGGATGGGGCCCTCTTGTATTCTAACCTCTGTAACAGAGTTACACTAATCTATTGCAGGTTAATTTTTTCTGGACGTTCAACGCACGATATCGATGACTTTTATGCATCGACTAATGTTATTTTTAAATGTTAACAACGTTTTTTGATAGATGTAGATACTTTCAATTGCTTAAACAAAGAATAGATAATTAAAGTCGATTTCGATGTACACTCCGTCTATAAAGTAATGCCCGGGCGGTATTTTATCATTTGTTTAAACGAGTGGATTACGAAACATAGTGGTCGTTTAAATTTTATTTCGCTGCACGACGTCATGTTATCCGGTCGCTCAAACAAATTATGTAAGAGCACGCGCGGACATTATTTTATTGATCAAGTGTACCTCGTAACTATCTTTCTAAATTTACTATTTATTTGCTAATTGTAACAAGTTAGTGTTCTTAACTTATTAAAATAATTACAAACTCACAAGGAAGGTTAACCCAAAGGGTACACACTGATTTTGATGAAAATTTTATCATAGCAACTACTACCCAATAGATGATGTTTGGTGAAAAAATTAGCTGCCATAAAGACTTCGTTTACGTTTTATTCAATAAAGTTGGTAAAATGGTGATTTTCAAATTCATAGGGCTGTTATCAGAACGGTTTTAGATATAGGTTTGAAATTCGTAACATTTCAATTTGTGGATATTTGGTACATTTTAGAATAAAAAAAAAATTTTTTTCAAGCATAGTTTTTGAGCACGGACGCCATCTTGAATTTTTTTTTAAATGGAAACATGAGGTATGTTATACATCATTGGAAAGCTTATTTTTTTTCTCTGTTTAACCATCTAAAAATTGTATGAGGTTACATTAGGAAAAATTGAGATAAAATAGAAAAACGTTTTTCATATACCTATTCGTTCGGCTATTATATTGTCATTTCAATGTCAATATAATTGACATATTAAATATTGTCATTTCTTGCATTGTTATTCTCGAAAAACTATTTTCGAGTAATTCCGGATCTGTTGTATGCGTGTCGGGTAGTGTCATTTTATCGGGATTATGAAAAAATTATAATCTATTTAAACGCCCGCAGTTCGTCATTTCTTGCATTGTTATACTAGAAATACGAGTTTTCTAGTAGTTTCCGACTTATTCTGAACGTTTCGTTCCAAAACATTCGGATCAAAATTTTGCCAAAAAAAAAACGTGAACTATACTAAGGGATTTTTTCGAGATTTCGCAAAATGTTTAAATCGATTTAAAAACGTGTAGTTTGTTATGTTTGAAAAACTACTTTTCGAGTAATTCCGTACCTGTTCTATGCGTATTAGGTAGCGTCATTTTATTGAGATTATGCGAACATTTTAAATCTATTTAAACGCCCGCAGTTCGTCATTTCTTACTTTGTTTTTCTAAAAATACGAGTTTTCTAATCATTTTCGACTTGTTCTGAACGTTCCGTCTCAAAACGTCATGGTCAAAATTTTGACAAAAAAAGGTGTGTATGGTTTAGCTACGTTTTCCTTTAATAATATAATAATATTTTATAAATGTAATAATTCCTATATTTTAAAGTAAGTTTAAAATAGAAGAATGAAAGTAAGTAAGTACAATATATCTATTATAATAAGCCGAACGAATAGTTATATGAAAAACGTTTTTTATTTTATCTCAATTTTTTCTAATGTAACCTCGTACAATTTTTAGATGTTTAAACAGAGAAAAAATAAGCTTTCCAATAATATATAACATACTTCATGTTTCCATTTAAAAAAATTCAAGATGGCGTCCGTGCTCAAAAACTATGCTTGAAAAAAAACTTTTTTTATTCTAAAATGTACAAAATAACCCCAAATTGAAATGTTACGAATTTCAAACCAATATCTAAAACCGTTCTGATAACAGCCCTATGAATTTGAAAATCAGCATATTACCAACTTTATTGAATAAAACGTAAACGAAGTCTTTATGGCAGCTAATTTTTTCATCGAACATCATCTATTGGGTAGTAGTTACTATGATAAAATTTTCATCAAAATCGGTGTGTACCCTTTGGGTAACTTTCCTCGTTAGTCCAATTACTTAATTACTCTCACTCGATAGTATTTGAGGCGATTCTGATTCGATGGTTGATAAATTACTGACAATTTCAGACCAAAGAAACTTTATAATGAAATCCGTAATTAACGGTAACGTTTGGTTTTTGATTAAATCTGTATAGACCTTCGTATGTTGAACTAAACATCGATTAATATCACGTTGGAACCGGAAAGCCCCCTGTTCAAAATTACAGTAATTTTGTAGAAAATGATTAGGTGCCCAATATTCGCCGACAGTTTTTATTTTTGAAAATCCATTATTTTGAAAACCGTGTAAAAAAGGTACCGCGCAAATCGAGGGATGCTTGTATATCCATTAGACATCTATAGATATCCTTAGCACCTAAAATTGATATATATTCGTCATCCTTAGGACCTAAAATAGATATTTCAATGGAAATCCATAGATTATCCAATTGACATCCACAGTATTGGACCTAAAATGGATATTCAGTGGACATCTATAGCTTACCCACTGGACATCCGTAGTATTAGACCTAAAATAATTGTCTATTGAACATCTATAATATATCCTTTGAACCTAAAATGGATATCCATTTGGACATTCTCAATGTCCAAATCTATCTTTATGCTATCTGGGCAGAATCATCGTGATTAAAGCGTTAACGAAACGATACCTACAAAATTTCAATTCGTCATAAATTATAAAACTGTTTATGAAACAAGAAAACGTTCCTCGCAATTAACGATTCGGATGACGTGCACAACACGGGAAAATCCAATTTCCGCGCTTAGCCGCCTACAACCTACATTAAAATCTTTTTGTGCGGCGTCAAAAAATACTCGTGTCCGTCAAATTATCGTCTTTTTATCGTTGAATCGTAACTTCGTGCGCGGCGTAGGAGCTTTCAGACGGTCGCAAACAAATAAAATATTGCTGAAAATAATTTGATTTTTCCTATTTTGACGCCGTTGCAACGTGCAATTTCTGGTGCGTTAACGTTACTGTTACAAAAATAACCACCTAACTTCCTTCGTAACTCGAAATGAGACGTCAGATTCAGCTAAACGTTAATGGATTTACGGTGGCCCGACGTAAACGATAACGAACTTATCTCGACGTTCCATCTCGAAAACGAAACGCTTTTCCTCCCATTTAATACTTTTTCCCTCGTCAATTCGAGAACCGCATCTCCTAAAATAATTAAGGAAATTTATCCCGTTAATCGGGTTAGTTTTGAAGGACGTTTCGTTTGCCGTACAAAGCGAAATTGGGTCGTTACGTTTTACGGTCACCGAAACGCAACGGATAACAATCGGTAAACGAAGGCGTCCGCGTCCGCGTAAAAAAATAATTGCCGCAGGTCGCGCCGGATTATTTTTTACGATATATCCGAGATTGCGTCTATTATAAAACTACCCTTCGCAATTTTTACTTCATTTAATAGTTATTAGTCACGATTTTTCCCATGCACACGAATTCGCTTCACGTCACGCGTTCGCTCTACGCCGCGATAAACTTTTGATAAATTGTTGTTTCAATTTGCATTTCGCTCGTACATTTTGATGCCTATCCCTTTCGATGGCGAATTTATTAATCAACGATACTAAGAAATACTATCGTTTTCTCTTCGTCGCGTAAGATTTGACAGTTTATTTCTCGTTTTCGTGCCGCGCTAATGATAAAATAGCACAAAAACGTCCATAACTGTGCGAGGCCGCAACAATGACATTATGACATGAAAACGTCATTGTTAAAACTCTTTTAGATAAGCGAGAGAATCCTTCCTTTACGCGCCATCGATAACGTTCGGCGTGATTTATGTATAAACATAAATACGGCGGGGAATTCCCAAAAGGGATTGGCAACATTTTGTCGTGATTAAAATCCATTCTTGTGTCAGAAGCCCCGGATCGCGGTCGAAACAAAGGACGCATTTTTTCAAATCTAACCTCCTCGACAGCTCATTTAAGCTCTTTGTTGAAAAAAAAGGGGGTTTCGCCGAAACGAAACAATAGCTTCCATATTCGAATGCAGCGAGGGCTACTTATTACCGACAGATTGTATTCGAAAGCACGGGCTCCTAATGGAATGTCCTTCTTCGACGTATCGCTTCTTTTTAAATTTTAATCAATTTAAACGACGAATACTGTTTTGAACGTTGTGCGCGCCCCCGGATACGACGATGCGAGCAAAAAGGCACGCGTCGAAAGAAGATTCGTTTAAATTAGGTAGTTGTCGGATTTCGATGCGTCAATTAGGGCGGAAACGTTAAGTGGTCCCGTTAGTAGACTAGGACTTTCGGAGATGCGGTAAGTGGATCGCTCGTTTTCCGTGCACGGGTCGCGAGTTCGAACCCCGTCGGGGACGATTGTTAGACTCTAGACACGGTAAAAACTGCGATTCGTTTTGTTTCTGATGAGAACGAGTCGTCAAGATAAAAATAAAACTAGGCGTTAACCCTTTAAGGGCGGGCGTCATCGATAAACGACACTGTACAGTTGTGCTCTCTGGGAGACGGGGCACAACCTTAATTTTTGAGTAGTTCTGGGCGTCGTAAATAATTCGCCTTTTTTGTCGCCCGCGAGAACGTATTCTAATTAGATTACCTGTCCTTAAGGGGTTAATTACTTAGCGAAGCGGCCATTAATTTTTTCGCCGAAAATCGAAATTTAGACGGTTGCGTTAAGAGCAATATGTATCAGCTGATGAGAGCGAATTTGACCTTGTAGGTTGTTAGTTGGGCTTGTAAATTTTGTTTCGCGATTGGCTTTAATGACAACACTGTTAGGCATAGCTACTATAAGGTGATACATTATTATCGTAAACATCCGGTACTACTTAAAAAGTTCTAGATATTTCGATTTAAATACTTATAGTAGAGTACTCGAAGCTCTGAGAAATGACTGTCGTGGAGCTGTCGAGGTTACAAGATGAAACCTCGATAGACCGAAAGAACGTATTTTTTTATTTAAAAAGTCAAAAGACGTCAAAAATCGTCCAGTATAAAGAGCACCATCTTCACCGAAAGAGTTATTCAGCGTACTAAAGGTGAACTTTCTTTTGCCGTAAAATTCGTAATTGGTTTTGTGGAATTAATCGTTTAAAAAATTTCGAAAAAACCCGAAATACATGGGCTCTTATGGAGAAAAATAACTTTCGGGGCCGATATCTCAGTTCGAACTGGTAAAACGTTCACTTTTTTTTCCGTTTATACTGTCTATAACTGCAAAACAGTAGGACATATCGAAAAATTTTATTCTTTAAAAAAGTTTGGTTCATCTATATAGCATTCGACGGCACAAGAATTATATTTTTGCAGGGCTTTATAATTAAGATAGATACTTAAAAGTGAAAACATGTGAAAATTGCATTTTCTGAATCACGCTTCTTTCAGCGCTCCCATCTTATGTTTTGCCGTAGCTTTCTCTCCTTCTATACGTAATTCTAAAATACATATGCCAATATAATAATATAATTGTTGTAAATACACCTTATCCGTTATTTTAATAATTAAGTACATAATATAAGAAGCGTTTTGTTTTAAATAAATTTACGAGAAGCTCCTATTTCATAATAAAACTACAGCGACTTTAAAATTTAACGTCTGTTATTATTATGATTATTGGCTCTAATTAATTGTAAGTGTATTAAATAACTACAAGTCAATCACCATTGTTCTACTGCAGTATGTTAAAAGTCCCTTACAAATTAAGTTCGTTAACAAATTTGGTATTACCTTCGTTAAAAATTGTACTTTTCGCAGTTTAAATTAACAGCTTTGATATTACACACCTTTAATAATTTAACATTCATCTTATTCATTATACATTGACACATTTGCAATTGTCACTGCATTGGTACATTTTTGTCCCATACATCTACAGGAATCAATGCAACTCATTCGATTTTTTCTACATGTGCACGCTTTGCTACGGTAGTCTAAAAAACATAATGAAACGAAATGTATGAATCAGCAAATAATGCATGTTAGAAGAATACCTTTTTTACAACCACACGATGCTAACACTCTTAGATTATTTGGGAATGATGGAACCGTATAGGTACCAGATTTCCTTACAAATCTATTTTCCACCCAAAATCGGTTACGTCGGGTAATTGTGGTTGTAGTTGTAATGAATTTAGCAAAACATTACTTTGATAATATGATCTTAAGGTGAGGGTATTACTATTTTTCGAACATCGTTAAAATTAATGTAAAAAATAATGTAATGGTTACTTAAATTTGATTTTTAACATAGGTAATACCGAATTTGTTAATGAACTTAATTTGTAAGACACTTTTAACATACTGTAGTAGAAAAATGGTGATTGACTTGTAGTTAGTTATTTAATACACTTACAATTTTACAATTAGGGCCAATGACCCTAATAAATAGCCATAATAATAATATAATAAGGATACAATTAGTACCTACCAGGAGTTTCCTTCTTGCTTCAAATTTTTGATTATTTAAATTTTACCACTTGAAGATAACTCTAAACAGAGTTGTAATATATGGTGTTAATTACTTGTTATTGTTATTGGCTTATTACTACAATTTTATAAAAAGAAGAATAATAATAACAGACATTAAATTTTAAAGTCGCTGTAGTTTTATTATGAAATAGGAGCTTCTCGTAAATTTATTTAAAACAAAACGCTTCTTTAAGCACGCTACTTATATTCGTACTGAAAGAATACCTAGGTCACGGGAGCCAGAATAGTAAAGGCGCCAAAGATCACAGGCGAGGCGAAAATACTTTAAAAAAACTAGTGCTCGCACAAGTTAATAAATACATCAACAAATTATTCTGAATCAGCGAAACATAATCTCCCGCTGTAAATGCAGATATCGTAGCTTTGTTGTCAGATTGCTTATTTTACGTATAGTAGCCGGTATTTATAAAGTTGGAATAAATTTTACTGCGGTTTTAAATTGCAGGAAATCTAAAAGTTTTATCAAAAAATGTTATTTAGAAAAAGTGTTTAGTTCACCGTATACGATCTAGGAAGGTTAGTAGATTTTTTACACGGCTTTTATAAAAGAAGTTAGCAATTTTTTCTTCTATTTTTTTTACTTATTTGGACCTTCCGAGATTTTTAACTTAATTTCTAACATTTTGGCAAAAGCAGAATTTAAATAATTAATTCCATAAGGTGACAAATTTGATACGCGTTTTTCCAATATGGACACCACTACTTAGCGCTCTTAAGTTGATTTTACTTGTCGTTTTTTCAAGATTAATAATTTATTTCGACGATTCCCTCAAATTATTATTGTTTTTTCGTCGCCTTCCGACATTAATAATTTTATTTTGTTGGTTTCCCGTCACCTTTCGACGTTAATAATTTGGCTGAACGGCACTCGGGTGCGAACTTTGTTTTTTTTTTTTTTGACATCCATGCCTACCAGGGGGGGGGATATTGCTCCATCCGTACCGGGATTCGAACCCAGGACCCGTCAGACGAGAGGTCAGTCTCCTGGCCACGAACTATCGGGTGCGAACTATCTTGATTTTACGTTATCCCTCCAACCGTGGGCGATTGTCACGTTTTTTCACGACGAAAACGTGCAGCCCCAAAATCTAAACACGTCATCGTCCACAACAAAGCAACCACGCCACCACCAAAGTAATTTGGAAAATTGCGGGCTCTACAAATACCCAGCGGATCTCGAACCTTAATAGCAGATCAAAATTTTCATGCACGATATCGTGTTAACAAAACAGATTCGCGAACAATGCTTCGACTCTCGATTTCCACGACGACGACAAATGAAGCACCTAATCGGCGGTACACCCACCGAGTTGAAAACCCCCAATAGACTTATTAAAAAACCACAATCTCAACTTAAACATCGATTTTAGTTCGAAACTTTCCGAGTTACGATTTTAATTAAAGCCTCCCCCCCCCCGCCCTTGCCGTCCTTCTTATCTTCGCTCGGCACACATGAAAGAGCACGAGGACCGAGATATCGGTTGTATTCATAAGAGGATGCCGCACCTATTTATTATTCTCCGAAGCCCCCCTCCACCGAACGATAACCAAATACCAATTTGCATGTAAAAAGAAATGTTTAGATTCGTTGATATTTGAACATGGATCATTTTCGTTTGAAACACCATATTTGCGGAAACGATTATAAGTTCTCGCTCGTCTCTTATTTCCTATAGAAACGGATTCAGACAAATTACACGATCGCAACTGAGGATTATCTATTATTTTCGGCTTCGGTTAAAATTGGACGTTTGATGATTGGAAGAAAACCGATAGCATCTAATTTTACAACTAATTCTCTACGAGTCTATTATATACGAGCAGAGGTAAGCGATAAGATCCGTCGTCGTATTATTTCGCTCTGCAGAAATGTTGACAGCTCATTACGAAATAATCCCCCGAAACGATCTGTATAAGTCTGTACATCGAGAAGTAGCGTCGTTCGATTTATGTCATGTTCCAGATTCGAGTGGATAATAAATGTAGATAGTCTAACCCTGAAATGCCAAGAGACAACAAAATTGGAGTATCGAAACGAAACCATCTCCTCCACGAAGAATATATCGATTGAATTTTCAAATTCGAGGCGAGGATAAAAGATTTCAAGACGAAGTTATCCGCGTTGCGCATTTAATCGTCAAACAATCGAACGGATTTTTATTGGGAGATCGTCTGGAAAACACTCGGTTCGGATTTCATTGACTCCGGAGAAAGTTAATTTCTGTGTGGATTTAGCTGCACATTTCGCGAGCTATATATATCGACGTCGCCGGTCGCCGGTCGCCGGCCGCCGGAAACAAGTTGTTTTCGTTCTGTATTACGTGAAATCGAACGTCAACAATACGATCTAATTTCAGATTGCAAAAACGAATTCCTTTTACAAGTTGGCGCTGGTATAATCGATTCGAACGGAAGTTTTGACGGTTCGCTCGACCGCACGTCCATTAAAAATCGCCTACAGTTCGAGAGAGTAGACTTTGAAACTCGAGTTGCGATTAGTATTATAAAACAGTTGCAGACGAAAACCGTCCATTAAATCCACAAACAAAAACGAAACGCGCAAAAAAACTATAAGTTGTATTTCGAAACCGCGACCTGCGGCAATAAATTTCCCACCCCTGCGCGAGTAGAGAGAAGAGAAAAAAAAACGATTTCGGCCACTCGCGAATGCTCGAAATGAAATATGCAAAAGGGCCGCATCGGAAATTAAGCAAAAAACTAGTCCCCGAAGATCGATCGGACGCAAATTTATGGAAACGGCGTAGTGGCCAAACGCCCTCGTAATATAAACTCGACTTTATAACCCCTTAATGACGTTAGCGCGGCATCTCGCCCGTCTTCGTGCGCTGAACACTCGATGTTTCGGTCTCGTTTATGATGGGGTGTTTCGTTGGCAGGAAGGACAAGACGAACGGGCGCGGTCGCGTCGCTCCACGGAAAACTAAATCTCGGAAGACGCGCTCTCTATAAGCAAATTCGTTCGTGAAAGCTTCCGTTATAAATTCTATCGATATTCTTTTTACAATTTCGCATCGTAATTATTGTCTATAGGTTGCGAGGCAAAATACGTTATTCTTAACTTTGCTTTCGGCCATTTTCGTGAAAATGAGGCGCTTAACAAAAATCGCCACTTTATCCCCCTTTTTATGCCGCAGTAGCTCGTGTTTTTTTTTTTGTACAAAATCGCTAGACAACCCCATAAAGTTTGAAACCGGTATCGCACTAGAAGAAGATACCCCGATATAATCTCGAGCGCAAAAATATCAGCGAGGAGCGAAAATCCTTAAATCCTCAAATTATTTATTTATCAAATTTCTTGCTTGTCTCTAGCGTTCTCTGTTTCGAGTAAATCGACGAAATAGATATTGTTTAGATTCCTCAAAAAAAAAAAATCGTAAGTACATTTATGTGTAATGGTGAATTTTCGCTTAACCTATTTTGTCCACCTGTCAATAAAACGTTTGTTTATTTACGCATTTACCTATCGAGACAGTCGCAGCTTAAAGGCTGACGAATTATTGGCCGACAGCTGAACTGTTAATATATTCTTTACAAATTCAAATTTGCCGCCGTATTACCAAAAACAATGACGGTGGGCATGAAAAACGACGACGCTTCTGTATAAACATTATAAGATGTTAAAAAATATATATATAAAAAAATTATACATTTTAATAATGTTTTCGCATGTACAAGGTGTTCTAAAAAGCCGCGACGACTCGAAGTTAGATTTTGGAAGATATGGAGGAGCACTCGGTATTTATACAGTTACGTATTTGGATTCGTTGATAAATATATGATTTCGTGTGTTTCACAAAAATAGGGAACAACATTTGGGGAGTGTATTGTTCAAACTTATAGGACACAGATAAACATATGACCGGAAAACAGTAGGTAGTTTCCGACTTATTGTTAGTAGTTGTTTTTTGAAGACGCGGAGAATGTTATACGTACAAGCTCTAGGGGCGCTATTTGAATATTCTATTGTAATTTTAAGTAAGTACAGTAATAAAAAATTTTTCGCAACCGAAACCACCGATTTCCTTGGCCGATTCTTCTAGTGCGAATAATACATTACCCAAATATTGTCCCATATTTTTCGAACACCCTATATGTCGCGCATTTTGTATCAAAAAAACAAGCCGTGCTGTGTAGTAACCGTTCTTGTTAACAATTTAAGGACTTTTACGGTAAATATTTGTCAGATAAATTTATCGGAAGATAGGTAGAACGATCGGTTCTAAAAATCGATGGCGTTTTGCTAAAAGGGCGTAACCCACACTTTTGTGAAAATGAGTTATTCTGACTATCTTATGCGTTTAAATGAAAACCATCATCTGTTAAAATTTGGTATTAATATTCTGATTTTTTCCACCGGAAAAAATCGATTTGTATTTACGCGAAACGTATCTTCTTACAGTTACGCGGCGATAGAAAATGTGCTCTCCTATAAAATTTACTTTTTGTGGGTTACGTCCTTCTGGAAAAACTGCGTCGATACGATTTATTATCCGGTATCTAGATCACAAAAATTGAATCACGATGTAGTTAATTACACAACGAGAAATTGAAACGTAAAATAATTGTTTTTTTTCCAAATGACACACCCTATATATCAGTGCAGAGTAAAATGGCTGGCGTTACCATGGTAGACGAACGCGAACTTTAACATTTCAGTGAAGTCAAAAATAGAAAATCGCCCTCATCTCAAAAACGGTTGATTTACAGACCCACGCGTCGTGCATTAAGGTTGCGTTTGAAGTGTATACTGTGTTGCCTAAAAATTATAATTAGCATTAACATAATAACAAAAAAAGTATTGATTTTATAAACATTTGCCATTAACAAATATTATTCAGAACAAGTACTACTATCACAGGACAAAATTTGATAATGATATAAAAATTTTCAAATTTAAAATTTACATATTTTTTCATAATAAACATATTATTTCTAAACATATTGCCATAAAACTTTGTCAACTTCTTGCGCCAAGTTTTGTGATGTTAAAACTAACAAAAAGTAACGGTTTGAAGGTATAGTTTTTAAATCTCTATGTAAACGGAAATTATCCTGAAATTTCGTGGTTATTTGCGAGAAATTATATTCTTAATTCAGCTTTTGTGTAAAAGGGAGCGTTAGAGTAAGTTAGTATAATTTTTACCTATTTGTCGTACAGTAATCTACTACGGTAGGTATAAGCGTAACATAACAGTTCAAATTTGTTTTTTTTTCTATCGTTTAGCATTCGAAGTCGAATGCGTGACGTCATAACTACCTATATATGTTAAATCCTTATCAGCACCTGCGTGCATTACCGTTGTAATACGAGTATCGCTTGTGCATTTTTTGTTATTAATACATATATATATATTGGGTACCTTTGAGCAAAAATAAAGGGTTAAAAAGTCGTTTTCCATATCCGAATTAACAAAAAACATTGTTTTCATCGTTATAGCTGATAGTGATATTTCTAAACAAATCTTTACTTAATTCACGCTGATCACCTATCACCTTAATTATATTTTATTATATTTATTGTTGAATTTTCATCTCTTAACGTACATAATTGGACAATTTTCAAAGATGGAACGGTGTCTTGTTTTAATATTAGTTTATTCTTTATAATTTGTCATTACTTTTTTTTCAATATGTAGGATTGTTCGTAATCATTTTCGGTAAAATGTATTTACACTACGTAGTGTATTACCGAATTTTTTACAGAAATTAAGTTTTCCCGCTATATTTTTATGAGACAAACTCGATAGATTGTATGTAAGGCGGTTCTTTTTATTATGGGAAAATAATGAAAATGTAAGTTTCGTTAGATACTAATATTTTAGCCGGTCTGGCAGGAAACTATTTTTCTGAGAATCAATTAACTTCAACAATTCCTGTCCAGGCTGATTACAGATATTTTTTCCACAAAAACCTTGCCACCCCTTTCTTCGAAAATCATAAAAAGTGTTGGCGACGGTAGAAGCGTTCATTATTATTCTGCCATTTAGTTCATTCTGTTTTGCCGTATTAATTACAATAAAGATATTTAAATTGTACATAAGTTTTAAATCGATCCCGGGACACAACAGTTTTTATTCCGTTGTGATTTAATTGGAACGCCCGATTATACAACAATCATAGTTTAAAATTAAAAAAATATTTACACTTATATAATTTATATCAAAGTTTATACATTTATTATGACACTAATTAATCGCTTACGACGTGCAATTGAGATTATGTGCAGTTTCGGCCAGACTGTAAACTCGTTATGCAGCTATGATTTCATAATCTAGAAAATTCTTGACATAAATTCTACTTTAATTTGTTGAAAAAATACAAATAGGTAAAATAAGTTGTCAATTGTCTTTATGAAGAGTTCCAATAATTACGGATTACTAAGTAAAGATCTTACATTAGATACTCGAATTCAGCATTAACAGGTGTAAATTCCTAATTTTGTGCCCATTGGAACCGTAATTTACGTTCCGCTTCCGCGTTATAAAGGTATCCGCTTCGGCTTGTTAAAAATGTAGACGGCCTTTTTGGCAGAATGACGTAATCCACAAGAAGTAAATTTTGCAGGAGCACACATTTGGTGTCGACCATAGCTAAGCACAAGCCGATTTTTTTGGTGGATCTTATGCATCTAAAGCAAATACCTCATCTTTTAAAATCTGGTAACAATATTCCGATTTTTTCCACCAAAAAAATCGAATCGCAAAAATGTGGATTACGTCCTTCTGCTAAAACACAGTCGAGATTATTCTGGCGGGACCAACAAAATTTTTCGTTTCTTGGAGGTTTCCGTTTGAATGTAAAATAAATATTTTTATAAAAGTTTAGCTGAATAGAACGAAATAACATCGACCTTATCAATGTAAAAAAATGTAAATAACGCAAATAAACTTCTTGAATTCTGACAAATTGACTCCTATGAACGATGTAGTATCTAATACGATACAACACTCGATGTGTATCGTAAAGAGCGTCATAAGGTTTCTACGAAACTGTGTTTATTTGTGAGGAGTTATTTTTATTTTGAATAATAGACTCTAACGAACAGAAGTTCAATTACTAGCAGTTACACAAACCTATTGAATGATCGAGTTCGGTTGAGTCCATGCATAACGAAAGCTTCCATAATTGCTCACTACGAATTTGCACTGGCGTTTTCGAAGGCGGCCTTAAGACTTTTTAATTTAATTTCGATCGTATTAAATGCCCTTAAAATTTTTAACCTTTTCGTATATCATGGTAGTAGGTCTTCTGTGTCGATTACGCAGATAAACAGGGGCTGATAGCGTCTTCGTGGTTGTCCAAATTAAATTTTATTCTCATTTTGTTTATTCCGCCACGTCAGGATCTAATATAACTTATGTATAAATTAAAAGTGACCGAATCGTCGCGCGAACGGGGGATGCAGATAATGAAATTCGTCCTCCTCTATCCGGAAAAATTGACAGAAACGACCCGAGGAAATTAATAATAAATGTTTAGCTCTATTTAAACCACGTGTCGTGACTTTATTGTACATCAGTAAAGTTAATCCTAGACGGAAGCTCGGGCATTTAATTTAATTTAGCTTTCAATTTAAATAACGGACCAATAAATAAAATTTTAATGATCATTATAACACGTAACGTAGAAGGGGGAACGAAAACGCGATCGAATATTCTGCACGATTATAAGCGTAACGGGTACCTAATTATTATGATAAAAATAAGGAATAATAAAAACCGTGGGGTCGTAAGTGGTAAGCAACTTACTAATTGTAAGCACCGCGAGCGTTGGACTCGATCTTCAGAACCTATTCAGATGACGTGAGATTTCGGAGTACTCGAGACTTATAAAAATCGACGTCTACATAAAATCGCTACAAATTATCTTCAAAATCTCGCCGGACGCGCCCTTAAAACGTCGAAACAAATTTTACTCGATCGAAGGATATTTCCGATTAATTTTACCGCGGAAGGCACTTTAATAATTTTTGCGTCTCGAGGTTGCGTTGGTGCAAGCAAAACGGCGCTTTGTTCGAGCACTTAAAAATCGGACTCGCGGATATATCCGCGCACGAATGAGGGTGACGTCGCGCGGTTTAACGCGTTCGAAATATTTCGAGCATGGTAATGAAAGGGTACTTTTTAAAATTTTAATTTGCCGATCAATTTGTGTTGAGGGACGAAAGGGGGGACGTTAGCGTAAATTGTTTGTTAAATTTTTTCTTGAAAATGCTAAAACATAAACATTACTAATCTTTTGTTTCAGTCGATCCAATAACGGATTACAACTTGAAGCTGGCGATCTGAAAGGTGACGTGGTTTAAGCATCCGCTTTGCAATCCGAAGGTCGTGAGTTCGAGTCCCGCCGCAACAGCATGGATAGTAAAGTACGAGTAAGTCAAATTGTTGCTTGTATTATCGCTCGTCACCGTAGAGCCCTTTTAATTTTAAAAACCATTAGCGTCTACGTGTTTTCTTATCTAAATGATTTTATTTAAAAAAAAAATAGTTTTAGCGCGCTTTTGTTTCGCTCCCTGTGCGTTTATTTAATCTAGATATGAACTCGCGCTGCGATGTCGTGTTTTATTTTTTAATGTGACTCGTTTTTTATTGTTTCAATCTTGAAATACGGCACGAATTGGAGAAAAAAAAGCGTGCGACGCTCTTGTGCGCGTTTAACGAAACGGAATCGATTGTCGTTTTTATTAAATTTAATTTTGATGACAACTATCACAGTTCTCGAGGTTTATCACGTTGACTTTGAACGGTTGCTATTGAATTTAATCTTAATTTGACTAGATAGTTAATGTGTGGGGAAATTGTAAGTCTGCTAATTGTTGGTTCGGCGTTGAGTGATAACACCGAATTATTAAATTTCCTACTTTGTTGAAAAGATCGCGTGGGTTACAACCGTTCCAATCAATGTCTTCTTCTTTCTCCTCTTAGTATAAGAAATTCTATTCCAAAACTCCTATTAAATATAATTAAAATAATAGTTACCAAAATCAAACAATAAAAAAACTAGCGCTAGGAAATCGAACTCGTGACTTTGCACGGCGATCGCGCACTCTATAATAGTTAAATACGTCATTCGCGATAGGTTCCGATGCACGTCGTGCATAAAAAATTACTAAATTGTATATTTGTAATATTCAGTTTAAAGTTTTGAACGTGGCATATTCTACCTGCACACATATGACACAACAAAGATATACTATAATCTATTAGTATTGTAAAAAATACGAGATTTTATCGATGACGTGTTTGAACCTATCGTGAATAACGTATAGGTAGGCATGTACCGTGGGAACTACATCAATTTAAAAAAAATTGACAAGTAACATTTCTCGCTGTGATCTGCATGGTATGCCAAATTTTATCCAAATTGGCGAGAAACAAACCTGAGTCTCTCCCTGTTAGACACCCCGTAAGATCATCTCCTTACATATATAATTGATATCTGCAACAGAATATAGTGTTGATGTAAATTGACGAAGCGCGCGATGACGTAGGCACGTAATGTGCACAAAAAATGTGCAATCGATTATATTAAAAAAACACGTGACCTCGCGACCCTCTCGAGAAATCATTGCCTCCACATTTTCTAGTGCAGCCTATTTTTAACAATTTCACAAAGAGTGCATCGTATCCGTCAAAAACAAACCGTTCAACATCTAAAACTATCGAGCACGGTGTAAATCTCGTTCAAATAGGTCGAGAGGATCTCCAACGGATGCCGGGTATATAAACCCCCCACACCTATCCGTCTCTCAACCCCTTAGAGACAAACATTTTTGAAGTTTAATGTTTCCGATGGGAAAGCGATCTTTTAAAATGTAAAACGTGTAAATGCCAGTTAAGTCGACCGAAATTTGAACTTCACGTCGAATAACAAAATAAATAAAGAAAGGTAACGCGGTCCGGAAAATATTCAACAAGTATTATGTACGAAAACTCGTTTAAATCGACGTTTCTGTGTTATTATTATACTTGTTGCTAACTATTTTGTAAAATAATAATTCGAGGGTCGTTTAATTAGCGAACCGCTATATAGGGGTCGGTCGTTAATTTGATCGAGTTAAGTTATTTAGACGTTGAAGCGATACGTTACAATCGTAATTATTTAACAAGGAGCTAAATGGCGCCAAGCGCTTTACGGAGTAATATAACTCCGTTAAGTCGACTACAAATTAAATATAGTTCGACGCCTTTGTGTCCCTCCGAATACGCATAAACTTCGCGAAAAATAATCGACGAAACTTTCTTGATAGAGGAAGGTGCGAGAAACAATTTGCGATGACTCGTGTAATCGAACGCACGGAAACATTCTCGTATTATGACTCATCGGTGAACGCAAATGGCGCTCGGTAGTGATATAAACCGATGCGAATCGTCTAGTTTTTAATAAAATAAATACGTAGATAATTGTATTAGGTAGATGTGCTAAATCGGATGTAAAACTTTTTACGATTTAAATAAAATAAGTACCTAGATAAGATACTATCACCGATCGTTAGATTCAACCGAAAATGGGTCAAGTCGATGATGGACGAAAGATGTTACGCCAAAACACGAAAATCAGATAATTTTTGAACGGGGACAGAAACTCGCTCGCTTATCACGTCTCGCGCCATTTAAACTTCCGAATAACTATAAATTCTAAATCAAAAATAAACTTTGCGATTCGTGAACGCGATGCGGCGAGCCGAAAACGTGCACCTATACTTACTAAATAAATTAAACGCGAGACGGAAAACCAACAGAAAAACAAGCGGAACGCTGATTTTTCGAGGGCCAACGTGTATGCACGTGCCGCGTAACACTTTTAGCGAAAAGTGCGCTTATAAAAGTGTACATACATAACGCGTGCACCCCATTATCTACGATGGTTCATTTTTCGCGACTCGCGCAAAACGGAAATTGGGCGCAATTATTATTCGCGAGAGTGCCTCTTAATTGCAACGTTAGAAGAGAATAAGCTTGGGCCGTAAGCATCCTGACAGCTGTCATTGATGATGTGCGGGTTCGTTTTCGAACGGTTGACATGCTCGAACAATTTCCCAAACGATACGATCGCAATTATCTATGCACATAGTGTATATATAGGCACTACACCATCGACGACTTAAAATTTCAATCGCGTTAACAATCAATTATTATCGGCGACGGGTCCTGTGACGGAAATTAAAAGCACTTTTCGCTGGCGTTTCGACAGTTTTAATTGGGAAAAATGTTTAAGCGTTAGGGCAGAACGATACATTTCGATTTCGGCCGACGCGACGGTTAGTTTCCCTTCGTCCGAATCTGTATTTCGTGTTTTATCAACGTGTGTTAATGGATATTTTTTTTACTGGTGCATTGATGTGATCGTGTGACACACGAATTTATCGTTAAAAATATGATTGCTCAGTTACCAGCATTAGTTTAGGGCGTTTAGACGCAAACCGTTTAGACGCGGGGCGTATTTGACGCGAACATTTTGGACGCAGACCAATAAATTATTTAAACGAACCTTTAAATATATGGAAAAATTCGAACATCGAAGTTAAAAAAAACAAGTGCGAAAAGTAGTTTTCGCACGGATTGTAATAAAGTGGCGGTTTTCGAACTAAAATGACAATTGTAAAATATAAATTTTCGATGTGAATGATAAAAACACGCAAAAATTAAAGTGTTGACGTTTGTGAAACGTCAAACTCAAAAAAAGAAACAAGTGCGAAAAGTAGTTTTCGCATGGAATGTAATAAACTGACGGTTTTCGAACTAAAACGACAATTGAAAAGTAAAACTTTTCGATGTAAGTGATAGAAAGACGTAAAAATTAAAATTTTGACGTTTTTCTGACGTTCGAGAAAAGTCAAAGTTAAAAAAAAAACATACGCGTAAAGTAGTTTTCGCTCGGAATGTAATAAAGTGACGGTTTTGAACTCAAATGACAATTGAAAAGTATGACTTTCCGATTGTTAATGATAAAGTTATAATATTCGATTATAAAACAATTTTTATTTGTACAATAGTGAACATTTTCTTTTGGCAGCAATAAATATCGCTACAAATTGTTATAATTATTATTATAGACATCATTTTAACTAGTTTAACTTCCAATATAACAGGTGTCCAAAATGTTTCGGTTTGCCGTGGAAAGATAAAGGCGTGTCTTTGTTTAAATTACGCCATATAGTGATAAAATTACTTAAACGAAGATATGTTTTACCTTTGCACAGCCAACCGTGACTTTCAAAAAACTTTTCAGACACCTGCTCCAATTCATATAAAAACGACTAATTTGATATTCAGGGTGTTCCGTCACGTTTCGACAAGGCGATATTTTGAATTATTGTTAGACCCGGTTTTACAAACATGATTTATACTGCAGAATAGTTATTCCTAGAATAACTGCTATGGAAACGTTTCTTGAGATAATGGTTTCCATGAAAGTTATTCCAGGAATAGCTTATCTAACGTATATCTCGTAATTGTAAAACCGGCCCTTAGTCGAACACTTTTGCAGCTTTCTATTGTTGGTTGCGCGACAGCACCTTCCACTAATATCGTAATTTTTATTAAAGTCGGCAAAATATCGTACAGATCGATATTCTGAAATTTCTCTGAAAATAACTCGTAATAAATGTCAGTTATGATCGTTATTTGACAACAAAACTCCAATAAATGCGGTATCTTTGAATTCGTATTTGCACAGGCTTTCTAAAAATTTTATAATACACTTAGAAAATGTTCCGTTGAAAATTTTGAAGTAGCTGTCACGCGACCAAAAATGAAAAAACCCAAAAAGTACCACTGTCGTCGGCTGCGCAAAATCCACCAAATTTCGTATTGTCGTCGTTTTAACCGATTTTGAAATATCGACCGACGGCAACGTTGTGGCACACCCTGTATTTTGTTAATTGAACGGGAATTATAATTATTGCCGACGCTAAAACCCCTACAAGTGTATAAAAATTAATTTTTAACAAACCAAATAGTTACCACGCCACGATTTATATCTTTAATGTACAGTAAAATTCCGTTTATCAGCATCAGATACGACCGACAATAATCGTAATCGACAGTAATATTCGTGTAGTAGGAGTAAAATATCTATATAATTACATAATAGATTATTGGAGGTCCGATCAAACGAAATTTAAAGTATTACACAATTAAAACAAAAAATATATATCTCACCTTTCCATTAGTGTGTCTACCGGAGAAAGAAGAATGTCTAGATATCATCTTCATAAATCACTTATTTACAATTTAATTTATTTATCTGGTGTTGTACAAAATCCGTTTAATATTTATTATCCGCGTGATCACATACAGGCGACTTAATTTCTAAATAATTTAAAATAATAAGCGCGCACGACATTATTAATTATTTCGAATGGAAAATTCAATTATCGTACGTTTATTATCTTTTTTTTATCGTAGGTATATTGCGGTTTAATTAACTTCAAAAATAAAATATATACCTATTCGATCGCGCGAACACAAAATTCGTTAAAACGTGTTATGTTGCTCTATCAACAATAACGATGGTTATTAAATTGCGAGGTAATTGCGAAATTGTACGTATTTTAAATTAAACAGAAGAAGAAAAAAGATCACTTTACTGCAATTACTGTAACCGTTGTTATGAACGGAAAAGATTTCGCGCTAAAATTATTTAAAAGTTGGCAAGTTCGAGGTTAGTCCGACGGACCAAATAAAAAATCACCCTCTTTCGAAAAACAAACGATTCCCGAACTAAGTTTAATTTAATAACGTTAAATTGTTGTATTGGTGAATACTGTGAGAGTGGAAGATCGTCGCTGACGGCCTCTGCGAAACGCGTGACCGGGAAGACTGCAGTAGAGTAGGCACTCGCGAATCCCGGACTCCGAGCTATTGATCAACACGATCTCTTCGCGCCACAACACGGCGCGCAACCTCCACCACCGTTCATAAATACAGGTGGCCATGTATTGTAAGGTAGGAGACACCAGGGGTTCGCCTTTGATCTCTCCGGATAACAAAAAAAAAAAGGACAAACGAAAAACCAGGATTTATATCGGGTTGCTGATCGATTGCACGTTTCGGAGATAATTGTTTTTATGTTTAAAGTGGGAAAAATGGACAACCGAAGTCGGGCTCGTCGGTTTGAAATTTTTCACATTTTTTTTAACGAGATCCACTCGCTTATCAACTTGCGTGTGGTTTAGATTACGTCGACGCAACGTAATTACGACACGGCGATGGCCACGTTAATCCGAACTGCCTTCGGAACTTTATTTGTTAAAAATAAACCGACACCGTCTCAGGGGAATCCTTACAAATAAAACAAATTCTTTAAGTTAGAATAATCCCTGTATTTACAAAAAAAAACACCATTTTATCAATAAAACAGCATAATATACCTACACAAATAATGCACAAATTCAATCAAAACGTTTACAAAATACAATTTAAACAATTGCGAAAAGTAGAATTACCGACGAAAACAACTAAATAAAATGATTAATGTCGAGAACAAGCGGAAAATCAACAAACAATACGTAAATTCGGCCACGAACTAATATAAATGGCCGGTAACGGCTCAATTCTAGTTAGTTCTTAAAGTGTCGTGTGACATAAAAATAACGTTGCAATAACCAATCAGAGCGCGTTCAAAATTTGATATTAGTCATTTGATTCACCTGCGTCTAACTAAAATAAGTGCGTAACCGTACGGTCCGAAAGTGGAAACGTTTTTATGTCTGAAACCGCGCGATTTACAGGGCGAGGCTGTTGGTTCGTGACCATCTTAATCGGTCATAGATAGGCAATTTACTTGATGACGTCACGTACAGGACGACAAATACATATATTCAATTTAAATAATAAATAAATATTAGTTCACCCATACGCAAGTCGTCGAACAATTTCTATATCTCAAGCCAGTTGGAGAACGTCCGCTTCGCCAGAATCAGCCCTCTATTTCCGCTTCAGTTGTTTTCTCGGGATTGAACCCGTTTACCGAAGATAAACATTTTAAATCCTAATCTGAAGAAGAGAGAGGTAGTTAACGGAGTCGGACGAATTTTCAACTCGAACAGACGAATCCGTTCGTGCTAACGAATTGCAAATGAAAAAAAAAATTAATCGACAATAAATTTGATCAAGGAATGCGCAATAAACGGCCTAATTAAATTCCGTTCTTAATAAACGTGAAAAGTGCGCCTTAAAAATTATTCATTAGAGCATTGAAGTTGTGTCGGTAAAACGAATTTCGTCGCAATTGCCGGAACTTTATAATCATAAAAGTCGCTATTAAGCAAGTACATTTCGAACTAATTATCGTGCAATATACATATTTAAAATACGTGTGTGTGGTACCGCATCTTAATATCCGAAAAGGGACGGGGATTGATCAAATGAATGTAAAATAATATGACTAGTTAGAAATTAAACGACTAATTTACCTGTAAGAAAGGTATGTCCAACTAACAATTAAGTAAATTGAAGTATTCATTCAAATGTAATTAAGTCGAGGTCAAGGTCAATTAGGTCGTTTAAAACCAATAAAAAAAGGTAATTAAATGAATGCCAAGGTGGACTATATTAGTAAAAACCAATTAAATAGACGCAAGGTCAACCATGTCATTAGAAATCAATTTAAAAACTAATTAAGCGAAGCTCGAGATTAACCTGACCGTTAAAGTTAATTAGAACGATGATTAACCAGTTGCCAAGGTCAACCATATAATTAAAATTCAATTAAAAGGGGCTAGGTAGATGTCAAGGTTAACTAGATCAATAAAGTAAATTAAAAAGCTAATCGAGGTCAGGTATGTCATTAAAATCACGTAAAAACTAATTACAATGTAATTAAGGCGAGGTCGGGGTCTACCACGCCATTAAAAACGGAGCTCAAGGTTAACCTGACCACTAAAGTTAATTAAAAAGATGATTAACCAGGTGTCAAGGTGAACCAGATAATTAAAACTCAATTAAAAAGGGGCTAAGTAGATGCCAAGGTTAACTAGATCAATAAAGTAAATTAAAAAGCTAATCAAGGTCAGATCGATCATTAAAACCATGTAAAAACTAAGTACAATGTAATTAAGGCGAGGCCAAGGCCTACCACGCCATTAAAAACAATTAAAAAGGTAATTCAGTGGCTGCCAAGGTGGATTATGTGATTAAAAACCAATTAAAAAGCAATGAAGTAGACTACAAGGTCAACCATGTCATTAAAAATTAATTTAAAAACTAATTAAGTCGGATCTCAAGGTTAACCTGACCACTAAAGTTAATTAAAAAGATGATTAACTCGGTGTCAAGGCCAACCAAATAATTAAAACTCAATTAAAAGGGGACTAAGTAGATGCCAAGGTTAACTAGATCAATAAAGTAAATTAAAAAGCCAATCAAGGTCAGGTAGATCATTAAAACCATGTAAAAACTAATTACAATATAATTGAAGGCGAGGCCAAGGTCTACCACGCCATTAAAAACAATTAAATTTTTTTATTAAGATTAATTAAGAAATTGTCAATGCTAACACAGGGTGTTGGGGTCATTAAACCCCAATTAAAAATGTAATTGAGCGAGTACCAGGATTATTTAGGTCATCAAAGCCAATTACAATTATTTAGATGTCAAGGTCAATCAGGTCACTAAAACCAAGTACAAGACAATCAAAATGTAACTAATACGAAGTCAAAGTCAACTAGGTCATTAAAAACCAATTACGAGGGTAATTAAGCAAGCGTCAAAGTCAAGTAAAAAAGCAATTACAATGTAATTAAGTCGCGGTCAAAGTCAACTAGGTCATTAAAAACCAATTAAGCAATGCGAGATGGCAGCCGCGCAGGCTGTTTTCTACTGTAGTACAGTTTCAACGAAATATAACGATTCATCGTTACTACTTGAATTAATACACATTCGTAACGATAGAAATATTGGCCGCTTTCTACAACGGTTCAGTTACTAGTTTTCGAGAGAGAGAAAAACGTCTTTTCAGTTATTAGGGGTAGTTCTGTAGTGCGCGCGTTTAAGGAACTAAAGCGGTTGGGGCGCAATTCTCGAACCATTCGTTAACATGAGGTATGCGAAGATGACGTCACAACAAACAGATTTCTATAGAAACCCATTGTTATGACGTCATTTTCGCATACGTTACGATAGCGATTGATTGGACAATTGGGCCTCTAATGTCTTGTTGTGCCCTTGGTGCAAACGCGCAAACAGTCGAAGTATAAAAAAGCGGCCTCTAATAGCAGCACCTCCGCGTACTCGCAATAGAACACGAAACGCGACAAATCAAACAAAGTGGCGTTGCGCGCAATTGATGCGTATTAAAAACAATTTTGCGAACACGATTTTCCTCGGAAAAATCCCAACGGGCCAAAGTTCAAATTGAACTTTGTCTCCTAATTCGTCCCCCGGGAACTCTGCGAAGGGCCGATAGACAAATAAAACTTAGAAAAATGTTGTGTTTCGTAAAAATGCGACGTTGTATGTGCGTACGTACACAAATCCCTCGACCGTATTGTGCTTTAATAATAAATTATCGCGCGCGTGCCGAATATATTATCAACGCAAATTCCAAAATTGTTTTAGCCAGTATACGTAGGGCGTAGACGGTAAATCGTGGTAGTACAATCGTCGTGTGTTTACCAAATTAATTCGGATAACGTCGGAAAACTTAACAGCTGCCAAAATGTTATCGTTTGTTACATGTAACCGTCCTGAATTTGTGCGCCAGCTATTCAAATTTAAATGTCTGTTTATGGGGCTACGTAATTTTTCCTAATTTCCAACCGCCATATTTGTGTTTTTTTTTCGGCGTGGGCGCGCTCTCGTTTCAGTCTAACGTAAATATAAAGTTAAAAATTAACGTTGTTGTTCCTCGATTAATTTTAAACGGTATAGATACAATCAGTCCTAAGCAAATAATATGAATAATGTATTAAGCTCGGCCCCCCCTTCGATATTCATCAATGCAAATATTTGAAATAATAGGTAAAGTACCTATTAGAAGAAATACGGGACGAAGCGGTAAATTCGTGCGCGGCCATAAATAATCGACATTTTCGCTTTTCAAAAGGGAAACGATTGTTCGCCGAGGAAAGTAATAAACGTGCCCCCCTCCCTATCTCGCTAAACAGTGCAAATACGGATTAGTTCAACCCTCTCGATCATATAACTACCCGAAAGATATCTGGAACGAAACGTTCATAATTTAGAACGTCTCGGCGACGGTATTATCTCGAAAGGGAAAATTGAATATTTCCAATATCTTAAGCCGGATCGTTTAAAAATAGCCGTCAAATAATGGAATTTTAAATAGCTATATTGAAATGAAGAGAAAATCAATGCGACCATCAGTATTCCGTACAGTCGTGGTCATAATTCATGTCGCCGACAACGTTCAATAAGCGTACTTTATGCCGGGGCGGAGCGAACCGCATCGCAACGCATTACTCTACAACCAATCGTTGTCACGCAACAGAGATCCCGGCATTGACTCATTTAAAATGTTTCGAATACACAAGTTTATTTGTTTACTTGTAAACCGGTATCGTTAGTCCTAAAACGTATAACCTACGAATGTTGTTAATATAAATACGTCAAGAAAGATCGACTTATATGGCTAAAAAACACGATTTTCGGCTCACGAGACCTGTACCATATTTATACATATGACGCGCCGTCTACCTAATAAATAATAAGAAATTAATTAAATTGGTACCTATGTAAATATGGGATATATAAACGTACATAGTGAGTTGTTTAAAAAATGTGACGCGTTTTTCTCGAAAACCGTTAGATAGGTAAAAATCATTAATTATAAAAATTGTAGAGTGCGAAAGGGGGCCGTCTGACGGTGACATTGAATGACCTTGAAACCCGTTGGTTTTCGAGGTATATATCTGTGATGTCCGATTAATAGTTCCTAAAATACTAATTAAAATTGTTTTAAGTAAGAATTATTTTTCGCAATAAATGCTGAAAATGACCATCATTTTGCTGAAAATTGATCCTTCTCTAAAAATCTCGCTGAACTGCGTCTTAGACTCTCCACTGTTACTCAAAAATTGATTTGATTCTATTCAAACTGATTTATTTGCTTTTTCTAAAGTTTGTTTTCGTTTTTAACGACCGTCACATGTTTTGGAAACGATAGATTATTTCGAAAAATACCTCTATCGATCATAATTGACAATTCGGCATCACAGAAATATCTCATACAATTAAAAAAACAAAACGGTAAGTTAGACCTATAACTCCAAAACAAATTGATTTCAAGGTCAAATATTCGTTGCATTAAAAATAAATACAATTGAAGAGTTTATAATAAGAACATGATAAGCCACAATAATAAAAGTTTAAAATAATCAACGTTAGTGTTCCGAATTTACGTATATAAAATGTATTTTTGAAAATCTCTAGGCTAAAAGTGTGTTTTATAATATTGTTCCCTTACTTTAAGGGCCGATTGTACCAACGTTTTGCACCAATTTTCTATAGAAATACAATGGTATCCAAAGAAATTTAGTTAGTTAAGCCACCCTTAAATTTTCAAATAGATTTGTACAATCTGTCCTTAGTAAATTAGTTAAAATTAAAAAACGAACAAAAAAACAACTTCTGATTTTGAGAAAACATCATTTCAAGAGTATCGCTTATCATGTTCTTGCAATAAGCCCCTTCAATTGCTTTATTTTCGATGAAACCGGAAATGATAAAAGTGTTTAAATTCAAAAAAATAACTTTTTGACTATTTTAACTTTTATAATATAGGAAACACGCAACGAATTAAAAACGTAACGAGTCTTGAAATTAAAATTTAAACTTCATTTTAGTTGTTTAAAGCGAGTGAACTATATATGTCATTCAAACTTACAAAGAAGGTTAGACAGGTGGAAATCTCTGAAAAATTTGAAACTTTGCAAGATTATAGTTGACTAGTAAGTCAACACTAATCAAGAGCCGTATTCCGTTCGTGCGTTTACGCGGTTTAAGAGGGTGAAATCCACCCTTGAAAATTGGAACTTTTTCGATTTTTCTTATTATCTGTGAAACGACAACAGCTATCGCCAACAAACTGTATATTTTTGTAAATGGCTATTCAAGACCTACATTATGATACAAAAATTAGAGATGAAAATCCTAGGAGGTGTCATCCCTTAGAATTTTCACCCCTAATTTTGCCATATTTGGGTACATTTTTACGTCGGCAGACATATATATATATATATATATATATTCATGTAAAGGACAATTAAAATTATAATTTGAAAAAAGACAACACGATGTAGTTTTATACAGTAGGTGACATATTGAAAATTTATTCATTTGGAGGGAGGACTGCCAGGTTTGCGAGGCAGACCACACTAATTCTAAATAATTGATATTTCTCTAAAGTCTATAATAAATTTTATCAAGTATCAAGTTTATCAAAAATGATTAAAACAAAAATTCAATTATCTGCCACCGGTTGGATATTTCCCACCATATTAACTCTTAAACACAGATAATCGAAAATTTTTAAAATATGTAGTTTTTAGGAAAATTATTTGAATAATCACTGCCTTTATACCGCAGAATTATAAATTTACTCTATTTTTAATTTAAAAACTATTCGTGCGCCCTTAAGCATTGAAAATGTCTCTATTACAAACCATAAACTAGATAAAAGTTTAATCGCATTTTTATGTGGCCGATAAAATACAAAGCAACTAATAAAATATGTGCTACTTTCATAGCTTATCGGAGTTCGAACAAAAAACTGAAGGTTTTTAAAATAAAAGCATGATTTCCTAGTACTCGAATGCATTTATATATAGAATTCTCGCTACACCACTTCAGATCTTTCGCGTTAGGTGGTACAGAGCGGTAGTGCTTGTTTCAGTAGTTCGAATTTTAAATTACGAAGTCGTATTGTTCGTGTGTGCGAAGAGTGCTCTTTTGGTTAATAAGGCCTTTTTACGTATGAGTGCGCGAGTTTTGTGTGATGTGAGGTGTACTCTAAAAGGTTTACAAACAAACAGGATTAATATGTCGAGGAAAGGTAGGATATTTCTTTGTCGACTAACCCTCCATGTATGTAAAGTGTAAATACATGGACCTTTAAGCTTTAACGCAAATTCTCTGAAAATCGAGCTTGGTTAGGCTCTTGAATAGGGACTTAGTTAGGGCTCCTCTCAAACATTCAACGGTCCATTTTCGCGAACAAAATTTTAACTTACGTAGGAATAGGTATGTAATAATACAAGTTCGCAGTCAACGGAAAAATCTACGCCGGAAATTGACGATAGAGGAAAAACAAACGATTACGAGAAAAAGGTAGGAAATACATAGAAAAATTTAGAAGTTTCTAATTTTTTCTTATAGTCTATTGCAAACAAGTGGCAGTCGCAGCGGCAGCTGTGTTAAGCTAAGCGTCTACTAGTCCGCATCGGACGCACAGTACCATCCCTTTAAAATTCTCATCCCTAATTTTTTTATATCATAATCATTTTACCTATACTATAAGCAATATTTTCAACTATTATTAATAACTACCTACTTAAAACGAACTATAGCTTTGTCAATTTCAAAGCAATTGCACTGTTTATTGACAACTGTCAGCAACAATATAGAAAAAACTACCTACATGTTCGATTTAATCTTAAATTTATCTGAGTAATTTAATTATTCAGTTGGTTATCCGATTTCGTTAGTTCCGACGACATTAATTATGTCCACGACTGTACCTAATATCCCTAAACAGTTCTAGTTTCCAAATTCGCCGACAAAGCTTTGACGATGTTATTATAATGAAACACTTTAATTTAAAATAGATTCCTCGAATTTTATCGAGCACATTTTCCGCTGACATTTCAATATTATACGGGTCACCGAATTCTTCGTATGCTATAATACATGATGGAATTCCGATGATACTAATAGTGTCAGTTTTGCTCGACGCTAACCGAATTTCGGAAAACGTCGTTGGCATTCAGAAACGAGTCCACTTTATAAAAAGACAACTTAAAAAGCAAAACGGTGCCAGACCAGGAAACGACACGATATTACAACGGCGACCTAGTTTTCTAAAGGCGATAAATCATCGCATTGAAACGTACATAGTTTCCCTCGGCACTAAAAGACGCCATAATTCGTCCGTTATTTCAGGTACGTATGTACACAAGGGTAGATTATTATGGAAGACTTCGCGATTACTTTGGAAAACTGACGTCGATAAATTTGACCCACGGCCGAAACACACTTTCCTCTGTCCTTTATCTATTCACGTAGTGGAATGTGGGGCACAGTGTAAGACTTGACGATAAAAAAAAATGTTAGTATGTACATTAATGGAATGAAATTGATACTTCATTACTTCGTCGCAGAGTAATACAATCCCTGTTCTTTTATCTCCCCCCGAAGTTTGTGAGGTTTCGTTTACGATTATGTCGTGTATTTCGTAAAACACTCGGGGAGTGGCGAACGTTCCACTTCGCCCCGTACAAAGGGCAAAGTGAGGCATAAATTTTATTATTTGTTTTAAACAACTTATTTTGAAATAATTTGACCTCTACGCATAGGTTTGACGTATGCAAAATGTTGAAAACAAAATTCGTCTCCTCCTCCTCCACTTTTTTGGTGCAGTCAGCAGTAGGACCAAGTAAAAAAAACCTTTACCATTACAAAAGATGGGATAGCAACCGTTTTGAAATATTTTGTTTAAGTCTGGATTCCGATGAAAAATCTAAGTTTTCGACCTTGAGAAGGAAAAGCGCGAGTCTCCATCTTGAATGAAATGCGCTAAAAATTGGCTTTTTCAAATTACTTCCTCAACAGTTAATCCTACGACAAAAAGGTATACGACAAATTTGAAGAAGACAAAACTCCTTATATTTTTTGTGTTAAACGTTTTTTTTTATAAGTCTAATATGTAACAAGTTGCGGCGGTGGAAAGATGAACATTTGTCTAAAAACTGGGAAAGCGCTGCCTTGGCGCTGATACAGCGCCAGCGGTTCAATTGAATCTGCAGCTGATACTGAGTGCTGTGCCAGCAATCTTCGTCGTTGACAGCGTAGTTTATTTGACCTTTTTATTGCCAGCGAAATAGTGGGCGATCAACATAACCTATAAGTATAGAAGTTATTTGATGTTTAACCGCTTGCGCTGTTTTAGCGCTAAGGCAGCGCTTTCCCAGCTGAGCGCGTCCGTTGAATTAGGAGATGACATTGAAGACTAAGACTATCATGAAGATGTCAACGTTCAACCGACACGGACCGTCAAAAAGGAAATAAAAGTAATATTGTATAATTGAGAACATAGATTATGAAAGCGCCATTTCGATCTCTTAAGATCTCGAAACTGAAACATCTTTGGATTTAGACATACTGGGGATACCACAATAAAAAAAAACGCGCCTCTTACTCCACCTTATGGTGGAATATTGGAGTACCTCATGGTGCAAAATTATTATAATCATGCAATGAATCGCTAGTAATAACAATAAAAAAGGGGATTAACGATTTTTTTAGACAAACATCGCAACTTTCCACCGCCGCAACTCGTTACATATTGGACTTATAACAAAAATGTTTACACAAAAAATATAAGGAATTTTATCTTCTTCGAGTTTGTTGTGGACCTTTTTGTTGTAGGATCAATAGGTTGAGGGCTTAATTTGAAAAAGAAAAATTTTTAGCTAAGATGGCGACTCGCGTCTTCCCTTCCCAAGGTCAAAAACTTAGGATTCTTCATGAAGGTCCAGACCTAAACAACATAATATCCTAAAATGGTTTCTATCCCACCTTTTGTAGGGTAAAAATCCCTACGAACTGAATTATTCCGGTGTTACGGATGTAACGGGTCTTGTGATCTATTATTAGGAGCGCAAGTACTACGCGGAATAAGTATGTGAAATTATTGGCACGTCAGTAGTACCGTGAAAGGCGTGCGGTGCTTGGTGAATATATATATATATGCGAGTAAGTTTAATTTTAAGTGTATATCTCGTAAGCTCGTCGTTGTTTATTTGTTTATGTTCTGTCATGGTTTGTTAACGCGGGAGCTTACGGAGTAAAGCATGTGTTGTGTGTTGGTCGTTCCGATGTTGTGTAACATCACATCATCCTGTTAATTTGTAACGACCAACACACACACATCAAGCGATTAGTACAGCAGACTGATTTATGTTTATTTTAGATTGTCCATGTGTTAAGTGTTAGATGTAACGTTGTCATTAAATATTGTCGCAGTGGAAGGTCCAGGGCTGGAGATTGGCTAAATTCGAACAGTCCGGGGTCGTTTCTTTTCATCGCCTCCCCTACTACTGAACCAGATCCAGCAGGAAGGCTCGCTGAGGTTCAGGAGTCACCTCGTGCAAGTTAAACACGCAATATAAGCGAATTGTCCGATATCAGATTATTGATTGACGGGGTTCTTCAAGTTCACGGGTGCCTCCCCTAACCGAGGGTTAATCACCAGCACACCGGAAGAAAAAACATATCCTTGAGTTTTCTGAAATTTCTTAGACCCGTTTCGTTTCGATAATCTTTGCAGCAGAATGCCGGTCAGTGTTTTATATAATTTGTTTTAACTAACACACACGCTCTGTCTCTCTCTCTCTCTCTCTCGCTGAATTGCAGTTGCGTCAACGCCACTTCCATCTATAATACATTCACCGATAAATTTCCCCGGTAAAAACTCTTCATTTCTATTCTATCTTGTACGACATCGTCCGAATCGGTATTATTTTGTGGGAATCGCCTTTATGCGCCAGTTATTAGGTACCGTTTTCGCGTGAGAAAGCGTAATTCGCTTGTATCTCGTAAACGGTTAGGTTTTCGGCGATTTTCTTGAGAATTGCGGGTGTTTTATTGAAGGGAGGGGGGTAATCCTCGTCATCGCAAATCGATTACCAACAAAAAAATCAACCGTCATCCACCCGCCAGCTCGAAACGATTGTCATAAAAACAATTGAAAACAATTTTAAAAGTATTATTTATTATTTAAGTTAAAACAGGGTGGCCACAGACCTGGAAAACCGGGAATTATCAAGGAAATAGCAGGAAAATTAAATTCTTATTTTGATACGATTTCATTTTAAGCTAGGCGTTGTCTGGAAAGCGCAATTGATAAAATATTATACAACAAATATTCTAGGGGTCTTATTGACTAACAAACGGCTGTAAGGGTAAAACTTACATTATAAGGTACTTAAGTCTTAAAGGGACCTTTTTTTATATTTCGTGATTATTCAAATGCTGCAAGTAAAAACTTTGTCAGTTTCCGTTTTATAATACGTACATATACAGGGTGATTTATTAGCTCTATGACAAACTTTGAAAGACGAAAACCGATGCAATTTTAAACAAATAATAATATACGGATATAGGTCCGATTCGTATTCGTTAAGGAATTACGTAAGGCTTTGCAAGATTTGTATTTAAAAATTCCCTATATGGCCATAATAAAACAAGAACATTTGTTGTGTGACGATAACAAGTTTATTTTTAAGAATTTTACACTCTTTAATTCATAAACATTTAAGAAAACACATTAATTAATGTTACAGTTGATGTTATGTTGAAGGTAAAGATAAAAACTACTTTGGAAAACCTGAAATTATCGGGAAATTTTGAAATATATTTTTTTGGCCACCCTGTAAACAGGAACATTTTGCGGAAAAAATTCAGGCGGCGTCGGATCCGGCGATCGGGCAGGCCACCGGTACGATTTTCGATGAAATCGTCCAGAGTCTTTAGGGTAGCGTGAGCGGTGTGAGCTGTTACGCCGTCTTGCTGGAACCATCAGTTGCGACATGAAAGGGAGATAATCTGATTGCAGTACCGTTCTGTGGCAATGGTTACGTGGTACAAAATAATGAAACGCCGAACGCCAACCTTTTGACCGTGAAGGGCGAGTTACTTAGATAAATTCGTGGTGATTTTCAGTATGTACTCCGTAAGCCGGTTGTCTAGCCGTTAACGTGGCCTTTCATCTGCAAAGATGAAACGTCTTCATCTGAAACCACTTGTAGTATTGAGCACGGACCTCGTGGTCTTTATCGTAGTACAGTTGATGCACGGCAAGTGCCTCTATCTCAGAATATTGTGCAAAGTACCACTTTGTTAGCTTGTTGTGACAGTCGCCACACGGACTTTTGTAGAGTCGTCAGTATCCTGTCCTGGATATCATTCGCTGCCGCTTCTCCGCATCGAGAACACTATCAGTTTCCCAAAAATACGCCATGAGATTAGATAGGTATCGCATAGGTACCGTGTAGGTACTTGTCGTTATGGCGAAAGACGTGTTCAACCAGAAACACTCGTCGTTCCACCGTCAACGCCATTTTTCTTATTTCAACATACAGTGTAGGAACTATAAGTGTACATAATTTAATTTTACTGCGCAGCGACTTTTCGAACATACTGTATTATGTATGACATTTTTGCGTTGTGATTATCCCGCAACAAAGTCATAATTGTTTGGTGACTCAAATAGCCCCGGTCCGTCCTAGGGGCGTTGTTGAACACAAACGTAGACAATACATAATACATTGTTCCACTTTACCAATTTCGGCGAATCTCATATTTACGATTGGTTCGAATTTAATTATTATTATAAAAAATCTGCGAAGTAGCAGGTTCGCGCGCGTACTACGCAGATAGAAATTTTTTAAACGCTTACATTTTTAGAACAGATTGTACTAAAATCTAAATTTCTACGCTATGTTCACAAATGAACAATGCATCACGGATGTCGGCACAAAAACAAAACGACGAATTTCGCGCGAATAGTTAATTATTTAAATTAATGTTCCACGTTGCCCCACATTCCCCTACGCGCAGGAGCTTCGGACGTACAATTCAAAAAAGAATTCCCCTGGGTCCAGTCATTTTCCACCCCTCTCCTCACATTTAACAGCGTAACGGTGGAAAAAATGGTCCTTCGAGCCGAATTGACTAACCGTAATCAATTATAAAACGTTTCGGTTCGCGTCAATCGTGGAAAATGACGGTACCGGCCCTAAGGAAATGATCGATGCGCTTGTAATAAGGAAAGTAAATGAATCGCGCGACTTAATATCACAATTTGATAGTATTTGACGACAAACAACGGAGCCGCACGCGTATACAGAAAATACATATTGTGTGCAACGCAAATATTTGTAAAAACATATACTGAAACAATCGTTACTCGATCAAGTTAAAGTTAAATTACATGGATATAAGTAAATATAGCTTATCCAAACCTATATGATGTTCACGTCATCAATACAAGGTTACTAGATGATGACGTTTCACACAGTGCTGTCACCTCGTACCTCGTATTTTGACAGTTCTAATAAATTGTAGTCTTTCTTTATGTCATCTAATATGTGCGCAAGTAAATTATCTATAGAATATGTCACTTTCCAAACTTTAAACCGAATTACAAATAAACAATCTAGTAACTTTTTGTTGATGACGTGAATATCATATAGGTTTGGATAAGCTATACGTTCAATTATTACGCGTTACTGCCTGCGGTATCGTGACTAATTTGTTAACCGATGGTTTCGGCAAATTCGCTTTTTCACTTATTCGAAAACGAACGACGCGACGACAACAATAGAAATCCCGAGAAAGTTACGGCGATAAAAAATTCCATAAAGACCTTCGACGGGAATAAAGCGATTACGTGCGATTTCGGCGTCGAACGGTAAAAGACAAAAGTGTCGTGGACTTCGATTTTGAACGAGTAAATTTGCTTTACTGTAATAACGTTGTTGGCCGTTCTTCCTTGAATAGTTTATTTGTATGGCTAGTGGCGAAAAACGCAAAAAATCGCGACGCGATAAACTATACGTACATGTTATACGGACAATCGAGAAGGACGATCGCGATAACGTTGCGTGGCGACGGAAAATTAATGTTAAACGAGTTTTAACAATTTCGCCGGATGCGCTCCCTTTTAATTCGTCGCCCCTGTCCCCCGCCCGAATTTTTCACGCCGACTCGTATAACGTCCACTAAATTACAACGTTACCGCAACCCCTGGACGTCCGCCTCGAACCGACCCGAAGGCATTTATTCCCGAACAAAAGGGCCTCCGATTGGATTCAGAAAGTTGGGATGCGTGGAAAGCGAAGTTAATTAATTCCGAACTCGATTACGATAGTTTAAAGTGTCGTTGACGACGTTCGCGTCCTCAAAGAAACCGACATGTATATCGAACGAAATTCGTCGAACCCGCGGTATTTATAATTTATTTAAGGAACGTTCTCCCGAAAACGTATTTCGACGAAAATTCCAACATGTGTCAACTCCAGCTTCGTCGTGACAAATTGTTTTTTAGGTAAATAAAAAACAAAAGCTCTGCAGAAGTTGCGTCCTACCTAATCGGTGATTAATAGATTTCGAAATTGCGTCTCATTTTTAATTTCACCTTTGATATATTGTATTCGAGAGGGGACAGCCGCCGTGCCGCCGTGTCGCCGTTCCGCCGACACCAAAAAGTATATTAAAACTTCCTCCAAAACGATTGCTACCGATAATTTTTTCCCGATTCAATTTGTTTCCAGGTTGCGTGAGCAGGGTTCAACGTCGACCTGTCCAATTTATCAATACGCCGCCCCACTAATTGAAGCTGCGATTTTAATTTCGAAGTTGGTTCTTTCGCCGTCGTCCCCGTTTATTAATCGAATATTATTGAAACGTTAACCATTTCGGAATACCGTGTCGCTCTCGACGGCAATAAAATACAGAGAAAGACCGATTTAGGGTCCGCTCGTAGGGATAAACTTAATTAAAGACCTCAATCTCCTAAACGTCCCGCCACGCGGCGTGGAAAATTAAGCCGCCAACTAAACTTGGCGATAATAGTTGAAAATCGTTTGTGGAAATTCGGCCGGATCACTATGCGGAGACTGTTGGCCCAACTGAAATCCTAAAAGAAAAGGTTTTCTTGTTGCTCTTTTACATCTGCTCGATCCTTCCACAATCCGATGTCCCCGACACAATTGAAAACTGGGTAAAATATTTCGGGCAACGCCGTTCGTACGCTAGCTCGTTCGCCGAATTTACCTATAAGGTCGACAATGTGACGTGGCGCTGCTCGTTCACCGATCCTATCGGTTAAAACCGGAGGCCGGGAATGATTGTTTGTTCGGGTAACCGCTGTCGTAGCGCTTCGTACGCCGTCCAAGTCGTCTTCGATGAAGATATTCGTTTCATCAAACATGCGGTAAAGCAGTAACGGTTCGAAACGCTCAACAGTGGCTTAAAGCTAGTTAAACTGTAATGTCTATTTTTTCTCTCTTGTACCATTTTGATAATCGAGTCGAAGGCTCAAGAATTGGAGGAACCTTTCCGTTTGGCTCACGAATACTTAATATTTTTTTATAAAATGACGATTATTACCAACGCCGATATCGTAACGAGAACGTGACGAAAGAGGCGACCGCCACGGGTGCAACTAGAAGTGGTTGGGGGCGCAAAAACGTTAAAAATGTAAAAAACATTTTTTGATCATTTTTTGGGTTAGACGCTTGCTATATGCGCGTGTTGATTATTACATTATGTTTTAAACGAGGTTATACGTCACAAATATACAGGGTGCTCCTAAAAAATCTGACCAAATCGACCCAAATTTTTGTGTCGAGGACATTGCGTCCAGAAATAACTATCTAAAAATGCGGCAACAAGTGCGATACGACGAAAAAAAGATTTTATCAAAATTAAGTTTCAGGTTGTCGCTTCTCGCTTTTATACGTACGTCTTCAATTTATTTCGTATAAAAACTTCGAGAACGTTAGTTAAGTTACTTACGTAGATTGTCGCAAAACGCCAAGTCCCGACAGACGCGCGGAAATTAATCGAAAACGAAATAACTGTTTGTTTTGTATAAAATTTCTTGTTAACATTAATTACTCACAACAAGCAAACAGGTCGCGTAAAATATTCGAACATTAAAGATAAGCCTCAATAAACGAACAAATTTCGCGGGAACACCCCCCGAAATATAATTTATGCAAATCTTTTCGGCTCGTAAAAGTTTTGTGCCGCTATATTAGGGGCGTCCTGGACGTCCTAAAATTTATTACGAATACGGGGACGATTCGTTTTCAAGGGTACCAAAATCCAATACATTTAATCTTGATCCGTTTTACTCAAAACCTCGAAGTTCGTACATTTCCTTTAACGGAGGGCACGATACCGAATATTTATTCTAAATTCGGTCGTCGCTCTTGACGTTTATAATTGATGATGTACGGGAAATAGTTTTGTCTTGATGGGCCGGCCGAACGCCACAAGAACGGTTGGCAGCTCATTTATTTAGAGGAAACGGCGGCAACATAATTTATTCAGCCATATCACGGGTTTTTATTTCCTAAACTCCGGCGAGTATGCGAATTTAATAATCGACCCGAATAAGTTATAAAGGCGCGTGTTATCGCGAACAACCCAAATAGGAATATAAGTTATTTATACGTACGTACATACGTACAGTCGTCCAGAAAGTTAATGCGCGCATCAAATACGATGAGCGAACGTCACAGCACCATGTCTTTTTTAATCTAACTCGTCGTTAACGAAACATTTGTAAAAAAACAGTTAAACCCTATTGCGCGCATTAGTTTTGTGGACGACTGTACTATCGTCGGTGTCCCTGCAAGCACATCAAGGATTAGAAAGGGCGCCAAAATAAAATACCTAATACAAACAACCCAAATAGTAATTAATCGATCCGTTTATTTAGTTATAAATTATTTGATATTGGAGAGATGGTACAGTCGTCCAGGAAATTAATGCGCGCACGAGAGACGTCGGGCGATCGTCACGCGCGAGGTCTTTGTAATCTAATTCCCCGCGCACGAAACATTCGTAAAAAAACCGGTTAAACTCGATTGCGCGCATTAGTTTTGCGGACGACTACACTATCGTCGACGTCCCTTCAAACCCATCAAGATTCGAAAGGGCCCCGAAATACAATGAAACGATCAACCGAAACGGAAATAAAAAGACTCTACTAGCGAGTGTTCTAGAACAAGAAATTGTTTTCGGGGCAAATCCGTCGATTGATTAGAAATCCGGAAACGTCTCACTTACGCCTTGTTACTAAAAAATAACAAAAAAAACGCCAAAATTTCCAGCCGATTAATAAGTGGTCTCGAAAAAATGTTTATGTACGAAACCGTTAAATTCTCAAAATCGCGAATATTACGCAACGTTTAAACGTTACCGGTAAACTATTATAATACAAAAATGTATTGACGATCCCCTAAAGCGTTTGTCGTGCATCGAAGCGTGCAGATTACGAAATTCGTTTGGGCGTCCACGGGCCGTGTGCACAACGTCTTAATTGACTAATTACGTAGTGAAATTTGAATACGGGCGTGCCTCGAACGTCATCGTTTTCTACGACAATTTCGACGCGACGCGGCGGTTGTCGTACGTTTGGTCCTTCGAGCGGCGCCGGCGACGCGACGCGCAAAAGAAAACCAACCAGGTGCCGTTCCATGCAAACGACGAATTATTTCGAACGGTCCTCGAAATCCCCTTCGCCCGTTTCGCTATACGGAAATGCGACCTCCTCGCGTCTCCGTAATCTTTCGAAGGATTACTTTACGCGGTTAATAATGCAAAAGGAAAATCGCGGATTAATCGATAAACTCCGGGACATATTTTGGAAAACAATTTTTCGCTCGGGCCAGGGCGAGACTTAACAATTTTCATGTCACGGAAACAATTAGATCGTCCTCGTGTTATGAACATCTCCTGGAACGGAAATTATTACGAGTCCGTGACGGCCTAAACATCGACTAAATTGTTCGGTAATAGCTTGTCGTTTTCGTCCCCCCAAAACGAATAAGTATATCGAAATTTCGATCCAAGTCGGCGTGGAATTTATGCCCGTAATAGGCGCCCTTCTAAATTATCATTTTTCACTTGACGTCTACTAAAAACCCGCGGCTCCTTTTATAAATCGCATGGACATTGATTTTCGGTTAGTTGTCACTTCACGACCCCTAAAATAGGTAATAGGACGCCCGACGCGACGCTCAACGTTCGGAATTCACTTATCGTCTTTATTTCGATTTTTGCTCGTATTTCGTCCCTTTATTCTACCGAAAAATGCAGTAAGACAATCGGCGAACGACGAGAGATCGTCCTTTTCAAGGAAAAGAGCTTTTAGGGCCGCTCGTGTTTACGTGTTTATGAAATGTACAGAACGCGGAGAGGATTGGCCGTGGCGGGGGCGAGTCCGAAAAGATTTAGACGGAAATCGTATTTCAAAAAAAAACTACCGAGTTTAAAATGAACGTTATTCTTTCTGTTCCAACTTTTCCTGTTGATGACGTCTTTCGTTAGATAAAAACGTCCGGAAAAGTACCGGGCTCGCTTTTGAAGCGGCCATCAAACTTCGCGCGAAAATCCCGCAGTTTTTTTCCGACTTTAATTAAAAATTAACGCTTTAATTAACTACTTATAACTCTCGAGGGTGACTTATTATGTTGCTACAGTTCGTGCCATATAGAAAAGGATCTGTCAATCGCCTATAAATGCACTTATTAGTATTTTTTGAAACGTTGAACAGATTAAAACTAAATTTTTAGGAGCTGTTCGATTTAGTTAAGTTGAATTTCGATCGAACGAGTTTTCTCGAACTCGAGAATAATCGACCGGTCATTTCTGTAGGGCACGAACTATAGTTTTATGCGTCTATAGTGGTTCTCTTCTGATGCATAAAGAGCTACCCGGAATGATGTTTCGTAACCGAACCTTGACTTTCGTCGTCCCGGTCGTTGGTTATTAGACAACTTTAGGGATTCGAAGTTCACGTGTTTGCCCTCATTTTGTGCGCGTCGCTGCAGGTTGATACGTACGACACATCTGCGTACTTTACGTCCGGGACTTCTCGACGATATTGAATACCGGCCGACCCTTTATGGAAGTTTTATCGCTTGCTGTTGCAGAAACTTTCGGGAAAATTCGTGTGCCCTCAAGTATATATGAAAAGTCGAGACGAGCCCCAATAAAGCCCGTTTTACGGGATAATCTCGCGGGATCCCTATCAAGGGAATTCACGTCGTTCCGCGATCGCGTCGTGAATTTTTCCGTTTGACGAGTATCCGAAAATTTATAAGGTCTGCTAATTGTAGGTTAATAATTGTAAAAAATCGGAATTGATTTAAGTTTGTAAAATATAGGTAAAGGTTACCTAATAGGTAGTCGATAATTTTACTCTCAGGAGCCGATGGAGCAGCGTGCGTTAATTTAAACCGGTTATTGAGTTTGTCGAAAATATAGGACGGCGTCGAACAAACTGCACGTGTATTTCGCATATTGTGTACTTTTCGATAATTAAATTCGAGAAATGGCCTTCGTTTGAATTGACGCATGCCAAGGTCGCCAAACGTTACCTAACGTGCGCTGTATCGCACTCGACCTTATCAACAATGCATATTATCAGCTTTACTAACGATACTACGTACATTCGAAATGTGCTCGATCGCATTTTCGATAGCCATAGAGCGTTGTTTAACGTCGTATCGTCGTTTTTTGATTGTTCTGCTCAATTAATTAGTTTGTTAAGACGTGGCGCTGTTCGTCCGCTAGCTTGACCTTCGTTCCTACAGTAGCTGCGTGTGACGTGAGCCTACAATACGCGAGCCTAAACGGCATGATAGAGAATATTATGAGACAAACAGTATACAATAAACTAACAAGAAGGTTACCCAAAGGGTACACACCGATTTTGATGAAAATTTTATTATAGTAACTACTAAAAAATTAGCTGCCATAAAGACTTCGTTTACGTTTTATTCAATAAAGTTAGTAAAATTGTGATTTTCAAACTCATAGGGCTGTTATCAGAACGGTTTTAGATATAGGTTTGAAATTCGTAATATTACAATTTGAGGTTATTTTCTACATTTTAGAATAAAAAAAAATTTTTTTCACGCATAGTTTTTGAGAACGGCTGCCATCTTGAATTTTTTTAAATGAAAACATGAAGTACGTTATATATCATTCGAAAGCTTATTTTTTTCTGTTTAACCATCTAAAAATTCTATGGGGTTACATTAGGAAAAATTGAGATAAAATAGAAATACGTTTTTCATATACCTATTTGTTCGGCTATTATAATAGGTATATTGTACTTACTTTAATTCCTCTCTTTTAAATCGACTTTAAAATATAAGAATCATTACATTTATAAAATATTATTAAAGGAAACCATAGGTAAACCATACACACCGATATTGTTACACATTTTATCATAATAACATTTAATCATAATATATAATTTTTGCATAATCTCGATAAAATGACACTACCTGACACGCATAGAACAGATCCGGAATTACTTGAAAAGTAGTTTTTCGAGAATAACAAAGCAAAAAATGACAAACTATCCGTGACGCAACGTTCAGAACAAGTCGCAAACGACTAGAAAACTCGTATTTCTGGTATAACAAAGCAAAAAATGACGAACTGCCGGCGCTTAAATAGGTTATAATTTTTGCATAATCTTGATAAAATGACACTACCTGATACGTATAGAACAGGTTCGGAATTACTTGAAAAGTAGTTTTTCTAGAATAACAAACCAATAAATGAGGAACTAAGCGATTTAAAATTTTTGCGAAATTTCGAAAAAATCCCTTAGTATTATAGTTCACGTTTTTTTTTTGGCAAAATTTTGACCCGAACAGTTTGAGACACAAAGTTCAGAATAAGTCGGAAACGACTAGAAAACTCCTATTCCTAGTAAAACAAAGCAATAAATGACAAACTACGGGCGTTTAAATGAATTATTGTCTTTGCATAATCTCAATAAAATGACACAACCTAATACGCATAGAACAGGTCCGGAATTACTCGAAAAAGTAGTTTTTCGAGAATAACAATGCAATAAATGACAATATTTAATATGATAATTATATTGACAATAAAATGACAATATAATAGTTGAACGAATAGGTATATGAAAAACATTTTTCTATTTAATCTCAATTTTTCCTAATGTAACCCCATACAATTTTTAGATGGTTAAACAGAGAAAAAAATAAGCTTTTCAATGATATATAACATACCTCACGTTTCCATTAAAAAAAATGGAAAACATTAAAAAAAATTCAAAATGGCGGTCGTGCTCAAAAACCGCGTGAAAAAAACATTTTTTTTTAATTCTAAAATGAACAAAATAACCTCAAATTGAAATATTACGAATTTCAAACCTATATCTAAAACCGTTCTGATAACAGCCCTATGAGTTTGAAAATCATCATTTTACCAACTTTATTGAATAAAACGTAAACGAAATCTTTATGACAGCTAATTTTTTCACCAAACATAATCTATTGGGTAGTAGTTGCTATTATAAAATTATCGTCAAAATCTGTGTGTACGCTTTGAGTAACCTTCCTTGTAAGACAATAAATGGTCAAGCTTCGTAAAAACTGTATAAGTAATTGCCAAATAATCGCGTTCTAAATTTGCTCGACGCGTCACCTCCAAAAATAGATATTATGGATGGATACTTTAGGTCCCTGGACTATTGACTTCCGGCTCGACCCTCCTCGAAGCGGGTCGTCGCAACGTTCGAAAATTGACGTACACGTCGACCGTCTATTTTTCGAATTTCGAAATTTAACGGGCCAAGACCTAGTTTAAAACTTAAAACCTCTCGTGCCCCACACCTAAATACTAAACGGAAGAAAATTCGTATTCGAGTAACTTAAAAAAGAAATAAAAATAAAACAAAACTCCGTCAATTTTCGCTCGTTTATGTCTACAAAGAAGCTCCGCGGAACGTTATATAAATCATCTTGTCCTACGACAACGGCGTTTTATTCCGTAATGGGCTCAATAAATATCGCGGGGATAAAATAAGGCGCACAATCGTTCGGAAAACACGAGCCTCTGTTCGTTTTCAAACCGCCCGTTCAGCTCGTCGTGTACAAAACGAGTATAGGTGCAGTAGGCCGAAATAGTAATGCGCGCATCCGAGGCGATGGGCGATCGGCACAACATGAGATCCCTTCAACAAGATTCTTGTTGGAATAATTGAAGTCGCCAATTTCCTCGTCGCGTTCGGATCTCTTTTAACGATAAATATAAGTGCTGTATCGTTCGCCCATCGCCTCGGGCGCGCGCATTACTATTTCGGCCGACTGTATCACCTATTGCCAAAATCGAATGCGTGCATGGGCGACCCGCAAATATGACGTATCTATATACAGTAGACTCTCGTTAATCCGGCGTTTTCGGGCGGGCTGCTTGCGAGCGTGGCGTGCGGGAGTAGTTCTTCGGTCGCTCGTCACGGTCATATTTCAAGTTCAGTTTATTTTCGTTCCGGTAATCCGGCACTACTTGGTCTGATACGTGCCGGATTAGCGAGAGTCCACTCTACGTACGCGTTTCCTTTTCTCTTGCGCCAGCGGCGGCTTCGATTAATTTGAAAAGAGAAGGAAGACGACACGTCAACGTTCACTTCTTTTGGCCAAAAATTCGCTCGATCGAATACGCGATCGGCCAACGTTGGCGACCGTTTCGAAAATTCAACTTCCCTCGCTACATCCGAAACAAGCAAATTACATTTATTTTCGTTACTCTTTCCCGACCGATCTGGTCGCGCGACATTAATTAAATTTCAATTCGGGCGCATCGAGGTCGTGACGTTCGATCGTTAACTCTCGCTAGTAGGTATTTCGACAAATGTTCGAAATGTTAACGCGCGCGGTAACTCGCGATAAGCCCATCCTCGAATACGGTTTAATTCGCGAAATGGCGAAAAGGGAGGAATACGTCTACGGACGAGACCGCTTCGGGCGCGAATAATAATTTTCCGCATTGGTAGCAACAATTTAGACAACTTTAGTCCCTCGCTTGTGAGCGCGTATAATACCATTTTCCGGACATCTACGGCGTATCCAGTTAGTTATTTTCCGGCGAAATTGCGTCATCTCTCTTCCTTCAATACGTGCAGAGGCATTCATAAATGGAAATATTTCATTAGTTCCGTTTCATTAGGGATGCGAAGATTTATGCCTGACGTTTAAAATTCTCCACTACATTTCGTAGAGACCTGCGTATACTGCTTTATGAAAACGACGACAGTCAAGTTTTTTATTCGGTTGACAATAATGAAACGCGAATTTTACAAAAGGCCACGTCGAGATCTTGAATTGCGATTAGGTGCGCTTTTATCGCCGGCAATTGTTGTACCTAATGAGAACGTAATTTAAAAAAAAAGGGCGCACGATTTTGTTTTATAATCGCGTGCCTAAAACGAAACCTTGCACGTAACAAATCTGGATTGAATGCGACATGATACCCATATTTTTTTGTAGGTACGTGTAGGTACAGTCAAGTTCATATATTTTGTCCCGCGAGGTGCGATCGCAGGCCAACGAGCGACGTGAGAAGATCAAGAGGGACGAAGGGTAGCAGTTGTTTTTGAATTGTAAAGAGGGACACGTCAGATAATAAATAAAAACGAATGGTAATCTTTTTTTTTTGAGCCTTTTACGATAAAAACTAACACGAGTGACGCCGACGGGACAAAACATATGAACTTGACTGTGCTCGAGTTCAAACTTTAAAATTCCGATAAGACCGACTTTCGGCCACTAGATTTACCTAGACTTTAAACGAATTTACTTTTACCTGTAACGCGATTTACTGTTGATTTAAGCGGTATTTTCGCATAGCCTGTCGTGTCGCGATGACGTTGTGTCGCAACATAACATCGTTGTGTACACAGGCAGCGGGTAATGTGGCTGGCCGCATCAAAATAATAGTCGGGGCCGAACCACGACACGGCAGGCTGTGTGGAAATACAGCTTTAAGCTGAATTTCCGCTTAGCCTGTCGTGCCGCGGTCGGGCGGCGACTGTGTCGTGAATTTGGACTTGTTTGCCAAGTCACCTGCTGGGTGTGTATCAATGACATATATGGTCGACTCGAAACGAACGACATACAGTACGCGGCCAAATTATTATAAACTTCGATCATTTTTGCTATTTTTGTATATTTACGGTTACTGGGTTTTCGTGTTAGTTGAATTTCTTATTATTATGAACAGTTGACAATAATATGGAACCTAATTTATCATACGAACTTGTTTTCGCAAACGACAGCAATTCCTACAACTACAACAACAACAACGTTTCCTTTTTAGTTCAAATAAAAACGTTAATTTAAAAGTACCTAATTATTTCATTTCATCAAACAGAGACCATTTCGTTCGACATTATTTGTGCCGCTGGTCGACTTTCGCTTGGAAAATCGAACGTTGCGCAATCGAAAACGTTTTCGAAAAGTACAAGTCCCACGTATGTACTTACTTTTATCGAAATAGCCCGCGTATAATAATTGTTTTTATGTGACGAACGTGTCGAATTTTTAAAAATGAATTTTCCCGAAACCTTTCTCGCAACGCGTAAAAGTCAAACAAGGGCGCGCACCCCTAAAAATTCCGGCGTTTCCAGGTAGCGCGCGAATTAGGAAGCCCTTTCGTAACGACGACCTGCAGTGCTCGAGGCTTTAATCTACATCGCGTTGTGTAACTAAATAAAGAATTCGATAAACGGATGATAAATCGACCTTCGGGGAAGTTTAATCCTCGAAAAATACGCAACGCGTAGAAACCTACCCGCGCTACATAAAAATTGGATGGTATGACGAAACTTTATACGAATTTCCAATTTTAATCTAACCAGATTTTATAAATTATTTATAAGTTGTAAATAATGCTGACAATGGAGGTTTAATTTAGGCGAAAGTGTCGCCGAACTAACGGCCACCGCATCAACAACCCCGACCGGTGTTAAAGTAGAATTTCTCCATACACACGCTGTTGAGCAAAAATTTTGAAGCAATCTATCTCAGTTATTATTCATCGAAACGTTAATATCGAGCGTTTTCTAGGATCCCCGTGAAATTCTCCGTTAAACGTTTCTTTGAGAAATTTTCTATAAAAGTCGTCGTTTTGGAGAAAATCGACAAAAACAGTTTTTGGAGCATATTATCATAAAACGTTTACGAATCGTATACAACTAAGTGTTTCGGCCATGCGACCGAAATACGTAATTGAATTCTGTTCACGCCTAATGCCGTGCATTTAAAAAATACTTTCGCGCGTACAGGATCTTCTAGAAAGTCGCGACGACTGACTCACGGTTAGGTTTTTTTTAATTAAGCACTCGGTATATATACAGCTACGTAACGGGCGTCCAAAAAGTGTTTACAAAAAAATCTAACAATAAGTGGTTTAAGTAATTTAAATTTTATTACTTTATGACATGATTTTAGCTAAGACGTGCCGTTATCGTTCCATAGCCAATCAAGACCGTAAGATTTTTTGGACGCCCGCCGTTTGGATTACCCTTTGAATGACGATTTCATTGAAAATAAGTTTCGTGTATTTTAAAAAATGGGGAGCAATATTTGGGGAGCGTATTGTTCGCGGCAGGACAAGAAAATAATATCTAGCGATAAACATAAATGGCCAGAAATCGGTAGTTTAGTAATTTTGAGTAATTTTTCACTCAAACATATGTTGTTATACATCATTGAAAAGAGGAAAACAAATTCCATTTAATCATGCAAAAATCCAATATAACGTCCGTTTAAAATAAGAAAATTGCTATCAATATCGCGGAAAACGCCATCTTGAATTTTATTTTGACTTCATTTTTAAGTTTATCTCGTCAAATCAATTAACTTTAATATTAAACATTTTTTCACATCTTTTATAATTACGGAAATATTATTTATTTTATTTAAAATCGGAATTTTCAGTTTTTTGTTTTTTGGAATGTCTTCTAAACTGTTCGGAATTTTCAATTTTTCTAAGCGGAATCCGAATGATCATTCGAAATTGCACAACATTTCCCATTTAACGAAATCTCTATCTTTAATGATAAGAAAGATACCCATGGTACATACTGCTCAATTTGGGACACACTATATATATACATATAATAAAAATAATAATCCATTAGATATCAAAATAAGCAATTTTTGGACATGTTTATTGGCATTTCCTCTTGTTCTTGTGTGGATAATGAATTCCCAAATATTGTCCCATATTTTTTCGAACACCCTATATATATATATATGACACATTTTATATTGCGCCCTTTATATAGTTGCAAACCAAAATGGCCCTTTCGCGCGAAGCTTTTTAATTAATAACAGGTTTTGTAAGTTTCTCTTTTTAATTATCGTACATGATATTAAAATTCTTGTCTATATGATTAATTTTAAAGCTAACAATAGGATTTGGCGCGTTTCAAGTTGAAATGTTAATATTCAGGAAAGCGAAGGAATAGACAATTTTTTCATAAACATACGCCCTACCCCGGAATGCCACACGACCAATTTGTATAGCAGTTTGTAATAAATTTCAAAAATTCTATCGAACGTTGCGTATTGTTTGTCCGGGGCACCCTGTATATTAAAGGTTAAATACTTCTCTGTCATTTAAAAAAAATTAAAAAAACCGCAAGTTTCTTCTTGAAATTTTCGAATAAAGCTGAATTCGTGAAAACCATGTCTTTTAAAGTGAAACATTCGACTTTTCACGTTGTACAGAGTCGAATCTAAAAGTTTTAAGTCGGGTCAAAATTTTGCAAAGAAACGCAAGGTGGCAACGCATTGTTTATTGTTTTTTCTTAGGGTTATATGTGTGTTTTATGAATATGTTTTTATTTTCAACTTATTTTTGTTTTTTTCGTTCACATTCTTAATTGTTGTTACTTTAAATCTGTGGTTGAGTGGAAGAGTATGGCCTATCCAAACCTATATGCAACACGTCATCAAAAAAATGTTACTAGATTGTTTATTTGTAATTCGGTTTAAAGTTTGAAAAGTGACATACTCTATAGATGATTTACTTGCGCACATATTAGATGATATAAAGAAAGACTACGATTCATTAGAACTGTTAAAATACGAGGTTCGAGATGACAGCACTATGTGAAATGTCATCATCTAGTAACCTTTTATTGATGGCGTGGATTGCATATAGGTTTGGACGAAGTGTAGCAGGCATTATTGCTGAACTCCGTCGTTGCTATTTGAATGCAATAAAGTCTTTATTATTATATTAACGTTGGGATTTTAGTTTATTTAATAACCATCAACGTATATTTGGTTGCCTATGGTTGCCATCTTAAATATTTTTCTGCGAGTACTACCGTATATGCATTTCCAAAAAAAAAAAACAAGTCTTACTTCATCATCATAATATTTAATAACACATCAGCGAATTGCCCTAAAATATAATCACCGGAATTGCCCTAATAACAAATTTTGACCGACGAACGTAATAAACAACTTAAACCGCTTTTTCTACGACCGTCAAAGATAACGAAACGATTTCGTCCAACTTAATTCACAGTCATTAAACCCAAAAACTAATAAAATCGATCTAAATTTAGCTCGGCCCTTAAACGTAAATCCCCGGCGTACGTCCCTGATTTTTAAATCGACCAAAAACACATGGGAATGTTATAAAAATACACAAACATAACCTTTCTCGCTTGCAAAAACCAAACTATAATATTTTTCGCGATGTTCCTGGCAGCACCTCGTTCGCTTTCAACGAAAAACCCTCTAATTAAAGTTAATTTTGCGAGTGCACGCCCAATTTTACGGCGATTCATGGCACAAAGCGGACATGTAGGCGATCAAAATTTCAAAGAGCAAACTACAACAGAAAAGCAAATAGAAAATTACCTGTTTTATTAGAGGAAGCAGGGTTTGTTCTATACTACGAGTTTTTATTTCTAAACAATCAAAATTTGAAGTATCTAACACAGCTGCCATTTTCTACACTACTAACCGTCTTTTTCTCGTATTAATATATTCATAAAGTTGTCTCGCTCTTACAAATAATTCAGTACACGAGGGTATAGTTGGTTGCCTAACTCGAACTTTAATACATATTCATGAAATACATTATCAATAAATTATTTTTATTACACCTATATATCAACTACAGTTACAGAGCAAATAAATATTGAGTATCGGGCAATTTTCGACCGAGCATTAATTTTCCAATTTGTGGGGAATTGACACGTCTCATCACTTCTTTAATTTCTGCAACACTAATTGGCGGCTGCCCACTGTAAACACGACTATAATCCGGATTGATACCGCTAAACCTATGTTCGCCCACAAACATAGCGGCCGTATAATGCATTCCGGTTAAATTACTCAATGGGTCGTTCGTATGTCTAGTGTCCATTCGTATGAGCAGGGTATAATCGATAATCTCGGCCACCGTTTGATACGCATAATACGATATAACCTCAGTCGCGTTATTAGACATGCTAATATCCCTCTTTGGATCTATCCAGGAGCGCAGCTTCTCCATGGACGGGGCGCGCGTCGAACCTTTGATGTTGAACGACATACAACGTGCCCTTTGAAACTCCAGGTATTTCTTATCGTTCAAGACCAACGAAATTCGATTGGCGCGCATCTGCCGCTCGTGCTTGACCTCGTCGAGCTCCGTCAGATCGACCAGTTCGCCTGTCTCGTCGATCTTCTTGATGAAATCGAGCAGCTCTTGTCTGTACAGTCGTTTCGCTTTTAGTTCCTCTTCGGGATCGCTGTCTAAATTCTTTTTCAGCCCCTTCACGTGCAGGTATTTCACGAAACGGCGCATCTTCCACTTATTTTTTCGCATCAGAAAGACCAATTCTTCGCCCTTCAGGGTTTTGCCGTCCCAATACTTCATGGCCTCCCGAATTATCGTGCGGAGCTGTTTCAGGACGATGCTCTCGATAAGTCTCACTGTTTCGGGGTTCGGTTTGTGACTGTCGCCGAAACCGAACATCATCAACGAAATTTCGTTGTAATAAGTTACTTTCGGAGGTTCCATTTGTTGTATTTGTACACCGCGTTAATTGTTAGGTTATATTTACAAAATATCAGATCGATAACGTAAATTCCCTGTACAAAAAATTATTCAGCTTGTATACAGGGCAAGTGTTACTTTAACGAGATAAAAATCGAAATCCATAAAATTTAAGTGCCGCTTGATTTCAAAACCCTTCGAGACGTATGCGAGAGCTTTCGTAATCTCTAAAACGCTCGCGACACAACTTGCACATTCGATCGTTAAATTACACAATTTCGATGCGCCCTGTACAAACATAAGAAAATTAAGCGTCGCGTTTTAATTTGGCAACAGTGCAAGTGGCGTCCCGTTGATTTTAAGTTGTCGTTTCTTGTACTGCATTTTCTCAAAAATAGAATGGTTCTCGTGGTAGATTACGAGCATCCGCAGTCCCCCATCTTGCACGAAGAAGCGAACACAAGTGCTAAATTCAATGACGAAGATTTGGGCCTCGGAAATCTTTACATAAGCGAGAGGTTAGTTGTGTATATGTCGATTTCTTAAATTTGTTTGCTGAAAACGCAGTTTTCAGGACACTTTGTTGGAAAGGGCATGGTAATCACGGATTTTCTATCGAATACACCGACATATCGATGCATGCCATATGTTCAGATCCCAACGTTTGCCCAAATCGATGTGTGATGATTATAATCAACAATTATTTAACGTTGTCAGGTAATTTAATCGTTAATGTCTAAGATAACTTAAAAAATGTACGAAATTCAGGTTTCGAAAACACTGAAGAATCACAGTTGGACGATTCGGGCGATGGCACAGATACGACTCGACTAATTCTGGTGCCGGCGAACGAGAATGCGGTCCCGATTATTTTCGATACTCTAAATAAATGCCAATTATTAAATCCCGACCCGTGCGATGAAATTGACGAAGACGACGACGACGACGAGGACATTTATGACGATGCGGAGGATAATGACTACTTCGCACAAAATAATGTAACCTCTAGGGGCGACGAAGGTTATTATCAAGTTTTTTTTTTGCATTTAAATTCTCTGTATTTGAATTTTGCGATTTTTAGAAATGCGCAACATAACTGTACAACTCAGAAATCAAAATATCCAAAACGAGCATTCGCATTTGAATGGCGATCAGAACATTAATGACATCGAGTTCGAAGATGCTGATTGAATCCATTTTCTTTTTTTTCGGCACGTAAGATTGTAGATTGTAAGAAGTATTAATCGTTGCATTTGCTTATATCATTTTTCAAATGTCATAATAAATTATTGACGAATAAGATTTTGTAGTTTTCGCATCTTAATTAAGATCGTTAACATGTCCTGTGGCCAACATTTGTTTTTATACATAATTTAATGATAAGTTCGATTTCAATTAACCGATTCGAACTTATAGACCATTCAAATTTTATTTCAATGCAGGTCATCAATAAAAAAGTTATTACACAATTGAAATCAAAGACTATAAAATACGTGCTGACACCACAGTGTAAAACGTCATCGTCTAGTAACTTTATTGAAAATGTGCATCAGAATAAATTTTGAAGGGCCTTTAAAAACAAAATGTAAAGATTGGCCTTAAATGTCTTCCAATACACATTTTATACTCTTAGCAAATTTTCATAGAGCATCTGATGATGGGACCCAGAGGTGCCATTTTGGATTTTCTCCGATCTCAACCCTCAGATCATGATATAATCAAATATTGTGCACGATTGCGGTCACAATTTTGATCGTAACAGGTTGAAATTTCGACAGCATATTGTCCTTACAAATACAAAGGACAAGTTCGTTAACCAACCAAATCAACCGACCCATTTCAAATTGGTAGCTGATTACAAATTTTAATCATAGCTATCTTAGTTATTAATTATTCGCCCAGTAATAAGCAATATGTGTTAGAATCGTCTTATAATTGTCTATTAAACATTTGTCTTTGTAATTTTTGATAGAATGCGCCGTTTTCAAGATAATGAGGAAAAACTTGAAATAAATTTTTAATTCTTATGAAAATACTCTTAAGAATATTTCTTTAGTAAATGTAATTAAAAAAAAAATGTATTTCTTTTAAGAAAAAGATGCATACGACATGAAAACAAACCTAACGACATTTAAAATAACGACAAACGCCTAACAAAAAAACTTCTTTTATTTCAAATTAAAGACTCATTAAAAAAAAAACAAACATCTCAATTTCTTTAGCAAGCTTCAATTTCACTCTTTATCTGTCGCCAAACATGTAAATATTTCCATTTTAAAACCGCATAACGCCACCATCGCGGACTTTTTCAACGGACACGTTTCGGACCGAATATTAAGTCGGCATCAGGCGCCCCCTTGGGATGCTGGTATTTCTTGCGCTCGCGATTCAAATTTTGCGTCGACGGCTTGTTCTGCTGTTGCATCATCTCTTGATAGTCTTCTTCTTCGAATCGTTCGGTGATGTTGAGGGTCAACCTTTTCACACGTTCTTTTTCCTCGCGTTGCGCAAGTTCCTGATCACGCAAATTTTGAGCCAACTCGGAATTGATGTCGGCCTCGAAGGACTTGTATTGCTGCTTGTTGCCCTTGCGCACCATCAAAACAAAGTCCATCGTACGTTTCTCGGGCTCGAACGAATCCTAAGGACATAAAAATAAATTACGTCGAAACATTTTTTAAGATATTTGTCGTCATTGATGTGCTAATAGTTATAAAACTACTCTAAGTCACTTACATTACAGTCTAGCTGACGAGTCCTACTGCATATTAAAAGGGCAGGCACGTCATATATAGCCTATTCAAACCTATATGATGTTCAAGTCATCAATACAAGGTTGCTAGATGATGACATTTCACACGGTGCTGTCACCTCGTACTTTGTATTTTGACAGTTCTAATAAATTGTAGTCTTTCTTTATACCATCTAATATGTGCACAAGTAAATCATCTATAGAATATGTCACTTTCCAAACTTTAAATCGAATTACAAATAAACAATCCAGTAACTTTTTGTTGATGACGTGAACATCATATAGGTTTAGATAAGCTATATTTTATTAAAATAATATGACAAATTATTGTCATTAAGAAAAATTGGGTTGCCTGCCCCTCTAATGTGCAGCAGGGCTCATCAGCCAGATTGACGTAAGGGACTTTGACCGATTTTATAACACAAAGAAACTTCAATTTCTTGGGACAACATTCTGTAAGTTTTCACGTTGCTAGCTCGTAAACTATAATGTTCATTTCAAGATTCTTAGAACAGTTTGCGACTGTCTGCTGGGATATTTTGTTGCTAATGGTAGGGAACGTCTTAAAACGTATCATAAAAATACCTGCAACTGATCGTAGGTTTTCTTATTCGATTTCAACACGACTGGCACCGAAATGTCCACATTGGTTGCTTTGACTGGCTCGCGCATACGTTCCTGAATGTTTTCAGACACCATCTTATCGAACGCACTGAGAAATTCGTTGTCTTCCGGACATTCGACTTTATGTGGGCCACTGGGCAGAGCATGCGACTCGGAGGTCGATTCCTGCTCTGCATCGGTTAAGTCACGATCACCTAAAAACAAAACGATTAACATGTCTTGCTTTATACGTGGTAGTAGCGCGTTTAATACCATCCTCCTCTGATTCGCGTGTGTGATCTAAAGTTTCGTCTTCTGTGGCAGTATCGTCTGTAATTGGACCTGTAACGCCTTCGGACACTTCGTCGTCGCCGCCGTCTTCGTTATCAGTTTCGGCGATGCTCTCGAGCACGTCGTCGTTTCTGTTGTTTTCATCCAGTAAATTTTCTATCCCCAGTTTACTTCGCACATTGTTAACTTCGACCACGGCCTCCTCGTGGCTTTGGCACAGCTTCAGTTTCGGCCTGAGCGTTTGCAAGGTGTCTTTGACTAAGTGTTCGAGGGGTGGGGGGAACGATTCGGCCCAAATTGTTTTCTTAAACCAATAGTATGCTTGAAAGAACACTAGATAGTAGTCCAAACGTCTAGTGCTGCTGCCGCTACTGAAATACGTGCCTAAAAGCAAATAATTATGTACGGTTCGTCTCTCCTTCAATGATCAGAATAGCAAAGAATTACCACAAGTTTCTAATAGAACGCAAGCAAGCCTGATGCGGAACAAGTGATCGGGCGGGTCGAGGGGCGATGGTATGTTGTGATCCATGGTCACGCCGAATGTTATCAAGGAGTACAGCACCTTGAAGATGTCTGCACTCTCCACCATTCTATAGTTGTACAATTCGCCCAGGTATTTAATTTGGGCCACTCGTCTTTGATTGAATTTCGGCGAGTTGATTTCAATGCCTAAACGAATGTCCTCGAGCACGCCATCGACGACTCTAGTGCCGACTTCTTCTTGATAGACAACAAGGCCAGCCAAAAGATTCGCCAAGCATCTGAAATTAACAGATTTGTTTCATTTATTATTGCCTAACAATTGGCCTAATGTGGCACATACGGTAACTACTCAAAACCTGATTCAAATATAACACCACACCTGTGACAACACTTATGACAAGCGAATTACAACCTTAATTGAAGACCTAAGGTTTTAATTCGCTAAACGTTCCTCTCAATTACTAAAATTAAATTATAAAATAATGGGCTATTTTAACAACTATTTCTGTGGGTAGATGGCGGCACGCATGCTCTGTTTAGTTTGGTTGGTTCATTCGTTTCGACAAATTAATCAACTAATTAAAACTATCAACTGTTTGGTATAGCTACAATTCTGTGGGGGGAGGGGGGGGGAGTTGAAATTCTGATTGTATATTTTTAATTTAAAAGATTAAAGTAGAATAAAATCAAAATGAGTTGTTTTAACTTTTATGAAAACATGCACCTTTCAATCGAATCCGCTTTCTTACCCGATATTTTTGCATTATGTAACCATAATTCAGTCTGTTTAAATCTTTTACAGAGTGAAATGTTCGTAATTGACTAATCGCACACAAATAAAAGAACCGAGCACGCTTGCAGCCACCTAGTGTTGCCTTATATAAGCTGTTACAAATGACAGTTTGAGTTAATAATCTTAATAATTACCTATAATATACTAAAATTAAATTAGAAACTAATTAAGTATTGCAAAAACACTATGACGTTAATTACAATGACAGTTATGAAAACCCTTTACAGAGTTAGAGTAGTTCACTTTTTGACGCTAGAGTGCATATCGCTCAGCATAATTTCCCAATAGCTGTTTATGAAAAACGTTTTTCGCACAAATCATGAAAATCGATCATCGAGACTGAAGGCCAAGTAAACAATATGTGGCATACTTAAAAAATCTTGCACATGCGCACATCGCCATTAAAAGAGACAATTGCGCCTATTTTTTTCCCGTAAGAAATACATCTGCGAGTCGTTGTACTTTGTAAGAAAAAATAAATACAAATTCTCCAATTAAAAAGACCGCACTCACCTAATATTAAGATATTTAACATTGTGCGCCCCCATCAAACACTTCACGGCATACGACGCGACGTCCTCGCAGTTCCAATCTAACTTCCTCATCAGCCTCATAACCTTGTCCGTGTTGTTCTTTTGCAGATCCTGATACAGCAGCTTTCGAATAAACTGATGCATGACTGGCCGTTCCTTTTTAGTCACAGGCGCCACGTCCGGCGGATTGACGCAATAGTAGGCGTTCTCAATTTGGGTCACGTATCTCGAATCCAGAGCCATCACGGCCTTCTTTCTCATCATCTGCTCGAGGTAGACCTTGGTCCGTTGGTGGGAGTCGCGGCTGCAGAACAGAAATCTGCCGCACACCTCCAACAAGTTGCAGGCCATTTCGATGTGATGGTGCGAAAAATCGTGCAGCAACACTTTCAAGCAGTACAACGCCTCGATTTTCGAATACAGGTTAAATTTAATCAACTCGCCGATGTACCTGACCACCTTTATTTTCGATTCGATATTGATTTGGTCCTTTTTGCGCACGTGATACTTGAAATCCTGTCGCAGCATTTGGCACAGCTCGTTGGCGACTTCTGGTATGGCGGGGTATAAAATGGCGACGAATCTGGCGTAGAACGGCAGCAGGTCTAAACGGGTACGGTTCACCCCAAACAGGGCGCGCACCAACTTCTTGCGATTGTGCTTGTTGTTTAACGTGACGAGGAAATCGATGGCGGCGTTGTCGATTAATTCGCGATTAACACAGTTGGGCAGGTTGTTTAAGAACGCCTCCAGTATAATTTTGTTGCTGACGGTTGTGGAAACGGCATCGTCGACGTCCTCTTCGACTACGGGCTCTTCCGTTTTAACTAAAAATAATGGTGTCATCTGAGAACTAATCTGACATCCCGAAATTAACTCACCGTCGTCCTCTAGTTCCTCGGCCGGCAATTCCGAATCGAGTACTTCTTCGGTCACCTCCGCTGGCGGCGGCGGCGGCGACTCGACTTTGTCCTTAGGCAAAAAGGACGTCGGCAGAAACACCTGCAGTTCAGGGAGTTCGCGATAAAAACGTTGCGTTTCGACGTCGCCCCAAAGATTCTCCATGTTCGTAACGCTCATATTGTTGTCTTCATTATCCAAACCGGTTCCTGTTACGATCATCGTCTCTTCCTCTTTGGGAAACGTTTCGGTGGGAAGCATGGGCATGTCCTCATCTAAAATCTCGGCAAAACCCTGCGTCGCGGTCAGCAACTTTTCGAACGATATTTGCAGCGATTCCAGTTTTTCTTTGCGCTCCTGATTGAGTTCGCCTTTCGAATGTAAAATGCGTCGATTTTGTTTCTCAAATTCCCACATTTCCTTATGGTCGCGCAACAAATGCTTGCAAAGAGATGTATAATAGTCCTTCAACAACGTGCGCACGTTTTGTTGCTTTTCCGGCTGCAAAAACGCGCTTTTCGGCACAATCGTTTGATGCTTCTGCGACAGTTCCCTTATTTTTCGTGGCACCAGACCTGAAATTCGTACATGGATTAGACTTGACAAAATTGAAACAAATTTTCTAACCTGCGTAATCCTCCCCGCAGTGTTTGCAGAAACTTAAAATTATCGATATGTTAAAGTGTTCCTCTTTGTCCATGTTTATTAGGGTCGTTAATACGTTGCCCAACAAGGTGAAAGCGTTTTTATTGCCAAACAAGCCGCAACTAACCAGTTCGGCGTAGAATCTTAAATCAACACGTAATTTGCTAGGATTGGGGATCTTATCGCCAACTTTGAACGATAAGATTTTTTGCCAATTTTCGAATAGGTGTTGTGAAAATTCAGTGTAAGTCTGATGTAATATGCTGCACATTCTTAATGCGGCACCGACATCGATCATCTTTAGTTTGGCGTCCACAATAGCCGCCGCGATTTCCGATATGTATTTCGTTAAGTTTAAGCCCGACATGTCTTTGAGATAAAAGTCTAATTGCGAAGAGCTGAAATTCTTAATTTTCTTAACGAATGTTGTGTTTTTCTTGAGATTTGAGTCTAGTTTACTGAAGTGCGCTTCGTTCGGTCTAAAATTTTGGGCGGATTGGTTTGTCGTGCGCATTTCCAGTTTTAAATGTAGTCTTTCGTTAGTTTCCTTTATAAATGAGGTTAAGATCGTTTTTTCTTCGTCTTCCCCATTTTCGCCGGCATCCGATTTTTCTACGGGAACTTCCGACTCTTCTGAAATTGTCATTTTATCACCTTTAACTTCGTTATTAAATACCAGATTTTTGTAAAATATGACTTGAAGTAATGTTGTTTTAATGATTCGATCGAGGTTGGTATTCTTCGTTTTTTTTTTTTATTTCCCAGGAATGTTTATAGGGTGAATTGAATTTCAGATTTCGAACGCAACTTGTTCATTGTATGTTTTCGTATCGATTTATGTAGTATATTAGTCAATTAATTACCTTTAGATCGCACCCGATAAAAATATTTAATTTGATACTTGAGTGAGTAAATAATTATAAATAAGGAAAGTTTTATTTTCAAGTAGCATGTACATACAATAAATGAGGTCTCCTAACAATTAGATCCTGTAACAATTGTTTTGTTACCGATTTTTGCGTTTATTGTGCTAATTGCTGTAAATTTTTAGATGGTCGAGGTTGATTAGATAGTTGTTTTGGCGGTGAAATGTCAACGATAAAAGAACTCCTGTATCGGCAGCTATGGGCGGAATCAGATTATGGGATTCCTGATTACTTACAGTCGTAAGTTAAATGTATGTACGGCCTGCCAAACTTATTTGATATTTACGTCAATTAAAAGTTACTAGATGCTAACGTCATACGTAGGATGTCGGATGAGTAAGGGACGTTCGCCCGAATAGACGTTCATCCGAAAGATACTTAGGTTATCTTTGAGAGATTCTCAAACAGGTGTTTCGGGCGAACGTCACCTACTTCAATCGAATAAAAAAATATAGGCAACTAAACCTACATACAAATTTTTTCCTAGTTGAATTTCAATTTAAAGTGAATAATAAGTGAGCAAAACATTTTTATATAATTACTACTTACTGTTTAATGCAGATGAAATAAATTACAAATTAAGTTAATGTAGGTGTATTGGTAAATAGTTATCATCTGGTTAATAGTTATCATTTAAAAAAATTAATTTCTATATTAGTATCATAAACACATTTAAATATGAAACTCATTCTTCTATATTACAATTTTTTAGAAAAATTACAAACATAGATTAAATAATAAGCATAAAGGTATTTGTAGTAAATAGTGTAAATATTAAAAATTATATGTAATATGATAAACATTTTTTACCAATTACTAAATCTATTTCTTATTAAAGTAGATATTTATGATAAATATAAGCATACTGGATTGTTAGAATTAAATCATATCTTCTAATTAAAAAAATAATGTAAAATGACAACTTGTATTGATGATTACCTACTTATTATGCTTATAATTTTATTTGTTGGTATCAAAGGTTTTTTAGTCATTTATTATTAAGGATCAGATAAACTGTTTAATAAAACAGGAAATTTAAAGGATATTAAAAAAATTAAAAAAAATATTAAAATTTAAGGTGGTTATGTTAATTATTTGAGTTAATAATAATAATATATGTTGTCAAGCTTTTTATCATAGAAAGCAATTGTTGACTATTTTAAAGAGGTCCCTACCTTAAGTTGAAAAAAAAAAAAACTAGTATAATTAGTAAACATGTATGTAGAACAAGTTAAGTACTATACTAATCCATGGAGAAATAAATATTAAATAATAAATAAAATATTAATATAAATTTATTTTTATTAATATAAATAATCAAATATTCAAATATTGCTCCATTTATTTTAAGGTAAAACTGAACCGACGAATAGTGTGTTTCTCAAACGTCAGATGGCGATAATTTCAGTAAAAAAAAATTATGAATGTTATGATTCATATAGATTTCTTGTAGTATATCACTAACGCAGTAGTTCACACTTTCATTTATACTATTAATTGTTAGGTGGCACAAAATAGGATCGGCGGTAAACATTACTTGTGGTTTAACACTCGTCTACAATATTAATATAGTGGAGGTAGCGCGCGTAGGATTCTTAGTCAAGGTTATACGGATTCGTAGAATTTAAAATCTAACATCGATAATGAAACCAAAAGATAAGAAATTAAAAGTATATATTTTGTAAAGATGTACATTGCATACTGTAGTACGTACCAGGACCATTCTATCTATTATACTATTAGTTGCATATAAATAATAATGGAGTTGATTTCATAGAAATCGTCTCCGTTACCATAAAACACCCATTAAATTACAATAATTTATAGCAAAATTGGTGGCCCGGCGGAAAAAGAATATAGGTACCTATCCTAAGTCCAAATGCGAATTTCCGCGAACCTTCGCATTCTGTTCGTAATTTACTAAAAAAACATGATACATTTATTTGACATCTATTCAGTCTTATAGATTAAGAAATTGGCTTTATCGTTTTTAATACATTTAAAAATGTGTAATAAATAAAAGTGTATATCTAACTTTTATACATAATATTATGTATTTTGCATTTTTAAATTTATATAATGTTATATCCCGTTTCCAGACGGACCGCCAATTAGACATTCGTAAGACATTCTATAATGCCGTTGTGAGAAAATGATGCGGATCATATTACGCAGACACATGAGTTATTAGAATAAATTTAATAAATGTCTTATTGTATCGGGTCATTGTATATGCAATGAAATAATCCACAAATCAAAAGATTTTCTATAAGTAACAAATAATAAATAAAAAATTCGGAAGCAATTCATAGTAAGTGATAGTAATAGTATGGCAACTTATCAAAAAAAATAATAACTTTTAAAATTAGTTTTAAAATTTCCATGCAGTTTTATTAAACTATTGTTTCTATTAGAATGTTCACAACACAAGTTTATCAACTTGTTCGTTTTCCACATTTGGACTCGTGCCATAAAAGCATGCCTTATGAAACTTATACTTTAATATAATATTTCGCGTTTTAAGTACAAAAATAGATTTAAGATTTAAAATTAAAAATATATATATCTGGTAATGCGAACAATAAACTAGAATTGCCAGAACATAAAAGACTGACTAATTTTCCTTTATAGTTCGGGGTTTATCTTACATCAACAAAATATCTAAATGTGCATATAAGTTTCTTTAAAATCAAAACATTGCTGTATCAGAAATATACTGGGTTGTAAGAAACCATCGCATCGTCGCGAACAATCAAGTTTCATTCATGAAACCGATACTCTATTTATTTCTCTTTTATTTCATCTATGTCTATATAACATTAACAATTATAATATAGATACGTCTAACTGTATTGCTGTTTTCGTACCTATCGCTTATTTATATTTTGTTTAGCATTTTTTCCATTTTCCGTAAGGGTTCTATGGTCCTTAACCCTCCGCCGCGCCGCGCTAGTACGACTAAATATGTTCTGTAAAATGTGAAAGCGTCATAAAACTACCTTATCTTTTCCCAATATTCTTTCAGTAAACTTTTGTCCTGTAATAAGCATGATTGTTTAGTCTTTAGAGATTTTATCAGTGTAGAAATAGCTCGAATTCTGTTATTGTATCAAGTGCCCATCGCGATAGTCATAGGTACTACTCATACCTACTAACTCACTTCATAATATTATTATTATTATTTCGTCGCTTATTTAAAATTTAAAGTTCGATACCCGTAGGGTCATTGTCTTTTGATCTATCAAAAATTCATCAAATATGTCCTAAGGAGTATAATTACCTTTAAAAATTTGTAAACCCCATTAAAATCTACCGAGTAGTTTCCAAGATACCGGTTTTGGCGTTAACCATCTTTTTGGACATTCGAAGAGTTGCTACAAGGGGTGGTAATGTAAATTGGACCTAACAATAATTAATGTTACAACGTTTTATATAATAGGCGCTCCTACCACCACATCAATTTTTATCAAAATTTTTATACATTTTCAAACACATGCTTATTTGTACTTCCTGCGTTCCTCCAATTATTCGAGTCACCTTAATTTTAAATTAAAAAAAAAATTCTTAGTCAACAATAATTATTTTTGTCCAACAACGACACAGTTTCCAACACAGTATAAATTCTAACACCAATAAAGATTATCTACTACTTAAAAGATGGCAGCAAAACTTGTCATGAAAGATTAGCGTTTGGTAGTATACAAAACTGCCGTGAATTGAGAAAGGCGATACTTTCCGGTTCAACAACATTTTAACATTTTTTACATTTCAATTTAAAGTATTTTGAAAAATATGCACAAAATATCATAATTTTTGATACAAGGCGTTTGGTAATACATTATTTAAAAGAAATATATACTTTTTACAGAATTTTGTATTTGCGTAAAAAAGAAAATTCGATAATAATTGTTAAAAGGGCGATTAAAAAAAAACTGTACATTCAATGTCCTTGTAAAACATAACACCATTAAATATTAATCATTTCCATCGGTACCCTAAATTAGAACAATATCGTATGTATAGTTTTCGAAAAAATTGCTAAAAACATGTATTTTTTAATGTTTTTTGTAAATTACACAAAAACCTAACATACGATTTTCTCCAAAATTTGTTATAATATTACTATCACTCACACCAGTTTCTGTGAATTTTTTCAGAATTTTTGAATGTACAGTTTTTTTTTGAGTCGGTACAGTTTAACCTTAACGCTAAGTTTTTATAAAGTTATATATATATATATATATATATATATATTTATTGAATTATATTTGTGTAAGAATTAGATAAAAAATGGAATTTTGTTATTCCGACGTTGGTAGTATGTAAGAATGAAGTTAGCAATAGATATTAACCAGAGGTACAGCATTAGGTGCGCAACAATAAAAAATATAGAAATTGCGAACGGATTAATTTTTATTTTTGGAAAACATCCGCCGTTGGACTCGGGAGACGTTATCTTATATAATAATTTATAATTCTATCTTCTGTCGCTAGATGGCAATCGCACTATAAAATTAAATTTTGGTCTAAATTACGACATTAGATGGCGCTTATGGCATTAGATTAGTATGTAATGTGAATTCCGAATAACTTTGTATAGCAGATAACTGTCAGATAAGATGTAAGCAACAAAAATTCTTCGGTAATTGTTTGCAAGATTTTAGTGAATCGGACAGAATAATTATCTATATTTATAAGTTTAATGAATTTTGTAAAATTTTTGTTTATAGAAGTTCATTAGCAGGTATTGGCAGGCAAAAAAATTGATGCTAGTTATTTTGTGGCCGCTTCAATTGACGTTGGTAGCTCTGTTAGTTCTTTTTCTCCACATTTCGCTAAAGGTTATAAAGGTATTTATGATCATAAATATGTTCAAACAAACATAAAGATCATGCAAAGGCATTTTCTATTCAATAATGTAGACGTATTTATATCTAATATATTCAGAAATGTTCTCTACATTCGTAAGCGGTTTTATTACTTTTCTAATCGGTAAAATTTCACAATTTCATTTTACAGTGTGATTCCGAAATTGATTTGGAAGAACTAGAGGCTCACATGTACGGACAGTTCTATTACTCCAACGAAGAACATCACGAAACCGACGCACGCAATTCAGCCGCGTATTCGTCGTCTATGCGAGCCCGCGGTCGTTATTTCCAAACCGATCATCGTAATATGCAGGGAAATAATGAAAGGACATCCGAATATGGCGGCATCTCGACGCCGAGATATAAAGAATACGAAACCCCGTTGATCTGGAACTCCAGGCATAATTTGCGAAACCCCACGTTCAATCGAAGATTTTCAAACCACACTGGTCATTCCCAAAATTACAATTCGCATCAGCAATTTTATAATCGCAACCCACCGATCGAAAATTATAATCAGGGAGTCACAAACTACAATCAGGAAATTATAAATTACAATTCGGTAAATGTGGACTTGCAAGCTTTTCTATCGAATTATGTAGTACAGTCTTTACCACAAGTTTCTTCTCAGATGTTTGTTCCTCAGCAACAACCACCGTCAGCGCCTGTACCACAAAAGCAACGGCCACAACCGATACCGTCGTCTCCGCCGCCGCCCCCACTGATAACACCACCGCCACCGCCACCTCGAACTCCACCGCCGCCACGCATTACTAGAAATCGCAACAATTTCGGCACATACAAATCGCCGAAGTTTCAAGATAGTAGAAGACAAAAAAAGAATCGTAATAAGGCAAATAAGATTAAACATTCGACTTTGTTTAAAGTTCACCATCTAATTCATACTACTGGAACTAACAATGAAGATAAAGAAGCGAAGCAAAGCAAAACAAATAAAAACTCTGAAGTGGTTTACTTAAGCGACGAATCAGATTGTGTCACTGTCGAGAAAGAAGTGGTTCCGGTGGTTATAAGTTCCGACGAAGAACACTCAGAGATGGAGGACACGAACATGGAGGCTCCGGTCCAAGCAAGTGTCGAGAACGAAAAAGACGACGACATTCTACTTATCCTCGAAACGTCCGATGTCGACATAAGGAATGAAGACTTGAAGGAGCAAACGGCCAACACAGAAGCCCCACCCCGAGCAAGTATCGAAATTAATTACGACAACGATGACGTGCTTATCTTCGAAACATCCGGTATTGACATAAGAAAGGAGGATGAGAAAGAGGAAGCGGTTGGAACGGAGACTCCAACCCGAGTGCACAACAATGACAACGACGATGTACTTATCCTCGAAACATCCTGCATCGAAAGTGTCATTTCGATCGACGTCGAAGATTCCCAAGAGCCGATTCGAACCGACGAAACCCCAGGCATGCATAAGGATGTCTTCGAAATAGCAGAATCGACGGTGTCGAACGATTTTCTCGATACGAATTTCCGTATCGTGGATACCAGCAATTCGGTATGTTCGCAGCAGCAAGACCGCGTCGCGGATTTGATGGATTCGGATAGTAATTCGACCGAATCTAATGTTTTCCAAGAGAACGTTTTGCCAAAAAGTTCGTTTTCCGAATTGAACTTGGACACGTTCACAAACTATATTTCGTCTAAGAATTTGACGAGCATTAGCGATCCAACGACTTCCGCCAGCTTAACAATCGTCGACGAATTAATAAGTAACTCGGGCAACAATTTGCAGAGGTGCAGTTCGGTCTCGAGTTCGGAAAGCGACTACGATGACGACAGAGAGGTGGACGTCGAGACGTTCGAAGGACCATCGAAAAAACCAAGACTCGAGTACCACGACCTTAAAACAAATATTTGTGGTGGACGAGTCGAGAGTGCGTTTGTGGTGGACGTGGAGGGCGACAAAGAGACGGAATTGCCGGTTGTCGTATCCGATTTGTTGAACATCGGTAATAAGTATATCACTTTAAGTACGTGGGAGGAAGCCACTCCAAAGAAGAAATGGAAGACGTTTTCGGATTATTGGAACGACGACATCACTCAGTTTTACAATCAGGACTGGGACCAGGACAATTTTGACATGCAAGAGGAGCAGAAGAAAATGTCGGGTAGTATTTATTTAATTTTTGAAGGGATATGGGTTTCATTTGCATTATATGGTCGTTCAAATTCGGCCCCGAAAAGTTCACGGACAGGGTGTTTAAGAATAACTATTCCTATACGTTTCAGATGTGATGGAGGTCGTGTAATTAAACTTTTTTTTTTTTGTAATCAAGTAATGTCCAGAAACATTCAGTTTCTGAGAAATGGGGTGTTGAAATAGATCGACCCGTTTCAAAATGGCGACCGATCAAAAATTTAAATATCGTTTCTCCGTTATTAATTATAGGATCGGTAACGTGAAATAGTCGTGAAATTCTCTAGTGAATATCTCTATAAAAGCTTCGATAAAATATGTCGTTTTCGAGGTAATCGGGTGAAAAGGGTGATACAAATGTTTTAGAGAATTTTTAGACAGTTTTGATCGTATTTGGCTGAAATTTGAACGAATTCATTAACCAGAAGAATCGCGACCGATTGAAAATTTTAAATCGAGCTCTCGTTTCTTCGCTACTAATTATCAGATTGGCAATGTAAAATATGTTTTGGAATCATTGTGAAATTCTCTATTGAACATTTCTATGATAGTTTCGATAAAATTTGCTGTTTTTGAGATAATTGCGGAAAAGGCGATACAAATGTTTTTCTTTATATTCCTATAGAATACTCCTTAGAATGTTTCTCTAGCGGATGTGTTTTTGAAAGAAAAATAAAAAAGTGGGTTTTGGGGCACGCGGACAGATTTTCAAATTGTTTCTGATCTTTTCAATAACACACGCTGTTTTAATTTTCTTTATTTTTTGAACGACACACACGTACCGAATTGATTCATTATAATGAGACTACCATATTTTTGAAATACTTCAAATTCATTTCATGCGTCCTAATCCTTAATTCGTAATTTTTGTTTGTTAATAGACGACCCGAACCTGTGGAAGATCTCGAAAGAAGATGAGATAAACTTGAGGAGTCTGCCTCGGAGAGTCCGTTGCCATCGGTGCAAAGATTACGGGCACCAAACTGTAAACTGTCCTCAGCAAAGGCGAGTGCATTGTAGTATATGCGGCGGAAGGCACATGGACACCCGTTGCCCGAAATGTCTGTGCACCTCCGTAAGTTAAACTCTTCGATATTTCATAATCATTACGATTGTCTATTTTTTAGTGTGGAATCTGGAATATATATTACACTACGTGTTGCAAGATGTGCCGCACTGCGCCACGATCGATATGTACGTTGTGCTCCATGTCCGACCACAACTCCGCTAGATGTCCGGATTTATGGAGACGATATCATCTTACGGTAATCTATCTAATCTGTTTTAATCGATATTGCGCAATTTTCTCTATTCGTTGTAGACAAGACTTGGTCCGCTTGTTCGGCCGAAGTCGTACAATTTGAAGCCGGTTCGAGATCGATGGTGTTCCGGCTGCGGAAGGCGTGGTCACTACGAGCAGGAGTGCCACCACTACTACAGAATTCATGGCCTTAGCAATATAGAAATTCAAAGTTACGATAACGTTTACAGCAATTATCGACGAAGAATTTACAATGTCGAGCAGACCGAGTCTTCGGTGAACGCGAGCGTGTCGGTGGCAGTCGATACGAACGAGTCCGCCTCGAATACGAATGCACAATCGATTCCAACTGTGGTTAACGGAGAAGTGACCGCCAACTGTCCGCCAATTGATTTGTCAAAAGATAAGACAAGATTTTACGTTTGGAATATTATGGCGACAGATGCGAATAATCTCCTTTCTGAAGAAGGCGTGAAGTTTCTGAAGTGCATTAGCGAACGAAAGAAGTTGAACATTAGAGTATTTGTGGAGCCGGTTCACAACACGACTCGTTTCAAGTTGAGCCTACAGGGTCCTGTCAAGTTCGGTTATGAGAGGCAAGCCATCGAACGTTTTTGTACAAAACATGTGACCGAGCCAAACATAAACAGATTAACTCGGGAGGATTTGAAAAGAAACATGCAAGAATTGAATAACCCAAATCGTCACTTGTTGAAAATTGCCAAGAGTTTGTGGCAAAATATTAGAACGACGTGCAGAAAAAAAGAAAACTCGTCGAAAGAACAGCAATCGGACTTGGAATTAAAATTATTAGAATATTACGTGCACATTAATAGCATTTTGATCGGAAAGTTTAACATTTTCGACGGCGCAAAACACATGACAGTTTTGGAGAAGTGGCAAACGAAGGCGGACGCATTCGACGACGAGTTCAAAGAATCTTATAAGTATGTATTTTTCAACAGTGTGAAAATGGAAAATTACGATCTCATCATACGGCACTTGTTTAAGAATTGCAAAGTTAAATCGTCGAATCAAAAAACTAAACGTAAAAAGGCGACCAACTCGAATATATTACTTTCAGAAATGGACAGCGAACAAATTACCGATATGTATAATTTTATGATTTCTACGTGCGAGCAGTTTGGTTGGACCGGTTTGATAAGAAAAGTTGAACGGACGCACAAAGATTTTCAAAAAAATTTTTGCAATATTCAACTTTTTACCAGGTTTAACAAGATTTTTAAACACATTAAGAGAATAAGTTCTATAGGGAAACGAACGATGCACACTTAATATAGTTTTATTTTTAATTGTTTACTACTAGCCAAAATTAGTTCTTTTATATTGTTTCGTTATCTTAAAATTTAAATGTCGTCGTGTCCAGTTTTTTCCCCAAATTTATTTGTTCGTTTGGAACCGGCGACGAGAGTTTTTTTTCAGTTTTGTTACACGTAGAACAATGAAAGGATTTATAAATGTTGTTCGTCAACACTTTGGCTGGTAAGTGTTGAATAATTACGTGTGAAATATTTGCCACTTATTCATATTTTGTTTTTTATCATATTTCGATATAAAAAAAATGTGTTTTTGAATAAATATTTTGTTTTAATGTAATTAACTTATAATTATGTTCGTACAGTTCGATCGAGTTTGCAACAGCTCCGTGGAGGCGTGTCTGATGTTGCATAGATTGTCGAAAGTGCACTCGGATATACGTGTTCGCTCCACAACTTCAAGAGGTTTCCTCCCTCAAATTTGTGCCACTTTATTTAAAAGTCTGTGAATATAAAAATGAGCTCTAGTGCTTATCTTCGTTGCACAAAATAGTGTATATAAAATACCCGTGTATTATACATTATTAATAAAAAAATAATTGAGATGTCCTCGTATTTAAATTTTGACGCGTTCTATACATGCAGAAATTATTTTCGAACGTGTTTCGTAAGGCGCGCCGCGAGATGGCGCCGCTTACACCCAGCGTCCGCGCCAGCGGTTGCCATCGCACACTAACCGAAAAAAATTGACAGTTCAGTGCGTGCCGTTGCCGTGTTTAGTTCATTTTGCGAGTGCGGATTTTGTTTGTTCAAAATGGCGTTCAATGGAGATGGACCGCCAAATAAACGACAGAGGGTCGAGGCCGACCAAGGAAATGTTCGGGTGAGTTCCTTTTTTCGTTGGCCCCAACGGTCGAGCCGAGCGGTCTCGGCGGTTAAGTTAACCTTTCTTTCTGTTAACGTCCGTATGCCACCTTGCGTTCCGTTAAAAATATGTTGTTTTTGCCTAAATTTCCGATAATTGTTCGTACAATAAACGATCGGATCGTGTTTAATTGATAAAATCAAGAATCGAGTAACAATACGGGGGTCGTCGCCGATTATATTGTTCGCGAATCATCTGTTGACGTCTATTGTTATTGTTTTTGTTTATTCGCCGAGCTTGCTCGGGTTTTCGACGAAAGTAAATTACTATAATGTATCGAACTTAATTAATGCCACATTTGTATTTCAAATTATACGTAGAAAAGTGACGTCGCGTTATCTTTAACGGATTTGTACAACAGCGATGTTCGTTTGTTTCCTTTAAATCCGTTTGTTTTGCCCGTCGTTTATTATCGAACGATTAATGTCGCGAGGGGACGATCAAAAGTTGAGTTTTTTTTCGTAGTTACGTCGCTCGCATTTCGATTTCTAGTCCCGACATCGAATTTATGGGTGTTTAACCATGATAGGCCGGACGATGACCCATCAAGGCCAACCAGCGCGCCGCGGCCAGATCAATTTTTTATCGGAATCGGTTTAATTTTTCCCCGCGCGGTCGCGGCCCCGCCGCCGCGTTCGAACTTTTCGGGTTCATTTTCAAACTTGTCGTTTCTCCGAGGATTTTTGGACTTCCTCCAAGCGAACGTTTTGTTTTATTTTACCTAACGCGGATGCAGGCCGTCGAGCGCGTAGCCCGACGGACGCAACGACGACGGTCACGCTTTCGATTTTTTTTTCGTCGCCGTGATTGATCAGCGTGCGTTGCGTTTTCGGGGAGATTTTCGAGAAGAAATTCCGTTTTCAATTTGCAAATCTTCGGGGGTTTCCAACTTTTTTGAACCCTCTAGAGCAAATTCTAAAATGCCAGCGGTACCGCAGTGTACCTAACCTAACTTTCAATGCAATTTCTTCACCGAAATTCTTAGAAGAAGTAGGTGGTAAAAATCTTTTTGTCGCGGTCGAAACAGTGGCGGGCGCAATATGGTGCTCGCGAGCATAGGCTTGAGAACCAACCCCTGACATACGTTAATTTTGTATCTAATATAACGGCGTAGGGTCAGTTTTTCAGTTGTCGATTATCACTAACCGTTGGTGGGGCAATTGTTATAGAAATGATTATTGAAACAATCGTTTCTTTAGCGATTCACTGAAGGTTATAGTTAGTTAACCAGCGGCTTTAATTGAATAAGAGAAAGATAATCGAAATTTGTGGAACTTTAGGCGCGGAAACGAAAGCTGATAGTTTTTATTGCACTAATCAAGTACGAATCGTTTTGGAAGATGAGCGCGAGTCGATGAAGAATAAGAAAATCTACACCCTAGTACTGTAACGATTCAGAGTCAGTTTTTCGCTCGTCGGTTATCACTAACCGTTTGAGCAATTGAAACAATCGTTTCTTTTGATTGATTGATTGAGGGTTGGAGTTAACTAGCGATCGAAAAACCGACCCTTAGTTGAATAAGAGAGAATCGAAATTTGTGGAACTCCGGGCGCGAAAATGAAAGTAGATAAACTTTATTGAGCTCGTCGAGTACGAGTCGTTTTCAGTTTTGGATGGTGAGAGCGAGTCGATGGAAAATAGAAAAATCTACACGCAGGAGTCGACGGACACTCTTTTATGTTTGCGATAAACGTTGTCTAATTTGGAAATTTTGACGCAAAACTACACATTTTGTACTTTTCAAGACGAAATATTGAATTGTTTGATATTGTTATCATTTAAAAATTACTAACAAGGAAGGTTAGGCAGGTGGAAATCTCAAAAAAATTCGAAACTTTACAAGATTGTAGTACTAGTCAACCCTAATCAATTCCGTTCGTGCCCTTATGCGATTTGAGAGGGAAAAATCGATTTTTCGATTTTGCTTATTATCTGTGAAACAACAAGAGCCATCGCTAACAAACTATATATTTTTGTAAATGGCTATTCGAGACCTACATTATAATACAAAAATTAGGGACAAAATGCCTAAGGGGTTTCATCCCAACCCCCAATTATTTTTAATATTTTTTGTGCGATACAATGCATTCTTTGCAATTATTCATTAAAATGTATCGCATTAAATTAGTTGATTTGTATTTGTGCAAAGTCAGTTAATATCTAATATCCAAAGTAACACATTTCACCGCTTTGCAAATCTGCACGAATTTAAATCGATTTAAAATTTTTATAAAATGTCGAAAAAAATATGTGTTATAGCTCATGGTTTTGGCTGAACCTAAAACGTTCAGAATAGGTCCGCAATTACTTGAAAAGGCGTTTTTATAGTATAACAAAGCAATAAATGACGAACTGCATGCGTTTAAAAAGAATTAAAATTTGCGCATAATTTCGATAAAATGACACTACCTACCTAAAACGCACAGAACAAGTCCGGAATTAATTGAAATGTAGTTTTTCGAGAATTACAAAGCCAGAAATGACAATCTAAGTGCGTTTCCGACGATTTAAAATTTTCGCGAAATCTCGAAAAAAAGACGTGTTATACACAGTTCATGATTTTGGCAAAATTTTGACCCAATCTGAAGTGTTTAAAACAGGCCCGGAATTGCTAGAAAAGTCGTTTTTCAAGTATAACAAAACAAATTATGACGAACTACGCGCGTTTCCGTCGATTTAAAATTTTCGCGAAATCTCGAAAAAAACGTGTTTATAGTCCATGGCATTGGCATAATTTTGGCCCAATCCGGAACTACTTGAAAATTAATTTTTAAATATAATAAGACGAAAAATGACAAACTGCACACATTTAAATCGATTTAAAATGGTTGTAAAATTTCGAAAAAAAGAAGTGTTTTAGTTCAGGATTTTGACAAAATTTTGGCCGAACCTAAAACGTTCACAATACGTACGGAATTACTTGAAAAGTCGTTTTTCGAGAATAACAATGCAAGAAATGACAATCTAAGCGCGTTTTCAGCGATTGAAAATTTTCGGGAAATCTCGAAAAGAACACGTGTTATATAGTTCATGATTTTGGTAAAATTTTGACCGAACCAAGATAACTTCAAGAGATAAGGCATGAAATGTTACTTTGGATATTATATATTAACGAAGGGTGACTTTGCCACAAATACAAATCAACTAATTTTAGGTGATACATTTTAATGAATAATTATGCCGATAAGCTATAAAAATGCATTGTACCGCACACAAAAATATTTAAAATAATTGAGGATTGGGGGGGTAGGAATGAAACCCCTTAGGCGTTTTATCCCTAATTTTTGTATTATAATGTAGGTCTTGAACAGTTATTTACAAAAATATATAATTTGTTGGTGACAATTCTTATTGTTTAAAAGATACGCGGCTTCGGATATTATTACCAAAGGGTGCAATTGCACAAATACAAATAAATTAATGTAAGGTGATACACTTTATTGAATAACTCTTTTAATAAGCTATCAATTCATTGCAGCGTACAAAAAAAATACTGAAAATAATTGAGGGTAGGGGGCAGGGATGGCACCCCTTAGAATGTTTACCCCTAATTTTTATATCATAATGTAGGTCTTGAATAGGCATTTACAAAAATATATAGTTTGTTGGCGATAGCTCTTGCTGTTCCAGAGATAATAAGCAAAATCGAAAAGTTTCAATTTTTAAGGGTGCATCTTGCCCTCTCAAACCGCATAAGGGCACAAACGAAATACGGCTCTGGATTAGGGTTGACTAGTACTACAATCCTGCAAAGTTTCAAATTTTTCTGAGATTTACTTGAAATAATTTGATATTTTTCGACAAATTCGTTTCTCCCCAATCTCTCTGACGGCCAGTTTCGATCTTCAAACGACTCCACTTCCGGATTTGGACCGTGTCGACGGCTCCCCTCTATTTTGGTTTACGAATCGTGTCCTATAACAATGAAACGTCGACTTCCGATTCTTTATTAATACGTTTTAGTCGTCAATAAATGCGTGCTTGCGGAAATTTCAGAAACACTCGATGAGTCATTTTAACAACAACAAAAAAAGAATCTATATAGCGTGCACTGGCGTTTCGAAATTCGACCGTACGTCGTGGAAGTGTTGCCAAAAAACGTTTAATAAATTTATGTGTTATATTATGTGCATCGCAAGCGCTTAATGTGACATAAATGTTGGCAAGCAACTGCATTAGATTATGTTTTCGTACTCGCACGTCGTCGATTGTCTTGGAAGTTGTTGTACAACACGAACAAATTGCGATTAACGTTTAATTCTACCTATACATAGGCAATTTGGCGCCCAACGTGGGCACCGAGTATGTCAAACTTCGAATTACTCTCGTTTTCGAAAGAGGCGCGCAGTGCACGTGCAATTAACAGTTAACGGTCTTGATACGTGCACATAATACGCCGTAAATGACAGTTCAAAGAGGTGTCCGAAATTTTCTTTAGAATCTAAGATGGCGGCAATTTTTCAAAATGCCGCCTCGAGACCGAAAATTTTACCGCGTTCGGTGTTGTTTCCGCATGTTTTTAGCTCGAATAACGCTGTCATAACAAATACAGGGCGATTCTAAAATGACGCGCCATCGCCTACAAGTGCGTTGCGATCGTTGTGCGACATTCCTCGGAGGCTAAATTAAAAAAAAAATCTTAGCAATTCCAAGCGTTTTTCCCTCAAAGTCTGCTATATTTTCTGTTAATAAAAAATTAAAATGCAAATCTCGACTTAAAAAATCGACGAAATTTTTGCCGAAAAATTAATTTTTATAATCGGGAAGACGCCGATCCCGCGCGAAAACGGCACAGAACCGACGACGAAAGCTCGGTTTTCAAAATTCAATTCCGATTAATAAATAAAATAATCCCGGGCGTTTTTAATCATTAATTTGTCGTAGGTCAAGCGGGGAAAAGGCGAGACCTATCAAAACAAACTTAATACACTAAAATTTCCGGTGCCAACATTTTTTATTAATGCGTTTCGCGACCCACCCAAAAATTAACGACATAAGCTTTATGATAGCGAACGAGGAGTTTACGTGCAGTCAGCCAAGGCTGACGAGAAGCGTCGACAAGCGTGCGTTTTAATTTAGACGGCTTTTTTCAACTTTACGTTTTTTCTTTTGTTTCAGGGACACACCGGATACGGCGGCGGTGAGGATACGCGAAGGAAACGACAAGACGACACCAAACCAAATCACATTCTTCTGTTCACTATTATAAATCCAATGTATCCCATCACGGTGGTAAGTTTCTTGTCGCCCATTTTAATTTTTTACTTGGTCGTTACCGGCTATTAGAATATTTAAGTCGCTTTATAGAATCGATTTTGCAATATCCGTTTTGAATCGAAAATACAACGCAATTAGACGGCCGCGCCGCAGTGAACGTGTTAAATAGGAAATTTAATTTATCTACTTTATAAATTTGCGCAAAACTGCTTAGCAAAATAACGTACATACGTAAAAAACATTTTTATTAAATCTGGCAATAAAGGCCCATGCTCGATTTTAATCAAACAAAAGGTCGAAAGTGATGGGTTGTTATTTCCAAAACGTCCCCGTGTCGTGTTGCTTTAATGCCAACTAGACGATTATGACTTTAATATCAGTTGCATAACAGCTGATCACAGCCGAACCTCACAGTCAATCGCCATGTAAACAATTGTTTAGACAATTATTTCTATGGCGATTGGCCGGACGATCGGCCGTTGTCGAACAAACACTGCCTCTCCGAATAACGCGAAAGAACTGACGTCATCTGATCAGAATTGCTATTAAAATTATTGCATAAAGATTAGAAAACCCCCTTTTTATTTTAGAAAGTTTCTGTTCTCTGTTCGAACTGTGATAAGTTACAAAATATGACAGGGCTTCTAGTCGGTCATTAAGGTCGCTAAAAGTCTATTTTTGTTTAGATTGGCCACTTTCGATCATTAATTTAAAATCGACCAAAACAAACGTCGTACAAAGGAAATAAAAATACTTATTAGTTGGTCCGTAAAAATATGAAAGACGAAAAAAAAATTGAAAAACAAGAAACAAGAAAAACCAATTTGTTATCAGATTTCGTTATTAAACAAAATGAAAATTCAAACGGTCAACTATCAAGTTAAACACTTACGAATCCCGTGTTACGTAATTCTGGGGATGTTGACGTGTTTAATTTTTTTTTAAACTTAATACTTAACAAAACTGTTGAAGATTGTGGTCAATCACAAAAAGTCAATTTTACTACTGTACCTCAAATTTAAATAATTAAAAACATTTATATCTGTTACGTGCCGGTGCCCCGTCCTGTTTGGTACCAAATATTGTTTAACGACCTTTTTTCCACCTCTATAGAAATTATTAATTTTTTTTTAATTAATCAACGATTACTTTTTGTTTGGTTGTTTACGTGTTTACGTTAAATTTTAATGTTAAAAAACGGTTTAACACGTGTTTTTATTTTGATTAAAATACGACACGTGATATATCGAATTACTCGGAAAAAATGCCGAAAACAATAAGGTATCTATATAAAATCGCCCAGAATGGCGTCCATAAGAAAAAAATCAATTTGAACTTATTTTCGGCACATCCGTTGCCATCGAAAACTTAAAATTTACCTAATCGAATTTTCAAATTAGAAAGTGTCTGTACGATCAGATGTCAGAACATTGTCAGATGAACGTTTTCGATGTTGTCATTTGATTTTTTCAAAATTGCTCAGAAATCGCTCAATTGCTCAATCGCTCAATCGCGCTGCGATTGTGTCCCAGTGTTTATAATCGCCCACGGATATCCGTGTACGCGACTGGCGGCCGATGTGCTACTGCGGCTGATCGATTCAAAATACACGACGTGGCCGCCACCCGACCGGCCATGTGGAAATATAGCTTTAAGCAACTTATCGTGAGACACACAGTATAAACAGAGGTCATTTCGGAGATATGCAGCATCTTAAAAAACATAAAATGACCTTTATTGTTCGACATACTGAAAGCGAAGATGGCGGCGATTTTTCAAAACGGCCACTCGTCCAACTTTTTCTTGGTAAACGAACGACATGCAGAACGCGCTCATAAAATTGACTATATAGAGAGTGATGGCTCCCTGTAGACCAGAGTTTCCCAACCGTTTTGTGTCCCACGTATTCCTTGATTAGGTATATCGGTTATGAGTACATTCCCCCCCTCCCAAAATTTATCTGTAGTGCCCTTTTAAGGCGTCAGGCGAGGTATTTTTGCTCAACAATGTCGATGAATTATTTTTTCCCGCCATTACTAATTTTCTAAATAACTTTCTAATTATTAAGTTTCGAACGGCGTCGAATTTTACGGGCCTGTTTGCGTATGTTTTTAAACCTAGATTAGAGTAGATAATATCGTTATGATTTAGTTTAAGGAACGCCGAAAGCGCCTGGTGGACGTTTTGTATATAAATTCTTAATGGGACGCCGAAAGTCGAATTTAATAAAACATTGAAGGCGGGTAAAAAACTGGCGCGTTCATCGTTAGTGGGCGAAATTAAATATTAACGTGGCGACTGCACGTGTAACGGCCAGATTGTTGTACGACGCCGTCCGTTCCCGATCGCGTATTTTCGATGCTCCCGATTTTCCACTCGTTTGTGTTTCGTTTCGCGCGGCTTGCACTTTTTAAATTTCGAGCTTCTTTCGTCAGTCGAATTTTATCGTCGGCGTCGCGTCGCCCGGGTTTCTTTAATTAAACAGCACAATTTGAAGCGACGATTCGCAGTCGAATCGTCTTGCTGGCTCGGTGCGAAATAAGAACTTTGACCGTCGCCGACGAAGAGCCATTTGGATGAAATAAATTTGCCGCTGGGAATTCGCGCCGCGCCTTCCCCGCGAGATTTCTTGGAAATTACACCGAGTTAAAAATGTCGGGCCGGAAATAAACGAACGTCCCAGATTAGGACTTGCAGTGCGCTTATCTACTGCGAAAGCGGCGCCGCCTGGCCGTTGGTACTTGTATTTGAATGTTTAATCGAAATGTTTACAAACGTATCGCCATTTGGTATCTTAATGCTGTTACGACGCGACATGACATTTCAATTTGGACGAAAGTACATAATAGTAATTAACGTCAGCGGCAATAACGACGCCCGGTCGAGTAATTTTTATATTATAGAGAGCTTTTAATTATACATGGAGGCACTTTCAACATAACCCGGACCATCATTTTCGCGTGAATCAGAGGGTAAACAAAACAAATAGCTGGAGGTGTAAACCCTCCAAAGTAATTTACTCGAACAGCTTACTGTCTGCTGGTCCAGCCCTAATCCCATATCTCCTTAACCCTCGTCTCTAGCTTTAGTCTTCGTAAAATAGCGGTAGTATTTAGATTACAAGAATATTTGGCGAATATGGTGGAAAGGGATCATAATTAATAATATAAAATTTAATTAAATAATATATCACGGCGCGCGGCTTCGTCGGCGTCGTTTTTCCGTTGTCCGTTATACGTTACACTTAAGCATCTCTCTCTCTCTTTCTCTTCCGCGTTGCGTCGTTGTCCCTCTTTATCTGTAATTGCCAACAAAATTTCGAGCACTACTCCCCTGCAACTACTTATTCATTTTCATGTAAATTTCGTTTAGGCCAAGTATCGTTGATTTCTATGTATAGAAATTATTTTTCGACATTTAAACTTTAACCTTTCGATTTTCAATATACTTAGTTACTAATTTATGATATTCGGCACGAACTTCAACTTTAACCGATTCGAATTTAATAAGAATTGTTTTTCGTTCGTTCGATATCGTCCCCCGATGCCGCGGTTAAATGTGTTCGATGGAAATTTTCATTTCGATTACAATTTTCCGTTTACGACGTGCGGCGCGCCACAGGTTTCGCTGTACGACGGCGCTCGGAAATGCGCGTTATCTACGTTGTCATGTTCTCTTACGTGTCGTGTCCAGAACACCTGCTACTTTTGTTTTGGTAAATCGTCTCACTGGAATCGTAAATCTTTGATGTGGAAGAATCGCGCACCCCCCCTCCCCTATTCGGCAGCGCGTTGCCGCTCGCATAAATATTCAAAATTTATCTGTGCGCTTTCATAATCTACGGTTGTGGTTTCGCGATGCGACGACGCGACAATTTTCGAAATAGATGTTCTCACCTCTAATTTATGAGATCTCCTCAAAGCAGTTTGATTTCTGTTTTGCAAACAAGACTTATTAAAGCTGTATATCCACGTAGCGTGCCGTACTCCGACTATGTCCAGGCGTATAGACTCGCCCACGAATATACAGCGTGTTTAATTGAAGACAGATCACCCGGCGCAAAGAGACACGCAAACCTCAATACGCATCGATTTGACCTCCATACAAAAGACAAAATTTTAAAATTTTTTAGACAACATTTGTTAGTTTAGAAATTATTTACGTTCTGTACAGGGTGTTTGGTAGATCGACGTCAATACTGAAATAGATGATAGAGGACGTTTGGAATATACCTGACCATGTATACTATTATACAAAGTTTTGCGGATTTCGAGATAACCCCATTTTTCCTAATAACGTTTTTTTTTTTGGAGTCGAAGGATTATAATGCACCATTAATTGGTGTTATCTGTTTGAATTATTTCTTCCCGTAAAGTATACGGGAATACAATACTCTATAAAAACAAAATACGACGAAGAACACGTGCCTGAAAATCTTCTAAAGACGCCCCCGTGGCCACTAGGGGAAGTGCCAGGTTCAGACCGGGAGAAGGAAACCCCTCCTCGGCAGTGCTGGTCCATCCGGAATCATCTGGCGACATTACCCCGATTGGGGGGCTCTACGTTGGATGTTCGGTCCCCTTATTCTTCGCCTACCCCGCATGCGTAGGTAACCTACTCGCGCGTTATGAGGATTCGTTTCCTCTCGTCTCTCCAGGTGTCACATTCAAAAATTGCGCGATCCAGTGTATTCCGCTCCACTCCACAGGAGCAGCAGGTGTCCGTCGCCGGCCTTTCGATAGCTACGAGGTAGATATTAAAGCTCCCATGGCCCGTAAGCACCCTAGATACACGAAACCCCATATCCCTATGTTTCCGGCTCGTCCATGGTATAATATCTGAGATCAGTTTGTATGTCCATCTGCCCTTCGATGTGGTTGCCCAAGCCTCGTTCTTGGCCGCCTTCTTGCAAGTGCCTCTAACGGCCTCCACCCGCTTGTGAACCAGAAGTTCTCAAGGAATTACCCCGGCAACCACGCACACCGCATCCAAAAAAACAGTCTAAGGACCCAATGCGAAGATGACGTCATAACAATGGCTTTCTATAGAAACCTATTTGTTGTGGTGTCATTTTCGCATACGTTATGTTAGCAAACGATTCGAAAATTGGACTCTTGTACGCTGAGCATATTCGATGCGTATTGAGATTCTCTATCTCGCCCGTCCTTAATGAAATACCCCGTATAAGCACGCAACCAGGAGGTGATGTGATAAGCGACACGAAACGAACGACGCAGCCGACGCTCGACCGTAGGAGAGCGGTCTTTTTCTTGCCCTTGAAGATGAGTCTCCGAGTTATTTTGTTGTCTGTCTGTGTTATTGTGTGAACTGTGTCGACTGTTGGATCGTTATCCTCCCCCTCAAACGCCATTTTTGCACATCTACAACGAAATGCAATAAGTATTCGACCGTTTCGGCATCTTGTCGCAAGTCTAATTTCCACACGTGTGTCACCACAGAGGAACCATCATCCAACGCCGCTTTCAGAGAGAACAATCGACGTTGTCGAACTATATTTTCTAGACTGAAGAATCAACTTTTGTAGGAGCTTCGTCCTGTTCTTTGGGCGGTGCTGAGTTGTTCCGTCTCAATTTTTACTCGCAGCTCGTTATCTTGGGTTAACTGGATTAAAAAGGACGGTCGTTTGACTTTCAATCATTGCCAAGCTTCAGCTCGTCGAAAGCAAATTATTCATTAAATTATTCACTCTCATTATTCGAGAATACGTCCGTCAGTTCGTTGAAAAATTCGAATCGTCGATAATGAACCATCCCAACCTGGAGAACAGATTTCTATAGAAACCCATTGTATTATGACGTAATTTTCGCATACGTTATGTAAACGAATGGTTCGCGAATTGGGGACCTCCCGGCGATGGTCCGTGATCTTTGGCGTTGACGAGGATCGTCGGCGACGACCAACTTATGACAGGTCATAAGTCGAAAATGATCGGAACCGATAAATTTGAAATTTCGATTATGGGAGTTATGGCGCGCGCACCGCCCCCCGCCATTCCTAATTTGAGTAGACACCATGATATGTTTCTTAATCGCAAGCTTAGTTGCTTGGCCATCAAGATTATCCGGCCCATAAGACCTTTTGATCTCGAAGGGCGCGCGAAGGGATCGATAAGATTATGTTGTCGTAGAATCGATTCGTGTCGGATCATCGTGCTCCTCTTCTGCTGGGTGCCTCGTTAATTATTTATAAGAAAAGTTTTCGGATGTATGTTCATAAAATATTTTCCATTTACGCAGTAAGATATTTACAATAGTAAATGTTCGTCTAAAACGAGCGAAAAAATGACATAGGTATATCTAAGAAACTAAAAATAGACAGTTGTGAACGGATTAGATATCCGTTCCGGTTTCAGCACGAGGCGTTTCGAGATAACCTATTCTGACGTAAATATAACTATGTTTAAATTTGATTTGAGGAAACGGGCAACGTTTACTTATTAAACTGCAAACCAGTGGTTTTGATAAAGCCGTCGTGTTGATTATTAAAATAAATACGTAATCTAGGTAAATGGAGATAGGTTAATTTGACAAATTTGAGGTTATAAAATATACCTACAAGGTAATATTACATATTACCTTGTAGGTAATAGGTTGTAGGTTGCGTGTGTCGACGAAAAATTTCCGCCGGGCATTTTTCGGGAACCTAATCGATTTTTTGCAAAACGTCCGCACAGGTTGATTTTGTTCGATTTAAAATGACTACTCGTTGTTGTATATTCACCTGTTGTAGGCTAAAACCCTCTTGGGGTTAGGGGGGGAGGCACACTACAACTACATGTTGAAAACTGCATTTTGTAACATTTGCGTTATTAAAAGACCTCTAATTTCATTGAAAATGTTTATGAAGTTCCTTACGAGGCTCCGATTGTACTCAATTGGGTAGTATTACCAACGGAAAAAATCCGATGGGGTTTAACTGGTGCACCAGGTGACCTGGATCACTTGTTGGACTAGGTCCTCGATTGAACCTTCCATATAGTAATGATCTAACAAGGAAGGTTACCCAAAGGTTTACATTTTACATTTACAACAAGGTTTACACCTATTTTGATGAAAATTTTATCATAGTAACTACTACCCAATAGATGATGTGTGGTGAAAAAATTAGCTGCCATAAAGACTTCGTTCACGTTTTATTCAATAAAGTTGGTAAAATGGTGATTTTTAAATTCATAGGGCTGTTATCAGAACGGTTTTAGATATAGGTTTGAAATTCGTAACATTTCAATTTGAGGTAAATTTTAGAATTAAAAAAACATTTTTTTCACGCATAGTTTTTGAGCACGGCCGCCATTTTGAATTTCTTTTAATGGAAATATGAGGTACGTTATATATCATTGGAAAGATTATTTTTTTCTCTGTTTAACCATCTAAAAATTGTATGGAGTTACATTAGGAAAAATTGAGATAAAATAGAAAAACTTTTTTCATATACCTATTCGCTCGGCTATTATAATATTGTGATTTAAATGTCAATATTATTGTCATATTAAATATCGTCATTTCTTGCATTGTTATTCTCGAAAAACTACTTTTTCATTGTAGTGTCATTTTATCGAGATTATGCAACAATTATAATCTATTTAAACGCCCGCAGTTCGTCATTTCTTGCGTTGTTATACTAGAATTACGAGTTTTCTAGTAGTTTCCGACTTGTTCTGAACGTTCCGTTTCAAACCGTTCGGGTCGAAATTTTGCCAGAAAAAACAAAGAGATTTTTTTTTCGAGATTTCGCAAAAATTTTAAATCCTTTTAAAAACGTGTAGTTTGTCATTTCTTTGTTTGTTATATTTGAAAAACTACTTTTCAAGTAATGCCGGACCTGTTCTATGCGTATCAGGTAGTGTCATTTTATCGAGATTATGCAAAAATTATAATCTGTTTAAACGCCCGCAGTTCGTCATTTCTTGCCTTGTTATACTAGAAATACTAGTTATCTAGTAGTTTCCGACTTGTTCTGAACGTTCCGTGCCAAAACGTTCGGCTCAAAATTTTGCCAAAAAAAAACACGTGAACTATACTAAGGAATTTTTTCGAGATTTCGCAAAAATTTTAAATCGATTTAAAAGCGCGTAGTTTGTCATTTTTTTGTTTGTTATATTTGAAAAACTACTTTTCAAGTAATTTCGGACCTGTTCTATGCGTATCAGGTAGTGTCATTTTATCGAGATTGTGCAAAAACAATCTATTTAAACGCCCGCAGTTGTCATTTTTTGATTTGTTATGCCAGAGTTTTCTAATTGTTTGCGACTTGTTCTGAGCGTTCGGGTAAAAATTTTGCCAAAAAAAAAAAACCAAAACTTAAACTGCCAAAAACTTAAGGGATTTTTTCGAGATTTCGCAAAAATTTTAAATCGATTTAAAAACGTGTGGTTTGTCATTTCTTTGGTATATTCAGTGCGTCTAGTGATTTACTTTTTTGGCTTTTATTTACTTTTAAGTTTGAGAAATATTTACTTTATTTACTTTTTTTAATGGGTTGTGTCGCTGGAAGCCCTGGGGGTGGAGAAAATCGCAATTTTTCGAATTTGTCTTCGCGTTCTCTGGACTTTTGGGTACAGATCGGTGTATCCCACAACTTGCTAGCTGCAGACGGGCCGAAGCTGTTCACGTTTTTATGTCGGATAGTGCGCAGCGCGTCGAAATCGGTGCCTCGAATATTCGATTGGAAATATTGCGATCGTTATGTAAATTTTTGCCCCATCAAAAGTTTACCTATTACAAAAGTTAAATAACCAGTCAAAAAATTATTTTACGAGTTTAAACGTTCTTATCTCTTCCAGTTTCACCTAGAATAAAGTAATTGTAGTTTTTTTAATAAAACGAATATTTTTTAGCTTATTAAATAAAATTTTATTTGTTTTTTAACGATATAAACATTGTTATTTTTTTACTGTGAGCACACTAATAAAAATTAAATTTAAAACAAATACTGAATCTATGGCTATCTGTCATAAAAAAAAACAAAGAAAAATACCTGTTGAATTAAATTTTTTTTTGCCCGAGTAATTTGATTGTTATCAGATTTTGTTAGTTTTTATAAGAAGGTGGTTAGATAAAAACGATATTGTTTATATCGTTAAAAATAGAAAAAAAATCGCTTTTTAATAAACTAAAAAATATACGACGTTCTATTTAAAATAATAAAATTAACTTCATTTTCGGCGAAACCGGAAAATCTTCTTAAAATTACAAAAAAATAGATTTGTAACCGAAATTTACCTACGCAAAAGTTCATCTTTGTATTTTTAAAATCTGTTGAGTTATAAATAGCTCGAGAAAGATTGGCCGAATCACCCGGTATATTTTAATATTATATCTTTTGTAATTTTCTTTTCAAAATAGGCAGGTACACACATTTAATTTTTTTAACACTTCTGATATAGCGACGGACGTTTAACGGTCCCGTCGCCGTCGTTATAACTTGATTTCACTGTATCCAACAAGTTTATGTCATTGTCTGCTTTTTCAAAGGCTCAATGATAAGTCTCTCGCAAAGATCGAGAAACGGTTCTCGGAACGTCTGATAAGAGCTTCTTCCAAGTTTTTTTTAAGACGATAGGCGTAACTTCTTCCCACGCAGCAGCTGTCATCTAGATGACGTTTAGATTGTTCATCGTTTGTTTCTCACTCACGGTTCTTATGAAAAACTTAAAACGAAGTCGGAAAGCATAAAACACAACGCCGCGTAACGAGGGTACGAAGCGCCCGCGGCAAGTGTCTAAATTGCGAACCCAACCCCACAACCCCCAACCCAAAAATTACAAAATAATTTAAATTTTTTAAATGCAACATGTTAACTAGGTATTTACCCCATCGTAATGTAGCGCCCCAAACTTAGCTGCGCCCGTGGCTTGCGTCTCTTTCGTCACGTCCTCGTTACGGCGTTAATAAAAACCATAAGCCTAGGTGTTAATCGCTAATTGGTGGGGAGAACGGCGATTCGGTTAACCCGGAAATTCGGGTTAATCGGCGATTTCGATAAACGAGATTATCGCGCGAAACTTGCAACAGATTATTAATTCATTTTCTAACAATTTTATAACGATGAGTCATACGCAAACTTGTTCGACTACCAACTGCGTTCGCGATTATGTTCCTTTTCCTTCTCATAATAATTCTCGTGTTATTCGCTGTCTTGATCGTAATTGAATTTTTCTATTTTTTTTTGCAGGAGGTCCTTCACACAATTTGCCAGCCAAGCGGAAACGTTCTCAGAATTGTGATATTCAAGAAAAACGGAGTACAAGCCATGGTAGAATATCCTTTTACGACATGATCGAATTATTTGTTCGTTTTTTTTTTCTCTCTCGGACGCGACAAAGTGGAATCTCTTCGTATTTCTATTTCTAGAAATGCCGTATTATTTACGAGAGCGACAAAAAGTGAAAGCACTTTCGGTATTTTATAAGTATTTCTTAATCGAAATAGATTAAAACTGCATTTTAATTAATATTTCGAAAAAAATCCGCTTATTCCGATTGTTCCACTTTCTCGACTTCGTTTTCTAAATTATGCACGACCGGATGGAACGTATCTACGGTTTTTTTCCTTAACATTCACACATTCGATAGCATAGAAGCTGCCGTAAGAGCTAAGGATACACTACACGGGGCGGATATTTACTCCGGCTGCTGCACTTTGAAGATAGATTTTGCCAAGGTAAGCCGATACACTCGATTAAGTTACGTTGAGCGTTTATGGGAACTTTCACAAATGTCTTTTTTTATCGAGCGATAAGCTCACGTTCGAAACGTACCTATAGGTTATCGATAGTTCATAAAAGTGATTGTTTTTGTTCGTCGACGTTCCGAGAAAAAATTCCCATATCGAGAATTATGTATAGGTTACACTAAACAATTCGTAATGCGTTTGTTTACTTAACAATCGTGGGCGTGTTCGTTAATATCGGTAATTCCGAACGTTTTCGACACACGATACCAATCTAAACGTATAGGTAATTGGTTTACTTTTTTTTTATTTCGACAAACGGGTCGCCTTTAGAAAAAAAGTTTAATGGGTATTTTTACAATGGAAGTCTATTTCATAAAGAAATCCTTTTCAGAATACCTAATTAAACTTTCTTATCCTTTGTAACCTCTTCAATCTCCGATATCCCGGAGGCATAATTTTCGTTGCCGTTTATTTTATCCTTTTTATTATCCGTATTGCTTGGAAGCCACTTCTCTTTTGAAGTGTGTATATCTATATTGTCTCGTAAATTTTTAAACGCGCACTTCCGTTTTTCGTGCTTAATTCTGTCGATTATTGTCGCTATTGTTTGTTGTTTTTTTTTTTTGTTTTAATTAAGCCATATAATTGATACTTACATGTGTTCAATTTATTAAATCGGTTGAATGGGCGTTCGGAATATTCGTCGAAACCTCCCGGGAACAGACGGACCACGATTAAGTCGATCATTTCACCAAATCGCACTCTTGTCGTTCCCGTTGCAACATATGCGATTTGATGAAATGATCGGCACAATCGAGGTCCACCCGTTCCCGGGAGGTTTCGACGAATTTTCCAAATACCCATTCAATCGATTTAATAAAAAATAATATTTGATCTAAATGTCAAAGATTAAATCTTGTGCAGGTTTCCGATTCCTATTGGAACCCTCGGAATGTCTAAAAACGCGCGGAAAATGCGACAACCGACATCTACATTGGTGGTCGTCGTTTGTTTCGATTGGAGGATGTTTTGAAAAATGTTTAGAAACGCCTTAATATATCATGGCTCCCGTTCAACGCGATCTCTTTAACCGATGACAGTGTCGTGAATTTTTCCTCTACACGTTTGCGTTTATTATTAGTTTCGTTTGTGTTCGCGCCAGCGAGCGGCGTTTATTTTGATAGTTTAATATTATTATTATTAGAAGAAAAATAACGGAAATTATTTTATAGGCCACTGATTTGTTGAATTCTTGGCAATGAGCCGTGAGCATTTGTTGATAAACATCGTTTTGTGTGCATTCCGTGTTTTTCTCGGCTCGTCCCGACGGTTCATTGCAAAATTGTGCAGTTTCGTGCGTGTGCACATCATAATTCGTCGACCGATTAAAGTCACACGGATTGTTTATTAAACGACGATCTGTGTCGTGGGCGTTTCCGCACATTTTTGGACCACGAAACGACTTGTCTAACAGTAAAATTATTTTCATATGCAAATGTTGACGTTTTATGCGACAACTATAATTTCCGTCGACATTTATATAGTAGTTTCGTATTATTTAGTTGGAAATTAATTGTAGATTTACGTTTTCTTCCATTTGGTTTTTCGGGCGTATTGAAATGCGTCGTCGTCGGTTTGTTGTTATTCTGTACACGTATTCTTTTTGCTCGTCGCGCACAAGAGGACGAATATATGGGGTAACTGATGGCATGTGTATGTATGACAGTGTCGTCGCCCAAACGGTCGATAGTCAGTCCGCGCGTCGTTGATAAAAATTCCTCGGAGGATCCTTCGTCCGAATTGTATTTCTTGTTGCTTCGCAAGCACACTTTGGGGTTGGAGAGGGGGCGGGGGTGGGCGACGCAACTTTAATGGCCAATATCGAAACGGAATATGAGCTTGGGGGATTGACCGTCAGTTTTCTTTTTTTTTAATCTTCCTCTACCTATCTGTATTATTTTTTTTGCGTTTCTCCCGATGCGGCTCGTTTAATTTTAATAGGACGAACAAATCTGGCCCGCGGTCACGGATAATGTCTGCAATAAATAGCATTTATTTATAATTGGGTATTACTGTGCCATTAATTAACCGCGCCGTAAAAAAGTCTTTATTAAAGCGATTATTTCGGGTAATTGCCCGAACAAAATGGAACGCGCCGCGAAATAGGCTCGCGTTTATTTTCCATTCGGATTAAAAAAAAAACGAAATTTTGTCAAATTGGTCGAGCGAGATTAAACTACGCATTAACGTGCTTGTTGTGATTTAAAAAAAAAGGTTTTTCTCTTTCGACTCGTTGACGTTGGATCGCCCGTACGTCGAACGCCAATTGTAACGTCACCGGCTGTTTACGTTGGAGGTTATCAAGGAGTTCAAACTACTTTAGAACATGATTAGAACAATTTAAGGTTAATGTAGGTGTTCAAATTGATCGAACAAAATGGAACGCGCACAGAATAGGCTTCGGTTCCGATTTAAAAGAGACGAAATTTTGCCAAATCGATCGAGCTAGATTAAATCACGCATTAACGTGCTTGTTGTGATTAAAAAAAAAAGGATTTTCTCTTCCGACTCGTTGACGTTGGAACTCCCGCACGTCGAACGCCAATTGTAACGTAAAAAGCAGGACCTGTTCGTATCAATTTAAGGTTAAGTAACAAAATGAAATGTGGACGTAGTATAAAAACTCGGATTGCCCGGATTCATTAGTAAAGCGAACGGATGCTTTGTTTAAACGGAAACGCGAGATACCTAATCGATTTAGTGTAAAATAAGATGAACATGTAAAGTTAATAAAACGTCGAGCTTTCGCTTTTGTATATATATATATATATATATATATATATATATATATACATATGCCCGCAGTCGGTCATGCCGTTAGATTGCTTTTAATTTTCCATCGCGCCGGGCGCGATTTCTCAAACTCGAAACCGGATTATGCGTTTAATAGTTGGTAATTTTTCATTTTTGAAATTAAACACGCGTTGCGCGATAAATAAGTTCCACTTTCACGAATACCACGGAAGGCAAATTATAAAATAGTCGCCGAATTTGAATATAATCGATACCTATTTCGTGGAATTTCAATTTATTAATAGACAGCCGGCATTCGATTATTTATTATTCACACCTTGACCTTAGTCTATTCGCAATGTTTTGGTATTATGAACGCGTATATCATAGCTTTTTTCGAATGCGATTATTTAAACAATGTTATATTTAGCTTTTTGGACTTTGTCCTTGTTTTTGTTCTCTAATAAAAATAATGTACAAGGCCGAATTTGTTTTGTAGTACTTAGGTGGTGATGATAATAATATGTATTGTTTGAAAGGGACGATGCAAATACAAAGAAGATAAACGGCTTAGTTGGGTAACTGAAACTGGGCAGTAAAGTGGGATGCAACAAGTCGAGAGGCATTTCCAATTCAAGTTTGTCTACTCGTACTTGTTGTTTAAGGTATCTCGCGTAGTTAGTTGACGGGACCGAGTAAAATGAACTTGCTAGTTTTTATTTGTCGAGTTTTACGGAGTAGTTTTATCCGTCTACTTGTTGCTGGCCGGACGACGCTTCCCCGATTTGGTCTTTCCGTAACTGAAATTCAGTTCAAATAGGTTTACAATTACGTAGTCGTTCGATTTAAAACCATCGTCTCGCATTTCTATGGCGTCGAAATGTCTGCGACGAAACGTTCCCGCGTCGATATGGTCGCGGCGAAATGTCCCGAATTCGAATTTAGACGATCGAAGTTGTCGACCATTTTTAAAAACGAATCTGGTCGTCAGTGTACTCTCAAAATATTGAACGCGGACAAGTTCGCTGACCTCGCAACGCTGACTGTCTTCGAGCAAACTTTTTCGACGAAAATGAGAGCGAAAGCCCCCAACAACCCATTTAGCGTCGGACGTAATAATTTTGTAGGTATGTAATATACTTAATTTTTTATCGAGCGTCTCGAGTTCCGCAAACGACAACGGTTAAGTAATAGCTGTCTTGTCTAATCTAAAGTCATTGAAATTCATCTCCGCGCTCCGATATAATTAGGCATATTTTATTCGCGCGCTCGTCATCGCGAACGTGCGATTTCAGTTAATTTCGGTAAATTCCAAATTGGATTAGAGCTTGAATTCGTTAAATTCTACAGCTTGCGTCGAACAACTTTCCCTAATTGTCCCGAAAGGCGCTGGGGTGGGGAGTTTTTGATGGGGCGCGGCGCGGCGCGACGGGGTGTATAGGTGTACACGGCTTAATTAACCAAAAATATCGGTTCGTCCCTTTTTGGGGCGTCCGAACGAATGATTATTATTTAATGTGCTTGTGGCGACCGTGTCGGGATAAAGTGAACTATGTGTATAAACCGCAGAAAGCTGGCGAACCCCGAGAGGGGTTAATAAACGGGATGCAATTCCTCTCGGCCGCGTATCCGCCTAATTTGTTTGCAACTTACAATTAATAAATCGATAAAAGTATAACCACTTTCTCGATATCCGCGTAATACGAGACGTTCCATTTTTAAACGATGTACGACCACGTGCAATGGAAATGTCCCTCGTACGCGTTCGAGAACACGTACATAGGTCTCGGTCAGCTTAAGTCGATCTGTTTGTTTACTCTGATCATTAGCGAATCGCCTTAGAAACGATTGTTGAAATAATAAACCAGTGATTGAAAAATCGACCCTTAAGGGCCAGTTGTACAATTCAGGTTTAACTATAATTTACAGTTTAAACCGGGCATTTTTCTTAGTTACCATCGTGCTGTTACTACGGAAATGAACAGTTTAAACTGGCATTGTAGGCACAATTGGCCCTTAGTAGGTGTTTACTGTTTAAAAGATTCCGTCGTTTCCGGCATATTATAGAAAATTACTTCGTAATACTACTGTTTGAAAAAAGTAACAAAATAATATATTTTTTAACTTACTTTGTTGATGTTTTTTTTGTTGTTAATTTTACTTTTGAAACTCGCGGCGTTTTGCAAAACGAGATAGAATAAGACAGGGACAATTTCCATCGCACGTGATTGTACGCAGTTAGAACGACAATGTTGTTATCGTAAAAGACGCATGCATTTGTTTATATTTACTGCGTAGGTTGGGCGAATAGACTGTAGGTCATTTGTGACGACCACACGTGACCGCAACTGAGTCGTAGTAGCGCCACAAAAAATGTCACCGTGCGTAAGCCTCAATTTAACGTAATCTAATGCGAAGAGTGGCCGTCACGCGTGGTCGCCACCACGTGGACGCGGTGTCGTAGCGAGTAAGTGGCTTTAATGATCATATGTACAGCCACATGCAACGAAAACGTCCTCCGTCTGTGAATCGTGACGCGAAAACGTAGGACTTATTATTAACTTAAGTCGGTCTGTTAAGTGTTTTTCTTTTAAAAAACAACACTTTAAACCTATGTGGTTTATATATATATCTGTGTATATAATTTTTTATTGGTGTTTGAAAACGACCCACAAAAGAATACTTTTGTACTACTTACTTTGTCGACGTTTGTTGTCTGTTATTTTGACGTTTTCCTAAGTTCTTTGTATTAATTTTACTTTGGGACTTGCGGCGCTTTAGTGACGGCGTTTCGAACTGACAACGTTTTTATGCGCGTTATTTTAACGCGTAGCGGTTTAATGTTGGACAGGGACATTATTTTTGTTTGCGATAGTACCTATTTTATAGGCCATACGCACAATGCGATGAACGTTTGTCGAATGGAAACGTTTGCCATATTTGCCTACACGCGACGCGTCCAACGCTGGACCACGTGTTGACCCAACACGCGCGCTCATCTGCCCATCGTGTTGACGTAAAATACAAACGGAATTTCTTTTCCGCTCGACGAAACTCAATTCCGTGCCCTCGAAACAAATTTTCCCGCGGCTATAGTTGCGTTGGGGGAAAATTTCTTCTAGATGCTGCTGCCCCCCCCCCTTCTTCCCGCGCCCCTGTTTATATATAAGCTTTCGGATAATGAATGCGCGTCGTAATTTCCTGACCTAAATGCATTCGGTTTGATGTAGGTAAACGTTGTCGGAGGGCGTTAGTTTACCGTAGGTAATAAATTTACACAGATGCAATCCCATTACGGGGCTGGGAACGCTTTAAAGAAAAGTCAAGGATTTTCCTAATGTAATTAATTAAGATCGGTAGGTGTAAATTATTCTACGGTTTTATAATGCGAGCGCGTCGTTCGTAATCAAATGTGAAGGTTTTTATTTTATTCGACTGATAAAGTCGATCGAGAACGTTTATAAACTCGTTACAAAAACATGCGTGTTTCGCGTGAGAATGCGAGGTAAATACAAAGGAAATCCCGTTCATTACTATATCGTATGGGAAAATTCCTCACAAATTTTTCACTCGATTGTCATTGTTACGTAAGATCATCAGGAATGTACCAAAAATATGCACAATAGCTTAACACGTCTGTGTTATTATTGTATGTATCAAACAATGGACCACGAGGACGTTCATTTTTTATCAAAATACACGTGGTTTAATTGTTTTTTTTAATTAATCATTGTTACGTTGTGTTTTCTATACAACTCCATTTTATTCGACACATTACGAGCGCTTTACATATTACCCCATCATCGAAACAATTAAAAGGAATACCTGCTCCACAAGTGGGTTCAAGTCGGTGGTGTGCGATGGCCGCGATGATTTAAAATTATTAACTTGTGGTACGAATTATTCTACTGGGAATCCACAATAGTTTTTCGACATAATTTACTGTACCTCGACTGCCCTTTCAGTGCAAAAGAAGTTGAACTATTTCTTCATTTTTTTTTAATCCTCTAATTACGGTTTTAAGCGAATTTTCGTAAAAAATAAAATCGTGGCGGCCTGTCTGATGACGGGACCCAGACGTGCCGCTTAGGCTCTTCTCAAATCTCGACCCATAGATCACGAAAATTCGGGTCGATCAAATTCGGCCCCGAAAAATTCATTCAAAAATGCTAGGCGTTTTTCTCGAAAACGGTTAGAGATAAATAAAAATTGCTTATTATAAAAATTGTAGAGTATGAAAGGGGCCGTCTGATAGTAACCTCAAGTGACCTTGAAACCTATTGGTCTTCAAGTTACGATTCTAAATTACCTTTGTCTAAACTGGATGGGATATTTCTGTGATACTCAATCGATAGTACGTGAAAAGTAAAACATTTTTACTTTGAGGTATTTTTCGAAATAATCGATCGTTTCGAAGATACGAACCAAAATATTTAATTTCGGCAGTAAGAATGTTTTAATTGACGTTTAAAATTGATTTAGTTTTCGTAATAAATGCTCAAAACGGTTTTGCTTCTTCAAACATTTTTGTGTTCTTCCGTGAAAAGCCTGTGATGAATAGAATCTAGTCTATTTTTGTAAACGTCAAAGAGTCGCCATAGACGCATTTCGTCAAACTAAATGGTGACCATTTCACGCATTTAAATATATTATGAGAAATAAATCAATTTTAAACTCAATTTAAAACATTCTTACTTCTGCTACTGACTCGTATCTTCGAAACGAATGGTTATTTCGAAAATATCAGTAACTTCGTAAATCAAAAATATTTAAATGTGAACTAAATATATTTTTGTAAATTGCACGTTTTTACGACTAGGGAGCCTGGGGCTTGAATCCTTTTGCAACCATGAATGTTTGTGATCGTCCTACTAACGCTACATACTTATTTTAGTATGTACGTGCGAAAAGAATAGTTTCTGGCCAATGATGAATGTCCAAGGCCATTAAATTATAATAATAATAATAACCATTTTTGCTGTAAATGTTGCATTTTGCGCCTTTTAATAGACGACAGTAGTCTCTAAAAGACAAATTAGCGCATAAGTACTATGTTATAGTGAAGTCCCGGTATGTATTTAAGCGGAACGATACTACATGAGTAGGTAATAACTGATAAGCGTACAAAGCGCGCGTGCCTCACCTTGAAGCAAGATGTTCGACGGCCCGCCATCAGTTTATCGGTTATCGCAAGGCTACACGAATTACCTTATTATTGTTCGATAAAATTGAAACGTTCACAATTCGAAGGAACAAGTATCATTTCAATTACGTGTAAACGAACGATAACACGGGCCTAATTATTAATTTTTAAAAATTCCTTTCAGTTCCGCGTCGTCGTCCTTCGTAGGTTTCGGGAGTGCGTGCGTGTGCTTTAGACTTGGATTTTATGCGCGATTATCGTTTTTATGCGTATATATATACAGGTAGTTTGAGTACCACGTATATAAATATTGTTATAATGTCGAGTTTAAGGAATTATTTTAAAAATACGACTTTATACAGAAAGTGTCAGGTTTCTAATTAAAGATTAATTTATTAAAATGCGACATTTAGATGTAATCAAGTGATTTTATTTTCAGAATCAGACTACTAAAATATTTTTGATTAATAAGTTTCAATTTGAATTAAATTTCGATACTGAAACAGTAATTTAATAAAATAAATTTATCTCAGTTTAAAGTGACTTTTAGAATATGTCAAAGGTATTTTGGTTAAATAATTTATTGCGACATGCCTACATTCGGACGGTTGATTCTGAGTATGAACGTCGACTAAAATATTTTTGATATTTTTCCACATTTGAAAGATTTCGATATGATAACGTTTTTAAATAATTTTAGAAATGTCCTATTGTGTTGCGTAAACTTTTATTGCGCTGCCTCTGGCGCCGTGTTCTGTTTGCTACATTGAATTTGTGAATAGGTACTTTATCTACATGAAACCGTCGATTTCGATTATGCGAAAATCATTTTGCTGTTTGTCGATCGGTTTACCGACTAAACATTTTGCTGATTTTCAAACGGAACCTGTGCAGAAGTTATATGACTTTGGAAAACTATATTTTAACACGATGTGCGAATTTTGTCGGACTTCGTTAAATAGTAATTTGGAAGTAAACGAAAATTGGCTTCATCTTTCGACCAACCGGAACGTCCGAAATGTCGCATGTTCATTCAAAATTATTGCATTTTGAACTAATTCTAACCTATTCAGAATTCGTCCAGGATTCTGAAAATAGGGGTTCAATTTGAAGAAAATCGAAAATTGGCATCACTTTCGACCAACCCGGAAGTCCGAAAAAATCGCATTTCATGTCAAAATATGGCATTTTGCGTGTTTATCAACTTTGACGAGTTCCGTTTCGGTAACTTGAAAAACGTTGACGCCCCCGACGCGACGCTTTCATTCCCGTACCTACATAAATATTTTAATATCGAGGAGTTGGGGGAGGTGCGCTTAAATTTTAATTGCGCTCTAGTTCATCATTACAAAATTGAATAAATGTTGGTTATGTACAGGTACCCGTAATAAACGAGCGGTTGAGGACATTTCGTTTTCATCAATTCGCCTCCTGGTCGTTTCGCCTTTGACCGTCTCGCTTTCGATGATTGTTTTTATCAAAAAAGCAATTCATAAATATATACTATTTAACTTATTGTCATTATTATAGTGACTATATTAGTTAGTTTACTAGTTTGCAATATACAGAGCGATTCTTAAGTAAATACAAAAAAAATAAGGACATATCTTGACTTATTTTACGTAGATAAGGTTCTTTGAACGTGTTTTAAACTGGTTCGTTTCCAAAATGCAGCATGTTTTAAAGTTATGAACAAAATATCGACTATATCAGGAACGTTCTGTGGATAATTATAATATTTCATGTTAATGTTCATGTCTAAAAATATCACTAAAAATCACTTTTTATTATTCCTTTAGAAACTCCTAAGGACCGATTTTTCAATTGGCAGTTAATTCTGACCATCAGTCAATCACTATAGAAACGATTATTAGAAACAATTGTTTCTATGGCGATTGAAAAACCGGAAAAATATCGAACCGGGATAAAACGGTCGCTAACCATTTTTGCATTAAACATTTTTGACGTGCGCTGAACATCATAAGCCTCTTAACTTGTTCGTGTCAATTTCAACTCGAAAACGTCTCGACTATTGTCCCGAAAACTCTTATTTGAATCGCAACAACGAAACTGGCGCTATTCTGCCTCTCGAGATGTTGACGAACACGGTAGGTAACAAGTTTGTTCATCTTCTTGTATCAACACGACCTGGATATCGATATTCGCTCGTTCTAAACACTTTTCGGCCACGGAGTTTGAGCAGGCGAACGCTCTGGAAAAGTTGGTTGGGGCGGGACGGGGGCGAATAGAGGGAGATTTTTCGCGATGTTCGCGCCCGCCGTCGTTATTAAAGTTACGCAATTAGGCCGAAACTAAATTGTTTAGCGAGGATTAAGTAATGCCGGGAAGTGGGTATTGTTTTATAGTACCTTCTATACCAAGTTTATTCCGAATTTTGTTGAACGCCCAGGGGAATTTTGTGTGTTATTGGCGCTTCAAATTGATAAATATGCGAACGTGGGAATATAAAATTAATTTTCTCGGGAAATGTTGGAATTGTGATGTATTTGGAATGAGATTAGGATAGTTTCCGTTCTCCGCTCATTTCGAAACGTAAACGGTGCCTTTTTTTCGTTAACGCAGTTATGAAGGATGGTGGTCGTTTGTAATAAAGGGGTAATAAAATATGTTAAATCGATGGTTGTAAAGAAGATATAATGTACTTTGGGCGGCGAACAAATGAAGATTTAACGGGAGTGAGGTAGAATTAGGTGATGATAAAGTTGGAACGACTATTATTATTTGCGCGACTCATAATCCCTAAAAGATTGATGAACTTTCTAATAATTTTATTAAAATGTTTAGACGTACCTACGCGGCTTGTTTCACTTAAATTAAATTTATGCACCTAATAAAATTAACGGTTAGTGTGTCGTAAAATATAATTTTATCGTGAATTATGTACGTAGGTACCTAACGTAAGTAGCTAAGAGTTGCGGTCATATAAATGATGGGAGATTCGTTTAAATTGTATATTTTAATGATGCGCGTACGGAAGTGTTTTTTTTCCTTAATCGGGCGACTTATTTCCGCAAATATTCGCGGCACGTACAGTCAGGTGCAAATAACGAACACTGGACAGGCAAAATACGCACGACACAATGAACAAATCTACGAAAAGCATCTAATAGGTAATTCTATTCAAACGCGCGCGTGATTAACGTCTTCTATTAACCAAAGTATAGGTTATAGACACGTTGTTTTTTATTTATTAGGTGTACAAAAAAGTTCTGAGCTTTAGATTTCATACAACCGAAACCACAATTTAAATTTCATGAAGTTTCCCGCCCTTTTGCGGGTTTACAACGTTGACATTTGGTCTTTGAAAATACCATGCGGTTTGACGTTTGATGCACATAATCTAAAAAATCAGTAGTGTTTACGATGGCAATAACCAAAGAGCATATTCGATTTTCCATCCACTTCGCGTTTCATCTCAAGAAAAATGCTGCTGAAGCCACTGAAATGATTTGTGCCGCATATGGAGAGAACGCTGTAAGTCACGCTACGTGTAAAGGTGGTATACAAAATTTCGCCAAGGAAATTTCAGTCTTGAAGATGAACCGTTACAGCCGGGTGAAACAATTACGGCAGACCGCTATCAGCAACAATTGACTAATTTGAGCGATGCAGTAGAAGAAAAGAGGCCATTTACTGGCAAAGGACGTGGTAAAGTGATACTGCTTCATGACAATGCCCGACCACATGTTGCAAAAGCGACCTGGGATCATATCTTTGCGTTAGGCTGGGAACTTCTCCCGCATGCGGCGTATAGTCCAGACATGGCACCGTCTGATTACTACCTATTCCGGTCGCTGCAGCATCACTTGGCTGATACACACTTCGTGGCACTTGAAGACCTACGCAAATGCATTGATGACTTTATCGCCTCGAAGCCAGGGAGCTTCTATCATCAGGGAATTCGCAAGCTGCCCGAAAGATGGCAAAAGGTTATCGATGCAAACGGGGACTATTTCGTTGATTAATATCTTTTTGTTTGTTTTTAAATAAATATTGAATTTTACAAAAAAAAGCTCAGAACTTTTTTGTACACCTAATAATTTTTTGGTGACAGGTACACATAACCTTTCACCCGAACGCGAGAACGTGGAAATTTAACTATAGTGAATAATGGATCCGCAAAAATTGAAACAACAAATTACGGACGTCGACCGTAGGAAATCTATCTTGTTCGACGTCCTACTAAACGGAAGTGCGGCAGATATTCATCGGAATGTTGCGAAGTTTCTTGACGGACTGGCCTACGCCAAGCGAACCGTCGAGCAATGGGCGAACTGGATCAGGGACGGAAAGGAGGACGTGGAAGAGCATCAGGGTGGGTTTTATGAGAATTCCTCAAATTATGTTTTTAGTCTATTTCATCTACACTAGTCTAAACTCACCTCATCTACACTAACCTAAGCTCACTGACTTACTTGACTGCATTAGACGATAGCGAAACCCTAAACCTCTTCCTCCTCTGTCCCGGAGTTGATGTTTCTAGTCACGCGAAGGATGTTGCGATGGACAAGAGAAATAGTGTAACGCGGTCGATCACTCCCTGTCTTCATAACATAACCTCCTGGAATTTCCACTGTTTGATAATCTTCGTGGTCGCTGATTTTGAAAAGTCAAACTGCTGGGCGAGCTCTTTGTGCGTGTACATTTAGTAAAACAGTACCGCAACAGTGACAAAACATATGGAAAAACAAAGAATACGCGTGAGAAGTTGCGTGGGAGGAAGCGCATGCTGATGATGGCAATCGTTTTGGCACTCGAGTTAAACTCGCATCAGGCCATCCAGAAGATTGCCGATAATAAACGAAAAATCGTCATCGAAACAGAAGGGGTTATATTAAATGTTATATTCTTATCCCTTCCCATTCTTTGTTTATTTCAATAAACCCATGCGCACGTTTGAATGAAATTACCTTAGTACTTAAGACGATCGTGACGAATTTACAAATGCAAAATTGAACGTTAAACATTTTGATCATAATTCGCTCGTAATTCGAGCGCAATGCTCGCGATCAGTGCTATTAATTTTGCATCCGACTGTACCTATTGAGAAAAGCTTCGCTGTCACCGTCGAATCAATCAGTCAAAGCCCTAATCCTTAAAGCTCTTCCGAAAACAAGCCCACTTGTTCGCACCTAACCAGGTTGTCACGCAAGATCAATACCGATATATACGTAACAAGACTGCAACGTGGAAAGCGAGATTAAAAGGAATCGTCACATTAAACGCGCTCGAAACAAATAGGTAACGACTTCGGTTGTTATATTCGCATCGAGCCCTCCAGAAATGATGGGGCGAATCGAGCGATGATGTCTAGATTACGTATTCGTGATCGCGGGGTGGTCCAAAAAAGGGCGTTGTCTACCAGCGAACGAACTATCCCCCAAGTCGCCCATCGATTTCTTCCCGCGTGGGGGGGGGGGCACATCAAAAGATTTCTTTACGAGACCCCTCCTGGACATCCGCAAAAGCAAAAGAATCGTCGAGACAGCGACACGTGCCCGCGAGAGTTCTGGCATTTTTTGGACGCGTCGGATGTTGCGAAACATGTCGCCCCCAATACGGTGACGTTTGCGACCGCACGTTCCCACGCCAAATGACTTATCCTCGAAGTTTGCGTAAGACCTTTTGGTCCACCCTGTATAGAAACAGTTTCACGAGTTCGCACGTGGTTGTGGTCATACAATAGATTCGATTGGTGAACGTGATGAATTTAAAAATACCAAAATTCTCTTTCTTGAGGTATATGGAAATTATTTGTTTTGACGTCATTTTCCCATACGTTTTGCAAACGAACGAGTCGTGAATAGCGCCCCTGGAACTAAAAAACGATTTGTTTTTAACTAGGAAATAGTGGTAATAACAATGAATTAGTTCTTAATAACGCGCCAGTGGTGCCAAAAGGATGCGTAGACGCGCTGCCGTTCCGGATGTTTCACCATTTTCGGTGTCGCCGGGCATCATCTGGTGCGGCAACATTTGCGTTGGGTATCCTTTTTGACATTTATATTTTGTTAAAACAGTACCTAGTGGACGGATACAGATGAAACGAGACTAGATTGGTTATATAAAGAGCAAGATAATATATTTTTGATAAAATTTGATGCGATCTGGACTGGCTGCATGTGTGGATGAAAATGTCGGGGTTATTATAATATTTATTATGTGTAAAAAAATTAAGTTGAATAACTCGAACAATTGCCCTTTTCGATCGTTCCGTTACTGTCGACGTCGGTCGTCGAGTTGAATAAACAGCTCATAAATATTTACCGACGCGAATATTAACCTTTTCCGTTCCTAAATACTAATCGATTGTAAATAAATATTCATCATAATAATATAAAAAGCTGCTTCTGTTTCATGTTTTTATAACAACTAATTTATTCTATTGCATCAACGCGCATACGTGCCATGTATTGCTTCCATGTAGAAGAGATGTCATGGTGAAGGTCGGCTAGATTCTTATCAAACCGTTGACCTGAGCCGAACGATGGTGAAACCTGCTAATGACTTTTGTTTTCACCGGCATTAGTCGTTCGTTATCAATTGCCGCATTTTAAAGGTCGAAAAAATCGAAATCGATTCGTCTCTTTATTCAAAAAATAAAACGTTCATTGACGTGCACGTCGATCAAGTAATTTGACATTAATTATATCGTTTATGGGACTTCTCCAACAATGCCAAGCAACATTTTAACGATGCGGTCATTGTGATGATTTTATTATCGAATTATGTGACGTTAACTACATCTAAATTAATAATTGGACGAGTTCAGCGTACCTCAGCGGCTGAACACTGTCGCACGGCAACTACACGCGATTGGTTTATTTAATGAAACCTTCCAAACGCGTGCAATTGCCGTGTGGTAGTGCTCGGCCGCCGAAGTCCGCTGAACTCGCACGTAGACCAGATCCGAGTACAAGTTGAAGCCTGCCAAGTTGTCCAGGTAATTGTACGAGCAAGAGAAATTTGGAAAACTCTTGAAAACATCGATTAAACATTTTCGTGTCTGTGTTTCCGATTAAATGTTTTCCTTCGATTGTTTACTTATTTGGTAGCAGGTAAAAATCGATCATCTTCTGGCATAAGCCACTTATAAATTCTTTTATTTTTGGATTTTCAATGATCGACGCGATGGTCGAAATGTTTGTGTAAATCACACAATGATGTTGTGTAATGTTTGTGTTTGTTTCATCAATTATGTACCGAATATCCGATGATGTATCTGTTGTTTTGCATTCCTTTTCGCAGTAAGTCGCACTTTGGATCATTTCATCGTCACGTTGATCCAACGTAAAGTAATGGGCGGCGCGGCGGTCCTGGTTCCGTTTTTCTCCAATGTATAATGGCGTGTCTTCTTTACCGTTACGTAATGTTTTTCGCACTTCATTTTCGGAATGGGACAATTTCATTGTCACCAGTTCATCGCCGATTATCTTATTATTATTATAAGTGCAATGAAAAGGTTAGTGTAGATGAGGCGAGTTTAGATTAGCGCAGATGAAGCGAACTTACGAGAATCGCGAAAACGAGTTTTGAATTCGCATATCCCGCATTTGAAAGACCCACATGTACTGGTTAACTCGCACATAGAATTATCGCCCGACGTCGAGACACTTGACCGTTATAGGGCGTTAAATAGACGACTGTTCAATGCAATATGCATATTCAACATGGGCCATCTTCTTCTTCTTCTTCTTAAGCCCTTTAAATCCATTTTTGGATATAGGCCTTCCCTAACTCCTTCCATCTATCCCGATTTTGTGCAATTTTAATCCAGTTTAATCCAGCTGTTCGTTTAAAGTCGTCATACCAACGCATAGGCGGTCGTCCTCTTCCTCGTTTGTGCTCGTACGGTCTCCATTCAATTATCTTTCGATTCCATTTGTTTATGTCACTTCTTGCCACGTGTCCCGCGTAGCTCCATTTTAGTTGGGCAATTTTAATGCCAATGTCTTTCACTTTTGTAATTGCTCTAATTCTGTTATTCCTAACTTTATCTCTTCTTGTTATGTGTAACATCGCTCTCTCCATTCCTCTTTGTGCCACTCTCATTGTTTCTATGTTACCTTTTGTTGTTGCCCAATTCTCCACTCCATACGTCATGACAGGTAAAACACATTGTTCAAATACCTTTGTTTTGAGACGCTGATTAATTTTTTTGTTTCTTAGAATGAAGGATAGCTTTCTGAACGCAATCCAACCACTTTTTATTCTTCTTTTTATTTCCTTCCTTTCGCTGTTTCTTCCCAATTCTATTCTTTGGCCTAGGTATATATATTCTACTACTCTTTCAATCTGTGCTTCGTCAATTTTAATTTCTGTTTCTGGATCGGGGTGCATTATTTTTGTTTTTTTCAGATTCATTTTTAGTCCTACTTTATTTGATTCTCTGTTAAGATCGTCAATCATTTCTTTTAGATCTTCTACACTTTGTGCGAGTAGTATGATGTCATCTGTATAGCGTAAGTTAGTAAGCTGTTCTCCGTTCACATTTATTCCTTTCCCCGGCCAATCTAGTTTCTTAAATACATCCTCGAGTGCTAAAGTGAAGAGTTTTGGGGAGAGTGTATCCCCCTGTCGTACTCCTCGTCTAAGGTGTACCGGGTTGATTTTAGCGTGTAGGATATATGTTGCTGTGGCTTCTTCATTTAAATCTCGAATCAGTTGTATATATCTTTGGTCTATTCGACTATTTGCTAATGCTCTATATATTGCCCAATGCTCGATACTATCAAAGGCCTTTTCATAATCTATAAAGGCCATACATACCGGAAATCCATATTCATTTGACTTTTCAGTTATTACTTTTATCGTTAAAAGGTGGTCTCTGGTGCCGTAGTTTTTTCTGAATCCGGCCTGTTCTTGTGGTTGGTATTCATCCAGTTTTCTTGATAATCTATTAGTAATTATCTTTGTGAGTAATTTATATAGATGTGATAATAGGCTAATTGGTCGATAATTTTCAAGCTTTGTATTTTCTCCTTTTTTATATAATAGTGGGCCATAACCTCAAAAAATTTAGAGACAATCGGTCAAAAAGCTCACTTGACCAAAATGGAGCTTATTGGCCATGGACACTTGTTACTTATAGCGGTCGTCAATACGCCTATTTTCCAACGTTTGAAAAGTTTAAAAGCTCATTATTTGGTGGTTCAAAGTTTGCAAATATTATACCCTTACAATATAGTTTTGCGGGGCCTATTCTCGAACCATTCGCTTGCAAAACTGTTGCGAAAATGACGTCATATAATGAATAAAATTGTCATGCAAAATTAGGTTAAGATTCGATCGACGCTTCTCAAAGTGTGAGTCGCGATCCTCTGCGATCTGGGGCGAGGGGGTTGTACGAAGGAGCTGTTGGGGATCGCGAGAGTATTTATTTACCAATTAAAAAGAAAAAAACACGAAAATTAAACACGTTTGAGTATCTTTGTATGTTTCTTAAATCCGGGTTTTCTTGAAATAAATAAATAATAATCAATCGTTAGGTAGAACGCGATAAATGCTCAAAGCAAACATTCTGCGTTCCATATGTACCGATAACGTGCACGTGTTTCACGATAACTACGAATCCTGTTACAACTCGATCTTGTTCAGTAATATACGGGACGTCCGTTGGGTAGTTTCGCGTCTGTGTCATCATTAACATTAACCAATGTTTTGCAAGTTTTGGACGTTTCCGAAATGATTTCGTTGCGGCGAGGTGTCGAATTTTTAATAATATTGAGGTGCGTGCTTAAGTTTTTTTTAGGTAGTTTGTAGGAAACGGTCGCTTTTCCGTAAATTAATTGTAAGTAAAAATCGGGAGAGAGCGGCAATCGTTTTGATTATTGATTGATATTGATAATTGATTATTGTGTTCACTCCTTATAATTCGTTTGCGTTGTAAGTTGTTATATAGGGCGTTCTTAAATTAATTGGACGTATTTTAAGGACGCATTCTTCGTGTCAAAATAAGCCGAAAAGTTCCCACAAACGCGTGTCCGAAAATGCTTCGTTCCGGTGACATTGGACGTTAAAGTCTCGTAAACGAAGCATTTTCGAACTTAAGTTTATTTAGGCTTTTTGTCTTGTCGTGACGCTTGCTGTTATTTCTTAAAGTTTGGAAACGGTATTGTAAAATAAATTTCTCCATTGACGCGCGCTTAAACGGATAGATATAGCTTATCCAAACCTATACGATGTCACGTCATCAATACAAGGTTACTAGATGATGACGTTTCACACAGTGCTGTCACCTCGTATTTTGACAGTTTTAATAAATTTTTTAAACTTTTAAACATTTTCCAAACTTTAAAGTGCAAATGGTCTTATTTTTGTAAAACGTACTGAAAAATTTTAAAATGTGTACCTTGCAATAAATCCAGTGACGTGGACGTTCTAAGCGGAAAACTGTAACGGCAGCCTAGATCTCCGCTACTGGACGAAATAATTTATCATTGTTATTGTCAACATATCGCGCATGTGGATTGCAAATATCATACCAAAGGACCACGCACACTTTATATGGAAAAATAGGAACCACTCAAATCGATTTTTTTTATATCAATCGACGCGTCTTAATGTGAGGAATAATTATTATCATTGCGCCAATCTTGTTAATTTATAAATAAAGCCGCAATCTTTAATTAACGCTTTTATGAGAATTTCGTGAGAGCAAAAGAGAACCTACTAAAATCAAATTTGTTTGAGTCCATAAATTAACTTTGTTATTTATTGCGGGGTACTTAACAACGACGGGTCGGTACCCACCTACTTAAACTGGCCTGAGATTTAAAACGATAGAAATAATTCTTTAAATAGGTATTGGCTTTGTGCACATTAAAAATGTATACTTAACTAAAAGATTATTTGTACCTATCTATAAAAAGATAATATCGATGGTGTTTTGTCAAAAGGGCGTAGCCCACACTTTCTGTTAAAATGAATTATTGAATTAAATGAAAAGACATAATCTGTTAAAATCTGGTAACAATATTTCGATTTTTTTCACCGGAAAAATCGATTTGTATTTCCGCCAAACGTATTTTCTTATAGCTACACGACGACATAAAATGTGCTCTCCGGTAAAATTTACTTTTTATGGGTTACGCCCTTCTGGAAAACTGCGTCGATATTTATATCAATTTGCTTTTTACAATTGCTGTTATAATATAGTTGCTGTTGCTGTTGCTGTTGCTGTTAAGAGGGGGGTTCGATAAACGAGAATCAACAGATGTCGCTATGGTAGATTCACTTCAGGAAACGATACTAAAAAACTATTAAATTTTATTAAAAAAATTTAATTGATAATAAATACTAATTCAATTACCTAGTTGCTACCTATATTTTTATCCTAAAAAAGTTAAAGGAACAGTTTTGCTAAGTTGTACACAATTATAAGATATTTAGCTACTATATGACTAAAATATTATAAGGGGTAACTAGAAGAAGGTTCAGTGAATACGTATATGAAAATACAGGGTGTAATTGTTGCTAGAATTCGTAAACCGTTTTCCGAAAAAATCGTCATTTTCAAGTATAAAGCTATCTTACATACTTGATTTCGAAGAATTTGTCTAACAAAATTGTCGAACTATTATTGAATAGATGGTGCTGTAAAAATACTATAGTGGTATTTTTTTTATTTCCGGCTGATTCGTGGACATTAATCTCCCGTTTGATAAACAAACATCAAACTGCATAGGTGGCATATTTCGTTCTGAAATATTTATATTCAACGTACCTATACCGAAAATGAACTCATAATTCTTATACATATAAATTAAAACCAAAATTGAACTCCTGTATTTTCTTACACTCTAAATAGTGAAATTCCAACCATTTCTACAAATGTGTACGTGATTGTGTACGTGTACGATATTGTATAAAAAGGTCTAATTTCAAAATTACAGTTAAAATTAAGTATTATACATTTGCCATACCTACATACCTACAGTTTTATTTATTTACAAGTTTTCATTCTATAAAAGATAACATCTCATTGGTTTCTTTTTCGATAGTAAGTATAATTATTTTGTATTTCAACGTGTGTTGTTTATGATTTCTATGAATTACTGAGAAATGCTGAGAATGCGGCGGACGTTTCTCATAAATAAATAAATATGTATACATACGTTATTCGCGATAGGTCCCAACACGTCATCAATAAAACTTCGTATTTTTATAGTACTGATAGATTTTAGTCTATTTTGCCATGTCATATGTGTGCAGGTAAATCATCGATAGACATCGGAGTGCCATGTTCAAAACTTTAATCTGAATATTACAAATATACAATTTAGTAACTTTTTGTACATGGCTGCGTGCATTGGAACCTATCGTGAATAACGTATAGCTACATGTATTTGAGAACGAAACTAACTATTTAACTTTTAATGCAATTAATGGCATGCTATAATAATTATTATTCTGAAATATATACATAAGTAATTACATATGTGCATATATCAGTAATATTGGATTTCCTATTGTTACAATTTTTATTTTGTATTAATACTGGCACCTCTCTCACATATTACACAAAAAATAAATTTTAAAAATCAATAATCATTATCATTGTGACTTTCTTGAAGAGAAATATTTTGAATTTTCCGCTCCCATAACTCAGTAACTTTTACTGGTTGCAAGTTAAATAATTTTTTTTAAGCTTGTTAACTTGCATTTCATTATTTTTGTGTCTTTCTCATCAAAACGCCCATTCTTTATATTCTGTAACTTTATATCCTAGAATAAATAATTATAAACGCTAGCAAAGTTTACAACGTAAACATAATTAAATTAGATGCCAATGCATCAATGAAAAAGCGCACTCTGTAGTAACTATTTGGTACAAGAAAACAGGAATTAACGTTTAAATAGCTGATGCCAATATCGCGCCATCTTAGGATACTACTGGTACTAACATGGTAGAAGCTGATTTTTCCAGCCCCTTTTAACGCTAATAATTGGAAATAGAGTAATAATATATTAATAACAATATATTAATATATTAATAACATTAACAAACAATTCAAATAAAAAACAAAACACATTCACGAATAACAAATCAATAAAAAAAATAATTCTTCAATATTCAAAATTGTGACTCAAATAAATAAATAATAAAATAATCCAATATAAGACAAAAATTCTCATAATGTAGCTGTTTATTTTTCTACTTCTATTAAAAATGTTCACCATAAAATATCTATAGGTAACTCCAAATTATTAATTTTATTTTAGTGGGGGTAGTAGTGACCAGCCTCATTAGAGATCTGTCAAGTAAGGTTAAAATAACTGTGTAACGAAATAAATAATTCAATAAATCATTAATATTGAAAAATCGGCCTATACATATATCCGTCAAAAAAGAAATCTTCCACATAAAATTGTGGCTATTATAACAATTACGGCTTATCCAAACCTATATACAATTCACGTCATTAATAAAAAGTTACTAGATTGTTTATTTGCACACATATTAGATGGCATAAAGAAAGACTACAATTTATTAGAACTGTAAAAATACGAGGTACGAGGTGACAGCACTGTGTGAAACGTCATCATCTAGTAACCTTTTATCGATGACGTAAATTGCTTATAGGTTTGGATAAAGTGTAACTAACAAAACTATTAGTTTTTAGGTAATTCTTTTATTCCAGGTTTTAAGCTCGCTTACAGTAGGTACCTTCCTAACGCCCGGTTCCACCACTGCAGCTTGAGCAAGAATTTATCTAAGTCGAACTCAAATGTAAGCACGACTCAAGACGAAAATGCGTTCCACCACGTTTTTCAAAGCACGCCTTGGCTAAGTTGTACGTAAATATGACAACACTGCAGAACTTGCACGTGATTGGTCCTTTCCTTCAGTTTTTAAATATCCCGCACTGCGACAGTAATACAGAACGTCAAAAAAAAATGAAATTCCCTAACCTAACAAATTGCCCGTTACTGCTGCGACTGTTTGTGACGTTTTGTTCTCATTTTCATGTTATCCATATTATTATGGACAAAATGAAGCGGTGCAATTACACCAGAGAGGAGAAGCACCTTCTCACCTCACTGGTTGCAAATTATAAAAATGTAATAGAATGTAAAACCACAAACGGTACAACAAATAAAGAAAAAGATGCGGCGTGGAGTAAAATAACGTCATTATTCAACGCTCAGAGGAAAAATGTGACTAGGAGTAATGATTCATTGAGGATAATGAAGTAATATGAAACAAGGGGCGAAGAAAGGCAAAGCCAAACATCGCGCAGAGTTGTACAGAACTGGCGGCGGACCATCAACAGTCAAATCAACCGATGATTCGCAATATTTGATTCTCTCAGTAATAAATGATACGACAGTAACGGGAATTATATAAATAATATCCACTTCTATAATAACTTTAGTAATCAAAGTAACAAATTCTAGTCACTGTGACAGACTTGAACAATGTGAGGTTATAAACATGATCTCAAGCTCTCATTATTCACGTTTCAGATGTAAGCTTGACTTAGCGAAGTTAAGGTCTGGTTTTACGTGGTGGAACTGAATTTTTCTGTCAAGTTCAGCTTAAGCTCTAAGCAGAGCTCAAGGCGAGGTGGTGGAACCGGGCGTAATTCTATTCTAACGACTCTAAAATAGTAGGATTGAATTCAGAATTTAAATGCTACCGTCAATTCAATATGAATACGGGTTTAAAATTGTTAATTTCAACAAGGAATCGAACAATATAATACTCTATGAGCACTATTTTACTGTTTTCTACCTGCTACTTATATTTGTGTCGTTTCTTAGAAACGTATTTACCATGACCCCTCCATAAATAACGAGCAACAGATTTATTAACTTCCGACATAATTTAAAGCCCAAATTTTTTCAATGAATTGTTCGTTAACGGGTTTAATAATGAAGTTACAGATTTGGCGCAATGGTAATAATTATTCCTCACATTAAGACGCGTCGATTGATATAAAAAAATCGATTTGAGTGGTTCCTATTTTTCCATATAAAGTATGCGTGTCCTTTCAAATTATTTAAATAAACCGTTTCTGAGTTAATAAAAAACGTTGCTTTTCAAATGTTTTTCAAAACACCACGTACTTTATGACTAAAATTTGTTTTAAACAATTTATTTTAAATATAGAGGTTCTTACCTACAATTAGGCGGATGTTTGTCGGTTAAAAAAATAACAGATCGGGATTTATTGTTACTTAGAGGGAAAAAAATGTGAAATTATAGATAATTATGTATGTGCGTACATACATACCTAGGTATATCTACGTATATTTTCTCTTTGTTCGTTGATTGTTTTTTTAAAGAGGTTGCTGTTACAAAGGACCAATTTATTTCTAACATTATTAGTTTAAAAGGTCATGTCGTAGATTGGTACTTTGACTCATTTTATCTATTATTCAACAGCGCGGGACGGTGCCGATTGTGTGCACGTTCTAGAGTTAAACTTTTATGCCTTGTTACATACAGGGTGTTTGAGAATTAACGTCGCGAAAGAAAACTACGGATAGGTGAAATGAAACGGAACAAAATTCCTAAATGCAATAGTTCAAAAGTTATTGCGATTACTAATTGGAAAACCGTCTTACTCGAGTCTATCCACTTTAAAATTTTATTTTGAAGAAGCGTAGAAAGGGCATCGATCCAAAACCGTAAGTGTCGTATTCTGTAGTTTAAGACCTCCGTTCTAGCTGTAGTATTTTTGTCGATGACCGAAAACCAGTAACCGATACTTATCGTTGGTGTCGCTTCCTGAAGTTTAAAGAACTGCCCAAACAATTTTACGTACAAAATTCGCTCCCTCTCCTCCCAAATTAAACTTTTTCAAATTCAAAAAAGTCACTAAGGTTTTTTGTTTGTATTAGTTTCAACTACTTTGTAATTTTGTTCCGCGACGTTAATTCCCAAATACCCCGTATATTAAGTATCGAGTCGTACCGTTTTAAATCGACAACATTTAGAAAAACGTTCGGCAATCATAACGAGAAAAACGTCATAAAAATAGTGCTGACTTTTAATGCTTTTTAATTTGAATTGTTTTCGGCACAGAACCGCTAGTTTCCGTAACTGATTGTGAGTAAAAAATACCCTCGTATAACGCGATCAAGAAATTATTGCTATATTGGTGATCTAGTGGTTTCGAAAATTTTCATTTACATAAATAAATTTTTTAAAAGCACTATGTTCAACGCCTTAACGTGGCGAAAGAGACGTCGGCCACGGGCGCTTCGTACCCTCGTTACGACGTTGACTAGATTAAGTGTGCAGGATACCCGTCTTGTTGAAAAATAAACTGTTGCATGGGTAACTGAACATTTTCAAAAATTTCCGGGCACACTGTATATAGAATTTTAAATTCGGCAAGTCTTCGATTTTTATTCGATCCCCCGACCAACACCGTAACGATGTCGTGACAAAAAAGGCGCCCAGCACAGGCGCAACTATGTTTAAGGCTATTTTTGACTTTGAGCTGAGGAGGGGAGAGGCAAGTTAGACAGTTGCCACGGGCGCTTCATACTTTTGTTACGGCGTTACCCCCCCCCTCCCTCCACCGTAAACATTCAAATTTGAACATCATTCAAATCACGTTCGATCATTTTTAGGTCATTTCTTATACCGAACGCAAAAAAGAGAATAAGGCGGTGTTTACATTAGTGTGGAGTCGTGGCCGTGTCGCAGATCGTCGGACGAATGCACTTTCACTCCTTGCATTTGCAGTGAAGATTTCAGCCGTGGTTCTACGCTAATGTAAACTCGAAATTATGCCGTTTGTGTTCGCTCCCTGTATTTTTTCATCGCTTTAAAAGCGTTTAAAATTCTACCCTTAATTTCGGGCATTGTTTCTAGTTTGTTTAATGCAAAAAAAACAACGATTATTGGCCAACTTGAGTACTTTTAGTGACGACGCGCTCGTGTCAATTTTTGGGTAATTGGTTAACGAAACGTAAAGTATAACGTGTCCGTTTAATAAGAAAAACAATTCAACTTATCGACGACAAAATGCCCTTTAACCAGCGCGAATATATCCTACAAACGTTTTTGTCGATTTTCCTCCGTCCGGGGGCGTCCTTTCGGTTCGGCAGGCCCGCAATTTAATCGCGGCCAGTTCTTTTTGGCAGTTAATTCGACCGTAAAAAAATTAATGTTGCGGGACGCGGTTTTCGATTTCGTTTTTGTTTTTCTCTGTTTGTTTGCCGCTGCTCTAATCTTAAATCATCGAGCGCGAATTTTTCCGGTTAGTTTACCTGTTTTTGTGCATTGTTGATAAAGCGAAAATGTATTACGGTATTTGAGCGATTTCCCAAGGGTGGCGTAACGTTTATAAACAATCGAATACGTCCGTATTTTTTTTTTCTATCGGGTTTATTTATTCACGTGCACGTGCATGTACCTACGTAATAAATACGTCGAATTAAATTTCGCTTTGTTAGGTTGAAATCTATCGCTTTCGAACTTCGGAGGTGGATTTTGATGGAACGAAGTTTGGCCTAAAAAAACTGTTAAAAATCTTTATTTTTCCAACTTAAACGTTCGATCGGGGTATTTCTCGATGACGAGAGAATCTCGGCGTACGGAGATCGCTCCTCCTCTACCCTCATTCGACAGGATTAAGCGAAACAACGGGCAGGTTATAAATTCGATCGAGACTTGTAAAAAAAAAGACAGTTTTCACTTTTTCCGTCGTCGCCCACCTATACTATTAATCTTTTACCTATATAATGTTTCCATCTGATTCTCATGAAATACGAGAGTGCCGCGATCTAACTTTTATTCGCCTTTTAAGAACGAATTTATTATTTTTCAAATTTTTCTCGACGCGTTTCTCGCCCTTTATTTTTGGCGGTGCCTATTTTAGAGATCAGTTTTATTGAACGGCTTCGCTTCCCGGCTATTTACATCGAGCGTTGTTTATCGCTCCTATGGTCCCGCGGTTTCGGCTGTTTCGGCAATTTATAAAACCGCGCGCAACAACGAACGGGCGCTAAAAATAAACGAATAATTATTGCTCATCTATCGGTAGCATTGACCTTCTAAGTGTCTGCTTGCGTAACGTTAATTTTTTTCGTTCTCGCCGCCCGAACAAACGAACTAAAGGAGCTCGAAATTCGTCGATTTAAATGGGACCGTTTCGTTTTAACGACCATTAATAATTAAACGTTTTTTTTTTCCTTTTGTGTCGAGAAGCTTGTTCTATTACGAGGGGGAGTTTGTGAAGTGCCTGTTTGCGATATTTTCAAGCGTCTCCACTTTCGGGAACGTGCAAATGAAGTTCGAGATATTAACGTTTATGCTTGTTAAAGATAAAAAGGTTCGACGAAAATTGCTCGAAAAGGTAGAAGAGTTTACATTAATTAATTCAATTTCGAGCGTTGCCGCTTTGAGAATAAAAAATAAATAGGAGCGAGTGGCCTCGTGGGAGTTATTGTAAAACTACACTCTGGAACGGACGAAGTGTCTATATAGTTTCGGCGTTAGCGTCGCCGACTCGCACGATTTAAACATCAAAAATGTGCGGGTACTTTTAAATTTTAACGCACCGTCGCCGGGGATCGCACAGAAATCTTATATGTTAGAATTAAACTGAATAGTTTTGTGGCGGCGCGGCGACGGCGGTCAAGGTTTTGCGGCCGGAACGTGGTGCTTGGGAAACTTTTGTTTGTTTACTCAACTAAGTTTGGGCGTAGCGCGTACTTGTCCCCAGGGACTCGTTGAAGTGGTTGGTCGAGAGTGGTCGCATCCTGGACGTTAAATCCGTTAAACTGCAGTTTCGACTTTAGTTCCGGAATAGCAAACGATCTTGATCTATGTGTATATTTTGATTTTTAAATGAAACAATAGATGTCGAGGATTTTGCTTATGAAACAATTAAACTAAAGTACCTTCGAGGGGATTATCCGGCTTTAAAGAGCTTTTCGCTTTTCTTTATTCGTCAATCATTTTGAACGGGGGAATGTACTTACTTACATAGGTAATCGATATTAAACGCTCGTAAAAGCTTCGATTAATGTTCGTCGAGTTAAAAGTGAAAATTGACGTTAAAACGGTAACGGGTCCTGAAAATGGCACTTCGTTGTTTACGCAAAGAGCCCCACAATTAACTTGTTTATATAACCATTTAACAGCCCGATACGAGGCTCCCGATTATTTATTATTAGCGCATCGTATTTACTCATTGTCGTTGTCAGTTCACGTTAACCCGTTAACTGCGCTTTTTTCATCTGCGATCCTATTTGAAATTGCGCGTCGCGTTAAATATCGTCGCATTGTTCCGAGAAAGCGGGTCGTCCTGAAAATAGGCCGCAACGAGTCCGAAATCCTAGAGCCGAGACGGACTCGTTGGGAAAAAAACGAGCCGAGAACGAGTTTCATTTATGAATTTGAATACATTTATATGTATTGGCGTGGCAAATCGATTGTTTTATCGAATTCATATTAAGTAGGCACTTGCAACGTCCTCACTTTAAGCAACACTCCCCTTTATTTTGCACTCGATTAAGAATAAAAGCGACCCTTCTTAACTTTTAACCGGGATTTTTATGCGTGTAACTTACAAGAGTTTAGATTGTTGCTTAAAAAAAATAGTACAATTTATTACTATTTCACAAGGGGACGCTACATCCAGTACATCGAAAAACAAACAAACATATATGGGGTGTCGTGGCGTTTTGTTCAATGCTTCAAACTGGTTTTTTTTTGTTTCAACTTGCTAATTTTGACAAGACAATTGTTTAAATTTATTAATTTCTATATAGGTAGTAGTGTATTTAAAATAAAATTAATAGTAGCTATAGAATTTATAAACAAATTCTGATATTTATCTCTTCGTATTTTCTTTCTAATGTAGTTGTATTGTACATGATTTACATAAAATTAATTAGCTACTTTAATAGTTACATATATATATATATATATATATATATATATATATATATATATATTTAGGAAAAAGTTGGGAGACACGGGATCGAACTTGCGACCTACTAATTACGAAGCAAGTACATTACTCACCGTGCCAGCACGGCCTTGTCGATAAACGTACTGACGAGACGGATATTAGACAGCTGTTGCACTTTTCAATTTAAAAAAAATAAATAAATATCGGAACCTACGAAGTATTCGACAAAACGTCAAGACACGTATATTTGTTTTTGACCTCTAGAATCATAAAAAAGGAAAATTGGCATTCCAATTTTCGATCTACTGGATGTAATGTCCCGTTGTCAGTTAAATAGTTTTTTAATACTTAAGCGAAAATAATTTTTAGCAACGTTTGCGTTTTATTGCACGACCAAAGATGCCCAATTTAGAAAATTGGGCATTAAATTCCGAAATCTAGCAATTTTGGGTCGAAGTCGTTAATTGATTAACCCCCTCTTTTTGTTCTTCTTGCGGTTCCGTGGTTAACTTTAAAATACAAAATAGCTTCCTTAGTTTGTGTAGGTAAAGTGTCGCTTACTTGTCACGCAGATTGTTTCTACACTTATTGTCAACGTCGTAGTAAGAAAATCACAATATACAGCGGCTCCTAAATTAATGAAACTCCGCTCGAGTCGTTTAAGGGCTACCTTAACGCAGTTACTTGCAGTTCGTTCGCGATAAGTTTAAAAATGACGTCATACACATTTTATGAAATATTTCGATTTTCTGAAGATTCTATTGAATATTGAAAGCGTAAATAAAAATATATAAATGGAAAAAAAAACATCGATTTAGCAGTCTCGAACGGAATGTCAAAATTAAAGGAGCCGACTGTACACACGTCCAAAATGAATGACGCGAAGCCTTAAATCCCTGTATAATTTTAATTAAAAACGTTGAAGGTCAACAACTCCGTAACGAGGGTATGAAAAGTGTCCGTGGCAAGTGTCTAACTTGCGCCCTCCCCTTTCTAACCCAAAAATGACAAAAATTTTAAAATACAATATGAAATAGCGGACATATATCTATTTATTTATTTTCGGTTTTTACGTTTTTGCGCCCCAAACGTCACGCGCTCGTTTCGGCGCCGAACGCCAACAATTTTCTACTAAACAGGGGAAAAGAAATCGTTATTGTTTTCAAGCCCGGTTACTCGGGAGCGACTGTTTATATTTTTCGAAGTTGCGCAATTTAATTTTTCGATTTTTGTTTTTTAAATATCGCTCCGGTTATTTTAAGTGTTCGCGGCAATAAAATAATGATTCATAATTTGCCATTAAAATAAATAAATAAATCAAACAGTTTGGGTTTAGATATCGCATTTCAAACGTAAACACGTTTCGTCGCCGTATGTTGGAGATAAAAAAATATATATATTATATAAACGTCCAGATTACAAAATTATCTAATTTTATTGCGACCTTTCGATTTTTTAAATGCTGTGCACGATTAAAACATTCCTCTTAATTATTTTTCCCTGGGGAATTCGTGAAAACCAGACTATTCTCGTAACGTTATTAAATTTTATTATTAGCCGGTGTAATAAATGTTTGGAAAACGTTCGGATTTTTATAATCTAGTTTTAAAAAATGCTCGTAAAATTTCACTTCGGTTTATTTTACGCGGCATAACACTTTTAAGTGGCTTTTCGACCACATACTTTTCTGTTTTTATATTATTTTTCCCCGAGCGGTATTTTTAATCTTCATTTTTATTCGTATCGTATTCGGCTTTTCTCGTATTTATAGTATAGTTATTATTGTTTCCTTTTCCGTTAGATTAATGGGGGTCGAAATTCTCGGTCTTGCCGACTATGGGTCCGGCGCGCACGGGCGTAAATTTACGCGACGGTTACGCTATCGCGACTTTTAGGCCCGGTGCGCGCGGGCGCGTAATTGCGCGGCTATTGCGCGATCGCATCTTTCGCGCGGTTCGAGATACACGCGCCGTCGTCGTTGACCGCATATAAATCTACATGCCGTTCACGCGAATTTTGCGACGTGTGCGAATTGCTTGGGAAAGTTGCCTAAGTAGCGTAATTTCACGTCCGCGTGCGCCGGGCCTTAACTCGATTTTCCGCCACCGTCGGCGTCGTTTTCTCGTAAGTGCGATTGTTTTGTACGTAGACTCGCGTGATTTAACTTTTCCGCTCGAGCGGAAAATGTCGATTTTGGTACATATTATTTACCCGCTGAGGGAGCGATCCACGCAACAAAATTCGGTTAACGTTTCCGTAGCGCGCGCGCACTTAGTGGCGGAGCCCATAATCGTAGATTACAAGAGGCGGTAAGGACATTTGGATGTCGTTAAATTAAATTCGTTGTGGTGTTTTTGACATTTTGTTTGGAAGCTTCGAGGCACTTTAGTTAGAAACGCGATTTATTTCTAATGGATTTTTTTCTCGATACTATTTTCTGCGTTTGATAGGTTTTTGGAATGTCGTCGGCTATGATTTGGAGTGCAAACTGCATTCGTTGAGAGAGTCGTTACGAATTTTTGGATTTAATTTTTTTAAAATGAAATTTAGACTGAACCGTTTGTTAAGATTCGACTAAAATACGTGCGCGGGCGTTTATTTGAAATCGCGGAAATCGATCAATAAGTCTAACGTAATTAATGTACAGGGGGCTCCTAAACTAACGACGCGCCGCTCGAGTCGATGTGGGTCGTCTTATCGCAGTTACTTATTGGCGGTTATTTAGATATACCGTCTCGTACGGGGGGGTGTCAACATTAAATGAACCGACTATATGTCTATGTAGGTTCTAAGAAAATACGTTAACTGACGTCGACTGGCTTCGAACATTTTTCAAAAATTTTAAATAGATCCTTTACGATTTTGTATAGTATTTCACCATAGAATCCGTCATGTGCTCTCAGAGCCAGCGGCTCAATCATAGCCAAATATACAGGGGGTAACAAAAATAATTATATCGACTATAATTTTTTAATTAAAAGGAATACAAGAAAAAATTTATTAAAATTAAAAAAAAATATGTCGGTTATCATAGCAACGAAACAAAACAGTATACAAACAAACCAAATACATCATCATGTGCGTCGAAATAAATCGGAAAACTTTTGTATTTAACATTTTCTTGTAATTCTTCTAATTAAGAAGTTATAATCAATACTTTTGTTTTACCCTGTATTGTTGGCCCCACGGGAACAACCAGGCAGTCAACGTGTTAAAGGGCACAAAGTTCGTATTTTAACATTAAGTACCTATATGAAGAAATGTAATTTTTTTAGTTTGATACACCTATGATATATTCACTAATATTTGACCTTAAACGTACAGTATAACTTTTAGAGTGGGGCACGCATGCGCAAGTGGAGTCAACAAATGTATGTACGTACACTTATTGCTATACAAATACAGACCGATGCGATTTGTTTAATAAATGCCACACGTTTTTTTCGAAAACAGTTAGAGATAAGTAAAAATCATTTATTATAAAAATTGTAGAGTGCGGAAGGCGTCCGATTGTGACCTTGGACGACCTCGAAACCCCATTGTTTTTAGAGTTGTAGGTTCAAAGTCCTATTTATTATACTCAATCGATAGCTCGTGAGAAAATTAAAAAGTTTTACTTACGGTATTGTATAGATATACTATAAGGTAAATAATCATTAGTTTCGAAGAAACAGGCGATGAAAGTTAAATAATATGTTTAAGGTCGCATATTGGTGAATATCAAATTAAAATCTTGGGCACCATTACCTTTTTTAAGCGATCATTACCTGTAAATTTCCTCCCCATATATTCGAAATAACGAACTTTGTGCCCTTTAACTTCGCGAACTCAATTGACAAAAACAAAAAATATGGTGTTTCTATTATTTTTTTGTGGGTCATCGATTGACGACAAAATTTATTATATTTTTTGCTTGTATTAATCGCGACCGGCTCATTTTCATTGAAATCCGTCTCGACGTGAATTTCCGGAACGCGAGTCGTCACGATAATAAAAGTAGGCGTTTACTTCGTAATCGGAAAATCCCACGAGTTGGTATGATGACTCGTTTCGGACGATAATTTAATAAACTTTTGAGTTGCTTCCGGTTGTTTTCGACTTGGTTATACGAATTTTTGCCGGATATTTAGTTATCTCGAATTATGACTTTTTAAGTACCTACTTAAACGACGTCGAGACGTTTTTCGTGTTTAAAAAATAACGCGAAAAATGATTTGAATTTATCGTCTTTCTTAACTAAATGACCGAGTGAAGGGACGATTCTATCTTCGTTTTCGGCCAAGAAATAGTTGCGTTTTGTTAAAAAAAAACGAAACTAGGCGGCGATGAAAACGTCTTTTGTCGTACATTTGAATGCGAGTTATTCATTTGAGTACAAATGAATACGACCTTACTCGTCTTAAATCGACATTTGTATCCTGTTCATCATGTTGGTCGTGTAATTATGGAGATCAAAGTAGGTAATTCCACGTAGAATTAGGTATCGATTGTCGCACAAAACATATCATATTATATATATATTTCACCTGTTTGAAAATGGAAAATTAAAAGGTGGGGCGCCACCGATTCCAAAATGCGCGTTTTCCATCCAAGCACGTATGGTTTAGAAGCGCTTGTAACGCGATAAGACTCGGGCCGAACGTCTCATTTTAGCTTGCCCATGTGTCAGAATTAAACTAACAAATAAATCCAATGAAGAGATGTCGTGCGCGAACGTCGAGAATATTAATGAGCTCAGCGAAGTGGTGCCGTATTAGGTTCGTCGCTGGGCTTTTCTAAATTCAAATGAGCCCGTCGCCAAACTTAAACTCGAGTAGGTAATTAACACTAATTTTATCGTACTTACGCGCAATTACGTAAGCAGCCTCGTCTTATTATCATTATTATGATTACTATTATTATAAAAATTAAAACTGTTCGAGGTTTTATGTATATGTGTGCGAAAATTACTTCATCGCCCGTTTGCGGGGAAGGAGACTTTTATTTCCTTCGACGGGTTCGTTTTCGACATCAAACGATAGTGCATGCCGCGATTCTACGTGAATTGCAAATTGCTCGGTAACGCGAAAAGACCGTAAATCACACCCCCTCCCACCCCCGTCCCTTCCAATCCTGATCTGTTGAATCTTAGTAAATCCTCGGGTTTTTTTATTTATATTTAAATTTTCTTCTATGCGCATTCGGCGTCTGCGTAATTTTTCTTTTTGGTGGATACGCGAAATATTTATCGTACGACGGTGAGGATTTTGTCGAATTCGTCGTTATCAAAGTGTTTGTCGATCACGCACTCGTAACAGATCGAATTATAGATAGATAAAATTTTTGTTGCGTTAAATATTATCGGTAACGCTTCAATCGAATTGTTTTCCACTTCTATTTATTTATTTAGGTCGTCTTTCAAAACATTTTGCACTAGAAGTTCGACTGATTGTGAAACGTAGCGACTGATAAAAATCGTGACATCACGTCTCGTCCGATTTACAACTACCCCACAAAGTTCGCGATCGTTTCACCTCGCGCGTCGATTTTTTTTGTTGTTTGTTTACCGAATTAATAAAATTAGTCGTAGGTGCGTACGTAGTCGTCATCGAACTAATAACGGCATTAAAACGTCCAGAATACCATCTTGTTGTGCGTAATTGAATTAAGTGCGCACATAATGTAACAAACAAATCGAGCTGTCGGCGTAAAATCCATCACATATTGTGTACTACATTAACTGCGTTGCCCCAATTTGTCTAATTACCTTTTTAACGACGAGTTTTTTCCAAGATTTGCTTGTAAAATCGTAATTAGGAGATTAAAACTTTTAATTATCGATGTGTTACGATTTAAGGAGAAAGTGCTACCGCGCACTAATGCATAAGTAATTATGCTTAATTACGTGGTTGCCTTTTTTTTCTTTTCACTTTATAACAGTTTATGTATATCTGTTAAAAACATTTAGAGGTCGCGACGTCTTAACTAAAAATGAAATTTATTGGCGACGCCGAACGATGACTCGTACAGCGAGTCGTGCTTTCAATTTTTTGGCGTTTCAGTCGTCCTTCGTTAATTACACAGCTTTACAAATTTTTAATTTGGAAAAATACCAAGAACGCCACATGCCTAGATAAGTTAATTGGGACCTCCTGAACACGAAAAACGCTGTAATTTTTTTTTTCTAAGTACCGTTTTTTAGATAACGGTACTTTTGTGTTTTTCGGTGTATGGTCCCACTCAAACCCTTGTGGAGCCCAACCGATCGTCCGATCGAGATAAATGGCATATCGTTGGAAAGGTAATTGAATGCCTTTTCCGTCGATATGCTGCAAATTTCTATCTGTTAAGAAATGGCTGAGTTATGGCACCTCAAAATTCAAAATTTGCCTATTTTTTACGTTTGTTGCAAAATTTTTCATTTTTATTTCGTTTTTTTTCTACGTTATAGTAAAGATCTGGAATGTTTTATTTTTTTACCAAATAGTTTATTTAATTACCAACATTTTAAGCGTAATTTGAAAAAAATCGGATGAAAAATAAAGTTTTTATTAAGGATTTCGTGGAACGACAATATTTTCATTTTCATTGCTCACACACTATATTCGGCGTCCATCAGTTTTAACGTATTTAAAAAAAAACGGAATTTGAATCTCTGTATATGTTGGTAGCCCTGATTGACGAAATATGACATTTTGCTCTCTCTCTGTCACAGTAAACACATGTCAGTTTGGCTTTGTACGTGCAAGAAGTAAAATGTGTTCAATCGATCCCAACGAATTTTGTTATGTTTGTGGTGTTCTTGTGAAAAAGAAATCACAACATTTGATGTGAAAAATGAATACGAAAAATTTATCTGAAACGTATAAGAAGTATTTCGGCTTTCGACCTGCGTCTCTCGACAAACCGTGGACACCGAATAGTGCATGTAACAACTGCCGAACAATATTAAATAAAATTGGTAAGGGTCAAGAGTGTTTCTTCACATTTGGAAAGCCAATGCAATGGAGAAACCAGATCAACCATACAACAGATTGTTATTTCTGTTTAACGGAAAAGGCTATCGGACGTAGAATTGAACCAGTTTATCCAGTTGTTAGCTCGGTGACGCTGCCAGTGCCGCACTCAGTATCGTGCCCCAAACCGCAGCTGATTGTAGCTGGCCCCACAGAAATACGAAAAAGAACAATAAAAAATGATTCATCAGATGAGTGCAGTGAATCAGAAATGCAATCAAATAAGAAACCCCATTTACTTACTCAGGCCGAGCTCAATGATTTGTGCCGAGATTTGTATTTGCCGAAATCGAAATCTGAATTACTTGCATCACGATTGCAACAGTGGGGATATTGTGCTCCTGAGACACGTGTTACATATTACCGTGATCGCAGCAAACAACTTGCACTTTTGTTCGCAAAAACGGTAAACTTTTGTTTTTGTGCCAACATATGTGGTCTTTTCTATGCTCTCCAACAAAATTATGACCCAGAGGAATGGCGTCTTTTTCTGGATGGAGGCAAGGATAGTTTGAAGGCAGTCTTGCTTCATAAAGGGAATACGAAACCATCAATTCCAATCGCATATGGAAAATACATAAAGGAAACATATGAAGCAATGAAAGAACTTCTCGACCTCTTACATTATGACCAACATCAATGGAAAGTTTGCTCTGATTTTAAATTAGTTGCCATACTATCTGGATTGCAAGGGGGCAATACGAAGTTTCCCTGTTTTCTATGTCTATGGGACAGCCGTGACCGTCAGAATCACTACACCCGAAAAGTTTGGCCCGAGCGAAGTGGACGTATGCACGGAGAGTACAATATCAAAAATGACCCACTCATTCCTCAGGAGAAGATAATACTTCCTCCATTACATATTAAGCTTGGGTTATTTACAAATATTGTAAAAAAGTTGCCAAACGACAGTCTTGCCATGAATTACCTTAAACAAAAATTTCCGAGAGCCACAGCGAGCAAAATTGAAGCTGGTATATTTGATGGACCTCAAATTAGGGCTCTGTACGGTGACCAAGCATTTAATGAGTGTTTAGGTCCAGCTCATTTGGAGGCATGGGAAGCATTCCAGGACATCGTTCACAACTTTTTGGGAAACTACAGAAGTCCTGATTACGCTGAGAAGATCGATACATTACTACAAAAATTCAATGCCATTGGTAAGCGTTGAGTGAAAACATGTATATCAAAAAGGCCGTTATCATTTGAAAATTTATTCTTTTTAACTTTTAGGTTCAAATATGACACCTAAATTACACTTCTTATTCAGTCATTTGGATATTTTCCCCACGAACTTGGGCTCCGAAAGTGATGAACAAGGTGAAAGATTTCACCAGGAAATGGAAGAAATCGAGAGACGTTACAAAGGCTGGTGGGATGAACAAATGATGGCGGACTATTGTTGGTTCCTCATTCGCGAAGATCCATCCGAAAAAAAACGCAAAAGTTCAAGTCGCTCGTCATTTTAATTTAAATTTTTTGAATTTACGCCGAATATAGTGTGTGAGCAATGAAAATGAAAATATTGTCGTTCCACGAAATCCTTAATAAAAACTTTATTTTTCATCCGATTTTTTTCAAATTACGCTTAAAATGTTGGTAATTAAATAAACTATTTGGTAAAAAAATAAAACATTCCAGATCTTTACTATAACGTAGAAAAAAAACGAAATAAAAATGAAAAATTTTGAAACAAACGTAAAAAATAGGCAAATTTTGAATTTTGAGGTGCCATAACTCAGCCATTTCTTATCAGATAGAAATTTGCAGCATATCGACGGAAAAGGCATTCAATTACCTTTCCAACGATATGCCATTTATCTCGATCGGACGATCGGTTGGGCTCCACAAGGGTTTGAGTGGGACCATACACCGAAAAACACAAAAGTACCGTTATCTAAAAAACGGTACTTAGAAAAAAAAAATTACAGCGTTTTTCGTGTTCAGGAGGTCCCAATTAACTTATCTAGGCATGTGGCGTTCTTGGTATTTTTTGGCTGTAAACCAGTGTTATTCATACGCAGTTTTGTTGTTTTAATTTGTAACATAAGTCGTTATCGCCTACCTGTTTGAGTTTGTTATCTTCGAACGAGGACTCGCCACGTCTCGATCATTTAAGTAAATGGGAAAATTAATTTTCCCAATTTTCCTCGATCGTTTTGGCCTAGCGCCAATTCGAGTTTGGTATCAGTTCGTGCGAAATCAAATTGCGACTTTTTATATTTTTATTGTATCTATGAAAATGATGAATAATGCGAAGTTTCAGATTTTTAGACGTTCGGTTTACGAGTTATCAACTAGCTATCAAAAAATAGGAGAATTGCGCAAAATTTACGCCGTCTTTGAATATTTTGAACGGACCCCCATCTCGAAAACTGTTCGACTTAGAGAGCTGCGTTTTGTGTCATTTTCTTCGGTTTTTGATAAGCTTTAATTTGATATACTACAAGGTTATGTAACTAAAACTTTTGTTGTTTTAACTTTGATTTTTTGAAAAAAATCTGTTTTTTTATACATTAATTGAGAATACAACTGTTTAATTTAATGATGATATTACGATAGGATCCTATTATAAAAAAAAGCATTGATCAATTCCAAGTAGCAATTCGGCTACTGATTGGTTCAAGGTTGGCCCATTGTCGTTGTTAATATGTATTCGGCCAATATTAGTCCGATATGGGTCTAATATAATAAATATTGCACCAATAATGGTCCCATCTGATGATTACTTTGTTGAGTCAATATAAATTGTAAATGTTGAATGCTCCTCTACTTAATACCAATATTGGATAAACTAATATCTAGCCAATACTATTCATTTTGGATTTCTTTGTCATGTTTTAAAATCGAAATATAATTAATAAGTACATACAATTAAGAAAGAATCATTGGCATTAGCTCATTATTGCGGAATGTTGCATCATTGGGACAATTTATAGTGAGGTTTGGCCTTTATTTGGATTGCCACTTTCGGACAATTTGATAGAAAATAATTAACCCGTTAACTGCATAGTACGTTTTAGTTTACTTTTCGCTGCGCACTATCGGTCAATATGTGTTTTTATAATAGGATCCCACCCGAGACACCATCACGAAATTGAGCACTTATATTCTCAATTAGTGGTGCATTTAACAAAAAAATCAAAGCTTTCGATGTTTTAATTTTTCAAAAGACAACTTTTTTATCGTTTCAAACAATAAAAGTTTTAGTAACATAATCTTGTAGCATGTCAAATTAAGGGTCGGTTTTTTCATCTTCCAATAAATTTACTTGACAAATTTTTACCACGGAAACAATTGTCTGAACAAACGTTTCTATGGTAAATATGTGTCAGTTAAATTAAATGGAAGATGAAAAGATCGGCCCTAAAGCTTATAAAATACTGAAAACGATAACACAAAATGCAGCTCTTCAAGTCAATTAGTTTTCCTGATGCAACCGTTCAAATGTTTAAAAATGCGGTACATTTTGCGTGATTTTCGTAGTTTCGAAATTTTAATATTTAAGAGACTAAGGGCCGATCTTTTCATCTTCCATTTAATTTAATCGACACATATTTACTATAGAAACGTTTGTTCAGACAATTGTTTCCGTGGTAAAAATTTGTCAAGTAAATTTATTGGGAGATGAAAAAACAGGCCCTTAGGGTCGACAAATTTTTACCACGAAAATAATTGTTTGAACAAACATTTCTATGGTAAAAATTTGTCAATTAAATTAAATCGAAGATGAAAAGATCGGCCCTAAAAATTAAATATTTGGCATTTTTGTTATTTCTATAGGTAGAATAGCTGCGAAAAAAATTATCGATTTTTGAGTTATCGAGGATTTTGGTCCGTTGGTTGATTTCGCATGGATTTTTTTTGATATAGCCCGCGTACCTATCGAAAAATTACGACGGCTTCCTTCCTCTATTTATTGTCACGCCGCTCTTTCGGCAACTCCTGCTTCGGACATTGATCGCGAAAGGTTCCGCGGCGGCTTCGGGGGGAAAAAAGGAGACCCTTTTGAACTTGCTAACGACGTCATTGTCTGACACGTCCTATACGGCCGATTGTGACAAAAATAAACGACGGTCGCTCCACTTTCGTTTAAATTTTTAATCTAAATTTGTACGCTGACCCGAATTTGTCGTGAGAAATGCGGATTTCGGTTACCCGCCATACTAGTCGGAAAACACATTTCGTTCCTCCGTATACATCGCTCGACAAATGTAAATATAACTTATTGCTTCGCGCGAACCCCCGTAAATTTTATTCGATGTGAAATATGGGAAGAACCGCGTTTTACCATTTGTTACACGCGTACGTTATTGATGCAAAACGATGAATTGCCCTTCCTTTGCCCGCAGATGAAATAGGAAAAAAACGTGAAGCAAATGTGGGCGGACACATACATAATTTGCGGTTTGGTGTTTGTTCATTTTAGTTTAAGAAGTGTCGGGGGCACTACTAAATTTTTATTAAAGTTAGACGGGAATCGTATTAAAACTTCTAGACGGTAAACGATTTTGTTACGTGGAAATTCTGTGCATTTCCAAAAAAAAAACAACAACATGCAGTTACCGTAGCGGAACTTCAAGGTCGCGGACGTAGATTAACGGACGCCACTAAAATTGTTTGCACGCTTCGCGCAAATTACTTCGAGGTCTCGAATTCCCCTCCGAAAGGAAAAGAGGGAAAAAAAAGAAGCGAACGGTTTTGTTTGTTTTTTAACCGTTACGTGTTAGATACCTACGTACGTGGTTTTTTTTTTTTTGAAATGTCGCTTGATTGATCTGTTCTCGGGTAATTTTTGTTTGACATTTAAAAACAACAAAAAAAACGATAAAAGTTTGGGCGACCGCCAAACTGTTTGGACGTCGAGAATTCCGCGCCAAAAACAATAAAAGCGAGAGAAAAATTGTCCGGGATCGGCTACGCGGTGGCAATGCCCAAAAGTCTTTGGGTATCGGGTTGGTCGTGCGGAAAGACGAGGGAAGTCTTGCCAGCAAGACTTTTTGGATGCCCGTTATATACACGGTGATTCGCGTAAAGCTCCCCAGGCTAATATCTTGGTAACTAACGGGGATATTGACGATCGGTAACAGGCGATCACCACGTGTGATTTTTTTAACGGGTTGCGCAAAGATGGCGGCATCGGCGACGTGTAGCATTTTCGAATGCACGCGTCCAGCGACATTTCCCCAATCTTCATCGCTGACTTTCATCGCTCAAAACTACAGAACGTCGTTCATGCGGTCAATCCCGACGAACGCGGCACCATTGCTTGCAAAGCGTCAATGGCAAACAAGCTCCATAGGAATTCGTGAACGTGGTCCAAGCGATATCGTGCGGTTCTGGAGATCACCTGCGTCACTACAAGATTTCACTCGAAGTGATGCTTCTGTTGGCCAGATACGCCAAATTTTGCCTAGCATCCGTGCGCCTCTTGGACCACGAACCAGTTCTTCGGCCCGTTGCGTTTCAAACTGCGTCACTTGCGTGTATTTTCTAATTTGTCCTTTTTCTGGACATTTCTTAAGATATCTTGAAACAAATTAAAGCCTTATCTACTTCCCATCAATTTTTGAGGTTGTGAGCGGCAATTTCAATTTCCACCAGTGTATTTTGTAGAGTGGACGAAACAATTTGGTCGCCTAGCGATGGGAACGAGTAATATCTCGCACCATTTGTTGTTAGATGGATAGATGGGCACACGAGATAAGGTTTTAATTGGATTCAAACAACAGCAAATCGAAATTATTCGAGAAAAAACGACGAGGAAAAAACCGTTTGCACTTCTAACGCTTTCGAGTTTTCGAATTTTTGCCATTTCGACTTCGAACGTTCGTCCAAATAAGTAGTGCATTTTGTGATGGGTGACCCCTACCGACTCCGAGCGCTGTACGACTCGGGCCACTCGAGTTGTTTTAAACTGTAAAAAAAAAAAATGAATTTCGACATACCGTCGGTTTAGATTTCACAATCTATTTATGTCACGATCGTGGGAAAGACGTCGCATGTTCGCGATTCAACAGGTAGCGTACGTACTACAACAAATTTTTGCAGATTCCTCTTAAATGTCAATCGCGCCACGTTAGTTCGGAAGATCGTCTTCTTAGAAGTTGAACGAAATTAAAATTAGTTTTTAATTTTTAATTTTATTAAAAATTGGCGTGCAACGAAAGGAATGAGGTCACGTTCGTTCATTTCTGTGCGTTCGAAAAAAAAAGCTGGAAATTATTTAGTATTCGATAGATGAAAGATTGTAACCTCGCTAATGTTTTAATTACGTAAAACGATACTAAACTATAAACTATCTCCATTATGCATTAATTTTAATTGATGGACGTCCGAATCCATTAAAAGTTAATATGAAAATATTTTAAAACGTTTTGTGAATGTGTTTATTTAAGGAAAAGTTGCCAAACGTTGTTTTACTCGTTGTCAGTTTCTTTCCGTATGCACTACAGTAGAATTTCTTTATATATATATATATATAAATAGAATGATTACTTAGCCTCTAAAATATCGCTTCTCCCATATTCAATGAAATGAATTCCGTGTTCGCCACGTTTTCGTGTATTTACATCGATATTTTATAAGAATGTCATTTTCGCTCACGTTAGGGACGCGTTGTATTGTTATTTTTTTAATAACGGAGACATACGCTTATCGGAACGTCGTTATGCGAGGTCAAATTAGCATTCGGTCACGTCTCGCATCGACCCGATGAATTAGTGTGTATGTCGTCGAGTAAATTCCCCTTTCGTTGATCTAATTGAATTAATTTTCGTAGATAAGTTACTACGGACGACGACGTGTAGGTCGAAGTACAAAAAACAACAACTTAAAAACCTTAACAATAAGCCACATCTGTTCGGATATAATAACGACCCCGCAATCGGAGCGAGTTTTTCGAAATAAAGAGCTGGCCTCGCGGCAATTTGCAAACCGAAATTAATAAGTGTAAATTGTTTCGATTCTATTTACCGTATCCCGGAAATGCAGCCGACTGCTGCTGGATTTGGCGGAAGCGGAAGTTTGTGAAGACCTGCGTCTGGCAGCGATCACGTCGGAAGTCTGTCCAAAGTAAATTCTGAAGAAATCAACAAGTAACGTCGTAAATTTCGTCGCGAAATGCCGTTTTGGTTCCTCATAGAAATTTCACGAACTGCCGAACTTTTTTAATTCAAGCGCGACTAATACGTATATAGGCAGTTTAACGTTACTCGGATCTTGTTGTCGGTAGATTGGGTCCAACTTTTTTTTTTTATAGACACTCATTGTAAATATCGTGGAAATTTTTTTCTGGAATTAAACGAAACGTGTTATTTTTCATAATTATCGTCAGAATGTCGGAATATAGAAAACCGGAGGCTTTGAAAGGCATCTCTAAATAATTAAACGCCATTAAGGTACAGAGATGGACGGCGTCATCTTTTATTATACGTGTAAAACGGTCGCAGTCTATATTATCTTCGTTAAGCAGCTTCGAAGGCACACAACGCTCATGTTTGAAACATTTAGAAAACGTAAAATTCAAGTAAATTGAAAACTTCTTTAATAATCAACGCGAAATTCGACTTACGCCCGCTTTTTCGCAAAAGATGGAAAGATGTGTGAAATCGAAACGGGCTCGGCCTAAACCCCGAAACGAAGAAGAAGAAGAACCATTATGATAAACAATATGTGGCCAAAAAACAATATAAATTAGTTGGCCGAGAGGAAAACGGGGAAGAGAACGACCGGCTGTCAAATGAAAAACATATAAACAATCGAGAAAGGACTCGAAGAAGAAAACTTAGAAACTGAAAACGGCAATTCCCAAATGGTGGGAAGAGGAGGAAACACATTTAAAGACGACCTACGTTACGTGTCTTCGATTGCTGCACACGATACGTATCGATCGATGGTTTTCCATGTTACACGTGAGTGCCAGGGGCGCCAGGACATTATCAAGTAGTTGATTAGATGTTTTTCAATGCAATAGGATTATTGGACGCAGAGTTGTATCCACGACGTTCATTTTGGAAGTTCGTATGTGCGCATGGCCTCTTTAGTAGGTAACGTGCGTGCTTTTTCCCTTTATAGGTTTGCCGCACACAATCTCCAATACCCCCCAGTCCTCCCGATCTTTTGGACCGTTCTCTTTTTCTTTTTCTTCTTCCCCTCTCTTCAAATTTTCTCTGTTCTTATTCTGTTCACGCACTGGAGTCTTCATCTCATATTTCTGTTTGTCATCCGCCATAGTTTTCCTTCGTAGGTTGTTGTGCTCTCGACAATTGTTTTAAAAATTCTCGTGTTTCGTACATTTGGAATACGTGTGTATTTTTTTTCCTTCCGACGCCACGTCACTTCTGCAATCTGTTGACCAAAATGAATGTTATCCACAACCATAAATTTGCCTACTAACTATTCACAGCTTGATGGTCATTTCGTAAAAGATAGGAGAATTGGGCAAAGTAACAATTTTATTAAAAAACAAAAAAAAATTGAACGTCGCGAAGAGAGGGATTGGAGGAAAACGCGAAACGCGTGAAAATTGGGAATTGGGGAAAAGAATGTCACCGCGCTTATTGAACTAATTGAACAGTTGTTCAAAAGCGCAAAGTTTACAAGCAAGTCGATTGAATTGACCCTCGGATATTTTGGATTGACCTACACCAAATCCAGAAGACAAACTTTGCCAATTTCAGAATCGGACGGACGCTCCCGAAACTATCGACACTGATCCGAACAAGTTCAGTTTTTAAAGTTGTTGTAGGTAACTCGATGAACAAGTTCGAATAGTAGATTTATTTCAACAACGTTCTTATAAAATATCACAAAAACAAACAAACAACAACCTTGCGATTAACTAAAAACGTTGTCATCGTCTAAATTGTTATGTCAGAATTTGCTCGCAACCAATAAAATTAATTAATTTTCATTTATAATATACCTACATATATTTATGTAGATAGCACACGAACAATATAATATTAAATGTTTGCTTTTACGATGACCCGGTAAATTTAAGCAAAAATTATTAAAACAATTTTATTACTTGCGCTTTACGTCTCGTGCTTCGTTTGTTTGCACATAATTAAAAAAAAAATGTAGTAGGTAATTGTACTTTTTTCTCACAGGTGCGTGGTTTAATTTAGAAATCGATTGTTCAAACACTTTCTCGCTTACGTTATATTTTTTATGTAACATTATAATTTAATAATATTATTAATTTATCAAACGGAAATCCACTCGCAAAAGTCTTGCAATTAACGTCGGCAATTCGCTTAATTACTCGTTTGGCTTTAAAAGTGTAATATATTTTTTTAATCCCCCCACCTCACCCCCGAGGCATTTTTAATATCTACTAAACGCGTGGTTGTCTTCATTTAGCCGATGTTTTTATTGGATTTTAACCCGTTCGCTGCTGATTTAGATAATGCAATCATTGGAATAAAACACATTGGCTCAAAATACCGCTTAGCAACTACGGCACTTGCTACCCGATACGTTTCGTTGATGTGAGCGAAACGGAGCGCTCTTTTCGTGCCACCATAAAATTGATTAACAGTCGGCGCTCGGATATATCCGCGCGCGACTAGGACATCGAAATGTTTCGAACGTTTGGAAGGTTTAAATATAAATCGATCGATCGCAAACAACTTCGCGATATTTCAACGTTTCCGGTTATTGTACAGTTGGCTCCTTTAATTTTGACAGCCAGTTCGATACTCGAGCGTCGGGTGCGAACCCGACATTTCGACGCGTGCGTTACGGCACAAGTAGACTTTATTTCGACGCGAAATACATATTTTACCGAACGCGATAGAGAATTAGTTTAGGTTAGTGTAGATGAGGCACGCGGGGTATTTTGCGGACGACTTCGCCCGAGCTAGAGAGAAAAAGGAGACTACGCCATTGTACGAGGGTAGAAATGGATTTGCGGCTAAGGCCGAGTCGACGGCTATGTTGGACCGACGTCAGGTAAGAGGGGACTGCAGGCGACGGTGGTCTTCTATATCATGATGTATGTGAGCACGAATTTGGTGGGGAGCGATGAGCATCGCTAAGTCGAGGGTGGCGAGGAGAATAGAGTTTCGAATAGAAAGTGCTTATCGCACGGTGTCGGCTCGGAAATGCTTCCGGTGGACCTCCTTGCTTTGACGTACAGGAGCTTATACGACGGATGGCCTTGATGCGCGCTTTTTTCCGTGCTGGCATTCACGTCACCGCAGAGGGGGGGTTTAAAGGAAAGAAAAAAAAGACGAGGCAAGTCTGGACTAGTACAGATGAGATCAGTTTAGGTTAGTGTAGATAAACTAAACTTTCTTTATTTAAAAATAGAATGATCGGCTTTATTTAAACAATTTCCTTCACAAAAACAAATCCAATACATGCGAAGACTAGCATAATTTATTTAAAACTGATAGCGCGCTCGATAAAATACGCTCACCGGCATAAAATTCGATCCATCTACAATTTTTAGTAAAAAATTACGACAAACATTTGTTTTATCTAATAATGGGGAAAATTCATATTCCAATGACATGTTTAGTGCGATAAAATTTTATTCGTTTGGGGAATTTAGTTAGTTTGTTTATTTGGATGGTATCAAATTGTAATAGTCGAATTTTGAGCGTACTTTATTATTTACTTTATTACGCGTATTAGTCTTAATTGTTGGAAATACAATTGATTTACTGTCTGTAAAAATTAAATATGGCGTTGAATCAAACCGATACTGCCAGAGCAATTGCTTTGATTCAAGATGGGCGCTCGCAGTACTACGCCGCTCGAGTCCATGGTGTTTCAAGATGTAGTATTCAGAGAGCTGTAGAAAGGTTTCGGGAAACTGGAGGCTACACCAGGAGAGTGGGATCAGGCAGGAAAAGGTGTACAACTGCTAGGGACGACCACTTCCTTACATTAAAAGTTCTGAGAAACAGAGATACTACTGCAGTTAATGCACGTAATGAGTTGCAAGAAGTACGAGGTGTAAGTGTTAGCGAAAGAACTGTAAGAAGAAGGTTGCAGGAACACGGATTGCTAGCAAGAAGACCCGCAAACGGTCCATAATTGACCAGAGAACATCGAGTTCACTTTGCACGTCAACACCAAAATTGGGATAATGATGACTGGTGTGAAATTCTTTTTACCGACGAGTCGAGATTTTGTTTAAGATCTGCGGATGGCCGTCAAAGAGTATGGCGCAGGACTGGAGAAAGATTCGCCCAATGTAATATTATGCCAAAGCTTAGTTTTGGTGGTGGCTCAATCATGGTATGGGGAGGTATTAGCATGGAAGCTCGCACCGAATTAGTAGTAGTAAATGGAGGGGCGATGACTGCTGACAGGTACATTAGGGACATTATAGAACCACATGTCGTACCTTTCGGCCCATTTTTGACAACTTTATGCTAATGCATGATAATGCCCGTCCGCATGTTGCCCGAATTGTTTGTGAGTATTTGGGAGAAGTAGCAATCCACCGTATGATGTGGTCTGCAAGAACTCCCGATCTAAATCCGATCGAACATGTTTAGGACATGGTGGGGAGACGAGTTCGTTGCCGAGTTCCTGCTCGTCTAACTTGCGAGAGCTAAGTGTAGTACTGGCCAAGTACCAGTAGTCAAGATTACATTCGTTGCTTTATTGAGAATAGAAGCTGTAATTCGAGCACGGGAGCTACTACACGCTACTGATTTTTTCGATTTTTCGTCTTTTTTACTTGTTACGTACAATAAATTTTGTTTACTGTTTTATCTAGTTATGAAATGTTGCCGTATTTTTATTGTTAGAGCAATAAAAATGTTCCCGTCGGTTTTTTACATTTCAGCATTTGTTTTACACACCCTTTAAACTGTAGGTAAATATAACCAAATTATAAACTAAAATAATTACATCGATTAACCGCATGGATCGAATTTTGTGCCGGTGAGTATTTCGTGCCGTATTGTATCTGCGCCGAAATGTAGATCCCGAGCGGAGTGTCATTATTGCGGGAGACAGCTGTACGAAGTTCGCACGTATTTTTACGCTTGCGCACGTCCGAGCGGATTTATTGTTTTCGATTGCGTTTACCGTTCTTTAAAAGATCGTCGTTTAAAAACATACACACGATTTCAATCGTGCATAACTATATTTTTATAGTAGCAATAAATAGCTCTCCCATCGAAAAATAAACGTGACGTGCATACTCAACAGGTAGCAAAGAATTTGGAAATCGAATTTAATTTTTATGTTTTCGACAATCGGTGGCGCGCCAACGTTTCCGCGTTGCTTTTTCCTCGAAACCCCGAGAAATCCGGCTATTCAGTAACGTTATTGATTTCAGTCGTTCGCATATATATATATTATTATTTTTATTTCAGCTACATTTTTCGATGATTAACGATTAAACTAAAATCCGGATAAATGCGCTTCGAGGAGAGTAATTTATGTGTGTTTTTATTCGAAAAATTTGCCCGCGTACAAATTTTTCCTTGTGCCGAAATTGAACGTGTCTGTCATAGACCAAAATTAAGCCGATGCGTCAGCTACTATCGGTTAAAAGTTTCCCAATTGCCTACTTTAAAATAATTTTTTTTCGGACGTCGCGACGCGCCGACGTCTATAAATCAGGAAGCGCGGAAAAATCTCGAATTTGTCCCATTTAAATTCAACTTTATCTTTATGATTTGTGTAATGTTATGATTATGTGTCAGGATAATTTAATATACAGATCATAAACTGCATACAGAAACATCGACTCGCGCCAACTAAGTTACATTGCCACCGAAATATTTTCAAAATACCTGTCTTGTACGACAATATTGGATGAGGTCGTTAATGCGTGAAATGCTGAGTGCGATGTATAGTTCCAACATTAGAATTTACGTTTATCATTCACAATTTTCTCCCTCATATTATTTTATCTGTCGTTTGGCGACGTGCCAAAAGACGCGAGCGTCTCCGTACAAAATCTTCGGCGATCGGGCAGTATTTCTGAATTAAAATGAAGCGTCGCGTAATTAGCTCGTAAAATATAAAATTCCCGCCAAAATATAAAGAGAGCTTGACGTTGCGAAATGGAACGCGCTTTTTTCCGAGCCCTTTGTCCGCGACAGAACAAAAGCGCGACGCTTTTTTCGACGAGAGCTTATTATACGTGCCAACGTTTCGCAGGCGTTAGCGAGCATGAGGTATGTCGTTACTGCCCGTTTTAATTGGCATGAAATGAATATGGCGATGGTCGTCTAAGTCTCCCCGGGTTCCCGATTTATTTTTGCAACGGGAATTTTAAGATCGCCGCCGATGCACCGCCGCACGGCTTAAATGCGCTTCTGGCGCAATGAACCTGTTGATTATTCTTATCGTCGACGTCGTCCGTTTGTGTGCGTTATTTGGGGCAGAAGATTCTTTTTTATCCGGGGATGGCTTTTATTTTAGTAATTTAACGGTGCTGCGGATATTGCCGGGTCTCTACACCTCGACGAACGACCTTTTTTTTGTCGAGGTTTCTTCGAAGCGGGACTCGCGATTACTGTTTTAATTGTATTCGTTAATATATATTTTTTGGAACACTAGACCACTTCGACGTCTTTCCGTAAGTCTATTTGTAAAATTCCCGATGAAGTCATTGATCTATTTTTATTAAAACAAAAATTGTTTGCGATTACATGACCGAGACGCATCGTGAATATTTCAATCTGCAGTTGTCGTCATAAGTTTTTCTCGTTATTTTCAAGTTCCCAGATCTTCTTTTGCGTTTATTCGTATCGAGTTAGTACTTCGTGACTAAAACAAGCTTGAATTTTTAAACAGGTCTCCTCGTGCGTGCGATTCCAATTGTCGTCTAGGCGAACCCGCAAACGTAGCGTCGTTCGTACGACTGCTCGTTCGCCGAACCGGACCGTCTCTCGTTTATTTCTTCACTGCAGCTAACACGCTCTTCTTTGCTCATACGCGAGGGAGTAAACTTCGTAAAATCTAAATATAAAAAAAGAAGGTCGAGTAATAAAAAATATGATGCGGTTGTTTTCGTGGCATGTCTATTATACCGCGTTATAGTTAGTTATTAATTAGATACCTGCACGCATAAAATTTGAGCGTTTTAATTTATTTTCCGTGGGTAATTAAATTCCGGGAAATTGACAGCATTAATTTTCTAATTAACTTGCGCGTAGATGAACGCCGTCCATTTATTGGTATTGATTTTAGTGCTCGACAGAACAAATACTGTTAACGAAATCAATCGATTTTTGGAACGGAAACTAATTTTATACGGCATTTCGAACACCTTCGCCGGGACGTAAAACCAATTAATTTTAAAAGTTATTTTGTACCCCCTCCCCCGTTGATGGCGTTTCAATTTCGAACAAAACAAGTCGTTGCTTAACGGCGGCGCGCATTCGACAACACGATAAAAATCGTGATACATCTTTTTTTTTAATCTGTAGAAATCTGTCGACGTGTCTTTCTAAATATTTTTATTAAAAGTGTAAGAAAGATGTTGGGGGAGATATTAAAAACAAGCCACATCGCGTGTACATATTGATCATACACAACTGTCGAGAGTGAAATTTATAACAAAATAACGGCGCTGGGTGGTCGACAAAAATAACACATTCACAATTTTGTTTTCCGCAAATGAAAATACGGATGTTTATTTGTACTTCCGAATATATGTATATACGAACCGTTATGTTTATTTTGCGTAATTTTTATTTTTGGAGAATTTGTAAGCGCTCGAAATGTCGAAGCATTTTTTTGTTGTTGCTTACGTGGTTCAGTCGAGAGCCTGACAGCGCGCACACATGCAACTGTATAAACCCTTGGTAGTCGCTCATGCGATCAAACTGTTGCGCAACTGAAAATTGCATGTCAGCTCCAGGCCTTAGTACCACGGAAATTCGTTTTGACGCAAACACAAGCACTGACGATGAAGCTTAACGTCGCGCTCTCAGTTGTACTTAATGATGCTTTTTACGGCTCGCTTTACGACCGCGTAAAAATATCGCCTGCTTGCATTAAAAAAAATTTGCATTTAACCATTTCTAAATGCAGTCAAATTTATAAACGAAAAAACTCATTCCATTTATTTTTTGACAACCAATAAAAACAATGGATTCGAACTGTCAGTAATTTGATAACAAATAAAAGACTTTCGTACATGCAGTGCAACAACTTCTTTCAATCTCTATTGAACACAACAGCACCCTTAGGAGCCTTGCGCCATAATCAATCTCGATAGAGACATGATTGTTGTGCAAGGAGAAGGACTCTTCGTCTAACACCTCCCCAACTCCTTATATTCTTTAATAAGCCAACCGATGCCGCAAAAATAATCAATAAATGAGCAAGCAGTACCGCGAACAAAGCTTGGCTCCGAACCACAATTTAACGTAACAAAAACAAAACACGTCCCATCCTGATTACTGATGTCAATCATAATTTCATCGATGAAACTTTTAAATGCCGAAAAATTCGCATTTGGGCGAAAATAACAATGATATAAACAGAAGGGCTTGATAACCATGAATCTTATGATAATCATTCTCAGACCCCCTCCCCTATCACGAAACGACACCCTAGAGACACGCACATAGCAAGGCCACGTCAAATTTCTTATCGTGCAGTATACCGAAATTCTTGACTGCATTTACATTGGGCACAACTCGACACATCTGTCAACTTCAGGACAATCAGCCACAACGTGTCTAAATTCAAAATACTTGAAACGTCCGATGATATTTATCCTTAGGCCTCACGCGCGAGAAAACCCATGTAGACGTCCTTCACGAGACTCTTAGCCAAACTCCTATCCTAGCCTCTGTCTCCACACCGACACCGAACCGCCTCAACAGTGCGCCCTAAGCTTGTCTAAGCTCCAGGTATCCTGGAGGCATCGTTCACGACCGCTCTCGTACGGCCACACATCCCTCGCCACGATTACTAACAGCTTGCGATTCCGAATTCATAGTTGGTCTTCTTCAGCAAAAGTTCTGATTCCTGTAACAATCCATTCGATCACTTCACCAAGTTCACTAGCGCCCTCTAGCGCTTCATCGCTTGAGTTACGATCGTGCATTGTACGACGAAAGTTGCTTGTCTCGGTGCGTTCTATCGTCCCTTAAAGTTGGGCCCGAGAGTTTTGAATCGCCCTGTATATCAATTTCGACATGGGACCATGCGTCGTTTACGAATTTGACTCTTAAAGTCGGAAGAACTCGGCGAACGACCCTTCAGGTCGACAGTTTGACGTTTCGCTGCGACTTAGCACCTCGACCGAAAGGTCGCGCGACGCGGGCGGCGCCGGCAAACACATCATCACGTCTAAGCAGCGTACTACATAATTTGGAAATCTAATTGTTTCCTATTTGTTTCAGCCTGAAAAACTAAATGTTCACAAGAACGATTCCGAGAGCTGGGACTACACCATATCGATGGGTGAGTGATTTATCTAAATTTACTCACAATGAAAACACGTACCTACAAAAATACTAGCGCGACGATTAACAGAACGCCTAGAGAACGTCGCACAAGTACCACACAACGACAATTACTTTTTTTAAACATACATAAATCCACATAAGGATGCGGTTCGGGCATTTTTCGGTTTCATTCTTAAAACAATAAAAATCGGTTTAATTTATTATCAGAATGTGTGGTACAAACAAGAAAAACAATTTCGCTCGGCCCACGCACTTTTGTTTGTAAGTAGATCGCGCCATACTATTATTCTATTTTACTCAATTAATTTAGGTGTTCTTTTCAAACTGGAAAGCGTCACCGTGACGATGACGCGTCTCCATTTATTCGAGAAATTATCGAATTGAATAACGCTTTTTAGGTATTATCTAACTAACAATTAATCTCGACTGGCGCGGCGCGTCGGTCGCGTCGCGTCGCTTGCGCCGCATTTTACTTTTTTTTCTCTGTTTAATTTTAACGCGCGGGTAGATTGTGAACGCAAAATTAATTTACGGAGGCGCGATGCAATTTCCGTTTAAATATTTAATATTTATAAGCCAAGTCTTTGCCGACGCTTTCGTTTCGTCTGTAATACCTTTTAATTAATACAAGTTTATCCCGAAGACGTCGAGCACGAATGATATGATGCTTCGCCAAACAACCATTAGTAGACGAAACGCTTTTTTTTATTATTATTATTTAACCGTGTTTTGTCCCGATAACGTGAAGGGAATTATTTTGTCACTTAATGGGTAAATGTATATGTATCAAATTCGTGTCAAATAATGGTTCATTTAGATTTTCTAATTTGCTCGAAACGCCTTCGTGATAATTTAAAGTCAATTGTAAATTTGTTAAAATTTTCACTTTGTAGTTTTTTTTCAAATTTTCCACCGCATAGTTGCAACATTATCGTCGACTATCCGTTATATAATCATTAAACTAGACGGAAAAATGCCGGACACTTTAAGTTGCCCGATATTTGAAAGTATCCGTTAAGAAAAATTTTACTGCGCATATTAATCGCGACGACCGGACGCGCGCGGTAGTTGCGCGCGTCCTTCGGACACTTCGCACAAATGAAATCGTAGAAAACACGCGTAAATTCACCCTTAGTTTTTGCAACGCGTTTTCTCTACATCGTTCTCGACCAACGGCCAACTAGCTGTCTGCAGTTATACATGTAAAAAAAAAACAATGATTTTCGACATTTGTCAAATTGGCACCCGTCTCAAGTGATCGTATAAATAGACCGATTTCAGAGCTCTTTCGGGTGACGTCATTCAAATCTTATCTTTACTCCGATTTCTCAATAAAAAATGTAAGTTTGTGATGCTTGTTCCACTTAACATCGATCGAAAATGCCAGCGTTTTTACGACAAATGGGACTTTAAATCGTCTACAAAGGTTTTTAAATCGTAAATGCGGTTTTTATTCGAGAAATGAAGCCGTGTAATGGGCGAAGCGAAAACATTCCGATCGGAATACTTTTAAAAATTCGAGGAAATTTTATATCCACCCATTGTCCGTACTTATACTAAATCCGACGCGAGTCTTGAAACAATGGTCTTTTTAAGTAAGTATTTAGAGAAAAAACGAGTCGCTTTATTTATTGTTAAACCTGTAGGATCGAGAGAAACAAAGTTACGGTTGTAACGAGAAAATAGATGGACGTTCATTGTAACTTGTTGCTCGTATATTACACTTAAATAATAATCCACGGTTTAAGGTACGAAATCGAAATTTTCATCCAGATCATTTGGAAAGTTACATAAGTTAACGTACAAAATATCGACTTTGTAGCTGTTGGTTGATCGTTTTCGTCGAAAAACATCGAACAAGTCGCGAGTGGACGACCATAACCCGAATACAAATTTTTTTTCTTCAAGGTGGGGTTTTACTAATTGGAATGTAAGTACGCTATACGCTCAAATATTTACAAAGAAATACAGTTGACGCCGATTATAACGAGCCGCTACACGTAACGAACTCGTTTTGTGTTCGTGGACGTTATGGCAGGCTTTTACTGTATCAGATGCGAAAGTTTGTAATAGTAAATTTTTAATTTATTAACGGCCAGTCTTTTAATCGCCATCAGTTAATCACCGTAGAAATAATTATTTCAACGTACAAATAGTAATGATTGTCTACGGTTAACTATAATCGACGATTAAAAAAAAATTGTTTTTAAATAATATGTTTCACTAATGAAGATTAAATAATTTTTATTATTACCTACACTTCGTCCAAACCTATATGCAATCCACGTCATCAATGAAAGGTTGCTAGATGATGACGTTTCACGCAGTGTTGTCACCTCGTATTGTCGTATAGTCTTTCTTTATACCATCTAATATGTGCGCAAGTAAATCATCTATAGAATATGTCACTTTCCAAACTTTAAACCGAATTACAAATAAACAATCAATTAACTTTTTTTGATGACGTAAATTGCATATAGGTTTGGATAGGCTATATTTAATAAAAAATAGACGGTTTTCTCGATCGAACTTTTCATCTTTCAATTTATGCGATAAATTTTTACAAGAGAAACGTTTCCAGAAACGATTGTTGCCATGGAAAATATCTGCCATACAAAATTGTTCGTTGAAAACAACCGATTGACCCTTCTGGGACTGTTTTTTCAAACGCCATTTAACTTTGACCGTCAGTCGTTAAAAAAACCATCGTTTCTAATAATCATTTTTACAGCGATTTATTGATATTTTGAATTATTCGGTGATTGAAAAACCGACTCCTTAGGGCCGCTTAGGGTCTTTATGGCCGTTTTGTCAATCGCCTGTTAATTATGATCATCAGTCAATCACTATAAAAACAATTATTTCTAATAATAATTTTACCAATGATTTACTGATGTTCAGAGTTAATCAGCGATTGAGAAGTCGGCTCCTTAGGGTCTTTAGGGGGCCCTGAAGACCTTAACCGGTCCCAAGGACCGTTTTTTTTTAAATCGCCAGTTAACTCTGATCATCGCTCGATGAATGTAGAAACGATTAACGTAACCGTTGTTTCCATGGCGATTGATTAATAGCCGCGGTTAACTGGAGATTAAAAAACCGGCGCTTAATGTTAAAAATGTAAAAGAAAATTCATCTTCCCGAAGTTGAAAAATTAAGATGGAGGCGAAATAACTTAGGTCCAACTTAAAAGGAAACCCCGCTCGTTTGTTTTCGTCTAAAATAATTTGTATCTGTACAGTCAAGTTCATATGTTTTGTCCCGCCGCCTGCGTTAGTTTTTGTCGTAAAATGTTTGAAAACAAAAACAGATTGCCGTCCGTTTTTATTTACCATCTGATGTACACCTTTTTACGATTCAAAAACAACTGCTATCCTTCATTCCTTTTGGTCCTCTCTCGTCGCTCGTTGGCCTGCGAACACATCTCGCGGGACAAAACATATGAATTTGAACTGTACATGCGTTGTCCGCTTGAAACGTTGCCTCGTCATAATTTCTGGGCCCGAATTTCGCGGTCTCTTTTGGAGCTGTTACCTAAAGATTCTTCGAATTTTCCCTTCTTCTTCTTCTTATGTGCCTTCTCCGTTTTCAGAGGTTGGCTACCACTTGATTAAACTGATCTTTGTCTTCGGCTATCCTGAACAGTCGTCCTGCAGTAGTTAATTCTGTCCAGTTACGGATATTACACAACCACGACAGTCGTTTCCTTCCCACCGGTCTCTTTCCTTGTATTCTTTTTTTAACGATAGTCTGCAGCAGTTTGTATTTATCATTACTGAGGATATGTCCAAAATATGCCGTTTTTCGCCTTTTGATGTTTTTGACTAATTCTTTCTCCGCGTCTATTCTCAAAACTTTGTTATTAGTTATTCTGGTCACCCATGGAATTTTTAAGATTCTACAGTATGTTCACATTTCGAACGCTTCGATTTTGTTTAGTATGTTTTTCTTTAACGTCCAGGCCTCCAATTTTCCCTTGGATGCTTTCAATGATTTGTACGAGATTTCGGACGTTTTGTTGGATGGGCGGACGGTTGGGGGCGACAAATTTGTATTTGAAATTGTGGAAAATCATCTAACCAAGGGTCATTATAGGATCCTTTTTCCCCAAATCCAACGATTCCATTCCCCCCTCTCACGCCGCTTCGCTCATAAGTTATTACCCGTATTTAGGGGTTTCCTCTGCTTTCTTCACCCATTCGACCATATCCGAGAGAACGATTCTCTTCCTGAATTTAACAGTTTTTGTCCATCTGGAGCGATTCGCTCCGGATCCGTAATTGTTCGGATTTTTTTCGTCGACTAAAAAATCGGCGTGTCGCGTTCGTTTGTCGCTTGGTCATTTCCGAGTTTCGAGGTGTGAAAATGTTTTCGTCTGAACTTATTTATCTTGGACGCGTTGCGCGCAGCACATTTGCAGATAGGTAAGTGAAGCTGTCGTCGCCCCAAATATTTGTAAATTCCGTTAATGGGTTGAGACCTTTCCGACACCTGGGAGCTTTCAGCTCGCGACTAAATTACTTGGCACACGTTCGCACGCAACTAATATTTCGAACGACGATTTCGATGTTTAAACTTCCGTTTTGATTTTATCCGAGTTGCCCTCGTAACCGTTCATGTTCAATCTCTTCGAAATTGCTTTTCAATGTTGTACTTGCTTCATTAGCAATCGTTAATTGCTACATTAGCCGCATGACGTTTGTAAGTTGAAACCAATAAACGTTCGCATCTCGCAGCTGTTTAACGCGCAGTTTCGTTATCTTTCGCAACTTCGACGTCGACGTTAATTCGCTGTTATGTTTATGCTGTCAGTTCGGAATGTTATTCTTGAAACGTCGTCCGGCTTATGTAAACGTGACCGCTCTTTAAATATTTTTTTTTTTACATTACCCCGCAGTTTAAAAAAGATTCCTATGTATTTATTTAAGTTGCGGCTTCCGGATTATTTCGGAGGAAGTATGCGCCGAGCTCGAAAATATTTATTTTTACTCGGTCTAATTGGGGTTAACTTTATTGTTACGTTTCCAGGGAAGGCCCCTTGAAATCTTTCGTGTATACCTCTCGTGCGGCCAATTTAAAATTTACCGGTACATTCGTAAGCAGCTTATTCCAGTGATAAAGTAGTAAATATGTATGGTAAATTGACAATTAACGGATGCGGGCGGCACGAACACTCGTAGTTTTCGACCATCAGTGTTGCCGCGATCGATCGACGTCGTTGGTTTGATAGTTTTTTAAACGCCGTAAGAAGAATAATGTTTTAACTATCGTTTTTGTAATAATTCGGTTGACGGTTAACAATGAACGATGATAAAAATTTGACCCTCGAAGATGCAATACACGCTCGATAGTCGGACACTTTCTAGACCAGTAAAGTGTCCGATTATTGAAAATATACAAAAAACCATCAAAATTGACAGTCAAAAAAGCACTCTATTCAATTTTAATGTTTGTACAGTCAAGTTCATATGTTTTATCCCGACGCCTGCTGTATATGCAACACATTTACCAGCAGCCTGGCGCCGAAAGTTTGAATTTGTCGCGTAAACGATTAAAATGTTTTTCTGAACTCGTTTTTAAAGTAAACGAAAGTTTTTTGATTTTGACTGCTAGTAATAGCACGTCTTTTAAAAAAAAATAGAAGCTCAAAGCATTTGTTGCATTTTCAAAGTGAAAAGTATTAACTAAATAATTTGAAACGTTCAACAAATAGAGAGCGACCTTCGCTAGAGGTTGTTTCTAAAAGTAACTTACTCGTGTAAACGTTTTAATCTTGCGATGGTCGACTCTTAGCTCGCACAAGTCAGCAGTCGTCGACAGCTCAAAGCCTATCTGCTGATAAATGTGTTGCATATCCAGCAGGCGACGGGATAAAACATACGAACTTGGCCGTAGATGTCAAAAAAAAATTGTTTTAAACACATTTTAGACTGTTTCTTGCCTTTATAAATTTTTACAATTGCATCACGCTTTAACTTTTTTGAAGTAGTCAATGCGCCTAGTTGTCGCTGCAGTTTTCCTCTTCCCCCACTTGATACTTGTTTCGACGGCGACAAGCACATCTTCGAGTACTGCACAATAACGAGTACTATTCTTTAATCTTCATTTCCGTTGGATGATTCGAGCTCGTCTATAATTTCTTCTTCAGTTCTGGCCTCTTGCAAATCAATGTTATCTTCACACTAATTTTGGATTTCAATGCACCGAAGCACGGAATGCAATGAACGAAGCAAAGAATGCTGCTCTTCCGCTAGTCGAATCTAGTGAAGGTCATAAATTCTTCCATGACGATTTTATGACCGCTGGTTCGTCTTTCAGTTTGATTGCCTTCAATGTCATATCAATGTTAACAACATCACGGCTAACATCTTCAAGGAAAATCATCTTACTATATCTCTTTTTGACCGTTTCAATGACGTTTTGGTCCATTGGTTGTAATAGGGAGGTTGTAATAGTTTGGAGGCACGAATACGGCCATCTTTTGTCATTAACTCTTCATTTGGTCCATGTCCTGGCGCATTGTCGAGGACAAAAAGCGCCTTTTTGAAGAAGACTTGCGCGAAAGCCTAAAAAAATGCTCTCTCTTACGATATCAATTGGATTTTGATTTTTCCCTGTAAACATTATGTCGGCTTCGCCTCGGCTACGAAACGCCAAGTTTTAAACAAATAGAGCGCGTTTATTCACGAGCATTTAAATAAAATGAGTAAATTTAAAAACGTAATTTAATACAACGCGCCCTTAACGGCAAAAATTGCGAGGCTAATTTAATCACAAATAGTTGTAGATTGCTCCTCGATGCGGTTTCGTTATCGTGCCGAATTCGCTTCTCGATTCATAATAGGCAATTTGGTCAAAACGATTTGCGTGGCGTACATTTCAGTGTGGGGGTTGGCGGTGGTGGTGGGGGGGGGGTTAATATTTGCGCGATATGGAAAGTCGTCCGGACGCATAAGGAGCATTAACGCGATTCCAAATTCCGATATCGCAAGGATGCTCGCTGGAGGGCTAAGACCGCGCCAACGTCTCCGCTTCGACTTCGCCATTCGAGCTTAATAGCTACAGCAGAAGTCGAAAAGTTTTTATTGAAAACCGAACGACGAGTGTTGCGTTTCACGTTTCGTAATGGAAATTTCAATAGGTATAGGTATAGGGAAAGTTCTTTTTCCCGTTTCCAATTTAAATTTCAGACAGTCTAAAACAATATTTAATAATAATAATAATTCGATGAGGGAATTTCGAATTGAAACGCCCTTTCGATGTTTGCTCGGGAAAACACAAAGAAGGGAATTTAAATAAAATTATTTTGCTCATCAAACGTTTTTGTAATTTATTCGTGGGAGTTAACGGATTAATTTTTGCGGCTCGAGTGCAACAATTTACAACTAAACGTTAGGGGTAGGGTTCCGGATTACCAACAAAAATCGGCAGTACAGATGTTTTCTTAAATACGAGGCGAATTTGACCGTAAAAAAAATTACCCAACGTAACTCCCGGATTAATGGGAAAGTCGTGGTCGGATCAAGACACCGTTTTTAGTTTCTTGAAATCGTTCAAATGGACGTAGCGAGGGGGCACATTCGGCCCCAAAACGATTTCGTTTAGTAATTTTGTCGCACGAACTAATAATACTTCCAAGATGGACGAGCCATTGTTTTCCAAAAAAAAAAACGCAGATACGGCAATTTTTCCAGTTGACCATTTCCGTCAAGTATAGTTATTTGGTTGTATTAATCTCACAGACAAAGTGGACGCGTGGGTAGATTTAGGTACTACTTAAAAAAATGAAGTTTTGATACCAAAACCATTGTTGGTAACTTTACCAGATGATAGGTCAAACAATTACATCTTATCACGTGTTGTTGATGTGGTCGATTAATATTAATCCGGGCGGCGGCCGGGTGGGGGTACTCTGGTTTGAAAACTAAAATGAGAACCAACATTATTTTTTTTCGTCGACAGTTGAAATGTCACTTATTTGGTACCATTATATTCAGAAAATTGGATGCAGATTTCAAAATGTAATAATATATATGGTGGTCTATTTGAAAATCGAGGTTGGTTCAGGCGAAACCGGAAGTGGGAAAAACTCAATTTTTACGTCAGAAAGTGACGTTAGATATGTAGTAGCAAGACATGCGTCACATGTGTGGTGCATTTTGGGGGTGACGAAATTCGCGTAGGTTTCGAAATATTATAATTGGACGAATCTGCCCCCGTCGCCCCTAAATAGTTTTCGAACGAAAGTGCAAATAAAATAACAAAATCAAATACTTAGGCTTGGGGGGGGATCAATGTGTACTCTTTTTTGTTTTTTCGAAAAAAAAGACGACAAAAAAATCAATAAATTGGAGTTGTGAATTAGTTTTGTACACCGTTAATAACAAATAAGCGTTTGTTTAAAAAATTAAAAATTTGATAAAGAAAAATATTACATTATGCAATTTGTCCACACTAACCCCAGCTGGAGGTTAATGTGGACAACCATAGTTTTATATACGGGTCAGTGCGGATAAAAACAAATAAGTGCCTTTTACAACTTTTTATTAACTATTATGTATGTTAAAATTTTATTGAACGTCGTACAGCGAAAAATCTACATTAAAAGGTAAATAGCCTGCAGTCTTTGTAGTTCCAGGAACTGAAGAAGTCATAGAATAATAGCCAGGGGTTAGCCCCCGTTCGTTCTAACCCCGTTTTTCTCTAAAAAAACTTTAAAATTGTTGCTAGTATTTTGTTGCGCATGATTTCGACGACACCCTGTATAGGTTAGTTGGTTAAGGGGATAGTAGTCGCTCGAAAATGAATACTTATATATCGTTTTTTTATCGTTGGTAACTACTTTGAAATTTTTCTTGATGTTGTAAATGTTGTATTTTTTATAATTATTTGATATTCTGTAATAAAAATTTATTGATCTTGTACGATAACAAAGATAAGTTTTTAGACATTTTTGTAAAATCTATGGGAAATTTGTAATATATTTTTACATTTATAGAATCTGTATTGGTTTATCTAGGTCATAATATCGATAAAAATTGAATCTTCCCTTTAGTAATCTCACAATTTTAATTTTTATAGACGTTTTATGTTTAAACGTCATAAGTAACTATAAAACGTCTATAAAAATTAAAATTGTGAGATTACTAAAGGGAAAATACAATTTTTATTGATATTATCACCTAGATAAACCAATACAGATTCTATAAATGTAAAAATATGTTACAAATTTCCCATAGATTTTGCGAAAATATCTAAAAACTTATCTTTGTTATCGTACAAGATCAATAAATTTTTATTACAGAATAACAATAATTATAAAAAATACAACATTTACAACATCAAGAAAAATTTCAAAGTAGTTACCAACGATAAAAAAACGATATATAAGTATTCATTTTCGAGCGTCTACTATCCCCTTAACTGTTACTTGTTCCGAGGAAAATCTTCAATTTTTCGATTAAGTAACTATTTAATAAACTTTCTAGCTTCAGTTGGGTCGCCCTGTGCCCCCATAATTTTGATCGCCCTGTACGTACATTGGGTATACGATTTCAAACCTGAATTTATTCGAAATTGTTCAAAAAACGTTAATACATTTTCGAAAAATAGCGAGATTTAAAACGAAACGGCGCCGGCGATTGCTTTTTTTTAATAACGATTCGCTAATTAATAATACATAATTTAAATATAACAATAACACAGTGACAGATATTTAAATAATCTATCGTTAATTGTTTAGGGATTAAAAATTGAAATGTACGTTTTCAGGCCGAATAGTATATCGTATTAATTCGCTGACAATATTGTGTGTCTAGCAAATGTCCTTGTAGACAGACCTTCTGGCGATAGGGATGCAGCTATGACTGCAGTTCGAAAACAATCAGTCTTATATCGGTCGTGGTGTTGAACGCGTTGTTCTTTCTTCGGTGCCGGATTAATTAAAATCTAAATACAATTAACTAGCAAAGCCGTCACGTTATTAATCGACAACATTTCTCGTTACGATCGCGATTTTAAAGCCAATCGGGCAGTCGATTTTCCACAATAATAATTGAAGTTAGTTAGTGCTCGACTGGAAAACTTTCCGTTGCCGTTGACCAAAATGGCACCGTCGTTCGCATAATATTCGTCTAAGTTTTTGATTATCGTGGACACTAAATCACGACTTTAATACCAATCGGAGATGTTTAGTTTTGTACAATTAAAATGTTAGTGCGCGCGAGTGCAGAACTTTCTGGAAGCGTGGCTCGTTCGTTTGCACTTTAAAAACCGTTACGTTGCGTTGTGTAATTTCTCGTTATCCGTAGATGTGACTAAAAAACAAAATCGGGACGAAACTTGTACATATAAAACGTTTTCGTTGTTAGTGGAAGTGACCGTCGCGTTCAACTTTCCGCGGTTGCACGTTATCGTCCAGTAAAAGAAGGTGTTGCCGGTTTTCGTCGGAGGGGGCCATGTTATCGTTGTAGGAAACTGTCATCGTTAAAAAGGTACCTACTTAAATATTTTTGACGAATTTCCGAACGTATAATCAGCCGAAATGTAACGTTATATCTTTTTCGAGAAGATTTACCAATTTTTCGAAATTATTTACGTTAGGTAGTAGATAAGTTAGTAGTGGTGATTGCGAGAACGAGGTAATATACAATGTGTGTCGACGAAAAATATCCGCCGGGCATTTTTCGAAAACCTAATCGATTTTTTGTAAAACGCCCGCACAGGTCGATTTTGTTAGATTTAAAGGGACTACTTGTTGTATATTCACCTGTTGTTGTAGGCTAAAACCCTCTTGGGGTTAGGGGGGGAGGCACACTACAACTACATGTTGTAAACTGCATTTTGCAACATTTGCAGTTTAAAAATATTTGCGTTATTAAAAGAAAAAAATTCTCTAATTCTATTGAAAATTTTTATGTAGTTCCTTACGGAGGCTCCGATTGTGCTCAATTAGATAGTATTACCAACGGAAACAATCCGATGGGGTTTAACTGGTGCACCAGGTGACGTGGATCACTTGTTGAACTAGGTCCTCGATTGAACCTTCGATATAGTAATGGTCTAACAAGGAAGGTTACCCAAAGGGTACACACTGATTTTGATGAAAATTTTATCATAGTAATTACTACCCAATAGATGATGTATGGTGAAAAAATTAGCTGCCATAAAGACTTCGTTCACGTTTTATTCAATAAAGTTGGTAAAATGGTGATTTTCAAATTCATAGGGCTGTTATCAAAACGGTTTTAGATATAGGTTTGAAATTCGTAACATTTCAATTTGAGGTAAATTTTAGAATTTAAAAAAAATTTTTTCACGCATAGTTTTTGAGCACGGCCGCCATTTTGAATTTTTTAAAATGGAAACATGAAGTATGTTATATATCATTGGAAAGCTTTTTTTTCTGTTTAACCATCTAAAAATTGTATGGAGTTACATTAGGAAAAATTAAGATAAAATAGAAAAACGTTTTTCATACACCTATTCGCTTGGCTATTATAATATTGTAATTTAAATGTCAATATTATTATCATATTAAATATCGTCATTTCTTGCATTGTTATTCTCGAAAAACTACTTATTCGAGTAATTCCGGACTTGTTTTATGCTTATCAGGTAGTGTCATTTTATCGAGATTATATAACAATTATAATCTATTTAAACGCCCGCAATTCGTCATTTCTTGCGTTGTTAAACTAGAAATACGAGTTTTCTAGTAGTTTCCGACTTGTTCTGAGCTTTCCGTCCCAAAACGTTCGGGTTAAAATTTTGCCAAAAAAAACCACTTGAACTATACTAAGGGATTTTTTCGAGATTTTGCAAAAATTTTAAATCGATTTAAAAACGTGTAGTTTGTCATTTTTTTGTTTGTTACATTTGAAAAACTACTTTTCAAGTAATTCTGGACCTGTTCTATGCGTATCAGGTAGTATCATTTAATCGAGATTATGCAAACATTTTAAATCTATTTAAACGCCCGCAGTTGGTTATTTCTTGCTTTGTTCTTGTAAAAATACGAATTTTCTAGTTGTTTCCGACTTGTTCTGAACGTTCCGTCTCAAAACGCTCGGGTCAAAATTTTGTCAAAAAAAAGATGTGTGGTTTCCTTTAATAATCACTTATAAATGTAACGATTCCTATGTTTTAAAGTAAGTTTAAAATAGAAGAATGAAAGTAAGTAAGTACAATATACCTATTATAATAGTCGAACGAATAGTTATATGAAAAACGTTTTTCTATTTTATATCAATTTTTCCTAATGTAACCCCATACAATTTTTAGATGGTTAAACAGAGAAAAAAATAAGCTTTCTAATGATATATAACATACCTCATGTTTCCATTTAAAAAAATTCAAGATGACGGCGGTGCTCAAAAACTATGCGTGAAAAAAAAAATTGTTTAATTCGAAAATGTGCAAAATAATCTTAAATTGAAATATTATGAATTTGAAACCTACATCTAAAACCGTTCAGCCCTATGAATTTGAAAATCACCATTTTACTAACTTTATTGAGCAAAACGTAAACGAAGTCGGTAGTAGTTACTATGATAAAATTTTCATCAAAATCGGTGTGTACCCTTTGGGTAACCTTCCTTGTAAGTATTGGGACACGCCGTATACTTGTTGATTTATGTATAAGAAACATTCCACGTCAAATCAACTCATACTGATTTATATATATATATATATATATATATATATTTTTTTTTTTTTTCATAGATATAGCTCATTCAAACCTATATGATATTCACGTCATCAATTCAAGGTTACTAGATGATGACGTTTCACACAGTGCTGTCACCACGTACCTCGTATTTTGACAGTCCTAATAAATTGTAGTCTTTCTTTATACCATCTAATTACAAATAAACAATCTAGTAACTTTTTGTTGATGACGTGAACATCATATAAGTTTGGATAAGCTATAAGCACTTATAATATTTACGCTATAATATTTTGTTGATAGGTAACTGCGATAAAGTGACCCTTACCGACTCGAGCGGGGTGACATTAATTTAGGAGCCCGCTGTACATGTAATTAGTACATATAAATATAGGTAATTATCGAGTTTGTTAACTTTATTCGATACGTTTGAATATGCGACCATTTCAATTTCGTACAACAAAATAAAATTCAAGCGGATGGTGGTGTTAAATTATTTTTGTTAACGTCAAATCGCGACCCACGTGACTTTTTTGTGGTGGTTATTCAAATTCGAATTTTAACCGTGTTTCATCCACGCACTCGCTTATTAAATAAATTGGCAGACGCGCTTGAATGCGTGCGCCATCCTTTCCGTGGAGATTTTCGATTATTCTTCCCAACTTCCATTTATTCTGCGATACGTCGTTTAAAAATTTACTTGTCCATTTCATTAAAAACTAGATGTCACTTTCACAGTCGCTTGTTAAAACGTCTACGTTTAAGTCGCATTGCAGGAGCAACACTACGAATGTACCAGACCATGATGATGATATGAAGGAAATGCTCGTTTCGGTCTTCGAATTTCTCGCATCGTATAATATCCGATCGATAAATCCAAAAAGGAACGCGAATAATTCTGTGGAAGCGTGCGAGTGTGTTGTGAAAAATCATTAAACTCGGCATTCGTTTGACGCTCATCGTTTGCACCCTAAATATTTTTCCGATTTTATTTTCTCGGCAACTGTAAGTTTCGTTGCTTCGGCGTTTTCATTCGCGTATAGCAGCACATTTCCTTATATTAGCATACACGTCGCTCTTTAGTTTTTTTTTTACGTCGAGATCAAATAAACCGGGCCTCTTAAAAGAAAACCCCATTTTGCGGGATATTTGCATTTTATAACGATTTCCTTTTGCCTGTTGGCGCTTTCCTATACGACTCGTAACAATTTAGAAGAGCGAGGAGCCGCCAAATAAATAAACGCGATTTTCGCGTTACTACGAGCCACCGCCGGTTTTTGTCGTTTCCCGCATAAAATAATGCACGGACTAAAATTCAAATAACCTACGAGCGTTATTACTGCAGTTTAATTGGATAATTAATCTTGCGTTGATTAAAATATACGACTCGATGGGATTCTTAATCTTAAACCGCTATCTCTACAATTCGGAGAGGCGCGCTGCTCTATTTCGGGAGGGTCCATTAATTTTGCACATGCTCGGCATGCGCTTGCAATTTAGGCATCAGAGTTTCGGCGGTAATGTCTGCAATTTGGATGTTATCGCGTAAGGTCGTCGCTGAAATATTAGGCCACTCGCGGAATCGTGAAACTAAATTCTAGCGCAAATTGTGCTGGGACGCCCACTTCGCACCTAAGAGCTTTTCGCGCTATGAAACTTTCAGGTGGCGCAGGAAACGTCAAAAATATAAACAACGCCGCCGCCGGCGCCGTTTACGTATTTACGAGTTTTATATTAAAGGAGATTACGAACGCCTGTAGTGAACGAAATAACTAAGCCGAGTTGCCGTCGCGTCTCATCAACAAAATTTTATTGCCAATTTCGGGCCTTATCGCGGCCTTCGAGCAGTTTTCAGTTGTTGGGGAAACGAAAAACGGCCGAGGCCGCCGACTGAAAGTCTTCTCTCTCGCGTTGAATTACGGATATTCGATTCTCTTTCGAAGTGGAAAGTTTTCGGTTTTCGGATGAAGTTTAAAAGGGAGAACTCGCGTAAGTTTGCGTCGTGATTGCGAGGGTTTGGGTTTTGCGATGTGCGGCCGTAAAAATGTCTTTATGCGCCGATGAGCCCCCTCTCCCCCCCTGCCTTCAACGGAAAACGAGTCTTATAGGTCAGATTGTTACGGAAACAATTGACGTGCCCGCCGCCGTTGACCGTTTCGGCTATGAGTGTCATTTGGAGGGCTCCAGAAGTTATTATTATGCGCAGGACAATAATTACTACTTACACTGTTTGACTTCTTAGCCCTCAATTTGTGAATCGTGAAATGAGCCCGACCTACTGTTGCCGAGCACACGCCGGAAGTACTTCCACGCTACATCGATTAATCGATTTTTCTTACCACTTATGCGCAGATGTTTCTCGCGTTTTCTTTGTTCAATCTAAGTAAGGGCCGTTCGAGAAGAACAACGTCCATCTTGGGTGCTCCGTAAAAATTTTTATTCCGTTTTTATCTCGATTGACGTGGTATTTGGTGAAACATTCTAATAACTTGGTTATTTATGATCATTGGATCTTAAGTGAATTCTTCGTATAGAGTCATTCCATGTCAAGTGATCAGATTTTAGAAAAACGCCCCGCTCGACCATCTCCGATTTTGATGAAATTTTGGGAGGTTATAGATACATCATCCAAACTAACTTTGGTAAAATATTAGCTTCTACAAAGTAATTGTCGCTGAGCTTCAGGCGCTTATATGACCCCATGTCGCGCACGACTACAGTATCACTAAAAAATTTAGTAAAATTTGAGTGCTAATTTTTCAACCAATATTAAATAAATCGAAAATGTTAAAACTGCGGGGGTTTGTACAGTTTTTTGTGTTCTTTCCAATGGTGTCTGCTGCATTTGTAGCTTCTCAATATTTGATGAGCTAGAGCAGCTTAAAATAAGCTTAAAAAATTAGCTGTGCGAAAAAACTTGTAAGTGTAGCCTACTGTATTTCTTGATATGCTGTAGATATCCGCTCCAAATTTTAACCATATGTTAGCATTACTATAAGGTCTTTATCCCCCAAATATCATGAACCTAGCTTGCTTATTTCTTTCACAGTGAAGCTTAGAATTTATGATTTTTGTGAAAAATGTCAAAAATAGGGTACATTCAATCGCATTTTCAGGAAGAGAACCCTCTGGATCGTTTTCAAATAACTTCCATTTGAAAGAGCGTATCTTGAAGTACTATAAAATGTGTGTTTAATTATTTTCCTCGAAAGGCTAACATACTAAAAATCGATTGAGTAATATTGGATTATGCGTATACCGGACGTGTGCACTGTGCATACATATTTATTATATGTAGGCAATGTGCTATTAATAGTCTTTTAACACTTCAAAATAGACTAGCCCTAGCAAGTTTTTGAAATCGAGAACTAACGTTACCAAAATCCACTATTTTAGTCACGGTTCCGGTGCCCAATACAAAAATTTTGTAAATTTGGCCCACCACAAAGAAGACTTTGGTATCGAAGCGAAATGGAATTTTTTCGGCACTAGTCATGAAAAGTTACTGTGTGATGGAGTTGAGGGAACCAGCAAACGTTTAGCTGCGAGAGTTAGCCTTCAACGACCAAATCTTGACACCAGAAGACCTTTTCGAATTCTGTGACAATAACATTCATGGTATCAAATATATATTCGTACCGAAAGAAGATATTATCGAAAGTAAAAACATTCAAGAGAAACGATGGCAAAATAGTAGCACGATTGCGGGAACGAGTGATCATTACCAATTCATTCCACTCGATTCGGGCAACATTCGCGTGAGTTTCAGACGACAAAGTTTTCTTCACTATCTAAGTTTCGAACATGGTCGAACTCCTGGCGCTTCGAATGACAGATTTGCAGCCTGGTAATTACATTGCGTGTAATTATGACAACAAATGGTGGATCGGAAATGTCATCGAGGTTTCGTCGATTGAAAATGATGCTCAAATCAACTTCATGCATCCTCGTGGACCAGCGAATTCGTTTTTCAAGACGTGTGTTCGGTCCCAGAGGAGAAGATCGCTACAGTGTTTCCACCGTCCGTTACATATACTGGACGTCGATACCAATTCTCTGAAGACGTTATTCCGAATATCGAAAGAAAATTCCAAATATTTGACCGTTATTCGGACATCATGATGGCTTGGGAACCATAAAAGCAACCCAAAACCTGGCTTGGGAACCAGATAGAAACCCACTTTAAAGGCTTTGGACCCTTGACGAAGAAACCAACGACAGGCCTGGGATCCTGAACAAAGAAACCCACCCGTGGCTGTTTATTGCGCGGCTATCAGGCGTGACCTATATGGAGATGAGGTTGTCAGATCAGTATCTGATATTGAACTGGCAGTAGATATTCCATCATGGACCAACGTAATACACCTAAGTATATACGAGCATTATTTTACACACAATTTACTTGATAGATTATACTATCTTAAATATAGTTCGTCGTAAATATCACTAACACGTTCCATGAACCTACAGTAACCCGCCTATCTTGGATTCGATTTTTAGTAAATTAGCCGTTCGAGATAGATAATTAAACACACGTTTTATAGTACTTCATGATATGCTCTTTCTAATGGAAGTGGTTTGAAGACGATCCTAGAGGGCTCTCTTCCGGAAAATGCGATTGAATTTATCCTACTTTTGACATTTTTCACAAAAATAAGAAATAGTAGAAAGAAATAAGCAAGCTAGGTTCGTGATATTTGAGGTTTAAAGACCTTATAGTCGGGTTAACGTATGATTAAAATTTGGAAGGGATATCAACAGTACATCACAAGCTACAGTAGGCTAAACTTACAACTTTTTTCGCACCGCTAATATTTTAAGCTTACTTTAAGCTGGTCTAGCTCATCGAATATTGAGAAGCTACAAATACAACAGGCACCATTGGAAAGAGCACAAAAAACTGTACAAACACCCTTCGTTTCAACATTTTCGATTGAATATTGGCTGAAAAATTACCACTTAAACTTTGCTTAATTTTTTAGACATACTGTAATCGTGTGCGACATGGGGTCATATAAGCACATGTAGCGCAACGACTATTGCTTTGTAGAAGCTAATACTTTACCAAAGTTAGTTTGGATGATGTACCTACAACCTCCCAAAATTTAATCAAAATTCGAGCGGGGAACCATTGATCACTTGACGTGGACCGACCCTATAGCGTTCCACTTTTGAGGCACATTTTGTATTTCCTTTCGGCTATCAAATTGTGGACTTATCAATCTTCGGACCTATCGACTTATCTCTTGGGTTACTTTGCCGTCCGGCTAATCCGATAATTTTGTGGTACGCTTCTTTTAATTCTCAGAAATCCAGTTGGCCACGCCCTGAATTCTCTTACTTAGCTTTAAATCTACGATAATTATTTTGTTGACAAAAACGTAAATCACCAGTAATAGCACTATAGTATAAAAAAGCTAGATTTTGTAAAATAAGATTTATTTTCATTCGAAAAAAAATTAACTTTGCGTTCCAAATGGGTAAATGCTAAAAACTGACGGCAAAAATCGCAAGTGTAATAGTCTTGTGTCGGTTCTGGAGGAGCGTCGTACATTTATTTTTGCGATGTTAACCCATCAAAGTCTGGTGTGACCATATGGTCACAGCAACACGTTCTCTTTTAAATATTTCTGTATCTATTCTAATCAATGAAAATCTGTATTCTTTCAAACTACCCACTACTAGAGATCTCCAGTAACACATCTGTAGTAGTTTTCCCCAACAATAGTGCATCAGCGTGAAAAGCACGTGTTGTGAATTTGTGTATTATTTTTTCGAGAAAAATAATGGAACCGACATTTGATTAAGTAGTTATATTTTCTTTATTGTAACAATTATTGTTATTTCACAGACACTAATGTTTAGCTAAATGTCTAATGTAAAAAATGGGATAGAATTTAAACCAAATAAGTAAAGAATTTTTGTTCTACATGTGCATAAATTTGTGTGTTACCATATGGTCACACTAGGGCTATTCGAGAGCTGAAGTATACTTTTTTTGTAGGCGTGGATTTTCGCTTCAACAAGCTTTAGATATGATTTATAATAATGAAGAAGGTAACAATGATATATTTATTTGCCCACCGGATCCAAATATTCTAACAGATGAGGATTCCGCTGATGAAGACGATGGTGGGCTACTAGATAATTTGTCTGGACGTCAATTATCAGCAGCTGCAGAAGTTCGTTTTGTAAATGAAGATCATTCCACAACTATTGATGATGATGAAGAAGTATCAGAACTGCTGCATTCGACTTGTGAAAATATTCTAGATGCCGCTTTTTTTCTCAAATTTTTCAAAACCAGATTATTCTCAATTTCAAGATTCATCCCCAACCGTGTTGTTTGAGCTCTTTTTTGATGGTAAAATTTTGTACATTGCACATTCTGGAAGAAACTAGAAAGTATGCCATGTTTCTCGACTGTCCCGATCCAAACGTCACATTGGATGAACTGAAATGTTTTTTTAGGAATTATGGTAGTTTCTGAGTACAATATTCTTTCTGCCAAAAGATGTTATTGGGATTGTGGGACAGACATGGGAAACGAAATGATCAAAAAAGCAATGCGTCGAAATAGGTTCATACAAATTATGCATTGAGTGTTTTGACAGTTTCCATATAAAGTAGATATCCCTTAATAACCTAGTGTGACCATATGGTCACACGTTATAACTACGTTTTCCAAATATAAGTTTCTTAAAATTTGCTTTTATAGTCATTTTTGTTGTCCCAGTGTGTTCCTATTTAGGTATATTAACAACTTTTGTATTAAAAAAAAATCTGACTTTGATGGGTTAAGTGAGCATAAGTACAGTCGGTCTTAAAACAACAGCCACGTGCAAAGTGCGCAAGCGAATTCAATATTGCAATATTTCTTAATTTCTTCATAACAATTTACTTAAACAAAATAATTGAAATTCGGGAAACGCTTTCACAAGCATTCGACAGAGATCTGTGACACTGTTGCAAACTTCGTAAATTACTAACGAGCTTACTTTAAGGTACTGTCGACGAATAATGCCATTAGTCTTACTAGATTTTTATCGGTGGGTCATATTCGGATCACTTTCTCAATTATTTCACTTAATATGTGCGAACGTTCGATTGCGCGACTTGTCTCGGACAGCATATATGAATCGTTCGCTAGTAACTTCCATTTTTATATCATACCTACACTTATCGCGACGAGTCACCGTCTGAGAATTTGTGGCAGTTACTGTGGCATCGGTTGTTGTACTCGGTTCGATGTACTTTTAGAAAAAATTGTCAACCACATTTTTCACCCTCAACTTTTGCACTTATTATTATTACTTTTAAATTTCTTAACACGCACGGTACGTAGAGATGCTTGGCTTATAAAATATTTAGGGAGAAAGTCGAATCGGTCGCTTATCGAGCATTTTTAAACGTCAGTCTCGTTTTCCAAAGTTTCCAAAACGATGACGAATTTAGAGGCGAGTCGCGTATTCTCAAGTAATTTTCGAGCTATTCACTCGCTCGTTCCGAATTAACTATCGTGGAAGAAATGTTTATTTTTGACTTTTTGCGTTAGGTCGGTACGTATTATTATTATACATCGCGTAGTCATCACCTAATCCGCGTACGTACAGCAATGCAATTATTTTAGCCATTATAATTATTCAAATCCAGTTTGGCAGTTTTCCAAAAAACAAATGGTACTCGATTATAAACGCGACTGGGCCTGTTCCGTTGCGACGCGACGCTTCATAAAAATTTAATTAGAACTCCGCGTTCTAAACGATCGAGTTAAATTATTTGATTTGTTTGTTCGCCAAATAGCTACCCCCGCTTATTTTTTGCACGCGCAGGCCACCTCGCATTTCGTTGTAATTTTCGAACATAAATAAACGTAATTGAATAAATTCGTCGTTGCAGTATTAAATGGGGAAAACGGCGTATAAATTTAACGGTGCGCGCAAGAGATTGACGGCGAGAACGGCGCACGCGATTTTCGCAAATATCGCGTGCCCGAGAAACGCTACCCCAATTTTTCGCCGGGCACAGATTTTTTTTTTTAACATATACAGGTATCTGCTGATTCGTTTTTATATTCATTCAATTATTCGTTGTTTTGTTGAAATAATCGCGGCATTAAACGTTAACTAGTGAGAAAATAGCCGAAGTCGTTTCGGGTAGGTAATTATTTTAATCGGCGTTGCGATCGCGGTATTAAATCGCCCGCCCGTCTGTGCGCTTTGTTTACGTGATGGTGATCTGTGCGAGGTGATGCTTAGGCTAGTTTCAGACGAGCATATGCGTATGCGATTCACGTATCGCGTACAAAATTCTCTTGCGATACTTTTTCGATTAATCATTTTCTCGCCAGTTCTTGTAGTTAGACAAAATCGGTAGTATATAACGGTTCGTTGTTTATAGTAGAGTAATCGAAACTCCGCAAAATGACTTTCGTGGAGCTGTCGGGGTTACAAGATGAAACCTCGACAAATCGAAAGGGTGTATTTGTTTATTTAAAAAGCCAAAAGCCGTCAAAAATCGTCCAGTACAAAAGGGCGCTATCTTCACTGAAAGAGTTATTCAGCGTACGTATAGACGGAAACGTGAACTTTCTTTTGCCGTAAAATTCGTAATTGGTTTTGTGGAATTAATCGTTTAAAATTTTTTGAAAAAACGCAAAATACACGGGCTCTTATGGAGAAAAATAACTTTCGGGGCCGATATCTCGGTTCGAACAGCTAAAAAGTTCACTTCAATTTCGCGTTTTTTACCGTTTATACTGTTATAACTACAAAACAGTGCGACATATCGAAAACTTTTATTCTTTAGAAAAGTTTGGTTCGTCCATCTAGTATCCGACGGTACAAGAAATATATTTTTGCAGGGCTTTATAATTAAGATAGATAATTATAAGTAAAAAAATGTACAAATTGCATTTTTGGGAGTCACGCTCTCAACTGGGTGCATTGCATCTCCCATCTCACTTTTTCCGTACTAAAACTACAGCGACTTTAACATTTAATGTCTCTTTTTGCTGATTCATAAATTTCGTTTCATCATATTTTTTACACTGCAGTAGCAAAATGTGAAAAAAGTAGGAAAAATCGAATGAGTTGCATTGGTTCCTGTAGATGTATGGGACAAAAATGTACCAATGCAGTGACAATTCTAAATGTGTCAATGTATGATGAATAAGATGAGTGTTAAAGTATTAAGGGTGTGTAATATCAGGGCTGTTAATTTAAACTGTTAAAAGTACAATTTTTAACGTAGGTAATACCGAATTTGCATCATCTAATTTTAGATTCTTCTACATATTCAAAATAGTTTGCTTTTCAGAAAATGAGAAAACTAATGCCCCAAATGGAGGCGTTTTTGTTTGCGGTAACATTGCAGATGCAATACTTGCTCTTGGATTTGAATTTATTACGAAATGATCAGTTTAATTCTGAAAAGAACTATTTTTCATATTAGTAATATAGAAGAAATGACTTTAAAACACTTTAAAGTCGATACCCATCAACTGTCACACATGTAGGTAAACATAAATTACCAGAGATTTAATAGCGCGTACGACAAATTACCCAGCGTGAACTAATCTCGCAAGTAGCCAATCGGTGAGCGCGTTTTTAGGTGAAAATTTTAATTTACTCCTCCTAATTAAGAAACAGAGTATAGCATGTCGTATGTTTCTAAAGAAACAGAGTATAGCATTTTGCTGTCGCTTGGCGGTCAACGTTCGCGAGATACTCAAATTTAGTATGCGACGCTGTATGAAGCGAGTATCGCCGTCTGAAAGATCCTATATATTGTAATGTTAGTTCTGTATCTATCACACACAAAGAGTTTTCATATTTTCCGACTGACACCGATCCTACAGTCGACGTGGTCCGAACTGTTGTGATTTTAGAAGTCTGTATGCGATACTGTATGAAGGCCGTATCAAGCGTCTGAAAGCTTACATTTGCTATGTTAATTCTGTATCGAGCATACGAGAATCGCATACGCGTATCGTCCGTCTGAAACCAGCCTTAGAAATTTCGTACGACTTTGACCTCTTATTTATCGACAGCCCTCGTACACTTGAAAAACGGAAGCCCGAAAAATTTTTACGCGAGACCGTCGATAGACTCTTGGTCATTCAACCGCAAACGAACGATTGTTCGCCCAATAATGAAGAAAGCGTTACGACCAATTTTGAATTACAAAGCCTGTCGCTTTTGCTCGTTAAAAATAGGTTAACATCTGTCGATTACCAGTACTGCACATTAAACCCAATCAAATCTCTTAATCCAATCTGTTTGGGGTATAATTAACCTATCAAATTGTATCGACGTGTAACCGAATTAAACGTGTGTATTCGGCACACATTAATCCAATTAAATGCCTTGCTTTCATTTAAATGAATAAATTGCTATTTACCAGCACGCTCGTTAGATTCGGTAAAATCCGTATAATACGTCATTGCTGCGAAACGACGTTGTGCCATTAATGGTTTTTACGCGAACCGACCCAGATAATTCGATTTCGATACTCGCGAAACACCGGAAAGGCGGAAGCGACTCTTATCTTCGTCGTCGACGGGGCCGTGATTGATAAATCCACTAAACGGCCTGCTTTTTTTGTCGTGCATTTTTCGGGCACTATTCGAGCCCGAAAAAAAATCGACGTTCGATCTAAGGGGTTCGAGTCGCGAAAGTAGGCGGGCCACCTTAATGTTTAACGTTAGTCGCGTAGTTTAGAGTGTGGCAATTTCGCTTGCTTTCAGTTAAGCCACTTTTTGACGACGTAAAAATTCATATTGCTTATGGAAATTTCGCGTAATCTGTTCTCGAAACAGGAGGCTTCGCAAATTAGCCGGATCCGTAACGTATTTTCGGCGTTGAAACGAGTTTCGCCGACACAATAACGGCCATAAAGCGAGTGTCTTTGTTAATGAAGACATAAAGCGCGCCCCATTTTCGTTGGTCTCGTCGGCGTTGTTTTACCGTAGATTTTTTTTTATAAGTGTACAGTCTGTTTGAATTTGTGCGTCACAGCAGACGTCTCGGCCATTATATTGAAACCTAAAAATAATTTATAGGTACATATAATAGATATTTATGGGAAAGTTGTTAAAATCGAAAAAACAACAATTGAGTTTTATTTGTTTTAGATATATTTAATTTACAATTAGATATATTAAAGGAACGTTTCTTTTACAACGATCAAAGTTCACATAAAGGCGTCTCTTAAAATCGTTTGTTTTTTTTTTTTTTTGACAATGAGTATCCAAATGTCTTTCGGTTTTGCTTAGCAGTGGAAAGATAAGGACTGAAGATTGGTTCAACAATAAGTGATTGTATTTAAGATAAGACTATGCCCTTTTTATCTTTTCACGGCCAATCGGGACTGAAAAAGTTTTTGGACGTCCGTTATGTTCATCACTTAATTCTATTAATAATAAATAAATCGAAATCAAAAAAATAAGAAAACGTCAAGCGAAGAAGTCTAATTTTAAATTCAATTATTTCTAAAAAAAGAAATGGGGGGGACAATATTTTTCTCTTACTGGCTCCACTGTGCATTGGTCGTATTGTCCTTCGAGAATAATCTAAAGTCGACTGTGACATATAAATATGATTGGGGGCACTCCGGGAAGACGGTTACGTAATCGGCGCGTTCGTCTAACGATTAGTTAAAACACATTCTACCGCACCGTAATTAATCGGGGAACTTCGCGCTTTTCCGAAGAAAGACGTTATGAAATCTTTCGGGAAATTCGGGCGCTCACCGCGAAACGGTCCAACTTGGCGCTAAATGTGTAGGGAGTTTTAATTATCGCTATTCGCATATGCATCCCATAGATCTATGCTTTGCCAGCAAAACATCTTTTAAGTAGTCTCGTGTGCTTGCGCAAATTTATTGTTTTTTTAACGATCTAATACGAAGGAAACTTTTAAATGATGGTTGAAATAGTAAAGCGGGGGTTCGCGCTTATGCATTTTGATGCGGCAACAAAATGCATCGATATAAAACTTGTCCTATTTTTGGTCCTATCTTGGTGCTTGATGAAACATCCTAATATCTCGGTTAATTATCTCTATTTTTATCATATTTTTGTGCCGAAGTGAGTTCTTCGTATAACGTTAGCTTTCAAGAGGCGCTTCCTTCTTTCTTCAGGTTATCAGATTGTAGACTTCGTCTTCGGACTTGACAGCTTATCTCTATTGGGTTACCTTACTGTTTCGCTAATCTATTAATTACGAGTTGTTCATTATTATCATTGTCATTTAGCTTTTTGCAAGAAGCGGTTCTTTCGTAAACTTTATTAAGGCTTTAAATCATGATTTGACGTTGATTTTGGATTGTAATCGACTTATCGATTGATAAATTATTTCATTTAAATATTTGTGGTTATTAACTGATTTTATAGATATTACCTTGCATGAGAAAACTAAGCCTCGACGACAAAATTTGTGCTTAGGTTGTTTGTTCAGAAAGCATAGGGGAACACGGCTATCTGAAGGTTTAGTGAAAATTATAGGATACTAAAATTCTGTCTCTTCTCAAAGTGTCCTCAACTATATGTGCTTCACGACGGAATTAATCGGTCAGTTTACATCGAATTTTGGATACCTATTGAATAATAGTTGATCTCGACCGGTTTCGTCGAATCGAGTGAACAATCTTGAGATTCGGCGCACCTTTATTGCATTTTGATCGGTGCAAGCACTGAACCTATTAAGTATTATCGTATCAAACGCGATCAATTTCGGATCGTAACAAGAACATGCTCGCATTTTCTCGATGCGCACCTGCCTTCTTCGTAAGTGCTCCAATAAAGAATTCGATTATTGTCGCGTCGAAATCGATCGGACGGCGAATCCTTTCCCCAGATTCGAAGCAAAGCGTGCCCGAATAAATCGGAAGACTGATACAGTCGTTCGGGTGAACGCTAACTGGACTTTCAAATATTTTAAAGGAATCATTTGCAGCGCCACTCGTCGTGGGCGAACCCCGTCGATGGTCTTTCCTTAATTTATTTACATCGCGTAGGCGCAAATGGAATCTTCTTTATTATTGTTTTAGCTAATGTACCGTTACGGTACGGGTTACGTCGTCGATTGGATCCAATTTCGTTTAATGGTTATATATCTATCTTGACAACCTGCAGCCCTCCCCCCGTTCGTCATTGTCAGAAATGAATTCGTTATACGTTTCGGGTTAATGATTGCCCCGTCGCGATTTATTGCTTGTAAAAATAATTAGGTCGAACAGGCGGAATTTTTCAGCTAGATTTACCTGATCAATTCCTCCCTCCCCTCCTCGCGAACCGTTTCGAATTCACGTGCAGGTTAAAACATTCACAACTCAATTTTTTCAAAATTAATGAGGACCGAAATGAGGGAGGAATCGATCGCGTCGCCAATTCATTCCTCGTTCCAGTTGTTGCATTGTGGAATTATCTGGGCTTGACTTTTTCAAAACGTCTCGTATAAGTAGGTACGAGACAGCCAGCCAATCGAATTCGAAAATAATTTATGCGACTTGAGCCGCGAGATCAAAAGCCGCGTGTAGTTTGCCAACAATGCGTGATAAAAAGGATTTCTCGTTTTATGATTTATTTGCAGCTGTTCCCGTCTTTTCTGTTCGACTTTGTTTCTGAAATTAATTAACGGATGAGATGTCGTTGCGTAAGCTGCTCTGTTGGTTAAATTTCGGGCGAAATTTTAGACGAAAACGTTGTAATTGCTCAATTTAGCAACCGTCGTGCGCGCGTAGTTAACCGAACTACATGCGTATCTAGCGCCATCTATCAAAACGCTTCTAGCACGCGAGCGCGTAGAAAATATTATGTCGTTTATGGAGCGGCTCAAACTTGTGTACGATCTGGAAACGCTCATTAGTTTGTGCATCAATAAATTGTTGAACGGTTCGACAGTGGTTGACTGTTAACCAGCTGGGAACGCAGCTGATGCGACTTGATATTCAAAGCACCGTTCCCCTGAATCGAATATATCGAGACAACTGGATCTTTTCGGTTACGGATGAGCTAGTTAATGATGTGCAACAATGAGGGTATGAAGCGCCTATGGCAAGTGTTTAACTTGCGCCCCCCCTAACTCAAAAAATGACAAAAAAAATTAGAAATACAATATTAAATAGTGAAAAATTTATTTCTGGTTATTACATTTTTTTAAAGTTTTTGCGCCTCAAACCTAAAGGCGCCCGTGTCGTGCGCCTCTTTTACCACGGCCTCGTTACGGAGTGTGTTGCATAGTCATAAAAAACAATAGCGCAAATACACGAGTATCTCGAAGAAAAAAAACATCTGTTTTATAAGATAATAATCGTCCTTTTTATTATCGCTCGCGCCAACGTAAACATCAAAGAAAGGTAGCGTTCTTAAAAATATCAAATGTTTACTATTTTTGTCATGCCTTCTGGCGTAAAAATCTCATAAAGCAAAACTTTTGTTTGCCTCTAATTACGAAAATTTTCGAGGATAAAAATGTTTAAATACACACGGTTTGTAATTATTAATATACGGAGCTTTTAAAGGGCCTACAAAAAAATTTTTAAATAAGGTCGAAACATTTCGTAGGTAGGTACTAGTTGAGACGACCGTGTTTTGTAGATTGTTTCACATAACAACATTTCAAATTTTCGTTTTTTTTTTTTAATCAGTTTTAATTTTATAAAATATTGTATATATTTTTTAATTCATTTAAATACAAATTAAATTATGTAGTCTATTTTTAAGTTGCATAATTAAACGTTTAACATGCTATAATTATAAACATTTACGAAAAAGGGCGCACAAGCAACACTGTAACGAGGGTATAAAGCGCCTGTGGCAAGTGTCTAACTTCCCTCCAACTCAAACCAAAAATAGCTCAAAATATAGCCCTAAACCTAGTTGCGTCCGTGGCGGGCGTCTCTTTTGCCACGTCCTCGTTACCGCATTGCGCACAAGAGCTTAATTAAATTTTTCTAAAATCGATAAATATGTCGGAATCTGTTTTTTTTTAATGTAATGTAGAAACTGTACTTTGTGCATTTTTTACCTGCCTTGCCGAACTTGATTTTTATCATACTTTTTACTCGGAAAATAAGTATCATTAGATTGTACGCCTAGACGCGTACTTACGTCTTCATTTTGTCTTCACTTGCATTTAATAAAATAATCGGCGTGAAATCAGTGGGTGGTCAGTTTTAAAGGCCTACGTTCTCGTGCTACGACTCGGACGAGGGACATTTTTATTGTACGCGATTGTACACCATTTTATTTACTTTATTATTGTCCTCTAAGATTACTAAACTCCGAGGACAAATTCCATTTGAACCTATCTCGAGGCCTTGCCTAACTTGCGCCCCAAATATAGCCTCGTTATACGGCGTTGTACCTAAGAGCCTAATAAAATATTCCATAAGTCGATAAATGTGTCGGTTTGTTGCATCTGCCGTGCCGAGTCACATTTATCGTTTTTTTTACTCGCAAAATAAGAGGCATTAGATTAACTACTTAGACGCATTAGATTAACTACTTAGACGCGTATCTAAGTTCGTTTTGTCTTTACTTTCGTTTAAAAAAATCAGACGAAATCGGCGGGTGGCCACTTTTAAGGCCCCCTTGTACGACTCGGACGAGGGACATTTTCATTGCGCGTGATTGTACTTTACTGTTGTTCTCTAGGTTCACTAAACTCGAACAATGAGAACAAAATAAACCTGAACATAGTGTATTTCGAGGACGTTCGGTACAAATTATTTCGACAAGACGGCGCTCCGCCGGCACACGATTGCGTCGAATTACGTGAGCCAGTCGTGCACCGTCGAGCAACTTGCACACGGTGCGATAATTGGAATAAGAAGAATTAATGCGATCGGGAGACTCGTTCGTCGGAAATTTATTAACTGCTAAATTATGTCGCTCCCCACATTCCGTCGATAAAACTTTCAACCGTACACGCTTTAAACGTTCAATAAATCGCGGACATTCATCTCTTCTTTACATTTTACAACAACTAAAATTAGTTTGTTAAGTAAGATGATGGGCGTTTAGTTTTATCGATTCGCTTTGCGAGCGTCGCAACGCGACGCGCTCGAAAATTTAGTTTCACTTCGTGGACTTTTCATTAAATTTGTCAAAAAGATTTTCTCGAGTTCGTTGTCGCGAAATGGAATCGTCATTTCGCGTGGGCATACGTAGTAAACTTGGAAATAAATTATTCCGAGGTCGCGTTCGAAGGACCAGAAAAAATGTAAGTACGTCAATTTAATTCCGCAACGAATAACGTGGTATATTTTGATCGTTCATCCGTGGCATGTTTGTTTTTTATCCCGAGGTTCATTATTTAGCTGGAAAAACTCCAGCTGTTTTATAAAGCATATTCTGTCGAGCCTCCGTTCTGCCAGATTATTCGACGAGAATTAATGATGGGGAGACTGTGTAATATCTTGAATAATCACTGAAACCAACAAACCGCGTACACCGCTAATCTTAAACATCGTCTTTTATTGCTAGGTCGTAGTTGCGAAAATATTTTTCTTACAGTCATCTGGATCGATCAAATCGTGGTCTAAATATAGAACGATAATTTTATACTTCGACATTTATAAGTAGTTGGAACTGTAGATGGCGCAGACGAAAATATGTGTTACCTGACTTAACTGTTAAATCCATTAGGGATGAGATGGGGTCGCTACGTTGCTTTTGCAATAACTAGATTTATTATCGTCGCATTTGCTTACTTCTCCGTCTCTTCTTCATTTGACGTTTCCTGTAACCGGCAGCGTGTCGGTATTTAAACGCCCTTGGGGTTAATTTGTCATTGTTTAAGGGGCGAGCGAGGTTGTGTGTAGACATTCTTCTTGTTCGTAAAATATCAAATCGATACCCGAAGGTGAACTTCTTTATCGAATAAAGGGGCAATTTATAATACTTATGTTTGCCGATTTTTTTTTGGTTATCCGGCTCCGTTGGACCATCTTAATCGATTTCCTAGAAAATTAAATTGCCCCCGTTGTTGTCGGTTTTCGAAATGGAAAAAGCAAATTTAACGTCTGCTCCCATCTTCGTTTATGAGTTCGGGCATGGCTGCCGCGATACAATTGTTCTCCGTTATTTAGCTTCTCCCCGTTTCCCGCTTTATAAATTGCTTCTCGTTAACTCGGGCCGTCTGGAAGGGACGCGCTTCGGTCGGTTCGTGGGAACGCGATACCGCCGAACAAGTCGAGATTATCCGTGGCACAAATCAGGTGCGAAAGAAAATGAAAACTTGATTGATTTAAAATCTCCGGAACGTGAGGTTGTCCGATGCTGGCGGGTTTTCGCGTATTTTAGGACCTGCGAGAGCGCGGCGCGGCGGGATGTCGCGGGAAAGTGGTACGTGCCCGTAAATATCGAGTCGCGATTAATAACTGAGCAAATTGGCCGTTTCTTGTCGAAATTTTATGGCGGGACACGTGCTGCGGCATTTTTGCCGGTTAAGAGAATGTCGGCGCCGTTTTGAATGCTCACGAGGAGGTAATGCATTCGTCGTATTAGCCGTCAGAGAGATTACTCTGGTTAGATGTACAATCACGTGCCTTGAAAATGTCCCCGTCTTCTGTTTCGTTTACTTTTGTGGCTCTTTTTCAAACACTAGTAGAAAAATCGTGCGTGGCACACGTAGAAAGTGTTTTTTTTTTCGTGGCAAACGGACTGACTTAAGTTAAGCACTACGTTCTTGAGCCACGACTTGGACAAGGCACATTTTCGTTGTGTGCGATTGTACTCCTAATGCTTTTAATGAAATTAGATTTGTACGCCAGACTGGGCGTGAACTATTATAATGCTCTCCGGAAAAGAACGTTCGTACGTGCGTTTCGTTCATATCGTTGCGGAGATAATCTTTAAGTTAACTGGACTTTTTCAATTTACGAACAGTCTGTTTGGACGTTTGCGCAAAGATCGAACAATTTGTGAAGAGAACAAGGTTGGCAATTTTCCACCGTCTCCTCTTCGGCCGGAATGTCGAAACTCGGCTGTTGTTTCTTCAAAAACAATCGACTGTTTCACTTTCGGATAAATCGGATGTGAGCGCTTCTTTGTGCAACTTTTTTCACGACGAGCAATTGTCGTTCCTTTTGTTTTCTTTAGAAAACAAAACGTCGAATATTTAGTAGATAAACAAAAATTTAAACCTTTGTTTGGGTATAGGTGGCGCTTCTAAAAGTCGCCGTGGCTTGGTCTGACCTTATCGAATAGAAAATATTTCGACCGAATTCTCCAAAATTAGAACATGACTATATGCAATGCCCTCCCTCTTTCACATTAATTTTAATTATTCATCGATCGCCCCCGGCAGTTATAATAAATTCGATAATATACGCGAGTTATTTATTTTTGCCATTTGCAGCGTTTATAAATTGTGTAGGTCGGCGTGTTTAATAATAATTGCGAGACGCGATTTAATTAATTTATTACCGGAAACGACGAGGGCCCGGGACAAGTATTGCTAGTTAATTAACATCGGTACGGTTTGTGATCTCGATCATAAATACTAAACTGCATTTTGCAACGGGAAATCGCAAATTTTGTTGTATTTTTTTAGTCGATTAAACTGAAAACTGACGACCATTAATTAACGGATTGTTCGGCTATAAATGTGGCGTTGCTGCATATCGATTGTCCCGCTCGGGATCGGGAACGGTAGGGATTTTGCAGGTATGTTGTTTGTCGTGGAGTTTTCCACCCTTTGTTTGCTCGACGGTACAAGTTCGTTATGCTCATGCTCCCCCGTTTAGTCTCCATTGTTTAGTCGAGTTATAGTTGAACTTACAGACTTTGGAATGGAGTTTAGAATTTCCACGTTTCAGAACGGTTCAATATAACATTGAACGTACATTTTAGAATCTATTGTAGAAAAGGCACGTGTGACGAACACGTGCAAAAACGATTGTGTGCAAGTAAATTATTAGCAGAACTTGTCGGAAACGTTTTTAGAAGGAAAAGTCAATCTCTCCGATTGAGTTGTTAATATTTTCAACGAAAAAAGCGAACGCGCATGGAAACTCCATAATCGATCGTCTAGATTCTAGAAGCACGTGCAGGACCGACGTACGCGCGAATAAAACTTGTTGAAAATTCGAAACTTTCGACAAACATTTTTCTCGCTAAAGAGATTTCAATTGGCGCAAGGCTCCTCGAATTTATGCGGCGGAAAACGGAATGGGACAACTGGACACGGTCAACTTGACGCAGCCAACTGGACGCAGGGACAAGTGGGCGCGAATTATTGTCTGTACTCGTTTAGTCTAATTAGTAATGGATTTTGTAGCCGCCTTTTTACGAAACAATTACTTAATCGTTCCACAATAATTAGACTGACGCATTTCAGCCTTTTTGCAAAAAGTAGCGTAAGGCATTTAACGCACCGTTTGCTAGATCTACATTAATTTACTCTAACCTAAACTCGTCCACATCCTATATTTACTTCATCTTTTGTCAGCCTTTTGGCAAAATGCGCGTCGTTAACTAATGAGATTGGTGCTAGTTAGACTTTTCGCAAAAAGACCGAAGACGCGCACTGCGCGTCAGTCTAATTAAGGAACGGTTAATCGGTTGATATTAATTCACCTAACGTTCATTTACAGATAATAATTTTCGCGCCCACTTGTCCCTTGCGTTCAGTTGGCCGCGCCCACTTGTCCTATACCGATGGAATATGTAGAAGTTAGCGGTGCAACATCGATATATTTAATAAAAGATTGGGCGTAGGTGGGCACCTTTAGCATGACGTTTAATTCGAGATTCGGTTTGTAATCGCAATCTCTAACGGTTGCTAATGTTATAAAGCAACGTAACAACAGCTCTTAACCTTTCGGGTTCCACGTATCACCCCAAGAATATCAAAATATCTCCGTAACACCACCTTTTAATGCCAAAAATCAAATTTTAAATAGTTTATCTTTTGTACAGCACCAATAGCTGGTGTAAACGATGCTGAATTTTCGAAATAGGATTGAACGTGTATAAAGGACCTTAGAATCTAGCGACCTAAGGAATGACCTGTGATTACGCGGGGAATTAAACCGAAGCCCGGTTTTTCATTCTTATAATCGTGGGTGAATATTGGACGACTTTAATCGGAGTTTGTATTGATTTCATAAAAACTTCCCGATATCCTATTAAATTAACCTTTTTTTTAAATTTAAAAGTTTAATATAAAACTCGATTCCCACGGTCCCGGCGCCGGCAGTGGCGTGTGGGAAATAGAACGTGCATGGACGACTTTATCACAATTATTTTTGTTACAATGACCGTTTATATTAAATGTGACAGCTAATTCGATAACAACAAATGCAGTCGTTCGCGCGCGCACGTGTATGTGTGTGCCATAAATTTTGAAGTAGAACCGTAGACTATTCGGAAAGATTTAAATAAGTTCTCGACGTTAAACGAGAAAACGTAAAGAATCTTTTGTAACTTTTGATGTTCGTTTAATTTTTGAGAACGCCGATTGAATTATTTACAATTTGGTTGAATTTGTTTTTGTCGCTTTGCTATCGTTACAACATTGTGCCTCCAACTAATTTTGGCTAGTTTCTGCGGACGTTATGAAATTCGATTGTCGATATAAAAGAGAACGGTCTTGGACGTTGTCACGCAAACATCACACTAAAGCCCGTTTAAGTTCAACTAATTTTATTTGGCGTCCCATTTACGATTTTTGGTTTCGAAAGTTAAACGAAATTTAACTTGAGCAACATTTCATCCGGCTTGGTAGGACCATCTATAGCGTATTTACAAAACTGCCCTGTTGCCAAATAGATTTTTATTTGGTAGGTACAGTAGACTCTCGCTAATCCGACGTTTTCAAGCGAAGCAAAACCTGGTTTGATATATGCCGAATTAGCTAGAGTTTACCGTATTTGTTTTGTGAACTTTAAACTTTCATTTCATTAAGGTGACTACAAACGTACCGATATAACTGAGCTGGTTGCCGGAATTCATCTCCACGCAGTTCATTTCAGACGTAGGTCTATCGAACGAAATAACCTATCTTTGTTTCGGGCGCTCGAACAGGCCGAGATAAACTGACAATTCTATCATCCACACTGATTCATCGGTACGTCTGTAGTCGCCTTTACGAGCGACTTTCAGTTCTAAGTCGCAAATTAGTTTTCAACCAATAACTTTTCGTAGGACAATCGGAATAGACGTTTCTCGACGTTAGCAGCTCTCGTAAATACACCTAAACGAGTCCCTCTTAAAAAAAAAACAACTAGAAAAAACAACCCGGAGCGCTTTCACGTGAATTTCTTCATCCTCTGTCCGGTATCGATTTCGAATTTCGTGGCATTAAAATGCCGTTAGCTTTTTTACCCAAAGGATCACTTAGTATTCACTCGCGATTGCCCAACGAATACCTATATACTATATAAAGTCAGGAGACACCCATCGTTTATCTCGTTATTTTTGCCCGTTCCCGCAATCGTGTCCGATAGCCGCCTCTGAAATTATTTTTAAAAATATTTTTTTTTAATCGCACCAACGGTCAAAATATAATTGGACGCTTGTCGGAAGGTCGGCGGGCCCGAACGTGCGAAAGGGTAGGCGAGGATTCAATGAATTTATGGATAGGTGGGGTGTGTGAGTTGAATATGCATGAAACGGATCGGCGAATTGATTGACGTGCCGAGTTTGTTCGCGTGGGTTGGTTCGTTACGTGAACAAACGTATTTTCTTTTTTTTTTGATTTAAGTGCAACCCAATAAGAAGACATTTTTGATGTTGCAGTTCCCAATATTGGTTTTCAAAATATAATTTGATGCGACGCGACGTGTTCTTTTAATACCATTACGTCTTGTTTTGTTATCGATTTATCGACGTTTATATTTTTACACGAAAGTAATTTGGTTGGGTAATCTATTTATCGTAAATCGTAACAAAAAATTATAAAGTCGTTGGAGTTTATTCGTGCCGGGATCGATACGGCCGCCAAGGGCACGGGACCCCCCCCCCCGTTGTTTTAACGTTACAATTTGGACTTTTCGCTCGGTTTCAAAATTAAAAAAAGCAATTTGCCGTTTTAGATTACGCGTTTTTATTTATTTAATTTTTTTGAAAATTTAATTCGTGATTCGATTATTTACCTCGATAATTATTCTTTAGTCCGAGGAGTTCTACACAAAAGGATTCGTTCGCGTGCCAATTAATTCGCAATAATGAGAGATTCGTTTCTTATCGCGTGGAACTAAAATTAGAAACTTCAATGATAATTTTATCCCGAAAATAATCGGAATGTCGTTAAATTCACAATGAAGGGAGGAGATCAAAGGAAATTAGGAGGATAAAATTTTAATAAACGAGCATTAATTTCTTCGCTCGTAATTGTTTTGTAGTCTGAAATAAAAGGAAAACGCCGCGCCGCGCCGCAGTCGGCGAACTGTTTGGATGCAGTTATATTTTTTTAATTGCCTTAATAAAAATTTGACAACTATTTTAAGGTTGTCGTAAATCACGTTTATGTGCGCAACAGTTAAATAGTGTTGTACGAAAAATGTCGCTCTTTTATTAATTGTCCCTCGCCTTTCACTGCACGGCCTACATTTAAAACGAACGACAGGATTGAACTATAAAATGCAAATACACGATTACGACTCGGCGGTGAAGACAAATTAATCTGACTCGGAATTATATACGCGTCCCTTGTTCTAACAAGGTCGAATATTTTCATTAATTAGCTAATTTAACTCTCTGGAAAGACAGACGCCCCAATGCGCTAACTTTCAACAGATTTCGTTGTGCCCGTATTCTGTACGTTTCCCATTAATTGTGGAAATACTTGATTAGGTACTGAATGAATGATGAAGTTATCTTCATAACAATAATAAATAATTTATCGGCATTATTTATTCGTTTTTGTTGCCGCACTGCGCCGTTATGACAGAGTTAATTCAGATGACGGCACTCGAAGGTTTTGTTCCCGGCATTTCCGTCCTCGAACGCTTTATTAACCATGTATTTATTTAACATCTTTATATTTCATGTGATTATTTAAATGGTCGTTTAGATAGCGCTGCTTCTTTTCATTTCGTTTGTCAATTGTTTAGAGTTCAACAGTTCGGCGTTTCTTCTAAGGCGTTACCGGCTATTTATGTAAGTTCGTAACCGAACTCACCCGAACAATGATTCATATTCAGAATGTTTTCGAATATTCGAGAATTTCAGTTCCGCATACTATGAGTTATCGATTATGACACATCGGATAAAGTAAACAATTTGTGACTCGCTCTTCGAGGACGTGCCGAGACGTCTCAATTTGCTCGTTGCGATAGTGTTCCTCCGAAAATCAAATTGTCAAATAAAAAGTAAAAAAAAAACGTTCCGTATTGGCCAATCGAACGATGTTTGCTGTATTGATGTAACAGCACTAAATTCAACGACTGTTTTACTTGGTGGCGTTTGTAAAACCGGCCCTCAATGGTAAATTCTTTCTAAGGTTCAGGAACTAGGGGGATTTAAGAATAGGCCCCCAGGGACCCAACCATTCGCTTACAGAACGTATACGCAAATGTGTTTCTATAGAAATTTGTTTGTTGTGACATCATTTTCGCGTACGTTATGTAAGTGAATAGATCGAGAATTGAGTCCCAGAACATCTTGCACCGCACTGAACTTCTCCGAGTCATGTTTTCCTTTTCTCCGTTAGGCGTCGCGTCGCAATTTTGCCGTTTTTCATTTGTTTAGGGAAAACATTGCACCAAAACCTTGCTTCTGTTCTCGAAAGGCAAGCGTGCGAATTAGAAATTCAAAACCAAATTGAAACGATAAGATAGGGCACTTTTTGCGCTTTAGCGTCTAATGCATCTAAACCCTCAACGGACATGTTTTTCGATGTGGCCATTATAGTTTCCAGATTTGATTCCGTTAGATTTTTCGTTTCGCACTAACTCGAAGATTTCTATATAATTTATCGTTGTTCGAGCTACGTGAAATATTAAAATACGACCTCGTTCTTTGTCTTATGCAAGTAATTTTAATCAGTTGCATAAGGTGAGCGCTGTTATCCACAATCGCGCGTTAATTTCGAGCAGAATGCCGGTTTTGTCCCGAAAACCGTAGTTGTTCCCTTTATCGCGGATTACCAACCCCTCGAATAAGGCGGCGTCGTGTTGTCTAACCGCACTCGTACGCGAAATCAACCCCCATGCCACGTCGCTATTTCTAGTGCGCACGCGGCAATATTTCTCTTCAGAATGTCTATAATCAGTTTGTAATTTTAGTCGAACTGTAGGCACATTGTTTAATTTCGTTTTTCGACGTACATACCTAACCTAATTTATTATTCAATTAGGGGACGGGCGGCGTTTCGTTTATCGTCGTGTGACGATCGCGACCGTTTTTGAAACGGCCATAAACGCCCGTCGCATGCAAATTTATGTTGGAAAGTCTTGAAAAATAATAAGCGTGTACAGTGATTTGCAGAACTCTTGTTCGTTTCATTCGCCTGCGAACGCGAGCTTCGCAAATAACTGTACACTCGCTTAATTTTTATAGTCTCGAAAAATACGATTTAAATACGCACGGTTAGCGCCCACATTTTCGACACCTGGCCAAGAGATTCCAAAACCGCCGCCGCGCAAAATTGAAACGATCTCTCGCCGTAATTACGCGCACTTTTGTTGGTGTTTCGTTTTTTTTTTCCATTTCGACGTCATTCAACCACGTTCCCGTTTTAATTACTGTACGAATTACTTCTGCGAAGGAATTACTTCTTTTACGCCGCACGTGAAAATTCCCATTTTTCGTCGCGGAAATTGCTTTGGGGCGAAGGGGAGAGGACTGGTGCGCCATCGAATTTGTACGTAGGTAAATAAAAAACGGGACAACTCGTTCGTCGCGAAGCTCTCCAATTTGTTTGGCCGCCAGTCGATGTGTGAATTTCAGTTTTGTTTTTTTTTTAATTTTTTTTTATTAAGCTCGCGTAAGATTAAACGGAAAGACGACGCGGAATGCGGGCGGGCGCGCGAATGGCCGCAGAAATTCGCTAACGATGATGGACGTACTGGTTTTCGTTGACGTGACACAATTAAATATTAATAAACGTGGCGTTTTCGTTACTAACCCATTAGCGTCCCATTTGTGATTACAAAACGCGCGTAGGTAGGTATACATAAATAATGTTTTATCAGTTTTCCGGCATTTTGCCGTTTTTCATTTATCTCTGATTTATATTAGGCAACACACGAGATTGGCGGTTATTTCTGGTTTTTTCTTGTCAAAGAGGTTGAAAATTTTGATCGATTGAATTGTTTTGCTCGTTCTCTTGGTGACGGCTTGTCAAAGCATTAAACGCGATTAGACTTGACTTGTGTCATCGGTTAAAATGATTTAACGAGGTTGTCCAAAATCATTAGGTGGTACAAACATGTTTGCAGATTCCATTCGCTCCGAAACCCTGTACAATACGCGCACCTACAAAGGTAAAAACGTCGCTCTCGCGTTAGAATGCTTCCCGAAACATTTTTGTGAATGGACTGGGGGCATCATCATTTAACTTCCACCACATAAAACAAACATTTATTGCACTCAAAATTATCGCGCTCGATAAGAAACTTAAAAATACGCCAAATAGTTCTTCTAAAATATGAAAATATTAGGTACACCTACACTTTATAGCGTCTATTAAAACAAATGGCCGTTAGTTTAACGACTTCTTGGCCAACTTTAAGTCCGTTCCGATGTTAACATTATGTGGATTTGTAGGCGCTGTTTATGTATGAGATATAAACCGGCCGGGTTTTAGTGTGCGAATTACTAAATGTGCGCCGTTATGATACCGAATTTTTTTTAGTGCCGCTATAAAAATGGGCCACATAACTATTTATCTCGTCCTCTCTCACACTTGTCTTATATATTAATGAAATTGGACGGATTCGTCGTTGTCGTCCATTTCAATTCCCACGCACACATACCGCTACTGTCCGAGTTCAAGGTACTTCAAAAAAAAAAACACTGATGCCGCAAGTTGCCTCCAACACGATTAAAATGTAATTAAAAAATAACAATGGCGAATCCTTAAACTAATATCAGTTGCTTACACAGAAAGCGCAATTTCCTAACACACAGAATGAAAGAGCGAATACAGAACACTGAAAATCTATTAATATATATTAATATAAAAATATATGTATATATATATATATATATGAAACAAACACAAACTGTGCTATGATTTGGCCAACTAACAATTCTCACTCGAACTGCGCGACCTGCATACAGACAAACATGCACATCACCAACAACTACAAATACAAGAGTTCATCACCAGATCCAAGAGGCTATTGATGATGGCTGTTCTGTCTGTGTGCAGGTTGCCGCAGAGGATAACGAAACTGAGAGTCCCGGAACAATTCGGAGTCGACTACGTCGAACGATGCTGATTTGAGAACCTCACGCGGGACACTCCTTGTCCGACCGACGGCGGCCGGCGTTCTGTTACCCAGCGGTAAGTGCAAATTTTTTTTTTTTGAAAACTTCTAGTGTCGCGGTTCGAAGGACCAATTCGTCGCGCGTCTCTGTCGCTTTTATTCAAATAGCTCAATTGGTGCCATCGTAATGTCGAGTTAAAATAGGGAGGTTCGATTTGAGCCGAAATCAAAACGACCGATCGCATTAATTTAGGTTAAGAAATCGCTTCGATCGTGTTATTTATTTTGGTACGAATTTTACGTCGTCGACGTTAAATAAATCAAATTTCGGTTGAGGTAATGTGAATGCGATTATCTTCCAATTTAAAATCGGTAGCGTGTAACTACGACGTAACTTGGATGTCAGTGGCTCCCTCTTCCGATCCGAGTTGTCTGATGAAACCGTTCTCCATCCAGACTACCACTTAACGCTTTTAGAAGAAAATTTTGGGTTGACCTTTGTGTCTGGATAAATGAAAACGCACTTCCCCAAAAATTAACTGGTCCCAACCCCACCCTACGCCCGTTTAGCAATCAAAATGCCACTTTTAACCGCCTCGAAAGAACCTGTTGTTTACTTCTGGTTAACTGCCGACCTCCCTCGAGACGATTATGTTTTTTCCCAGTTCGATCTCGATACAGTGGCCAAAACGTTAGATAGAAAGATCGCGCGGGTTGCGCCCTCTCTTTCCCGGCGTGATTTACTATCGGTGGGCTACGTCGCCAATGCTAATTAATCGCGTTCCACGAACCCACAACCATCAGAAAACATCAGTTGCAATTAATCGAATGTCGCGGTGTCTGATGAAGAGACTTTTTGGGCACGGGTTCGTATAAAGCTTGCTTGGCGCCTTGTCCACGTACACATTTCGTCCAGTGCACTGTCGAACATCTTCTTCTTCTTGACCTCTTTGATCTGTTCAACAAAAATTTGAACGCAGAGAAGATGGTCAAAGTTTACAAGCGTGGTCTTCCAAAATCAGTCGAGAAGATGTTTGAAATCAACAACGAAAATTGGGTATTGCAAGAAGATAAACTCGGAGATAACTCGGTAGAACTCGGAAAAGGTCATGCCATTCGCGATAACGGTGGCGATTTCATTGTTTATTTGTTTGATTTTCAAAAAATCGCGCTTCCTTTATTGATGGCCACATTTCCAAAAAAACGAACATGGACTCTTCACGATTCGTCACAAATTTCACCAGGACTTCTCCAGGAATTTCTTCTTCTTCGTCATTTGTCGTCTTGCACTTTTAATGTGATCCATGGAGCGGACTTCTAGCATCGTAATTTGCAAAAACTGATGGTCGCTGAAAGTGAAATTTTTCGAACGACTTCGTGACGAAAACGTGGTTAAATGGAGAGGGAAATCTGCGCGTCGCCCCGACGAATTGTTGGTACTGTATGTCCAATTAGCTACGTCGCCCGCGAGTTGCGAGAAGTAGGCAACCCATCGAGCACTCGTTCCTTATTTTGCGCAGGCGGATTGTACGATGGGCGTTGAACTCGTGGCGTGACAAATTTGTCGTCGATTTCGTTATATCGCTTCATTGAACGTTCATTTAAGGGAAGTGCTGGTATTATGTAATCGCGTAGTTCGACATAATCTCATTTATTTAACGTATCTGCCGAACGTAACATCTGAAGCTGATGCCCACATATCGTAAACGAATTCGCCCAGCTGCATACGACAAATGGAATAACGTCGTCTCGATAAAAGTAAATTGTTCCCGTGTCTGTTGCCGTCGTATTCGTTTCGTTGCCCGTTTTGGGCCCTTAGTCCTCCAGCACGGATTGTTGAGGAAAACTCGATCGCTTATACGCTTCGAACTTTTGTTTCAAAACGTTTTCCGAGAGAGACGTCGTCGGCGTCGCAACGAAATGCACATAAATATGTTGGAAGTTCGCTCAAAATCGCACCAATAACCGATCGTTACGGTGCAGCAAAGATAACGACGTTGCAAGCCGTTCGAGCGTAAAAAGAAATTCGTTTAATATCTTCCAGCAGCGCGGCCGTAGGACATCGACGTCAAATATCGACACTTTTAAGGATTGTAAAAGTTAAATTGAACGTTCTTCGGGAACACGTCTGACAGCTGCCGATAACGGTAACGGCCATTCTCTTAAAAGTAATTTTTGTAATTTCTCCTGTCTGATTTTTTCTATTTATTGCGGACGACGACGACGACGATGCAGACTTATTTCGCTACCGGAAAATATTGATATAGAGGCGAAGCAGATTTTCGCCGTAACAATAAACTTGCTCAAGATACCGAAGCGACTTTTTAGCGGTCGTAAAGGGGGATATCGGCGAACGAAAATGAAAAGTGGAACCGGAGCACGTAGAACCTTGCCTTATCTATGGCTTCCGAGCAAACATATAAATAACCAGCTACGAAATTTCGTGTACGCCAAAAGGGGAGTAGGGTATTTTTAAGCGTCGCGTCGGTTACACTATAGCGGCTTTCCAAGTCGGCTAATTGTTTTCTCGTTCTGCTAAACTAATCTTAACGACATAGCCGAGACCGACCAACTCCGGTAATGATGCTAAACATCTATAACCCGTAAATGTTTCTAGTAAGTACATCTGTAAAGTTCCGTTTTCCTTCCTTCCCGTTAAATGTGCCATTGAACTGTACCGGACCACCGCCGATTGCCTTAATCGAGCTTGAATGTCTAAATTCGGTTTCTGGACGTTTTCCCATAAAATTTTCGAGTTGATTAAGCTCCGTTAAAATTGTCGCGTAGGTAACGTGGAGTTGCTTTAAATTTAACCTAAATCGGATGTACGAGGTGTGTAAATTAACTAATGAGACTGGCAACGTAGCGTTCGATCTGGCAACACTTGGAGGAGCGGCAGGTGAACATGCGATACGCCTTCAGTACGACTTTGAACTCGTACTAAAGTCATTTGGTTGTCCGTAGCGATTTTTTTCGTGAAACAGTTTTTTCTAGTGCGTTCTAAAAAATGAGTGACATCGATTTCGAGCAACGGTGTGCTATCAGGTTTTGCTTCAGACTTGAGCACGGTGCAACGGAAACTTTTGCAAAAATTCAGGCAGGAGGCCTACGGAGACGGTGTTTTGTCAAGGGCCCAGGTTTTTCGGTGGTTTAAGGCATTTTCAGAAGGAAGAGAGTCGATTGAAGATGAACCACGAAACGGAAGGCCTTCGTCTTCAAGAACCGATGAAAATGTCGACAGAATCCGGGATCTTGTGCGTTCAGATCGTCGGTTGACTCACACCACCGTTCATCAGATTTTGACCAATGAATTGGGGATGAGAAAAATCTGCGCAAAAATGATTCCAAAAAACCTTTCGCAAGACCAAAAAGACATTAGGAGGGAAAGGTGCCTCGACTTTTTGGAATCGATTGAAAATGATCCCCATTTTCTGGAACGTGTCATTACTGGTGACGAGTCTTGGGTGTTTGAGTACGACCCGGAAACCAAGCGGCAGTGCATAGAGTTGCACACTTCAACGTCTCCAAGGCCCAAAAAAGCAAGAATGAGCAAGTCGAAGATCAAATGTGTGCTGATTGCTGAATGCGTGCGTTTGTGCCTCAAGGCCAAACGGTCAATCAACACTTTTACAGAGAGATTCCGAACATCAAGAACAACAGGGTGTTGTATCACGATAATGCCCCTTGTCACACAGCAATTTCAATAATCGAGTTTTTGGCCAGTAAAAACATTCCGGTGGCTCTCGGCCTCCTTATTCGCCTGACTTGAGTCCTTGTGACTTTTTCCTCTTCCCGAGATTGAAAAATCACCTCAAGGGAACTCATTTTGGGACACTCGAAAACATTCAAACGGCTGTAACCGACCAGCTGAAGGCTATTCCAATATCGGAGTTCCAGCACTGCTATGAGGATTGGAAGAACCGTCTTCAGCGCTGTGCGGCTTCCCAAGGAAGTTATTTTGAGGGAGACAATATTAAATTGTAATTCTATTCGAATAAAAAAATTGAAAAAAAATCAGTCTCATTACTTAATTTACACACCTTGTATACGTAGACGACGCGACGTGCGTCTCTAGGGACGTTTCGTGATCAAGTTTAAATTCGTGCAACTTTTCCGATTTTTCTGGCCGAGTCGCAACCGTAGGTGCACTTAACGATCGCAGATGAATTGCATAAATATTTATCTCGTCGCAATTCGAACGATTTATAATTTATTTTACCTTTAAAAATATTGTCGTTCGAAATGGGACGTTAACTCTCTCGCAGCTCGAATAACGTCCAAACGTCTATTAGTAGTAATTTAATTGAAACGTCGAGCGATCTCGAACGTTCGAGAGGACGTCGACGTGCGGCGCGGCGCGAGAGTGAAAAATCCATAAATATGTTGTGGTCGGCGATGGTTAAATTAAAAAATAATAAAGCGAAGGTGGGGGGGAAAGGTGACGGGCGTCGATGTTCTGACGGCTCTCGCTTGTTTTGCCCGAAACTTGAGAGTATGCTCGGTTTATCATAATTTTTGATCGATCATAAGTATCGGAGAGAAGTTTCGCGATGCTCGTCAAGTTTCGGAGTAGGTAAATACGGGGGTGCATTAGGCTTTTAATCGATCACGCCTTTACTTGCTCGAAGTTACCGCCGGTAAGATTGATTTTGTGTGTTAAATTAAGTTGATTAGGTAATTAAATGGACGACGTTAACGTTTGATGTGTTTAATTCGTGCAACTAAAATTGAATAGTTACTTTAAAATCGAAGTTGTAATTGGTAGTCTCGCTTGTTTTATTATACTTAGGTATGTCTAACGCATATGCTAACGCACTGACAACGAGTTACTTAAAATTGAAATACAAACTGCTGCCGGTTACGCACATGTTACCGTTCCATGTCCGATTCTGCGTTGTCTCTGCAAGTGTAACGCCGTTCGTACACCTGTTTTTTCGCCGTATATCCAGTTTACTCCACAAAAAAAACAACTGGGTGCTCTCTAGGAAGGCATTTTTCGATTTCCAGTTTATTTTGTCGGTAATTTAATGTTCTTTACTTTATTTGACTTTCCGTCTCTTCCTTCATAGTAGATACTGACAACCGAATCCGCTCTGGTACACTTGCCACAGGCACTTCGCCACAGGCACTTCGCCACGGGCGCTCCATACAAAATACAGTAGAGGTGATGTAAACGCGTACGTTTATTTTTCATTGGTAATACAGAAAACAAAATAAATACCTACTACAAAAAGGCTTTCATTGAAACAAACAAAAAAAACAGTAGAAATAAAAGAATAATCCTATCAGATAATTCAATAATCAAAACAAAACTGTTGCCGTTTCGCCGTTACACGCTCGTGCGACTTCTTCAGAACAAGGAGCGAAATTATTTAAATCTAAAACACAAAAATTAGGACTAATTTATAAATCCAAAAAGATCTCATTTTATAATCGAGTGCATAATAGTTGTAATGCACTTTTTGTAAACACTTTCGATCTTGGTCGACAGCAAACCAAGACCGAAAGACTTTTTGAATGAACACCCGTTATATTAAGAATTTTTTTTAACTAACTATAAGAGCGCTTACCTACTACATATTATTTGGAATGGTTAAAAAAATTTAATCGCCTATGAAATTTAGGCATTTTTCTATTCGCATTGTAACGTTTATGGAATTGAATTGAAACTAATTATACAAGCAATTTCTAAATTAATTAAACATATTTTAAGGGCGTATTCTTCGCGTCAAACTAAAACAAAAAGTTTCCAAAAACACTTAGTTTCCGATATACGGGGTGTTAAATGTTTGAAAAAAATATTGTTGTTAGTTTTAATGATATTATCTTCCAGTCGGAAACGATTTATTTAAATAATTTGAAACTTAGTGTGATATTCACACTCTACATGTCTGCGATTCAAAAATAACATCACTTGCACTCTTATCGTACAATCGACCGCAAAAGTATTGCATGCGTCCGAGGCGATGAACGAGCGGCACAACGACTTTGATTGTTAACAATCCAAAACCAACAAAACAAATCTAAAATTACCACGTTTGAATATTTAAGTTACGGTAGTTTTAAATGTTGCGCATTGTAAACCATTGTAAAATTTAAAACCTTACATTGCCTATATTTATCGTTAAAAGAAATTCGAACTCGACGAGGAAACCGGTTATTTCAACTATTCCTTGTTAAAAATAGAAGGATTACAAGGGATCTCGTGCTGTGCTGCTCGCTCCGCGCATTACTTTTTTGGCCTACTGTACCACCCATCGTTTTCGAGATAAACGATAAAATCCGATTTTCTGACCCATTTAGGCGTGTGCCAATGGAAAAATTCATTTCATAACGTCGATTCCAAACTATGGGAGGTAAAGCAGCGTCTTCGCGGTAAAACATGTTTGTTAAACTTATTTAACAAACAAGATAGTGTAAGAAAGTTTTTTAAGAGTCGTAATAAAAGTTAATCGATCAAATGTTATCTCCTTGTCAGCCTAAATTGTTTAAAAATTGTTGCGACAATCAAAACTTTAAATTTCGTTTTTTATCCGTAAACGAATGCATTGAAAAGGTAAAATGTTTCAAAATAAGAAGAATTAAAAAAAAATAAAATTCTGAAATAATTTTTTTAACACTTACGTAAAATGCAAACTAATACTGCTGTCGCTGCGACTGTCACTTATCTGTAACATACTATAAGAAAAAATTAGAAACTTCTAAATTTTTCTTTGTATTTCCTACCTTTTTGACGTCATCGTTTTCCCTTTCTCGCCAATTTCGAGCGTAGATTTTTCCATTGACTGCGTACTTGTATTATTACGTACCTATACCTACGCTTCATATTTCACTGTATTTCACCAACCACTGTAATTGCGAAAACGCGCGTAAGGTAAAATTTCGTTCGTGAAATTGGACTGTCGAATGTTTGAGGGGAACCCTAACAGAGTCCCTATCCAAGAGCCTAACCACCAAGCTCGATTTTCAGAGAATTTATGTTAGAGCTTAAAGGTTCGTGTATTTATAAAGTGTAAATACATGGAGAGTTGCTTGACAAAGAAAGATCCTACCATTCCTCGTTTTATTAATCCTGTTTATTTGTAATCCTTTTAGAGAACACAACACAACACTCGCGCACTCACACGCAAAAAGGTCTTATAAACCGAACGAGCACTCCTCAATCGCTCACGCGAATAATACGACGCCGTAATTTAAAATTCGAATTACTGAATCAAGCACTACCGCTCTGTATCACGAACGCGAAAGATCTGAAACGGGTTTACCAGAATTCTATATATAAATGCATTCGAGTTTATACGTCGATACTAGGAAATCCCGCTTTTATTTTAAAAACTTTCAGTTGTTTGTTCGCACTTCGATAAGCTATGAAAGTAGATGGTCCACATGTTTTATTAGTTGCTTTGTATTTTATCGGTCGCATAAAAATGCATTTAAACTTTTATCTGGTTTATGGTTTGTAATAGGGAAATTTTCAATGTTGAGGGGCACACGAATAGTTTTTAAATTTATAAGTAAATTTATAATTCTGCGGTATAAAGGCAGTAGATAGTGATTATCCAGATAATTTTAAACTGGTATTAGGGAATTTTCGTAGAAAATAAATCTATTGCAGCCTGTCTGATGACGGGACCCAGACATGTTCTTTTGACTTTTTTTCGATCTCGACCTCTAGATGATGAAAATATAGGTAATTCATTTTGAGTCGGTCATTTTATATATATATATAATCAATTTCTTGTGGATACAATTCCGGTTGCAATTTTGATCGTAGAAGGCTGAAATTTAGACAGCTTACGAAAATTAAGGACGAGTTCGTTATCCAGCCAAATCGACCCACCCGTTTCAAAATGGCGGCCTTTAAAAAATATTCTAATCTCCGTTATTACTCGTCGAATTGGTAATGTGAAATATGTTTTAGAATGTTCATGTCTCTTTATAATTTTCGATAGGATGCACCGTTTTCGAAATAATCGAAAAAAGTGATATATTTTTTTAAATTCTTATAAATTTCTCTCGTAAATATTATTTTTCAAAAAATGTATTTCTTTCGAGAAAAATTTAAAAAAAGACGTTTTTTGACGTGCGACATGAAAATTCGATACCGATTGCGCGCGGTCGGATTTTTTGATACCTTGCACGCTGTCAAGTATGACGTATAGGTAGTCTGTGAGTGAGTCGTGGTCTAACTTAATGACTTTTCGTCTTATGTTAACGTGAAGAATACGCTCTTAAAATATGTTTCAATCAGTATTTACAACGAAATCCGTTTAAGCTCTTCGAGCATTAATCGTCGACCTTAAAACATAATCGGAAGCCGACGTCAGCCGAACGCTCCCGAATATTTCCGAAAGTTCGATTGCGTGATTCCACTCGGACAGCGCGTTGAACTATTTTATCGGGGCCACATTCTTTTTCCGCTATGGAATATTTTTTCGACCTTATCGTCTTCCCCGTTGCCTTCCAGGCAATGTTAACGAGCAGGTACGTTATCTCGAAGTCCCTCGAGAGGTAAATTATCATCATTTAAGCACAGGATTCGCAACGCTTCTCCGCTAAATCCATCTTAAAGTAAGCAGTAAGCGAGTGGGCGAAAAGATTAGTAAGAAGTAATGAGCGTACTGTTGTACATTAACCTTTAACTAACTGTTTCGCCGTTTACTTTAGGGAGTGGCTGATGAAATTTTCAGGAAGTTTACCGAGGAAATCGTACGAACTTCGCGCTTTAATGTCGCGCCGCGTGTGCCTCGGCGCAAAATTTTCGATTAATCGGAAAATACGAGCGGTTTTTCGCGTCGCGAGTTCGAGCGGTAACAGTAATTTTCAAATTTGCAAGTTTCGAATAAATATTTAACGAATTTTGGTAATATATTGTAATTTCATTCACCCTTCGACGTATGCAATTAAAGTAAAATAACACAAATTAATGTTGTTTATGATAGTTAAATAAGTAACAGAAAATTAATTTAAAAAAATAATTCGAAAAAGTTAGAAACTTCGTTGTCTTCGAGGGAGAACTTAAAGAAAATTCTAATTTTACCCTGATATATTAGGTTACCTACTTCGCCCGTTCGGAGGAATTTTAATTTCGCTACCTCCGCGGAACCGTTTGTTTTGTTGGCAATAAAATAATATTGTAGAGATATAAAGCACAGTAGCGAGGTGTGTTAGTAGAATATTCAGCAGAGAAGATTGCGTGTACATAATGCAATGCCGTAAACACATCGGCGGCGGGTTCTCTACGCCCCAGCATCGGAATTATGCATGGGGACAAAAGTGAACAGTCGCGCCCGTTCCCACGCCAAAAACGAACATTAAAAGTAATACAGTACTTAAAACTTTCCGTTTGTTTTCCTCGATCCCCGATAAATAAGAAGAAACACAAAGGTTGAGTAATTGCTTACGTTCAAATTCCGAGCTGTTTATTTTTAACGTAACCGGAGTTTTGAATTAATAATAAATCCGACTGGCTTTGAGTTATTCGCTGTAAAGCAAGCGAAAACGTCGATTTTAAAATTAAGTTCGCGTCCGCCGAGTTTTCTCGAATTCGGGTTTAATACCGGATTTAATTCCGTCGAGATTCGGCCCACATATGAACGCGTTCTTCAAAAATACGTTGAATAATTTCTAAATGCCGGGATAAATTATTTATCGCAGACGTCATTTGTGACGTTACTCGTATAGCATTCAAAATAGTGAATGATTTGTAACCATAAAGAAGCGGTTGGTACGGCAACGCGGAAGAATTGAACGTGGCCGTTCCGGAAAGGATGGGGTTAGGATTCAAATGAATCGTTTCAAGTAGCGAACAAACTTGCGGCGTACCGGTGTGTCGATAAATATTAATTGATTAACGATTATTGGTGCTTTTTTAATATAAACACATTCGCGAGCGTTAAATGAAACTATAAGTACGCCGACCGAACGGAATCGATTTTGCGTTTGAAAATAACACGACCGACGAATGTTTATACTATAAAACAGTTAATTGGCGTTTGTGGAATTCGTCGAAGGTAAAGCCTGAAAATTCGTTTTCCCCGACTTCACACGGAATAATAGGATCGCGGACGTGAAATATTCATGTTTTAATTTCTGGGCAACATCTTAACGAATTAATATTTCAAGAAAGAGTGGGGGTATTGTCGACTATTTAACGGAGCGCTAACTTTATTTTATTTTATTTCTTGGTCGCCGAGTGATACTCGGCCACCTTGAACGGTGGTCGATTTCAATCGTCCGACGACGTCACGAATTACATCTGACCGCGCGGAATTCAAATTTCAATGTTTTTAACACCACAACACCAACTTAAAACTGTTGGACGTTTAGGAGTTAAGCTATTCGTCGACCGAGCCGTAGGGGCTTTCGGTTTACGAAATTGAGGATAAAAAAAATAATAGATAAAATAGTAAGAAATTGACAATTATTCGAGATACGTTATGGTGGTGTATAATCTTCGTCCTGGTAGGTAGCTGGACATGGTCCTGGTTTGAGTCCTCGGTACTGGTCTTTGTTGATGATCCTCTGGATGTTGGTGTTGTGGAATCGTAGGGCCTGCCGACTACATAGCATCATTTACTCCAGTATATGAAAGGAGCGTCGGCGATTCAGCGAGGAAAATGGTCGGGGGTGCGAGGGTGGCAGCAGTAGAGGGTTTGGTGGAGATAGGTGAACAAAGCAGCGCTACGTTGGACCAAGTCAAGGCAACGACGCTTAGGGTAGCATGAACGTCACCCCAAATAGGTGTCGTGGAATTGTAAGGTCTGAAGACGGCCCACGGAGTAAACGCTCCAGGTTAGCGGCAAGCCCTTATGGTCATCTAATCCAATACTCCAGTAGACGAGACGGGTTGCGTGGAGGACGTCGGTGGGGATATCGCTGGATCAGGCGAGGTAAAAGGTCGGAGATAAGGTCATTTTAGTTTCGTGTGATGGGAGGGTACGGAGGAGGGGCAGCAGAGGATGGTTTCGCAGAGGCAGGAGAGCAAGTCAGCGCGACGGTAGACAAAGTCGAGGTAGCGACGCGCCAAGTTAAGGTAGACGTGAACATCACCTCCCTCCCCAAGTAGACGACTTCGTTGTGGTGGCGGAGTCGCGTTTCCCAGAGTCTGTTGGGAATTCTGTATGCGGGGGTGGCGGAATAAGATGGTTTGGGTGTTGTCGGAATTCGGTCGTAGGTACCACTTGGTGAAATGAGAGTCTAGGAGTCGAAATTGGGTGGTTAGCAGTGCGGAGGCGAAATACCAGACGGCCGTGTCGTTGGTGTTTTGCGTCGTCGTTTTGCGAATGTCGTGGCGAAACGGGGACGTGTTGACGACGAGGATTGGGTGGTTAAGGAGTCAGACTTTGTGCAAAAGTCTCGTACCAGTCGGCGTCGAAGACTTTTTTGGTGTTCAGCACGATGACTGTCGTACAACGACCGATATGTTAGAACGAAGATAGTCAGACATATGTAGTATATTACTCTTTCGAGTAGTCGAAGTAGTAGAAAGCGAACGTGCGACTACTTTGCGACGCACTTACGCCTAATGGAAACGTCGCTTTAGGTAATTACTTTCATAATTCCTAGCGTCAGACGATCGAAATCGGCTGGTGTGTCTTCGGCCTTAAAATATCCGGGTGTTGCACGCACATATAAAAATCACTCGTGCCCCCCCCCTCCCTCTCCCTCTAAGCTCCTTTTTTATATTACCTTCCGATTTACTACCACCGCATTTATTGAGTCCGTTTCGAACAATTGATGTTTGTCCAATGTACAATTCTCGCGCGCAACACAAATATCTCGATGCAATCAAAGCGTTATCGTGTCGTAAAAAAAAAAACGTTCGCGTTCGGAGGGATGACCGCAGCACCACCGCGCTCCATCCATATATCACCGAAATGCACAGTAGGAAGTCGATGTTGGGTCATTATTTACGACCGCGATAGATATATGGTCGAATTGATTTAATGGCGTGCCGCGGAAATAAAAATTTAAAAGATAGCGTACTACGTTAAGTCTGTTTTATGGAGGGGGAGGGGGGCACACTTGTGTTTTAAACAAAAAAATTACCGAAGCGAAACTATGCACCGGTCACTTTGAAGGCGGATTGTTCGAACAATCGAACGTCGTCCGATGCCCAATTATTTTCGGACGCGTCTATTTTTAATTAACCCATTTCATCGGTGATGTACACGTACGTACTGCATAATATGTTATATTTATATACGCGAACTTATTCATGCATAAATACGATTCGTCCGTAATACAACGACGACGGACGTGGGGATATTCGTTTTCGAAATGATTTATTTTAACTTTTGCCAGATACAACAAACGGGATTTATGTTGTGCGTTAAGATATTAAGGAAATTATGTTTTAAAACGTTCGGGAACATTATAAATTAGCATCAAAGTAATCTTCTATTACATTTATTTTGCTTGGGTTATCTAAAGTAGTTTTCGGAATTTATGGTTTTATTATGTTTATTATAGAGCTCGGCCGTTTGTGTCTCGCTTGTTTATTTTATGGTATTTTATTGTTTGTATTAAGTAAGTTTTAAGATTATTTTTTCTTTTCTCCGATTCAAAACTTTCGGATGTTGTTTTTGTTGTGCATTACGTTTGCGCCCTTGTGTCCCTGCACTCGTGTGTCTTTGCGCCACCTTAACTGCGTCGTCGTAATTATCGATTTGACCACAAAGCGGCTGTTTTAATTTATATTGTAATATGTTAGAGTTGCGCAACTAAATAAGCAAAAGTCGAACCAAAACTCTCCGTAGAACCTGGTTTATCGAAGACGTCGATGCGTCTTCTAGCTATGTTTAAAAACCTCGGGGGATTTTTTTTTGACTTGCAATTAACGGAAGTTGTGCATATCGATGACATTGGTCGCATTCAGGGAATTGTAGCGTCGAAACGCTGCAGCGCTGTAACGCTTTATCTTGCCTGAATAAACATTTTTGGTACTAGTTATTTTTCAGCTTTTAATTCTTAGGTTGGCAATTTTGTTTGTAAAACACTCAAATTTTTATGTAAAACTTACCTTGTAATATCTTCAACCTTTCTTCTTACGTTCCTGCAAGGGTAATGACTTCGTCTCCGAATTGTAACGTTATAAGCCATCTTTATTTTTTGCATAAACCAAAACATACACAAGCAACATAATTTGTTAGGTTAGAACGTATGGATGCGTCATTGCTTTATTTAGTTATAAAGCGTTAAAGCGGAATATTTATATGCTTTAATGCTTTACTAAAGCGCTGCAGCACTGCGAGTAAAGCAGACACCATTCAGAGCATCGCTTCGATAAAGCGCTACAGCGCTACCATTCCCTGAATGCGACCATTGATCTACTCCAAAATTTTTTATTTTTTTTAAGTGACGTTCAAACATTTACGTCTTAATCCATCGGTTCGATTCATTTTAACGTCGTCGACAGCACAGCTTTCCTTTGTTGTAACCCGTTTCGCTGGTTTTTCACAATCTTTCGATGGAACTATTCTTCAAAGAGATCTGAAGACATCTATGCGTTTTTAGATCTATGATAATATTAGATATGTATTTTTAAAAGCTTTGATAGCAATATTTTAAAGTTCGATTTCGTTTTGTCGACATTAAATGTCGGGCTGAAGCTCGATCAAATCGAAGGACGTTGGCGACGACGAATAATGAACATAAAATAGTCGAGCTAATTATTTCTTTAATAACATTTTCGATATTAAATCAAAACTTACGTAATTACGCGTCATAAAAGGGCTTTAAAAATTTCGATGCACATTATAGCCCGCGGAAAATTTTGGCGGTTTTATTATTTTCCCTCGTCGAGGGATAATAAGAACACGTAAACCATCAACCCGCCTAATGCCACGAGTTACGATCCCATTATACTTAATTCAAAAAAAGACCACTTAATGTCCTGCACTACAAAACGAAACGTTAGCGTATACCTCGTCGTAATTGCGAAAGTCGAAGCTTACGGTCCTTTCTATTTTTTCTATTTAAATTTAGAGATCCTTTTGTAGTAGGTAGACTATCCGCAATAACCGCATTTCCACAAAACGAAACGCGCTATCCGCGTTCGTCAGTTTTAATTAGCAGCGAGATGCTTTTGTGTGACGACGTAAAGGCGAGTTTTAATTTTTAGCCTTAATAAAACGACCGAATCGGCGTTTTCGCAAAACGTCCGTAAGCGACAAAATGGAAATTTTACAGGAGCGCACATTTTGTGTTGTAGCTTAACTGCAAGCAAATACCTCCTGGAAACCGCGTGCATACACAGGGTCTTTCAAGTTCGAGTTTCTTTTTCAGTATTGTTTTGTTCTGAGAACTGTCACAGTTCGATGTGTCTCTTTTGACAGATGTAAAGTAGACGGTTTACAATTTACTAAAATGAGTTCAATTTCGTGCATGCTCGTCCCAGCCGTTCAACTGAAAATATCGCTGCTGTAAGGGAAAGCATTGAAGAAGATCAAAATTTGTCAATTAAACGGCGTTCACGGCAATTGGGCCTATCTACAACCACCACATGGCGAATTTTGCATAAGGATTTGGCTCTTAAGCCTTACAAAGTTCAGTTGGTACAAGAATTGAAGCCAAATGACCATCGGCAACGTCGACAATTCATTAATTTCATCCAAGAACAACCGGATGGTTTTGCAGAAAAGACATCTGCAAATGTGCATGCGGGAGACATTTGGAAGATATTATTTATCATTCATAAATTATAGACTCTCTACTACATATATATCAATAAACAGATGATGAATTTCCATTCAAAATGTGTTTAATTTGAAATTGAAAAAGAAACTCGAACTTGAAAGACCCTGTATATATATATAGGTAATTCGGGGCACGTTGCGCGATGCACTCACTGGTTTAAGTGAAAAACGGAGTTGTACGAATGTTAGATACTGTCCTTGAACGATATACGATGACAGGGCATCGTAAGTCCTACGCGTTTGTTGTTTTGGGCGGTTAGACACGCAACTTTGTGTTTAGCTATCGGCGCGAAAGCCGAATTTGTCGTGTGCGTTCGATCGGCACACGTCAGCGCGAGCTAAATATCGAACACGGGCCCGTCAAATTGTCCGATTGCGAATAGAGCGAACTTTCGAAAGCGTCGCCAAGAGAGCATAACAGGTGCTTTTTATTCGAGGCCGCGCCGCGCAAAATTGATGAAGCCGAGAGCCGTTTGTATGCTTTTTTAAATTCACTTGAGCGCCAAAGCGTGAAAACCCATCAGATCAAATTTATCGCTTTGTGTGCACGTCTGGGCGTTCGCGAAAAAAAAATCCAGTAGCTTTCACGTATCATTTATTACGCACACAATTTATCTACTGAAACGTGTTTTATGTACATGTATAATATGTTTGAATTTGCTGCGTCTTGTAGTGTTAGGTAACGACGGAGTCACCCCTCTGAAGTTTTTTTTTTTTCTAGAAATAAACGCAAGTTGTTAACGATCGCGGGGCGTTGCGTCGCGCCGCGTCGTTTTTCATAACGCGTCGTATTGCTTTTTGGGGAATAGCGCTCGCCACTCATACGTCACACGGCGTATGGGATACGTACTCGTATAAGAATTGATAATTCCCCGACGATGTATATTAGTCTAAGAGCTAGTGAACATTTTCACATCCGAGTTTATACCTCTTGAAATTTTGTATGAAGCTAATTTTTTTAAGTCTGGCTAAGGAATGGACCACCCGGTTAAGCAACCCCGGTTTCGAACTACCCCACAATCGTTTAAAATTGCAATAAAGGGATGTGAAATTGTAAGGAGAATTGTAGTGGGATTTCTATCTCATGAAATTTTATAGAAAAGTAGACTTTTTTTAAGTCTGCTTGAGGAACGAACCACCTGATTAGGTAAATACGTCCGCGAACTACCCCTAATCGTTTAAAATTAAAATATATTCGAAATTTTCATTCGTATCTCTTGAAATTTTGTAGGAAGGTAGCTTTTGTAAGTCTGGCTAAGGAATGGACAGTCTGGTTAAGCAACTCCCGTCGCGAACTACCCCTTAGTCGTTTAAAGTTGCAAAAAAGAGGTGTGAAATTCTAATTTCTATTTCTTGAAATTTTGTAGAAAGGTAGATTTTTTTAAGTCTGGAAGAGAAATAAACCACCTGATAACTACGTACGTAGGTAACTACGTCCGCGAACTACCCCTAATCATTTAAAATTAAAATGCAGGGGATGGACAAAATAATGTGAACACCATGCTAAATATTACATATTTGTTTATGTTGGGCCCCTTGCCATGGTATGAACAATGCGGCGTGTATATGTGGCGCACTTTATGTAGTAACCGTTTTAGTTTATATTTCAGTATACTACTCGCTTTGTTCTACGATGGTGTTAACAATCAGACGGTGAAATGGGCGACCTGTCAAACTTCGAAAGAGAACAAATCGTGGGTACTCGGTTAGCAGGAGCATCTGTGACGAAAACGGCCGAACTGTTTAACGTTTCATGAGCGACAGTATCCACTGCGATGACAGCCTACACAAAACATGGCAAAACAACATCTGCGAAGAGAAGGAGTGGGCGCAAAATAACGTTAACAGACAGGGACCGCCGAATATTAAAAAGGATTGTGGTCAAGCAACATAAAATTACGGCAGCAAAGGTGACAGCAGAACTCAACAGTCACCTGAACAATCCTGTTTCAACAAAAAGCTTCACAAAAGTAACATTTATGGCAGGGCTGCAATTTCAAAACTTCTTATAACGGATGCCAATGCAAAGCTGCGCAAGAAGTGGTGCTACGATCATAAAATTTGGACGATTGATGATTGGAAGAATGTAGTATGGTCTGATGAATCATCATTTGCTTTGTTCCCTACAAACGGTCGGGTTTATGTATGGTGAACCACCAAAGAAGCCTACGATCCGGACTGCCTACTACCTGCAGTCAAGCACGGGGGCGGCTCTGTGATGATTTGGGCGGCTATATCATGGTATTCTGCTGGTCCAATTATTATCCTCAATGACCGTATTACTGCGAATGAATATCTAAATATCCTCAATGATGAAGTTCTTACTATGACCAATATATTGTTGCCAAACACTGCCATATTCCAAGATGATAATGCGCCCATACACACGGCCAAAAAAGTTCAGTCTTGGTTCGAGGAACATCAGAATATTATCAAGCACAGCACAATCGCCAGATCTCAACATCATTGAGCCGCTATGGGTAGTTTTGGAGCAGAAAATGAGGAGCAGATTTCCACCTCCATCATCATTGAGGCAATTGGCGGAGATGTTGGTGGAAGAATGGGACAACATTCCGTTGGATGCTATCCGTACACTCTACAAATCTATTCCGCGACGAATTACAGCTGTCCTAAAAGCAAACGGTGGCCCTTAATTAACAAATATTGTACATTAGTCAAGTGTTCACATTATTTTGTCCACCCCCTGCATATTCGAAATTTTCATTCGTACGTCTTGAAATTTATATCATCTCATACCTATTGAAGTATGAAAAAATAATTGCCAAACGGCCAGGCCGGTTTTAACCTATGCCCCTATTCTGTAAAAGTTAGTTAACATTATGTTAACGTTAAATTATGTACATAACATCTCTCTGTTAAGTGATGTGCAACATTATAGCATTAAAATCGTATTCTGTAATTGGCAATGTTGAAATGCTTTTAACATTTTTACTAAAAGTTGAAAAATGTATATTTTTGAACCAACGGGATTTATCACATGCGCAGTGAATTGTTTTCATTCCCGGTATTTTCGAATATTGTTTGGATTTGTAAGGTTATTAAGTTATGAGGTTATAAGGTTATGTCCATGTACCAAAAAATGAAGTGTAACTAATATCTAGGAATATCCAAAACCAAAGTTTTAAGCATATAGGCACCCATATGATATGTTATTTAATGTAATGATAATTACCTTCAAATATGCAGGAATATCACTTGAACGGGCAGTAGATAAGTAAGGTTTCAATCGATTAATTAACATTATTTCTAAGTCTTTTGTAAGGCGAAAGCTTTTTTTGAAACACAAATCTGATAACACTTCAAACGGGTTTTGCGTGTCTCGTAAACCTCTTCTGTAAAGTCGCATACTATTCCTATATAATATATATATATATATATATATATATATATATATATATATATATATATATAATAATCATTTATTTACATTTGTACCGGTAGGTGTTAAGGTGTTAACATGTCATTATTCATGTACAATTGAGGAGCGTTTTTTTCAAAAACGATCGTGTCCAAAAAATCCTTTTTGGAAAAACGCTCTTGAAGCGAAAAATCGTTAAAATACAAAAACCGGCTTTGATTTAAATGTTCATGTGACATGATCGTTTTTAAAAACACGTTCCTCAATTGCAGTTTATAAAGAAATGTAGTTGCTATAATATATAAACGAGTTACCTTTCTTCGTCCTCTTCTAGTAGTATATATGTCATTATAACAATATTATCATCCATCCCTTAAAGATCAACAAAAACTATTGACACAAGAAACGAAAATTACCTGCCAACATAACCTTACAAACCCAATGTAAAATTGTTACATTCACGTTTTACCTCGCTGTTATTTTACAGTTAATTTTACTAACATAATGTTATTAAAAGCGGACATTTTCCTTATAGAATTGCATTTTCGTTGCATACTTTAAAATTTTACATTTTTATGTAGTTAACATAGTTAAGCGTAACATTTGCTTACAGAATCACAGCACTAGTTACAGACAGTGTTAAAGTTGCATTTTGAAATAATGCGTTAATTGCATTCTACCTTTTGTCGTTTTTACAGTAGCTTGTTAATAATATTTAAAACAAGAAAGTGTCGTAAGCCAGACAAATCTGGCGGCGTCAGCGTCCAAAAAACAAAAAAAAAACGGAAGAAGGTATTTTTACATTAGTGCGACTGAGAGAGCATTACGTAGACGTGCGAGTGCCAGAGAGGCCTTAAATCGGAAGGCACACCGGCCCGTCACAGACATCGCCGTCCTTCCTGTAAAAATTTTTATTATATTTCAAATTGAAAATTTTTTCAAGAGGTACAAATGAAAATTTCAAATATATTTTAATTTTAATTGATTGGGGGTAGTTCGCGGACGTAGTTACCTAATCAAGTGGTTTATTTCTCTTCCAGACTTAAAAAAAACTACCTTTCTACAAAATTTCAAGAGATATCAATTAGAATTTCACACCCCTTTTTTGCAACTTTAAACGACTAAGGGGTAGTTCGCGACGGGAGTTGCTTAACCAGACTGTGCATTCCTTAGCCAGACTTACAAAAGCTACCTTCCCACAAAATTTCAAGAGGTACGAATGAAAATTTCGAATATATTTTAATTTTAAACGATTAGGGGTAGTTCGCGGACGTATTTACCTAATCAGGTGGTTCTTTCCTCAAGCAGACTTAAATAAAGACTACTTTTCTATGAAATTTCATGAGATAGAAATCCCACTACAATTCCCCTTTACAATTTCACATCCCCTTTTTTGCAATTTTAAACGATCTTGGGGTAGTTCGAAACCGGAGTTGTTTAACCGGATGGTACATTGCTTAGCCAGACTTAAAAAAATTAGCTTCATACAAAATTTCAAGAGGTATAAACTCGGATGTGAAAATGTTCCCCAGCTCTTAGACTATATGTACGATTGCGGCTTGTTTCGCCTTGTGTGTATTTTCTTAATTTAGAAGACGTCGAACCGAATCGCGTCTTTTCTAATCGAGTTTTTTGCGTCGTAATGCGGACGCTTTCTTTCGTTTTTTGGGGGAGTTTTCGCGTTTCGAAACAAAACTACGGCAAACTCGGAAATTGCGAGAAGTTTTGTTCGGCATTCAAATAACAACAATATTATCGGCGGTTTTGGGAAATAAGTAAAATAACGAGATTGGGAGGCTGTGTGGTATGGATTTTCTGTAAGGATATACGTCGAAAATGGCACAAATACGGGATTGAATAAAACGCCAATTTCAGTTCTGGGTTGTCGTGCGTGCGCCCTCCGGGCGCTGCGCTGGATTTGATCGATGCGCAATACCTTTCGATTTACCTTACGCGGTAATTTATGTAATAAATAAAGACATAGATAGGGGTATACATTTTCTTACGTTTTTGCGTCCAAAACAGCAACGCCTGTGGCCGACACCCTGTATAGATTTAATTTTAGGTAACTTTATCATTGTTATATTTTAATGGGGGAAGACCGTAACCTGTTTAACCGATCGATTTTCATAATTTTCCGGCAGCCACGCTTCCTACGCGGTAGGTACCGAACGGGAAACTATTCCGAGTAAGTTTAGCTCGCTTTTCGAACATTTATTTCTTAACAATTTACAGCGCCGCGCCGGAATAAGTTAGTTATCTTACCGTTTCGTAATTTTGAAGTTGGCGTTCGCGATACGTCTACTGTGGGTGTAATTTATTACAGCAAACTTGGAACTTAAATAAGTTGACGGGTTTCGGAAACTTTTATCTTATTTACATAGAATGCAATAAAACTCGGCTCAAGTTCAAACGCTTTCCGTGCCGTATTGACAAATATTCCGGGACAGAAGCGGTACCCGCGCGTTAGCGGTATAGAAGTAACCGAATTGCTTACGTACGTATTTGAAAAGCTGCGGGTTATTGTATTTCGAATTGTATCGGGAAGTTTATAAAATATATTGAAGTTTCATCTAAGGGTTGATACGAAAGGATAAGCGCGCGTCGCGTCGTCCTCTTTCCAAATATTTCCATTTGTCGACAGGTTATACGAAATGCCGTCGTGATCGACGAAATCGGCTTTAACAGATAAGCGTTCAATTTAATCAAAAGCCCTAATGATATTCCAAACTTCGATCGGCAACTTTTTAGTGGCGTATTATATAGGACTCGCCACACAAAGTTTTACGAAACTTCATAAATCTCGGGATTTCTCGTCTGCCCGACTTTGCTCCATTTTAAATGCATATATTTTCCTTTTTTTTTTCGACGAAGGTAATGCGGGAAATGACGTCGTTATAAATTTAAAGAGTTCAAATGAAAGCGCTCGAAATAAAATGATGTGGAAAATAACGTATTAAACGCGCTCCGCTCCCGCCCCATTTGAGTTGAACGTATAACGCGTTCAGTTTATTTCCGAAGGTGAACTCAAACGATGTCGAATTGTTTCACGGCCGGGTCGGCCAAAAATCGAAATGCTTTGGTATCTAAAATATCTTTGGTATCTGCCGAAGGGCAATTGCGGTACGGTGGGCGCCATGGAAAATGGGACAAACTGACTTTAAGGGTCGGTTTTTCAATCGGCAGTTAACTCTGACCATCAGTCAATTGCTACATACGAACCTTCTATTTTAACGCAATTTCAAATTTCGCGGCATCAAAACCCCACGCTCTTATTAGTTACGTTAGGGTGTTTTCAATAGTTACAGCGGTATACCAAACCAACTTATCGCCGTGGAAAATACAAACGTTTTTATCCGATATTGTATTGTCAGCTATTGTACTTTTCAAAGTGAGATTAAAAATTACGTTATTACCGGTCGTTAATTTATTTGATAACAAAAATAATTATCGTAAGTAATAACAAGGAATAGCTGCGCGTAGATAATCCAAGGTTGTGGTCAACTGGAGTTCATAAAATTAATAAAACACATTTATTTATATTAAATGTTCAAATAGAGATAATATTAAATACTACTCGAGTAGACAATTTTAAACTAAACTTAACACGATGAAAATAAGTACAAGATAAACATTAAATTCATATTGTAATAATCATTCATTTATAATAGTAACGGCCAAAAAATCATAGTCGTTAAACTAAAAGTTATCGATAGAGACCGATTATTTCAAATAATGCACTTGAAAATAAAGTTAAGAATACATTTAGCATTTCACTGAAGCCAATTTGGTATTATTGAATTAAATCCTTGACCAATATTCATCTGCGATCGATACGAGTGACTTTGATGTAACCGGAAACCACCATCGAAATGGCGTACCACGAGATGACTATCACGAAGAACTCGTAATAAGTGGAATGGCCGGGCGGCTAGGTAATCCCAGAGAGATTTTTCTTCAATTCTAGAGACGCTGGATGAAGATTTTACTTATACATAAAAACAATGACGACAATAAAGATGATTCGCTGGTTACAATTAACCGATATATTAGGATGTTACACCAAACAACAACATAATCAGCTTAACCGGTACGTTAGGAGTTATTATTTGAAATTAAATTAATTCTTTGTTGAAAACTGTTGGTTTTAATAAGACCATTTTGAAACGTAATTATGTTTAATACTTATCCAATTTTTACGATTTGTAATTAAAAAAAAAAACCGAAAGAAAATAAGGTTAAAAGTGATTTCTTTAACTAGAATTAGAAATTTTTCACCTTGATACACCTTTGTTCGATTTGCGAACGCGCTCGTATGTAGAGAACTTACTGTATTAGAAACGATTGTTTCTATGGTGATTAACTCATAGTCAGCGTTGAACCGGTTAACTGGCGATTGTAAAACCGACTTTAAAACCCAAAATATAGCTTATCCAAACCTACACTTCGTCCAAACCTATATGCAACACGTCATCAATGAAAAGTTGGTTACTAGATGATGACGTTTCACACAGTGCTGTCACCTCGTACCTCGTATTTTTACAGTTCTAATAAATTGTAGTCTTTCTTTATGCCATCTAATATGTGCGCAAGTAAATCGTCTATAGAATATGTCACTTTTCAAACTTCAAACCGAATTACAAATAAACAATCTAGTAACGTTTTGTCGATGACGTGAACATCATATAGGTTTGGATAAGCTATAGATATTATCGATGAAGTGACATTCGACAATTTTTAATCGACCATTAGTTAAACGTCAAAATAAAATTTTTAGGTTAGATTGTTATACTGTCGTCAACAAGTAACTCCGTTTCACGCCACTAAATATTCGTTAAAATTTAATTCAATTCGTCTCAGTTTCTTACGGCGGCCACTGTACCTAAAACTTAAGCGGCCACACACGTACACACGTCCATCACCTCCCACAATTCAAATCGGTCGTTCAGTTTAAGTCGAGGTTGTTCCAAATCGTACAAAATTTGCATCTCGTGTATTTCGTAAGGAAAAACTGCACCCGAATTTCGTTTCAAAAACCATTTAGCCTCCACACGTCGAAATTAAAAATAAAACATACAATTCGCCAAAATCAAGTTCGTGTTGCAGCTCGGCCCGATGTGGAACGCGGGGCGCGCGATCGATGCAGAGCAAACGTCTCGCTTTTCCGTCAGCTCGACAACGACCTCCAATTAAAATAGGATACACCACTAAAATATTCATTCGACGAATAATATTAACGTCGGAAACGGTTTTGCATTCGGTCGGCGGGCGTGAGGGGGGGGGGGGTGCTGTCGGAAGGAGACAAATAATTTTAGGGCAAAAGGTAACCATCGATTTTCCATTGAAGGTTTTAACACGTCATGTAATCGTTTTACGACACGGCGTGTTACGGAGAGATAACTTTTTTGGTAACGTCGAAAATTTTACGAAACGAGTTCCCCGTTTCGGGTTGCTTGCGCGACGTTGTGTCTTAATTGTTTTCGACCGGGATTCAGACGATTTCGGTATCTGTCGCCTAATTAATAATTGCTTGATATTTTGACGTGGCGTCGTCGTCGACGCCCGTCGCATTAATTAATCAAGTCGTTGAAATTTTCAAGAACTTTAAACGCACGGCCATATTCTCGAACGAAATGGAATTATTACGGAATGGAATTAGAATATATCGATTTTCATTTTTTTTTGCCAAATTTTACTTTTGCGTTTACTTAAAGTCGGTCGCGGACGCAACTGAAAATTTGACAAGTATGCATGTACACTTTTTTTGTGCAAGTGTACGTCATGCGAACAAGCATAATAACACCACACATAATTAACACTCGTGCAATATTCTCGCACAAACGCTCGCGGAAACTTGCCCAAAAAAAAAGTGTATGCGTATACTTGTCAAGCTCGCAGTTACGTCTGTGACCGTCTTTAGACGTTTCTGGATTCAACAAACGTCAAGGGACAATGTAGTTTCGCAACCATTTAAATTCAGTTGCCTCGTAACTAGATATTTCTTCTTCTGACCGTTTTCACGAGCATCAATTTTTAATGATAAATTGTCCACGATAATTACAATTGACCGGAAAAGTATCTTTTCAAGTTGTGAGAGATATAATGATCCAAAATTCGGCAAATTTCCACGTTCGAGTAGATTTTCGAACGATCCGAAGGCAACGCCGACGTCGTGACGCTTACAAATTCCACAAAAAAGAACACCCCACGAACGTTTTCCCATTTTCAAACCTAGCCGTATTGGAAGGGTTTAAAAAAAACTGGGAAATTCGGATTCGGCGAGAAAGCGTTTTTCGATCACTCCCGGAAGTATTCGTGGAAAAAGTGTCGAGCGTATTCAAAGGAATCTTGAACTTTTTGGGTTCGACCCGGCGACCCTTCGATCGGAAATGACCAACGACGGAAGTGACATTTCACCGAAAGAAATATTAACGGTTTTTCCTCACGTTTGCAAATAACACTATCAAGTTGAACGTGCGACGTATTTGGTTTGAAACCGAACGGCGCAAGTGTTTCGTATTTTAACGGTAGGTACAGTAGAATTCCGTTAATGAGACGTCTTCGATGACGTAGATTCCAGAATGTCGGCAAATGTCTCTACTGCACTTGTCCTTGCAACACTACGTGCAGTACGTTGTCGAACCGATCAGCTGGTGAAACTTGACCGGCGTTATTCTGACGTTTTGTTTTACGATCGTTTATTGTTACTTTTAACAAGGCGTACAGTTTAATTAAATAGTTTTGCTCCTGTGTTAATCAATCGGACCTTTCTTGCGTTCCGACTATGTCGTCAGTCTCATGATGTGACGGTGATGTAGTGATCGAACTAATTTGACGCGACACGATCTTTAGTTTCTTGCAAATCTAAATCGCCACGTCTAAGTCACAACCAGGACGTTTTAGAGGGCATCGCCCGCGTGCCCTGCCGTCTACTGTTCGAGAAACGCCTCCTACCCCGCGCTCGCGCGTTTTTTACAAGCCGACGATAATTCGATGACCGGGAAAACGCCAATTTTCGCCGATAAAAGTCTTTTTACGACGATACGAATTTAATCGCGCCAAATTTGATATTGTAATTACATTATGGTCTCCGCTCGACTTTTCGCCCCTCGCTCTGCTCGCCTCCTTACATTATTATACGAAGTTAATGAAATTTCTTTTTTAGGTAGGTAGGTAACATTCGACGACGCCGGTTCGCGCGCGGAAACTTTCCCCATTTTCGCACAGGCACGCACACTGTTTTATGACGGACAAGCTCTTTTTATGGGTATATATAGAGTATAAAAGTTGATTGTCGCTTTATTCTCCCGCGTTATTCCGCCTAATGTAAAATGTCAGACGTAACTGCCGTTCTCGTCGTTTTTTTTTCGAAAATGCATCTGTTCGTTCCCGTCGCGTTTATTAAAAGTTTCGTTGTGCCACCGACGGCGGCGCGGCGCAACGACGCTTTCATCTGACTGTGAATTATGACTTAATCTGTAAAACAGTAATTTGTTATGAAAACGAGACGTTTGTTTGAAATAATCTTAACTCGAAACAAAACGTCGCGTCGCATTTTTCTTTTTCCGCTTCATTTTAACTGTTTTTAAAGTTCGACCTTAATTGTCTCGTAATGATTGATGTTTTTTTTTTTTGTCTGAAATCGCTCGCCGCTCCCCGACCGTCTACTGAAACTCGATGAAACGAAAATGAGAAAATTGTTCGGTCATCGGAGATAACGGAGATAATCGATTTCCTTTTTGTAGTCGACCTTTAACCTGAGCCCTCAGTCGGCTTTAATTTAAAGTTTGATAGCGCGTGCCCTCGAGTTTGATTTTTGCCCCGAAATTCACGGACGCGGCTCGCCTTCGAAGTGGCTTAAAAAGAAAAACTAACTTAAAAGACTTCCTTTCTCCGCTTTTTGTTACAATTGCGAGACGGCATTTTTTGCCTCGATCCTTTTTAAATGGGCGCCCGTTCCACCTGGACGCCGAGCTTTTAATATTCCACCCGAAGAAAGTTTTCCGGGCTTGTTTTGTCTGCATAATTTTTAAATATTACAAAGACGGCCGCCTCTCGTATAACTTCATGATATTTCTGTGTGACGCGCCGCGCCCGTGCGATTCGCGACGACGGAATTTTCATATTTTCTGATTTAATAAGAAGTTACTGTGTTTTTTTGTTCTTGGATGACGGGCGAGTTTTTCGGGTGTAAGAAAACGTACTCGCGTCGCGACGACTTTCGAACGAAAAATGGCGAAGTATTAAAATTCACTTTTTACATGAGAATTCTTTAAATTGTAGAAATTTCGTCGTCGGCGTCATTCTGATGTTTCTGTTTATTTATTTTTTTTTAACTTCAAATCGCGGAGGATAAAAGGAAATTAAAAGGATAGAGGGTCGTTGAAACAAGATACAATTATACGAAACGGCATTAAATTACATAATTAATCAAAAAGAAAAGCAAGAAAACTTGCGAATCGATAGTGTATCAAAAATTTAAGGAGCTTTATCGCTTTTACATATCAGAGATGTCTCAACTAGTTACTTACTACTTCAAGACAATTAAATGGCACTTTTTTCAGTGAATCTTCAGACTCTTTGTCGTTGGGCATTAAAAATCAAATCCGAGCTAATTAAGTATAGTTCTGAGACTTATATTATTTCTATAATCGATTATTTGATTAAATAAGTGCCTTAATTTAACGCCTATAATGTTTTTTAACAACGCCGTAACGAGTTACGCCAAGACGCAGATACGTCGCAATTGACGCCCCGCGTTCAGGCGCCAATTGTAACGTAGGTAAGACAAGACGTAAATGCGTCGCGTAACAAAACAAGAACAGAGATTAAACAATAAACTCGCTTCGTAATTGTCCTCGCTAAAGGGCGCGCCAAGGATGTTGGCCGTGCAAACAGTACGATTACATACTTCTGTGCTCGCGAGTGCTTCCCTTGGATCTATCTAGTGGCGCGCGTGGGAGCTTTACTTGCTATTTAATTAGAGTGCGTGTTACAATCTAAGATATCGTACTTTTACATCCATTTACCTAACCTATTCGCCACGCCCTCGTTACGGCGTTGGTTTTTAAAATTATAAACTTATTAGTTTGACTTAAAATAATTAACCGCGCCTTAGTGTCCCTGCGCTTTTGTGTCTCGCGCCTAAGTGTTCCGATCCTGGACGTCGCGTCGGTAGTTGAAATGGCGCCTTGTTTTGACAAGTGACGAACTCTCTTCTTGTTGTAGGTAACTGTCAGAACTGTGATTTTGAAAGTTGCCGCTCCGAATTCGATAACTGTTGATTCCTCGTCCATTTCGCTCCCGGATGGGCTCTGGAACGCGAGGTGTAGTAGATGTTTTCTCGACGAACGTTTCGTTGGACTGTGCGAACTTATTACTTCAAACCTCAAGTGTAATGGTCAGAAGCTGTTTTTCAATTCATTGACCACCGCTGGTCAACATCCGAGCTCATCAAACTGTCGCCAACTAATTGCAAAACACATGCTTTCTGACATGTGGTCTTCGCATTAGTCACATTCGAAAATATTATGTAACCATTGTTAGTTCAGTGGCGCACCCAAAAATTGACTTTTTGGCGGCGAGGGGGTTTAGAGAAGAGTTTGGGACAGAGATTTTATAAAAAAGAAACGTTTATTTTTATTTATTTAAACGTCAAGTTTCTGAAGTGGGTTATGACCCCCAACCCGCCCTCGGTGATGGTAGTACTGCGCCAATATTTTCTAAAACCCAAAAAGTCCAAGTTGTTAACCAAGCACTTTCGTGTCATCATTATTAAGATAAACGGAAATAGGTCGCAGTATCGATTTTCACCAAGACGTAACCAAATATACTCCGTCGCAATACAGGCGCTTTTTTACAATTCTTCTGAGCGTCCATTGTTTCTAAGAACAATTTTCAAAAATTCGTTTTTTCCTTGTCGAACGTGACGTGTCACGTATTTGTTCTAATACTACTTACCCGGTGTGCAGACAATTGTTCGAATGGAAAATTTCTCGAATTATGTAGATATAGTAGTGAACGTTTTTTGGCACTTGGAAAACGTAAATTACACTCGGTAAAAGGAAGGGGTCAGTGTTTCGCTATTGTCGTCTAGTAAACTAGTCGGTAAACTTGGAATAATGCAGATGAGGTATACAAAAGAAATAGCCCAAAAAAAAGCTTAGTTATTGATTTAACGTGGGAAAATTCCTTAAAACGCAACGATTTGCCAATTTTTTATTCTTTATCTCTCCCAAGTGGAGCGTAATATACGTTCCCGAATTGTAAATAAAACGTTCACTACTATAATTCGAGAAATTGTTTTTAACGTGAGCAATTTGAAAATAGAAATTAGTTTTGTAGAATTAGAAATAGTCGGGCTTGTTTCTAAATTTACGCAAGCAAAACCGATACCGTTCGTTTCTTTTTTCGATCTATTACCAAGACACGTAATTACTATTTTTTTTAAATATTGCCGCGTCAGATGCCGTTGATTAAGATTGATGAGCTTTATATTGTAACATCGGCCTTTTTCTATAATTAGATTCTCTTATTCCACGCGATGTTTTGCTACCGCGCCATCTACCGACAAGTGTACGCGAAAGGAAGCCGTTTCAAGGTCGTTTCGTGTGTATTTTTTTTTCGCTCCACTTTATTATCGAACAGCGGCCGCACTTACGAAGGCAAATTTATTCCGGCGTTTCGTGTTTCGTTAATTAAAATGGACGACGAAATCTAAATGTGTCACATATTATTTCGGCATCACGCATACGTATCTACTTTTATAAGCCGCCCTTACGCGATTTTCCATTGACGCGGAATTTTTATGACGGCCAACTTTCGAAATCGTAAACGCTAATGGAAGGTAGCGTTTTATCATCACCGCGTTTATTAACGGCCCGATAGACTTCGTACTTTAATAACTAATCTAATTTGCAAATACGGCGTCCCTTTATTCGGATCCCTGTCGGTCCGTTAACGCCGTCGGGCGGGGTAGGTATGCAAATCGACAACCTCTAGCTTGTATAGGGCAACTGATTTTATAGAGTGGAGCCGTTCTTCCAAGATCTAATTTGTTATTTTGTTGCAGCAAAGGAAAACATGAACGGTCGTCCGCAGCCGCTCTTACAAGAACCGCACTACGGGTCCCGACCGCAGCCGTACAGTAAGTAAATTTTATGGAAATTCGTATAAAGATAGCGTGTAACGAACGAACGGAGCCGCCCTTAATTAGATTAATTTTTGCGTCGCCGCCGAAACTTGCAGAAGTTGCGCAATTAACGTGTAATTAGGACGAACGAAAAGTTTCCGGACGGCGAGGGGGGAGGGGGGTGATATTTTATGCCGGGACGCTTGTCGATGGTCTTTTCGTTGTTGCAAAGTTTTGAAGTTTTCGCCGCGTCTTGGTTGTTTTTTTTTTGTTTTCGTTTCCTGCAACAAAATAACAAATTAATCGCGCCCGTTGCCTGAACAACTTAATGCGATCGTTATTTTTTTCGTTATCGTGTCAGTTTTGTCAGAACCTGGAGGTTCTTCTGTGGAGCCGATCCGTGCAAAAACGATCGATAAGCCCGCCACTATTTTGCCGACGTGGCGATGAAACGTGAAGCTTTTGACCAAAAAAAAATCGCGTAGGCACGAAAGATTAAGGACCACCTCTTGGTAAATTTACTATGGAAACAATTGTTCGAACGAACGTTTTCACGGTCAGATACCTTTATCGAGAGATGACACGGTCGGCTCTAAGTTACGTGATCGTAATCAAAATATGGATTGAAGATCTGATGGAAAAATGAAAAGAATCTTCTTTTTGTTGGCCCATCAATTTTGGGCAGTTTTTTCGCGTCGTTTCTGAATGCTGGAGGTTCTTCTGTGGAGCTGATTGGTGCAAAAATGATCGAAGTAGCTTTCGATCGACAAGCCCACCGCTATTTTGCCGACATGGTGATGAAACGTGAAGTTTTTGACCAAAAAAATCGCGTAGATACGAAAGATTAAGATCTCGATCGATTTACGATGGAAGCAATTGTTCGAACGAACGTTTTCGTGATAAATACTTGTCAGATAAATTTACTAAGAGATGAAGAGATCGTTTCTAAGTTGCGGGGCCATAAACTGTTGGAAAAATGGAAAAAATCTTCTCTTTGTTGGTCCATCAGGTTTTTCAGAACCCGTCCATTAGCCTATTGCTTCGATGCCAAAATGATCTTTAGATCAATAAACTCGACACTATTTTACTGACATGGCGATAAAACATGAAGTTTGACAAAAAAATTGTGCGGGTACTTATATCTACGAAAGATAAATTCTTTGGTCGAGTTGCGTGACCGTAACGAAAATCTGGTTCGGAGACCTGATGGATCGGGGCACACTTTTCAGCTTTCTCGTCTTCTTTTTTACACGTCTTGTCCGCGTTAATCGACAACCAACATAAATTTCTCACGTGTCCATGCGTAACTTTTCGCTCTCTAGGTCAAGAAGTTATTATATCACGACCTGCCGAGCACCATTAAAAAAATAAAATAAAAGGCCGAGGCACAGTTGGCGACGATCCTGAAACGTTATTATGTTTTACATGTGCCACGCTTGAAAAGCGAGCGCAATAAAAGCAAACGCGCGATGTCTGTCGTAATGCGTTAATGGGCACGAGTACAAATAAACACACGAAATTGCCGTTTGCGACATTTAGTTTTCTATTAGCTCCTCGAATTGGTACATGGGACGATCGCGTGCAATGTACAGTCTGGTGCAGAATTAATGTCACTGATCGCGAACATTTAGCCTCGCGCCGACTAGGCGAGCGCGTTACGCGCGACAGTGTTGTCGTTACAGAGAGTGATTTTGTGCAGAGCGATAGAGCAAAAAACATCGACGCTCGTATGTGGCCCCAGCCTTACGCGATTTGTTCGTTGCACCGTGTATTAACTGTACATGTATTATATAGATATTTGCTAGCGAGTTCGTTAAATAAAACGCGTCGGCGTTTTTGCTTCGCTCGTCGTCCCCTTTAATAATCCCAATAAAAATTTTACGCGGTCGCTTAATTTTTTAAAACTTTTCGTCGTAAGCGTCGCTCTTTCCGGTGTAGAACGTTCGTCCAATTTTCGCATTAAATGTATTATTCCGGGATTCGTGTACGTGTGAAAAAATTCAAAGTCGACGTATTCTACGCTTGAACGTCTTAATTTCGTCGTTTTGTCCCATTCGCCGTCGTATTGTTTATTAAGACGTTTCGCGAAATAAACGTCTTCTTCGTAAAGCTTAAAGTGTAATGTGGTTAACGTTAAAAATTGCGTAAATTAGTCGAGTTCCTGTTTATTTTCTTTATTGGTCGAGGCAAAATGCATTAAAGCGATTAGTATTTGAGCTATTTATACGGCGAAAAGAGGACAAAAACATTCCGTTTGACAGTCGACGTGGTGTCGGCACACGATAAACAATTATTTGAAACGGAAACATATCGAGAATAAACCGATGACATTACTATAGTTCGCAGTCGGTTTAAAATTTTTATCGAAAACGCTAAAGTAAATTATCTTCTAATCGCGAATTTTTAAGATCGCACGCTCCAAAAACGTTTTTCCGATTTTCTCGCGAACGGCGCATTTTATCGAAAATCGTATAGAGAGACGTTCGATAGGGAATTTTACGGCGACTCCAAAACACATTTGACATTAACGATCCGACAACTAATGACGGAGATAAACGCGAAATACTTAATTTCAATTTTTACGAGCAACAAATTCCCCAAAATCCCAGTAACTTGAATTTTGCGCGCGACGCTCACGCGACGGGCCTTTTTTAACGATACAAAATTTCCTCGTTTTTCTCAATTAATTAGCGGCAAGATGGGTTATACGTCAACTTTGCGGGCTGTCTTTAAGCGCATTTCTGCGCAAATGTTTTCCAGCTATTTTGCTTCGTAATCGACGCTTTAAGATTTACGTGTAATTAAACGAACAATTATGTTACCGAGCACTAGAATCGGTCCGTGTTAATTTAATTTGATAGTGAGCGCGTCGCACGTACTTAATTCGTACCCGAAACTCGAATGTAAAAATCCGAGTAACTTATTCAGTCGTGACGCGTACGTACATTTATAATTTATACGTGTAGTTGACCGTGGTACATTCCCGATGGTCGATAATTATTAAAATCGAAGCACAGCGATCTATCTACATAGAAAAACCATTCGCTATTTATTCGTGGATATTTAGCTCGAAGAAATATTATTATAAATGTTGTTTATAAAAATGTCTTTCGTTGCCTGCTTATATAATTCTATTATAAGGACGAATTTGAAAGAGACGAGCGCTTTTTTAATAAATCTCGTCGGGGGAAGCCGACGGCGCAAAGTTTATATACAAACCGGTTCGAGTTGGCCTTTATGTTAAATTTCAATTGTACGAACCTTAATGTAATTTCTAATGGGCTTTTTAGTAGTGGTTACGGCATCGGGGGGACTCAATATTACATTTGCTTTAAAATAAAACAGAGACCACTTTTGGAATTTATAAATTAAAATCGAAAGGGTTTATTTGTGCTTGCTTAAGTGCTTAATCATAGCCTTCTTTTGCCCGGTCGGATGTTGAGGTTAATTATAGATAATTAATTTTTTTATTAACAAAAATAGTTATTGTTGACTGATAGCTCAGCAAGAGAAGATGGAAAATGGCCAACTGCAGTTCGTAGAATTAATAAAAACACACATGCACATAAATATATATTTATTTATATTAAATTAAACATAAGAGGAAAATACGTACAAGATAAACAGTAAATTCATATTGTAAACATGATTCATTTATATAATGGCAACGACCAGGAAATCACGGGCGTAAAACTAAACGTTAGCAATTGAATCTGATAATTTAACACGACGCACTTTTCTTTTAGCACGATTAAAATGTATCGTTAATATTAAATGAACATTTCATTCAATCCAAGGCAGTATTCTCGAAACAAATCGCGAATTATACGTAATCGCAATTGAGTAATAAATTACGTTAAGATTTAATCACTGAATGTTTCATAAAATTAAATTGAAATGAGAACGATAACGTATCACAAAATTACGTGGTTTATTGTGGGTAAACTAAAAATAAGAAAGATCTGACCTTGACCATGTCTCATCGCCTGATCGATAAGTGTAGCGGTTAGCGTTGGATAAATAAAGGTGATTCGATGATTAGAAATAACCGAAATATTAGGATGTTTCTCCAAATACCAAGATAATCGAGATAAAACTAGAAACAGTACCAACAGCACGGAGCACGCCAAAAATGGACGACGTTCTTACTTAAAGTAACTTGAGTTCTTAACCCCATTTTCATTTCTGAAAACGGTGCCATCTAACAGAAAATGGCGAACTGCGTCCTTCTGTTCAGTCCGTGATTTCTTTGTGAGGCGCTTGAAACACATTTTTAGTTTGTGCTCAAGTTGTCAACCCGGGTTTACGGTACCTACTTCCAGTTTAAGAGCTTTTATTTCCTCCTCATCGTGATTTTTATCATCTTGATTTTCTCTTTATTTCCTTTATTTGGCGTTCTAAATGTCTTTTTAGTTTTTCTTGAATACATCATCCTCCTCGTGCGAGGACCTCTTACTATTTCCCTAGTTGGTCGAATATCCATCGCTTTTATTATCCATTAAAAATCGTTTTCTAGGACCCTCTTGTTCGTAAATTCGCCTATTTAAACCTTGAACCTGGGCAATAACAATCGACTAGAGTATTTATAATGACACCGGATAAAGTAAAAGACACCAGTTTTAATTCACCACTTCATTACTATTATAGATCTTTTTCGAAACCCCTCGTATATGTATTGTGATCCTCTTATACAGGCTAAGTTACTTAAAATATATCACACACTTTTCTCGAAAACGGTTAGAGTAAGGTAAAAATTGATTATTATAAAAATTGTATAGCATTATGGAGGCTATCTGGTGATGACCTTAAGCGACCTTGAAACCCATTGATTTTAGAGTTATAGGCCTAAGTTAGCTTTTTTTTTAAATTAGATTGGATATTTCCGTGACGCCAATTGATAGTCCGTAAAAAATAAAACGTTTTCATTTACAGGTATTTTTTTAAATAATCAATCGTCTCGAAGAAACAAGCCAAAATAAGAATTTTCTAATTTATTGAAGCTCAAAACTATTTATTGAAGCTATTGAACTTCGAAACAAATAATTATTTCGAAAAATTGCTTCGATTAAAACTTTTTAGTTTTTTACGATCTAATCAATTGTGTTAAAATATCCAAAACCGTCGCCTACCTGGTGTGCGGAAAATTCTATGACTAATTACTCAACTTGATATAAAAACAGTATGGATGATTCGATTGGGATGAAACTTTCTAGATTTACTTATGAGTAAATGGGCCATAACCTCAAAAAAGGAAGTAGTCCGCCAAAAAGCTGGGATATCACAAATAGCCCATCTAATTAAAAGAAAAAGGTAACTTAGGCCTACTACTTCAAAACGAATGTGTTTCAAAGTCACTCACGGTCACTACCAGACGAACTCCTTCATACTCCGCAACTTTTATAATAAGTAATTGTCATCTATCTCTAACCGTTTTCGAGGAAAACGCGTTGCATTTTTTAAATGACAGCCCGTATATAAACAAGCATTAGTTTTAATTCGAAAGAAAGGAAAAGAGAAGATTCGTCACGTTAGTCGTAAAACGTTCTTTAACGAATTGATATGATAACACTCTGATTGTTACGCTATTACAAAAATGATACGTGGCCGTGCTTAGGTCAACTGATTCGGGTATATTTATTTACGCACTAATTTTATTTTTATAAAACGATAACGTGAACGTGACTTACAAGGAAGGTTAGGCTAGTGGAAATCTCAGAAAATTTTTGTACGTAAAATTGTAGTACTAGTCAACCTTAATCAAGAGCCGTATTCCGTTTGTGTTCTTACGCGGTTTAAGAAGGTGAAACCCATCCTTGAAAATTTGAACTTTTTTCGATTTTGTTTATTATCTGTGAAACAACAAGAGCTATCGCCAACAAACTATATATTTTTGTAAATGGCCGTTCAAGGCCTACATTACGATACAAAAATTAGGGGTGAAACTTTTAAGGGACTTTTAACTTAGCTTAATAATGCTGCCGCTGCGACTGCCACTGTAACAGATTATAAGAAAAAATTTAGAAGCTTCTAAATTTTTCTTTATATTTCCTACCTTTTTCTCGTCATTGTTTACCCTGTATGGTCAATTTCCAACGTAAATTCTTCCGTTGACTGTAAACTTGTATTATTACATACCTATACCTACGTAAGGTAAGGTTTCGTTCGCGAAATTGAACCGTCGAATATTTGAAGGGAGCCCTAACCGAGTCCTTATCCAAGAGCCTAATCAAGCTCGATTTTCAGAGAATTTGTGTTAAAGCTTAAGAGTCCATGTATTTACACTTTATAAAAACATGGAGAGTTAGTCGACAAAGAAAGATCGTCGTATTAATTCTTTTTGTTTGTAATCCTTTTAGAGAACACAACACATAACACTCGCGTACTCGTACGCAAAAAGGTCTTATAAACCGAACGAACACTCCTCGCACACACGAACAATACGACGCCATAATTTAAAATTCGAACTACTGAAACAAACACTACCGCTCTGTACCACTAACGCGAAAGATCTGAAGCGGTTTTGCCAGAATTCTATGTATAAATGCGTTCGAGTTTATTCGTGGATACTAGGAAATCCCGCTTTTATTTTAAAAATATTCAGTTTTTTGTTTGCACTCTGATAAGTTATCATGTGAAAATAGGTGGCGCACATATTTTATTAGTTGCTTTGTATTTTATCGGCCACAAAAATGCGATTAAACTTTTATCTGGTTTATGGTTTGTAATAGGGAAATTTTCAATGTTTAAAGGCACACGAATAGTTTTTAAATTAAAAATAGAGTAAATTTATAATTCTGCGGTATAAAGGCAGTAGATACTGATTATTCAAACAATTTTACTGCGTAAAAAATGCATAATTTTAGAATAAATTTCCCAAAAAGTACATATTTTAAAAATTTTCGGTCATTATCTGCATATTTCTTTTGATCAAACTTCACTACGACCCCTGTAGTAGCGCAAGCTCCTATCACACAAAAACCTACGTCACAACACTACTAAAATTTTCTTAGTGTGTTTAAGAGTTAATATGGTGGGAAATATCCAACTGGTGGCAGATAATTGAATTTTTGTTTTAATCATTTTTGATAAACTTGATACTTGATAAAATTTATTATAGACTTTAGAGAAATATCAATTATTTAGAATTATTGTGGTCTGTCTCGCAAATCTGGCAGCCCTCCCTAAAACTACAACGCGTTGTTTTTTTTCAAATCATAGCTTTAATTGTCCTTTACGTGAATATATATGTCTGCCGATGTAAAAATGTACCCAAGTATAACAAAATTAGGGGAGAAAATTGAAGGGATGACACTCCTTCGGATTTTCATCCCTAATTTTTGTATCATAATGTAGGTCTTGAACAGCCATTTACAAAACATATAGTTTGTTGGCGATAGCTCTTTTTGTTTCACAGATAATAAGCAAAATCGGAAAAAGTTCAAATTTTCAAGGGTGGATTTCACCCTCTTAAACCGCGTAAAAGCACGAACTAAATACGGCCCTTGATTAGGGTTGACTAGTACTACAATCCTGCAAAGTTTCAAATTTTTCTGAGATTTCCAACTTCCTTGTTAGTTAATCACTTCGTGCAGCCCACGTATTCGACGGCAACCGAACACTTTCGCGTGTTCGATTATAGTTAATCGTCACTGGATGCGAGTCGTCGTTGATGCGTGGAATTTTTCAAACGATATAAACACTTTGTTTTTTCTTAATTCGCGTTAAATACTTTATGTAAGTATTAGATACTTGCCTAAATTAATAAATAAATAGAATAAATTTGCATTCACTTTGTTTCATAATAATTGTTGATCGTTTACTCGGTTATATCCAAACTAAAGACCTGTCAGGCGAAAAAAAGAGTCGAAATTGTCGATTTTCCATTAAAAAAATTTTTAAGGCGACATGGGAAGATAACTGTTATCGTCTTTTGCTGCAGAGTATTTTGGCAACACGGCAAAGTCGCGAAGTCGTTAATTAATCACGAAAGCGAAATATTCAGCCCAACAAAATCGGGCGCTCTCTAACATTTCGGATACGTTAAACTTTTTCTCAAAAAAAAATATATATATACATTTAAATTTCGGTCGAAATAATTAATTATAAAATACTTGTGACACGGCGCTGTAAATGTGGAGGAGAGCCGTTCTGAATTTAAAATGATTAATTATAACGTAGGTACCTATAACTAAGAAATAAAGCGTCAATTATTTTTATTTATTATGCAGACACAAGGAACGAAACGTTCCATTATTTTTTTTTAAATATAATTTCGAGGAGGTGCTTTCGGCCCTTAAGCCCGACATCTTAGTTTTTTCGTCGACTTTTACAGACCAAGTTTACAGGAACTTAACCGCTCTTGAAATTTTCGAGCATCATTAAGGGGATCCAATCTTTACGTGCTCTTATTATCTTCGCAAGGTTGACGTTGCGTCACACGCTCGTCCAGGAACTAATCGCGGGATTCCCTTCTCTTTTGCCCACTTTTGCGAAAAACAAGTTCGTCTAATTGCAGGGAAAATCGTCGTTCATTCGTCGGCTCGACGTCGAGAGTTTCATTACACCAATTGTTTTGGTCAGGAGCTCGAGGCAAACGGCTTTTTCTGTGCGCGCCAGTAATATCGCGGCGTTTAGTTGGAAATTTAGCCTTAATATTTAAATAGTCGCGGACTCCGAAGAAGCGCAGAAGTCGAGTGTTGAGAGGAAAATTGATTAAACTCCCCCCCCCCCCTCGACATTAAATATTGACTCGATCGTTCGCTTTGCACCGAACCGGATGGGCTTAGGTTCTTTTTTTTTCCGGCAAGGTTATCGATATAATTTCTTCGAAGCTTCGCAAAGTTGATAAATATTAGAAATATTCTTTAGGGAAAGTTTAGAAAAACCTTTGGAAATTTTCGTATTGTTATGGCAAGGGCGATGTTGCTTTTATCCTTTTCCAACAATGAAAGAGGTCGTCGATGTTAATTGTACTATATGTACAATAAGTTTTGTCGTCCATAGATTCGTGAAGGATAGGCAACTTATTAAACACTCGTGCTTTGAACTTGAATAGGCGTTCACGTTGACGTGAATTTAACGCTTTCGAAGGAGATTTGATTGCATTTTCAAAAATTTCGATTTTTTTCCCATTTTAATTCCAGAACATGGAGGCGATTTGAAAGCGACCGATCGTTACGAAAATTTGATTGAATGACCAAAATCGTCGTAGAACTTTCAAAACTCGTCGAAAATTTTCGGATAACCTCCCACGTCTTACTTAAGCACGAATTACTGCGGCAGTCCTGCAGGTAACCAGATGACACTCGGGTTCAAATCGGGGCGCCTCAATTATTAGGGTCTAGATATTTATCTTCGCGTTATCATCTATCCATCTAAAATTTATGCACAAAAGATGTATACTTCAATGAATGGGGTTAATCTATCGTGGCAAGGTTTACACATATGCCCATTCAAAATATTCGTTTCTTTAAATTTCCCCCAAAATAAAGGCCAATCTTTAATATCTCCTCCAAGTTTCCTTAATTTTATTGTTGGTAATTTTAGGCGCGAAGTTTAGTCGTCGACCGCGGCGGCGAATCGCTCGCGACACGGCCGTGGCCGGTTTTTGGTCCATTTCGATTGTTTCAGAACGCATCGTAAGATCAGTTTCGCTCAGTTGATCGATTCCTGAACGGCGGTTGTCGCGCGCGTTTTTTCATAACGATGCCGCCTTAAGGCCACCTTCGAAAACGCCAGTACAAATTCGTAGTGAGCAATTAATGGAAGCTTTCGTTAGGCATTGGACTCAATCGAACTCGATCGTTCAATAGGTTTGTGTAACTGCTAGTAATTGAACTTCTGTTCGTTAGAGTGTATTATTCAAAATAAAAATAACTCCTCACAAATAAACACAGTTTCGTAGAAACCTTATGACGTTCTTTACGATAAACATTGAGTGTTGTATCGTATTACATACTACATCCAACATACGAGTCAATTTGTCAGAATTCAAGAAGTTTATTTGCGTTATTTACATTTTTTTACATTGATAAGGTCGATGTTATTTCGTTCTATTCGGCTAAACTTTTATAAAAATATTTATTTTACATCAAACGGAAACCTCCAAGAAACGAAAAATTTTGTTGGTTCCGCCAGAATAATCTCGACTGTGTTTTAGCAGAAGGACGTAATCCACATTTGTGGAAAAAGTTGGAATATTGTTACCAGAGACAACTTACGTGGTATACCGCGGCTTGTAGCAGAGACGTGATTTCATCGATGGAGCTTCTTGTAGCCTCGATGTTCCCGATGCAATTCACTGATTGAATTCGATTCCATTTTTCACTGATTTATCCGGCTCGAAGGACCATGTTGCGGGTTTGGTACCCTGTTTTATTTTGCAGCGAGATGAACGTCGCTGTTTACTCGACGAAGGTGTTCGTTCGTCATTCAGTTTTTACTTTCACCCAAAGGGTTGGGAGAGTGCGCCTTCCACTACCCATTTGCGGACGCATGTCCGAACAACAGCAAAACAGAATAAACTAAATGGCAGAATAATAATGAACGCTACTACCGTCGCCAACACTTTTTATGATTTTTGAAGAAAGAGGTGGCAAGGTTTTTGTGGAAAAAATATCTGAAATCAGCCTGGACAGGAATTGTTGAAGTTAATTGATTCTCAGAAAAATAGTTTCCTGCCAGACCGGCTAAAATATTAGTATCTAACGAAACTTACATTTTCATTATTTTCCCATAATAAAAAGAACCGCCTTACATACAATCTATCGAGTTTGGCTCATAAAAATATAGCGGGAAAACTTAATTTCTGTAAAAAAATTCGGTAGTACACTACGTAGTGTACATTTTACCGAAAATGATTACGAACAATCTTACATATTGAAAAAAAAGTAATGACAAATTATAAAGAATAAACTAATATTAAAACAAGACACCGTTCCATCTTTGAAAATTGTCCAATTATGTACGTTAAGAGATGAAAATTCAACAATAAATATAATAAAATATAATTAAGGTGATAGGTGATCAGCGTGAATTAAGTAAAGATTTGTTTAGAAATCACTATCAGCTATAACGATGAAAACAGTGTTTTTTGTTTTTCGGATATGGAAAACGACTTTTTAACCCTTTATTTTTGCTCAAAGGTACCCAATATATATGTATTAATAACAAAAAAATGCACAAGCGATACTCGTATTACAACGGTAATGCACGCTGGTGCTGATAAGGATTTAACATAGATAGGTAGTTGTGACGTCACGCATTCGACTTCGAATGCTAAACGATAGAAAAAAAAAACAAATTTGAACTGTTATGATGCTCTTATACCTACCACAGTAGATTACTGTAGGACAAATAGGTAAAAATTATGCTAACTTACTCTAACGCTCCCTTTTACACAAAAGCCGAATTAAGAATATAATTTCTCGCAAATAACCGCGACATTTCAGAATAATTTTCGTTTACATAGAGATTTAAAAACTATACCTTCAAACCGTTACTTTTTGTTAGTTTTAACATCACAAAACTTGGCACAAGAAGTTGACAAAGTTTTACGGCAATATGTTTAGAAATAATATGTTTATTATGAAAAAATATGTAAATTCTAAATCTGAAAATTTTTATATCGTTATAAAATTTTGTCCTGTGTTAGTAGTACTTGTTCTGAATAATATTTGTTAATGACAAATGTTTATAAAAATAATACTTTTTTTGTTATTATGTTAATACTAATTATAATTAATAGGCAACACAGTATACACTTCAAACGCAACCTTAAACCGCCTATTTCGTCGCAGCCGATTGGTCTGTTGCACCATTTTTAATCGTTTGAACGTCCTTTCTTGTTGTTTTTGAATATCTTTTGTCGAAACTTATTTATTTATCGCTCGGCAGATGTTTGGCTTGATTTTGACGCTCGGCCATAATGCGTATATTTTAAAAGACTTACCGCGACTCTACGGCTTTTGAACCGATGTTATAATTTTTACGAAGCCGATGCGCGACGTTTCAAGTTTAATTGCCGAAAATTAATATTTTTCGGTTTTTGCGGTGGCGCTTTTGTTTTTGTACTTGTTGCGCGTCAAACGCTTCCGTCAATTTAATGCTTCGTGCGCTCGTTTAAATTTACATTCGGCAAATTGATTGCCGCGGATAAATTCCGTCGTCTTTGAGCGGCAAAGCTTTTATCTGTCGATAAAAAAAAGAAGCATCGCGATATCGATGCAAAACGTCCACTTTTAGACGACCCTCGTTACCGTCTACGACAACTCTACTACCTAGACTTGATTGGAAAATCGAAGAAAACTCCGCTCCGTGTTTTTTTTTTGTATGTTTACGAAGCGACTTTATTGCTCGTGGATTTGAAGTCGATCCGAATTCGAATTTAACATAAATACGGACATAAATTATGTTACAATTCGCGGCTTAAACGTGCCACCGATACCGCCAGTAGTGCCTGCGGTTAGAGTAAACTTAGGTAAACTTGTTTGAAGCGAAATCCCCGTCTCTCTCTCTCTAAATACTATTGCCGTAAACTATTTGTCGTTTCGCAGTGTAAACATTACAAGTGGCAGATGTAAGTCTCATAACTTTAATGTAGTTATGTACGATTTATTGCGCGGGATTAAGTTTTGAACGGGGAAAATGTATTTCAGTAAGTACGTCAGGAATTAGTTAGATGCTTACGTTAGCGTCGCGAACTAGACGCGAAAATTAATATGCAATAAACGATGGCGTATATTGTTGTTTTTATTTTCACGTTTGTATACTTACGAGTTGGCGCGCTTCCAATGTTGTAATTTATCGAAATGGAGTAATCATCGTGTTAAGGCCGCGCTAAAGAGCTACGGAATTTCTGTGCCGGCCCGTCGAGTATTCGCACAGGTACTTATTGATGTATATAAACAGTAGAATGCGGAAGCGATTCCGCGAAAAAGATGGACATAATATCATCGCCAAGTTCGAAACATGTATTTAACATTGTTTTAAATGGTACTCTCGGTAATCCATAATTTTTGATAATCCGACACCAATCCGGTCCCATATCTGTCGGATTATCGAGAGTTTCCTGTAAACGTTTTAGTTTCTAAAATATCTGGGCAAATTCTAAAGGGTGCCAAATGGGTCCAAAATAAGCATTTCTTTGTTTGGTCAAAGCCGCGTTTTGGTGCTAGTAGAGGGCACTGTTTCGCGCGATAATTATCGCCTACCTTATACGCGACATTTCCGAACCCACGTTCTTTAACAAAAAAAAATGCTTATTCTGACTGAGCCCCTCTGCCGCTCATTACAATTTGGCCAGATATTTCAGAAACGCCCTGTACATGTATCTGTCGAACCAGATACCATTTGTGTTGTTGTTTCGCCTAAAGCTTTGTAATTTTTCAACGTAAATTCTTACGTTAAAATTTTTTAACTTCTATTTAAGCGTTAAATGCGATTGTTATTAGTTAGAATTTTTCAATCGCACCGTATTTAATTTATAATCGTTTTGAATTAGCAGCGCTATATTATTTAACAAACGAAAATAATGATTACTACCTATTGATATATTTTTATGCGCATGAAGAAGAATCGACAAATATATAATATTTTTTTAATAATACTACCTACTGTCCTTATATTAATTCTTATCGTTAATGAGCCGACGAGATGCCTATAAGCATGTAGATAACAGAACGTGACGTGTAGGCAGGTAGGCGCATTTTTTCGTAACTCGCCTATTAGTATTCGAACAGCGATTAGAAACTTTCTAAAATAAAAACGGACTGTTTTGGTCTAGATGCGATAACTTAATTTTACCTGCTTTATTTTGTGGTTAAATGGTTTCAATGTTGTCGAGTTATTAGTAAACAACGTGTTTAAATTCGGCGTCGTTCGCGTTACGTCGATTAGTGTCTATCGAAATGCTTATGTTTCGATGTGTGCGCGCGCGTTCTGGGCGTTTTTTTTTGGTATATAAAGGGTTACGGATTGAATTTACACGACGAAAAGGTGGAATTTTTAAATTTCCCAACTAATTTTCCATTTATTTTACAACGTCGTAACGAGCGCGTGGCGAAAGTGGCGCCATGGGCGGGACCAAGTTTGCATATTTTATATTGTAGATATTTTTTAATTTTTGTCATTTTTGGGTTGTGTGCAAGGGCGCTTTGTACCCTCGTTACGGCGTTGTTTTTGTATAAAGTGGTTTCAGTCCAGTCTGCTCGATTTTTTGTGGGCGACGTTTGTTTTTTCTTGCGCTCTAACCAACTTATTGTGTTCGATTTTACACTATTAACCCCCAACCGTACTTTACATAAACAATAATTATAAAAGAAGCCGCAGTCGCTCCGTAAAACGGCCCTTTGCTATTTCGCTATTTACATTATTTCCTAGTTATTTAACTTCTTTTGTAATTCGAGCCTGTATCCTTCGAGAAAATCGCCTATTTTTGTTGTACCTATACGAAAATCGAGGAAAAATTCAAATTTTTGCGGTCACGAAATATTTAAATCTAAACTCGTATAATACGTCAAAGCGTAATTAAAGTACACTCTAAACCCCTTAAAACGATCGATTACGTATGCAGGGAACTGCAAATATTTTCCAAGCATTTTCAGCTTGTAGTCTATATACGCTTATATTGAATTTTTGTCAAGTGTCAAATTTTATATATGAGAAATTCTTCGGCTCGCCTTTTGATGACGGACGCACGCCCTTTAAAGCTTTCTTGTTTCATAAGTTTTGAGGTTCTAAATAACACGACATGATAGTTACTGGAAGGCGTCTTTTTTCTAATAGTATCGTTATGCGTTAATGTTTTGGTATTTGGCAGCCGGTCTCGTCTTTTTCCTGTTTACCAACCTTCAAGAATACGTACGTAATTTACGGACACATTTTCGACCGCCTGTTTGCTAACAAAAAGCTATGATTTAAAATAGGTGTTCGTCAGGTTGCGTTGCCAAAAGCTGAATCAGTAAATTGGCATGTTTAAAAACCGACGCCTTCGCGTCGCCACTCGGAAAAGTTTCAATCGCGAAAATTTCCTTTTGCGAGCCGTTTGTCTTGAGCAAAGCTCGTTAATGGACAGCTTGTTTATTCTTCTATCGTCTAAACAGCGACTCGCGTTAATTTTAATGTAATCCCTATACTCTTCGACATTGTTTGGTGACTAATCACGAGTCGAAAGTACTCCCCAAGGTGTGCGAAACGAAAAAATACGTTTGGTATGCGGCAGCACTTTACAAGTGGCCGAGGAATATCGTGCAACGTTGCACGTTAACACGTCGACTGCGGCTGTTACAAGATGGGCCGCAGTCGGCGCGACGCGTTAAATCCGTTTGTGACAGAGGCGAATTACGTGGCGCCAGGCGGGCGCTCGCTTCAAAAATGTCAAAAATTCGATCTCGAACTAATTCCCGAACGTCCGTCTGGTACAACAAAAATGAGGACGCAGACGCCCGCATATTCGTATTATTACGTTATCGAAATTCGAACGATCCGTCTTTTTTTTTTCGGGCCTTTGTGCAGACCGTTCGCGGAATTACATTTTTTCCTCACACGTCTCGCCACCCTCTCCCGACGTAATTATTTTTCTTTGATGCCGTTCACGATCGGAATAATTTTCGGTTTGTGGATTTTAACGTTTTCGGATGGAACGGGACGGGTCCGGCGCGGCGGCGGATTTTTAATTTAAATCGTTTGGACGATGAAATTCGCTCGAAGCTTCGATCGATCGTTGCGCTAATGAAGAAACTTGTCCCGAAATGCCGCAAATTCCGGTTGGAGAGGCGAAAAAATTACGAACGTTTTTCAGTTCGGATATATTCCGGAGTTTCTTGAACTGTAAAGGTTAACAGACCGCGTACGTAAACATAAAAGGAGCGCACCGAAAGAGTGGCAAAAAAACGCGAAGTATTGAATAATGTAGCATATTTTTCGGCTCTGTTTGCTTTGAAAGGGACGGGCGTTTTTAAAGACTTGAAAAGAAGTTATTCGAGCGGCACCTGTTAATAGCTAATAAACGAAAAATTGTATTTCGACGACGACGACGACGACACATGCCGTTTTCCACGATTATTATTGATAATAAAGTTTACTGCGAATACATATATTGACGACCGGCTGCGGATGACGATTACGACTGGTGTTAATGCGCAACGTTGCGATTCTAAGGGTAAAAACATAGTGGAATTCACGCCTTGACCCCAAGCAGTGTACTCGATCCTCTACTGTGAAAAGCCTCGTCGAAAAAGCAATCACGATGAATTTCTTGCTCGAGTCGAGGTGTGAGTCTGACTCGTACCTTGACTCAAGTCGAGCAGAAACTCGAGCCTCGACTGTGAAAAGTCTGGTCGAAAACACAAACACACTCGATTCCTTGTTTGAGTTGAGGTATGAGTCTGACCCGTGCATTGACTCGAGCATGAGCATACCGCGACTATGAAAATAGTCTAAGGGCTGGTGAACATTTTCACATCCGAGTTTATACCTCTTGATATTTTGTAGGAAGGTAGCTTTTTAATCTGGCTAAGGAATAGACCACCCGGTTAAGCAACTCCGGATTCGAACTACCCCACAATCGTTTAAAATTGCAAAATAAAAGGGGTGCGACATTGTCGTTTATACCTTTGGAAATTTTGGAGGAAGGTAGTTTTTTTAAGTCTGGCTAAGGGATGGGCAGTCCAGCTAAGCAACTCCGGTTGCGAACTACTCATTAGCCGTTTAAAATTGCAAAAAAGGGGTGTGACATTGTCATTTATACCTCTTGAAATTTTGTAGGAAGGTAGTTATTTTAAGTCTGACTAAGAAATTGACAGTCTGGCTAAGCAACTCCCGTCGCGAACTACCCCTTAGTCGTTTAAAGTTGCAAAAAAGGGGTGTGAAATTCTAATTTCTATCTCTTGAAATTTTGTAGAAAGGTAGGTTTTTTTAAGTCTGGGAAAGAAATAAACCACCTGATTAGGTAACTAAGTCGGCGAACTACTCCTAATCATTTAAAATTAAAATATATTTGAAATTTTCATTCGTACCTCTTGAACTTTATATCATCTCTGTTTCATACCTATTGAAATATGAAAAAATAATTGCCAGACGGCCAGGCCGGTTTTAACCTAGTTACAGACAGTGTTAAAGTTACATTTTGAAATAATGCATTAATTGCATTCTATCTTTAATCGCTTTTACAGCAGCTTGTTAATAATATTTAAAAGAAAAAAGTGTCGTAAGCCAGAGAAATCTGGCGGCCTTACCGTCCAAAAAGAAAAACGGAAAAAAGTATTCTTACATTAGTGCGGCGGAGAGAGCATTACGTAGACGCGCAAGTGCGAGAGAGAAATGCATATCGGCCCGTCATAGACATCGCTATGCTTCCTGTAAAAAATTTTATAATAGGTGTAAAATAGAGATGATTTAAATTTCAAGAGGTATAAATGAAAATTTCAAATATATTTTAATTTTAAATGATTAGGGGTAGTTCGCGGACGTAGTTACCTAATCAGGTGGTTTATTTCTCTTCCAGACTTAAAAAAAAACCTACCTTTCTACAAAACTTCAAGAGATTGAAATTTCACACCCCTTTTTTGCAATTTTAAACGACTAAGTGGTGGTTTGCAACCGGAGTTGCTTAGCCAAACTGTCCATTATAAAAACCAGACTTATAAAAGCTACCTTCCTACAAAATTTCAAGAGGTACGAATGAAAATTTCAAATATATTTTAATTTTAAACGATTAGGAGTAGTTCGCGTACCTAATTAGTTACCTTAATTAGTACCGATTAGTTACCTAATCAGGTGATTCGTTCCTCAAGCAGACTTAAAAAAAACTACCTTTCTACAAAATTTCATGAGATAGAAATACCACTACAAATCCCCTTACAATTTCACATCCCTTTTTTAACAATTTTAAACGACTAAGGGGTAGTTCGCAACCGGAGTAGCTTAGACAGACTGTGAATTTCTTAGCCAGACTTAAAAAAACTACCTTCCTACAAAATTTCAAGAGGTATAAATGACAATGTCGCACCCCTTTTTTGCAATTTTAAACGATTATGGGTAGTTCGAAACCGGAGTTGCTTAACCAGGTGGCCCATTCCTTAGCCAGACTTAAAAAAACTACTTTCCTACAAAATTTCAAGAGGTATAAACTCGGATGTGAAAATGTTCACCAGCTCTTAGTCTAAAAGTCTCGTCGAAAAATCAAACACGCGTGATTCGTTGCTCGAGTCTTTGCCACCATGTTTTTATCCTAATAAATATTTGGCATCGGACGGGATAATTCGTTCAACATGACTGATTACGAGTTTTCTATCGGTTTTTTTGTACCTAGTTAAATACGAAGAACTCATCGTCAGATAATAGCAATAATTATTTCAAGAGCCCTCGAACCGTTCTCTTACGGGAATTAGAAAAACTTCCGACGAGGCTGGACGAAGACCAGCCGAAATACATCCCGTAGGTGATACCGAAAGCCAACGGCTCGTGGGTTTTTATTGCTTGTCAAATTTACACTCATCTCATCGTTGCGCAACAAACAATCGACTAAATCGGAACTCTTGTTGTATTAGGTAGTACAGATAATTTAATTAGCGTTTACCCCAATTGTCACCTCTTTTTTTTAGACCGTTCAAACGAACCGTAACAAAAAATAAAAGCTCGCAACGAAACGACGGCGCCGCCGTCCGTAAATAATCGGAACGCCACCAGCTCAGCCCTTATCAGAAGTTACCGTTATTAATATCCCTCCCAGGTCAGTTTTGGGGGGCGGATGCCGCCCCCGTAGTTGCCGTTTGCATTATTCGGTTTTGAAATTTGTCGGATCGTCGAGCGCGCCGGGTCACGCGCCCGAAGTTATTTTCCGGCCGGTCGAGTTTTATTCGCGCGGACAATAATTTCTGTATCGCCATTAATTTCTGATATTTTAACTTTTCGATTCCTTTCTTTTTTGGTCGTTTTTTGCCTGGCGCCTGGACGTTATGCAACCCAAACGACGTTTAGCGGATCGTTCGTTTATTTTTTTTTCAATGCGAAACAAAACGATTCGCGTTCTAATATTTAAAGTTCAACGTTCCGTAGGAATAAATCATCTCAATTATTAGATATGTTTTTTCAGTTAGTTGTTTGGCACGTGACTGAAATTGCTTCATAAACAACTTCTAATCAGTGCACGACGATTAACAGATGTATTCTCTCAAAATACAAGGTTTAATGAATACGAATTAAATTATAACCGGTGCCAGATGTCTGTAACAATCAAACAAACGAACAGACAGCGACAATAATTATACGAAAGTCGCAATTAAGCGTAATATTAATAAGCGCGTGTGGTGTCGTCTTCGAGATTTTCTCGAGCGGGCGCGATTTTCCGCAAACTCGCCCCGCTTTTTTTAAATAAATAAATATAAATCCGAAAGTTTCACTATTGACAGGCTCGACGTCGAGTCGAGTTGTTTACTGACAGCTGCCGCTGATTTATAGCGAGGCATCACTCATCGACTTCGAGATCTTTAATTGAGTTTCCTGGCAACGGATGCTCCGGTAATTGCGCAAACAGGCAAATTTCACGCTTCGAATAGCGAGGCATAATTGAATCTTAAACAAAATACACTATTTAAATGCGATTGACGTCTGTAGAGAACGGGAGGAAATTAGATTTTCCATTTGTCGGTACAGGAAGAGGTGCGAAATCGCTCGACGCCCTTGTAAAATTAATCGGAAACGATAACTACGTTGTTTGTTTAAAAAGTAAAAACGGCGCTTCGTATCTTTATCCGAATTAACAAACGTACTAACTAACTGTCTCGACGTCATCTTCAGCTCCGCACGTTCGGCGCCAAATTGTAATCGTCAGTATTCTAACGGAAATTTTCAAGTTTACGAGATGTTTAATTTTAATTGCTTTTAAAAAAAGGGCGCGGGTTCGCTTTGAAATATGAGATTCGGTAATTTACGAGGTTTGATGGGCGGTTTCTTTGCGAGCTCTCGGAACTGTTCTAAGATATACGGCGTATGAAAGATTAATAAATTCGAGGAGTTATTTATTGGGGTCTCGTCTTTCCGTATATCATTCTTTACGTTAGTATTCTGGGATTGTAAATCCGGGAGGCGCGATGCAAAACAAGCAGGTGCGTCGTCATAAATTTAGCAACAATGAGTTTGACGGACGCGCGCGCGATGACGTATCGTGAACTGCGACACGTCATGAATACGGATCGTCGAATTAGCGTTATTCGTTAAAAGGGATTGATGTGCGCTTAAATAAAAATTTTACGAGGCGCGTTCGCAAAATCGTTCGTTAAGAAACGATCCCCCGCGGGAATATTAAAATTATGGATGAGATTGACGGAACGGGAAAACCGCCCTAGGCTCTTGGGCATTCGTAATACAATTTATATCGAACCTACGTCGAATCGAATAAACAGTCGAGCATATTTCATATCTTGTTTTAAGTAATTTTATTAAGCTTACAATAAGACGTACCTTTATATTTTCAAGAGAGCATCAATCGAGATCGAAAGACTTTTTGGACGCCCGTTACTAAAAATCGAACCTAGGACGATGTAAACGAACATCGAAAGGAATACATCTTTGCATTCGGAGTACCTTGTAAAGCCGTCGCCCGCGAAACTCGTGTAACAACGCTCGTTTCGATTTGCATAGTTATTAAATGTAACTAACTAACTTTTAATTAAATTATTCGCGACAGCTCCGTGTGCAAGCATATTAAAATACGTTCGACGCGACGCTGCGCGACGTAATAGAAACTAATCAAGAATTGACGTGAAAAATTTCGTCAACGTTATTTTCTCAACTCGATATCTGTTTTTGATTCGATTAGATTCGAATTAGGACCCCGGTTTCGGCTCTCGTTCGGTTTTGCTTTCGAGAATGGAACGGAAATACGCTTTTGAGAAGTTCCACTTTGCGTTCGAGCTTATCGAATTAATTTTGGACGTCGTCGTGCCGTTCGTCAGCGAAAACCATGTACGTCGCCGCATAATGCACGGCGCGAGCCACGATTGTTGCGGGACAAAAGCGACGTTCGAAAAAAAATTTATGCGACGCCCGCCGTGTCCGATTTGTTGTTAAGAGCCGAACCTCTAGATAATCAAAAATGAAAACTCTGTCGGAACGTTCGACGCAAAAAAGAAATCATTTCGCGTCAAAAACCCCAACCTGCCCGTAACATCAATATCCGCCTGTGACGCGCACTGTGCGACACTAATTCCCGAAAAGCGAGTCGGCACGATGACTCGCATCCGGCGATAATTCAATAATTCCGGAATGTTCAATGTAATTTTACAAACGAATTCACTTTTTTTTTCATGTTCGATTGTTGTCGTCCACAAATTTACCTACATAACATTATGTAAATAGCTTGTGACGAATTTAAAAGAGTTATGGCCTATACAGTTAGAATATAAATAATCACACTTGCTAGTGCAAACGAATAAATACGTAGTATAAGTAAATTAATTGACGTTTTTAATAAACCGTTACATGTCTAACTTTTCGAATGAGTTGGGGAACATTTAAGATCGTATAAGCACTTAACTCTCGTAAGTTCGTAATTAACGTAATAGCTTTGGTTCCGACGCTCAAACTTTACCAATATTATTATAACGTAATAGATCGGCTATCGATTTTAATTGTAACAGTTGTACAATTCGTGCCATATAAAAATGGACCTGTCGATCGTTTTCGTTTTGGAAATTCGTTTTGAAATCGAACGACGCATATTATTAGTATTTAGACGATTATTGACGGGTTTTTTCTATATGCCACAAATCGCTTTTAAACAATTTTCAGGGGGGGGGGGACCGAAAATTTCACTTAAACTACCCGAATTGTGTTTCCAATTTTGAAAATGTCCAGTGTCTGATCAACAAAAAAATCTGGAAAATTCAAATTAGAAATCCAAAAATATGGACGTTTTTCAGTTTCAGATCACGAACTTTGAAATCGGCCGTTTGCACGTCCACAAATTCGTATACTTACAGGGTATCCCATCTTGATTGCCTAATACCATACTTCGATGAGTTATTCTTGGACCGAAAACAAGCGAAAATACCGAAACATTCTGTTAAACGAATTGCCGTCGTTGCTTGAAGTTTTAAGCCTCGATAAGCGACGGTACATAAGGTTTCAACATGACGGTTGGTCAGCATGTTACCCCGGCAGCGATGCGAGAGGTATTAAATCGCGACTACAATGGTAGTGGTGGAAATGCTTGCGCACAAATCGAAGCAAACACATGCAATAATTTGTGACTTTAAGTGGGAGATTCAAGTAGGATATACAGGGTGTTTGGCACATCGATGTCGATGCCGAAACGAACGATAAAGGAGGTCATTTGGAACGTATCTTACCATATATACTATTATACTAAGTGTTATGGATTTCAAGATATCCACATTGATTGTCATTATTCTTAATAACGGTTTTTTTTAGAGTTGCAAATATAATTTTTTTCCCTGCATCTTAAATGTATACTTCTCGAACACAATACAGTATGGAAGTTATCTAAATACGATTTAAAAAACAATATTATACAAATTAGTTCCAGAATTTGTTGCTATAACTAACAAGTTCTGACTTTAAAGGGTGTTTCAGAATAAAATTGCAAGTATTAAAAGCATCAACTCCAGAAAACCCCGTTATTAAGAAAAATGATCATCAATGCGGCGGATATTTCGAAATCCGTAACATCCGACATGGTCAGATATGTTTCAGTATTGACATCGATGTACCAAACACCCTGTATAGTGCCCACATCGGTAGGTAGCGATGTCACATGTGAAATATATAATAAAAGTGATATCTTTACAGGGTGTACTTACAAAGAATAGTGTTACGACAATTGTTATATTTTATTTGGACGCCCTGTGGATAACGAAATTAAATCAAACTATACTTGTTCGAGTTGTATTTTTTTCCACGCCATGGATTTTTTTTTACCTGTGTCCGTTTCGGCGAAAAAAAAAAGTTCCTTTTGATTTTTGAACTTTGTCATAACTTAGAAACCATGCGGTCTGAGGTAATGAAATTATAGGTAATTTGGCGATGGGCAGTGCTTCCAGTAATTTACTTTTATTTACTTTTTAGTCTAGATATTTACTTTTTTTTTATTTATTCACGAATCTGAGAAAAGAGTAGACTGTGTACAGGAGGTCCTTCTCTCGGTGATCTGGTTCCTGGTGAAGTTGTAATGGGTGTTTGATTTTTTAGTGATACGCGGGCATTATCAGATGTATGAATGTGTTTAACTGTTGTTGTATCTTGTTATAATCACTTAGTATTTCATATTTTAAATTATAAAAACGTGTAGTTTGTCATTTCTTTGTTGTTATATTTGAAAAACTACTTTTGAAGTAATTCCGGAACTGTTTTATGCGTATCAGGAAGTGTCATTTTATCGAAATTATGCAAAAATGATTATCTATTTATTTCTCACTTTGTTATACTAGAAAAGCGAGTTTTTTAGTCGTTCCAGACTTGTTCTGAACGTTGCGTCGTAAAACGTTCGAGTCAAAATTTTCCCGAAAAAGAATACGTGAATTATATACTAAGGGATTTTTTCGAGATTTTGCAAAAATTTTAAGTCGATTTAAAAACGTGTAGTTTGTCATTTTTTTGTTGGGCATGTTCAGTGCTTCCAGTGATTTACTTTTTTTCGCTTTTATTTGCTTTTATTTAATTTAAGTTTGAGAAATATTTACTTTTTTTAATGGGGTGTATCGCTGGAAGCCCTGGATGGGTCACGAGGCGTCGTGTGTATGTGTGTGTGTGAAAATCAGCCCGATTCGTTGGAGGCGTACACCCCTTCGTCTTAGAATACCAGTCGCTGTGGATTTTTCGTGTTTTTCTTTAGGTGGCGTTTAGGTTTTAGACGGAAACGTCAATCAACTGCGCGTAATGGTGTTGAAAATAAATTTCCCTTTCCACGCGTATTGTTTCGATTTGTCAACTTGGCCATTGGCGTCAAATGCTTGAAGGTAACGCGTAGGCGAGCTGTTCAACCGAGCTCGCGAGCTAAAGTAGGAGTTGCCTTGCACCGATAACGCAGAGGATGCGAAATGTGTTTTGCGCACTCGATAATTTTCAACCGCTCGCGCGCGTTGCGCTCGTACGAAGAAATTCGTCAAATACAATTAAAGCAAATTATCGTTTAACCGTTGAATCGGAGGCTGCACGTGACAAAAAAAATAATTCCCGCTGCTGCGGTCTCGTACCACCGACACGGCACGTAACTGTATAAAACGTCGCCGCCTATCGTAAAATTCGACGCCGCCGCGCGGTTTTAATCAAAATCGAAATTTAACTGAAAGTTACACAAACGAAATTAAATTGCCCAAGTTCGCAACAGGCAATTTATCAACTTGTCAACCAGGTACAAAAGTTGTATTTCCATCGGAATATTAACAATTTGTATTCCGTCAGGTGATATTATAAAAGTTTACTTATATATAATTTCGCCGTTCCGCGCCTAATTGGTTTTTTTTCTCTTATCCTATCGTGCGCCGCTGCGTGAAGTTCGAAATCGTTGCCGGCAGACAACTAAATGGAGCAAAACTCTTATCGTTCGAGGGAGAATTGTTACGCCAATGAACTCCGTCGGCTATTAAAAAAAAAAAAACTACACTCTAAATTGTTCTTTTCAGATGCCTATTCGCACGAACCGCAACGTTACGACGAAATGTGCGCCGGATCTGGATACGGGGAATCGTTCGGCCCCGATAATTATAGAAAAGGTGCCCCGCCGATTGCGGAGTATCGAGAACAACGAAATACTTCATTTCAGCAGCCCGGGTCCGTTTTGATGGTCTACGGGCTCGATCCTCTACGCACCAATGCAGATAAACTATTCAATCTTATGTGTCTCTACGGAAATGTAGCTCGGGTACGTGACCGCCTCATTTTCTTTTCCATTTAGTTAAGTGTAAAGCAAGTCGGGCGAAAAAGGTAAACGCCCTTAAAACTAACACGATGCCTACGCCATCTACATTTTAATAATTCTGAACTTTTGTCACCACGTCACGTCCTTAACCATTCCTCGCACGATTTCGGACCGGGATTTTAAGGAAATTAGTCGGGAGCGGAGGGGAGGGGGTCGATCGAAAAATAACTCGACTTCTTTTTTTTGCAGATAAAATTCCTGAAATCGAAAGAAGGCACGGCGATGGTACAACTAGGCGACAGCGTGGCCGTCGAACGGTGCGTACAAAACTTGAACAACGTAATCGTGGGACTAACCGGCGCGAAACCGATAACTCACAAGGACGACGACTCTAACAAAAATTCCATGATGTTCGAACACAAATTGCAGCTCGCGTTCAGCAAACAACCCTTCCTCAGCGAAGTGACGAATCCCTACCCGCTGCCCGACAAATCGCCCTCGTATAAAGAATACATCAACAACAAAAATAACCGCTTCATGAATCCGACGAGCGCGAGTAAAAACCGAATCCAGCCGCCGAGCAAGGTAAGATCGCCATCGTCAGTCCGAAACGGGCGACATCTCGTGCCTTTTCCAGATTTTACACTTCTTTAACACACCCCCGCAAGTCACCGAATCCGAATTGGTGCAGGTTTTCAAAGACTACGACGTAGTTCCACCTAAGGCTGTCAAATTGTTCCCCATGAAGTCGGAAAGGTCCAGTTCGGGACTTCTGGAGTTCGACACCACGAGCGAGGCCGTGGCCGCCGTCATGGCCTGCAATCACGCGGCAATAGACAGTCCAGGTTAGTGTTTTGTTCGAACAACGATTACTTAGCACGTTAAGGTTCGTTTATATAAGATACGAAGCGCTAGAAGTGATTGATGAAGACCGACGATCTCGTCCCAATTCATCTTGTATTCATTTACCGCGACGAGGGTTGGTCAGTTTAGAACTTTTCTTAATTTGCACAATTCCGCCTATTGCGGTGTCTGCGGATGGGAGTTACGGGAGAAATTATCGAAATAGTTTATCATAATTGATCGATTTCGTAGTCGCCGACGTAACACAGAAAGCCCTAGTTAACGAAATTGTCGCGACAACGCAATAAAAATAGACGCGGAGACACTTTTTGCAGCTGCTGCAACACAATTATTGGTATTATCGGCTGTAAAGCGGACTTACTTTCAACTGAAAAAACGCCGTCACGTTTTTACGTGACGTATCAAATCAATATATTTAATAAAATGTGTATGACGTAGAAAAATATTGAAAACAATAAAACCAGACATGCCAGTGGTTGTTCGCTCACTCGAAAACGATCCAACTTCGCGGCCAATGACAGATGTTTATTTATTTGTAACACTTTATGAGTTAGTAAACAAAGGGAAAATGTGTAGCAATGCATAGCCGGCAAAAGCATTGCTGCATTGTAAGTTTTCAAAGAACATATCTCGACCTCGGCACAAAAACTTATTTAATTTAAAAAAATAGTACATTCTGAGGTTGTGCATGCGCCCTTCGGGCGCAGCACCAAGTGGTATCGATAAGCTATACAACCATTTCTCACTTAGAAAATAGTTTTTAAGTTCAATTTCCTTTTTAGTTACCTCCAATAGCATCAGAATTACAGTCGTTTGTACCGGAGACAGTCAAATTAGTTGTCAGCTGTTATCACAACAAAAAGGTACACGTGTAGGTACGTTTTGTGTACTACCTTAAAAATGATTCGTAATTTAAATTCCCGTCGCTCGAATCGTCCGTTAATCGAGATTTTTCCGGATAATACTGCGGCGAAAAGGGTTTTCGAGTTTATTACGTCATCTTCTCCGAAATTTGACGAATCAATCGCGATATCCGAACGACGTTTATGGGGGTGCAATGCGGACCCAAAATTTTTGCCGTTCGCGATTTCCCGACTGTTCTATCGATTTCAGGCGAAAATTTTTTGAATTTTTTTGCAATTTTACCTCGTAAAACTCTTTCTTCTAGTTCACGAGTGGTTTTATTCGTTCGCGAACAGATAACGACCTCGACGACGTCGAAGTAGAATGATGACACCTTGCCCCCTCCCCCGCCTTTAATTCACCCCCTCGCCCATATACTGTCTGATATCAAACAGGGGATTAAATTGATCGGCGCTTTGATTGATTGATTATTGCGTAATTCGGCGTCGGATTTAATAAATTTTTCCACGTTTCGCAAATTCGTCATTTAATTCACGGTTTTTAATGTAATTTCGCGGCTTAATCCCCGCATTTTATTTTAATTAACGCTTCAATTAGAATGATTAATTTAATTGGAGCTCCAATTACGTATATTTTTTAATTTTGATTAGTGATTTAAAATCAAAATCAAAAAACGCGTAATTAAATAAAGGTATGTCAATTAAAATAAAATTGCCGATTAAACGTTGAATTAAATCGCTAATCAAAATTAAAAAATATACGTAATTGGAGCTCCAATTAAATTAATCATTCTAATTGAAGCGTTAATTAAAATAAAATGCGGGGATTAAGCCGCGAAATTACATAAAAAACCGTGATTTAAATGGCGAATTTGCGAAATGTGGAAAAATTTATTAAATCCGACGCCGAATTACGCAATAATCAATCAATCAAAGCACCGATCAATTTAATCCCCTGATTGATATCAGACGGTATATGGGCGAGGGGGTGAATTAAAAGGCGGGGGAGGGGGCAAGGTGTCATCATTCTACTCGTCGACGCCGACGCGACGGTGTTTCGCCGTCCGTAAACTTCGAATAATTGCGTCACGGTAAAAATCGAGATTTTCGGTTTTTAGGACACGAGGGGGCGCCGAGATCGGAATGTTTTACTATTTCTATGTTCTCGGAAGCCCTGCTTTCAAATTATGTCAAAAAAAAAATGCGAAAATTGTGACGGACGTCGACGACGTCCGTGCGACGCTCTAAATACCGTCTCGAGACGGGTTTTTAGATCGAAAAGTGCAGCGAGGATCAGAATTTTTCGATTTATCGAAATTTTGCCGTGTCTTAAAATTGTGAAAAATGAAGTGCCGGAAATCGGAGTCGAAAAAACCTATATTTATCGAGGGATTTTATGCGATTTACCGTGAAATCGAACAGTAGAAGAACGTGCCACGTGCGATATAACCGAACGTTGAAGGCGATAGCGATTTCTTTAATAAGCTTTAAAGCTGGGAACACACTGCCGACACGTCACGTTACGGCACGCAACTTTATGGCACCGATTTCTACTCGCCGACATGTAAAAAAAGTATAATAATAAGTAAATATATAAGAATTCACTATCTAAGTGTATTTGATATACCAATTACAAGCCAATAAATAGCGGCGGGCTGATAATATATCTTTATTTGAAACGTGCTGCGTGAGCATCTGAATAGATGCGTCACGTGTCGTCCTATGTGTACTATGTAAAATTCCATGACAGCACGTGACGTGTCTGGCAGTGTGTCACCAGCTTGAAACAACAACCGGCACGTGAGGTCGTGCCGCCAACCTTCCTGCGAAGTGCCCGAAGGGCACCCACACAACCACGAACCCTACCGGTTAAATCGTGAACAGTCTCGTTTGCAGCTTATACTCCTAAAACATACAAAAACAAGATCTTATTTTTACCGAAATGAAAGATGACGAAAAAACGTGAAAAAGTTGCGCTTCGTCAAGATTGTCGCGTCGTCGTACTGCGGACGTGCCTTACCGTGCACGTATTAAATAAATGAAATAACGTGACCCGTTTATTTTCAGGCACTAAGTTCCCCTTCATAATGAAACTGTGTTTCTCGTCGTCTCGCACCATGTCCATACGTAACGGCGACAGCAACAACACGCCGACCAACGGTCCCGGAGAACGTCGCATGGAACAAGACCAAGAATAAAATCCTCCCCATTTCATCCCCCCAATAATGACCAATACATATCCTAAATTAATCCACACTCCTTTTGAGCCGGCCGCTCACGTGCGATAAAATTCGTTTTACAATATTTATAATTTCGATAATTTGTCGCACGTGTGCGCCCCGTCAGTTTAGGTACTTACCGTCTAATTTTTGTAGGTTTTATTGAAGTAATAGCGACCTTCTATGTTCGTTAGTTGAGAATCTATTTCGTATAATAATTAAGTAGCGATAGTGATAATAGATTCTTCGTTGGAATTTAATCATTAACCATAATTTTAGGGGAATCTCCTGAACTTTGATTTGGTTTCGATTTTAATTTTTCTATTTTTGAAAACTACTTTTTAAGAGAAACAAAAAAAAACAAACAAAAAACGTACGAAGTTGTCTACGACGTATTTTTATAGCATTTTTGATGCGAAACTTTTTTCTCGTCAATATCTTTGATCGGACAACTAAATTAATTACTTAAAAATTACAAGTACGTACATATCCGGATTGAAGTGAATATCTGCAGTAAAGAAATTAAAAGTTATACAATTTATTGTGTGAAACACGTTCATTTGTAACGACATGATATATTTTTTATGTAGTTTACATGCTAGTTTTCGTATAGTTGATGACAATTAATTCGTGTTCCTCACACATAACCCCCCCCTTTTTGGACCCGTCGTGCGATTGTTTGCGCCCCTTCGACACTTGAAAGGTTAGTTGTGCATAATTTTTTTTATGTTTGTCTTTTGTTTTAATTTAAATTTCGGGACGGTTGTGTTTCGAAGAGGACGAAAACGTCCTCCCGACGAGCAATTAATAATAATAATAATAATTTCGACTATATCTTACTTAACGAATGCAACATATTCAATTCAAAATACATATTGCAACACATATCATAGAGTTAACGATCTAAAAACAAACGGAATATTATATTTTTCGGGCTTTTTTTTTAAGTATGTATTTTTGTACGAAAAGGTTCGTTTACCCATTTTATTTCGCACCGACAGCTGTGAATACCTACTAAAGAAAAAATAGGAGTGGGGGCGGCCGGCGCGGCGTCGGCGTCGCCGGCCGCCCGAGGTTTTCGTCCTAAAAGTGTAGATTTGTACTATATTTAAACGAGAGGGGAAAAAACACTTTAGTTCGACGTCTTCCCAATAATTTGCGACCCAACCGCGCTCCGGCTTGAAATCGGTTAGCGGTGAGGGGGGTCGTACAACGATAATGATGACGACCGGGGGGTCGGTTGGGACCGCACATGCTTTGCATAACTCGATGTCAATAATGAATAATAATGGTAATGTAGTGTCTGTGTGTATGCCATAACCAAAATTGTGCAATAATTGCTGTGACGCATTGTTTAGCCACCGCGCCGCTCTAAGTTTCCGGGTGGCGGATCGACGACGATTATTGTGGAACGAATTCGGGACCATCGTGCGGTCCGACCAAGATGGTTCAAGCGACACCGAGTGTCGTTTATAATGACGTGTAACGTTCGCGATCTCGACCGGACCGGCGACGATCTCGACGATTCTTCCGGTCGTCCATTCGGACCGAATTCGTTTCTATAATAATCTAATATGTTGCAAATATTTTATGATTTTTATTTGATTTTTTCGTTACGATAAGGGAAGGAGGTTGCTACTGATCAATTAATCTCGTGGTTTGGCCACCACTTTCATTTGTAAAAGACACTTAGTTTAGATCATACGCATAGTATTACAATGTTCGTATTATAGAGTTATTAGGAGTTATTTTTGTCTGTTTGTGCGGCCATTTGGAACCGGCACGACGACGTGTGGGATTTTTTCGATTTTTTTTGTCTCGCTTCGAATGCGAATTCTGATTGCACACGGTGAAATAAGTTTTAGTATTATTTTGTGTCGAAAACGAGGACCAAGAGAGACGAATGGTGTGTATGGTTTCAAATTGCCGCACCATTTTTTAGATGTAGTCACTGTTTTAGCGAGAATAAATCAAACTTTTAACTAAATATATCTTAAACGGCGAATTTTAGATATGACGTCTGGCGTATATTGTGTAGATGTCAAAACTGTTGTTCCTTTTTTTTAATCGCTTAACAGCCTACTAGTTGTGGTAGTCGAAATTTGTTTGAGAGATTACGACAGACGTCAGTGTTCCTCATGTGTACCATTTATGTTGTAGTGTTTTTGGGCTGATTCTGCATTCTACTATACAATACACGTTGTCGTAATAAACATTAGTTTGAGTCAATTATCTGTGCCTCTAGCAGTGCTAGTATGTCTCTGTCTGTCACACCTTAACTCCATACCTAACAACTCTGCTGTTTTTCACCGTGAAATGTAAGCACGATTTTTCACGATGGAAAACACGCCCCACAGTCCACATTGCTTACACGTTCAAAAATACATAAACAAATACATACATAACAAAGTACATGTTACACATCTTTACAATTAAATGTATGTATTTTCTGAGCTATATGTATATATTTAAATTCTCTAAAAGTATTATTATATACATGCATAAATGTATGCCAAATAGCGTCTAACATTTTGTCTTCGTCGTTCGCCGCATCGTTCGCCGTTATCTCTTGCCATGTCTTTCGGGGAGAAGTTTTATTCGAGAACGAGGGACCGACAAAGACAAAATAGTTGGAATCAGTATATAACCGAAGTCAATTGATTTTTTCAATAATGTAAAGTATTTATTTCGACGCTGATAAGTATTAAATATTATTAAAACGGAAGGTATGCGTTTTTGAACTGTAAGTGTTTCTCTCTCCCCACCCACCCCCACCCCGCCATGCCCCCATCTCCACCCACGAGATTGTCATTTCCTATATATATATATATATTAAATATACCTACGCGTATGTGAGAAAATAATTGAATATCATTCAAAGTTTTTTACTTTTTTCTTTCGTTTCATCCAGTTTTCATTTTCTTTTCCAGATACTCGGACACAACATAACAACCACCACACAGCTATTTAGGACACACCACATTCTCATTATTTTTCATGTTATCGCACAGGTACTAGACAGTCACGTAGTTTGTAACGTCGTCGACGGGGACCTGGCGTTTCGTTTAATTTTATTTAACCGGTTGAGGCGGGGAGGGGGGGGGAATGATAAGTGTTTTGTTAATTTTATTTTTATTATAGCGTAGGTACAATAAAATACACTCCATTATAGTTACATTAATAGGTATACTTATATAACAATATATACATTTCTCGTACCAAATAAATGTTTTAAATGTCTCACATTTTTGTTTCGGAAGCCTATTCACACGTTAGTCGGTTTGGGATCAAGTCACAACTCATTCTATCTTTTCGTTTTTGTATTTAGTTTCGTTTTAAAGGTCTATCCTTTTCCGATTTAACCCTGTTAATCCACTGCAATTGGTATATTTTTTTTTAGATACCTTATCGACCGTGTAGATACGAATTACGACAATAAATTTTAAACGCCCCCGTTGTTTCGGAAAACGTGAAAAAAATCCGAAATTCACTTGCGTAAACGGGAAAAAGAAATTTACCTACCTGGACGTTCGACGGCCGTCGTCTCACGGAAATGCAACCTCCATAATCCGAAAGTGTATTTTTACAGGTGTTCAACTGGAATGAAAGGCGCTAAAACAGGTAAAAGTGGCGGGAATTTAGTCGCACAAAAAATTATTCGTCGATTTTTTGGACGGTGCTCCGCAAGTTTTTAATTTTTTTTTTTTGAATTTCGGAGAATCGTGTTTTGTGCCGGTGTTTATTGCGCGAGGAGTTGTGTACGATTTCGAGAGCCCTTTGGAGGGGGGGAGGGGGCTCGATAAATGACCAAAGACAGGCGAAAGAACTGCTGTACCTCGGCGTCGAAGCTGCAAAGATTCGTTTTTTGAGAGAACACGTGGGCGCTATCCAAACAAAATTGTTTTTCGAACGCCCCGTAAAACGTTTACGTCGAACAATTTTCAATTAATGTCGATTAAAAGCATTTTTAACGAAGTACACATTAGGAAATCATTTTACGTATAAAATTACGATAATGCTAATACTAAACTTTTTGTTTCTGTCAAAATTTGAGGATGCAAGTGGAATAAAAGTGAAAGTTCTGGAATCTCCCCCCCACCCCTCCACTTGACCTTGATTGTTCACGTCCCATTGAATCGGGCCTGAGCTTTTTTAATTTCGTCAAGTCGTATTTTAATGCCGGTGTTTGTTGCGCGCAGAACGACGGGCTGAACGTGCGGTTCCCTGACGCTCTGTATACGATTTTGCGAGCCCTTGGCATCGACGATGGGAAGAGAAACTGCTGCATTTCAACGTCGAAGCTTGAAAAGGTTAGTGTTTCAGAGTTTTTTCGATATTTTCCAGTCAAAAATGCGGGCGTTATTTAAACAAAATGTATTTCGAATAATATGTTTCCGACAAACAATTTTCAACTAGTGTCGCTTAAAGGCGTTTCTTTATTACGCGAGGCTAATTCTTAATTATTTACGTGGTCAACTTAAATATATACAAATGCGTTACCAACAAAAATTCGCAAATTTGAAAACTGTTCGCTTAGTTAAAATCAATATTTTACATGCATTTTGGGATTCACTTTGGAGATTTTAAACTCTCCCCCCCCGCTGATGTTAAAGGACGTTTGCTAGCAATCGATCGACAAATTTTTAGATTTTTCTAAATTGAACGGAACAGTTAACGTACAGCGTGTTCAATTACATATTAACGCAACGCAAAGCGTCCCACTAAATTAATTTAATTCATCATCCATCATTAATTGTGGTTGAAAACCTCACACACAATAAATCGTACGTATTATCTAACAAAAGTTAATTTACGATTGGTGGTTAGGTGGAATACTGGAGGAGTCTGCGAAATACGCCCGGACGAGGATGGATCATATATGTTTTATTGATAGTTTTTCGCTCCAATTCTATTACGCGTCTCGTTTAATTAAGTACCTATTTAAAACGTCTACAGTCCAACGCTGATTTAGTGCCACTTTTTTGTATTATTTTCAAGTATGCGCTACGCGGAGTTACTGAAAATTTGGCGGTTCGAGGAGAGGGAGGGGCGTCGTCAAAATTACGATAATATTTTTTTTTTCACCGATCGTTCGTGTACACATGCAGGATGTTCGTTTCGATTGTGACCATGACGATGACCATCAGGTATGGTTTCGGTAGCGGAAAGCATCGTTCGCTGCCCATAAAAAACACAAAAGACAAAGACGTTTCAATAAAAAGTCTTTAATCGTAATGAATTCGTCCATTTAGGAAAACCTTGAAAATATCTTGCGACCATTTTTTTTTTGTTGCCAAGCGTATTTAGACAAATTTTAAAACGAACCTAACTACTTAACATGTGTATCCTTATCGTAATCCAATATTAAAAAAAATAACAATCTATGTATATTCATTAGGTATTTTATAAAATCGCAATCACTTTCGGCCGGCAAAAATGACTTCCATCTACAACTATTTATAGTAACCCTATTATCGGTGACAATTTTCTGCCGATAATAATTGTATAAAAACCTTATCTCTAAAGTGTGAAAAATTATTTTATAATTGTCTACGGCGTAATTTTCATTTTAAATGCTCCCTTACTCAATTTAAACCTAAGAACCTACGGTGTCGGCTCTACAAACAACTTCCAAATAATCGTTGCGGTAGATTAAAAAAGTTGGCCCTACGATACCCGAATAATAATAATTCATAAAATTTCGCTCGTCCGCCTCAAGAGCCCCTCTCCGGATCGCGTGTCATATGGTTTTCGTCCATTGCAACCGCCGGCCTGCTATCCTCTTCCATGGCCCTCTCCGCTCTCCTTATTTTCCTATACTTCTCTGCAAAACGGTCAAAGTTACTTCCGGCACCGTTTCCGTCAGTCGCTTACTTACTGGCTAATTTCAGCATGATGAACCCCCACCATATAGACCAACCCCATCCCACCAAACAAAACAGAACCGTAAACAGCTGTCCGCAGCCGATGAAGAAATCGATGATGCAGGCGCCCACTCTCTGTTTCATCCCATCTTTCGTCGAAAACCGCGGTTTTCCCATGCAAAGGCAAAGAAATCCACTAACAATTGTTCCTAAAATCGAACCCATTTAAGTAAAACCCAACTCTTATAAAATACAAATCGCTCACCAATCCCTGGAAGGAAGACGTTGAGGATCAAACAAAACCAAGCTAAAGGCACTGGAAGCACTGGAATCGCCGCTTTCATGACGCTCGTGTGTTCAACTAAGACCGCGTCCAATTTGGACGAGGGTTCCTGCAAAAACGCTCAAAATTAGTAATCGGTCGCCGACGAAACCGAAACGTACCTCCGTGGGCGCGGGAGGCGTGAGGCTCTTCTTCTTGCTCATTATGGAACTTCTTCTTTCGATCACCTCTTCTTGTTCTTTCCTCCGCTTTCTCTGGCAGAAGTTTATACAAAATATGGTGCGCAGGAAGTTCTTGCATTTGTCCTTCGGACTGTAAAGTGTCGGTTTTTATTTAAGAGGAAAACGATTTCCGGGTTCGGGGGAGGGGTTCACCTTTTTCTCGTTGCGTCGCTGACGTGACTGCTGGCTCTCTCCGCCCAGCTGTCTTTCCTGTGCGAGGAGGGAACGGGCACGGCGTCGCCGACTTTCTTCCGTCTGAAGAACCGCAACTTTTGCCACCATTTTCTTTTCGGGTCGGCCTCTTCCGTCGCCGAGCTCGCGTCGCCCTCGATTTTGTCGTCCGATTTGGGCTCGTCCTTCTTTTTGGCGAAGCACGAGAGGCGTTTTGATTTTTCGGCGGCGGCGGCGATGTCTGGGGATTTTCGGCAGCAGCCGAGCAGGCGACCGCATCGGCCATTGGGCGGCTCGGGGGCCGTCGTCGATGGCGGCTCGTCCTGCGGCGGCTGCGAAGGGGGCAACCTGCGAAAGGTCGGAATTTATTCGAGTTCAATGAGTCGCGACCGTTTTGTGATCGAACGGGTGTAGAGCGTTAAACGAGCGCGAAGACGCGTCTAGATGCTAGACAACTGGGCGTGGTTAGGTTAATAATGGATTCGAGAAGAAGTTGGTCGCGGCTAATTGGGTGCGAGAACTTGGACGTCGAACAATATACAATGATAATTGGACGCGAGGACGCTTAAGTGCGAGTCGTCCGGGCGCGGACGACTCGGACTCGGATTATAGTGTAAATGGCGCGCACAATTGTTCCGGACTCTTTCTCGAAACAATAGATTTTGGGTCGCGGTCTAAGGAAAAGTATCGCGTTTTTGAAGATCCGCGTTTCGAAGAAGCGTCGTTCGGTATATTTCAAATCTTTTGTGCCGCGTACCGCAAGTACTACAGTAAATTTTAACGCGTATCGTAGGTCAATTCCGGACTTTTTACAGGTCGCCAGTCCCCTCCCCAAATTTTATTATTTCTTAATCAATTCCGAAATTACATAATTTATGTAGTGATTGGCCCAAAATTCGACTTTTGTTCGGCATTTGCTGGGGGACAAAATGTTTTTTGGCAGTATCACACCGAGCGTCCATTAATAGAGGACCGGACTTGAGAAATTTGCGCCGTGTCGCCCCGGAAATTTTTCCAACGGCCTTAACAGTTGCGCCCTCTCGCTCGAAAACTGTCGCAAAGCGTTTTCGTCGCGGTTTTCTTTCTTAACGCGACGTAATTGGGATATTTTAAAGTGAAAAAAGGTCGACTAACGTTATAATAACTAGGGCGTGTCGTAATCGGCACGCGCGCCCAGATAATATCGAAATAAATTGGAAAAGTTATATAGGTACCCTCCATTTTGTAGTAAGTTATAACCGTTTTGGTTCTCGTGTATCGGCATAACGTAAATATACGTCATTTTGCGGTTTATTTGTTTCAGCTGCACCATAGAACTGGATTTTTAAAGCACACTATTTTATCAATTACCACCACGACGAAAAAATGCACTAAATTAAGTACCTAAAGAATCGGAAAAGACGTTACTTATTCTTAGTATAGGTATAGATTCCCATAATTATGTAAATAACAGTTAATTTACATTTTTAATTGTCATTAGGTTGCCGTTTAAAGACATATAATTTAACCATCGAGTAGTTTAATTGATTTTAATGATAGGTGTCGCTGGCGAACGTTTATTTTAAGATTTCCAGTCGATTTTATATGCCCCACACTTATTTTTACAAGCACAAACAACTGAAAATATATTAAAATTTATAGTATTATAAAAAATGGTGGAGGCGCCCCGGACTAGACGAATATCGAGTTTTCTTTGGCAAGCTGACCACGCGGACTGGCATATTCGAACGCGCCCATACGTTATCGCACTTTTAAATTTTCCCCGAACCAGCGGCGTCGTGTCGTTTCCTTTTACCGTTTCGCCGTTCCGTCGTCTCCGTTTTTCTTCCGGAAGATCGCGTCCCGCGTCTCGCACGAATGAAAGACGCATTCCGCGCGTCTTCCCGCCGTTTTTCCCATTTTCCCCAATTAATCGTCTAAGGAAAACCGCGTAAACCGTCCGCGCCCCTGGACTACTTGGACACGCCATTCCACACTTGCCGGCCACTCAAGTCTCCAGATCACGCAATCGTTGCGCTGTTAAAACAACCCCAAACACCCCCCCCCCCCCCGAGATTATATTAGGCCGAGTCTGATATGCCTTATGACCGCAACGCCATCATTTTCACGAATTTAACCTTAACCTACCATAAAAGTAAAACGATCGATGTTTAAAAAATTATTATCAAGGCTTTCCTTTCGGCTATCAAAAACGTTGAAAACTAATTTCGTCGCCGTACAATGGGGATAAACTTGGGGGACGCCTCCGTTAATTTGTCCCATCATCGCAGTACTTTCAGGATCCAAATTAAATTTGCAGAGTTTTCCGAACGAAAAGCTTTTTCCATTTAATCAATCAGATCGTAGCGTAGGCCCCCATCCCATCCAACAGAGCTTTTCAACGAAATGGCTTATTTGTTGTTCGCATTGAGCTCGCGAACATCTTCGTTCTAATGACAAAATGTTATTTAAAACCGTGCACGCCGTTATCGATCAGCGCGACAACATATGATCATTTTCCGCCTTCGCGGAAAACGTTAATTTCTTTCAGAAATCGCAGGAATTGCGGCACTTCCTGTTAGTGTACGAGTATTGCGCGGGTTTTTTTCTCGTTAATGGATCATAAATTACGCACGTGTTTCAATTTCGATCTCTTTTATTCCGACTTTTCGAGGTCGCTTCATAACGGTCCCTCGATTCCGTAACGTTGCAACTTAAATAATTTAATGTCGTCAACGTGTACACAACAAGATGGTCCTTCGATGTCGCAATTTAAGCGGTTCGATACGACGGTTTGTCTCGTTGACGAGAAAAAGACGCGATTCTCGAATGCGGATTTCAGAAAATGCGATCAACGAAAATGGTCCTTCCATACCGCGCATTGCCTTCAAATTTACGGGACCGACCGCGTGCGATGTGCTGGCAGATCGACTACTGTCAATGGATGAGATTTATTTCGTTCCGACAATTTTTTTTTTAAGACAACCGAATGGTTCTTCGATACCGTATCGCAGTACGTCGTCGTAGCAGCGCGCTCTAATTCTGTTTAGTTTTGTGTGGCATGTATTTTCGTTAGATTTACTAATATCGCTAGGGTTTTCTCATCGTTAGGTAATGGAAACGCGTAATTTGAAGAGTACAAAACAAAGACCGTTTTTGATTGCGGCGACAGTTGCAACAGGCGCAACAACCACGATCGAATTTACGAGATTGACCGAGGAAATTACTAATGAGTATGATTGATCGACTAACGAGTCGGTCCTTCGCGCCGGACGACCGTAGTTTAAATAGTTTAATGTCTCCCAAAATGGCGCAGCAGCAACCTTTTGGGAAACACTAAGTTTCTTTGTCTAACGGCAGTCATACGACTACGAAGAAGAAAAAGAAGAAACGTTTGAGCTTTCGTTCTTCATCGATTTAGGAGAATAGCACGCTTTAATTGAACGCAACAAGCAAAGAACAGAGAAACGTGACGAGATCTGGAGGAGACCGACGCCCAATATTGAACAGAAGACGGGCCATGCAGAATAAGAAGAAAAAGAAGAAACGTTAAACTAGCTCGGTTAGAAAAGAGCGTTACTTTTCAATGAAAGCGCCTCGAAACGCGCAATTTTATGGCGACCTTTCCGAGTACAACGCTAACGACTATCGAATAACGCACTTCCATAATTTCAAAACCGAAAATATCAACGTTTGAAGTGAATGTTCCTATGAAAATGAATCATCAAAAACTCCGAATGGAACGCGATGTCGGAGAGGCCTATCAAAATCGAAATAAATTATGGGTTCAAGGTGCGGTTCGACCAATCAACAAAATTATTCTTTTTTTGTTCGCTCATGTAATCAATCCGAGACCTCCCAAAAAGTTTCCAAAGTGCCGAAACGAATTTTCGTCTTTTTTCGATAAGTTTTTCGCGCGCGACCGCGACCGTTTTTCTATTAGGTACATATATGTAGGTAATTATTTTCGACGTGCACGATTTGCAGTTCGCACGTATATAAACGAACGCGACGCACAATCGCACGCACGTAAAAAAACGCGCACAGTTTTATTTCGGAACTTAATTAGCTTTTGACTCGTCGAGTCGGCCATTATCCCGTAAATTTCGTACAGATTTAAATTCAAAAGTCCACGTTGTTAGCTTACGTTAGTTAATGCGTCATTATGAATGTGTAACACGTGCCGTAATTTGTTAATCTACGATCAGCAAAGCTTGTCGGAACACAAAGCCGTCCTCGTAAGCCTCGCTATCGTATATTGACTTATTAATACAATAAATAAAACGTGAGGGTCCGTTAAAATATTATCGACACGGCGAAGCTAATCAAAACCACCTATGTACCTACTAAAAACGTAACATTTAGAAAGCAATTTGTGTAAAAAGTGATTTTAACGTATTTCCTTTTATTTATTCGGTACCTTTTCGAATGGACGGTCGTTCATTTAAAAAAACGCGGGCAACTCGAATCGCTTAATAAATTTGCGATTCGTCAATTATTATTACTGAACGCGAACGGACTGAATTTCGACAGGCACGGGTTTTTGCATCAAAATCTATTAATGTGCCGTTAAATTTAATGGGCCGGTAAGTGAACGTTTATACAAACGTTAATTTATTTACACGAATTTAACAATTAATTGACCGTTCTCGAATATTCGAGAATTTCAAGGATTAAAGTAATTTTCTTAGCGAGAATTATGAGTCGTCGATTATGACGTAACAACTTACCTCTATAAGTTATCTTCGACTCGCTCGTCAGGAACGAGCCGCGCCTGAATTTTCTCGTTACACTGTTAATTCGAATGCGAGTCCTAAGCTTCGACGAATTAGCGAGCCGTTAAGGGTTTAACGGGCCGTCGCACGACCCGCGATAAATTCAGAACGAGTTATTAGCAAGGGCGAGAGCCTTTCGTAATCGCATTTAAATTAACTTAAGCGAACGCTATTGTTCCTGCGTTCCGGATAAAAATTGATTAGTACAGGAAAAAATCAACGAGACGTTTGAGGCGCGAAAAGTCGTCGGATTCATCGCCGCGCGATTCGTTTTAAATGAAAGAAACTAACAAGGAAGGTTAGGCAGGTGGAAATCTCGGAAAACTTTGAAACTTTGCAGGATTGTAGTACTAGTCAATCCTAATCAAGAGCCGTATTCTGTTCGTACCCTTATGCCCTAATTCACCATTAAAAATTGAAACTTTTTTCGATTTTGCTTATTATCTCTGGAACAACAAGAAATCCATCCCTGCCCCCTACCTTCAATTATTTTCAGTATTTTTTTTTGTACGCCACAATGAATTGATAGCTTATTAAAAGAGTATTAAACTTATTAAAGTGTATCACCTTAAATTAGTTGATTTGTATTTGTGCAAAACTACCCTTTGTTAATATCTAATATCCAAAGTAACATTTCACCGCTTATCTCTTGAAGCTATCTTGGTTCGACTAAAATTTTGACAAAATCATCACACGTCTTCTTTTCGAGATTTCCCGAAAATTTTAAATCGCCGGAAACGCGCTTAGATTACCATTTCTTGCATTGTTATTCTCCAAAAACGACTTTTCAGGTAATTCCGGACCTGTTCTGAACGTTTTAGGTTCGATCAAAATTTTGTCAAAATCATGGACACGTCTTCTTTTCAAGATTTCCCGAAAATTTTAAATCGCCGGAAACGCGCTTAGATTGTCATTTCTTGCATTGTTATTCTCGAAAAACGACTTTTCAGGTAATTCCGGACCTGTTCTGAACGTTTTAGGTTCCGCCAGAATCCTGAACTATAACACGTCATTTTTCGAGATTTCCCGAAAATTTTAAATCGCCGGAAACGCGCTTAGATTGCCATTTCTTGCATTGTTATTCTCGGAAAACTACTTTTCAAGTAATTCCGGACCTGTTCTGAACGTTTTAGGTTCGATCAAAATTTTGTCAAAATCATGGACACGTCTTCTTTTCAAGATTTCCCGAAAATTTTAAATCGCCGGAAACGCGCTTAGATTGTCATTTCTTGCATTGTTATTCTCGAAAAACGACTTTTCAGGTAATTCCGGACCTGTTCTGAACGTTTTAGGTTCCGCCAGAATCCTGAACTATAACACGTCTTTTTTCGAGATTTCCCGAAAATTTTAAATCGCCGGAAACGCGCTTAGATTGCCATTTCTTGCATTGTTATTCTCGGAAAACTACTTTTCAAGTAATTCCGGACCTGTTCTGAACGTTTTAGGTTCGATCAAAATTTTGTCAAAATCACGTCTTTTTTTCGAGATTTTACAAAAATTTTAAATCGATTTAAATGCGTGCAGTTTGTCATTTCTTGTCTTATTATACTCGAGAAATAAGTTTTCAAGTAGTTCCGGACCTGTTGTAAACTTTCCAGGTTGGGCCAAAATTTTACCAAAACCATGGAGTATAACACGTCTTTTTTTCGAGATTTCGCGAAAATTTTAAATCGCCCAAAATACGCTTAGATTGTCATTTCTTGCATTGTTATTCTCGAAAAACTACTTTTCATGTAATTCCGGACCTGTTCTGAGTGTATCAGTTAGTGTCATTTTATCGAAATTATGCAAAAAATTTAATTCTATTTAAACGCCGACAATTCGTCATTTATTGCTTTGTTATACTATAAAAACGACTTTTCAAGTAATTGCGGACCTGTTCTGTTATCCCGTTTTAGGTTCGGCCAAAATTTTGCCAAAACCATGGACTATAACACATCTTTTTTCGAGATTTTACAAAATTTTTAAATCGATTTAAATGCGTGCAGATTTGCAAAGCGGTGAAATGTTACTTTGTTACTAGATGGGTGGCTTTGCACAAATACAAATCAACTAATTTAAGGTGATACATTTTAATGAATAATTATGCCGATAAGCTATAAAAATACATTGCAGCGTACACAAAAATATTAAAAATAATTGAGGATTAGGGGTAGGGATGAAATCCCTTAGGCATTTAATCCCAAATTTTTGTATTATAATGTAGGTCTTGGACAGTTATATACAAAAATATATAATTTGTTGGTGATATTTTTTATTGTTTAAGAGATACGCGGCTTTGGATATTATTACCAAAGGGTGCAATTGCACAAATATAAATAAATTAATGTAAGGTGATACACTTTAACGAACAACTCTTTTAATAATCTATCAATTCATTGCAGCGTACAAAAAAAATACTGAAAATAATTGAGAGTTGGGGGCAGGGATGGCACCCCTTAGAATTTTTACCCCTAATTTTTATATCATAATGAAGGTCTTAAATAGCCATTTACAAAAATATATAGTTTGTTGGCGATAGCTCTTGTTGTTCCAGAGATAATAAGCAAAATCGAAAAAAGTTTCAATTTTTAAGGGTGGATTTTTCCCTCTTAAACCGCATAAGGGCACGAACGGAACACGGCTCTTGATTAAGGTTGACTAGTACTACAATCCTGCAAAGTTTCAAATTTTTCTGCGATTTCCACCTGCCTAACCTTCCTTGTAAGCCAAAAACGAAAGTCATTAGATTTATAGGATTTTTAATTCACCGCGAACTGTTTAAAACGTTGCACTTCGACGAGCGCGAGTATCGTTTAAAAAAAAATTAAACTATGTTGTTTGTTTCGATTTGATGTGAACAATTTTAACGGTCAACTGTTAGAAAATTAACAACCAATCACAATCCAACCAATTATAAGGCGTTAAAATTGATAGGTCCGTTAAGACGTGATTTCTCGATCTGAAAACCCCAGTTCGAATCCCCTTAGGAATCGCGTTTTCTTTGGTTTTTCTTTTAGTTCTGGAAGATTTTAATGCGACCAGTGTTTGTGTCGTTAATTATTAAAAAGCGATCCGACGGCATTAATTCTATGAATTCATCGACAATTTGGCGAATCATCGAACTAAAACACGGCTCTCCGAGCGCACATAATTATGAGAACCTCCGTCCCAGATAAGGGACGTGGTCGAGGATTTCTGATACAGGTTGAACGCCCCCTCCTCCCCAGGATACGAGGAACGAGCTCATAGTTTTAGAACGAATTAAACGACGATGAGCCACATTTTTAAGTCTTAATCCGTCAATTTCTGATCGTGGGAGACGTGCGTGCGCCCACTTGTAGAATTCCATCGGAATTCAAGTGAGCAAGTGTACGCGCGAACCCGATAATTACCGCAGATTATGTTAGGTGACCTTAACGAGTACAGTTACTTGTAAAATTCGTGTTCGCCGTTGCGGTAACGAGTTCGTACCCATGATCGTAACGATCAAAGGTCGTCTATCTAACAATAATAATCGAAACTACTAAACGGTACATTTATCCGGGCGACCTTCGATGAACATAATCTTGTTGACGATGCGCAACCAACAATACGTATCGACACACGAGTTTTGTAAGTAACTGTACTCCCGCGACAATCGTTTGATGTTCGTTTCGGGTGAGAATCGCGGCCGCGGTCTTCGGGCATCGAATTTGCGCAACCCTGAATTGTTGGCGTTCGCGTGACCCCCGGCCGTATTACAACAATCACTGCCCATTCACGTGACCTAGTCTCTTTTAATACGGACAGCCCTTCGTATTTTGCATTGCCCGTCGTCGATTATTTACCTTATTCATAAAATGGGGGAGGATTCCATTCTAATTCGGTGGCATGATCTAATCTCCGGGAAACGAAAAACTTGACTAGTCGGGCTGGGGTGGGGGTGTTGGGGCGGGGGGGGAGGAAATCCGACACGTGTTTCGTCGCGTATACGCGACCAAAAAACAAGTAAACGTCAATTTTTACTTCGCTATTTTTAGTACAAATATGAATTGTCGACCACGTAAAGAACGAATCGTGGACAAGGCATTACAACGTGACCGATATCGAACTGGCGTGTGCGTGTTCCACTTTTACTCGCTTTATTAGAATTGACCAAAATAAATTTTTCGATAAGGCATTTCTTTTTTTATTAAATTACGCGTTTCTAATGAAGGGCTTTAGTGCGACCACGAACGTTTCGGCCACGTTTGTGAAATGCCGGCGCAATTGATTCGTACATAAACAAATGGTCCTTCGTCGGGGAAAATCAAAAATAATATAACAACGTACCCGGGTCGGTCGCCGCCGACTCCGTTGGTCGCGCTGACGGGCAACCGAACGTTGCCGCTCTGGACCTCCGGATCCGACGGTTTCTCCTTCACCGTGATTCTGATCGGTTGCACGTCCGTGGCCACCATAGTCCTCTTCTCCTTCGTCTTTTCGCCCGCACTTTTTGGCAACACGTCGAGGCCCACCGAATTGCCTTTCGGCTGAACCGCATTAGTTTTCCCGTTGGTCTCGTTCGTTTTCGCGCCAACCTTCGCATTTTGGTCGTTGTTGTTGATCGACGACACATTGTTGTTGGTGATTTCCGTGGCGATGGGATTGTTGTTGTTGTTGTTTGTTGACGTCGTAGTCGTGGTGGTCGTTGGCGTGGTCGTCGTGTTAGTGCTATTTACCGTTTCCGTTTGGATCGTGGTCGTTTTCGGTTTGATCTCCGCTACGGTTTCCTTAGGTTTGGTTTGGCTTGGGACGGTGTAGACGGTCGACGAAACGGCAGATGGGACGCCGGAAGGTATTCTGGATGACAAATTGGTCTCTTTCATCAAGGTTTTCGTGTCCAAAACCGTGTCGTTCATCTTGTTTATGGCCGTGGAGACGCTGGTCGCGCTCAGCGCTCGCGCATCCGGAAGGTAAACCGTCACATCCTCCTCCTTCGATTGGATATCGAATCGAGCTTCGATTTTCAACGGCTTGGTTACCGTGGTCGTCGTGCTCGAAACGACGGCCGTCGTCGACGGACCGAGCAGAACGATCAATTTCGGAGTGTTGTCCTCAATTTTGCTCTCGTAGCCGTCCGTCGTTTCTACGGCCGACGTTTCCCCTTCAGATCTCGTTTCGTTTTCTTCGTCCTCTAGCTCCGTTTCCGTTTCGGTTTTTGAATGAATAGTTCTTAAATTGCCCTTCTTACTGCCGCCGCCCTTGTAGCGTGGGATGCTCGCGCTACTGTCGCTATCGTCGGTTCTGCTGCTTCTGTAGGCTTTGCTCGAGTTCCTGTTGTTGGCGGTGTCGCTGCTGCTATCGAAATTATTATTGTCATTGGTACGCGTACTTCTAATAACACTGTCTTTACGATCTAATTTAGGTCTCTCGGTTTGTTTAGGCACTTGAGGTTTAGGAGGCACTTTAGGCTTAGTCGCGTGGTAACTGTTCACTTTCGCTTTCACGTTTTTATAGTTAGGTTTAGGATTAATTTTGTTGGGACTCGATTCTCTACTTGTCGTCCTGGAAGCATTTCTAGACGGATTCCTGGAGTTGACCCTCGATCCGATCGCGCTAACGTTTGGCGAAATCCGATTGTTCGGCGGCTGACTTCTGCTGCGCGGTATTTTCGATGGGGAAGACTTCGATTTTAAGTATTTCGAGTCGGGAGTGGGTTCCGGAGAACTTCCAATTATCGGCGATAACTTCTGGAACGCGGGGATTCTCGTATACCTGTTTGTCCTTTGCGGACTCGGCGGTGGCTTGTGGACGATCTGTCTGGAAGAGACGTTCGTCAAGCTCTGACTGAGCTGTTTCGCCAGAGCGATGTTCGTAGTTTTCGTTCTTCCCGGACGTAAGGCATCTGTGGTCGCGGCTTCGACGTATAATTCCGCCGTGCTGCCTCTTCGCGAGAGCGTCGGTATCTTCGAGGGCTTCTCCGGAGCGTTGGTCGGATGGTTTTTCGACGAAGGAAATCGACGATCTTCCGGGGGCGGCGGTGACGGGTGCGGGGATGCATGTCGCGAACCTGCAGGGTTAAAACCTCGGCCGCGGAACGGACTCACTCGGCCTGTCGGCGAAGGGCTGCGCGAGCCGGCGTTGCTTCTCGGTTCCGCGATGATCGCGAACGCCGCGTTCCGTTGCCTCTTCGTCGCCGGCGTCAATCTGAAAAATGGCGAATAATTTGGCGAACGCGCCTCGTACGTAAACTATCAACACGAACATTTTTATCAATCGGCCAAGGGCATCGACGGCGTCTAATTTTCCCTTTATATTTGCTTTGTGCGCGGGGGGGGGGAACCTATTTTTAAATTTTACTTAAGTAATCGATTGATGAACACCCTTATCCGTGCGCCATCGGGCTATGGTGTAAATAAACGAAAGCGCCAGAGTAGGACGATAATTTTTAAATACTTTGAAGTCATTGAACACGTCGCGCTTCATGTTCGGTCGATAAGCGACGCAGACGGTATTTCCCGTCAATAATAATAATTTGGACGCGACGAGGACACCCTGTATATTACAAGGTTTCGCTTTCTTATTAATAAAATCGGCTCGGTTTATTTCCCCCCATCCCCCCCCCGTATTCTTAAAATCATTTTAAGAAACTTATAGCCGTAGTATTACGGAGATAATTTACTTGTAGAAGTTATAATTGCGCTCGTAATTAGCGTTGTTAAGTATCATTATTGCAATTATATTAGATACTAATTACGATCTATAGAAAGTGTATCGCGTTAGTCGCGATAATGTAACTCGTCGACTTTTGATTAAAATACAAATTGCTCTTTTTATGGGGCGTATTAAGCAGAAACGTTTAAAATTAATTTAAATTAATTACTCCTAACGTGTATTTCATTTTTGAAACGAAAACGTTTTAGTTGAGCTGGATTAAATTGTAAAATTACAAAAGCGCCGGTTCGTTTTGTTGCAGATTAATTTTTTCAAGTAAAATTCGAGGAAATTCGAAATTAATAGGTTTTTATTTTTTGAACGCTCTGTATATTTTCACGTAATTTCGGACAATCGGTCGCTATAATTCGTCGACGCTCTGTCCAGTCGTTCTTGCGCTCGTGAAAGCGAGCTTGTGTTATGTCACCCCTCCCCCATACCCCCCCGGCGATTTAGGTTTTCCATGTCTAACCGTCTACTGAATCTTCACATTGTAAGTTAAATGTCGGATAATCGTCCGCATTTAACAACGCCCTGTATATTTTCGCGTAATTGTTCTTATCGCTGCTTGTTGTTCTTGCATCAGTTTCGAAAGCGTCAGTTATACGTTGTAACGAATCGTCGGTAGAATTCGAACGCGCCCTCGTTTGAACGTAATTACGGTTTTTCCCTGTTTACATTTTACCGAGGGCCGCGTGTCTAACAAACCGGAAAACTTGTACACGTAGTTTATTCTTGTCGATGTTTAGGCAACCGATCTGGGGCCAAAAAGATAAATTGGCTAATTTCCGAACATTCTGTATACGAATTGTTGTTTTCGGGTCGGCGCGGCGGACGTCGACGTATATCGAAACGTTCGAACGTCCCCCTGTCGGAATTCTTATCTCGAAAACGGCTTTCGATATACAGGGCGATCCGTCGGTAATGTACAAAATTGAATTAAATACGACGAACGGGACCTCGCGTGAAACAAAAAAAAAACATCAGAAATAAGCGGAATGGTTCGCGTCGAATTTCCAGCGAAAACCGTTGGCGTGTGCACGAAAGGAAATCGATATTTTCCTATGCAAATACAAAGGGAAAATGTTCTCACAGCTGGCTATCTACATTATCTAATTATTGCGATTTCGAATGCGGCGGCCCTTACCTGTGCTTGTTCGTCGCCGTCGGCGGGTCCGGCGGCTGGCCGTGCCTTTCGGGGGGCAAAATCGTGAAGGCGCCCGGTGCCAGATATCTGAGCGACAGGTCCGACTCTAAAGCTCTTCCGGCTCGTCGTGGTGCCTCCTCTCGCGGAGACCACATTTTCTTCCTTCACTTTGAAAATCCTCATCCACTACGCCCCACATTTACCCACGTTGTGTGCCGTTGCTCTACCGAACGATAACCATTTTCTTCTGCTGCAACGCCGAAACAATTCCCACTAATTAGCTTATAATTATTATTATTAACGAATGCGGTCTTAATAGTTCGTAATATTTCATAACTATACATAGGTACTTAAAAATTCTCGGAACTTTCTCCGCGCTCGGTTTAGAAACCGGGAACGCATTAATATGGAAAATTGATAAAATGCCGTTCATAAGTCGTTCGTGACCATTTTCTACACTACACAGAACTGGTGCGTAAAAACTAGGTTTTGTCTCGTAAATTTTCTATTATGTTCTCTTTTAGCGGCACGTGGACTTTATTAATATTTATTCTTTCATTTTCCGTGGGTTCTATTAAATTTTTTATTAGTTCATTCGCCGCGTATAATTACCGATGGCACGCTTATCGCCGGTCGTGGCGGTCGACGTAACCGTTTCTAGGATTATCTTCTATCAATAAAAAATAAACACCTACGAACTTAAAACTGAACGAGGGTAAAATTTCGCAGTTAAGGTCCTTCGAGCCGGATCCGCTTTCTTCTGCCGAAATTAGGGCGCGACTTCGATTTTTTCGCGGCACATTCAAGCCGAAGAACGTCCGAAATGACACTTTCGACGCCCGCGACGGGCGTCCAAAAAGTTTTTCGGTCTTGATAGGTCGTGAAAAGACGAAGGCTTATCTTGGTTTAATCGCCTAATTGTTTTACTACGACACGATTTAAGCCAACTAAGACGTTTTTGCTACAATCGATCAAAGACCGAAAGACTTTTTAGACGCCCGCCATAGTATCAGAAACTAATTTTCGCCTCTTTTAATCGCCGAAAGCATAATTTTGTGGTCCTTCTAAAACAGAATCGGCTACATTTTGTCAATTATCGATCCTGAAACCTCATTATACCGGTGAAACTGATTAATTCGTGGTTCTTCGAACTGGACGCTATTTATGTACCCGTCGAGTCGGCAAAGCGAGCGAAAAAAAAAGACGCGCGACCGGTAGACACGTAAAAATCCAAAACTACCGCTTCGCAATTTAAATTAAAACAGGATTTATTATTTCAAATGGCTTTTTTATGGTTCGTTAGCGCGCGGACGCTTCCATAAACTTATTTACGACGATGGGTCGTGTTATTGTGGATCGTGCGCGTCAAACCGTCGATCCGGCTCGAAGGACCACGAGATTTCGATAACTTTCTCGCCGTTTCGGTTCGCTTCGCGTTTTCACGATCGCGTAATTGTTTGCGGTTACAGTTAACGGTCCCCCTTGCGCGGTCATTGTTTTAAAATTACCATAAAGAAATCCTCTATCGTTCTTGTAAGCGCACAATTAGGAGTACAGGTACACGTTCGTCACGATTCGGAAACAAGTAAATTTGCGAATTTTTTAAGTTGCACGCCGAAAGTGAAAGCGGGCCGATTATCATTATTTAACGCCCTCAAGAATGAAAGTGTTTTACCATGTAGTAATAACTGTTTCCTAAACAACGACGTCTGTTTGTTTAATTTAAAAAATAATAACGGCGCGGCGACTTTCTAGTAGCGATTTGTCGGATTTGGTGTTACTCAAAAATTTCCGAACCAAAACGTAACCTCGATTTTATAATTATTTACATCTTTGATTAGTTCCGGTGCGGCGAAAGAGAAGCGTTTGTGACGTCCAATTATTACGAACTTTGTTTTTTTTTCTCAAACGTGTTCGCTGTGCTTTATTGCGTTACGCGTTAATTGATCGAGCTTTAAAATGTAGGTGTACATATATGTGCGTCCACTGTGAATCTCTAAAAGACGGACGTTTCGAAATATTTGGCGCGACCGGTTTCGTCAAATAGAATCGATTTGCAAAGGATTTAGAAATTAAATTTTTATATGCAATCTATCGAGATGATTATGAATTTCATATTTTAAATGCGGAATTTATTTGACGAAACCGGTCGGGGTCGAATGTTTTGAACGTTACGTAGCGAATTAGAATTATGTCGTCATATTTAAGGGACAAACTGTTGATGGCCAAAAAAACTGTTTTACCGAAACGATCGATTTTGTTTAAAAATCTTTCAAGCATTTTTATTTTGTGGCGGACCTAGTCATAATAATAATAATAATAATAATAGAAATAATCGTTAATTGATTTTCTTTATTTAAATCAGAAAAAAAATTAATCGAATTGTGCGATACAGGCAATCGTGTCATCGTCAAATTTAAGAGACAGTTACGTTAAGTAAGACAGTCAAGTTTATTGTAGTTTATTTTAAAAGACGTTTAAATCGTTTAATTTCGACCGGTTTCGTCAAATAAAATTATTTCCATCGCGTGCGAATATCGGTTGCTTATTCAACACAATCGACAGGCAAAAAAAAATTCGGCAGGGTCCGTCGACAACGTCGGATAATCCGGTTCGAAGGACCGCCATTCGTAATTTCATCGTCTGACGTTTAATTAAACAAAGGACACTTATTTCGGTGTACGTCGAGCATGTTTGCCTAATTACAACGCGGAATGCGATTTCTAGACGATTTCGAGCCGTTACTTTCCGGGAAATCTCCCAATCGTTTTACTTACGTTAATCATTTTTAATAAGGACATTTCGTAACGCATAACGGTAGGATCGTTATCTGAAATGACATGCTCTATATATACTTATGTATATATTTTCCTAATTGCAAGCATGACTGCCCTTAGGCCGATGCGGCAACAGGAAGCTCTTAGCATTCGAAAATAGACGTAGACTTACGGCGCAACTATTTTTATATTAAATTCGGGCCGGATATAGTTTTTCATTTCGAGAAATCCTCTTCGGTAGTTTAATCTAAAAATATGCGCGCGGCACGCCGACGCGACTGTCGCGGCGGCCAAGTGTCATATTTTTAAGGATTCAATTTAAAAAGCGATCAGGTTCGCTATAACGAACGATAAGCACTTCCGCGCGCGGCTTTAATTTTTTTCTCGAGGAAAAAAGCGAACGTGACGTGTCGCAACCGTGACAAACGAGAGAAGTCGCGCGAAGGAAAACGTCTCTCGGGCGTTATTTTCGTGTTAAACGGACGCGCGCGTTAGCTATGGAAAAATTTCGATTTTCACGGAAAGTCCGTTCTATTTGCGACAAAACGTCGAGCTCGTTATCGAATCGAAACTAACCCATATTTTGGCGGTCGTCACTTTTAACGGTCCTTCGAGCCGGATGTCGGAAATCTACGATGGGGACGGGAGAGACGATTTTGCGAATCGAAACGAAATCGACCCCGACGGTTGTTTGTCCGGTTGTTGGACGTTAATTTATTTTTGCGACTTAACGTTTGGCACTTAAGTTCTATTTTTTTGTTTCCAACAGGGATCTCTTTCGAAACCTCGCGCCTTTGGATTAAACTATCAAAAGGCGCGCTTTTTCGTTTTCGTTTTAATAAAAAAAAACAACAAACCTATCGGAAACTAATTAATTAATTAATTAATTGTTATTAATTGTAAGATCGTCGCGGGCTTGTTAATGTTAAGCTTTTGCATGGAAGTTGGAATTTCGACTCTACTTTAACTTTCCGACTGTAGAAAAGTACGAAAAACCATTCGTTCAAAACAACTATTTGCAAATAAACGTCGAAAAATTCGCGTTTCGTCTTATTTTAAACTTTCCGATCAAAATTTTGGCGATCGAATAAAGATCTTCGCGCCCCAAATGAAAAACGGAAATCGAAAATTTTTCGAGTTTAGGCGTTTTGTGTTTAAAACGGAAACTTTTCATATTTACAAGTACCAAAAATGTTTTTTCGTAAACGCGAACGTTCGATTTTCGATTTAAGTGACTATCGCGCCCTTTAAATCGTCTGCTTTTAACCAAAAAAAAAAACGCCCCTTTCGTTTTCGACCCGCTGTTGAAGAAGAACTGTTTTTTGATTGTTAAATAAATTGAAAAAACCATTTTGGTTTCGGTTTCGTTAAAAATAACTTTGCAAAGAAACGTTAAGAATTTTCCCTCAAACCCCTCACCCAAACCCACCCTACAGTGGTCTGTTGGTACAATCTAACGTCCGTTGGCGATCATGTAAGACCCTCGCGTCCCAAATTGACGCCCGAAATAAAAAACTTATGCACCCGCCGACTTTTTATCAAATCATAATCGAAATTTTTTCTGCTTTAAAAAAAAAGTCAAGTTTGGCGTCGTAGACGCGTTTTGTGTTTAAACCGTGCTCGCTTTCGCGCATCTTCGCGCTTAAAAGTTCCTGCGTCGAATTGTCCCGGCGTCGAAATGTCTTCGATTTCGCGAAATAATTGCGAAACGTTTCGACGATGTTTTTTTTTCGTAAACGCGCGCGTTCGATTTTTATTTTAAATGGTTAACCTAATCTGCTTTTAACCAAAAAAAAAGCGCCCCTTTCGTTATCCACTTACCGTCGAGGAACTGTTTGTGTGTAATTTTGATTGTAGGAAATTAACCCCCGAAATTGTGCACGAAAAACTTCTCTTCGTTAAAAGAGCCGTTTTAAAAAACGAAATACCAATTGAGAAACGTTTTTCGAAAAACATTTGGGTTCTCGCGTCGCGAGCTTTGCAGGAAAACTCGCCTCGTTTTCATTAACGTTTCGAATTGTCGGATTCTCGTGCTGCCTTAATCGAATATTTTGAAAATCGCACATCGTCGACGAACTACGCCCTTTGGCGATTAACGCAAACCCTCGCACACTTCGAAAATTTCCTCTCGACAAAAAAGGAAACGCGAGCGAGTTTTTAAAGAAAAATAGCGGGTGGCCCGTGCGTCGTCCGACCTGAAACCGTCCTGTTTTTTTTTTTCTTAAACAACACCTCGAAAACGCCTCGCAACTTCAAAACTATCCCCATTAAGTGTTATTAATTAATGTGCATGCACTACGTGTAACTAATTTACATGAAATATATCCGGATTTACTGGGGCGATACGGTTAATCTACGTAGGTGGCGGTTTATTTATACTTATAACTTCGGCGTTTTCGATTAAATTCATATTTATTCGACGACAACAATGTAATTCTTGTACTGGGCAGTATGCTAATCATTTTCTTAGGTAGTGCATCGATTTTTTTTAATTTATGCAACGGCACAACGAAAGCGGAGTCCGTTTTTAGTTGATGAAGGTTCGTTTCGTACGCGGGCAAACGTTTCTTAACGAGAGAATTATGAACGACTACGTACCCTGAGACTTTATTCCTTGTCGAAAATTAAACAAATTACCAACAACAATTTAAATTACGACGGAAGTATGTAAAATTTAATTTTCACTTCACATGTTGACCGTCGCGTCGCGTCGTCGGTCGGTTCGAAATCGGTCGGTTTTTTTTGTTTGTTTCTTTTTAACGCGAAATACGAGCAACGCACGTCGTCATTATTCTAATATTAATTTAGGTAATCTATTAATTAATTAATTAACGCACTAAAATTAACGCATCGTCGTGAAAAGCCGTGAAAACGCACACAAATGCGATAGTGTTATGTAGGAACTGTTAAGACTTCGTTAGTAGAGCGCAGGTTATAAACTGCGCGCCACCGAACCTTCGTAGCATTATTATTTCTTAGCCTAGTTTTGTGTTTCTTTCACGTTGCCCTTCTACGATTTACGACGAAATCCGATATTTCGGAAAAATCGTCGGTTTTCGACGTTTTCGGAATATCGTTTGGCGTTCGGACTGTCGGGGTTTTTCGTGCGGCCTTTTAAATTAATCGTGGCCGTCTTCCCTAATCGGAAGGTTAGGGGGAAGTTCGGTTAAATCGAGGAGAAAAGGATGCATTTTTTTGTTTTATCCGCAAATTCGAAATCGACGGATTTACGGTTGCGTTGCTCGGCCGCCTTATTGTAAGACTTTCGAAACGTCAATTATTATTAAATGACTATTAGTCGACCGTAGCTATGAATTATTAATAAAATTACACCCTCGTTTTCCAAGGCGACGATTATGCACGCGGAAATCGTACAATTTTTAGGTAGATTACCTACCGAGTCATTCGGTTTATCAAGGTTCCAGTCGCGTAATTTGTACTTTAAACTTCAATTATCGGAAATTTATTGAATTAAAAAAAAAAAAATACGACGAGCCGGATCGCATAACTTTGTTTTGTCCCGTTTATTACAGTAATTTATTGTGAATTAATTCACGGATAATTCGGAATGACGCGGATCGTGGTTACGCGCACGTAACCTTAGATAGTTAAAAACCGATTTTGGCTAAATTTCGATTGAATCGACATAATCCCGAGTAGACTTGCGATCGGCCACGCGACAAATATTCGGTGTTTTCGTAAATATTCGCCGTCCCGTCCGTAATTTTTCGAAACGCGCTCTAGACAATTCGAATTCACGTCCCGTTCCGCGTCGAAAAGCGTTCCCGCGAAATTTCGTTCGGGACAACGGTTTTCGCGTAATTTCGCTTTTATAATCGTTTTACGGAGACCTAGGGAAAGCAAAAGAAATAGGGGTAGATCATCAACTAGATGGAACGACGACACACGTAGAGTAGCAGGAAACTGAATAAACAAGGCACGAGACAGAAGACAATGGTAGAATCTAGAGGAAGCCTATATCCAACAGTGGATGAAAGGGGCCGAGAGATGATGATGATGAATCATTTTAAGCGCGCGACCGACGTTTTCTCGTGTTTTTACACGAGTAACTCGCCATCGGTTTTAGCGGACATTCGATAAAACGGATTCGTGCTCGGTTCGTTCGAACCATTCACATACATTATGTAAGCGAATGGTTCGAGAATTGACAGACGGGCCATAATTTATGAACGTCCATTACCGACAAATTTTGAGTCTCGTTGGGACATCGCGCGCAACTAATCGACTGTTAAAATTAAAGATGCGCCGCTCGGAGGGGTTGTAAAACGCATTTCGAAACTCCAAATAGAATGATTATTGTTTACTCGAAAAGGAGTTTCAAAAATTGAGAAACGCCATCTACTTATCGGTAAATGTTCCTACTATTTTTTCTTCGAATGAACGGCGAGCGCACGCACCGCACCGCTTGAAGTGCCCGATGTTGTCTTAAAACGCACTCTTAAAGCCCCCTTTGTAAGTTAGAGGAACTTTGTGTGTATGTAGATGGGGATAAACATGACGTGCATTAACTTGCCCGTGTAATCACCTACTTGAACATGCACATAAAATTCAGACGTACGTAATTATGCAACCTGTACGGCTCGAGAAATAATTTCCGAAGTTCCGTTTCCGGCCGGCGGAACTGCATACGGTAAAGACACGGGTCAGCGCCCTCTATGATCTACTAATTAAAAACGATTTAAACGCGTCAAGAATAATACTTTCAGGGACTTCCCCGTCGCCCTGACCTTATTTCGCGTTACCTCTACGTACTAAATATTAAAAATTAATTCTGATAATGCATTATTGGCAAATAATTTGATGTTGATAAATGGAGCGGTATCATGACAAGGTTACTTTCGCAAAATGGTTGTTAAGGGGTACACGAAGTGCCTATATAGAAGGATAATTAATGGCGCACCCTTTTACATCAAATAAGCATTCTTTCCACTTATTATTATTAACCACAATTTCTAATACAACTTTTGATGATGGCTTTTGTGATCGGTTTCGAGGAGGTCGGGGAACTCTTTTCAATTAACATCGTAAAAATGACGAGGCACGGCGCACTCGGCGACGGCACTAACAAAAAACTCGACAATGGAGGGGCCGACTTTCGGGAGACGGGCACAAATGCTTTGTGCGAATTATTTTCACGTTCCTAAAACGATTTTTCTAAGTCTTATCGAATAGAAATGCGTATAGGTACGTATTTAGAAAACTCAAAATAGACTCTACGCGATAATTTTAACGCGCGGCGATCGATCTACAATTTTTAATTTACGTTCGGCAACGAAACGCCCGAGGAAGAAGAATGGTAAACGGCCAGTCTTTTGTAAACAGCTATTCGCTTCAGCAATCAAGGTAACATTTTTTTTTTAAATTAATTATTAATTATGTTATCTCGGTTGCTTACGTTCGTATAATTCAACGTCGTAATGGGGGTATGAAGCGCCTGTGGCAACTGTCTAACTTGCCCCCCCCCCCAATCTAGTTGCGCCCGTAGCGGGCGCCTCTTTCGTCACACCCTCGGTATAATTTATCGTACTGTTACGTGTTTATTAATAATAACTAATTGCAAATCTCAAAATCAATAACATCATAAACAACGTAGACAAAACATTCGTCTGTATAAATAAAGTTCTTTAGTATATAAAGTGACTGCGTCGTGTCCTTTCGACAGTTTTCGGCAACATTTCTGGCGGTAACAAGAAATGTTTTTTGGATTAAAATTGCGAACAGTAACGTTTTTAACGCACATTCGTTGTACATGTGGAGGTCGTTCGAAAATTTCCCAACAGTAATGTTTTTGAAAAAGTGACATTCGCCATAATATTCCTCCTCTAGATTATCAGAAAGGGAACTATTCGAAAAGTTATTTGATTTGTAAATTAAATATTTTATTTCCGTACATTTAAAACAAATGGTACACAATTAGCGCGACATTGAAAATATGGACACGCTCCGCCGTTCGTAACGAAACAAAATAATCACAACAAAACATTACATAAATCAAGCTTTTAATATACGATACATTTAACATGAATGGCCGCATTAAATTTAGTCATCGCTAAACCACATTTCTTGTACCCGAGAGGTTAACAATCGTAACACCTTTTCGGTCATTTGCAAGGGAGATAAAAAAAAATACACGTCGTCTATCTGTAAACTTAAATTATTAGTACTTTACGTTAAAATTGGAATTACGACCATTCACCTCTCAGGCATAGATTTATTTTATATCGAAGCAATTATTTCGAAGGAAAGAGAGATGGCAGTTTATAATAACGACTAAATTTAATAGCTGTCTACAAACTTCAATCGTAATAAAAAAAAACGTAATTTTAAAAATTGGAAAATTATAAGGCCATGTTTCTCCCTTCGATCGATATTTCTACGGCACGTTGTCGCTTCTGTCTCTTGCCATCCACGAAATTTTTGTAGTGCTTCTCGAAACGATTCATTTGCTTTTTCGACGACTGAAAAACCGTAACAAATTAAACGCATTAAAAAACAGGCTACGTTTTCCCTACCCGGCTAATATCGATATCCGAATGCCACTTGGGCCTAACCACATAATCTTTACTGGATGGAACCGGTACACGAGCTCGACCGACCCATCCTTTATCGCCGGGTCTCAGTGCCCTTGAAAAACAAATTTAGCAATAAACGCACAACTAACGCACGAACAGCGCATACTTCTCGTCTGATGTCAATGCCTTGCTTATATCTTTTTTTCCGGACGACATTGGGTCGTTGCTCCTGCGCCTTTTCGGCATCTGTTCCATATCGCGCTGCATCCTTTCCTCCTTCGACATCGCTACAATTTCCTGGATTAAAGCCGTTCGAATTGAATTTAACCTGACAAAATTACCTTTAAAATCGGCAGACAAATTAAATATAGGCCTGGCCCATTCGCTAATCAATTTGCCGGCACGTTCCTTGTTCTCCTTGGTTTCTTTCGGATGCTTGTATAAATACATCACCGCTTTGCCGATACCCGAATGCTTCAAAGTTGACTGATCGATCCTCGGAAACTAAAATGGAACGCGACATCATAAATATTTCAAAACTTAATATTACGCAAACCTCCCACAGCAACTTCAAAATCGATTCGCGCACGGACAACGACGGCATAGACCGGTCGGGCATTGGAGCCAACCAATCGGTAAGTACGCTGAGTACATTGTGCTCGATAAACGCTAACTGCAAATCGTGCTTCTTCAATTGCGACATCACCTTCGACAACATGCCTATTTTCTTCGTTGCCGGCTGCATAATCTGATTTAGTCGTCTGTCTTCCTACGGAAAAACCTCGATTACACCGCGATCGTAGACTACCTCGACAACCTCACCTCGGCCGCATACTTCATATCGGCCAACAGTTGTGCTATTATGTCGTCATTATCATTGATGATATCGATGTCTTTACGTTTACGTTTGCGCGACTGCTCCTCCCTTTTACGCTGAAGCATCGCCTCAAAATCGGACATTGCCTCGCTGGTTCTATATAAAATTTGTAGTGTTTAAATTGCGTCGAGAATATTTGTCGATAACTCACCCCCTATTTTGATCTATACCGTCATCGGAATCGTCCGAAACCTCCGGCACCACGACTTCCTCCGCATTCTGCACGACAGCGGGCGCCTGCTCTACAACTGCAGTACTCGCTGCTTCGCCGCCTTCATCGTCGCTTAAGGCGGCACATTTCTTCGTTTTGGGTCCATCTTCGCCTTCGTTCTCCGAATCCGAGGCAATACGCTTCTGCCGGGCGGTAGGTCTTTCGGAATCCGATCCAGAATACGACCGACTGCGAGATCGAGATTTTCGCGAGGTCGATCGGGACCTGGATCTCGATCTCGACACCGATCTTGACTTTGGCGAGCCCGACCGCGATCTGCGGGAGGCGTTGGAACCCGACCTAGATCTGGATCTCGATTTTGAACGGGACGACGCGCGGGACCCGGATCTTGACCTTGAAACCGACCTTGATTTCGGCGTAACCGACCGTGACCTGCGAGACGCATTAGAACCCGAGCGGGATCGGGATTTGGACCTAGATTTAGATCTTGATCTGGACCTAGACCGTGAATAATGTCTCGAATGAGCAGATCCCGTCCTGGAAATTAAAATGCTTTTCGTGATTTTTGCACCTTGTGCGATATACCGACCTCGATTTGGATTTAGAACGCGACTTCCTCGAGCCCGATCTTGACCTCGATTGTGCCCTTCGTGAACTTGATCGTGATTTTCTCGAGCTCGATCTTGCTCTCGACTGTACCCTTCTTGAACCGGATCGTGACCTCCTCGAGCCCGATCTTGACCTCGACCGTGTCCTTCTTGAACCGGATCGTGACCTCCTTGAGCCAGATCTTGACCTCGACTGTGCCCTTCTTGAACTCGATCGTGACTTTCTCGAGCCCGATCGTGACTTTCTCGAGCCCGATCGTGACTTTCTCGAGCCCGATCGTGACTTTCTCGAGCCCGATCGTGACTTTCTCGAGCCCGATCGTGACTTTCTCGAGCCCGATCGTGACTTTCTCGAGCCCGATCGTGACTTTCTCGAACCCGATCGTGACTTTCTCGAGCCCGATCGTGACTTTCTCGAGCCCGATCGTGACTTTCTCGAGCCCGATCGTGACTTTCTCGAACCCGATCGTGACTTTCTCGAACCCGATCGTGACTTTCTCGAGCCCGATCGTGACTTTCTCGAGCCCGATCGTGACTTTCTCGAGCCCGATCTTGACCTCGACTGTGCCCTTATTGAACCTGATTGTGATCTCCTCGAGGCAGATCTCGACCTCGACTGTGCCCTTCTCGAATCCGATCGTGATCGTATCGAGCCAGATCTTGACCTCGACTGTGCCCTTCTTGAACCTGATCGTGACTTTCTTGAGTCGGATCTTGACCTCGACCGTGTCCTTCTTGAACACGATCGTGACTTTCTCGTGTCGGACCTCGATCTCGAGCGCGACCTGTCATTCGATCCTAATTTCCTCGAAGCGGATCGTGATATTCTCGAGCTCGACCTCGATCTCGAACGCGATTTCTTCGAGCCCGACCTGGATCTCGACCCTAATTCCCTCGAACCCGATCTCGATTTCGAACGCGACTTCCTAGAGCCCGAACGCGACTTCCTAGAGCCCGAACGCGAGCGTGACTTTCTCGAACCCGATCCGGACTTCGAACGAGACCTAGACATGGATTTTACTGAGCCAGATCTGGACCTCGAACCCGATCTGGAACGTGATCTCGAATGTGATTTTCTCGAGCCCGATAGAGATCTTGAAACCGACTTTTTGGATCTAACGGAGCCCGATCGGGATCTGGATCTCGAGCGATTTCCCGATCGAGATCTGTTTGATGGCGATCGATGCGATTCAAAAGGACGTGGACTTTTACGTGGTTCGTAAGACGAACTAGAATTTGAGCGGGAACGGCCACTCTTAGCTGGAGACACATCGATACTCATCGACCCCGAATCGGAAGCCGTAGATTTGGAACGGGATCGCGAACGCGACTTGTCGCCATTTATTTCGGACGAACGTTCCATGGATTTCGACCGCGACCTCGATTTCCTCGTAGTTTCGTTGATATTATCATCCGATAGTTTTGGACTCGGATTTTCTACATCTAAAATTGTAGAATGTTAGGTTACGAAAACATACAATTCAACGTTACCTTTATCTACGTCCATTGCAATAACACTTATTAGTGCACCTCTTGTTTATTTTAAACGTATATTTTATTAGATAACCGAGATTTCATTATCTACATGAAATAATATTAACTAAAATATTAAATTAATTCTATCATTTTTGATAGATAGTTTTATTACAAAACCACAGACCATAATAAAGACATAATTTAGAAAGACGTGTCAACAAAACATGTATTGCACGCGCCTCCGGGAATTGCCTGAACTAAAATAAACTTTAAAAGAATAATTTGTACTAAAAATTCTATTAATTATTTCCATTATCCTAAATCCTTATTTATTTTAAACGAATGAGTATTGTACAGATTATATTTGTAAACATGTAGTACGTAATCTATTTTTAATTAACCGCAAAAAGAATAAAAAATGATGTTGGCGAGACTTGAAGATGTCGACCATGTACCTATTTGAATGAATTGTACGTTAAAAAATGTTCCAGGTGTTATTTGTACGTATATGTGTGTATCGAAAGTTATCGGTTTTACTAACCTCCAACATAATTAGTAATTTTCAAATTTATCTTGTACGGTTTAGATCACAGTTAATATTCTAGAATTTTATAGATTTCTTTTTAATTATAGTTTTTAATATTTTTAGTTAACGTAATATTTCGTAGATGACTAATTTTTCAAATAAGCAAGTTTTCTTGTCCATATTAGATTACAGTTTACTTTTTGAGATTTACTCTTCTATTTTGTAATTCATAGAAATTCTAATAGATGTTTAATAAAATTTTAATTTTTAGTTGTTTTCCTTAATGTTTGCACAAAATCTACATTTCCTTATATAATAAAACTGTTGTTTATTAGGATATTTTAAATTTTTAATTTGGTTTTTACATAAATTAACTGAAAATGTTTTAAAGTAGAAGCACGACAGTAATATGTTTGAAGTGTATCCAAAAATTATTGTTCCGACTTTCGTATTCCTATTTATTTATCCTCTCGGTATAAAGCAAATAGGTATATAATTGAGTTAAATAGTCGTTCAACCATAGTTTTCTTTCGTGTTAGTTCTCATAAAAATTTGTTGCAGGAACTGTGAATTTCTTGTTAGAACGTTGCAGATAAGGAAGGTCTCTATTACACGGGTATATTTGTAATCATCATAATATATAGGGGAAGATCGGGTAGCCCCGGACACTCAAATGAAGTAGAAATATAAAATACAATCAACAAATGTCAGTTTATATTTTAGCATTAAAATAGAGTAAGGAACTTTGTTAATCGTACTAATGAAAAAAAAAAGGATATCTTAATTATTGTAACTAGAATATTGAAAAAACTTTTCCAAAGGTTTTCCAACGTGTTTACTTACTTAGTAATTGTACTGTCCGGGGCTACCCGACCTTCCCCTACATTCAAGACCAAGTGTTGATGCTTCGTGTTATACTTAACGATGCCGTCGAGCATAAAGTTTATAAACGATTCACTGGGTCACGAAGAAACTTTAACGAATTGGACGTCTACTCGACCACATCTTGGTCCAAAACAGACTTCTGCTGTCTCATCTTTAAAGAAAAACGATTAACTTCCAGATTTGTAAAAGAAAGTAAGCATATTTTCTAATTAATTTTATTATTTAGGTTAAAGAATCTTTAATTTTTCAACGATATTTATGTGCGTTGGGTATTTGACTATATTTTAATTTTTATATCTCTTTTGTAATAAAAATCTTGGTCAATTTTTAAATTGTTTAATATACCATCTCAAATAAATAGGTCGTTCTTTTGTAAAGAAACTTGTTAGCTAATCTCAAACGTTGTAACTTGTTTGTGCTTAAATTGAAAATTTGAAGTAGGTATTATTGGCATTGTTTTTATTGAAATAAATTTCTAGTTAAGCTTTGTATATTTATGGAATAGGATGCTGCTAAAAAAAGGTACGAGGAAGGCAGACCAAAATGAATCATCTGAAATGACAGACGTTTGGAGTGCATTTGAAATTGGAGTTACACTATTGTGGAGTTTCAGAGAAACATTTCAGGTATAGCATCCACATATTCAATAATTATGTAATTGATTTGTTAAGCATGCATTCTGTCACAAAACGTCCAACGCAATTTGTAATTTTCAAATTGCTTTGGGACGTTTATTTATTAGTTATTATTTATTTATTTATTATTAGTTATTATTACTGTTATATATTTTTTTGTATTTTGTAGTCAATATCGTTTTATAGTTGTTTAATTTTCAAAATTTCCTTTTGGTTTTTAAAAGTTCTTTTTACAGTTTTTTTAATTTTGTAGTTAATATAAATACCTCATAAATGGATAACTTTTTAACAAATTTATAGATTTCTTTTGTACAATTTAGATTACAGTTTACTTTTAAGAAAGTTACAATTTTTAATTTTATAATTCACAGAAAATCCAATAGATGGCTAAAGTATTTTTAAATTCTTGAGTTGGTCATACAATATTTGTTGAAAATCTAAATTTCATCACAATCAAACTGTTTTTTTAGGCTATTTAGTATTTTTAATTGGTTTTTACATAAATTATTATAAATTAAGTGAAAATGTGTCAAAGTAGAAGCACCAGGGTAATATGTTTGAAGTTTGTGACAAAATTATTCTTGCTATCCATTTTAAAAAATGGATAATTTTATAATTTTATATATTATAATTTTATAAATTTATAATTTTTTAAATAAAAAAATTTAAAAATTATCCATTTTTTGCTAAAACAAATAAATATATAATTGATTCCTTCCGTGTTGGTTCTCATAATAATTTATTGCAGGAACTTTGAATTTTTGTTGGATCTGTTGCAGATAGAGAAGGGTCCTCGACAAGTTCATGGTTTTGGCAAAATTTTGACTCAACCTGAATTGTTTAGAACAGGTTCGAAATCAAATGATATTTGATCTAAAATTTTGTTCTTCCTTTCCCCCAAATTTCAGTTTTCTACGTTTAGAGATTACCGTGTAATTTGGAAAGTAAAAAATTTAATTCTTTATATTCATCACCAAAATTCTCTTTATAAAGCAGATGGTATATTCATCTTTCTGGTTTTATTGAATATGATATTAATTTGTAAGAGGTCGGTCGTTTTTTAATTTTTGTAACTAATTTAGTAATTAGAATTAAAATTTTTCCAATTTTTAAAATCGGTATGTTGCATGAATCAGCTTCTTCTAAATTATTATTATACATATAAATAAGTACTTAGAAAAACGTCGCACATGAAGAAAAATAATCAAACTGATCTAACATAAGTAGGTGCTTGACTATAATAATTAATGCTTAATATTAATAATATAATACCTAATAAAAATGCCGTATGTACGGCCTATACAAACCTATATGCAATTTATGTCATCAAAAAAAAGTTACTAGATTGTTTATATAAACAATTATAAACAAACAAATAAACTGAATTACAAATACAATTCGGTTTAAAGTTTGGAAAGTGACATATTTTATAGATGATTTACTTGCGCACATGTTAGATGGTATAAAGAAAGACTACAATCTATTAGAACGGTAAAAATACGAGGTACGAGATGACAGCACTGTGGGAAACGTCATCATCTAGTAACCTTTTTATTGATGACTTGAATAGCTTATAGGTTTGGATAAAGTGTAGTGACATACAAAAGCAAAACACTAAGGTAATCTAATGTAAAAGGTGTATGTAACCCACCGAACGAGACATGACCTTTGTTCGAGCCAACGTCTATTTTGATGTAAGAATGGTAGAGATACTATTCTTAATTTCAAGGAATCGATTGGAACGAACGTCCCCTACTCCTGTTCAACTGCAACAAAAATTACACACTGTTAAATAAGTTGCATAAGCAAAGTTTCGGTTGAACGGACGTATGGGGCATAAGTACCGCTGTATATATGACCTTGGTACGGGCTAACGTCCCTTTCGCATATGACGTTTGTGCAAACGCATAAAACTGCCGACCTGACAACCTTAAAGAAATAACAGATGTCGCTTGCGTCAGGAACTAATGGTAACTATAATGTAAATTTGCAACTAGGATTTTCATTTGAAGTGTGGAATTTACATTAAATAATATGCTAATATGAAGCTAAAACGTTGTGTGCCTAACTGCACCCAAATAAATAGAAACAAAATAAAAATACACCAATCCCTTCTTACGTTTTCTCAATTCCCTTACGTACAAAAAATATTTTATTAAACAGTTTCAGAATATTATTCCATATTTTTCAGAATAATTTCATGTTTATATTACGAAAAATATATTAATTGTTGTTTTAACGGATGTAAAGTGAAAACACAATTTTATTTTTCAATTTTAAAAAATTTCAACAAATAGTAAAGTTCTAAACCATACATAATAAAATTTATTAGTCCTTGATACAAGCGCCTCTAGTAGTAAGTTTGAATCGAATGCGCAAATCCTCCAAACCTGATATAAAGAATCAACGCAGACGACGGTCAAAGTGACTTACTATTTATAAAGCAGTAGCAGAATGTGTTAACTCTTCATGTTCCTGAGGATTTTCGCCGCCAATTGTAAATTTAAAAAAATGTAGATTCGTCATGGCGTTGAGCCTAATGTAAAAAAATAAAATTAATTACTCTTAACCATAAATTAGGGTTAGTAAGTAATATCGTTTCCTACATCACCTTGCAATTTTGAATAATAATGCCTAATTATGCTCAATAATAATATTTGTAGGTTAGAAATATCTTAGGATAACTAAATTCAAACAATGGCCGAAGATTGGAACGTGGAATGCTCAGATGACGAACTAAAAACCGTGAAAGAATCGTGGGAGCCGCCTCCAGAAGAAATCGATCGTTTATATCGCATTCTTGAAAGAGGCGAAGTTCCGGAGATCACATGGAAATGTCCCGGTTACAGATCGCCCTCTCCGAAACACACCGACAAACCCGAAGAATGCGCTAGTTACGAACCGTTAAGTCTTTCGTAAAAGTTCCGTTTCAAATTAATTTAACCGTCTCCCGTAGGACGGAAGACAAGTCCGATTTCGATTTCCTAGAGGAGGCCTCGTCTCCCACGTTCAAGATGAGGAAAGCCGGTGATGAAACATTGAAAGGTAGCGCGAAGAAGAAGGTCACCTCTTTGGACGGCGTCATCAATAACATGCGCAGACACAAACTGCTACCTTCGCAATCAAAAGATTCTTAAACAAACGCAAATCAAGCATAATTTATTATTATCGACGTTACTTGTGTAATCGTATACATAAAGCGTAAAAATAAATGCATTACCTTCAATCTATTATTAACACGAACAAATCGATGAGCAAAAGTAATACTTCTGGTAATATTTAAATGCACGATCGGATCGCCAGTAAACCTATCGTTGCGGTGCCGGCTTCGGCTTGGGCATTTTAACTAGCAAACTTTGTATTTCCTTTTTCTCGTCGTACTGCTTCCACAACTCGTAAAGATTAATGACGTACCTAGCGATTTCCTGTATTTTTTCAATGTCGACGTTCAGTTCCGCAAACCAGGCCTTGTGGTCCTTTTGCAAAATGACGCACGCAACTTGAATGCATCCTATCGCTATTTGATAAGGCGGGTACAACAAACAAACATCTGTCCTTAAGGAATCGTTCACGATTCTCCAAGCCAACGTTAGAAGTTGATCTTCGTGTCCTAAGTCTTGGAGAAGCTGCAAGAGCGGCCTGTACGGCTGATAAACGATAAGACAACAGTCCAAGTTTTCTAATAAATAGAATTCGCATTCAAGAATGTGATTAGTGCGATAAGGAAATTCCTGGTTATAAGCATAATTAAATTTGTTTTTAACTGCGAAAAAACAAAATCGGTGCCATTAGAAAAAATGTATTAAACTCGAGACGTTTACTTACTAACTGTTTGACAAGTAGTGATCAGTCTTGAATTTGAAATTACCCCAAATTCCTCTACTTTGGACGCTAGGAAAATACACGTCGGCGCCAATAATAGAGGATCGATGCATTTCAACGAGTTCCTGGCATAAAAGCGTTTAAAATAGACAGTCGCCGTTGCTATCACCTGCTGTCGAAGCTTCAACTGCTCGCCCAACGTTTGTACAACTGAAACAAATTAAATCTGTGTCAAAAGAAAAAAATAACCTGCCCAAACACGATCGCGTACCACTTGAGAAAAATATCAATATCTTCTGGTACTCCTCCTCCGTTAAAATCGACAAGTCGTATTGTCTTTCGCGAATTAAATCTTGCTTATCTAATAACCATTGTTGGCTGAAAACAAAATAAATACGTTCGACGTTGTTAGGCAAAACAAAAACAATACCTACTGATGAGAACTTTGCCAAAAATTACCGGCCATTCTATTTAATTAGTTAACAACATACCATCGTCTGCGTTGATTGTTGCCAGAGTTGCTTATAGTTCTGTGCAATCGATTTTAACTTACAACTAGAGGCGCTTGCGTCAGGAACTAATGAAATCTATTATGTATTGTTTAGAACTTTATTATTTGCTGTAACTTTTTTTTAAAATTGAAAAATAAAGTTATGTTTTCGTTTTACATCTGTTAAAAGTGTAATTAATATATTTTTCGTAAAGTAAACAAGAAATTATACTGAAAATATTTAATAAAATGGTAGCAAATACACATTGCAGTTACCATTAGTTCCTGACGCGAGCGACATCTGTTAGTTTTTTAAGGTTGCAGGTCAGCTGTTTTATGCGATTGCACAGACCTTATACGCAACTCTAACAACAATCAACGAGCTACGCAACATACCAAAGTATTTACGGTTTTTAATTTTAATTTTAAAATCCAGTGTTACCATTAGTAAAAAGATAAATAAATTACAAATTTATTTATTGGCGCGCATTTTATAAAACAGCGTTCAAATAAAAATTATCGGCATCCATCTTGTTAACTAGGCCGTAAACCTCTTCGAAATTGTGGTGTAAAGCCTTGGCCAAACTGGGATTCATTAAAAGAATGAGATTTTCGTAGTTGTTTTGAACTGCCGCTACAGTCCAATTTAACGAACCCATACAAATGTAACCCTCACCGTCCTTGTAATCCTTAATCATGTACTTTGAATGCAAGATGCTGTACATTTCATAATTAATGAAACAATTAATATTGATACCTGAAACATCGTTTGCACATTATCGTTTATTGTTGCAAATAATTAAAAGCCAACAACCCACCTATTTTCTTCAACATCTTAAAGGCACTCTTGCTATTATTATTGTAATTGAGCAATATTCTTAATTTAACGTTTCTCTTGTGAGCTTTAATTAACTCCCTTATTACGCAGTCGACAGAAATTACCATTAATATAATATCTAATGACTTGTTCGCAGTACTAATAAAGTACAAAATCGGTTCGAACAGTCTTAAATTCATATTATCTAATTGAACCATCGACGGGCTTTGCCAACTTTTTGCCACTCCATTGGTCGAATACATTATGATGCAATTGTGATATTTGTAGTGCAGATTTTTCCAATTCAATTTGGCACTCATTTCCTTCCACATTTTGAACAGTCTATACCACTGAATTGATCCTCCGATCGCAACCGCTAAATAAAACCACTTCGATTTGAACACAAACGGCATTGCTGAAAGTTAATCCAAATTACTCGACGAACAGGAGTGAACTTAGCAGACTAAAGCTAGCAGCCTAAAACATATGTGGCAACGTCGCACTGAACGTTCCCACGGAAGGATTATAACACTCGCTTAATTATTAACAACTAATTATGGACAAATAAAGTCAATAAATACCTACAATAACAACGAAACTAACAATAATAGATTACAAATTGTATAATATTGGCGAAATAATAGTTGTTAATATCAAGTTTGGAGAAAACTAAAGTATATAATGAACAACTATTAAATTTAGTTTATAAATTAAAAAAGGCACTTCTAATCGAGGTCCCCACATGAGACTAGGCATGAATGTGCGCTCATGTGTTATAAACAATATACCAAAGTTTCAAAAAAATCGTATTTGCGGAAGGCCCTTAAAAACGCTAGCAGCCCAAAATTTTTGTATTTTTCAAATTCCTGCATTTCTGCGAAAGGGGCACTTATCGTCGAGGTCCCCACATGAAACTCGGCATAAATGTGCGCTCATGTGTTATAAACAATATACCAAAGTTTCAAAAAAATCGTATTTGCGGAAGGCCCTTAAAAACGCTAGCAGCCCAAAATTTTTGTATTTTTCAAATTCCTGCATTTCTGCGAAAGGGGCACTTAGCGTCGAGGTCCCCACATGAGACCCGGCATAAATGTGCGCTCATGTGTCTTAAACAATATACCAAAGTTTCAAAAATCGTATTTGCGGAAGGCCCTTAAAAACGCTAGCAGCCCAAAATTTTTGTATTTTTCAAATTCTTGCATTTCTGCGAAAGGGGCACTTAGCGTCGAGGTCCCCACATGAGACCCGGCATAAATGTGCGCTCATGTGTCTTAAACAATATACCAAAGTTTAAAAGAAATCGTATTTGCGGAAGGCCCTTAAAAACGCTAGCAGCCCAAAATTTTGTATTTTTCAAATTCTTGCATTTCTGCGAAAGGGGCACTTAGCGTCGAGGTCCCCACATGAGACCCGGCATACATGTGCGCTCATGTGTCTTAAACAATATACCAAAGTTTAAAAGAAATCGTATTTGCGGAAGGCCCTTAAAAACGCTAGCAGCCCAAAATTTTGTATTTTTCAAATTCTTGCATTTCTGCGAAAGGGGCACTTAGCGTCGAGGTCCCCACATGAGACCCGGCACAAATGTGCGCTCATGTGTCTTAAACAATATACCAAAGTTTAAAAGAAATCGTATTTGCGGAAGGCCCTTAAAAACGCTAGCAGCCCAAAATTTTTGTATTTTTCAAATTCTTGCATTTCTGCGAAAGGGGCACTTAGCGTCGAGGTCCCCACATGAGACCCGGCATAAATGTGCGCTCATGTGTCTTAAACAATATACCAAAGTTTAAAAGAAATCGTATTTGCGGAAGGCCCTTAAAAACGCTAGCAGCCCAAAATTTTTGTATTTTTCAAATTCTTGCATTTCTGCGAAAGGGGCACTTAGCGTCGAGGTCCCCACATGAGACTCGGCTAAATGTGCGCTCATGTGTTTAAACAATATACCAAAGTTTAAAAGAAATCGTATTTGCGGAAGGCCCTTAAAACGCTAGCAGCCCAAAATTTTTGTATTTTTCAAATTCTTGCATTTCTGCGAAAGGGGCACTTAGCGTCGAGGTCCCCAAATGAGACCGGCATAAATGTGCGCTCATGTGTCTTAAACAATATACCAAAGTTTAAAAGAAATCGTATTTGCGGAAGGCCCTTAAAAACGCTAGCAGCCCAAAATTTTTGTATTTTTCAAATTCTTGCATTTCTGCGAAAGGGGCACTTAGCGTCGAGGTCCCCACATGAGACCGGCTAAATGTGCGCCCATGTGTTTAAACAATATACCAAAGTTTAAAAAAATCGTATTTGCGGAAGGCCCTTAAAAACGCTAGCAGCCCAAAATTTTTGTATTTTTCAAATTCTTGCATTTCTGCGAAAGGGGCACTTAGCGTCGAGGTCCCCACATGAGACTCGGCGTAAATGTGCGCTCATGTGTTTTAAACAATATACCAAAGTTTAAAAAATCGTATTTGCGGAAGGCCCTTAAAAACGCTAGCAGCCCAAAATTTTGTATTTTTCAAATTCTTGCATTTCTGCGAAAGGGGCACTTAGCGTCGAGGTCCCCACATGAGACCCGGCATAAATGTGCGCTCATGTGTCTTAAACAATATACCAAAGTTTAAAAAATCGTATTTGCGGAAGGCCCTTAAAACGCTAGCAGCCCAAAATTTTTGTATTTTTCAAATTCTTGCACTTCTGCGAAAGGGGCACTTAGCGTCGAGGTCCCCACATGAGACTCGGCTAAATGTGCGCTCATGTGTCTTAAACAATATACCAAAGTTTAAAAAATCGTATTTGCGGAAGGCCCTTAAAAACGCTAGCAGCCCAAAATTTTGTATTTTTCAAATTCTTGCATTTCTGCGAAAGGGGCACTTAGCGTCGAGGTCCCCACATGAGACTCGGCATAAATGTGCGCTCATGTGTTCTTAAACAATATACCAAAGTTTAAAAAAATCGTATTTGCGGAAGGCCCTTAAAAACGCTAGCAGCCTAAAATTTTGTATTTTTCAAATTCTTGCATTTCTCGAAAGGGGCACTTAGCGTCGAGGTCCCCACATGAGACCCGGCATAAATGTGCGCTCATGTGTCTTAAACAATATACCAAAGTTTAAAAAATCGTATTTGCGGAAGGCCCTTAAAAAACGCTAGCAGCCCAAAATTTTTGTATTTTTCAAATTCTTGCATTTCTGCGAAAGGGGCACTTAGCGTCGAGGTCCCCACATGAGACCCGGCATAAATGTGCGCTCATGTGTCTTAAACAATATACCAAAGTTTAAAAAAATCGTATTTGCGGAAGGCCCTTAAAAACGCTAGCAGCCCAAAATTTTTGTATTTTTCAATTTCTTGCATTTCTGCGAAAGGGGCACTTAGCGTCGAGGTCCCCACATGAGACTCGGCATAAATGTGCGCTCATGTGTTTTAAACAATATACCAAAGTTTAAAAAAATCGTATTTGCGGAAGGCCCTTAAAAACGCTAGCAGCCCAAAATTTTGTATTTTTCAAATTCTTGCATTTCTGCGAAAGGGGCACTTAGCGTCGAGGTCCCCACATGAGACTCGGCATAAATGTGCGCTCATGTGTTTTAAACAATATACCAAAGTTTAAAAAAATCGTATTTGCGGAAGGCCCTTAAAAACGCTAGCAGCCCAAAATTTTGTATTTTTCAAATTCTTGCATTTCTGCGAAAGGGGCACTTAGCGTCGAGGTCCCCACATGAGACCCGGCATAAATGTGCGCTCATGTGTCTTAAACAATATACCAAAGTTTAAAAGAAATCGTATTTGCGGAAGGCCCTTAAAACGCTAGCAGCCCAAAATTTTTGTATTTTTCAAATTCTTGCATTTCTGCGAAAGGGGCACTTAGCGTCGAGGTCCCCACATGAGACTCGGCATAAATGTGCGCTCATGTGTGTTAAACAATATACCAAAGTTTCAAAAAATCGTATTTGCGGAAGGCCCTTAAAACGCTAGCAGCCCAAAATTTTGTATTTTTCAAATTCTTGCATTTCTGCGAAAGGGGCACTTAGCGTCGAGGTCCCCACATGAGACTCGGCGTAAATGTGCGCTCATGTGTTTTAAACAATATACCAAAGTTTCAAAAAATCGTATTTGCGGAAGGCCCTTAAAAACGCTAGCAGCCTAAAATTTTGTATTTTTCAAATTCTTGCATTTCTGCGAAAGGGGCACTTAGCGTCGAGGTCCCCACATGAGACCCGGCATAAATGTGCGCTCATGTGTCTTAAACAATATACCAAAGTTTCAAAAAATCGTATTTGCGGAAGGCCCTTAAAAACGCTAGCAGCCCAAAATTTTGTATTTTTCAAATTCTTGCATTCTGCGAAAGGGGCACTTAGCGTCGAGGTCCCCACATGAGACTTAAATGTGCGCTCATGTGTTTAAACAATATACCAAAGTTTCAAAAAATCGTATTTGCGGAAGGCCCTTAAAAACGCTAGCAGCCCAAAATTTTGTATTTTTCAAATTCTTGCATTCTGCGAAAGGGGCACTTAGCGTCGAGGTCCCCACATGAGACTCGGCTAAATGTGCGCTCATGTGTTTTAAACAATATACCAAAGTTTAAAAAATCGTATTTGCGGAAGGCCCTTAAAAACGCTAGCAGCCCAAAATTTTGTATTTTTCAAATTCTTGCATTCTGCGAAAGGGGCAAGCGTCGAGGTCCCCACATGAGACCGGCTAAATGTGCGCTCATGTGTTTTAAACAATATACCAAAGTTTAAAAATCGTATTTGCGGAAGGCCCTTAAAAACGCTAGCAGCCCAAAATTTTTGTATTTTTCAAATTCTTGCATTTCTGCGAAAGGGGCACTTAGCGTCGAGGTCCCCACATGAGACCCGGCATAAATGTGCGCTCATGTGTTTAAACAATATACCAAAGTTTAAAAGAAATCGTATTTGCGGAAGGCCCTTAAAAACGCTAGCAGCCCAAAATTTTGTATTTTTCAAATTCTTGCATTTCTGCGAAAGGGGCACTTAGCGTCGAGGTCCCCACATGAGACCTCGGCATAAATGTGCGCTCATGTGTTTTAAACAATATACCAAAGTTTAAAAGAAATCGTATTTGCGGAAGGCCCTTAAAAACGCTAGCAGCCCAAAATTTTTGTATTTTTCAAATTCTTGCATTTCTGCGAAAGGGGCACTTAGCGTCGAGGTCCCCACATGAGACCCGGCATAAATGTGCGCTCATGTGTCTTAAACAATATACCAAAGTTTAAAAGAAATCGTATTTGCGGAAGGCCCTTAAAAACGCTAGCAGCCTAAAATTTTTGTATTTTTCAAATTCTTGCATTTCTGCGAAAGGGGCACTTAGCGTCGAGGTCCCCACATGAGACCCGGCATAAATGTGCGCTCATGTGTCTTAAACAATATACCAAAGTTTAAAAGAAATCGTATTTGCGGAAGGCCCTTAAAAACGCTAGCAGCCCAAAATTTTGTATTTTTCAAATTCTTGCATTTCTGCGAAAGGGGCACTTAGCGTCGAGGTCCCCACATGAGACCCGGCATAAATGTGCGCTCATGTGTCTTAAACAATATACCAAAGTTTAAAAGAAATCGTATTTGCGGAAGGCCCTTAAAAACGCTAGCAGCCCAAAATTTTTGTATTTTTCAAATTCTTGCATTTCTGCGAAAGGGGCACTTAGCGTCGAGGTCCCCACATGAGACCCGGCACAAATGTGCGCTCATGTGTCTTAAACAATATACCAAAGTTTAAAAGAAATCGTATTTGCGGAAGGCCCTTAAAAACGCTAGCAGCCCAAAATTTTTGTATTTTTCAAATTCTTGCATTTCTGCGAAAGGGGCACTTAGCGTCGAGGTCCCCACATGAGACCCGGCACAAATGTGCGCTCATGTGTCTTAAACAATATACCAAAGTTTAAAAGAAATCCTATTTGCGGAAGGCCCTTAAAAACGCTAGCAGCCCAAAATTTTTGTATTTTTCAAATTCTTGCACTTCTGCGAAAGGGGCACTTAGCGTCGAGGTCCCCACATGAGACTCGGCGTAAATGTGCGCCCATGTGTGTTAAACAATATACCAAAGTTTCAAAAAAATCGTATTTGCGGAAGGCCCTTAAAAACGCTAGCAGCCTAAAATTTTTGTATTTTTCAAATTCTTGCATTTCTGCGAAAGGGGCACTTAGCGTCGAGGTCCCCACATGAGACCCGGCATAAATGTGCGCTCATGTGTCTTAAACAATATACCAAAGTTTAAAAGAAATCGTATTTGCGGAAGGCCCTTAAAAACGCTAGCAGCCCAAAATTTTGTATTTTTCAAATTCTTGCATTTCTGCGAAAGGGGCACTTAGCGTCGAGGTCCCCACATGAGACTCGGCATAAATGTGCGCTCATGTGTTTTAAACAATATACCAAAGTTTAAAAGAAATCGTATTTGCGGAAGGCCCTTAAAAACGCTAGCAGCCCAAAATTTTTGTATTTTTCAAATTCTTGCATTTCTGCGAAAGGGGCACTTAGCGTCGAGGTCCCCACATGAGACGGCTAAATGTGCGCTCATGTGTTAAACAATATACCAAAGTTTAAAAATCGTATTTGCGGAAGGCCCTTAAAAACGCTAGCAGCCCAAAATTTTGTATTTTTCAAATTCTTGCATTTCTGCGAAAGGGCACTTAGCGTCGAGGTCCCCACATGAGACCGGCAAATGTGCGCTCATGTGTTTAAACAATATACCAAAGTTTAAAAAAATCGTATTTGCGGAAGGCCCTTAAAAACGCTAGCAGCCCAAAATTTTTGTATTTTTCAAATTCTTGCTTGAAAGGGCACTTAGCGTCGAGGTCCCCACATGAGACGGCTAAATGTGCGCTCATGTGTTTAAACAATATACCAAAGTTTAAAAAAATCGTATTTGCGGAAGGCCCTTAAACGCTAGCAGCCCAAAATTTTGTATTTTTCAAATTCTTGCATTTCTGCGAAAGGGGCACTTAGCGTCGAGGTCCCCACATGAGACCGGCATAAATGTGCGCTCATGTGTTAAACAATATACCAAAGTTTAAAAAATCGTATTTGCGGAAGGCCCTTAAACGCTAGCAGCCCAAAATTTGTATTTTTCAAATTCTGCATTTCTGCGAAAGGGGCACTTAGCGTCGAGGTCCCCACATGAGACCGGCAAATGTGCGCTCATGTGTTAAACAATATACCAAAGTTTAAAAAAATCGTATTTGCGGAAGGCCCTTAAAACGCTAGCAGCCCAAAATTTGTATTTTTCAAATTCTTGCATTTCTGCGAAAGGGGCACTTAGCGTCGAGGTCCCCACATGAGACCGGCAAATGTGCGCTCATGTTTAAACAATATACCAAAGTTTAAAAAAATCTATTTGCGGAAGGCCCTTAAAAACGCTAGCAGCCCAAAATTTTGTATTTTTCAAATTCTTGCATTTCTGAAAGGGCACTTAGCGTCGAGGTCCCCACATGAGACCGGCAAAATGTGCGCTCATGTGTTAAACAATATACCAAAGTTTAAAAATCGTATTTGCGGAAGGCCCTTAAAAACGCTAGCAGCCCAAAATTTTTGTATTTTTCAAATTCTTGCATTTCGCGAAAGGCACTTAGCGTCGAGGTCCCCACATGAGACTCGGCTAAATGTGCGCTCATGTGTTTAAACAATATACCAAAGTTTAAAAAAATCGTTGAGCCTAACCAAAATGTGACTTTAAGTCGAGGTTCCCAAGGGACTCGGCGTAAATGTGCGCTCATGTGTTTTAAACAATATACCAAAGTTTAAAAGAAATCGTATTTGCGGAAGGCCCTTAAAAACGCTAGCAGCCCAAAGTTTTTGTATTTTTCAAATTCTTGCATTTCTGCGAAAGGGGCACTTAGCGTCGAGGTCCCCACATGAGACCCGGCATAAATGTGCGCTCATGTGTCTTAAACAATATACCAAAGTTTAAAAGAAATCGTATTTGCGGAAGGCCCTTAAAAACGCTAGCAGCCCAAAATTTTTGTATTTTTCAAATTCTTGCATTTCGGCGAAAGGGGCACTTAGCGTCGAGGTCCCCACATGAGACTCGGCGTAAATGTGCGCTCATGTGTCTTAAACAATATACCAAAGTTTAAAAGAAATCGTATTTGCGGAAGGCCCTTACAAACGCTAGCAGCCCAAAATTTTTGTATTTTTCAAATTCTTGCATTTCTGCGAAAGGGGCACTTAGCGTCGAGGTCCCCAAATGAGACCCGGCATAAATGTGCGCTCATGTGTCTTAAACAATATACCAAAGTTTAAAAGAAATCGTATTTGCGGAAGGCCCTTACAAACGCTAGCAGCCCAAAATTTTTGTATTTTTCAAATTCTTGCACTTCTGCGAAAGGGGCACTTAGCGTCGAGGTCCCCACATGAGACTCGGCGTAAATGTGCGCTCATGTGTTTTAAACAATATACCAAAGTTTCAAAAAAATCGTATTTGCGGAAGGCCCTTAAAAACGCTAGCAGCCCAAAATTTTTGTATTTTTCAAATTCTTGCACTTCTGCGAAAGGGGCACTTAGCGTCGAGGTCCCCACATGAGACCCGGCATAAATGTGCGCTCATGTGTCTTAAACAATATACCAAAGTTTAAAAGAAATCGTATTTGCGGAAGGCCCTTAAAAACGCTAGCAGCCCAAAATTTTTGTATTTTTCAAATTCTTGCATTTCGGCGAAAGGGGCACTTAGCGTCGAGGTGCCCACATGAGACTCGGCATAAATGTGCGCTCATGTGTGTTAAACAATATACCAAAGTTTCAAAAAAATCGTATTTGCGGAAGGCCCTTAAAAACGCTAGCAGCCCAAAATTTTTGTATTTTTCAAATTCTTGCACTTCTGCGAAAGGGGCACTTAGCGTCGAGGTCCCCACATGAGACTCGGCGTAAATGTGCGCTCATGTGTGTTAAACAATATACCAAAGTTTCAAAAAATCGTATTTGCGGAAGGCCCTTAAAAACGCTAGCAGCCTAAAATTTTTGTATTTTTCAAATTCTTGCATTTCTACGAAAGGGGCACTTAGCGTCGAGGTCCCCACATGAGACCCGGCACAAATGTGCGCTCATGTGTCTTAAACAATATACCAAAGTTTCAAAAAAATCGTATTTGCGGAAGGCCCTTAAAAACGCTAGCAGCCCAAAATTTTTGTATTTTTCAAATTCTTGCACTTCTGCGAAAGGGGCACTTAGCGTCGAGGTCCCCACATGAGACTCGGCGTAAATGTGCGCTCATGTGTTTTAAACAATATACCAAAGTTTCAAAAAAATCGTATTTGCGGAAGGCCCTTAAAAACGCTAGCAGCCCAAAATTTTTGTATTTTTCAAATTCTTGCACTTCTGCGAAAGGGGCACTTAGCGTCGAGGTCCCCACATGAGACTCGGCGTAAATGTGCGCTCATGTGTTTTAAACAATATACCAAAGTTTCAAAAAAATCGTATTTGCGGAAGGCCCTTAAAAACGCTAGCAGCCCAAAATTTTTGTATTTTTCAAATTCTTGCATTTCTGCGAAAGGGGCACTTAGCGTCGAGGTCCCCACATGAGACCCGGCATAAATGTGCGCTCATGTGTCTTAAACAATATACCAAAGTTTAAAAGAAATCGTATTTGCGGAAGGCCCTTAAAAACGCTAGCAGCCCAAAATTTTTGTATTTTTCAAATTCTTGCATTTCTGCGAAAGGGGCACTTAGCGTCGAGGT